>JARDWD010000219.1:0-2400000 GCA_029034505.1 Ornithoptera priamus | reverse complement strand
CCTGCACCACAAACCAAACTTGACAACATATTTTTAGTATTCACTATGAAATATTTAGTTTGCGGATGCCGAACCCGCGGACCCTGAGTCCGATGAAGCCATAGTAGTCGCCATTAAAAAAAAATTAATTTGTCCCCATTTACAGAAAAAAATTACATTGAAATGATTACAAAGTTCAATTATTTACTAGATACAACTTACGCATTTTCATGTCAGTTTCACACGGTGTTGAATGAAAATCAAGCTGTGCACAATGAAGTGTGATCATCCAGAAGAAACTTAGGTCTCATATCTTGATAACCGATACAGAGCAGGTGTTATGGTAGCAGGTTCACAATCTGAGAGCATTAGATGGGCAGGCATGTAAAACCTACCATGTAGCCCCGGGATCGAACTGCAGTCCTCCATTTTACTACACAAATACTTAGCATTGCACAGCGGCGGCAGTTAAATGTTTCTACATTATAACATTAAGTGCTTAAGGGTAAGACTTTGCACATAAATGTTCAAAATAGGGGCAAAATCTAACCGGTGGTAGGTCTCCGTCGGCGCAGACTATATAGGTACTACCGAAGCACCAGTTTTACTCATCTAACCATGTGCCGAGGGTAATCAGTATGACGGTTTTCTAACCGTTTGATACCAATCATCATCATTTCAGTACATCCCTGCCCACTGCTGAACATAGACCGCAAACAAATAATGTCTACGTATAGCTATAATGCATAGCATGCATGCAATGGTAAAGCTTGAGAAACTCCGCCACATCCTCACCTCGCAAATACCCCAATGTCTTAAAAGGAAAGTCTTTAACCAGTGCGTCCTCCCCACCCTTACGGCGCTGAGACATGGCACCTGACTATCGGGCTGGTCCACCGATTCAAACTAGCACAGCGAGCGATGGAGAGAGCTATGCTTGGCTTTTCTCGAAGAGACAAAATCCGGAACGAAGAAATTCGACGAAGAACCAAAGTTTTCGACGTAGCTCGCAAAATCTGCAAGTTGAAGTGGCAGTGGGCCGGCCATGACTGTCGTGTCAGTGACGGCCGATGGGAGAGGAAAATTTTAGGCTGGAGACCGCGTACAGGTCGCAGAAGTGTAGGATGCCCTCTCTCCAAATGGATCGATGACATCGTCACAGCGGTTGATGCGAGAAGCTGAGGAGCAGATTTGGGGAAGGCCTATATCCAGCAGTGGATAAACAAAGGCTGATGATGATAGACATAATACGCTCATACCGCGGCAGTGTCGCATCCGCGCGCTAGTGCAGGCGTGAGGCGAGGGAAGCGCGAGCGCACCGCCTGCAGCGCCTCCTCGTGGGGCACCATCGTCGAGTCATCCCAACGGTTGCCCGAGAAGGGCATGAACTCGATGAACCTGAAAAAGACATCAAATATCTTGTCAGTACAATAGCTTCGCATTGTTACTTAAAAGGTTGACCCACATTTAAAATCTGTTCTTAATATTTTCACTGGTGGTCAGACTTTGCTTCTGGAGACTGTCTAGTTATGAAGTTAGTAAATGTTATATCTTTGAAAATGTTTTGTTATAGTTAGTAAAATTATTGAAGTAGTGAGGCTTAATAACGTATATCTTAAGAAGACGATCATAATGTGGTGCAGTGGATGTCGTACTAACTAGTGCCACATTTATATGGAGAAGTCTTTTACTCACCATCAAGTAGACGTCCGACTCGTGTTATCGCTTCATAGACCAAAAATGAAAAACAAGTCAAGAATAACACTTGCCAGAATAATCCATTCCACGTACCTGACCTCCACCGCACGGTCCCGGGTGTACTCAACGAAATCACATATTTCATCATCATTGAACCCTGAAAATGTTTATTTAGATTCAATAAAGTTGAGTATAAACGTAACATAGCTGTTACGACAAAAGGCACACCTCTCATCAGCACTGTGTTAACTTTAACTGGTCGATAACCCAACTGCAACGCCAAGTCTATGCCAGCCAGCACTCTTGACAGTCCCTGGTGAAAATAGTTATAAGAAGTCACATTTTTAAAATATAATACCTATTAATCAAAATATTAAGGATATATAATAGTTAATAAATAATTATTAAAGAACTATTTAAAGATTCCATTGCTGGAACTCAGAGTCTTCTCTAACAAAGAGAGAGTCAAAGCCATTTATTCACAACACGGGTCAAGTGCAGGTTAATGTGTCACCAAGTGTGTCCAAGAAAGCTACTGCCATTGGAACATTCCTGTCCTTACAATGTTTTTCTTCACCGGTAACTCAAGCACAATGGGGATTGAACCCATATTTCTGCAAGATATATATAGCTTCCAAGTATATATAGACATTGATAATATATAGAGTAACATTATATATTATATGATGACCAAAATAAATAAAAAAGTTCATACAGATCGTCGCGACATTCGCTCGTAACGGTCAGCACGCAAAGAATCCAAGGAAACATTGATAGAGGTCAACCCCGCTCTCTGCAGAGCAGGCAGCTTCCGTGTCAGCACCAACCCATTGGTGGTCATGGCTATAGTGCGTATACCTGGCACCTTGCACAGCTCTCCTGTTGTATATCACATCTCACATCTTTAGTCTTCATAACACAAAATCATCTTATTTTTAATAATCGGTCCTTACATATGAAATTGGCGTTTTGTACGGGAAGAATATAAAGTCAATTTTTTTTTGTAAATTATATTTAATTAATCAAAGTATACACCGTTGTTATCTATGCACTTTTGCCATGTCATAGGTAGTTCATTGATCCCTTTACTAAAAAACCATGGGGGCGAGAATCTTTGAAGGCGGTATGGACTGCCCCATCGGAGTTGAATTTTTTTCCTTATAAGAAGTCCAAATTCCGGAAAAAATGGTAATCTGTTGGGGCAAGGTCTGGAGAGTACGCTGTATGTCGCAGACATTCCAATTGTAGCTCATCTAACTCAGTGGTTGTTTGTTGTGCAGTGTGTGGTGGTGGTGTTGCATTGTCGTTTAGCAGCAGTGGCCTAGAGCGATTGATTAATCTTGGTTGTTTAGCAGCTAGTTCTTCCTTCATGGTCTGCAGTTGCTGACAATAGGTAGCTGCCGTAATCGTCTGGCCAGATTTTAGAAAGCTGTAGTGAACGACACCGGCACTAGTTCATCAAACACACAATTAAGTTAATTTTCCTTTAGAGCAGGATTTGGCTGGGTGTCCAGGGTTCTGCCATTGCTACGAGCGTTTCCGATGATCGTACGGTATCCACTTTTCATCACAAGTAATGATTCGATTTACAATCCCTTCTTTATTGTGTCGGTTGAGCAAAGTAACAGCAGCAGCAGTCGACGCGTGTTCGCAAGTTCGATTCACTCAATCCATGAGGTATCCATCGTTCAAGTTTTTTTACTTTCTCAATTTGCTTCAAGTGGATTAATACAGTTTTGTGACTTACTCCGTTGCCTGCAGCTATCTCTGAAGTGCTTTCTGATGAATCCGCTTCCACAATAACCTTTAATTCTTCATTTTCCGCTTTAGTCTCCGGCCGTCTACGGGATTGGTTCTGAAGGTCGAAATTTCTAGAACGAAAACGTTGAAACCAAAAACGTACCGTGCTTTTTTTGCTACACCAGCGCCGTACATATCATTAATCCTTCGAGCTGTTTCTGCAGCACTGGTAATGGTGCCACGGTAGAACTCCTACTCGTAAATATACCGATATTTTATGTTTTCCATTGTGCGGTAATAAGCGATGCCAAAGAAATAAATAATGAGGAAAAAGCAAATAACTGACTATTTTCAAACCTCAAATGT
Source organism: Ornithoptera priamus (assembly GCA_029034505.1). Lineage (NCBI taxonomy): Eukaryota > Metazoa > Arthropoda > Insecta > Lepidoptera > Papilionidae > Ornithoptera > Ornithoptera priamus. The sequence continues at coordinate 2,396,217 of JARDWD010000219.1, read as the reverse complement.
AGCAGCTAAATTAATTTATAAATTTGAATTTGGAATTCGTACCCAAAGAGGAGATATTTCAGATCAAAGTGGTCAGTGCGACCAAACGCTAATTTCATATGTTAAGGACCTAACATAAATATCCTAACATTTTGATACATTTAGAAAAATTGGGCTTTTTTTATTGTACACCAATGGTTAAGTAAAAGTGGCATTGTACTGTGTTAAACAACATATCAGTTTTACCTTTCTAGAAAGATGAGATAAGTTGAATAAATAAAAAATATAGTTGTTATCAAAGCATAAAAATATCAAATAGTGTGAAGGTTAAAAATGTCCACATACCAATGATTTCAGCGAGATCAGAACGTAAAGTAGGTTCTCCACCTGTGAGACGTAACTTGTGCACACCAAGTGTAGCAAACATGTTGACAAGACGAAGGAGCTCATCTGTAGTTAATAGATTTGGACGAGGAGTCAAGGGTACACCTTCTGCAGGCATGCAATACTGACCTGTGTGTGTACAAGTTATTATTGGTAATTGTTGTTTAACTCGTTTCATACCTTGCTATAAATTTAAAGTAATATCAAAGTTATAATGTATGTAAAAATAAAGCTAAAACTAAACCAACCATTTCATTTTTACTTTTACTTCACAACAAGTTTAGAAAATATTGCCAATTCTCATATTATGGTATGATAATTTTTTAATAGCTCTAAATCTGTTTACACATCGATTTGCCATACAATACCCTAAGAATAAATATACTGCATACACAATAATGTTACATACTTTCGCAAGGCTACGGAATTAAGGCTGTTTTGACACCGTCTAATTGTAAAGAGAAAGCTTGAGTGTATAAAAAATATTTAGTAATTCTCAAATTGTGCACAATCTAATAGAAACAACATATATTTCTATAATATATCAATTGTAAATATTATTATGACAATAAAAAATTTATTATGTACCAACATCGCAAATTACAGCGCTCCGTAAGAGATACGCGTAAATAATCATGACGCCGGCCTAGAAGATCATTTAAGGGGCTCGTTTTTGCTGCTATCTGTGTCGCATCCGCTTTGTTTGCCGCGTTGGCAACCTGTGGTAATGAGTGAAATAAGACAATATACACATAAAAGGTCATATTAATTTAGGTATTCCAAATTATATACCATAAGTATAGAACAACACTTACATCGCTATAATTTTTGGAGCCGAGAAAAATAAATGATCTTGCTTGCAGTAATTTCGCATCGGGTTTCAATGATGTAGCACGTAATAAAAATGATAGACTATTGGAATACACTTTCATGATATAGCAGTTATGTAAATATTTCTTTAGAAATCTTCCAAAACGTGTTACAAAACACAGTTCGTCTTGATTGTTTAAAGCAAAATTAAAACTTATTTCTTAAAATTATACTTTTACGTTGTTTCGCACATAAATTATGTAAAAGGAATAAAAAGAAAACGACCGATAAGATTCTATTTGTCCTAATTATCTGTGAACCCACCAATTTACATTCAAAGAGTAAACATGATAAATATCGCCGCTGTGTCAATGTCAAATGTCAAATAATTTCTATTAAATGTAAATTCTAGGTATAGATATAAACTTTTTACCAGTGACACGTTAAAGCACTAATATATTGACACACATATTTTCAGAAACCTGTATTATTACTAGTAATTTTATTGTGATTGTTGTTCGCTATCAATTAAATATCAAGTATCTTAATTGATTTTGGATTTTTCATTAAAATTTAAAAATCCTGTATATTTATAAACCTGTTAACCGAGAGAGACGTATAATTACGTTAAACGGAAACAATATCGAGTACGGGTAAGACATATAAATGCGTCCTTGAAATATATGTTGTGGTCTGGAACGAGTGGGACGTATAGTTTCGTATGTTCTCCAGGCAAGACGTACTGACACGTTTTTTTTTTTTTTTTTTATTAACGTGTGTAACAAAATGCTAACGGATTGCACACGCCGTACCAATACTGGGCCGGTAGTGGGGTAGTGTCGGACTCCAACCGACTAAAAAGCTTTACACGGTATTCCATCACATCCGCAAGGAATGCACGAGGGTCACGGGATAACGCTTTGGACAGTTCTTCCGCAACCCCCGTTCGGTGCCCGGATCGAACAGGCCCGCCTCGGGGAGGGATGTGAAGCATCCCTCCCAATTGACAAATTCCTATCACTTAACGGCGACGCGTCGGAATACGAGACGCGTCGCCAGGTACGCCACGTACTGACACGTCCTAGTTAAAGAGATCGCTCCCGTTATATTTTGCATAATCAAAACGAGAATGTTAACCGGGGAATAACAGGTTAATATTTGAAAATCGTTTTGTCAAGTTTTATTTTTGATAATATATTTGAACTGCTCATAACATTTTAAGATTTATTTAAAATAAAAAGTACTAAATCTTATAAAAATAGAACGTAATAACAATAAAAGTAATATGATAATAAAACCTGTTATAAAATATAATGGTGTAGGTATTTATAAAATTAAGATATTTACTTTTAGTGTGTTAATTTAAACTTTTACCTTTTACATTGGAAAAAATACATACACTTAAATGTCAATGTCAGTTTTTGTTTAGTAAATAATTGTTTTCTTTAGAGTTTTACCTAAAATTACTTATATTCCATAAAATTTTTGGACAGAAATGTCCCTTTTCCCAGCTTACTCTTCCAATGCAGTGGCAGAGAAGAAAGACAATGAAACAGGTTTGTAAAAAAGTATTTCAATGCGAAATATTACTGGTTCATCATCATCATAGTTTATTAATGTCCACTGCTTAATATAGATCACATCACATAGAACACAAGATTGTCATAGTCTCGCGATTACCGTTTGCATTGCTCAGCACCCTATGTTTGTAAAAGCTATACAGAGTCTTTTTTATTATTTATTGCTGGTTATAAGACCATAATAATTGTGCCGTTCAAACTATTTCGGGCGTAAGTACGTAGCGGTAAGTACCGCTCGCTGTCTGGCCGCCGCTTGCAGGATTTCTTAGTCTGTCGTCAAGTCAAATGTCTAGGTCGAGTTAGTCAAATCAAATTAAAATTTTGGCTCTTAATCGATGTCACGTTCTAGCTATACTCCGTACGTGCAACGCAGCTCGCTCCTAATCGCGATCACAATCAACCTACGAAACGCGGCTCTAGGCTACCGTGGCGACCCCATATGTGATAACACTGAAAACATCTAGTGACTGCAAACTGACGACTATTAGCCTACAATGACGAAGGGTTTCCCCAGATACCCGCCAGTGCATGGTGCATTTAATAATTCTTGTGGGCTTATGTGGGGAGATTTGGACCATTTCCTGCCACATGGCCCAATGTGGGTTGGTGGGAGCCAGAGCCTAGTTTATTGATTAACAGGATGATTCACGACCACGTGAGCTTTGCTTGGGTGCCATGAGTTGTTGTGTGGGACCCCTTGCCTAACCTAACCCCCTCCCGTTAGAATGACTAATGATAGTTATTTAATAATAAATATACATCTTTTTTTTTGGATAGTTCGATGGCAGACTGACTTGCCATTGGAGAGCAGTGATATACTGGAAGCAGAGCTCCTAGCTAGCGACACTGAAGAAGAAAGGATCAATGTTTGTGTGGATCCGAAGCTACATAAGAATGATGACTTTTATATGGATTGTAAAATGGATTGCGGCAATCTGAGAGTCTCTACCCTGTATTATCCGGGCAGACCACAGTAAGATTTATCAATTTTAACTTTGAAAATGAATAATTATAAATGATTATATTTCAAAATCTTTAGAATCGAATAGAATGCTTTATTGCACACAAAATAATGAAGTGACCTTATCACTAAAAGTGAACTCTTCCAGACAACCTTTGGATGGAAAATAACGAAAAGTAACAGATTTGATGTGTGTACTTAATTTATATGTATATACATACATCTTTGTGATCTACTTTATAATAATTTTAATTAATATGTCAATAATAACATAATGTAATTGTTTTTTATAATAGTTATTATTCAATTATTAATCTTAGGTAACTTTCTGACAACTAATTGTTGTCTCCAGGGAATGTTTATTATATAATACTTCAATTATTGAATTAGGTATGAAAGCAGTTCTGGACACCTAGGTGACAAAAGGCGGACTAGAAGAGACCAGAAAGCCCATGGACGTTACTTCCGTAAACGCATACCAGATGACTCTGATGCTGCAGCAGTGGCTGAACGGGCTGCTGCCTATCGCCGTCTCCTTGACAATGCTCCAGATGATGTTGTACTTTGGCAGAGATATATTGATTTTATGGTACACTTTTAATAGGATTTTAATAGTTTACTAGTGGTAGGTCTCAGTTTCCTGGTGGTAGGACTCTGCTGTAAGAGACCATATAGGTAGGTACCACCGCAGCCCCTATATCTGCTGCCAAACAGTAATGTGCAGAAATTTCTCTGTTCGTGTTTGAATAGTGCTGTAGCTTGTAATGTTACCAGGGTAACTCAACATTTTATGTCTCAGGCGACAATCACAATGTTGTGCTGTATATATTATCATCCTAATTAGTGCCATGTTGTTATGGGCAGGCGTATCACCATCAGGTGAACTTCCTGCTTATCTTGTCGCTTAATTGTATATAAAAAATAAGTCAAATTCTTGGTCAGGTCTGGAGAAAATGAGTTTATTGAAAATGCAACTAAAAATTTACTATAATTAAATAGTTCTTTGATTACTAAACTTGCTTCTGTGTATGGATGTTCACCTGATGTTAAAGAAGTGATGCATGTGTATATATGGTGCTATAATGTGTACATATAGTGAAAATTTTATTAAAGTTGTGATAAAAAATTACTATGTTTTAAAGCAAACACTGATGTGGCACTGTTCTGAAATTCTCAGGAACGGTGCTCATCAGAGAAGGAGGCTGTGGAGGCGGCTGAATTGGCAGTTACAAAGGCAGGTGGCTCTCCTCAGCTTCGGGCACGCTTGTATTCGAGTCTGCGGCGCACTCTACCCTCCCAGCCCTACGCCGAGCGCTTGCGACAGTCCCTTGCCAAAGGTTACAGTTTCATATTTATTCTAGACACCATATTCCACCATTTTTAGTCTAAATCTATATCTGTTTTTTCCAACAAGTGTGATGGTAGTCAAGCGCTAGTCCATAATTTATTACCTTACATTATTAACAAAATTACTTATGAATCGACAGAGCGAGATATAAATGTGCGCCTAGAGCTGTGGATAGAGCTGATGCAGGCAGTAGGCTCTGCGGCCGAGGGCGGAGTGCAAGCGATCACCGCAGTGGCTGGCGCAGCTTTCGGGGACACCCGTTCTCTACCCGGAGCATATCCGGACCTGCTCTACGAATTCGGTAAGAGCAGCTGACAGGGAATAAGCGTCAAATTTTTGGTCCTCTTAGTTGGCGACAGTAATCCTATGTCATACAGAATATGTGAATTGTTGTCCATTTTGTGAGATGCTAAAACAGTGTTGTATACCAGGTGTGTACATTCGCGCGGGCGGATTGTGGGAGCAACTGGTACAATTGATTGAGCTGGTGGTGGCCATGAACTTTTCACACGCAGAGTTCCCGCCACCGAGGAATACAGAGCAGGAGCTCCTCGGGGAGCAGCGTCTCAGGAACATTGAGGATAAGGTGAACAATATTACACTTGTTCTTGGGCTGTTCCAAACGACAAATATGAATTTATTGCAAATGATTGTAAGAGGAATGTATACCTGAAGCCGTAAGAGTAACTGACGTCACTCACAGGCCATAGACAGCGGGCTGCCGTTGAGCGCGGTGTGGGTGCGCGTGGAGCGTGCACGCGGTGCGGCGCACTGGCGGCCCTGCTCAACACCCGGCGCAGCAGGACTCACGGGAGATGGCGGGGACCCCCAGCGCGCGCCGCTGCCCCACGATGTGGCCGAGCTGCTGCAACCCGTCGTCGACCCGCACCAGCTATTCCGGCTCTCCATCCGTCTTCTCATGCTAGCGAAGGTCACTTGGCCAGCAGAGTTAAATTTTAGGTTTATTGGTGAATATAGGAGAAAGCATGTGTCCAAGCTTTTTCCAGGTACCGTTGCTGTGCGGGGAGGGGTGGTCCGCCCGCGGGCCCCTGGGTTGCCGGTTCGAGTGCGTCGAGGACCTGTTACCACTAGTAGGCGAGGCACGCGTGCTGCACACGCTGCATGCCGCGCACGCCGACACCGCGCACGTGCAACGCTTGTTGGCGTTATTTGTCGACCCTCCGCATTACTTCTCTGACGAATACGGTCAGTTCTTTAATTCTTGGCGCAAATTATCTGTGGCGTCGAACCTAGGACCTAACAAGGAGAAGGAGCAAAAGTAATAGTTAGCTGCTACACCATGGAAAACAATACGAAATTTATTCAATACCACAAAGCGGAAATCGCTTTGAGCCGTGAGGCCGATGCTGCAGCGCCCATCAAAATGTGTGACGTTCATCTAGGGTATCTCAGCTGGGTGAACGCGCTGTGGGAGGACGCGTGCGGGTGGGCGGCGGGCGCGCACCGCGGCGCACTGTTGTGCTGGCGGCTGCGCTGGCTGCGCGCGCTCGCGCTCGCTGCGGGGGTCGACGCGGGAAGCGACGCCGCGGCGGAAGGAATCGCAGCGGAGGTGCGACGCATGCGCAACGAGGGAAGGTCCGAGCGTTCCCAGTTCTCATTACTAATATACATTAGTTTTTTATTATTTTCTTTATCAATATTACTAAAGACTAATTTTTATGCGCCTCCAGTGAAGTGTTTTTATGCAATTTTTTTTAAACTTAAGATTATATACATAGTATTAACGTAACATCGTTTGCCAGATCATTGCTGCGGCGGTGGGCGGGCACGGCGCCGCTGCCGTTTGCAGAGTGGGCGCGGCTGGAGCGCGTGGCGAGCGGTGCGCAGGGTGCAGTGCGCGCGGCGCGTCACGCCCTGCGCGCCGCTCTGGGGGACCGCGACGCACCTCACCACCACCTGCTCTACATCGCTAGGTACATATATATATATTTTAATTTTTACATCTTTATAAAGATCATTGATTTCTATCTAGTTTTACGTACGTGTATGTAAAACGTTTATCTTTATACAAAGTTGTGATGATTACTTTTTTAATAGTTATCATCGCAATAAGACCCCCGGAAAACTAGTTGAGAGTATCACATCACTATTATTATCAGCCTTTGCTTATCCACTGCTGGATATAGGCCTTCCCCAATGTCTTCCCCCAAATGCGATCCTCGACCGCTGTGATGATGTCGTCGATCCATCTGAAGTAAAAGTAGAGAATATGCGCCTACATATACAATATGTTTTTGTCATTATGTAAATATTTTTGTGATATTTGTTATATTTATTGCATACTATGCGTATTTCCGCAGAGTGGTTTGTGAGGTGGGCGATGGTGACGGCAGGCCGGATGTGCACGGGCTGAGCGCTGTGGCTGCTGCCGTATTGCGCCGCGTGGACTTGTTGGACGCAGACCTTCCACTCGAATACCTGGAGTTGGCATTGAAAAAAGTAAGTCACACAATTTTAGTTATAATTAAAATTTTATAATTCTAGCACAGTCCGTACACCATTCCCCTATGTGGTTAGAATCTCTATTTTATAATGATGTTGAGCGCTTGGTAGTCATTTTGACTCTTACAGCTCATCTGATACAGGGTTCGTGGACACAAGTCCACAGCCTGTTTTTAAACTAGTGTAGTACTAAGAATAGTGTTCTCATATTTGATGAATTCGATATTGTGTGTGTGATTTCTGGCGAATCTACTCTGTCATCGAAGACGAGCTCGGCTTCGTTCTCCGACCACGTTCGCCTGTATTGGAAACTGAGCGGTGCGAATCGCCCATGAATTTGGGTGTGGCGTGATGTTGATGTGCGGAGTGTGTTTATTGTCCGAAGTGTGTGTGATGACGTGGGTACTGTTGGTGACGTTGGGACTGTGCGTGGTGTGCGGGGATATCTGAAGATGGCAAAATTAGCGCAATCGAGATCTGCCTTCATTGGTCTTGGGATTTGGTGGAGGCTCGAAATTGGTCACCTTGGCCACCACAGGGTTTGGGGAAAGGGTTATAATAATGCAGCTGCCACCCTTTTGCGTATTAAAAAAGGAGCTTCAAGAGTCAATATTTCTAAGAAATGGCGAGCATCTTTCCGTACGATCGGTTTTTTTTTGTTAAACAATAATTAATAAAAAATTTGACACTGTTGCTAATCGATTTTACGCACTATGCGCGTCTTAGAAGCACACTTTCGATCCTCACTGAGCATCAGCTTCTGGTAAAAGAAAACATTGTAAGGAAACTAACAAATTTCAAAAAGAACTTTCGTTTACATAAGACGTCCGTCGACTACACCTGACCAATGTGGTGCATAAATAGCCTTGATTTTCTCCTTGTGAGAGAAGAAACCGAGTCCCAGTAGTGAGAATATTTACTGGTTATATCATGTATGTAATTGAAAAATATCTTGCACACTTCGTCAAGTGCGAGGAAGAATGTGAGTCGTTGGAGCACAGATTTGAATCGAGAGCGTGTGATGACGAGGACGACGAGCTACAGAGCCTGCTGCCTTCCGAGGCGGAGTGGGGTGCCGTGCGTGCGATACTGGCACCGCCCGCGCGCCGCTCGAAACTACTGGCGGGCCTACTGGCGCACCCACACGCGGTGAGTGCGCTTGATGCCTAAGTTGGAATAAAGTATATTGCACATCATTTCTTAACGATAATATCGGTTTGTTTTCGTGACGAATAGGACGGGGGCGCAGCGGCGCGTTATTGGGAGCAATGCGCGTGCGCAATTGCGCGCGCGTCGCGCTCCGCAGCTATCGCGCGCGCTCTTTCGTTGTGCTGCACGCACAGCTACTACCTTGCCGTGGGTATGTTACTATCATATATATATGATATATATATATATATATATTAAACATATTACATATATATTAAACATTATGAGTAGTTCAATAGTTAATGAATCCGGCGTAGTAGCTAATACGCCTCTCTTCGTGTCACAGAGATTTATTCTACTCCGTGGCTACAAGTGAAGACAATTAAAAAATATCTGTTATTTCCATATTTTTTTTTGTTTTTAAGTATTACTATTGTATATCTATTGATTAATGTTGTTGTATATCCAGCGGGAGCGGGCGCGCCGCTGTGGTCCCGCGGCGTGCTCCTCGCTGAACGTGGAGCGCCGCTGCCGACCGGAGTCGCAGCCTTCGCCTCGCTGCTACCCGCCCTGCTGCGCGCCCTTGATGCGAGCTGGGCACCGAAGGGTACTGCGCACACTTACCACATATGTTATTTACATATTTTTATTGCGAAAATTGTGTTTGAATGTTCCACTGAATGGAAGCATATCCAGAAACTGCAGTGGTCACATGCAATTTCCTAAAAAAATCGTCATATCATAAAATGCACTGTTTCCTGAATTTATCCCGTGGTGGGTTACAATACAAGATTTTTTGAAAGCATTACTGATGGTATTTCCCCCGTCCAGAAACCGTTCAGGGATGTTACCAGCTCAAAGCCTATTTCTACTGTTAAACAGTAATATGCAAACATTACCATTTCGATACTGGCCCAAACCGTATCCTCGAGAGAAAAGTATAATCATTAGTGTTACCAGTGTTAGATTGTTAGACGCACTGTACGCAGAGAGCGATGCGTTCGCGCGCGCATGCCGGCGCGTGCTGGGCGCGCACGGCGCGGGTTGCGGACCGCTGGGTGCGCTGCTGCGGCTCGAGGCCGAGGGGCGCGCCGCACGGCCCCGCTTGCCGCACGCGCTCTACGCAGCTCTGGCAGCCGCGCCACACCACAAGGTCAGTTCTTGAATAACTAGTTATGTTTGCTAGTGGTAAATCTCACAAAGGGCTATCGTTCACGTCATATAGGCTTCCAGGAATTTGAATGGCTAGTAAAAAAAAAACTGAAGTGTTACCTCCGTAGCGCCGAGGCTAAACGCTTGCTTTGCAAAACAGAAGTGCATAGTTCTATTCCATTGCCACATTTTTCGTTTAAGCTGTTTTACCACAATTGCACATTGTGTTATGTGACAATGAGATTATGGGTGATGAAGGGTGTTTGCCCAGAAAACTCTGGGTCTCATTTGTTGACAACCGGAATATAGAGATGAGTTCTGTTATGGCCCTTAGTTTACAATCAATCGACAGCTTGTGGTCACGAGAATCGTAACTGGAAACCGCATTGCTACAAGGCAAGCGGTCAACCGTAGAGCCGCAGAAATAATTATATCGCTTTTTGTATATAATATAAAGACATGAAGACATATATAATATAACGTGGCTGTAGTGGCTGTACGTGCGCGGCGCGGCCTGGTGCGGCGGAGAGGCGGCCGCGCTTGGCGACGCGCTGCTGGACAAACTGCTGCGGCTGCACGCGCTTCCGCACGAGCTGGAGCCGCCGGAGCGCGCGCATCCGCAACCGAAACACGCTGAAGCAAAAGATAAACAAGGAGGTGGGTCGGAAGCATATTATTGAAGTTTTAAATTTAAGTGGAATTGGTGTTTTCTCGTCTCGACCAAGTTCACTTTAAGTTGTTAGAGTAAGTAAAGTTAAATGGAGGCGGAACGTCTACTCGAGATAGCAACCCTAAAGCTGAACAGGATGTTTAGACATAAAGGACTGATCCTAGAGAGAAAAACGTGTAAAAAAAATGCATTAGTTTTTGGCATATAACTATATATTACTTATATAAAGAAGGTTTCTTTTCCTCAAAACATTACAGTTGGTACGGAGCAACGTGGGGCGGACGGACGCTGCGAAGCTGAACAAAATGACTCATGAATGGAATATCCACACGAATATTATCATGAGCGGATTGAGTCAACAGCAAGTGCAATGCTGTGATGTGATCGCGAATGTGATATGAATTGGAAAAACGCGGCCAACATCATCATGTTGATGTCTACTACTAAATATGGGCTTCTTGGGATCTCCACATCAGCCGGTCTAGCGCGTACTGGATATTATAATTAAATAATTGCATTAATAATAAATTAAAAATAAATAGCGTTAACTGAATGAGAGATCTAGTGATTATTTTTTAAATTTTTTTTGGTTAAAATATATTAATATAAGCGCAAATGCAAAGTATACGTTCTTTAAATAAAATTGTTTTATATTATTATTTTTTGGGTTTCATATTGTTTAAAACTGTCTTTTAATTATTCCGCTTCATCAAATATACGGCTAAATATGGATGAAGGCATACGTTGCCACCGTCTAATGTCTTCACCTACGAGCGAAATCAGCCCTTTCCCGTCGCGGGCTTCCTGAGCCATGATCAGTTTCATGGAATAACTGCGCTGCCCGCCAGCTTTCCTTTACCAGTACAGACGCGACTGCTATTTGCAAGGCTTCGGCTGATCTTAAGAAGAGATACGACAATAATAATGAAACTGATTTTGGTGCTAGCATTATTACAATTCCATTTAACTAAATCATTAACATTATTAAACACTGATGAGGATATGCCTCCGATATCAGTTGATCCTTGAAGGTACCTTTTTTCGACAATAACTATTTAGCATAAAGAAAAGGTAATATGCATATGTGGCGTCATTGGTCCTCTTAATAAATCTATCAGTAATGATGATACTCAAAAAACAAACGTTAACAACATTTTTTTTAGTCAACGATGCGACGGGACGAGTGGGTTCATTCGCCTGTTGGTAAGTGCGTATCACTTGCCCATAACAACGTGACGCTAATTAGGATGTTATACACATCCACCACATTGCGCTCGTCGCCTTGAGACATAAGTTGTTGAATCTCGTTATCTCAAGAATTACACTAACTACAGCGCGACCTTTAAACCGGAACACAGTAATGTTTGCACACTACTGTTCCTCGGCTACAATTGGCGCTGCTGTGGTACCTACCTAGATGATCTCCGGCATTCTATCGACATCTAGGCGGTCGCCTATTATTTTATCGTTCAAAAAATAAATTGTGAATTTAATATTTAAATACCATTAATTGTACGATCGTCGCGCAGAGAATAGTTGAAACTGAAATGCCTGCGGTGTCTTTATAATTATACTCGAATATTTTTGTTTAGTCAGCGGATACCAATACGTCCTAGATTCTTCTAATCATAAGTCTGGTGATAGAAATAAACTAATCGACGATGTAAAGCCGTTTGATAGAAGTTGTCACCGGCAATGTCAAAGAGGATGTCAGGAAATGTTTTGAATTTATATATGAATAGAGTAAGTAGTTCAGTGAGAAGGCGCAGTGGAGAGCGGAAGATGGGTTGGCGGGCCGCAGGGTACCGGGGTGTGGGTGTGCTGTGCGCGTTTTACGCACTGCTCGTGCTGCTCGTGGCGCTGGGCAGCGCACGTGCTGAGGAGTGTGCTGCTGGGGGCGGCAACCTCACGCGGGGCTGTCGGAGAGCCAGAGTAGCGACATCCGAAGATCCAGAACTTGATGAGGACAGTGATTCTGCCCCTTTTATGGTTTGTTGATGCCTGCGATAAATTCCTCCTTCACAAGTACTCTATCAGGTACTAAGAGAACCCCGAACGGTTGCGTTTATTTATTTTATCATTATATATATATATGAATGGTTGGATAGTACATACAATTGCTAAATAACAACGCAAAATTCTGAAAACACATAAGCTCTTATATCAATTTTAACGAAAATTGTTGGTGATGAAGATGTATTTAGCGATGTAGAACTCACGTAATTGTATGTGACAGTTAAATGTAAGTGCCCTCCGCACAGTTTAAGGTTAGAAATAGTCGCTGTAAAGTAGTTCTGAAATAATTAATCTGTTATCTTGTTTTAAAGATTGTAGTGGAGCACGAGGACGGGTGGCGCTGTTCTGCTTCGCTAGTGTCCCTCCGGATAGGCGTGACGTCGGCGCGGTGCGCACGCGGGCGGTCCATGCAGCTGCCGCGCGAGCTGTGGGCGCTGGCCGCGGCGCAGCTGGCGCGCCGCCCGCCCGGCTCCGTCGGCGTTTCCCCCGCGCGCCACGCCTCTCCCGTCTCTACGGCGCGAAGAGTCACGCGCATAGCCCTCGCTGGCGACCGGCGCAGGGTAACCCGCTCTGGATTCCCGGACAACTAATACCAGCTGTATTAAATGGCTAGTATATTATCATCTATTTGCGGTTTTGTCAGGGAGATGACGCACTATTGGATGATATCGCCGTGTTGGAGCTGGAGACGCCGTTCGGCGAGGCCGCGCACGCCCGCTCCATACTGATGGCGACGTCGCGCAGCGAGTGCGAGAAGGAGACGGCGTGCCATGCGGTGCGCACGGTGAGCGGCGAGGGCGTGCACCGCGTGCGCTTCCGCGTTGTGGACGCGGCCATCATGTCCGAGGCGCACTGCTCGCCGCGCGTCGCGCACTGGCCGGAGGTGCGCGACCGCGCCTTCTGCATGTCCGGAGACGAACTCTGTCAAGTGAGCACTAAGCACTTGTGTTTTAAATTTTGTATAAAACAGAGCAAAGGGCAACAAAAGCTTATTTTGATAGTGAGTAGTAGAAGTAGTTCTCCGAAAAGCCGACGTGTTGCATCCAATTAGAAGGAGAATCGCTTTCTTAAATAAGTGTATATATCAATATACATAAGTCCAGTGAAATAGAAACCAGGCCATATGTAACTCTTAATGAGGTTGTACAACCTGTAAATGTACATTTAGAAGAGGCAGAAAGTCTAATCGGAGAGGCACATTAAGAAAAAGAAGTAAGTCTCCGTTAACAAGCTGCGATTAACCCCCTTGTACTGCACTGTCCAGAACGACCGCGGCACGGGCATAGTGTGTGGCGGCAAGCTGTGCGGCGTGCTGAGTGACTCCGTGGCGGAGGAGGCGCGGCGGTCTGACGGCTGCGGAGACACACACGTCGCCATGAGCGTCGCACGCTGGCGGACCTTCTTGCACTGTGCGCACACGCTGCGAGCCTGCGGCCGGTACGTTCACTTCCTGATTAAATAGTTGCGTAGGACGTTTATATTTTAAGGGACATTAAATTCTTTGTTGCCAAAGAAGGTTTACATACCCGCGTAGTGCATGTTTTTGTCACCAAGCAATAGTGCCTAATGAGTTCACTTGGTAATGGTGGCGTATTTAAATGAAGGAGTATAATCTTACAGTATTAATAACTTCTTAGCTAGCGCCGCTTTGTTTCATATTTTATTAGCTAAGTATACTGCAAGTCTCGTCATAAAATAGAATGTAAAAAAAATTACACGCTTGTCTTGCTATCACATTGCATTTGCAGGGGCGACTGTGAATCACTCTGCAGCGAGCATCGCCTTCTCAACGGCGACTCTACCCCTACCGACACAGATACGGTTGAAACGACAGCTACTTTTATTACCGAACCCAGTGCAACTAAAATATTAGGTACGTTAAATTTTTTTAAAATATTATTTAAGAAAACTATCTTTTTTATTGAGTAAGATTATATTCTTACTCAAAATAAGAAATCCTAGCGGATTTATAATATATATATTTATAAAACAGAATTCTAATAATCGTCAACGGCAGCTTACAAGAAATTCACCGATATAAATTTAGGACTATCTCCTTTGTAATAAATAAGTCTTGCCGATATCTATACCTCTGCTCAATCTTCATCTATAGTATAATTTGTTAAATGTCCAGCGGTGGAGACGCCGCACCGGAGCGAAGCGCCGGCCATGTACTCCGCCGGCGTGTCGCTCGCCGCTGCGCTGGCCCCCGAGCAGGCCACGCTGCTGCCCGGCCGGCCAGCGCACCTCTTTGAACCCAATCGACCAGACTTTAAGGTTTTAATTGATGTTTAAATTTATTTCATGAAGCGATGGCATGAACAAGAATTTATTCCGATGATAATTTATACGAGTGCCCATGATAATGTGACAGTTGAGATAATATATATATAACATAGAAATTGTTAATTTTAATTACCACAATAATTTCAAGAGCTACAGTGCCATTCAAACGGAAACACTAAAAACTATAAAATAATTGCGACAATATAGAATTAGAAGAATATGGCTTTAAAATAATGAAATTCTTCACATCTCTGCAAAAAGTGATTCTTCTGGTGCTTCCAAGTTTTTTTTATCTATTTACCTTTTTCCTAACACATATTAAAATAGACACAATACGGCAGATTTGAAACGTAAAACAAAAATTATTTTAGTCTTGTATTTACTTGATGACGTCAGGGCTAAAAAATGTTCGACTTTGATTAAATTTTGTGTAAAATATGTACGCTTGTGTATTTCTCCGGAGTGCAGGCGGGAGAGTACGGCGACAATGGAGCTGAGTATGAGGAGCCCGCGCCAACTACGCGGAGGCGTGGTCTGATGATATCCCGCTCGGCGCCGCGCATCAATACAGTTACACGTACTCACTCAACTTCACCATCATCGCACACTGCTCCACCGGCAGAGTCGCTGCGTTCCACATCTTCTGCTCACTTATATATCTCCGACATATCTTCGTATCGTTTGTATCATCTGATGTTGCTGATGATAATTACAAACTTGAAATTTGGTATTCAAATAATATTATTTACGTTCTAATATATAAATGTATTTTAATTCGTACGAATACCGTTTTATTGATTTGTGAATAAATTTATGTACAACAAGGGATTTTTTTTATACTGAA
Organism: Ornithoptera priamus; assembly: GCA_029034505.1. NCBI lineage: Eukaryota > Metazoa > Arthropoda > Insecta > Lepidoptera > Papilionidae > Ornithoptera > Ornithoptera priamus. Next base: position 2,380,575 of record JARDWD010000219.1, on the reverse strand, counting down.
CCATGGCTGTATGGGTGAAATTGGTATAAATCGTTTTTTACTGATGACAGGTCACTGTTCCGACCGTCAAGGTGGCCAAACAGTAGTGTGCAAACATTACTGTTCCAATCTGAAGAGCACTGTACCTAGTGAAATTACTCGGGTAACCAGATTTAACATCTTATATCTCATGGCGACGAGCATAATATGATGCAATGGATACAATCATAATTACCACAGCGTTGTTACGAGCAGGCTTCACTTACCATCAGTTTAATGTCTCGTCGCTTCGTAAAATAAAAAAAACATACTTTAAAAAATTAATAGTTATAATTTTACACAAACTATTATTTAAAAAATTGCTCAAATCATTTTAGATAAAAATATTTTTTTAATCTGTGCAAAAATTTGACAGTAATAATTTTTTGACATTAATGATTTGTGTAAAAGATTTCTTTGTTTATAACGGTTTGTGAATGTTAAAATTGTAATTATGGAAGGTGTACAAATTATAACGCAGGATTATGTAAATATCCACATTACGAAATCCGATAGCGAAAATGCGGCTCCTGTGGAGAGGCGTTACAAGAAGGTCATTTCCGTGCTTGAGTTTAAGGTTAGTGATTCATACAAGTTTTTTATTTTATATGTTTTGAAGTATAACAGATACATTTCTGTAGGAGCTACTAATTTAAAACCATTAATTTTGACAATGAGTTCTTAGATATTTAAATTGTTAAACAAAACATTTATCCTACATTGGTAAAAGCAGACTTACAGCTTACAGAATTTAACCGTCTTTTCAGTTAATTATAAATATTATTTAGAGCACATTTATTTACATAAAAAACTGTCATTCTCATTTTCAGACCAAATTGGAGCTGGTCACAGGCGGTTCTGCTGCCACAATGAAGTTGAAAGTGTATGACAATAAAAACAATTTTGTGTGTGACATGGACAATGATTCTGCACTGCTCGGATCTTACCCTATAGATGATGGTATGAGGGTACATGTCATAGATAATTTTGCAATGGTCAAAGATTTTGCTACTTCTGATAGTGCAGAAAGGTAAGAACCATAAAAGTATAAGTTATTGGAAATTGTTCACTTAACTCTTTTATGTTAGTTTCATACTTGGCAATGCATCTATAATAGAAAATTAAATTCTTTGAATTTTTAATTTCATAAACAGAAAGTGCATAGCAGGAACATTATCATTCCGATACATTTTATTTCAAAAAAGCAAAGAATGAAGTAAGAAGTTTCTTGTAAATGATATGCTTGTCTATAACAATTTAAAACTTGTAAAGATGTTTACTCTGCATCACTTTATACTTGTCACCTTGATATGTGCTTTAACATGTGACATATTAAGTGTTGTCATTTCAGTAGGTTACATTACACTTATAATTTGAACAGTGGATATTATTTTATGATAGTCCAATAAGACACTAGTAATAAAGATTGCTGTAATGACATTCTTAATTTTTTTTATTAAGATTCCGACTATCTGAAGAAGAGTATGAGAAGAAGGGAGACACACTGCGATCGTTTCTGCAGCGCAACAAACTGGGCAAATACAATGAAGAAGAGATGAACAAACTTAAGGAGCAACAGCAAAAAGAGTTGGAGGATGAAGCAAAGTAAGATAGAAACAAATGATTGATTATTGATAAGTATCTTTATGCTATAAAGGTACCTTGATTCAGTTCAGTTGAGTACAGGTTGAAGAAAATACCATCATGGAAGTAGTTGTTCTTTTGACAATCCATTTGGTATGTTAAAATTTTAAGCATTGATTCATAGAATGTCATAAATAAACCCCACTGGCTTCCATATGTTGTCTGAACACAGCAATGTTACTATAATAGATTAATATGTGGAAGGTAGCTATCAAGATGAGTGCATTCAGTGTGGCTATAGAATTGAACCTTATACTATATGGCTAGCAGTTAGGCACTGCACAACAGAAGCAGTGAAACTCTTTAAAGTTGGGAATTTACATGTATTAGAAAAAGTAACATAATAACAATGTTAAAAAATCCTTTGAGTTTTATGTATATAGTGAATAATTGTAACATAGTTGTTAACCACTTTGACATGAGCATCAACTATAGTCCAGTCAAAGGTGAATACATACAGCCAAGTCAAGTATAATTGACAGCCAATACAATTACATTATATCAGCAATTGTAGTATACATGTTATATGATACTTCAAATTATTATGTATCAAAATATATATATACACAATCATCATATATATAGATAGATAACCACTGCTGGACATAGGCCTGAATTGGTACACAATATGGTACATAATTTTTTTCAGCAGCAGCACTCTTTCTGAGTAAAAAAGAAATATAATTAGTTATGGCTGAACCTAGAATTTATGGGAATAATTAAATGCTTAATAATGTTATTCAAATTTTGAGTGGATCTTGAAGATTTACTGAAATGGTTAATAATAATAAAAATAATGTAATGAACAGAATATATTTTGCTATTTTGATTGTCTTGTTGTAGAGTGGAAGAATATGTTTTATTGGTGACTATTAATTATTGGTTATGACAACCCCACTACCAAACTACAGTTTGAAGGAAACATCTTGTGATGAGTGATTATATGTTCTCAGCTTGGCTGCAAAAGTGTTGGTAGGTGCGAGATGCGAGGTGCGAGCGCCGCGGCAGCCTCCACGCCGAGCGACTGTGCGGTACAACGGCCCACTGACCGGCGCGCGCGGCCTCTGGATCGGCGTGCAGTACGATGAGCCGCTCGGCAAGAACGACGGCGAGTGAGTACTCTATACACAATTGCTCCATGCAATAGCATGCTCCAGAGGAAGTTCGAAGACATGAATATATCTCTATTTGTATTTTAACTTCCTGCTTGTACTGGCTAACACTGGCTAACTTCTTTCTTGCCTAGTAACACAAAACTCCATGGTTCGCATCACACATGTTGTGGAATTAACTTAGTGGTAGAGTTTCTTCAATCCACCTGGCTAGCTTCTACTACACTGTTAATTTTATTTGACATCATTGGAAGGATAAGCCTGGATTCTTAGTTTGTATATGTTACCACTATTAGTAATTATGTTATATATGTATATTCCGTATTCCATAGAGGGGTGTAAGGGATCCCACATAACAACTCACGGGATCCATGCCAACCTCACCTGCTCGTGGTGTACCCTGCTAATCAACAAACGAGGCTCTGGCTCCCACCAACCCGTATTGGGCCAGAATAGTGGAACATAGTCCAAGTCTCTCCATATGAAACCCTTCAAATGATGGCTCTTGCTATCCGGTGATGCAAGCGGCACAGGATTGATTGATGTGGAGATCTTTGGGGGAGGCCTATGTCCAGCAGTGGACGTCTATCGGCTGGCAATGGTGGTGGTGGTGGTGATATATTCCATAGATAAGTAAAATCATAATAAATTTGTGTACCTTGATAACTCATATTCTTCATAAGAGTCTAAATAATTATGTGATAATTCTAAATATCAATCCAAAAAAAAAATTACTTTACAAAATATTTTCAGAGTAAATGGCAAGAGATATTTCACGTGCCCACCCAATTACGGCGGTTTCGTAAAACCAGTGTATGTGACTGTTGGAGATTTTCCTGAGGAGAAGTATGACTTGGAAGATGAGATATGATCACATTCGCTCTAATACTGCAGAGTGGGCTTCTATTCATTTCAGGTGGTGAGAAATTATGTTGCTTATTAACAAGATTTATGCTTTATTATACATATAAACATTCTTCTTATTGTTACCACAACTAGGACTGGAGGCATTTTTATACTATAAAGATAAGTTACTCTCGGTAAGGTTGATGGAGACTGTCTACATAAATGTAGATTGTCTTTAAACAGTAGTGTGTACAAGGTAACTATATTCCAGTACAAAGGAACAGCATACCTAATGAAATTACTATGGTAACTAGACACTTGGAATATAGTACATGTACCTCCATTAGGTACATAATAAATGTACTGTTACTGTACTCTCAAACAGCACAAGATCTTGTGTTGTGGTAGACATTATAACAGACCTATGTCTAGCGGTGGATGTCCATTGGTGGAAATGATGATGATGAAATGTATTGTTTTCATGCATTTTGAAGTTATACTTTATTTTCATGAGACTACTGTGTACTTCTTCATTGTTACGAGGATTTACTGTAGTTATGTATATCTGCAGTGATGCAATTGGCACATAAATAATTCACTTTTTTTATAAAATATGGTCAGGTCACCTCAGCATATATTATGATAAGGTTTCCCAATTTCCCAGATTTCTTTGGAGATTGTTATTAATAGTTAACATATGGAGTAGTCTGGTAGTATACTTTTCTGCTAGTTTTTATAATTATACCTATACACCCTTCAAATATTAGTTAATGTTCGTGAGGAAATACATATAATTAAAAACTAAAATTAAGCTTATTATGTTTTGGTTTCAACCCGTTCCCTTCCAATCATAGAAACTCAATTTGATAAATTCCACCTGGATTTGTACCTTTTGATAGTTCGTGACCTTAATCATAATAATAGCAACAATATGCGACACTAGGCTATTTCTACTGGCATGTTAAGGAAACTGAGGTCTTTCCAAGATATTTCCACAAATATTCAATGTACTTTATATACATTTTTTTTTTAAAGAAACTTATTTAAATTTGGGAAAATGATTATAAATGTTATGATATGGTGACTTGTCATACAATCGTTCTCATAATCATGCAACTAATTTACCTTCTCATACATCATACATATGTATAACTGATTTTTATATTTTGTTATTGTACCGACTTGTTTATGTTTAGAAATGAATGGCGAGTCGTTATCAGCTGATGATGATGTGAGGTATGTGAATTAGTTTTTGTAACTTAAGACTGGCCATAGTGGTGAACAAAATTAATATATATCCATGTGCAAGTATCGATGGTGGATAATAGTACATTTAGTAAATCAGGAAAAAAATTATTACATAAACTTCATAAAATCTCATTTTGTCATTTAAATTGTTTTCTCGAACTCCAATTAAAGAACTAGATATATTTGCTTATAGAAATCAAAGATCAGGCCTAGAGTACAATGGTACAGATAAACATATAATTCATTGCTATAAAATTATATCAGTGGTGTTACCAGCTTATACTATACTACACCAATATATTAGAGAAAATCCTTTGCATAGTCGAGGGATGTGAAAAGACTTTTATATATATTTTTTTACTGAATGCAACACTGTAATTGTGCTTTGTAGTAACGGGCTAATAAATATATTTGTATCAAATAAATCATGTTTGTATTAACATTCCGTTGCATGGCAACACTAGTTTATTTTTTTTATTATTAAAAAATAAATTTCAATTGAAATGTAATTTGCCATAGTTTCTAATAATTTATACAAAATAAAGATGATGCAATAAAAAACGATCTTTTATTATCTAGTCTAATGTTACTGGTGGGTAGGTCTCTGTTGCCGAAGACCGTCTAGGTAGACACCACAGCAGCACCCATTGCAGCTGACGAACTGTACTGTGCAAAGATTATTGTGTTCCGGTTTGAAGGGCGCTGTAGCTAGAGTATTACAGGGGTAACGAGACTCGGACATTTTACGTTTCTAGCGATGAGCGCTATGTGTTGCGATATGTATCATCCTAACCAACTCCACGTCGCACGGGCAGACGTATCACTCACCATCGGGTGAACATCCCAGTCGTCTCCTCACTCGATTAAAAAAAATGTTTTGTTTTTCTAGCAATATTTCATTCAAGCCAACAAATCATTGTCACGATGAGTTTTATAATTTTAAGCTGAAGATTATTTTTGACTTCTTTATTAAACTAGTTTTTATAAACACTTAAGTAGTGTTACTAAGTAATTCTAAAATATCAGTAAACTTTACTTAAGCAAGGAAAGTTTTTGCGCTACGTGTTTAAACCTTTTAGACATGAGAGAGATGATTAGGCTTATTACCTTAGTAATACAACTAGTAACAATCGCTCTTCAAAAATTATTATATTACGGAAACATTGCAATATTCGTAGACTCATCACGATATCTCTAGAACAATAAGACCTGGAGATTTGAAAGTTGGTAGGAATTTTTTTTTGGCGGAGTATAGGTCAGTTAACGAATTTTACAAAATGTAACTCACCACCTCGGATGCGGATTGTTGACTTCACACACACCTTGGAATAAATTCTAATTCATGTGCAGGTTTCTTTCCTCGCGATGTTTTCCTTCACCGTTTATACTTTGCTGTTACTAGAGTTAACAAATATACGTAACTTAAATATTAAAGTTCATCGAACCCGCGACTTTTAGAATGAAGGGCGCACGCTCTAACCATTAGGCCAGCGAGCTACATAGCTCTCCTGGTTAAGTTACCCCAAAGGCGTAATGTTAATAATGGGAAAGGGAGCAGCGACGAGGGTACAGTGTGACCACATTATAACAAAAAGGCGTCATCAGTTACTAGGTGAATGTCCTACCCATATTGTCACTTCGTTGAAAAAAAAGACTAATGTCGTATAAAACATAATTTATTTCCGTTAGAATTTCCTCCTCTTTAATATCTCAGGACGCCAGTTGACAGGGTGCGTCTCCTCTGACGCTGTGTCGTCTTCCTTGTATATCTTGATGGTCTTGTCCGCCTCCGTCGTGATCAGACGCGAGCCAGATTGGTCGAAGGTCATCGAGAATATTCCCGCTTCAGAATCCATCGATCCGGGTTGCACAGGGGCCTATAATAAAATTGACCATAAATTGACGTTACGTTACCATATTTAGAGTAACTTAATTCCTATTATTAAATATATGTAATTCCTGAATGAGACAAGGACTAATTTAAAACAGATTATTGCTGGACCATATTTTTACTGAGTATCTCTTCGCTACATTGACAGTCCATTTTTTATTAATTTTTCTCTCATCATAAACCCCACCGCTCAGATCTTTATCATATCAATAGACAACCTTTTGGTAATCCTCCTCATAGGTATATCAATTAAATGATAATGTTGGAATAGTTTCTCACCTGCAACCTCTGGAAGTTGTATCCGGTGCGCCAGTCCCAGAAATACATGGTGCCATTATCTCCGCCACTGACGAGCACACCTTCCGGGTTGACAGCCATGCAGTTCACGATCGCGTTGTGGCCAGAGAGGTTCTGTATGAACTTGCCCTCTGGACACTTCCACTGCTTAATGTTGTCCGGCGAGGCGGACGCGAACGTGTACTGAGTGGGGTGCAACGCCAGCGCGCGCACCGATTTCTTATGGTTGGTGAGAGTGCACATCGACTTGCCAGCGGCCAGGTCCCACAGCCGAATTGTCGAGTCGTGAGAACCGGTGATAATCTGAAAATCAACTTGATAAATAACATGGCCGACACGACTTTTTTATCAAACAGAATGTTCACATGATGATTACTGATATGTCCTCTTTTAGGTCTATGTACATAATATACATATGATTGGATGAGACTCATCTCTATTCTCCTTCTTCTTCCATCCGCCCTTTTCCTAGGCTACGTGGGGTCGGCACAATATGTACTTCTCTTCCATATCCTTCTATTAGCCGCCATATCAGAATTCACACTCTTCTTACACATGTCATCTTTCACACAACCCATCCACACTTTCTTCGGTCATCTTCTACCCTTAAAGTTTCTTTAGGACTCATTTCTTTTATTAAAGAGTAATGTGGGCACTGTGCAAACTAGTTGTACAAGTTGAAACGAGCTGTAACCAATCTACAATCTTCTAATCTAACTTCTAAATCTTTTATCATTGTTAACCTAAACCTAAAAAAAAGAGATATCCGGATTACTATAGTGGTGGTAATAGAAAGTACCTGCGGTTCGGCGGCCTGGCACGCGAGCGCTGCGACCGTGTCCCCGTGCCCAGCGAGGGTGTGAACGTTGGCCTTGGTGCGCACGTCCCACACGCGCGCGCACGCGTCTCGCCCAGCTGTTACAAGCACATCGATGGTGGGGTGTAGCGCAAGCGCGTACACCGCCGACAGATGTCCGTGGTAGTGACGGATCACCTAGACACAACAACGCTTAAACTGATCATAGCTCACTTTACACATGTATGCATATAACGAGAAATATAGCAAGATAATATACTACTTATTTAAACCTTGAAAAGCTGCTGCACTGTTGCAAACCACTCTTGGTCACAGGTTGAGCCAAAAGCAAATTCCACAATTAAACAATTTTATCATCTCTTAACACCATACGATATTAAGGTGAAGTAATTGCTCTGAAATTCCATTGTGATTAAACTGATAATAAAATGGTGAGGTGATAGGAGTTACCTTGTTGTATTCCAAATCCCAGCATTTAACCTGTCTATCCTCTCCGCAACTGAACAAATATGGGTGTCTTGGTGACACCTCCAGGCCTGTGTGAATATATTCAAAACATATGAGTACCTCTTTTCTGTCAAGACTACTTAATGTTCTCACTACTAGGCACTTACTAGGAGTAAGTCAAGACCAAGTAGGTGTTTGTTACTGAAGACTATGATACATCTTAGCATTAGTGTGAGACATTGATGTAGTAACAACACTTAACATCTCTCATCTCCAAGATGAAGTATTATTTCTGTATAAACATCGTATTGTAGATGTTGACTTGAACTATGACATACTATTAAGTAAATATCCAGCTCATAGCTTCATTCCAACTAAGTACAAACACGAGAGAATGGAGGTAGAAACGAAAAATAGAAAATAATGTGATAAGCTTAATAACATATTTAACTCCAACGCTTTCCTTGCAAGTTATGCATGTATTGCCACAAATATTTGAAAGATTAAATACCTCTGACTGTGCTGACATGGCCAGTTAGTGACACTTTTAATTTGCCTGTAGCCAGGTCCCAGATCTTTATGACCCTATCTGCTGCACCTGGAACAATAGTTTAAATTAAATCAAACATTATTGACCACATTTAGTTAAAAGTCATTTGTCTTAAACTAGATATCCTTGAATAAGAGATTCTTCTTTATTTGTGTTATTTTAAATAATAAATATTCATCTTATTTTGTGATCAGCCTTGATTTATTTACTGCTGAATATAAATCTTCTCCAAACACAAAAATATCTTATAATATTAAATCATACAATTTAGAACCTTCCGCAGCAACTAGAAACAACCTTGGAACAACATAACCAACTATTAGTGAATTAGAAATTATAAGATTATTTTTAAAAGCTTTTCAACCATTTGTACCCAACAAAATCCCAAATTCTATTATTATTGAAGTTAACTTGAAATGGCTGCAATCATATTTGATATTTATAAGAATGGCTTTATGATTATCTGCATATTGTGGTAAGGAGTAAATGAGATATCCCAGAAACATTTAAATGTTATTGCCTATCTCATCTACCTGAAAACTTAGTTTTGTATGTGGATACAGCTCAGTAATACATTAGCATGTGTGAATTTGAGCTGCATCATTTAAATAAAGGGCATAACTTTTCAAAAATGTAGTCTTACCTGTAGCAAACCATTCATTGCCTGGTTCAACAGCTACACACCTAACCCAACCCAAGTGGCCAGATATTACTCGGAACAACTTCCATGGTGCATGCCATTTGGGTCGAGGTGCTGTGGGGGGCTTGCGAGGTGCTATGGATGTAGTTCCTGCACCTATGGGCCCCGCCGCTCCTGGAGGGGCTGGTGCTGCCATTGAGCCTGGATTATATGGCAACATTGCACCATCCGAGCCCAATGCTGCAGATTCAGCCATATCTGTAAAACACCTGAACTTCAAGCTTTTGTTAACATCTACAGTTCCAGTAGAATTTTTTCATGCAAAAGATTATTTAGATACTAAATTTTATCTGTTTACTGCTGAGATCTACACTATCATTTCTACCTTGAAACCAAAGCACTGTGAGATAAAATATGTATAAAAGAACTGTTATGGTATTAGTTTAAGGTTTGTTCTAAACTAAAATAACACAAATTGAAATTTGTTTAAGTATTAAAATATGACTATATCCAACCAGTATCATGTGGAGTGTCAGGTCTGCTCCTCGCTTCCTGTTGTTTCATAGCCTGAGCCCTTTCGACCGCTGACATCACTTGCCCATAACTATCCCTGGCTTTGACACCTTTCAAAATTTTCTCTCTAAATGAACATTGTCAGTTAGTTTCTACTTTACAGTAGTCAAATTTATTCATAGGAAAGTAAGTTGCATAACAAGCATGATTAAACCTTTTTTATATGTTTAATAATAGAACTTATTTTATGTCAGTCCTTAGAAGTTAATTTACAATATCATGTTAAAAAACCTAAGTTGGAAGAAATAATATGTTAAAATTTAGAAGAAAGTTTGACTTAATTCAAACCCTGTAGTAATTTGCATAACACTAATAAAATTTATTTGAAATGCATAATTTACACTAGTATGTTATATCATTTTTCATTGCAATAAATAAAGTTTCTTGTAAGAGTCTAAATGATTTGTGAAAATTGTAATACTTAGTAAATAGACACAAACATAGCCGATACTTTTTTGGTGATGGTGAGGCTAAACCATGCTTTGACATTTTGTGCAAGTTAACAAACTTGTTCATATCATTAAGGAAGAAAAATATCGTCAATGACTGTAACCTCAAAAGTAGTAATAATAATCTTTTAGCTAATAATAATTTTAGTTAAATAAACAATATACTTACGCTTTTTCATCGATTGGCGGTAACAAGCTTTGGTTAGCTAAAAACATATCATGAGATCTTTTCAGTGATCTAAATACAAGTGTGTGCACAGAATGTTTAATCACTTCGTCAGCCATGGTTATTTACGCAGACTACTTTTTCATAATAGAAATATAGTACTTAGAAACGGCTTTCAATAAATAAATTATTATCCATAGAAAATAACTGAGTGGAAATAATAATAACCACTTCGAACCAAACGATACGCTTTAGATTGTCAAAAGTGACAGTAACATAGTAAATCTGTCGTTCAATTATTTCTTCTCGATATAGGCGAACACCAGTGATCATACAGTTGATTCTAAATTATTTTTTTATTTCAGGGGTAATTATTTGTATTAAGCCAAGATTATTCAATTGTTTATTATATTGCAATCGTTATAACAGTAATTTTATATTTTCTGATAACTTTTTTTTCACGTTATTCACTAAGTTCTCTTTTCCTAAGTATAAGTTTTAACTGTAATAATATTAAAAATTTTCCTATCTAGAACATGTGTGAAAACTTAAAATTTAAAACAACGGTGACATTATAAATTAGATATTGTCGGTTAAAGTACTCATTAAAAAAGACCAAGCATAGAAATTCAAAGAACCAAACTAATACTAAGAAAGATGAATCTGCTGTAATTGATCTACCAGACCAGATTTCTTCTCATATCTAATTTAAAATGAAAATATGTTCTATTTTAAAGATTTTGTGAAGAATTAATAAAAAAACATAGTTTCTGTGGTGTATTGCGTAATGTTTTATTGATATAAATACAAAAAAATATTTGTATTTAGAGACAGAGATAGAATAAAAATATTTAATTATTTTACTTGCAAAATTATGGTTTTTTTTATGACAAAACAATTATATCCGACTTAATTCTTGTGACTAGAATTAGAAAATTATTATACTACACTAGTATAATCTAAAATTTATAGCCTTTACAATATTTTCAAGATTGCCATTTATTGCAAAAAACGGTAACTAACCAACCCTGTACACATTTCACGATCAGATGTTTAGTAATCAGAGTACAACAGATTAAGATGTTATTTTTTAGTGATTGCAAGCAAGTAGATAAGCTTAGAGAAAAATCTAGTTCCTTAAAATTTAAGGTTATTTTTTGGTGTTATTTTTATTTACATTTACGCACTACATTTGGTACTTAATTAAAATAGACTAAACACTTTCAAATTACATGATTCCTTTCATTTCAAATCTCACTACATTAGGTATACAGGATATGATATTGTTAAGAAAAAGCTTGTAAATTGTACTAAACACTGTTTGTTTGGTGTTAATTCCTCACTATTGCTAATTTATTACTAAATATACTATAGAATTATTATAAAGACAATCTTTTTAGTTGATCACTGTTAAATAATTATTGACAAAGATGATTAATTGGACAATAAATTATTTATCATTTTTGAAGCCTATTTTACATTTATAAATTATTGTTATATTTATTTACTGTAAATTAACTGTTAGTATCAAAATTCCAAAACTAAACGTACAAGCAGTTTTTATCACAAAAACATCTAAAAATGAAAATTATGTACTAACGGTTTGATTTTATTTATATGTCCATCGAGAATTTACGTAGAAGTGGAAAATGGTCCTTAAACGAGCCGATCGACATTGGTGTCGCCGATCAGCTGCCACTCGTATTCCATATCGGTTGTGTCGGCGACGGAAAAGACCGCGCCACCCTCGCTTCAGATGGCCGACTTCTCAGAATTATTGGCGTCACTCACGCGCCTCGAGTGCGGTGCCCTACGCAGTGTCCTCGGCTGCAAGTTCAACGGCGGCAGATTTGGTCTTTCGATCCTGGTCGGGGAGGATACCAACGGTCTCGTTCTACGCAGGGTGTCCATTCCGTTCCTAAAGTACTCTTCAGTTCTATCTGAGTAACTTTCAATCAACGGCGCCGGGTCTTCGTACTCGACGTTAAAGTGTCTAGTTATCGCCAAATCTTCAGGTGGTCCAAGTTTATATAGTGGTGGTTCCACGCATTCGTAGTGGTGGTCCTCGGTCTCATCGTGAGGATAGGTGTCAGCGACGAAATGACGCGTGCCCCGCGGCGTGAGCGCCGCCCACAGTACACGCGAATCCAAAGCGGCGCTGCCGTAAAGAGCGTTGGATCCGCTTGTTTTGCCGGTTCCACTTTTGCAACCACCGCGTGCTCTGCGAAGTTATGAGACAGAAACGCTCTTTACAAGTGATATTTTCATCATATCGTTTTATAATATAATGTGCAATAAACAGACATTTCATTCGAAAGTTCATGTGTTACCTAACCGGTGATTAAAAGCTGATAAAGCATCGACGATCATATGTCCTATGGTGTAGAAAAAACCTGGAGTTTATGGGACATGTTAACATACGTAATACATAAGGCTGCTTATTAGATGATCTATAAATCTCGGAAAGTTAGTAATCGATGAAACTGAAAATAGTAACTAGTAATAAAGTAACTGGAAATGAATACCTCTTTTAATATTTTTTAGTGATTTTTTTAAATGATACGTACTCCCTGCACTTTAGCAGAAACAGTGCCAGCAGAGCAGCTATGCACAGGACAGCGACGCAGCAGGTTATAAGCACCAGAAACCATGTATCATCGTACCCAGCTGGTTCTGCAATACAAAGACGGTCTATTGTATCCAATATATTGGTGGTAGATCTTTACCAGCAGAAGCTTTTTAGGCTTACCTGTTTTTGGCACCTAGCTATCATGTACAAATCTTTTTGTGTCGCCGTTAGAAAAACGATTAACCTAGTGAAATTTCTGAATTAAGTTTTATGAATTATTGCTTGATACCAGGTGATCCTCTTGTATGTCACGGTTATTAAGTAAAATCTTAGAACAAGTTAAACAATCCAGTAAAGAGGAGAAAAAGTATGCGAAAATAATTACAAATTAATTTAATGTTAATAGAACTGACCATGTCTTGGTAACTCGTGGTACTCTACGCCCGGGAACAGTGAGTTGACTTCGTTGTTATGCTGTGGTGTGCATTTAGCAGCCTTGCATGGAGGGGTTAGATTGGCAGCACTGGCAAGAAAGGCTGGCAGAGGTGGCGGCGGCATTCGAGCGATAGAGTCTGGTGGTGGGCCAAGGGAAAGGCATTCTGACCCACACGACATCCTAGCTAAAAAAAAAACTTAAAATTAATAATTTTAAATCACTTAACAACGATGAGTGGAATAATAGAAAAAACTTTACTTGTGACAGGCAGAGTCCAAAAGTTTAGGAGTTGACTTTATGTATAACCTTGAAGAGATCTGTTATCAGCTAGAAATCGTCGAAATCTAAACCTTTTTGACATTTTGGGGCTGATGATGATGCCGATGAAAAGCAGAAATATGCAAACTATATTTTCGTTTCAGTAGCCCCGTATATACTGAATTTATCGGGATGACAAAATATAGCATTTCATATTTCAATGTTCAGTCGAACGGCAATTAGAAGATATTTAAGTAAATATTGCATATTTATAGTGTTCTTTTACGGTTAGTTTCCAAATTATTCATTTTGCAATAATATATTGAAAAATTACATTATATATTTTACAGATACTTGTTTTTTAAAATGTAAAATATAGCCAAATATTACTTGTGGCTGCTTCCTTAACAAGTCGATATTTGTTAAGTAGCAAGTACTTTACACAAATGATAATATTTTATATATTTCTGACAATAGTGTATGATACTAATGCTACTAATGAACAGTAAATAGTTAGGTGTTTTAATGTTATAAGAAATAATCATGTTTTAGTGTTTGTAATACTCACGTTTACGCTTATACGTGTTTTTTTAAACAATTTACAGCACTTTAGTACAGTTTCAAGTTACACTTGCACAGGAATTGGTACAGGGATGAAGAGCGCAGACGCGAACTTCTACTGCAGCAACACCAAACAATTATTTAACTTCGTGTTTGTTTTTCATTTTATAATTCATTGAAGGTTTAATATAAAAACTTATGAAAGGGGTAGAATAAAAGCGGCAGTGGAAAACGTACAAAGCTTTTTGTAGCAAGGGTCAGAATTCATTGTACAGGATACATTATTGATTCGCGCAAGCGCGGGAAACTATTTTGCGACCCTAAAATTATCGTACTATATCACGGTTCAAGTGGAAGTCGAATACCTATTGGCGTCTTTGTCTGTCATGACTCGTTTACTATATTAAAAAAGGGAAGGTTGCGTAATTCTTTTCGGTTTATGTGCTCTAAAGATGACATTTGCGGCTAGATGATCTTTGTTTTTTTTTGTACAAAACGTCGACTCGAGCTAGACTTTCACCTGATTGTAAGTGATACGTCAATCCATCACATTTGTCTTAAAACCACCGTAAATACCCATACCACTTTTTCTTTATCGTCTTGCAACTCAAGATGTTAAGTCTCGTTACCCCAGTAATTTCATTATCTACCACATCCTTCAATCTGTATCTAAAAAATGTTTTGTAGGAGTATGTCAACTAATTTTCGTAAAATTATTTAAAATTTGTTGTTTTAAAATACATTTATATTTTTTACAAATTTTTTTTTTTTTTGTAATATCGTGTGGTACTGCGAAGAAAACAAGATCGTAATGGTCTTAGCTCAGTTTGATTTGCTACTAAGCAATGATAACAATCCGTCAGATGTGGAGATCTTTGGAGAAGGCCTATCTCTGACAGATGATAATGATGATAATAACAAAGAGCTATTTTAGAATTATGGCGTGAAAATGTTTCTGCAGGTGATACCTCTGGGGTTACAGGCGGTTATAGGCTGCGGTTACCGCTCAATATCAGGCGGGCCATATGCCTGTTGCTACCCAAGTAGTATAAAAAAATAATTATATATTAACATAAAATGAATAATCTTCTTTCTTCCTCGCATAAAAACGATTGTAGCACAAACAGTTTCAGAGTTAGACACAAAATTGATGGTGCCATTGAAGTTAATCGTATAACATCTATCAGGCTTTATACCTTTGGATCTATTGCGAAATACTTTATTTTTAGTCAGATGCCTTACTAGGAATTTAATTACAGTTTCATTCCTTTGTGGTGGTCGACTGGTGTGAGTACAGCTTTGAGGCTCAGGAAATTGAATGCCTTCCTTTGTAAGCCGTGCATTTCTAGTGCTTCATTTTATGTTAGAAAAAAGGATGATTTTCTTTATTTCTTTCTTATCGACATCTTTGAAGTACATTGAAGGCTTTTCTTTTTATCTTTGATAAGGTTTCGTCTATTCATTCGTTATATATAAAATTACAGTAAGTTCTTGAACGTCGCTCCCGGTCGAGTTTCATTTTCACATGAAATATGATAATTAATTCTATTTTTGTATAACAAAGCGCCAATGTGAGTGTTATCTTGCCTGTTTAAATTTATTATAACTCTGCATACCTGTAAATGGAACGTTACTTAAGTCTTACGTAACAGCACTCTTGTGGCGGTTTACAACAAACATAGTAATAAAAAAGAATAGTTGTGATAGGTCTCTATCGCTGGGGACTGCAAAAAACAATTTTCGGGGATAGCCACCCCAGGATAGCGTTAAAGAAACCGAGGTTGTGTCCCGAACAGAGATCCCGTGACCTCTCCAAACACTGGGGATGACCGTCGTAGGGTTTTTATTGAGTAAAACTCTCCACAAAGTCCATACTTCTTAGAAGGCAGATTATATTTTTGGATATTTCCACTTCGAAACAAAAAAGAATAGAAAGTGCTATAGGGATGCTAAAGATGTCTAATTTCATCTCAGCGCAACTTCTATTTCTGTCGCCAAATTCTACTGTGACCACCACTGTGATATTATTATCAATTTTTTTTGATATTTTTACGTTTTTGGTATAAATATCGTTTAAACATTCACATATTAAAAAAAACATTATGAAAAGCTGTTATATAAATGTTAATGAATGTGTGTATAGAGTATATAGATTCAAACATTTTGCACTAATTCAATGCATTCAAACAAAAATATTTTGATATCACCATTACGCATTTCAGCGACAACAATGCTAAAGCTTTATAATAATATATATTCTTCATATTACAAGAATCCCAAAACGAAAACAAACATTGCATAAACGGCGCCATTACGCTGACGTCATTCAAGATGGCCACCCCATTGATGGAGCCGGCGAGCGTACTGCGCAGGCTCGCGGTTACGCAGCCATTGATAGACACGCTGGTGACATTTACATCATCCGATTGGTACAAAAATAATAATGTTTTTTAATGGATAATATAAACAAAGTATTTTTTATTTCGTAATGTTGTGCCCTTCTTTATTTCATTAAAATAAATTAGTGCCTGAGATGCACACTTGTATTGGTATAATTTAAAAGCGAATCAGCCAAACAACAGCCTTTTTAGGTTCTTTTGAAACCAGGGTCCTTTTTCTAAGGGCGTAACATTTTCTTATTTCTTAACAAGAATGTGGATGAATGATTGTTCGATTATCCAGAATTAATAACTAAACCTCTTTGTTTCTAAATCAGGGATGTTTACTACATAATAATGGTAATTCGTTGTATAATGGTCCGATGGTGTAACTTCTTTTAGGGAATTGCATTATGTAATTCGTGGCAGGTATAATAAGGTAGGTGAGGTGACCTACTGTGTCTAAGATATGACAACCGCGTAAATTTTATTTAACAACCAAAATGAGAAATTGAATATGATATTTACTTAGTGATAAACTAAAGGAGTCACACCGCCTACATATATATATCACGTTCATAAATAAAGTATATACAAAATGTAATGTTTTTATTTTTCCGTTACGAAGAAAATACAAAAAAACTTTTGCCAGTATATCATTAGAGAAATAGTATGCAGAAGTGAATTATCAATTAAAATCGTTGGAAGGACAGTATAATACCTATAAAATGAAGAAAAGAATGCAATTTCACGCGACTTTTTAAATTTAGTGTTAATTAAATGATAATAGTATAGGTAATATTAGTGATGCGGTTTTTCCGGAATCGGTAAAGATTGTTATAATCGGCCTTCATTTCTGTCACCAGGCAATAGTTCCACGCTACTTACTAAGTTTCAGTCTCATGGGCGTTTATGGTATTGTGCAAAAAGTACAGTGATTTCTTGTAAAAAAAATAATAATAAAAAGAGTGCAATACTAAATTGTGTAATCGTGTAATGTAAATGGCTTATACAAGAGCAGCCTCTTTCAGAATTCAGGCAATAATAATATAGACTTCAGCAGACGTCACACCCGCTTCCGAATAAACAGTCGCGTACCGCGCGCGAGCAGCAGCGTCTCTCATCTACGAATATTAAATTTTGATCAAATATAATTAAAATTTCAATAAGATTAATTCAAACATAGTAATATAAAATATATTTATTAAAAATTATAGTTTTTACTGCAGTTTAGTTAAATTCTTTTACGTCTTCTACGATACGCCGTGAACTTTCGTGGTATACGTGAGAATACCGGTAAGTAACTTATCTTTGATTGTTTGATTATTTTTGATATTTCTTTCAGTGCTTGTTGCAATTTTGTTTTATATATCCAGCGGCGTTTTTTAAAGACACACCAATCAACCTTCACTTAAAGGTGAATGATTCGCGTACCTGTGACGAGTCGCTGTAATTCGGAAAATAGTAATACTTTGCGGATGATATAGGAGCTGTGATGATACCTACCAATAAAATCTCCGGAACAACATCACCGTGGAAATATAAAAATAATAATAATAAATCTTTTAATTTATAGTTAATTAACCATTGTGCTTTTATATCTATATATATATATATATATATATATATAATAAATAACTAGCGTACGGAAATATGATAGAACTTTTTTTTATTTAACGGGGCATTCACCTGATAATACCCTGACACCTGAAGACATAAGATGTTGTCTCATTACTCCAGTAACGCCACTAGCTGCAACACCCTTGAAACCGGAACACAGTAATATTTGCACAATACTAGTCTCAGTATAAATATGAGTTGTGGTGCCTACCTAGAGAGCCGTACCACCGTTATAGTTGTATCTCACTATAGTTATATTTGTTTTACTTTGAAATATTCAACACAATTTTTGCTTATCTATATATGTATAATCCTCCCTTCCTCCCACCAACTCGCATTGGGCCACCGTGGTGGGAAATGGCCCAAATCCCGGCGTATGGGCCCCTACAAACGACGAATCCTGGTGCCCGGCAAATCGGGGAAAGCCGCTGGATGCGAGCAACGCAGGACCGATCGATGTTGGAATATTTGAGAGAGGCTTATGTCCAGCAGCGAATGTCTATCGGCTGATGATGATGATGGTGATGAATATGTATATTTCCAATGTACGACTGACCATATCTTTTAAAGTATGGATCGAATTAAATTATTCCTTTTAGTTATAGTGAAGACTACACTTCAAAGTGTATTCCATAAATTAAAAGGGAAACACGGTTATTGATGATCAATTACAGTTCTTATTTAAAAAGGTATTATAGGCGTAACAATAATTTACTGGTAGTAGGTCTCTGTTGGCGGAGACCGTCTAGGTAGGTACCACCACAGCACTTGTTGCACCCGACAAACAGTACTGTTCAAATATTACCGTGTTCCGGTTTGAAGTGAAAGTACTAGTGTAACGCGATTATCGTATTATGTCTTAAGGTGATATTGTGTATATTGGCAATGTAATATTGTGTATATCATTCTAACTAGCGCCACGTTATTATGGGCTCGTGTAATACTTACCATCAGGTGAACCTCTTTCATGTCTCGTCGCTTCGTCGAATAAAAAAAATAAATAATAATTAAAAAGTTACAGGAACTCCGTGATATGTCTACTCGGATGACGTCGGGACATCTCAGCACCCAGTCTCAGCAATAATATAATATAATATAAGTGTACTAAAGCCAGCATTAGGAAAAAAAATAAACATATATGTTTATCATTATAGAGGAAAATATATTAATTTGCTTCATAGTTTCTAAAATTATTCGTCGCAATGTACCGACGGCGACCTCAGAGAGGGTGTCACGAGTAGAAATCCTACCCTAATTTTCTCCAAAAGTAAAATATATACTCGTATACTGGGACATATAAAATTGTTATGTTAAAATCCACATCGGTATCAAGCAGCACAAAATAGTTTCTGGGCTTTATGAAATTCCGTCAATACCTATCAAATATTTATCAAATACCGCGCGCGGAGTATTAAAACATTCAGGCGGCGCTTTGCGGCGGCATTTATAAAGGTACAAACATTTATGGCTTAATGAATATTGATTACTTTCTTTATTATAGATCACCTGCTAGGATGATCCCTAGGACTATCAGTTTTAGATGATATATAACCCTGTTCCACCAGCTACATTTATCTAGACGGACTCCAGCGGAAACACTACCAAACTTAGAACTACTAACTTTATTATATTTCAATGTACGTTTTTGGGGTGTAAAAGGTCCCCCACAACAACTCACGGGATTCAAACCAACCTTACCTGCTCGTGGTGCGTCCTGATAATCAACAAACGAGGCTCTGACTCTCACCAACTTGCAATGCGCTAGCATGGTGGGAAATCGCCCAAATCTCACCATATCAACCTTTACAAAGTGCCCGGCGGTACCGAAGGCCATGCTGAATGTGGACCGATCGATACGGAGATGTTTGGGAGAGGTCTTTGTTCAGCAGTGGACGTCTATCGACTGATGATGATGATGAAGATGAAGATGATGATAATGATGTACAACGTTTTTAATTATCATCGCATGATTTTCAGAGTCCTGATCAAAACGGAGTAATAGCTTATGATTATAAAATAAGATATGTGTCACCTGAGAAGGGTTTTTCGTGCTATTAAAACGAACCATAAATAAATAGAACATAAACATTATTCATTACTTTAGTGAATTCATACCTACGACATCCTTCTAACCAGAACAAAGTGATTTGGATAATAACGTGTAATGGTATAAATAGGTGGTAGCGTGGTAGCACCAAGACAATATTCAACAGCAGAGACCTGTCACAAACGCAAAAAAAAAAATTAAAATGCATCTGTGGAAACCCTGTCGTCTTGAATTTGAATGTACTGTCAAACAACACAAAATAAAAATGGCAGCTTTCAATAACAAAAAGCAAAGATCTTAGTCGTTAGGCCTAATAGTATAAATCGTCTCGGTGAAGTTAATTAACGGCGCAATTTGAAATTCTAATTGGTTTGAAGACGTCGCCTACAGCTGATGCAATTATCGGAGCCTTTTAACAACATTATAGAGATGGGGGAAAACAAATTCAGTATTTATATAATGAACATAATTCATAATTTAAAAATACGTAAAAGTTATAAAAAAATTTAAAGATTAAAGAAACATCTCTGTAACAATTTTTTGCTAAAATATTTTTTTCAAAGCATGATTTAAATGTTTTGCACAATTAGATCTTTTGTTCTTTATAATTTCAGTTCATAATTTTGGCTCCAGCTTTCGTAAATATTCGTAAAGATGTCAAGCCTTTCGACGACCCGATATTGAGACGCTGGACATATTATATATTCATCACACAACACAAATATTAGAACTGGTTTACTTTAAAAATAAAAAATACGAAAGTGTATGTGATGAAAATATTAAAAAAAAATTTACCTTATATTCTTACTATGGCCAAACAGCCATTTGGCAATATGTAATTGGGCCCCTTTGAGACCGCTAGTTAATATTTCAGTCACAAAATACATAGTCGTTACACAAGAAGCTCATATTTTTACGACTTATCAAACTTGTGTGAATTATAACTGAATCATGAAGGATTTAGAAATACGTGAGCAAAGTAAAAAACAGCAAATGTTGTTAAACTTATAAAAACTTGTTTATTTTTTGTTGTTTCACATTCGTGTGTTATCGTAGTATCAATAGCCGTCTGTTAATGTTGGAGGTGAATTTGTTATTGAGGCGGAGTAATAAGAAATTATTCGAGGTGTCTGACGAGTGGGGGTAGCAAGAATCTCAAGGTGAATCAAAATAAATTGGCACCCCCGATCCTTTGATAGAATCGATGCTTCTTTTAGTTATATCGTGGTAATATACGGCGTATATTCATATATGAACTTCGCTTACCACGAATGAAAATTGTGTATATACGTTAAAAAATACTTTTTTAAATATAAAATATTTACAATTTTAGTAAATTATTTAGATCTATTATATTAAATTATTCTTCATTTTCACATATTAGAATAATCACCAGTAAAACATGCTATAGGATTTGTTATTTCATCCTTAATTAGAATCGCTAAGAAATAGAATCTTATATGTCTATTTCTCCACTCCATTATCCAATTTAAAATAAATTTTAAGACTTTAAAGTAAATTCTATCACAGATTTTTGCATCCGCACAAAGCCAGATTTTAATAATAATTTTAAGACTTCACTTCTTGTTCCAGTAGAACCTTTGAAGTGGAACTATACGAACGTCTGATATACGACGAGTTGAAAAGAATTGCTCAGAAAAATGTGGGTTACTTTTATATATTCTGAAAAATGAAACCTTTTTTGTTTAGAAGTACAATTATTATGAAACTAAAATCTAGTCCGAGCTGTAATAGATTCCGCTTGATATTATTCCGACCTGATGTTACGAGCTAATAGTTTTTTTTACGAACCCGTAAAGAGCTGTGTTTATATGTTTATTACGACTGTCTGCGAGTCTGCTCGTGGCTTCGCAGCTCCCGGGCAACGGAATCAATTTTATTAAAAAATTTATTTCCAAAGTTTCTCGAACTCAATGTTAAAATTACAAATAAACTAATCTTAACTTAAATAAGTTTTACTTAAATTTATACATCTTAATATTCATTCTCTTACTATCAAACAAGACAGTTTTTCCCTTGTTGAATATTCAAGTTCTTTATCGATAATAACAGTACAAAGACCACCAAGAGTGACTCCGAAGATTTGTCCTCCCCTGATCAATAAATAAAGCCAAATGCAATGGAACAAGTGTTTACCTCACTCGTTTAAATGAATACTTTCAGTAAAGGTTTTTTTTTGTAGCTAAAAAATGTCAACGGTAAAAATATAATATAATATTCAGATAAAAATCGAATTAAATAAATTCATCTGTATAAAGTATGCTTTTAAGTAAGTGACACTTCCTTTAATATTTTTTCTACCCGTCTTCTTTAGCTTATCCCGTCAATCCCTAAACCCTCATATATAGGAAGTGTTCTTATATGCAGCTCCGCTTCCTGCTTTAAGACTCTGCAATTCAAACATCTAAAACTTTCCCCCCACACCCACACATCTTATTACAGTAGTATTTCATTTTTGTTGAATGATTTTTAGTCGTGAGTTGAATCCTAAGAATATAAACTTTCATTTATATCTACTGTACCGACCGTTTCTCAGAAGAACACTACATTTGAGAATGAAATATTCTAGTATTCATTTACTGTATCTTGTAAGATTTTATATACCTATATACTTGAAGACTTGTGTGCAGGCACATTCTATTTTAAATTAGAGTAACCGTTTCTTATTCCGCGCGAGTGCCAGCCACTCCAGACTTCTACTTGACCTTTATGTAATGAACTTATGACGACGTGTTTTCGTGTTATTTCGTATTATTTTTATAATGTATTTCAAGTAAGAAGTAACTTTGGGCCACGTAAAAGTTTTGAAATATAAATTTAATATGTTAGCATTTAATTGTTAAGTTGATCGCTGGGAGGGTTACTTTGTTTTAGGGACCCTGTGGCACCATAGCGCCTCGATTTTATTACCTAATGGTACTCCATAGTTCACCTCTCTCTTATTCACTACAGCGTCCCCACCCAAGTAAAGTCAGACTTACTTAACCTAATTATTGATATATAACGAATAAATCCATATAAACAATGAATTCATATTAAAAGTGGAAAAGGCGATGGCTTAATTTTTCGTCAAATTTTTTTAGGTAGACTGTTACCTTCACCCTATAAATGGAATATCGGCAAGGGAAATTTAATTAATCCGTGCGAACCCCCGCCTACAGATTTATCCGAACATAAAACGGATCGTCGGCACCGACGTCCGCGCCTCTGAAAATATAACGGCGGGGGGCGGGCGCCGCCCAGCTCATCCGGTGGTAACTTTGTCCGAAACATTCGACCTAATAAACTACTTCGAGCGTAGAGTTAAATTGTTAGTGTGGTACGTACCGCTGCGGTTACTACTGCCACCATACAGCATTGCTGGATTCCGGCTGTCAGAATACGAGAGCTAAAGCATCACGCTTCTAACGCTTCACCATCCACTGCCTCATTGTCGCATAACATCGTGTAAAATTCAGTGCGAATAACAGATCGAAGCATATTGTAGAAGAAAAAAGGAACCAATACACGGGATAAATATAAACCTCTCTAGTATAATATGTCTGCTAACCTATTCTTCACAACACAAGCTGATGATCAATAATGTACGCAGTTCAACGACATTTTTTTTTCCTTACACTCTTAGTAGATGAGTAATAGTTTTTTTGATGTTTCTTACAAAATTTAAATCAGTGTATGTATAGTTTCTATTTTATTTTTGGGTCGAAGGTGAGAACGTTTTGTCTAGATTCGTGCTAATACTCTAGCTGCCATTTAATCTATCCTTTATCCGTCATAATCCATTTAATGTATTCGTCGCATGGTGCCGCCGCTGGTTGAGATCGATGCGATGACGTCATCCAACTCCGCAGCTCCACGATTGCGGCGCTGAGGATGAGAGGAACTGAAAGCGGAATTGTGCTCATATGATACACATCGGGGGCACGTTTCCGGTTCAATGTGAGAACGTATGTAGGTAGGCTTTATTTATTAATTTTCGTTAAAAAAAGAGGTACTAAAGGAGATAATTTCGAGGATTAAAATAGAGGTTCCCATATATTTTTGAGAATATAGAAAAAGTTATAATTATAAAATTGAAATATTTTTGTATTCTAATTTTATATTTATAACTTTTTTCATAGTACTGGTATTACAATGATGGTAGTTCAGAAATATGAAGAATAAATTTGAAGTCGCAAGGCAAAAAAACAGAAATATTGCTTTTGAAAATTAAATTTTTTTAAAAGGTTTAAAATGTTTTAATGACTTTTTTATTGAAGAGAATATAAGCATTTCAAAGTTGATAAAAAAATATTTAATAATCTATATAATAAATAACCAAGGTAATATCAGTTTACATCAGGTAAAATTCTGTGTAACTTAATGGTTTTCTTTATTGATTTTCAATGAAAACTATTATGTTCATTAAGTAGTAGCGATACTACAGTGATATTTAATAAAATGCTACAGTAAAGTTCTGTACATCGAGTTAATTATACGAATATCGGATTTCTACTCGTCAGACTCGAAAATAATGTCACAAGAATACATTTCACTGATTTGGTTCCATTGAAATTATCGTCACAGATTAATTTTCCATCTCACTGGAAAAAGATATTAAAAAATATCAATCCAATCTCTTTTAAACATTGTTAAAAGTTTGTCTTCTGTAACTTTTCTAAAACAGTTATAAGCAAACGAATCGATGTTCGCCGACCTTCGTCAGGAGATGGCATTTATAGAAAAACTTTTATAAATTGAAAATCTGAGTTTTGTATTTACTTACCATTTACCGACCAGTCCGTGGCATGGTGAAATACTATAACAATTTATGCAGGACCGTGGTTCCATCCCAAAGCGAAGTAATAGTTTGCACGTCTCCGTTGTGTATGTGTATTCGGTTCGACCCTAGCTAGAGTATTCGCGGTGAGCACACTTCAGCATCTTCGGCCTCATTTTTAATTAACATGTTGTGAAACAGGCCAGAGAGTAACCCACCGTCGACAAAAATGGTAGTATTTATGTGTCCTGCTGAGAGTCCGTAGTAAGTACGTTACTTCCGCTTACGGTTTCAGGTAGTTAATAAACGTAGAAAAGACAATCAATGGAAGTACACTGTTTGCAGTTTGATGTCATCGTCGATAAATTGACATTATGGTGTTTAAACTTTGATGATGGTTGATCATCTCATCATAAACTGGGCCGACAATTCCGGAGTAAGCGGTTGAAACAATATGTTGTGATACACCATGTTACAAAAGCGGGTTGATAGCTGTGCTACGTAGACAGACCTCATCGGTATTATGTACCGCAACTCATTTTCTCCGGGCGTATGGAAAATGGCCGCCGTTATTTACACGGGACGAGTCTGTTAGTGACGGGATGTTCTGGAAAATTGAATTTCACCGGCGTCCGATATTTATTCTGTGTTAATTGAAGGCGCAAGTGATTACGTTTGTCCAGCTGTCGCGTTTTGGCCTGCGAACATGTGAGTACGTGAGTACGTACATAAGTGATATGAAATTTATTTATTTTTTTATTTATAATTACAGTTTAAGGCGGTTGAAATTGATTATTGCAGTAATTGATTCTCGAAACCATTGCTTCATGTACATATTACAAAAAAAATATTTTAACGTCGCCATTATTACAGTTTCTTGAATAAAGGGTTAAATCGAAAAAAAAATCCCCTCTTTAGAAAACTTATAGAACGTTTCATCTTACTTTAGTTTAAAAGCTTAACAAGAATAATCTGACTATATAAAGTAATTTTTTTGTAATAAAGAGTCACGTTTGTATAATTTCGCACCTTGCTGATAATAAACCCAAAGGATAGATTTACCGCCATATTTCCCAGCTCTCCCTCTCTGCTAAGCAACGTGAACTGAATATTCAACTTGCTGCTCCACCTGGCGTTGTTATATATTTATTTTAAATCAAGTTCTTAGTAACAAACCAAATTCTCATCGTTTGACGCAAGTAGTTTCAATAATTTGTTATCCTCTGTGATAAAAATTTAAATAGTCTTCTGTGAAATTGTGTTCATTGTTGAAAATTTTATATAATGTAATGATAAGTTTATAATAATGAAATATTCAGATTTCCGATCGGTACAAATCACCGGAAACGTTGTTTGTTTGTTATTTGTGATACAAACACGTGCGAGTATAAACTCCTAACATAAGATATTTAATTTAATGAATATTTACTTTTTGAGATATATCTTCACAAGTATCATAAGATTCAGGCCCCTCTAAAGCGCCTCTAGTGTCCATTGACATTTGCCGCTACATAATTATAAAAAAATATACATTAAATGTGCTGCGAAACTAACCTTTAACTTGAATTCTGTAGTAAAGAATGTAACAAAATAGAAACCGTATTTATAATATTATATAAGATATTTCATTTTACTTAAATTGTAATAAAATTTTATATTTTTTTATCAAAAAAATACTAAAAATTAATAATAAAAACAAAAGCTATAAAAACTTTGTACGTATTAAAATTATACAATTTTTATTTAATTATAATAATAAAAATAGTCTTTTGTGGTTGTCATAGATTGAGAGTATTCGGCGCCTTCTTTATTGTCTGAATTCCATCCATAGACAATGAAAATGGCGGCGAACTATGAAATGACGCTATGCTGGTATTAAATACTCGCAAAACATATCTTGCGTTCGTAATGATTTGCCCGAGTGCGAAAAAATTTGAACAACCGAGAAAACTAGTTACATCCTAAACATATTTTGGTAATTAATGAAAACCATTTTTTATGAAATTCATTACAAGAGACATACTCCTACCTACGGCAGTGGTCGTCCATTCGTTAATATGATAATGATGAAATAACGAACAAGTGCTTTCCGAGTGTGAGTTTGAACGGTTATTTAATGTTTTAATTAATACTTCTGGGTATAAATTTTTGTCTATATTAGCATAACCCATTAGTAAGAAAGTTATTGCGTTATGCTTAGGTTGCTAAATATCTGCAATTTATACATTCTCGTTCGCTGGTTTGACAAATTCTTTTAGCCGCCTTTTTGAATTCAAAGGATAGTTTTAAGGGGAAAAAATACGTATTACAACAATAAAAATTAGGTATTAATTATTTCAATGACGTGAAAATAAATATTACTGTTATCTTATGCGTTATAAAACAAAACGTCTGCACAGTTTTTCAGTATCTTTTTCAACAGAAAAAAAAAAGCAAACATAATGATAATAACGACATACATTAGTAATTATATCGCTTCTCTAAAAGAGGATCTCATTTCTCGTAAGAAGATTAATTAGGATTTCGATGTTGTTTGATTGCTTCAATTTATTTCTTGCGTCTCTATTTGAGGTAAAGGTACAGAAAAGAGCTTTTTGTAATTGATACTTATTTCTTTGACCGCTTACCAAACCGGTGACCTGTTACAGGTTTAACGAACGTATTTGTGTGATTGTAATTTAATTTTACTTGTAAGAAGTTTAATTTGACGAAGATCTTTTCTTTGGTTAAGTAAACGATTGTCGAATAAAAAACAATCCGTCTCATTAAGGTAACTCCTCGGCATTCAAGCTAATTCCATTTGTTTGTTTTGGTTTGATAACTGTATGATCGAGAATGTTCTAATATAATATAAAATATCGATTCAGCTTAGTTTTAAGCTTATCAGCTCTCTTCTCTTTCGGATATTTTTTTTTACCTCTGACAAGCATTCCGAATAAGCAGTCATGTTAGACTACTACTTCTTTATATAAAAATAATACATGAGATCAGTAAAATACTAAAGGTACGTCGCGAAAAACATATTCAAGATTAGGAATGAGGTCGAGAGTAACACGAGCGCCATATTTTTCTTTCTGAAGAGAGGCAAAGTATTTCTCTCAAACTGAAACAAAGTGCGAGCGAATATTTCAAGAACTTTTCTTTGTAGAAGATAATGTACGCTTTTCTATCGAGAATTTATTTTTATTTGAAGTTTATTTGTATTAAATATGAAGAACAATACGCTCGGCAAACCTAGTGTCTAGTATTTAGACATCTACTGGTATTTAGTGAGGATATATTTTCTTTGAAAAGTGCTATAGTTAGCTAGTGAAATTAATGATGTAAAGAAACAATATCAAACGTCTCAAATCGTCCACCACCATATGGTTATGATGGCGGATTGAGACGATGATGATGATGACAAAAAATCCTACCACTAATCAAACTTCACAAGGAGTGGCCCCTGAAATGAAACAAGGACCCTCGTGTTATTATAAAGTGCTTAGCCACTGCTGTGGAGACAGTTCAAATAAACATTTAATTAAGTCAGTTTCGTCTGGTCGAGTGCCATTGTTTTATGTACTGTATATAATATATTGTAGAAGGTACAACGTCCGAGCAGCTCGCCAGGGATTTCGTGTTGAGTTCTCTATCACGGTTGGTTCATAATGGATTGCTTTGTTTTCGTTTAAATCACGAGCAGTTTGCAGCACGTTGAATATGAACAATTCATAGTATTACCTAAGTAACTGTATTGCTGATTTACTAGTGGTAGGTCTTTATTGTCACCCATACAACCTCAACGACGCGACGGGAAGAGCGGGACGTCTAACTGATGGTCTGCGATATTCCTGCAACAACGTGGTGCTAGTTAAAATGGTATTTTGCACCATACTGTGTCCGTCGCCTTTGTCGTTACAAAGAATGTTATGTCCCGTTACCCAAGTAATTTCACTAGCCACCGCGCTTTTCAAACTGGAACACAGTAATGTTTGCACATTCCTGTTTGGCGGTAGAAATAGGCGCTGCGTTGGTACCTGGAATGGTCTCCAACAGCAGATACATACTACCAGTATGGAATAACAAAATGCGTATATAATATTTTAAAATTTCTTATGGGTTCAATTTTAGTAATAGGACTGGAACACAAAATGGTTTATAATAAAGTAACATCAGATGGACCAACTCCGTAAGTCCGGCGAGGCGCTGGTTGAGTATAGCTGCTATGCTACGGTGGTATAAGTTTAATATTTATATCGTCAAGGGTAGCACTTGGCCAGGATCCCACGTTATGTTCAGTGGTGATGTGGTGTGTGGTAGTAAGGCGCACTAACCTAGTAGCAGTCTATTCACATTTTCTTAAAGACACCTACGTCGTATTTGTATGGGAAGGCAGATGCCCGCAACATGTTCCACTCCTTTGCTGTTCTCATCAAGAACGAGAAGTTGAACCTATTTCAGAGCAAACTGGGGATGTCTACAACATAGGGATGGTGACTCGCCGTGCATCTAATAGTCCAGTGTTCATTCTCCAAAATGTATCTTTCTAAACACCGCGAGACTGGCCACACGACGCCTGTGTTCAAGATTGTCAAGCCTAGTCTTGACAAGGTCTTGATCATCAACAAGCCCCTTACCCCTCTCTCTACCGAGTCTAGTGTCGCTAGATGAGTTAAATGTATGACGAAACCACTAAATTATACTCCATTAATAGCGAGACGGCAGACATAATTACATTCTCCGAGAGAGGCGCCATTTTCATTAGCATTAACACGCTGGGCTGGTGGTTCTCTCCATGTTACCATACAATAATTCATAAGAGCCTATATTTAATGGAACCGCTTAATAACCTGGCGTCAACTACACACAGTATTCCTCCATCTATTTCAATCTCCTTCGTAACGGAGTTGCTGAGAACCTGCCTTGTACGTTGCCACTAAGGTATTACTGGTGTTAGGTCTCTGTTGCCGGCAGCCCTGTAGTATCGGGCTATTAAGAATAGGACTAACGTATTCCCTGCTTGTCGTACAAGGCGATTAACTGATCGTCAGGTTCGTAAGTCTCGAGGGTGGGGGCCCTCGGAGCTCAATAAGCGAGTCTTAGGAGGACGGCAAATGCATGGTGGTCTCGTATTTGACGTAGCACAGCGTGAGTGCTAAGGAGAGCTTTGCCCTTCCGTGCCCTGTTTTAGCCAGAGTGCAGGGGGACCTAATGCACTGAGGGGGTTTTAATAGGTAGAAGTTCCATATACCTTCGTCTTCAAAGCAGCAGGGTATCTTTTAAGAAAATTTCCTACGCGTAAAAAAAGGTCTCTATTGCCGGAGACTGTCTAGGTGGGTACCACCGCAGCGCCTGTTTCTGCCGCCAAACAGTAGTGTCCTAAATATTACTGTGTTCCGGTTTGATAGGCGCTGGTACCTAGTGAAATTACTATGATAACATGACTTAACATACTATGGCTCAAGGTGACAAGGACAATGTGATGCAGTATGTATCATCCTAACGAGTGCTACGTTATTTGTTATGTTGTTACGTTCTGGTTGTCAATATAAGAGCCCGAGTACACTTGGTGAGCACGTTTTATCATCCTCGGCTTCATCGTTAGTTTTTTTAAATCCTTCTCCTACTTTTGTTGGGCTGGGGCCTATTTACAAAGTACTTTACCATCCTATTTTGCATTTCCCCATTTGCTCATTCTCCTTTTTGACTGTTCCGTTCCGTTCATTCCAATTCGCTCTTTCATATTATCATTCTCATTCATACTCCATCCTACTTCTTTCTGGCATCCATATCCCATAAATGAGGACCACAGTCCGTTCTTTATACGTGTACACATTCCTAATACATATTTTCTCAGTTTTCATCGTTACTTAACGACAATGGAAATTGAAGATTGAAATGTAGCCCATGTAAGATAAATAATTATTGACATTATTTATTATTAATAACAATATATTTATCACCAGGGATGAGGCTGACGGTGCCAGGGTGCGCGCGCGACCTGCGCGCCGCGCCTTACTTCCGCCTGCTAGTGCTGATCACCGCCATGGGACTCTATTTGTCTATGGGTAAGGTTTGACTTTTTATTTTTTTATAATCGATGAGACGAGCAAGACGTTCACCTGATGTTAAGTGATACGCTTGTCCATAACAACATGGCGCTAGTTTTGATAATAGACACGACACCACATAGCGCTCGTCGCCACTAGCTCAAACGCCCTTCAAACCGAAACACAGCAATGTTTGCACAGTATGGTTTGGCGGCTTTAATAGGAGCTGCAGTGGTAACTACCTAGATGGTCTCCGGCAAGAGACCTACCACCAGTTAACAAAATGAGAGGAAATGAGGCAGTAATCTTTATCTACTTACATTAGACGTCCTAGATTTCCTGGTACAAAATGCTCATAGGCATTAAGTCCACCTAATTTAAGGTGTACAATAAAGAATTTTAATTATTAAAATATTTGTTTAGATAGTTTTTTAAAATCTCCATGATTCTTCATGACCACCATTCCCTTGCCTTGTTCTCCTTAAAATGTAATTTCTCCATTCACTATCATCCTTTCTGATCTTACTCTTAAGAGAATTTCCAAGTACCGCTCACTATGTGACCCAATGACCTTTACCTGTTAGAAGAGTCCAAAGGTCAAACCGTATTAATAGACCACAGCTAGCGTCAGATTTTTTTTTTATAAATACATGCTTTAGTAATTGTTTTTTTTTTAATAACTAAACTAATACTAAACTAAAAAAATATGATTCGCTTAACGGCTTGAGAATTTATCTATGCAGCATCAGTGCATTGTTTACTATGAAAGTTTTTTTTTCCTGATTGGTTTCTGTGAGTACCTGCTGCGATTTGTTAAGCAGCTACCTTGATAACTGTATACTCAGGATTCTCTTCTTTTAACGTGTTTCCTTTTTTTTTCAATTGTTAAATTTGCTGACTGGTTAAGCTACCTGAAGTTAATTTTACTGGTTGTAGGTCTTTGATGCCAGAGACCGTCTATGCAGGTACGACCTCAGTTCCTATTTGTGTCCATAACAGCAATGTACTGACATTGCTGAGTTCCCGTTTGAAGATAATTGCAGCTAGTGAAATTACTGGGATAAAGAAACTTAACATTTTGTGTTTGAAGGCGACGAGTGCAATCTGGTGCAGTGTATATCATCCTGACTAACGCTATGTTATGGGCGGGCGTATCGCTTATCATTAGGCGAATGTTCAGCTCGTCACATCGCTGGTTCAATAAAAAAAAGACTAGTATAAACTAGTGAGTATAAAGATTGCTTCGTTCCGGTTTAAAGGGCGTCGTAGGTAGTGAAAATTATTGAGGTAACGAGATTTAACATCTTATATATTAATGCGACGAGCATAATGTGGTGCAGTATCCTAAGTATCGCCGTAATTATGTCGTTTGAAGTATCATCAGGTTTATTTTTTCTTTTTCTTGCTTCACCATATATATATTTATATATACTATATATTAGTTCTATAAAGCTATATAACACTCATCATCATCATCAGCTGATAGACGTCCAATGCTAGACATAGGCTCCCCAAAGATCTCTACATCGATCGGTACCGCGTTGCTCGTATCCAGCGGCTTCTCGCAAACCGCCAGGCACTAGGAGCCGTCGTGTGTAGGATTTCATATTGGTCGATTTGGGCCACTTCCCACCACACTGGCCCAATGCGGGTTGATGATTAAATCTAATATTAGCGATTATTATGTTAATAACAAGCAATGACATAACTCGCTGGCCTAATGGTTAGAGCTTGCGGGCTTCATTGCTGAAGGTCTCGGGTTCGTATCTCGGCATGTACCGATAACTTTAATATTTAAGTTATGTACATTTGTGAACTTAAGTAACAACAGCGGAATACAAACGGTGAAGGAGAACATCGCGAGGAAACCTGCACATGAATTGGAATTTATCCTAAGGTGTGTGAAGTGATCAATCCGCATTGGGCTCGCGTGGTTACTGTGGCCCATCGTTCTCACATTGAGGGTAGGCCTGTGCCCCAACAGTGGGGACGTAAATAGGTCGTTGAAAAGAAGCGAAAATAAGGTAGTAGATATTCCGACTAGATATTGCTGAAGAAAACATCGATAATTATTTGGTGGAGCTTGTGGTTTATGGCTCGATAAATTACAATAAAATATATAGTATATCTATATGATATTTATTCACCCATAAAATGTGTTACACGATCCTTGAGATATTCATGAAATATTTATATCAGGATCGCGTTCCAGGCTACCTAAGCTTCTTATAAAACTTTTTAATCTTTGTAAGGCGTGTACTATAAATCGTTTCAGTGAAAGAAAAAACTTTTAAGCAAATTTTAAAGAATTACTTTTTAATTGCTGCCTAGTTTCCCAGCAGTAAGTAAGGGGTCCCGCAAAACAACTCACGAGACCCAAGAGAATCTCACCTGCTCTCCCCGAATAGGTTCTCGCTTTGTCGTGGCGGAGGGGCTTAGAAGCCGTGGCTGGGTCGCCCATGGTGAAGTGAAAAAGAACCTACCCGGCCGGCCCGAGGCGGACGCTCCAGGCTAGAGTTCCGATGCTCCACCTTGAGCTCACTTGAGCTCACCTCGGTAGCACGTCGGTGGGCTACAGAGGTGGATGTGTGCGAGAGTGTTCACGTGACCCAGCCCTTAAGCGACAAGGAGGAACATCATGGGGGTTTTAGTTGGTGCAAGTCCCACATATCCTAGCCTTGCCCCCGCAAGGACGAGTATGCGCAGATATTTCCCCCACCTTAAACAAGAAAATAAAATCTCACCTGCTCGCGGTGCACGCTGTTAATCAACAAACGAACCTGTGACTCTCACCAACCCGCATTGGGCCAACGTGGTGGAATGTGGCCCAAATCCCATCATATGAAACCCTACAAACGACGGCTCCTGGTGCCCGGTGATGCGGGCGCTGCAGGCCCGATCGATGTGGAGATTTTTGAGGAAAATCAATTTAATTCTTAAATTGGATGGGCGGAGAGACCCACGAGTGGCGACCGCTAACCAGGTAGACTGAATGTTGGCAGGTTTAGAAGCCGCTGGGATCATTTCAATAATACAGTAAAGAACTGTTGTTACAATACAATTTTAAATGAAAACATTAACAATTTTACCGGTGGTAGGTTTCTGATGCCGGATACCGTCTAGGTAGGTACCACTGAAGCTCCTACTGCAGCCGACAAACACTACACCATCATTAATGTGTTCTAGTTTAAAGAGTGAAGTGAAGTGAAATTACTGGAATAACGAGAAATAATTTCTTGTCTTAAGGCGACGAGTGCAAAGTGGTGCTGTGTATACCATCCTAACTAGCGCCACGTTGTTATGAGCAGGTCTATAGGGATATGTTCACCTGGTGGTAAATATACTATCAGGTGAATATCCCGCTCGTCTCTACGCTTTGTAAAATAAAATATAATAGTTATTAATATCATGCAGGTATAACATTTATAATATTACTAGCTGTTCCTCTGAAATTTGTCTGAAATACTCCTTGAGAGCCAACCGCAGCCGCAAATGATTTTCTATAGCAACCGTTACTACAGCAGCCGTATATATGACGCTAAAGGAAAATGTTAATTAGTAATAAAGTGATGAAGCGTCTTTCAAATTTAAAAAATAAATAGCCTATAAACTTCTATCAAGAAACCATCATGTCCGCATATCGATAGGTTCACTAGTTTTCACGTGATTGGCAAACAAAGAAATATCATTTTCATTCCAAATAGAAATATAGACGACAGTTCTATAGAATGCCCTTTATGTAATGTCTTCGACGCTTAAATTGTTTTTTACAAAGAGAGACAAATTTTAATACGTTATACTAACAAAATTATATGAATATAAGTTTGATATGAAAATAAACGCCCACAGAGAATTTATATCAATATCAGTTTTGCAAACCAACCCAATACGCCTGCCGGGTTTGATCCGCAAAAGTTTTGTATAACTAGAGTGGATGGGTTTAATCCTGCAGGCGTTATTCAGATATCTTCATATTATTCAGGATGCCGTAAATAATTTATACATTCTGTACCCAAAATAAAATTTCCAACTTTATAACAGTTCTCGATGAATGAATTAGGTTTTTTTTAAGTATATTAAAAGTACCCGGGATTTTCTTGGACGTGATGAACACCGTTCATAACCAAATGGAGTAGCGTCTTAATTTAACGCCTGTCTTCATTTACATGTCTCTTTTATTTGCTTTAATTATTTATTTATGATTATTTTTTGTTGCCAAGGTCTACTCGTTATCATATACTTAGAATTGGAAAAAGTGTAACGCAATCGGTGGGTAAATAGGAAAGATGAATATTACTCAATGTTAATACATTTTTTTTTTCAAGCTATGGTGTACAAAATATGTCACTATGTGTGCGTATAAAATATAAATAAATATCTCCAGGTGCGTCGGTGTTCCAAGCAACTGAGGGTCCCCTGGAACGCGAGACCGAGGAGCTGATAGAGAAAACTAAGATGGATTTTCTGAACAACCATCCCTGTCCCTCTGGTAAGTACTATATTAAATTTATATATATCCACCTAATATAAGTTATAAAATTGGATTTATATGTAACAGCGCCGAAACATTATTTTGTTATAAAGGATTTCGTGTTTTTTTTTTATTCGACAAAGCGCAGAGACGACTAAGACACTCACCTAATGGTATGTCATACGCCTGACGATAACAACGCGGCGTTAGCTACGATGATATACACTGCACCACATTGTGCTCGTCATGTTAAAACATTAGCTGTTAAGTCTGGTTAACACAGTAATTACACTAGTTACAACGTCCTTCAAACCCTAACATAGTAATGTTTGCACAGTATTGTTTGTCGGTTGCAATAGAGACTGCGGTGGTACCTACCTAGACGATCTCCGGTAAGAAAGACCTACCAAGGATTTTTATGTGTATTTTACAAAACCATAACAAAATAACTAAATTTTTTTTTAATTATCCTATCTAGAATTGTAAATTATATTAATATTATTTTTTACTGTACTAATGATTATGTATTATAAACATTTATATTTGATTATACCCAATCCATGCCGCATGTACTGTGACCTTTGCCTTTTTAGTCATAGCTTTTAAAAATAACATTTGTCATCTCTGTCGAGCAAATAACACAGGTCATTATCAATCATTGATGTATGTTTAACTGTACAGCTAATGGTTTGTTAAGCACTTTAAGTTTTATAATGATATATGTAGAATTTTAATCGTCTACTTTTGTAAATCGTTATTTTACTATTCTTTAGTAACTATTAAAATAACGTCTATCTCTATTCATGTCTTATCATTTGATTAAATTTTCATTATTACGTTGACGAGACTAACCATAATATATTTTCTTTTTTATAAAAAAACTTCATCAAAAATTATTTACAGTTAAAAAACAATTTTGCGTGGTAGGTCTTTGTTATCAAAGACCATCGACCGTAGGTATAGGTGTCCCGTGGCAGATTTAAGATTTCTTAATAAAATTAAAGGATGTTATTATTTTAGAATATACATATATTTGTCATAAAAGGAAAGACCTGACATGCGGATTTTATTTTTTGAAGATCACTCCGACCACAATGTTTTCCATCGCGACGTACACACTCGCGGAATCTTTCGAGAGTATTCTGAGTGTATCTCGCGAAGGAGGCTCATGGTGGCTCTTGCTGTGTGAGGCATGGCGCCATCTTGTTAAAACCACGTGTGAGAGCTGTTCGATGGATGTTCTCTTAGTTTCGGTATAAAAATGCGGCGATAGACATCATCATCAACAGTTACGGTTGCTCCACGAGAATTTTCAAATAAAAACGGTCCAAATATTCCATTGACAGAAAGAGACACCAGTCCACTGCGACATCGTGACTGACCAATCCGCACAAATGCCGCGCCAAACTGTAACCCGTCCCCGGCCCCCCGCGCAACCGTTAGAAAAATATTCGAATTTCAAATCCTAAATCTGCCACGGGACACCTACACTACCGCATCATAGTAGTCTCGGGCTATTAAGAATAAGACTAAGGTATTCCCTGCTTGTCGTACAAGACGACTAAAAAGGTCCTCGGATTCGTGGGCTTTGAGCGTGGGGGCCCCCAGAGCTCAACAAGCGAGCCTTAGGAGGACGGCATGTGTGCCAAGGAGGGCTTTGCTCTTTCGTGGAATGTTTTAGTCACAGTGCAGGGGCCACAGGTGCGTTCCGTAGGAGATTCCGGAGCCCCTCCTAATGCAGTCACATAGACCACCGAGGAAGTTTTAGTGGGTAGAAGCCCCATTCAACCTTGCCTTCCCCCCAGAAGCAAGGTATCTTTTAAGAAGATCACTCCCGCGATGTACTACCGCAGCGCCTAATGCAGCCCACAAATAGTAGCATACAGATATTACTATGTTCCGGTTTCGATGACGCTGTAGCTAGTGAAATTATTAGAGTAACGAGACTCAACATCTTATGTCATAGGCGACAAGCGCAATGTGGTGCAGTGTGTACTATTCTAACTAGCGCCATGTTTTGGGCTGGCGTATCACTCACTATCTGGTGAACGTCCTGTTTGTCCCGTCGCAATCGTATGACAAAAAAAATAGGTATACTCGTACAACTTAACAGTTAACCGGTTTATGTTTCCGTAGTGCGGAGTTTTCAAATTCAATTTCACTACTAAATGTAGTGGAGGAGGGACAGTAAGCAGGGTCTTTCGCACCCGCCTGGTCAGCTACCACCATCAGATTGTAAATCTTCTATCACAATGCCATTATAGAAAAGGAATCAACATGTAGACTTAGAATATTCTTGACGTACAAGCTTCGCCTTCATCGACTGATATCATCATGAGGTCAAGTTTTACATAAATGTAGATATCTATATATATAATGAAAATGAGTTTCTTTTGTTAACCATTCACGTGAAAACTAGTGAACGTATCGATACGTGAACATGAGCATTCGTCGCGGAATGATCTGTAGATGGTTATGGTATTTGAATTTCATTTTCATAACAAATTAGTAAAAGGACGGCAGTCAACAGAATTGACTGCTGTTCTAGTTACATTAAAATCTTCTAATTATTATCAATGTTTAATTGTTATGGAAATTGAATTTAACAACATTGCATGCATGGTATCAGTGTATATGGACTATCTGAATACCGTGCCAACTTCACTCCATTGGCTGGCGCTGGTAAGCAAGGAACCAATAAGCTGTCGGCGACAAACTTACACTTATACTGCATATGAATAAGATTTGAAGCCTAATTCTATATTACAACCAGCAAAGCCGGCGGAGAATAGCTATTATAATATATAATTACTTAACGTTAACTAAGTAAATGTTATTGTTTCAGTGGCTAAGTAAATCAAATATCAACAAAGTTATCGCTGTGAAATAACAGATTCACTTGTAAGGGTAGAAACAAACGAAGCGTTTTCGGTATTGTTATAAAACGTACGTTTATTTTTGTTCTCTTTATACATGAATTATTGCTCGTTTCTAAATTATATTTCCATGTTAACTCATCATGAAAGCCTAAAATATAAAGAATAAATATGTCTCTGAATATGGAAGACATGTGTCAATATTTCTCGAGGGATGTGTTTTTTGTATTTCATTATTTGATTTTTAAATTGGTAGGTTAATAATGTTAGGACTATTTTCAACAAGTAATAACATTTGTTAAGATAAAAGAATTCATGACTTTTTATTATTTTATTTCATTACACCTATTATTGCGTGTTTATTATTAAACTCCATAAAAACATTTCTATTTCGAGGTAGAAGAAATAATTTTATACAAGTTACTGTTATGATAAAATATTAGTTTGTATACAAGAGTAAGGACTAGGTTTATAACCGTGGTGGTATTATTAATCGGACGGTGTGAAATGCGTTATTAAAGCAATTAAGTGAACTAAACTTAATAAATCGAAGTAGGAACAATGTTTTAAAAGGATTATTATGAGAACTAAAAAAAAATCAAATGTTATAACGATTTATTGTGTAATTGCGTATTTGGGCGTGTTTTAGATGTAGGCAAGCCACAAGAAAACGGGAAAGTAGAAACATATGAAATAAGCAAGTTTTGAACTGTTAAGAGAAAATAGAGTACAACGAAATCATTGAATAATGCTGATATTATGTACGACTGAAGGTATTGAAATAATTTCTAACTGTCAAAAAGCACACAGTGCTGCGACGCCCTTACATATATACTTTTTATCAAGTACCGGCAGCCAGCGCCCGCGCAGTTGCTCGATACACCCCCAGCGCGTTGCACGTCGCCGCGGGAGACGATTAGCTGTTAATTCCTTATCAACGTAGCCATTTTATACAATGCATCAACATGTCGCATCCTGAATACCGCATCAGTAAATTTGGCAAACTGTTCGCCCTGTTCTTTGAAACGAACCACCCGAAGAGATTCTTCAAGTACAGTTGACCGAAGCCCCCGGGCCGTACCGGGATTTCAGCCGCAGTTATCTGGTAACGGACTCCTCAAGTGTTTTTTACTTAGTTTCACGTGCAATGATCTGGATTAAGAACTGATGGATTTTGCTATTCACGTCACATCATACCCTCAAAGTTTTTCTTTTTACATCCTTTAATTATTTTTATATAAAGTATATTTGAGAAGAATTGTGTTCAAAATGTCGGAAAAGCCAAAGTACACTCGCGTGCAGTCATACGGCAGCATGTGTTCGTCGAGGAGCGAGGACGACATGACCGTTCACAGCCAGCTGTTCCCCTATTCGAAAAAGATGATTGTGGAGCGCGAAATACTGTACGAAGAGGAGCACCCGCCGTTCCAGCCGCTGTTCGCCACGTCGAGGATCTTCGGCAAGGCGAGGTTCACGTGCCTAATCGCGTTGTTCCTGTGCTTCTACTTGCTGTATCTAGTGGGGGGTGCGATCGTTTTCTCGGCGCTGGAGACTCCGTTCGAGAACGACATTCGCCTGAGTGTAATACGCGCCAAGCAGGACTTCGCAACGCGCTATCCTAGCGTCGCTTGTAAGTATTACTTACTAATTTTACAATGCTTTGTCTTTTCTAAATACTTATTGGTAGATCATTAAGCTATGGGAGATCAGTTTCTATCATATCCTAATGATATCCTAATAATCTGGCAATTAACCTTTCTTGGCAGATACTATCTGAGTGGATTTCAATGAAGGCCTATTTATTTCTGCCGGAGATCATTAGTCTAAAAATTATATAGCTAATGTAATAACTAGAATTACATCTGTAATAATTAATAACTTCTTAACTATCGCCAATTTGTTTTAAGCAGCATCTTTTAACATTATCTTTTCTATTCATCTCGTCACTTCATACAACAAAAATGTTAGAATATTGTTTTCTTTACTTACGGCATTAGAAGAACTACAGGTTGTTATTGTTTTGGAGGTTATTTAGGGGTATTTTAAATATACAAATGTGGTGTTTATAAACTAGAACATCTTACTGTCTAAAGAAATAATATTATTTAATTATTAAACGATAGCTATTATTGTTACTTAACGTCTCAATCTCGTCGATGTAAATGAACGCATGTCTTAATCTATACTTGAACATATTTGTC
Source organism: Ornithoptera priamus (assembly GCA_029034505.1). Lineage (NCBI taxonomy): Eukaryota > Metazoa > Arthropoda > Insecta > Lepidoptera > Papilionidae > Ornithoptera > Ornithoptera priamus. Next base: position 2,339,648 of record JARDWD010000219.1, on the reverse strand, counting down.
ATGTGTAGTACTGACAAATGTGAAACGAAAGGCAATAATTATTCATCTCATAATATTATTGAAAAATGTTAAAAAAAGGAAAGATTATAAACATCTTCCAAGAATAACAGCTTTGTGGCAATGTCTCAGCTCCAGCTCCCTGCAAGTGTCGCGGATAAACGGCACCGACTTTTTCCTAGAGTCCCGAATTGTGCCGAATCCTGGTAGGAGTAACACCAGTAGGACTTTATTCAACTTCATGCCTTCAATCTCCAACAGTCTTTCTAAGAAGTGGAGTTTTGCAGTAGTGGATAATGTAAATATAAATAGTGGTTTAAGCTATTATCAACAGTTACATATCAGTATCGGGCAACATGTCATAACCGTTATAGATATGAAATCAAAGTAAATACGACAACTGTACAGAACAAGTACATTTATAAATATGGAACAATAGTAATGAAAACATTTAATTTTACATTATTATTATAATTTTTATATTAGGTTTAAATGAATAGGAGATGATTTATCTTTAAATGTATTCGAGCTATCCATACCAACCGCCATTTACTATGTGGTAATAAACGTCCAAAGATATAAATAATAGTAAAAAATCATTATGAGTACATGATTATGCAATAGATTTCATCATCAACCAATAGACGTCCACTGCTGGATATGAGCCTCCCCCGAAAGTCTCCACTTTGGTAGGGTTCTATACAGGCGGATTTGAACCATTTCCACCATGCTGGTCTAATGCGGGTCAGTGGAATCAAGAGCCTCGTTTGTTGATTAGCAGGCTGCTACACGAGCTGATGATTTTGGATTCTTTGAATTATGCGGGAGCCTTTTCACCCCACAATTGATTTATTAAGATGTAAGTATATCAAATATATAAAAATTTATCCCAGAACTAATCTGAGAAAAAAGTTTATTTTGTTATTATAATAGCTCGTTGACCTAATGGTTAGAGCGTGGGGGCTTCATTTCGAAGGTCGCGGGTTCGGATCTCGGCATGTACCGATGACTTTAATATTTAAGTTACGTACATTTGTGAACTTAAGTAACAACAGCGGAATACAAACGGTGAAGGAGAACATCGCGAGGAAACCTGCACATGAATTGGAATTTATTCCAAGGTGTGTGTGAAGTCATCAACCCGCATTGGGCCTGTGTGTTCACTATTCATCGCCCTCATATTGAGGGTAGGCCTGTACCCCAACAGTAGGAACGTAAATTGGCTGTTGTTATTATAAATAACAATTAATATGTCCGTATTGGTATACCAAAGAAATAGTTAATTTTCTTATAACAAGAAATTATTATTTTCATAACGTATTATACAAAATCACTAATGAAAATCCTAAACCAATACTAGTTTAAAGAATACTTAACTTTAGTCACTCTGGTTCAATAAATAATTAACATTCTAAACGGCGGCTTAGGGGCAAGTCTGAAGGTTAACGACTATATAATCACAGTATAGAAAAAATTGGGGTGTGATCCAAAGTTCAATGTAACAAAGCTTAAAAAGTTTTTTTTTTATCCAACAAAGCGACCAGACGAGCGGGACGTTCACCTGATGTTAAGTGATACGCCTCCAACAACGTGACACTAGTTGGGATGTTATACACTACACCAAAGGGTGTAATGGTTACCGTATAACAACTCACAGGATCCTAGCCCACCTCACCTGTTAGTTAACTAACGAGGCTCTGGCTCTCACCAACCCACATTGAGCCAGCGTGGTGGGAAATGGCCGAAATCCTTTCATATGAATCCTACCTAATCGATGTGGGCATCTTTTGGAAAGGCCTGTGTCTAACAGTGGACGCCTATTGGATGATGGTAATGACACTGCACCAAATAATGCTCGGCACCTTGTGACATAAGATGTTGAATCTCATCACCCCAGGAATTACTTAAGAGACAGCGCCCTTCAAACAGGAACACAGTAATGTTTGCATAGTATTGTTTTTCGGCTGCAACAGACGCTGCGGTGATACCTAGATAGTCTCCGGCGACAGGACCTAGCATAAATAAAACCTATAAAATTTAACCAATTAAAACCATACTGTTTTTATTTTATTTTTAGTTTATTTATTATTCTTTAAATAAAATAAAATACAGGCACGAACACCGAAATAACTTAACGCGATATAAGAGCACAAAGCAAAAACAATCCAAATTTAAATAGAACGAAACAGATTAAGAAGCTTTCAATGAAACCGGCGGCAAAAGTAATTAGGATTGAATGCACACCCCTAGAGACGGTAGTGCTGGATGGTCCTGCACAAGGTGAAGGTCGCAAGAAACTGTCCCTAGTCGTAGGTCTGTTGCCGGAGATCGGTTAGGTAGATACCACCGCACCCCCTCTGATAGCGTGCAAACGTTAGGGTTCCGGTTTGAAGGGCTGTGGCTAGTGAAATTATTAGGGTAACGAAACTCAACATCTTAAGTGCACAACGTGCTGCAGTGTATATCATCCTAACTAGTATCACTTTGTTTCACAAGGTGCCGAGCACTATTTGGTGCAGTGTAATTCACCATCATCTTCAGCCGATAGTCGTCCATTGCTGGATATAGGGCTAATCTAAAGATTCACACACCGATCAGGTAGGGATTTATATGGGGGGGATTTGGGCCATTTCCCACCACGCTGGCCCAATGTGAGTTGGTGAGAGTCAGAGCCTCGTTTGTTGATTAGCAGGGTGCACCACGAGCAGGTGAGGTTGGCTTGGATTCAGTGAATTGTTGTGCGGGAACCATTACACCCATTGGCGCAATGTATAACATCCTAACTACTACCACGTTGTTATGGGCAGGCGTATCACTTGCCATCAGGTGAACGTCCTACTCTTCGCGTCGATTAATTAAAAAAAAAACATAAATAACTTGTCCGTGTAATAATATTACCTTTGCCCGCCCTAAAAGGTATCTGTGTAAGTTTTACTTAAAGTAACCGAATACATTAACACAGTTAATTGAATGCCTAATAAAATTAAATATATTTCAGTACGGGTTAATACCCTCACTGGTTAATAACCTTTCAAACATATAAAAACCTCCCTTTTTTCATTTTATAACTTTTAGATTAATATTTTAGACTTTAAACTTTTTCAGATGCACCAATTAATACGAAGATAATATATTATATGAAATTTATTAATTTCACCTGGCCTTAAATTGAGATTCCAATTTACTGGTGGTAGGTCTCTGTTGCCAGGGAGGTAGATTTGGATAGGTACCACCACAGCTCCCATTTTTAACACCAAACAACAGTGTGCAAACATTACTATGTCCCGGTTTGAAGGGCGCTATAGCTAGGGTACTTGCTGGGGTAACGGAAAGCATCATCTTACGTCTCAGGCGATAAGCGGAATGTAGTGTTGTGTATACCATATTAACGAGACTCAACGTCATTTCACAAGGTGCCGAGCATTATTTGGTGCAGTGTAATTCACCATCATCTACAGCCGATAGTCGTCCATTGCTGGATATGGGGATACTCTAAAGATTCACACACCGATCAGGTAGGGATTAATATGGGGGGGATTTGGGCCATTTCCCACCACGCTGGCCCAATGTGAGTTGGTGGGAGTGTCAGAGCCTCGTTTGTTAATTAGAAGTGTGCACCACGAGCAGGTGAGGTTGGGTTAGCTCCCGGAGTTGGTGTGCGGGAACCATTACACCCATAGGCGCAGTGTATAAAATCGTAACTACCGCCACGTTGTTATGGGCAGACGTTTCACTTACCATCAGGTGAACGTCCTGCTCGTCTCGTCACAATGGGAATAAAAATTAATAATGGAGGACTTAATAGCAAGTATTTATTTAATAGCAATTGGTTTTCTCAATCTGATCACCGAACTTCAGTTTGTAGAGGACACCTAATGACGATAATGATAATTAGCAAGTGGCATTCATTGCTATTCAATATTGAAAATCAGAGTTAATATTGACGGTTGGGGAAACCAAAAATAATTTAGGGTTTAAGATAAAGAATACAATAAAAAGTTTCTTTTAATATAAAAAAAGGTTTTATATATACATTTATATATATATAAATTATGATTAACATTAGTAATTTAAAATTGACGACAATTTTTGATGATTGGCATAAAATAATTGCACAAGTAAAAGCAAGGACATAGTGGAGGAGGAGCAGACTTTATCTCATGAAAGACAAGTTTGAAAAAAAAGTAAAAATAAATATGTCGGAAGGCTCCCGCGTTACGGAGCGCGCATGCGCAGTCGCGACGCGGACGCCGGCGGAGTTGTCTGCGGCGTGGAATCACTACAAGCAAGGCGACAACTACGCGGCATTATAATTAAGTAACATTTAACAATGAATCGATGTGAGACGTCTTGAAACTGTTTCAGTTGTGGACTTGTTATTCCAACCCAATCACCCCAAAAGGTGCCTTTAGTACAATTGAACATAACTAACAGATACATTAATGGATCTTCACTTAAGTTTTATACTTGACTTTCTGTTGCTAATCACATTTGACGTTGTAAATTTAATAAGACGTTTATCTCTTAAGTGGCCAATAGAGTGGTGGATTTAGTTGTGATTTCTTTTCAATATATTTTAATTGTGAAAGAAGCCATGGATAGCAGTAAATATACAAAGGTTCCTTCGTACGGCACCATGACCTGCGCTCGAAGCGATGACGACATGACAGTGCATAGCCGACTGTTTCCATATTCCAAGAAGATGGTTGTTGAACGCGAGGTGCTGTATGAAGAGGAGAACCCGCCTTTCGACCCGCTCCTTGCTACATCGAAAGTGTTCGGCAGAGCCAGGTCTACGTGTCTGATGGTCGTTTATATCTTCTTCTACGTACTCTTCTTAGTCGTTGGGGCGCTAGTCTTCTCCATGTTGGAAGGTCCACTGGATGATCAGACGAGGATCGAAGTTGTTCGAGCTAAAGAAGATTTTAAGACTCGACACCCTGAAATCTTAGGTAATTTAATTTTAGTTAAAAGTTTTTCACGTTACAGATTTTTGTTTTTAGTGATACTTGCAGAAATCAGTTGCAGAGTTCTCTTGTCCGAAACTTGCTAACTTGTTTCTTATTACAAAAGACAAACGACTGCAATACATAGAGCCTAATTATGGGATGCATGTTACGTATACAATATTATTTTAAGTAACAGAATATTAATATTACACCTATTATGGTTTTTTGTGTTGTCTTTTTTGAGCCACTTTAGTTGACATATCTCTAAAGGGATAAAAATCTTCCATCATAACATTTATTTAATTATTTATTATCTCGCCGTTTCGACCGCTTTGCAGCATCGTCACGAGACAACTAAGCTGGTAGATCTCACGTCATACACGGGGAGTACAGCTTTTTAATTATTGCTCACGATCCGATCTACGCAGAATGAGGTCAAAGTTATTAATGAGTTAACTTATTTAATGTCATTGTATTTTTTTATGTCCCTTTTTATTGCATAGTAAGACTGGCAATATATCTTATAAACTTAAATGTTATTAAAATATTCTAAATCCGTGAAAACATTAAATTCAGCTTTCAAGTAATAAATATTCTGTATGAAATAAAACTAAAGACGAGTCTCATCATTAAAGCATCATCAAGCAGTTGAGTAATTCTTAAGCAATGTAATAACACTAATGGATTGGCTATTAGTGGTTACTCGATCACATCATTCCCTTATAATCTGATCGCTCCGGCGCATCCTTAATTAAACGAGGAGATAACATCGTAGATCTGATTATCCTCGGTATGCCGTTCCAGTCGCGTGACAAATATTTACGATCGGCTCAAATAATTTTGTTTCGTTTATTATTTCTCAAATCACCGCACCGCCAGGTGATACAACTTATAATATAAACTTTTTTTTAATGACGATACAAGTGAGATGTTCACCTGATGGTAAGTGATGTACCTGTTCATAACAATGTGGCGCAAGATAGGATGGTAAACAACAGCGTATTGCGCTTGTGGCCTTGAAACATATGATGTTGAATTTCTTTACTGCGGTAATTTATATTATAACTTACAACGTCCTTCAAACCGGAACACAGTAATGCTTGCATGCTGCTGTTCATCGGCAATAGAGAGGTACCGCCAGTGGATCAATATAGTACGCTTAGTATATCAAAGCAGGAGAACGCCGAGGGTTTCTCATCACCTGCTTACCACCTACTCAAGGTCATAAACGATTCATCGTTACTTGGTGGCGAAATGAGAATATATATATATATATATATATATATTACAGTCCTGTGTAGATATCGATTAAGCAATATATTAAATTACATATACCTTTGTACGCCATTACACGTTTGAACCGAATTTATATTTAAGTAAAAAAGCTTTCGAGACGCCATTTTGTTTTTACTATGCCATGTCCACAGTTGAGGCATTTATTTTCTTTAAGTATTTTCATATATGGTTTTTTGTTACATTACTTCATACACCATGATTTATATATAAACAATAAGAAGCCTATAACTGTTCGATATTCACCTCATTATGAGATAGGATACTATACAATATACATATAGATATTATACAATACACTACATCGTATTATACATATCGATTTACGATGTACGTAGCACTATATATTACGTATCGCCTAGCTTGGCGTCGCATTGTATCTCGGCGCGTTGTGCGTCAATCCTTATGTAAGGTCCATAAAAGTAAAGTACCTTGACCTTACATCGACGATACATTGTATCACATCCTTATTACCCAAGTCATTCCAAAACGGGTACCCAGCTTAGTGACCGGGAGTCTGAGAGCAGTTTAATGTTGTGGACAAGTAAAAGTATTATATTTATTATTAATATATGAATAAAAAATTCGGATAGAATATGGATTATTATTATTAATAATGAGCAACCCACTTAAAGTTCCCATTGCTGGGCCTCTAGATATTTTCTAAGAGAGTCGAGGGATTTCACTATCACGCCGACCATGTCGGTAGATGTCACATATCCACAAACTCGTTTTTCTTAATAAATATTGGTTTTCACACAAAATTTTCCTTCACCGAAAGCTAAACCACATTTACAAACTGATTTATCACAAAATTATTATTTTATATAAGAAAATAAATAATATATGGAACGAAATGATTTCTCTCCGCCAATGGATACTCGCACGTACGTTCCAATCTACGAATTAATGTAGGGTCAAATTATTAAACGTATATTGGCTCTACATAAATCTACATGGAGAAATATCTTTTTAAAATTAAACGTTTTATTTATTTAATAATAATCAAAAAATTTAAGAAAATCTTATATAATTCTAAAACAATACTTCTAAGATATAAAATGTTTGCTTTAAATTATAATTGTTACTTTTGGAAAACAATAAACTTTTTTTTTAAAGTCTAGTCATGTAATCTGTACGCTAGGTTGACTTTAGTCGTTGTGTAAAAAAAATAATTGGAATCCATTGTATCTGTACGTATGTAGATAATGGATATTGACAAAGGACGGACGCGTGGCGTTGGCGGACAGCGCACCACATCCATTTGGTGAACTGGATAATAGACGTGATATGGCGGCTAGAATATTTAATCTATTAGGCATTAGATAAATCATTTTAATATTAACCAAAATTATTATTTTTTTCTATTATATGAAACGATAAGACGAGCTCGACGTTCCCGTGATAGTAAAGTGGTACGCCTGTCCATAACAACGTGGCGCTACTTAGAAAGATAAACACTGCATCACATTGTGCTTGTCGCTTGAGACATAGATGTTGAGCCTCTTTACCCTAGTAATTACATTGGGTACAGCGTCCTTCACACCGGAACACAGTAATGTTTGCACAGTACTGTGTGTCGGCTGCAATAGGCGCTGCGGCGGTACCTACCTAGACGGTGTCCAGCAAGAGACCTACCAGCTGTAAAGTTGTTTACAATCCGATTCCTCTGTATTAATTCCTTTGCCTTCGATTCTTCCGCCCATGTTCGTAGATCAATATATTCCACTTGCAATTATTTCCATTATAAATTAAATTTCTACTTTATTTATCTAATACATATCAGTATGATAAGAGTAATAGAATTTTCCACTGGTCAAACTCGTCTCTTCACTCAAGTCGCAAGTTTTCCAAATATTGAATTTATTGTAGGAGAGATTGTAGCACCTCGAGATTATGTACAAAGTAGTTTGAAATCCCTCGCCTGTAGACTTATAGCTCTGGTGCAATATCTCTGCTCACTTGACCCCATCCCGAGTGCAGCACATCGACCGGGAAATAGTTCGATGTTCGACCTGCACCGACCCATCTTCAAAATTTATGTAAGTAGGGTAGCGTCACTTGGTAGGTACGTAACAGTGATACGGCCAGTAATAACCAGGTAGAAGAAGCTTAGATGATATACGCTGCAACACGCTGTGCTGCACTGGTACTAACCTAGATGATCTCCGACAAAGACTCACAGCAGAAAAAATTGACAACAATCTGAACTAACAGGGAATCATCATTAGTCGACAAACGTCCACTGCTGGACTTAGGCCTTCACCAAAGATCACCACATCGATCGATCCTGCGCTACTCGCTTCCAGCGGCTTCCCACGACCTTACAGTTAGCTTGGCCTCCGGTACCGCCGGTATATGGGGGGATTTGAGCCATTTCTCACCACGCTGGCCCAATGCGGGTTGGTAGTAGCCAGAGCCTAATTTGTTGATTAGCAGGGTGCATCACGAGCAGGTCAAATTTGCTTGCATCTCGTAAATTGTGCAGTACATCCCGCGGAATAAAATGATGTAATTGTCATTATGTTTCCTAATGACGTTCACGCCCGTGGAAATTTCTACACCGTAATTACCCGCCATTTTGTGATGTTATGTCAGTTTGACGTAAGATGGCAACAAATCGGTCGTCGCCGGGGCAAAGGCCAGCGGGGTATCGAGCCAACACCCCCCGCACGGGGGCGCGCAGCCACACCGACTGCGACGCGTTGATTGATCGACGTTTGTTATTGATCGCTATTGTGTATAAATCACGAAACACTGTTGTTTAATTGCGATATCGACCAGAGCTCTATTAACCGACAAATTATTACTCACTCCCAGTAATAAATATATTGTAATAACTAATTTATTATTTTTATTTCTATAAACTTTACTGATTTATTAGCATTTATTCTAAAAATTATCCTAACGTTTGGAGTTGTTTACGGAAGCCATGGACTGAGCTGAGCTGAAAGAGATCTGATGTCAAATTCCTCGCGGAGTACTTACAGCTTTTTATTCACAGTTCTTTGTGCGATCAAACGCAGAATATCCATAATAGTGATAGCCTTAATGTTTAGTTTAATTTTATTTATAATGGGATCCCAAGCTGATAGTATTACCTGAGCATCTCTATTGAAATGAGATATTTTTTTCAATTTCAGTATCCTCGTGGAACATTCTTAGTAACTTGCTTCTAGCAGGAAGTCAAGGTTATGTGCGATTAGTATTCACTAAACTCCACGCGATATAGTTATCTCCAGCGCATTGCGAAGGGGCACGGGATCTCTTACGGAGTGTACCGGTGCCTTCCTGCACTACGCCTAAAAGCACATCAAAGAGAGGGCTGTAATCCTCCACGGCACCATTGCATTTCTAAGACAAATACATCTCCACCTTGTCTTTGTCGTCCATCTCGGACCCGCTTCGTGGGCAATGAAGGCCCACGTCGTCGTCGCAGATAGTCTCCATCTACTACAGACTGAGCTTACCTTAGTCCTACTCTTAATAGCCCTAGACTATAGGGCAAAAGGATTAGTTGCTTGTCAAATGTAATGTAAATATATATATATATATATATATATATATGGTGCTTAAACAGCCGAATATAATCCGCAGACAAAAGGATTTTACGTCGAAAGCTGCCGATAACTTTACACGTGAAAACGAGGGATCCTCCCGCCGGAGTGCTCTTAAGTAATAACACATGAAATGTCCTCTCGCTTCACGTGAGGCTGTCGTTAAAAATAAAAGCCTTTCTAACTTACATTTGACTCGTTACAAAGGAAACTTCTCGTATGCGAACACGAGAACAAACATATATTTTTTTAATGAGCTTTTCTACTGTTGATGAATGAATACATATGATTACTTTACAAACTCCTTGGTGAGTAAATTAAACGTTGTTTAAAAAAACCCAAAAATTTTAATCTGCTTCGTTTTACTTTAATAAAACACAATTTTTTCATTACAACGTAACATAGAAAGAAGTATGGTTTTTTTTTTTGCTTCAACTAATTCTCTTGAGATTGAAGTGGTTCGGTCCACGTGTCGAAGAGCACACCGTGGAAGATTTCTAATAATACTTTTTAGATATTTTTAGCAGAATAAACAACGTGGGAACTTGTTTTAATCGTGTATATCAGTCGCCGGAGATCGTCTCATGACCTTGACAATATCCTTCTTAGAGATCCCTAACGTATAGTGAAACGTACATGAACTGCGCGAGAGTTGTTATCAATTTGACTAGTTCATCTCATATCTGTCCGTGACCGTCCATGTAATTATCATCGGAGCTACTATTTCTGCCGCCTAACACTAGTGTGTTACGGTTCGAAGGGCGCTGCACCTAGTGATATATCCGAGGTAAGACTTAACATCTTATGCCTCAAAGAGACCAGCACGATGTTGTAGTGTATATCATCTTAACTATATAGTATAACTATTGAATATTGTTTCTTTGTTTCTCTTGTATTTAATGCACACAACATCCTATGCCTGGCTGTGGATTGATTAAAAACTGACATTTCACATGTAATACTATATTCGGTCCAGCAAAGCGAGCGGAGGATAAGTAATTTTTAATAAGGATAGGCAACGCACTGGCGTCGCTAGTGACGTGGGCGGCGGTGAATCACTTACCATCAGGTGACCCGTCTTGCTCGTTTGCCTTATCTATACTATAAAAAAAAAAAAATATAATATATAATCATATGTAAATACGGAACCCTGGACGAACAGCATACTGAATCGTTTTTTAATCTGCCTACATGATATATTTTTAATGTTATAATACCTATATGTGCGTATTAAATAATTCCGTAAGATTATAATAATATATGCACATACATTTATATGTTGTTGTTCTTGTAAATTTATTTACATATAATAAACCTGTTACTGGGGTGTAAGGTGTCCCGCACAACAACTCACGGGACCCAAGCCAACCTCACCTACTCGTGGTGCACCCTTCTAATCAACAGACGAGGTTCTGGCTCCCACCAACCCGCATTGGGCCAGTGTGGTGGCAAATGACTCTAGTCCCCCCTTATGAACTCATATGTACGACAGACCCTAGTGCCCTGCGGTACCGTAGGTCATGCTGACTATATGTGGAGATCTTTAGGATAGACCTATGTCCAGTAGTGGACGTCTATCGGGTAATGATAGATAAAAACCTGTTACTGATATTGGGGATTAACGAATAGATTATACAGAGTGAAAGGTAATAGGTGTAAAAGATGTGGAGGGGCTAAAGTATAGCTCGTATCCTATCTATCTACAAGTATGTATGGAATACCCCCATACAAAATCAATGCTTCTGGAGTTATTAATTTTTTAAATATTTAAAAAAAAATTACCCATTTCCTACGAAAAACTTCGGTGATTTCATTTCTTACTTATTTCTACACAAATTGTAATTTAATCATTGTTTTATTAAATTAAATTAATAATCATCACTTAGAGGCTAAAACTGTTTTAGATTAGGTTCTTTGAAAGTCGTGACAGTAACAAATAAGGCGTCATACTTACATTTTTATTTAACCTTAAAATAAAATTTTATTAATGAAAAATACGTAAAAAGCATAAATGAGTACCTGACCTCAATACCTATCCGACAAGGTATAAGAAAGTAGATACAAGTTGCTTAAATTTAGAAAAAAACTACTTGTAATAAAACCCAGTACCATGAAATATCAAACTGTAGAGACTCATAAAAGTAAACGCCGCGCCGGCCCTTAATTTGGCCCTTATGTTTTAGTTGTAACACGTGCGAGCTTGTTGTTGTCATATTAGATATTGAGTTCATTGTAAAACCTGTACAATGTCTTTTTTAGGTAATGAGTCAGTGCGACAGTTAAAATTTAACTACTATCGTGGGCGGACGTACATTACGGTCGTCTTTTTAATTCTGAATAGTTTTTCTCTTCCATACCAAATAAATTTAATTTCAATGGCGGATTACGGCTACTTAGTGATCGAAATTCTCCACAAGCACGGAAAGAATATCAGCTACGTTTTTCAAATCGTCACCTACCAAGACATAGAGGCAGAGAAACTGGCAGCATTGAACAGAGGTGACGTGACGCAGGTAGGCCACGCATCTACGGTACTGAAAGGGAAGAAGGAATCATAGACCATTTTGTTATAGCCCCGACTACGTCAACCAGGGTTGTGGCATGATTGCTGGGTTTAACACAATGGAAAGTGTGGTTTACTGTGCGTACGTTAAGATTCAGCGCTGCAAGCCATTCGACTATTACAGCTTATCTGACACTGCGTACGTAGACCTGGATCTACGGCATGTTAACTGTGCGTACGGCAATGCCCTACCATTATATACCGGTCCACGCCCTGGAGGGAGAAGACCCTACAAAGAGATTAGACTTCTACCGTATTATGCTGCTTGCAAACTTAGAAAATATCAATTTTTTCGTCAAAATATTGTGAGACTGATGAATCGAAGTTTCACAGAGACGGCATAACAAATTTTCATAATAGTCATTGGTGGGCTCTGCGAAGTGAAAATCCCTACGTGATTAGAGAAGGAGCTCATCAGCGAAGATTCTCTGTGAACGTATGAATGGGCATAATTAATACATTCTTGATAGTTCCAGTCTTCTTGCCCAACAATTTAAATGGGGAGACGTAAGAAGATTTTGTTCGAAATCATTTTTGTTAATTTTCTAGAGGAAATTCCATTGGAAACCCGAAGAGAAATGGTTTTCCAGCATGACGATTGTCCCGCCCATTTTCTTCTCGGCGTAATACAGTGGTTAGACACTACTTTTCCTCAACGATGGATTGGCCGAGGTGGACCAGCACCATGGCCCGCAAGGTGTCCTAATTAGCGATTATTAGTTATAGGGTCACATGAAAGCTTTATTCTAATTTAATTTAATAAAACGATTTAACAATAATAAATTTGTGTAGAAATAAATAAGAAATAAAATCATAGAACTTTTTTCTAGAAAATTGGGAATTTTATTGAAATGTATTCAAAAAACTAAAAACTCCAGAAGCATTGTTTTGGATGGGGTATTCCATACATAGATAGGATACGAGCTATACTTTAGCCCTTCCAGATCTTTTACATCTATTACCTTTCACCCTGAATATATAAGATATCCAGAGATATATTCACACATCACAAGACCTCCGAAACTATTAGACATGAACATTCAAAATTTGGTAGAGATTTTGTTTCTGCCATTCAGAGGTCAGTTATGAATAGAATTTACAAAATTCCTTCCCCAAAGGTAGTTCAGGAGGTATTACTGCCAGCCAAGCGAGGAGGGATCAACAACTTTTTATATCAGAGTCCAAATAAATTTAATAATCAAATATGTACCTTAAGCTATATGAAAATTTAATAGTCTCCATTATGTTATAGACATCTTATATAATCTAACCTAACCTAACCTGGTAATAAATCTATATTTTCCAGTTATATTGAACTTTATGCAATTCTCATTAATAAGATACGATGTATATCATACGGCATAAATTAATAATTTTTTTGTAACAAATCTCTCTTGCGTAATAACATCCAGGTAGGCACTATCAGCCAGCCCTTGGGCCAGTAAAAATAATTATTAAGGTAAACCTCTAATTGAATTTCGTACCAACGAGTCTACTTCGAGAACACGGCATCAAGCAGTGTTTACCATCTTTGGTGCAGTCTCGTATCGTCAACTTATTTAGCCACGTATGCCGCCGAGGCGAAGTAACTATTGAGTGACTAGTGGTCCAGGGAAAGGTTCAGGGTACCAGGCCACGAGGAAGAACGCCTATGAGATAGACTGACCAGATAAAGTCTGCAAATGGATCAACATGGTTGCCACTATATGAGTGCACTAGGAGGGCGGCCATCAGAGAAGAATGGCGACGTGTTGTTAAGCTCGGGACCAACACCTGAAGCGATGACCACGACCACTTTATCAAGAATGATACCGACTAAGAAGAAGAAACCTCTAAAAACTACTGAAACTGTCTTCAGACCTTAATGGTGAAACCTAGTAATGCAAACGTAAAGATCAGATGTTGGACAGAAACCAAACAAGGTTTAGTTTAGTGCCTGTTTGGTTTCCGTTCAGAAGCTTTTCCTTTGGTTGATATTCACAAAAATACAATGAAGCTTTAGATAGGAAATTCCTCTCAACGTACTTAAGAAAGATCACCGAAGGAGTTTTAATTGATGGACATCTCATATTCCTCTGATTTACTCCCACCAGTACTTCTAAGGCACGTCCTATTTATCTTCCGAGTAATCGTCGATGACAATCATTATTAAAATTAATATAATTAATAATGACTGTAGTATTTATGGAAACAGCGGTAGTTGGGGTAATGGTCTATATTACAAATATCAATACAGTACACGGTATATCACTGTTGAGTGATATACCGCGTATGTAACTAAGTTCAACAACTTAGTTACATACACAGGACGTTATACAAAGAGTTATTAGAACAGCGGTAGTTCGGGTCGTGTTAATCCGTCGCACGCGCCGACGTGAGTAACTCGGCGCGCCGGGCTCACGCTATTGGTCGGCGGCCATTGCGCCGGCGCCGGCGCCGAGTGGATTGCGCGCGAAAGTTTGAACTCGCGCGCTGCTACATGTTTATGTCACTTTATTAATAGTGCTGTTAATATAATGTGTTAGGAGGCACAACAACTCACGGGACCATTTTAAATTTTATTTGTTACGTAAGGGAAATGCCTACGCATACCTGCTCTCGTGGGGGCAAAGATAGGTTATGTCGCCCACCAACCCGCATTGGGCCACTCTACAAACGATGGCCTCTTGTATCCAGTGATGCGGGCAACTCAGGACCGATCGATGTGGAGATCTTTGGCAGAGGCCTATGTCCAGTAGTGGACGTCTATCGGCTGATGATAATGTTGATGATTATGATGATGACAATGATATATTGAATTAATAATATATATAAATAAAGTTAAATATATTTTAGAAACTCTTATTCCATTCAAAAATTCATCATCACTATCAGCTGACAGACATCCACTGCTGCACATAGATAGACCTCTCCCAAAAATCTCCATAAAGATCAATCCTGCGCTACTCGCATCGCCGTGCACCACGCAAGCCGTCGTTTGTAGGAGTTCATATGGGGGAACTTGGGCCAATTTACACCACGCTGGCCCAATGCGGGTTGGTGAGAGCTAGTGCCGCGTTTGTTATTTAGCTGGGTGCTTTACGAGTAGGTGTGGTTGGTCTGAATCCCGTGAGTTGTTGTGCAGGACCCTTTATACCCCTGTACTCATTCGATTCATGGACGTCGCGAATAACCAAGATCTCCGGACGCCGTTTCATCCAGTCGAGATGATTCAATCCGGGCCACCCTCCGCTCCTTAATCCATTCAATTTACTCACACATAAGTATATTACGAGTACATAATCCTATAAATATCCTTAGAAGTGTGCGAACGGGAAATCTAATCCTTGATTATATCGGACGCAGCATCTACACAATATCTTCTATAAATATATGTAAGAGATTTCCACTTATATAGAGATCATCACGATATCATCAGGCCTACAGACTTGGAATTTGATAAGAATATTCTATTAGCCAGGCATAGTCAAAAGGGAGTTGCACAGCCATCAAAGCTGGTGGGGAACAGCTAGTGTCATATGATGACGCATCAGGAACATTTATCCTTACATCTCTTTGCTATGATTGGCTAACATTTGACCGAAACATGGTTGTGGTTCCGCATACTGCAGCTCTCATATCGACAGTCGGAACAGCGTTGCTGTTATGGCTGCGGATTTACAATTTGCTGGTGGTAATTTAGTCTTTGAATACAGCTCTACAACGAAATCGAATCTGGGAACTCTCTGGTAAAATTACAGAGGTGATGAATCTAGTTAAGAAGATATTGTGTTAGTCGCTTTGATACATAAGATGTCAAGTCTCGTTATCCCACTAATTACACTAGCTACAACGCCCTTCGAATCGGAACACAGTAATGTATGTATACTTACGTTTGGCGGCGGAAATAGTGCTGCGGTGGTGCCTAGACGGTATCCAACAATAGAGGCCTACCGCCTCGGTTGTGTGCCGGTAGGCTGCAGGGGCAAGTTTGTATTGCTCTGTGCAGCTGAGGTGGAGTTGCGGAAGGAGAGGAGTGCCGGTATTGCGATGCGCCGGTCTGCCTACCCTCCGCGACTAAGCGGTACCGCACCGCTGATGCTACGTTGGTGGAGCTGTGGGGCAAGAGTAGTCTCCTCCGCGGCCATACAACGGTTGGCGACGGGACCCAAGACCAGATCCACCACAGGGAATTAGGAGTTTTCTCTCTTGGGTGTTATGGCCTCTGGATTACGGATTCGGAGGGATCCGTAGCCCACGTGACTGTAAAATGCCAAGAGAATAGTGCGCTGTGTGTTCTGGCGTGCCCTGGCAGAGGTGGAATGGGGGGGTTCTTCCCTCCCAAGGCGGGGCTGCATGGTGCAACCGGCGCTGGCGGGGTCGCGGAAGTGTGGGAGAGTGTTCCCGTGACATTGCCATAAAGCGACGAAGTAGAACATCGTGGGGGTTTTTAACAGTGCAAGTTTGTCATAACCTATCTTTCCCCCCGCGAGGGCAGTTATGCGCAGGCATTACCCCCATGTAAAACAAAAAACTAATGCTAACCTGATTGTAGTGCACCCAGCTAATCGTCAAACGAAGCTCTGGCTCCTACCACCCCGCACTGGGCCAGTGAGGTGAGAAATGGCCTAAATCCCTCCATATGAACCCGTACAAACCTGGTGATCTTTAGGGAAGGCCTATGTCCAGCAGTAGACCTTTATCTGTCAAGTGGGCAATGCCCAGTAATGGCCAAAACACCTTTCTAATTAATGATCAGGTCAGCATTTTATGGGTTTGCTTACCTGAAGGTCGCCGGCTCTCGTCGGCGCTGCGTCAAATACAACAAAGTGACCAAATTCATTGTCGTTCCCGAAATAAATCATCATCATCAGCCGACAGACGTCCACTGCTTGACATAGGGGCCTTCCCGAAAGATCTCGACATCGATCGGTCCTGGGCTGCCCCATCCAAGGTCTTAACGCGACCTTCACCAGTCTGATTGACTCGTCGGTCAACACAGTCAGCGTGGCCTTTGGTACCGCGCGGGCATTAGGGGCTATCGTTTGTAGGGGTTCATGTGGGGAGATTTGGGCCATTTCCCACCACGCTGGCCCAATGCGCGTTGGTGGGTGCCAGAGTCTACTTAGTTGATTGATAGCGCCTATTGCAGCCGACATACAGTACGGTGCAAACACCGTAATCCGGTTTGAAGGGCGCTGTAACTAGTGAAATTACTAGAGTAATGAGACTCAACTCAAAATGTTATGTCTCAGGCGACGAGTGCAATTTGGTGCAGTGTATAATACCTTAACTAGCGCTTTTCGTTATTGGCGGGCGTATCATTTAAAATTAGGTGGCGATTTAAACTTGGATGATAATCACAATATTCAATTACAGATGACGACCTGGAGGCGTTGCTTGAGGAGGTGATAAAAGCCAGCAACCGCGGTGTATCCGCCTCCAGGAACGTCACCAGCGGACCTAACTGGAGCTTCGGACAGTCTTTATTCTTCTCCTCGACCGTGGTCACTACAATCGGTATGTACTATACAAACAGCTGAGTAATAAATTGTATCACTGGTGGTAGGTCTCCGTCAGCAGATCATCTAGATACCACCACAGCCTTTGTCGCAGCCGACGAACAGTACTGTGTTTCAGTTTGAAAGGCGTTGGTAGCCAGTGAAATATCTGGGACCACGAGATTGGACATGTTATATATCAAAGAAACGACCCCAATGTAGTGTCTACTTCAAATATGGCAAAAATGGCCGGCTATGGTCTTCACTGGTCAATTTCCTTCAGGTTACGGCCACGTGACACCACTGTCGAAACCGGGTAAGCTGTTCTGCATGGTGTACGCGTTACTGGGCATCCCCTTGACGCTGGTGCTGCTGTCGGCGCTGGTGGAGCGCCTGCTGCTGCCCGCCACCGCGCTCCTGCGGTCCCTTAACGCAGCTCTGGGCCACCTCTACCGACCCTTCACCATACGGCTCGTCCACCTCGTAATCATCGGTTAGTATCCAATACAATTTCTTTTTTTTTAACTGATTTCTTCTTAAAGCGCCTCTTCAACTAATGAAGGTGGGTGATCAGCGTCGTTCGGACGCCCCAGTCCATTCCCTGATATTCCTGAACCATGAGTTTTTGACTTTTATCAGGCAACATTAGTTTATATCCTTATTATCATTTAAATTCGATTAAATTCTTACTGGGGGCTTACTTCCCATTAAATTGAAAAGAATAGTAACTTCATAAATTACTGTTTATAAGTAAAATAGTAAACAATAGGAATTAGGATAAGTAAATATTACTTAATACATATGTACGCAATAATATTCTGTGGCCGGCTCCCGCCAACCTGTATTGGGCCGACGTGGTGGGAAATGGCCCAAATCCCCCCATATGAACCTCTACAAACGACACCCTTTAGTGCCCAGCGGTACCGGAGGTCATGCTCGCTGTACGTGGAGATCTTTTGGGGGAGGCCTATGTCCAGCAGTGGACGTCTATCGGCTGACGATGACGGTGACGATAGCATAAGTAAACACGTAATGTAAAGAAAAATATATTAAATAATATAATAGGATAAAGTATCGTCCTGAACAATAATATCAGGAAAAGTTGGAAGTAAATAAAAATAAATAAATGAAAGGAATAAGTTTTATCAGATAATGGTAGTTATGAAGCATTAAAACTAAGTCCTGTAAATTTTAACAACTATATCATCATCATCATCATCAGCCAATAAATGTCCACGGCTCCCCTCACCCTCAAAGATTCCCACATGGATCGAGTAAGGATTCATATGGAGGGATCTGGGCCATTTCCAACTACGCCGGCCCAATGCGGGTTGGTGGGAAGCCAGAGCCTCGTTTGTTGGTTACCAGGGTGCACCACGAGCTGGTGAGTAGATGATGGTGTTGGATCCCGTGAGTTGTTGTGGCGGAGACCTCTTACTATGTACTTAAGTAATACATTAAACTTGCGTTCCAGTGACGATTTTCGTCGTCTTCTTCATCCTCGTCCCGGCGGCGGTGTTCGCCACGCTGGAGCCCGAGTGGGACTTCCTGGACTCGTTGTACTACTGCTTCATCTCGCTGACCACCATCGGCCTCGGCGACTACATCCCCGGCGACTCCCCCGAACAAGCCTACCGGCCTCTGTACAAAGTGGCCACCACTAGTACGTACCGTCTAATGAGATATTTTAAACCTTTTGCGATTATATTTGTATGTAATCAGCAGGACACTGGACATCGCTCGAAAGACTGGCAACTGATGGGGTACCAAGGTCCTCGAATGGCGACCGGAAGACGTAGTGTTGGCAGGTGGTCTGACTATCTGGTGGAAGCAGCTGGATGCGGGCAGCATAAGATCAATCGATGTGCAGATCTTTGGGGGAGGCCTATGTCCAGCTGTGGACGTCTGCTGAATGATAATGATGATGATGATGATGAACTCATGAGTTATTTACATTGTTTTAAGGATACTTTTCGCTTAATTAAAATAATAAACTAATTTCAAGTACTTTTGCGATACTGCAGTATACCTCATCGTCGGGCTGACGTTCCTGATGCTGACGCTGACCGTGTTCTATGACATCCCGCAACTGAACCTCAGCACAGTATTTTCATCCATGAAGCTGGACGAGGATCCCGAGAAAATGCGGCTGAGCGGCTCCACTGGCCCGGGGTATGGAGTGGGGGGACTGGTGATGCGCGACCACTACGACCAGCGCCGCTCCGTGGTGCAGATTCGCCCTCACCAGGACGACAGCCCCAGCCCCGAGGACACCACGCCCGTGCACGCGAGGGACATCCGCCTCCATTAAATTGAAAAATAATCATCTTTTCTCTATGTTTGTTACAAATACAACATTACTCTTAACTTAAAATATTTTATCTTTTAGTGGAAAAATAAAATAACTGTCAAAATATCCTGTTAAATATCAAAAAAAAAACAAAAAAAACAATAGCAACCTGTTATTTGTCACATTTATAGAACTTGTATGTAAAAAATATTCACGTCACATTGCTTCCTTTTTAAAGTCATAGACAAAACGCAAACTGGATTGAGCTCGGCGTAGCTTTTTTTCTTGGGAATAAATTTTTAACCTCCATTTCACAATCGGAATGGAAAAACAACTTTATATATGTAAACCATGTAGATTACTAAATTATTACAATACTCAAAAATTAGCGATGTTTTTAAAAAAAATATATGTAATTTGAAAAATTATACATCATGTCGCAGAGAAACCAACAACTGTACCGGTTTTGCTTAGAAAACAAGCAAAATACTAATTTTAATAATTTACTACTTTCCCAGTTGATATAAATTAACAGCACGATACGAAAAACATTTTTTTTTCTGTTATAAAGTAGATATATTTAAAAATCATTACTCTGTCATTTAAAAAAAAATTGCTAACATTATGCTACCGTCCCCGTCACTCGATTTGAAGAGAGAAACATGGATTCTTCCCTCTGACTCTTGGCGTGGTATCCAATCGAACTTGGTTCGCGATAAGACTGATTATTGTTTTTCTAATTTTCACTTTTCTATCTCGAATGGTTTTCAACGGAAAGCAAACCTTTTTTTATATTGTTTAAATTTTTTTGAAAACTATATAGACCAAAACCGATCACTATACAAAGTATACGTCTTCATAAAGTATTTATATGAAATGTTATAAAATTTAAATATCAATGGCATATCAAGTCTCTAACCCTTTTCATATTTACCCTTTAAATCTATTTGAGAGCCCTGATCACCGGACAAAATTTCAGCGAATGGTTTTATAGTAAATCTAGATTAACCTAACGGAATAACGCAAATTGAAATAGATTTTACTAAAAAAAAACATAATACAGATATTTATCAATTTAATCGAAGTAGTGTGGAAATATCTATTTATTAATGTATAAGCATAGTTTACTTCTATATAGTCAATGCCTTTCGCCTATGCGTTGGTAATATATTTATATAATCGCTGTTATATAAACAAAAATAAATAATAACAAAGTAATTGATGTTTTATAAATATATATATATATACTCAAATTATATATTACAGAGATATTATTAAAGTAGAGAAAAGTTAAAATATATATGTATAGAAAGTATTAGTGTTGTAGTTAACTGTATTTAAAGCTATGTTTTGATTGGAATCTCTTTCTAATAGATAATTTATGTGTGTGCAGTGGTATCGCGAAGGATGACAATATCGCTTGTCTTACGGGATTTGTACAAATAGCAGATCACAATTTTTTTTTATCGGAGTGTTTAAACATCGAGCAAACTGAAAACATAATTTATTGAACATATCGCCTAAGCGCCCGACGACACTGATCACTTCTCCCGTTTATATTTAAAAAATTATATATTTTTTTAAACCAGCCAAAAGTATGACTTTACTGCTTCTATTAACTCAGTAACATTTATTTGATTAATATTAAAAATTAAATACGAACGAAATAAAATAAATTAAGTTCATTGTTTTTATTATTTTTTCATTGGATTTTTTCTTAATGTTTATTTTTGCACAGATAATAAAATGGCAAATAGACCGCGCAATAGAGCAGTCGTCGAGGTTATGCCGCGATTTTACAGGGAACGTCATTATAAATACAACCCTTTATTGTTTGATTCATGACTGTAGATTATTAATATATGTTTTAATATTGGAATGGCTACGAATAGATGTTTTTTAGAAGTTCGATTAAACAAAACGAATATTTACACATGAAATATAAACGGATAGTGAATAGCGAAATTTTAACACAAAATGCCTTTGAGTGGTAGGATGAATATTAGGCCCAAATTGTATCTGTATAATAAATAAAGTAAATACTTATACGGCGTTTTATTTCCTTTTCAATGACGCCTCTTATTATTTTTATTACTGAGTAATTTCATAGTTTTTTGTGGAGTCTGTAATTCGCTATTATTATGAGTATACGCAGATATTCATAAGACGTACGTACTTTTGGTCTCGAATAACGTTAACTGCCACAAATGAATATTTTTAAAATGGAGTACTTGCTTGATGGTAAAGATTTTAACTATAACTAGTTATAAAAATATATTTTTATATTATACACCTCCCAGGAAAATATGGTGTTATATTGTACTTTAAAAGTGTATTTATTTATTTACTTTTTCATTCATGATACAGAGATATCGTCTGTTGTTAAACCATGCGAAACAAATTTGGATGGAATGCATAGTAGTAGCATAAATAATATAAACATATAAAAATATAAATTACACATACATAAACAGACAAGTAACCACAAAAATACAAATTACGACTTTATGTGAAATACGTCAGACTGGTTGTCTTAAGTAATGAGGATGAAAATTTATTTCCATAAAGGCAGCGAACCCAACAGTGTTACAATTATCTATGGGCATCAGTGATCACTTTCCATCAGGTAAAGGTAAGAGTTTACTGGTGGTACATCTATATCTCGATACTAGACGGTTTCAGCCCTGTAGTCTCGGGCTAGTAAGAATACGACTAAGATAAGCCCTACCTGTTGTACAAGAGGACTAAAAGGGTGTAGGAGTTTCGCGGGCTTTGAGAGTGGGGGCCCTTATCGCTCAACAAGCGAACCTATGCGGGTCAGCCTATGAGGATTAAGCTCCTCCTCAGAAACATGATCAATCAAAGTGTAAGGAGGCACCGGTACATTCTATAAGAGATCCCGGAGCCTCTCCGAATCCACTGATGCAAACCACCGAGTAAGTTTTAGTAAGTAAGAATCTCACATAACCCTGACTTCGCCCCAGAAGCAGGATACTGCCCGAAATCAAAAAAAAGGTACCACACGATTTCCGACAATTACTGGCGTAACTAGACTCAACATTTGTTTCGAAGCCAGGAGCACAATTTAGTTCAGTGTAGACGAGCGGGATGTTCACCTGATGGCTAGTGATAAGCATGCACATAACAATGTGGCGCTAGTTAAGATCATATATACTGCACCACATTTTATTACTACCCTAGTAATTACACTAGCTACAACGCCCTTCAAACCGGTATATACTATTGTTCATACACTACTGTTTGTCGGCTGCAATAAGAGCAGCAGTGACACCTACCTATGTGGTCTCCGGCAACAATATCCTGTCACTAGTACAAACCGATTACACCATGTTTAATCATATCGTCATATATAAAATAAATCCTATTGACTATGTACCCTGTGATGAGACCTACCACCAGTGACCAATATAGAATTGCTTCCAGTAAGCCTTTGGTTTGTAGATTTTATAAATGGCGGTAAGTTCGGTGCACTGAGAATATTCATCATAACGAAACAGGTAATTTATAAGCGTTGAGATGGTGTAAATAATGTTCTTTGAAACAGTGCCGATGTCCAAACCTCGAGAGCTGCAGGAGGAAGCGCATTCCATACAGCAGGTACAGCGGCATGAGAATAGCATTCGGAACAATGGGGCGGAAGTTTGAGAATTGTTTTGAGATGAGATCTACACTTGATGAGTGAATAAAGTAGAATCCAACTTTATATGAAGGTTTAAGTAAGATGTGCAGAAAACAGAACGCAGGTATTTCTACGAAGACGTATCAGGAGCCTCTTGAGCTGCTTCTAATACATAGAAATGGAGTCGTAACTTTTTTGTCCAAAAACAGCGAACGCAGATTTTTTTAATTAGGCAACGAGATGGGCAGGACCTACTCCTGATGGTGATACGCCCGCACACAACGTAGCGCTAGTTAGGATAACACAAGCACCACATTGGGCTCCACGCCCCGAGCACAAAAATGTTAATACTCTTTGCCGCAGTAATTTCATTAATTACAGCGCTCTTCAAACCGGAACACGGTAACGTTTGCACACTTCTGTTAGTCAGCTGCAATGGTAGTAATGGTGGTACATACTTAGACGACCACTACTATACAACTAGTAAAGTTCAACTGCATCCAGAAAGCAGATGTGGGTATAGTGTATGATATTACATATAGTTAAGGCGTTGTCGACGCTGTTCAGGCTCTGGTCATAACGCCAAGTAATGGGACTGTAGGGCCTGGTCGTTTTATTCTTATAAATAGATCACTTGTGCCTCAAACAGCACCTATGTATTCTCTTAAAAATCACTTTACAATGATGAAAGAAAATTGACATTCGACAACTCTCGTAGGAATCTAAGTGATGTCTACTTCATGACACCCCATCGTTAAAGTCATGAAAGCACGACCCGACACCGCGATCTGGTCTCCTGCAACGTATCGTATGATTAAACAAATTAATAACTCTACATTTGTTTATAAATATAAACATCTGATTCGGTCGTTTCATTCGTACGTGTTCGAGTGTCTGGCGAGAGGAGGACGCAATAACAAAGTACGTCTGCCCACGGCGGCGTCGCGACGGTGCTCCTCGGGTGCTGGAGACACGGCACGCCACAACACCTGCAATCAAATTTTGATTTTTGGCATGTTGATAGTTGAAGGGGGCATATTGATAGTTGTATTATTAATATTAATTCTTTCTAAGACATAGTTACAATTCTACAGTATTGTCTTATAAAACTTTTCATTTATATTAATTAAAAGAAAAAAAAATGATGTTTTGAAATTTATAACGGGGATAAAGCTTTGAAAATCGCTACAGTGAGACATGGCTTAGAAAAGGTTGGGAAACACTGGGTTATCTGGAGATCTTTGGAGACCTATGACCAGTGGACTTCTATCGGCTGATGATGGTATATAGGTGTTATGTATGGGGTATATCGAGATAATTAATTATTGTATTAGTGGGTAATTTTAGAATTAGCGGAGGCTGCGCCAAACGACAATTGACACGATAAATGTTTCAACCGGTCCCTACCCGCGTACACAACATGGCGACGAGGACTTACCTTTAGTTTAAGATAAATTGTTTTCGACTGGTTTAGGTATATTATCCAGTTTTGACCACAACATTCATCCGTGGAGGACCTATAAAAGCAGGGCCACGGAATGGTCCATTGCTAACATCACAGCAGTGACCGATGCAACGGGGGTGGCGTACAGGATTATTGAGCGCACCAACTTTGTGCCAATTCTCGGTGGGCGCAGCTTCCGCTTCATTCTACAATTACCCACTAATATAATACAGTATAATCTCTTTATTGTATTGTACATTTATGTATGTATATATATATATTTATATATATAATGTATTCCATATCTTGTAACTGGTGTACAATAAAGGATAAATAAATAAATAAAATATTCGCGGGGTCTGTTTTATAAATATGCCGCGAAATCAAAAACCATTTATATTTTTTTTTATTAGTCCATTTGACGGCATTTACAAAGGATATTGGGTTGGATACCTATTGGAATCCTTTAATTATGATGTACTTATTAGATCCGCGGATAGTTTTTAGCCGCGAATATAGGAATTGGGTAGAATTTTCTCAGCAAATAGTGAAAACGCGAAGAAAGGAAGCGTGAATAAGAAGCTTTTTCTGTGTGTGTGTATATATATATATATATATATATCTCGATACACCCCATACGTAATAATAGGTGAGCACGCAAAATAAGTAAAAACACTCGGTATGTCTTAAATTATTTATATTTAATTCTGAATTGCATATAAATTTGTGGACTTTCTGTTACAATAGTACTCTCGAATGATATCTTTTTGTATAAAACGCTAAAATATGTTTCACATCTATTGTACCAGAGGACAGATGCCATTCGCTCCGTACGCCGTCACAAACGTAATGCACACACAATAATTTACTCTATGCTTATATAGCTCTTTAAAAATTATATCTACTCAATGTTACCGCTAACTTAGGTACTTAGAACTGCCGCGGCGCCCGCCCCCACGCGCTCCATCCGCCGCGCCCGCGCCCCGAACGAGTCAACAAAGAGGGAGAGAAAAAAAAGGGTAGCGGTGATAAACGTAAGAACAAACTTAATGTGACAACAACAGCGGCGTGAAGGAACGAACGAACATATCGATATTAATATTGTTTGTATCGATAACTGTACGTTCAGCATTCACATTAAGGCAGCGCCGACGGAGCTCGCGGCCGCGGTGTCCAGCTCCTCAACTGCTCCGTCTCATATATAAACATTTAAACGCAGTAATATGATAGGCCGCGGGACAGCAAACGTACCGCGCACCAATGAAAAAAAAAAGAACAATGACAAGTAAATATTTTGTCTATGAATGCACCGCGTTAGTTAAACATATAACTGTCAAACCGAAACACTACAAATTAGACTACGCTGATTGTAAAATGTCAACAAGTTCATCCACCGCGAGGTTTTCAACAAATCGATTTGCTACAGCACCACCGCCCCGGAGCGGGGCTGCAAGGGACTCCGATTGGCGAAGTTTATGAGAAAAAAAAGATTTGTCTATTAAATTACACGGCTCAACATGAAAAACAGTAGACAGTTACATTTGGTAGCGAACACCTATAACATTGGTCCAGGTGTGACAATTCTCATCTCTTAAATCCACCGAAAAAATAAATGAAAGTGTAACCGAAAAAAAAAATGATTTAAACAAAACTCCTTCCATAGACAATATCGTCACTAATACAGCTCTCACAACATTTGCCACTTTGTACTAATATACAATAATTCCAATGCAATATAGTGTATATATTCTAGGAAAAAAAAAAAGGAAATAAATTTCTATTTAATTAGTCTTATTACTTAGAAACTATAGAACTAATGCACGTAAGAGGTAAAAAAAAATATTTTACCTCAACTTACATAACATCTAACAGTTAGTCACCGTTGTTGGAATAACCCTATTTATCAGTTGGACCGGAAACGTGAACGTAACCGGAAACAACGTACATTTTATTGCTCAATTTTGAATTTTACCCACACATGCATGATTATTTACATAAATAAATATTCACTTTAAATATTAGAATATATAATTTTATCAAAATTTATATAAACATCGAGAGTCCCAAGTCTAATAACGTACAAAAAGGAAGATGGCGACCGGCTCATAGTTCCACCGGATATAGTTCAAAATAAATAGAGTTACTCCGGGCTTAACCGGTGAGTTAAAAAAAAATACTTACTACCGTACGGTAAAAGTTATCAGTTATATTTACATAAAAACAGTTAAGTAAATGTTTGTTAGTAAAAATATTAAACAGTTTAAAGTCTAAATGATTTTTTTTTATTTTTAGAACGTCCGCATTGTACCGGAACTTCATTGTGATGAACACATAATAGAAATACACTAGTACTCCCACCCGCCCTCTCCCCTACACACCCCCCACCTTGCCCCCGTGTTAATATTGCTGTCAGGTTCACGAACTAGGTAATCCAACCACACTAGTAAACTTAACTTAGTACAAGTACCATACGGACAGACACACACCGTTATCTTCATGTATACATACATACATATATATATATATATTTATATATATACATATGTATATTTATACATGTATATACATATATATGTATATATATTTAATTAGTGAAATTACAAGACATTGTGCTAAGTAAGATATGGCTACGTGTACTTTGTTCATGTAGAAATAAAAGTTCACAGTACGAAGATTAAAAAAAAAAGTATGAAAAGATCAGTGTTGCCATAGAGTTGAATTGAGAAGCTTTAAAATAGTGTCGCCAGTACTTGTTAACCACCGGTAGTTGGATTGTATGGCGGATAAAAATGGTCTTCACTTACTCCATGGCCTCCAGTCCCAGCCGTGGGAACATTAAATGGGCTTTATATTTATTTATTTATTAACTACTTGTTGCATTTGTGTATTGTACAGTGAATACGGTGAACCCTTACTTGTACGTTGTGGTCTGACAGTCAAGACAACAAATAAAGTCGCATAAAAAAAAACGCTAAACGTAAGGTATAAAGAAAAAAAAATGTATATAAATATAAAAACATGATTATGCGGAGCGAAGTGACCCAAATAAATATCCTCCGACAAGTCGATGTGGGCCCGCGCAGGCAACTCTTAGAGTCCTCTCACATGACACACCACATTGAATATTATTTCTTCGAGGGTGGTTTCCTGGGGGTGCGCGTTGCCTTGCCCGTCGACGTCGACGGAGCGGGTACCATAGGGGATGCTTTACTCTCTGCAATATAACACAATATACAAATACACCATAGGTCAAGAAGTAGTGATCAACTAAACCAGTAACGTTCACAACCACGACCAGAATCCACATATTTTATATCCCAAGCTACGATGGTAGGGGTGTAAGGAGTTCCGCCCAAGATCTTACGGAGCCCAAGTCAAGCTCACCTCTACGCGGTGCACCCTGCTGAATAACAGTCGAGGCACTGACCACCCACCAACCCGCATTGGGCCACCGTGGTGGGTTAAGGCCCAATTCCCTTTATTGAACTCCCACGATGTGGAGATCTTAGGAGGAGGGCCATGTCTAGCAGTGGACGTCTGTCGCCTGATGGTGAAGCTACGACGGTTAAGAAGATATACCCTGCATCATTACACGCTCGTCGCCTTAAGACAGAAGTTATGTTAAATCTCATTACCATAGTAATATACATATATACATACACATAACTCTCTTCCAATCATAATACAGTAATGTTTGCATACTACATCATGGGGGAGGAATTATTGGTGCAACGAGTCTTGACGTCTTCTATTTCAAAGCGGTTGGCACAACATAGTGCAGTGTATATCATCCTGACTAACTGATAGATGTCCATGGCTGGACATAGGCCTTGATCTGCCTTGTACAAATATATATATATATATATATATGTGTGTGTATAGGATGAGAGATCTTAAGATATCATAGGTCAGATTACAGAGCTGCCAGATGTACCAACAGTAGAATTTCACTTGACAGCTAGTTATTAAAGTGGTGCTCACCTTTTCCAGCCCTCCTTCCTTTCCTCGTGGGCGTGATGAGCGGTGTCTCCGCCTTGGGCTTCGCCGCGGCCCGTTTCGACGGCGTCGTCTTCTGCTTCGTCTTATCCGTCACCGCGGTCTGTGGAAACGAGCGGCATTCAGTACTCGGTGTTAATAAACACCTATAGAAGGACACACACACACATGCGCACGCGCACAAATAAGAAAAATCTGTTTTTAGTATTTGTTATCTTCTATCAGTTCACTTACGATATAAATGTAATATATGTAGTAATCGAAACATACATCCGACGCTCGAAAAAATTTAATCAACAGCTAAAGACTGATGGCTTTTTTCATCTAAGAAATGGAAACTACGCCGTTGATCTAAAAATCGGTGGACTCCTCCGCATATGTGAATAACCACCATGCCCAAAAAATTTACGAGTAGATCCTAAAGATTACGCAAGTTCTAGACGTGATGGAAAAAATTGAAGGAAAGAAGTGAAGATAACCCAAAAGTTGGAGAGAAGACATCTACCAAAAAGCTGATGAAAGATGAAGACGGCAAAGGATAGAGATAGAAGTAAAGAAGAGGTCTTTATCTGAAAGTGGGCACAGTATGACTGATACAGATAAACAAAATATAATTATGTATTTGTATTTTGCTTTATACCATTTTTGCTAGTGGTAATATCTCTGTTGCCGGAGACCGTCTAAGTAGGTACCACCTCAGCCACCTATTGCAGCCGACAAACAGTACCGTGTTCCGGTTTGAACGGAACGTTCATCAGCTATATCATTATCAGCCGATAGACGTCTACTGCTGGACATGGGCCTCCCCCAAAAATCTCCACCGCTATCGGTCCACTGTCAGCATGGCCTCCGGTACCGCCAGGCCCTGGGGGCTGTCGTTTGTAGAGGTTCATAAGGGAAGGATTTCGGCCATTTCCCACCACACTGGCCCAAAGCAGGTTAGAGAATATATGCTGCTATACTGTTGGAATAAATAGTACTCGTCGTTACTATACCATAGTAAATTAGCTACTGCGTCCATCAGACCACACAGTAAAGCTCACACAAGATTACATACTATCAAGAATGGACACTAGACCATTCACTTAGTAATTTAGATTCCCATCTCTTGAGACCAGTAGGAACCTCTCCAACGCCCTCTGATAAAAAAACACTTCAAGCGATTGGTTTACTATACTGGAAGTCTTAATTTTTTTATAGCACAAGTGAACTAATAGATACAATAATAGAAATACAAATGGATTAATTAAGGTAGTTTTCTATATAATATAACTGTTAATTAATTTATACTATTATATTAAACTTTTAATTTAATTATGTTAAATACAGTTAATTTAAACATTCCTTATTAATATTGTATTTCTACCATTAATTTATGTAAATTTGTTATGTTTAATATATATAAATTTTACTGAACTTCATTTCTTCGCGTCTCTATTGTATTAAGTGAGACTGATTTTGAGAACTTTTCGTGAAGTCATCACCATCATCAGCCGTCGTCGCCTTTCGACAAATGCGGTTCCCAGTTTACCGCATTATTGTATGAAGAATACAATTTCACTTAATAACAAATAGCTGATGCGAAGAATCCAGATTTTGTAGAAAATATCTTCATGCTTACATGCATGTCACGCGAACGGCAACAGTATAAGAGGAAAGGCCGATAAACAAACAAAGGAACACAAAAGCAAGCAATGATGATGAGGTGAATGAAGTTTTTTTTTCTTTGCTAAGAAAATTTAAATCTATTAAATATAACATAATAGATCTAAATCCACATTCAATTCTAACATACGACATAATAACCCCCTTTCAGCGTATTTCTAGTATCGATTTTATTTTCTCGATCTCTCACATTTTCTTCAATACACCATAATGTCTTATGTATATATCTTTATACGTACATAAATTCTTCAAAAAATAGAATCAATAAATTAAAGATGTAAAAATGTGAAAGTAAACATTACATTTAACTAAATAATATCGTAAGTAATATTAACATGAATGATCTACTAAAAAGTATTTCCATGAGGAATTAATTAATTTTGTAATACTTTCACTTATATTATTTAATTTACGATTCTGGCAAGTTTTGAAACCATTAGCACATGACAATTATAAAAAAAGAAAATCTTAATAATTTCCCGCCAAATTTCCAATGACTCAATGATGGCGATTTGTAAATTTTTATTATTTTAGTTTTTTTTATATAACACTTTTTAACATCGCGACAGAGTGAGTGGGATGATGTGTAAAAATTAAAAAAATAAATAACTATACCTCTACCGAATAACAATAGTGACCAACAATACTGGAACCATAAAATATAATCGAATAAATAACTGTGCATGCATAACTGGTATAACAATACAACTCCACTTAACTCTCCGTACCATTCTTATCTCTAACTCAACCAACATCATCTCTAACTAATATCTAACTTGATCATTCCATCATTCTCTGCATTGTTCCGTTTGGGTACTCTCATGACATTATAATTTATGTTTATAGATCATACAAATTAAAAAAATATATATTTACTGATTGTTTCTTTTTAAATGCTATATAAGTGACGAAAAGGTCTGAGTTGATATCCAAAATAGCTCCAGCTCATATATTGCCACTGAAAAGATAGTGATGCAGTTCTGGTGGCATATTTACGATATTAGGTTAGTAGATAACCAGGCGTCCGTACGATGAGTAAGTTGATGCCTCAACAGAAAACACCAGTGGTTAAGCCAAGGGAACAATGGATAGATAGTCTAGATCCTACAAGAGGAAAATTTACTGGGTGGAGAAACAAAGCAGGGAACCCATAAAGGGTTATAACACCATCGAGTAACAGCCAACTAACCCAACTCCACAACACTATGAAGAAAGTCATATCAAAATTAATTTCAATCACTTCTTGTATGCTCTATGTTGGGAGTACCGAAACGGAAACAGGTCCGGCCCGCCCGCGCGCATGCTGTGCGCGGCCGGGCCGGAGGAGGGCCAGCCACACCTTACTCTCAGACAGGTAATGTAAAATGGCGGATGACTGCTGATACGTACATTTCTATATATCCGTTGTACTATGCCTACCTTGCTAGCGGCCGCCACTACGGGCGCACTACCTGCCGATTTCCGCTTTATATTATTTTGTTTGCTTTTTGATTTCCGTGACGACTTCGGACTGCGTTTCGGCGTAGCGCGCGCCTTTTTTATCGGCGTTTCCTCTTCCTGTGAATAATGTTAAAGAATTTTTGAAACAGACAATACACTTACTAGTGGTAGATCTCAGTAGCCATTAACCGTCTAGGTCCACCGCTTGTCCTATTGCAGCCAACAAACAGCAGTTTGCAAACATTACTATGTTCCGATTTGAGGGGCGCTGTAGCTAGTGTAATTACTGGGGAAACATCTTATGCCTCAAGGTGACGAACAGTGTGGTGCAGTATATAATATCCCAACTGGCGCCACATTTTTATGAGCTTAGACGTATCACTTAACATCGCGTGGCCGTCTCGCTTGTCCCGTATCTCCATAGAATAAAAAAACACACACACACATATATATATATATATAAAGCTTTCAAGTGATTATCAGTGTGAACCACTGAATGCAAGCACCGTGAGACCAATCAGTGTGAAGATTTTTAAGGGAGGTCAATGCAGTGGATATCTATTTTCAGCATAGTCCTTGTCCAGCGGCAGATGTACATGTCAATTTATCATCATCATCATCAACTCATTTATTACAATAATCTTGTGAGACTTGTTATCTATGGTTTTAAAAGTCTGCAAGGGTCATAGCTAACATCAGTGTAATTGCTTGGTTAGATAGTTCTTTGAATGTTAGTTGGTTGCCGATGTAAGCTGCTTAAAAACTGACTGACCGCAGTCTCGCTGTCGTCCTCCTGCTTGCTGC
The DNA here is from genome assembly GCA_029034505.1 of Ornithoptera priamus. Taxonomy (NCBI): domain Eukaryota; kingdom Metazoa; phylum Arthropoda; class Insecta; order Lepidoptera; family Papilionidae; genus Ornithoptera; species Ornithoptera priamus. The sequence goes on along the minus strand of JARDWD010000219.1, from coordinate 2,306,530 downwards.
GCGTGGACTTGGAGCTGTTCCGCTTACTGGCCTTCTTCTCGAGCTGCGACTCGTCTGTGTACAGTGATAGGTCCACTGCAACGTTAACTACCGTCAAACAATCATTCAAACAATGTTAAGGTTAGTGAAATCGCCGTAAGCATAAACTAATAGTTAACGACGGATATGTTCGTCAATTTGATAATGATTAAGGTAATGTTATGACGACTATATCCGTCAACAATAGGATATGAAATATAGCTAGTTAGGAAGATATTTTAACTTATAACTCTGTTCTATTATTTTATATATAAAAAGGGAAAAGTTTAAAATATACCACTTAAAATCAGATGTACATGCACATAAAAAAAAATTTTTGACTGTTACAATACATAATCCTAATCTATTACTACTCCTAAGCGATCACTAGAATAACTGGCATGAGTATCTATTTGCTCTATAAAGAATTTTACATCTATAACATTCAAACAGCCTTTGTAATGTTCCCACTAGTGGACCTAGGAGCCTTATCTCATTAGGAGAGAATTAAAGTTGTCTATCCACTACATTGGCCAAGTGCGGTTGGAAGATATCTAAGAAAATATTGGTTTCTTTTAATGTTTCCCTATACTGGAAACTCGAGCTCAACTAGAATAGAACCCAGGTCTCTTCGTACACAGCGCGTACGACTGTTACTAACTGGGCTATCACAGGTTCGTGAAGGTAATGTAATGCAAATAAAGGTTATCGTAACTTACCACCAGATGGCGCTTCTTTGTAACAAATTAAACATGCGTGTACATGCGTTTGTCAAGTTATATAATTTTGAATATATATTTGTATATGTAAGTAAGTATACTTACAGCCATCTGGGTGCTCCTCGGTGAGCTCCAGATTGTTGGCGTCTCCACTTTGTTCGGCCTTGATCGCCCGCTCCAGGATCGACTTCGCGCGCGCCTCCTCCGCTGCTTTGAGGAGCTGGTAAAATAACACACTGTTTTAAATGACCACTTATAAGTAAAACATATCGTACATATCACTTATAGTCACTAGTTTTTGGATATCGCTGGTGACATTGTGGAGCTAGTTGGAGGTCTAACAAGCGGTGCGTAATATTGTTTAAACATCGCAATTAGCAACTGTATGTCAATGTCAGGCACATCATTTACCGCCGAGTGAATATCCTGCTCATCTTGTAACTTCATTGATTGGGAATAGAGATTCTAGAGATATCAGATAGAGATTAAAGACAAAAGTAGATCAATTATATTTAGTTTTATTAAATAAAATAAACATATACAGATAAGATATAAATTTTTCTAACATAAAATAATAATTTGAAATATAAAATTAAATAAATGTGGATTGTTATAAAGGTAGAGGAAGACCGAAGGAAGTGTGGATGGATTGTGTGTAAGATAACATGTGTAAGAAGAGTGTGAATTCAGATATGACGGCTGATAAGAGGGATATGAAGGAGAAGTACATACTGTGCCGACCCCACAGCTGGGATAAGGGCAGGAGTAAGATATATAGAAAATAAAAAAATCCACAAAATGTATCGTTTACCTGAGCCCCGCCACCGCTCGGTGCCCTCGTCAATGATAAAGTGGTAAGTACACACTCCATGTCTGCAATAACAATAAAAACATTTCACATACTCCATACGTTTGTGTCCATATATGTGAACGTGAACCGTACGTACATGCGTATATATGCATGTGTAAGTACATATGTGTGCGTAAGTGCAAAGGTTCATAATACCTGTGACGTCATAAAAATCGGGTTTGTACGTCTCGCCGCTGAGGTCGCTCTTATCTTGGGACAGCCAGCGTATTTTAATCTTTCGTGTGGTACGGTAAACGTTCTGTACGGCTTGGCACACGTAGAAACCACCCTCTGCGTTGCGAACCGCAAGGTACTCGTTCCTGAGGGTAATCAGATCATCATCTTAGCAACTGCTGTTCATAAAGAAGTAAACATATTAAAAATCATCACCATTAAGTGCCATTTTCAGATTGAAGTTTGGCAATCAGATTGAGTAAACCAATTCGAATTTTAGCTGTTCTTTTCAATTGATGCTATTTAAGCCTAGTATCATCATCATCATCATTTCAACCAATGGACGTCCACTGCTGGAAATAGGTCTCTTGGTATGTGTTCCACATAGGACAGTTTACTATTTTAAAAATCACGAAAACTAAAATATTCATGTAACATGTATTCTTGATTCTGTTGATGTAGGCGCGTGCAAGCCATAGCGACTCTTACAGCTCATCTGTTACTGGGCTCGTGGACCCGGGTCCACGGCGTGTTAGAAACGTATTGAAAACATTTTCATGCAATGCTAAAGGTGTAAGGTGACTGAACAAAACTAAAATTGATTAGTCCTGAGCGCCAGATGCAGATGAGGATCATTAAATAATTGGTGGTATATATACACTTACTTGTAGAATACTATAAGCTTATCATCATTTGGCTTGGTTGGTGTGGCCCGACCAGCTGACGCAGACAGCTTTGTCGCCATCGCAATCTCTGGCGTGGGCGACTGGTAAAGTTGAACCTGAAACGAAATTATAACAGCTTATATAACAAACTGTATCCAGAAATATACACTAAAACATTTACATTAAATACGATCAAATTAAAAAAAATAAATGAATAAATGGTTGGTTTGGTGACATGGCATTGTGTCATAACAATCCACTGCAAATTTTGTTTTTTTTTTTTATGATGCGATAAGACCAGTGAGACGTTCATCTAATGGTATACGCCTGCACATAACATGGCGCTAGTCAAGATGGTACACTGCCACCACATTGCTCTTATTGTCGCTTGAGACAAAATGTCATATTTACCCCCCGATTTTCACTACCTACAACACCCTTCAAACTGAAATATGGTAATGTTTCCACAGTAGTCTACAGAAATAGGAGTTGCAGTGGTACCTATCTAGACAGTTCCCAGCAAGAAAGACCTACCACCAATAAATTAATAAATATATAGAGAAATTACTGCATTAATATGAATAACACACATATATTATATGGGTTAATAAATTTCATTTTTCAAAATAGTATACTAAGGGACGAAATATTTCTTTTTTTTAACCAATGTCTGACATTTTGAAATAACAAAAGTAGGTATAGCAATAGGTAATACATGAAAAATCTTTATTTTACTACAACATTAAAAGTTTAATGAACTGTATTTATCTTATCTACTCAACTTATTTAGTTTATTATTTTGCATTCTCTATATATAAATGTCAAGCAGTAGTGAATTGAAAATTAATTTCCGTAAGTTCAATAACATCATAGCTACCACTTTTCAGAAGATATTTGATTGCTGGTCATTACGAATTAACAGTTTTAACATTTACACTGCACTTGGTAATCTTACTAGCTATACCTTTCAAACGAGGAGTACAGTAATGTTTGCATACTAGTACTTGGCAGTTACTTAACTATGACTCAAAAGGTTAATACATATAAATAATATATTAAAGAGGAAACCTTTAATAATTGAAATACTTTCCAATATTATGTAAAGTTTTGTGTAAGTTATAATCTTGTTTTACAGATAACAACAATAAAATTCAACACGAATGCAAATACATGTAATTGTTTATATATAAATTTGTATCATAGATGATTAACTGGAGAACCATACTGCAACCAAAGCAGGCATTTTAATATTGTTTTAATTTCAATAACCAAATGTAGTTTTTTTGTGTTATAATTATCATTATAGTATATTTATCATCATCTACAGCCAATCCGTCCTGCTGCATTGTATATTGTTATACTATTTATATTCTGATCACTTGCCTTTGTTCATATGCTAAATATTACTCTGCATTTCTTATTTTTTCTTAAAGCAAGATTTAAAAATTTTAGCCCAAACTTGACTTTCCACATACTATTAAGTAATGCGGAAACTAGGATTTTTTTTAGATTTTACTATCGTAAATTTATTACCTAAATTACAAACCCCAGCAGAGGTTTTATAATAATAAATGAGTGCGCGTGCTAATAACAAAAGAGTTATTTAATAAATTAACCTGTTAACATTTTTAAAAAAGAAATATGGACGCGGTCTCGTAGTTGACCTTAAGGTGAGTGATGCAAGTTGTCAAATACCTAATCCAAATAATTAATCTAGATAAATACACTAATAGTAAAGTATTCCTTCGTTACTATTTATAACCTTGGTTACTGTACGTTTAAAGAGAACTGTAGCGCAATGAAATTGCAGGTTTAATTTAACGTTTCATTACAATGAAATACATTCCGAATTTAAAGAACTCTAGAAGATAAATTAATGAGGTAATTGACATTACTTCACTTGTCATGAACTTCGTATAACTAAATACTATTAAACTTTTGTAATGTAATCTGGTTAGAAAAAACTAAGGAATTTCTATTAAATTCAAATGTCTTTTTAAAACATTCCACCGTTTCGAGAATAAATGTTTTTATTTCTCACCATTTCCTTAAAAAAAAAGTAATCAAAAACATATAATTCACTAAGAAGTTAATAATTAAAGAGTGTATAGCGTTGGCACAGCGATTTCCCGCCAAAACTTAACTCCACAAACAACAGAATCTGTCGGTTTTTTTACATTTTTAAAGGTAAAACACATGTGCTATAATAAATTTAAAATATATATATTTACTCTTTCTTCGTCTTTTTTTACTTTTATTAAATAATTTTTTTATTATTATAAAAAAGAGAACACAAAATACTAAACAATTATTATGTTTTACAGACCTAAATCGTAAACCGTAATAAACGTAAAAAAAGAAAATCATGAATTATATAAAATGTCAATACAGCTCGAAGTTGAAAGTAAAGTTATAAAAATGGACTCCATATTGCCCAACCGATTCCCGCCAAAATTCCCCTACAATATCTTTAAACACATTTTACTAACGGAAGTTAGATTTTTGAGATGTTTTGAAAATTTGCCAATTTCTATAAATCTGTCATAAAAAAGTTTTGCATGAAATCATATTATATAAAAAGATAATATATAACATCTTTCAGATAAAATGTTTTACGAATAATGTTATATTGTAATAAGAATGATGAAAAATATTATTGTATTATTTTCATGGTCATAGATTATTTATTAGTCAAATTTATTTACTCCAAAAAATATTGAGAAGATATAGCTACAAACAGGTTTTATTTAATTGTTCATAAATAATATATCCACTTGTATATATTATATAAGGTTTTTGTTCAGTACCATCTATTATGAACAGTTATGATAATTTATGTTTTATGTCCAGAAGCGGAAAGCATGATGTGAGCAATGTTTCATCCAAACTAATGCTATATCATTTATCAGATGAATATCTTGCCCCCTATATTGCTATGTGGTATATAATAAATTTACTAAAATATGCAATATTTTTGGAGTAATTGTTTGTTAATTATTAACACAGCTATTATTTTTTTGTTTCATTAAAATAGTTAAATTAAACATCCATAATATTAATGTGCTGATAATTGCTTTTAATACTACATGAATTCTAATATATATAAATGGTGCCAGGTTTTAATGTTTATAATTAATTAAATTGCACATTTGGTATGTAGGTTTACATTATTTATATTTGTCTTCATGAATACACACACACATATATATATATTAATCTGTAGGATTAACTGATTATAACATGAACAATAATATTAATACCTCACCTTGGTCCTATTCCTTTTGATTCTTGTGTCAGGTGTGGAGTCAGCATCTAGTGACTTCTTAGCAGGTGTGGCCCCATCACTAGTTTTCATTGGTGATAACTGCCTTCTCTTCCGCATTGGTTGAGTCACTGTTGCCAATTTCAGTGTCGATTTTGGTGTAACCCTGACTTCAGGTTTAATAGGTGTTTTGACTTCAGGTTTCTTTTCTTCTACTTTGTCTTCTTGCTTTTGACTTTTTTCTGTTTGTTCTTCTTGCTTTGGCGGTTCAGCATTTTCTTTGACCTCTTCACTTTTTTCTTCTGGCTGTTGGGGTTTTTCATTTAGCTCATTCTTTTTCTCTTCTGGTTTTGTTGGAGAATCTGGTTTCAAACTCTCTGATACTGGCTCCTGTATTTGAGGTGTAGATGTTGACACTTTATCTTGATTATCATTAGCTGCCTCAGGCACTGGCTTGTTGTCACTTTGTGTTGGTGCAATGTCTGCCGGAGGAGCAGGTTTGGGTTCTGTGGGTTTAGATGGTGATTTCTCCGGAGCCTCATTTGCAGTCGCAACTTTGGGTTGTACAGAACTGTCTTGTTGATTAACTGGATTTGAGCTTTCAATTTTCTGAAGTGTGCACTGTGTACTAGAAGGTTTCTCTGGGGATTTCTCAGGTGGCTTTGGAGTACTTGGTGAGGTCTTTGCGATATCCTGCTTATCTTTATTGCTTTCAGGATTCTGAGCTTTCAGAGAAGTAGGTGTATTTGAACCAGATTTTGATGACTCAATTGTACCATTTGCATGACTGCTTGAATCAGGCTCTTTTTTCTCTGGTGTTCTTGTTAAAGCAAGTGGCTGAGAAGTGTTTGCTTTTTCTTGCACTAAACTAAGTGGAGCACCAGTTGCCGCGCTTTTAGTTGGACTCGGCGGTGGAATTGAGTTTTGCGTGACGTGTGATAGATTTCCATGGTGACTCATATTTTGTGCCATTTGTGCCATGTTAGCTGTCACCGGTGCCATAGAAGGAACTGCGTGAGCCGGCGGCTGGGGCGCATTCACGTGATGCGTCAGGTTTTGTCCAACAAGGTTATTAGGACCGTGGTGAAGGGAGTTTTGTGCTCCCTGTGGGAGGCCGACAGCGTGGTTGGCGCTCGCCACGTTGGCCTTAGCTGGGCTCGCCTGACCGCCCGGCTGCGGGACCCCCGGCTGGGGCAGCACCGGCTTTAAAGCAGAATTCATATCAAACGACGACAACACTTGAAGGGATACTCAGGCGTTCACACTGAAACATAAAGGCAATGCGTTAAAGACACTGTTGTTGTAGCACGTTAACAGTTCGCGATGTCTTTGACCCAAAACAATAATTCATACATAACACAAGTACACAATCTGTATCTATGTATAGGCATACGCGGGTTGGAACGCGAACACGATTCCCCGCCTTTACCGCTACTTTCTATTATCTAAGACGATTACGCGCTAAAAATTTAGCTTGGAAAAGTTACCGGAAACAATTTTGTCGTCAAATGCTCATGAATTATCTGCGTGTTCGTAGCGACTGCGGTAAAGGAGCCGCAAAAAAATATGCGTTGCTCTAAGAAACTTCCGCAAGATTCCGACCGTCGTAGATGGAGGGTTCGAACACACCGACGTCATTAACACTAAACGAACACTTAACCCCACTGACGGAAAAGTAAATCCATGATTAACACTTTTGACAACAAATTAATAAAAAATAAGTTTGGTTTAGATAGTCGAAATCTTTCAACAAGTATTATGCACAGTAGTTTAGAGATGGCGTCGGCATAACGCGCATGCGCCACCCTCTTTTTCTCTTGTCCAATGAATATGTAGTATGAAACGAAGCCGAAATGAATTTTTACAAGAATGCACTGTCTCTTTCTGACATGTCTTCGATGTATATCAATGTCTCGTTTCACTTTTACGAGTATGCTGCGTTCATTTTTAATCTAACGGTGTTAGAAAAAAGTACCTCCTAAAAATAATTAAAAATGATTAATTAACTAAAATATATACTACTATGTAAGAAAATTATTAAATTTTCTTCATAACAAAACAAAAAGTATTTATCATTATTTTTTACTAACTATTTTAATAGTTATTAGGTACTAGATAATACTTCGTGGTTTTTATCAACGAAGCGCTGCACATAGTAATTGTGCTATGAAAGCATTATTATAACTTTAATCAAAAACGTTATAATACACAAGTATTGCTACTCTTTTAAATCTTATTAGCATATTACATGATTTAATAAATAAATTTTTATACGTTAATAAATTCCATAAAATATTAATCTTAGAATAACCAAATGTAAAAGTAAGAATAATTTTTGCAATACAAGTATAAATTTTATCTTGTAACGACGTGAACGTTGCTTACATTTTAAATTGTTCAATATAAAGAAGTAAATTGTAAATAGAATTTTATTTGAAAAATGTGTATGTAGCCCAAAACCACAAATAAATCATGACATTGTCATCGCCGAGCCTAGACTAATTATTTTCAAAATCAAAATATCTGATATTTACATCAATCCTGTCCCTCTCGTACGTCAAAATTAAGTTATCTATTCTTTTTATTGAAAGGTTTAAAATGTATGGAGCGACCGATCAAACAGTTTCCTGCCGCTACATTCTTAAATAGTAGCTGTATAAGTATAAAGGAGTTCTTTGTCTAAACAGGATAAAATATACACCTCTTTTTTTACATATGCACAATAGAAGTTACAAAGACTGTAATGAGAATATATTTATAATTGATTAAAAATTTATAACTTGATAATGATGTTGTAAATAATTTTCTTAACTTTGAAAAATATCGATAACAAAGAATTCGATACAGAAGAATCGTGAATAGTGCAACTCTAGAAAATAGTAGTGTATCATATTCTCGTTTCGATTCATTTAGGTTATTTAAAAGCCATCTTTTAATATGCGCTAATATTGATCAAATTAGTGTTAAAAATAATACTTTGTATGTAATTTATATAATAATTGACCTGTGTTGTAAATCAAATTGCCTTTAACCTTATCCGTTATGGTTTGTATAAATGTCCTTTTAATTTATTGTTTCGCTTAAATTAATGAAATAAATAATTCTTAAATTTTGGCAGGATGTATTGACAAGGCCTGCTGAAGAATTCGGGAATGATGAGACCTTAGAGCACTTGTGGGCAGCCAAAGCAATGGAACATAGTGATATATATTTTAATGTTTGTATAATTTTCTTATAAAAAACAACATTAATCCACATAAATAAATATTTTCTGACTTGCAAAGTACAAGAATTCAAGTTGAATTAATGTAAAGTATTTAAATAAATTATATTAGAAAATCAATGTTAATGAAGTAGTGCATAAAATGTTTTAGTTGATAAATATGTTAAATATATTACAAAATTCAACAGCAAAATAAGTTTTCCCAAGATTTTTTAGTCAATTATGTGATGAGACCAGCATTAAGTATACCTTGTCCAAAAGAATGAGGTGATAATCTAAAAATTATAATTGTATATGTTCAAAATCTGGTTTCCAATTTTTTAAAAACCATAACTATTCAACAATTCCAAAAAATACCATGTAACAGAGTTTTTGAACAATAATGTAAGCAATATAAATGTAAATGTGATTTTAAGGTTTTAAAATAGATATAAGTTAACTGTAGAAAGATTTATATTGTTAAGTGTATGGTTAACAGGTTCTCTGCTCAGTGGACACTAAATGGCTTCGTCTTACCCCATATGATGACCTCATATACTCCCACTTTAGACAAGACTTTCTGGATTTGGATGTTAGAAACATAAAGGAGAATGAAATTAAAAATAATGTAAACAAAGCAAGGTGGCGAATGTTCTGTGAGAAATTTAAAAACATTGTTGAAGACTATAGCTTTGGTACTTTATTGAGGGCAGACACCACAGGAGATTATTCAGAGCAAAATACAATCTTAGTCCCACGAGTCCAGTTCTATGCTATTGAGATTGCAAGAAACAGAGAAGGTCTAAACAATGAGGTGAAAAAGAAATATAAATGTGCTTCGAAATTTAACACAGAGGAACATAAAACTGTTGTCCCTGTGTAAAATTTGTTTAAATCGGATGGTATACTATATTGCATAATGGACCATAGCAAAGGCTTTATTGGTTTCTATGCATCAAAATAATGAAAACTTGAATAGTTCATTAGCTTAAGAGATAATATTTGAAATAAAGTTTGCTGGTTTGAATGTAATATGCGATAATGTATTTAAGGTATAATTTTTCATGGCATGAACAACCTTTCCTATGTAAACAAGTGTGATGCTATGTAGAATGTGGTAAGTATTGAGGAGTGCCTTTAATATGTTTTGCAAGTTATTAATTATGCAAAAATTGATTGACATTCAAGTAGGAAAAATGATTTTTTATAACAATTGACAATTTGAAAGATTGTTTAGACAAAGCAAATAAATATAAGGTAACAAGGAAGGTTAAAAGCAAATGTTTGTTGAAAATAATACTTTCCATACCAATAAATGGATCCATGATATTAGCATATAAACATCATCAATTTTATATAAGAACAGCAATAATGTTTCATAATTAAGTTAAGCAGTTAATGTGTGTTTGTCAAATGCTGATTGTGCAAGTAATTTGTGTAGTAAGTTTTAATATTTCTTGCCGTACACTGATTTAAATATGAAATATCTTATAGTTCAGTTTGAAAGTTGTACGCGCCATGTTTCAAATGGGCAAGTTCGATCCCCACAGAACTTGAACTTCCAGTAAAGAAAACCACATTGACTACACTAACATATATAAATATTAACAGCTTTCATATGGAACCTCCTGTATGCGGAATGTGTGCTGGATAAATAGTTTTGACTTTCCTTTTAAACCCATAGTTCCATTTGCTGGAATATTAAGAAGGCTGTTAATTAATTTATAGTTACATCAATAAGTCCAAATTAATTTGATCTATATTCATATTTTAATTTCTTTTAAGTTACGATAAAAATTTGAATATTCATATACCAAAAAAAATTAAATAGCCAAGTTAAAATCATTTTTACCACAAGAGGTTGTTTAAAAATGTGGTTTTTAAACATAAGTTTTAGCAGCTACAGGTGGAGCATGAAGGAGCTACTGAATTACTCGTGAATTTTTAATATTAAATTTGTAACTTTATATTAATTGGTTTTATTAATCTGCTTACTCCCTAATACACAATAAAATTACTTAATAAATTCAAGTGTTTATTTATACCTTTTCTTCTTGTAACTGCGAAGTTGGCATAGTACCACTTGGCTTTTGTCACGGTGGTGTTTGATTCACGCACGAGTTTGGCTATCACCATCGTATTGTAAATCTGCCGTCGTAACGGAGGCGCCGTGTTCTGGCTCTCACCGTTAAGAATACGATGCTTCACTAAGTCGTCATTGTCACTTAACAACACGTACATTTGATGTCGTGTTAGCTGGATATCTAAAAAAATTTAGATTATTATTTGATAGAATCGTCCGTTAGTTCTACCGTCAAATAGTAGTGTACCAACATTACTATGCCTATTTGATGGTCACTGTAGGTAGTGTAATTACTGAGGTAATGATACTTAACATCTTGTCTCAGGCGATGAGCACAATATGGTACTGTGTATGCCATCCTGACTAGCGCCATATTGTCATGGGCGGGCCTATGACTTCCCATCAACTAACGTCCGACTCCATCCACGTTTGTTCTTCTTCTTTTTGACGGAAATTATACCTTATTTTGAGAATGCAAAACAGTCTTACTTTTAAATCTTGTCTCCATAAGACGGGCAAAAAAGCTCGATCTCGACTATATTTTTTCCGAATGTCTTAAAATAAGATTAGTCTATTTGATATTTAATATTATTGTTTAGTATTGCATCAAAGAGTTTAATATTTCTTATTTATTGTGTAAGAATGTTAAGGTATATAGATATTGTAAATACAAAATAAAAAAGAAATTTCACACAATTACGACGACATTTATTCCATGTTTGGTACACAGATCTTACTAAACATACATTTATTAAGAAAGAATTACACAGAAAGTCAGTGCGTTTAAAGCACATACAAATTAAGTTACATTTATTCAATAGTATTCACTAGCTTACTGACTAAATCGGTAGATGCAGTTACTGATCCATGATTTGACATGTAAATGCACTGAATGTTACAAACTTTGCTTAGGTTACTTAATCGAGATTGAAACACATCAAAAGCATCTATAGATTGGATTGTCAGCTTCAAAAGTAATACTATTTAATTGTAAATGCAGTAATAATCTAGGATAGTGCGTATATTAAATGGAATAGATAATAATAACTAAACGAGTAGTAGTAGCGGTAGTTTAACAAAAAAACATTCCTACGAACACTAGTACTAATAGTGTCTTTTCTAATGAAAATATTAAATACAGAACCTGCTTACATATACGCTACCACCTCTGGCTTGCCAAGTTTATAATCATAATCAAAAATTTTGCAATAGGTTTGTTTCTACTGCTGTAAACTATTATGTGAATGAATAATTCAATCGTCAAATATGGTCTCTAATGGAAATTCTGTTATAATCAATCCTCTACTCCACAGGGCATCAGCTATTTGTATTTTATCAGAATCATCTGGTGCATCGAGATTCTCAACTGCCACATACTCTGGATAAACTGTTATCAGTGTCTCTATTGCAGGTGCTAAATCTTCCTCGATCTCAAGGAATGATAAATCATTGCCATGATATTCTAAAGAGTTCTCCGTATAATAATACAGCCTTATAGAATCTTCTGAAACCATTCTTAGTATATTCTTACGTAGGAGTCTGATTCTCGTATCAAGACTAATTTCCACTCTATTTGTAACTTTTCCATTTTCAATCATGACATCAGTGTCTCCATAAACTGTACATGCCTTTTCCACATCACTCAAGACAGGGGGAAGTGCATCATGCTGATACTTTTTACACATCTGATCCACAGCCTCGTCCATAGGTAAGTGATTTTTAATTTTATAGAAGAGGTTTTTAATTAATTCCTCAATTTCTACCTTTCTTGGTGTGTTGATGTCCGAGTGGACCAGACCAAAATGATCATAGATATCAAAAGGAAGGCCTTTTCTAAAATCAACATCTTCATTAATAGCAATTTGTAATGCAGCTGGTACCATTCTTTCAAAAAGATCTCCCCAAGTATGTTTCTGGTATGTGCTAATTGTAACATGAAGTGAATGTTCACCATCAATGGTCACACCTTGGTGAATATATCCACGGGGAAAATAAAGGAGGTCTCCAGCTTGCAATGTTACTTCTAGAATAGGATCCCCAATTTCATCTTCAGAAAAGTTCTTTGATGAAACTCTTGGTAACAGGTCATTCTCAGTCTTAGGTTTGTATAAACGCCAGTGTTTCTTGCCTTCTGTTTGCAATATGAATGCTTCAATGTCATCATAATGTGGTGCAAATCCTTGACTGTCAGGTGGAGTTAAATATGCATTTGCTCCAACAAATGAGTTAAAAAACTCTTGTAAGGTTGCATTAAGAAGATGCAACTTTGGTACATACGTTTGAGGATTTAATAATCTAACACTGCAGCCATTCAAATAAAAATCCCATACCAGATGTGGCAGAGCTCTACCTTCAGGATTATGCGTTTCTCTTTTCCCATCAACATAAGATGTTACATCGACATTCTTTGTGAATTGTACATTTTCATTACGGAGCACATTATCAATTAGTGGTGTAGAAATTAAGTCATTGTAATACTTTGGCTTATTTCTAGCAATGTGAAGAGGCTTCTTCTCCCATATGCATTTCAAGAATTCATTAGAACTGTATGGTGCGATCATCCACTTGAATACCTTCAAACCCTCCTCACAGCTGTCTACTATGGCCGGAGTAAATTCAATGCCGCCTTCACTTGAATGTGAACCGTTATCGTCATCTCTATTCTTTCGACCATGACCATTTGTCGGCATCGAAACCAGTGGGGGTACGTCGTCATTCTCGAACACCTCGCAATCATTCACACTTTTAGCAGATGGTTTATTTAAATTTTCCTCTTTTTTCTTGTTCATTTTTAATTTCTTTTTCTTATGCGATTTCTTCTTGATGATATTTTTTATTTCTTTTACTTTCTTCTGTTTCCGTTTCATTTTATGTGCTATGTTCTTCATTTTGTTCTCGTTTATTTTCTGCGGTGCCGGTTTTGGTGAAATAAGTTTTTTCTTTTTCTTCTTATCCCGATTTGGTGTTTTAAATTTTTTAGTAGCTTTGTACATGGCGAAAGCCGATACCGGCGATTCCATGATCGATAAAGTAACAACCTAATATATAGTTATAATACTATAGATTGTTCGAAGCGAACTGTTTTTGAACAATCACGAAACGTAGAAATCTTTGCTGCTTTTAATGACTAGAGAAGCAAAAATAAAATATGATTTAGTGATTTCCGATACGAAGTAATCTATATTAATTGTTAAATATAGGTTAAAGAACAATTTTCTTTCCGCAAAATTCAGACATTACTCTCAAGCATCGATTTTTTTTTTATTTGTAAGGCACATGTAATTTGTATTTGTAGATTATATATTGCTTCTTAAATGGTTATTATATTATTTATTTCTTGTAATATTATAACGATTCCTTTTTAATTAAACAAATAAGAGAGTACTTTTAAGAAAACTGGAACTATAGAAATATTTAAGTTAAAAATTTATAATTTTTTAGTTAAAGATCAAGATAACTCTCTTGTATATTTTGCTTTTATATAAAATTCAAAAACATGCAGCCACTGTTCTTAATGATTATTTGAATTTTGAACTTAAATGTATTTCACAACCATTAATGAATAATGAATCTACTTTTACACCTTAGACCAGTCATTAAACTACTAGTTTATTAAATACGTAAAATATATTATAAATTGTTGAAAAGTAATATAATGCATTATAACTGATTTTGGGTAAAGAACTTAACGTAACAGTTTACGCTAACGATACATACAGGGACCGATTCTTCTGACCGTAAATACAGATGAAATTATGTTTGCATGTGTATAGTGCAGAATACAAGTGCATTCTATGTAAAATCCATCAACTCTTAATAGTCATCCTAATCCTCTAGAGGGTCTATCTTTGTCACCTTCAAACAAGGTCATTTAAAAAATGCTATATTAGCCAATATTCTACGTTCGAGGTATTTTGGTCAAAAGCAGAGAAAACAGGAATTAAAAGGCATTATTAAATTACGTTACAATACCATGTATGAAAAAGTTTATATATATTTAGATATTAAATATGTTGTCAGCCGCAATTATCCCTTTTATGATAAAAATATATTACAAACGTTAATAGTATCGTTTTGTAGTCGGTTTGATATTTTTTTATATATACGATTTCTACGAAGCGACGAGACGACCAAAAAGTTCACCTGATGACAAGTGATAAGCTTGGCCGTGTGGCGCTAGTAACGATGGAATCATCAATTGCTAGACGTCCACAGATAGACATAGGTTTTTCCAAAGATCCCCACATCGATCAGTATTATGTATACATACTGCACGAATTTGCGTACATTACCTTAAAGTATTGGCCGTCAAACCCAGTGATTAAACTAATGTGTCCAATCATAATACAGTGCACGATACCGTTTTCCAGCTGTAGTGGCACCTACCAAGTCCATCTCGAGCAAGACACCTACCACTAGATACAAACTTTACAGTCCCTAAGATCGCTCTTTACAGTCTGGCAAGTTGAAGTCTTATTTGTAATAAGAGACTATTGTGGGAAGAAAAATGTACAAATAAACAATGTAAATGTGTTTTATTTTTTTATTGTTCTTAACTCTATGTTCATGAGGTCTCCACAGTGGTGGCGGTCTCCTCAGTGTATTTCCCTTTGTCTTTACCAAGGGCCGCCAATCTGCCCTTCGCTCGGCGATCAAGGATCTCCTTGCGGTCCTTGTTCATTTTCAGTTTGACAATGACACACTGAAAATAAACAGTTCTGTCACACTTTCTTTATAGCATCTCTATTTTATGTTAATCAGAGCCAGTGATGTGTTTCATCAGTAGTCCCCATTTCAAATCAAACAATAGCAATGCTAAGTAAGAACAAATGGGGTCTAAGTTAAATACTTATCATTATGTTGGTTTAACAATAAGAATTGTTACAGAATTACGGAGTATTTTTTGTTAAATAATTATCAAGATTAACATTTAGTTTAAATAATGAAAGTGATGTTTGGACTGCTTTGTTTTTGTTACTACTTAAGGCTTTGATGTTTACCTTCACTACCATCTCCTATATAATAATATTATACAAAAATAACATTTTAGAATTAAATTTGATTCTACGTACATATAAAATACCTTATATTTTTTGTTATTCCTTATTGGAAAAGTATGCCTCTTTAACTCTAAAATATAATAGTAGTTAAAATAACTTTCATAATAGACAAATTTAAAGAAAGAGAAATCTTTTCTGTAAGATATACAAGAATTAATAAAACATCCAAATTCATCTATGCAAGAACAACAATTAACACTAGTTTTAACAAAAAATATTTATTTAACATCTTTTTAAACTGCACTTCTTACGACCAAATAGAGTAAATATAAAAAAAATCTTTTTAAACAAACAAGTCAAACAAAATTGTCAATAAAATAAAATTAGAATAGTATAAGTAAAGCTGGTCTACTTTGTATGGAATTTACTGCAGAAGGTAGAGTAATAATAATATCAGAACAAAAATAAATTTTTGGATGCAAGTAGTGCAGTACTGGTCAGTTTTGAGTGCTAGCTAATTATGAATAATGTTGATTGAACAAAAGCTTACATTTAAAAATATTAATAAAAAGAAAATATATATTACCTTTGAGGGGTGGATACCAACATATGCGCTAGCACCACTAGCCTTCTCACGTTGGATCCTTTCAATGTAAACAACAAACTTTTTTCTGTACACCTGTACAACTTTGCCTACTTGTTGGCCTTTGTAGTGGCCACGTACAACCTGCAACAAGTTTAAATATTTTAAAACAATGATATCAAAACAATTAACAATAAATTAGAAGTTAAGAGGTGTTTAGCAAAACAATCAGAGCCAAATTTTGAACCATGGCACAGAACGGCGTAGCCAAGGTGTAGATATGCCAGAGAAAACCTCCAGCTTGTCAATACCAAGGAAGCCATAACTGCGGTCTGTGAATGGTTTGTCTTCATCATTTGGTTTTGCACCAACAATAACTAAACTAATTACTTTATAATTAAATAAATTGAACGAAACTGGAAAGTCACTTTAAATATTTTGAGGTTAACATAGTTAAATTATTTTTATAACCTCGATCTCCTTTATTCAATGAAAAACGAGTATAAAAGTATAATAATGTACATGATTTACCAAATAAAAATATCTTTAAAAATTAACGAATCTGGATATAATAAGGCGGCCTACATAAGTTTTTATTGTAATTATGAGTAGCTAAAACAGTAATTTCAATCGCTAAAGTAAATATCTAAACAGATGTTGTATATAAATTATAGCAAAATTTTACCTGAACTTCATCATCCTTGCGGATAGGCATTGATTTTACATTGAATTTTTGTCTCAATTCCTTGGAAAGAGGGGACGACATAAGTACTCGCCTGATGTGCGAGGGTGCGCTAAAATGCCTCTTCCTGTTTTTCCTCCTCGAGGAGGTAACTTGCCTGTTGTACTTCATCCTGACACTTGCTGAAAAACCAAAATACCACGTTTAATTTCACTGAATCAAAACATTAGGTTACTGGTCTCTGCATGCGAAACGTCAAATCGCCGCTGCGTTTATGTTGACCGCTGATATTTAATTTTTGGTAAATAGCCATGAATTACAATATTTCATGTAGTTAAGAAATATTATCAAACAAATTTATGATTTACAAAGCAACGTCGCCTAGGATTTTTAAGGATTTAGTAACGCACCCGACACAACACGGCAAAGAATCAAGTTAGGAAAGACTCACAGATTACAAACAAATACGGAGGGAAGGTTTGATTGCCAGCATAAAAAAAGTAGAAGCGTTGCTGTATTAGTTTTACATACGTACCATTTTATTTAATTTACAATAGAATTTAAATATATTTAATAATTTCATGTACGTAATATAAAGTAAGCAATATATCCAAAATCCTCCTTAAATAAAATTACCTAGTTCCTTTTAATTTTCTCTTGAAATTGAGATGTAGTTTTTGATATGTTAGTTGTTTTTGTATTTTTGTTTATAATAAATACTTCTTAGGAACAAATAAACAATATATAGATTGCATAAACAATATCGTCATGTTAAATGGTAAAACACCAAAAACATTTTTATTTGTCAAAGCATGATGATTATGTTATTTTTCGCTAGATGGCGAAGGTAGTACAAGAAATTTGGGTTAGTTATTGTTGAATTCTCTAATGATTTTCTGTTAATTTTTTTTTAAATTACATTACGTGAACTTCGAGTACAATCCGATAAAACTCAAAGGATAGTCAAAAACTTTTACCTGCCGTGAAAAGTAGTCCATTTTAAAATTTAAGTCACTTATTTTCGCCGTATCGTAATTCCCAAACAAATGAAAAGGTATTAATTTATATTTATTATTTTAAGAAAAATGATTTGACAGAGACTTTTATTGACACAAAATTGTAATAAAATTGTTTATTTGTTGTTTAGTGACAATGAGGCGGAACACGGTGAAGAAGCTTGCCTAAAATATTTTGGTTCTTGCAATTACCGAAACAAAACGATATCCTTTGTCATATTATAAATTTATTACTCGTCAGACTTGAAATACAGACTAGATCTAAAACGCTAGTTATGCATATGATTTTTTTTATTTCATTTACCGAAGAGACGAGACGAGCAAGTTGTTCACTAACATATCGCGCTCGTCGCTTTGATATGATTATCGCCTTGATGATAAAATATTTTAATTTTTGTTATTCCAGTAATTACATTAGTTACAGCCGCCTTCAAATAAGAACAGTAATGTTTGCACACTACAGTTTGGCGGTAGAAATAATAGCTGCGGTAGGGCCTACCTACACAATCTCCGGCAACACAGACTTACCATCAGTAGGTTCCGCAATCGACCCAGTAACTTCTGTGTTATAAGGTAAGCGGTTAGCCACCAAAAATGCCAAAAAATGGGTTAGCTCTTAGACCATTATTATCCTTTTACATGGTTTTGTTTCTGTCGAAGATGAGAAAACATTGTCATGTTTTTATGTACTCGTTAGCTATTTCTGCCTCTTAACATACCACTATTAAATATAGTAGTCTCTTAGTAAATGATAAGGAAACATGCATACTTACTATAACCATTACATATAATTAAAATATGTTTTTAGTACATTGAGCGCGGCACTATCACGCGGCGTTATGGACAAACGTATTACTTACCATCATGTGAACACTGCAAAATATAATGCCTTGTATTAAACGGACTTTTTCCTAAATTATTTGATTCAAATGTGAGTATGCTTCTAGTTAAAATGATTAAATGGTTGCCTCGATTATAGCATCTGCAACTTTAATATTGTCTATCAACATTTCTTTTCTATAGTTGGGCTGATATTCCACAGATGAATTGGTTATTTATCATTCTATCACTAGGGAAAGATCTCAATTGAATACGGATGCTGTGCCGCCGACACCGGCTGAAGATGTTCCGGAGGCTGTGAATTTAAACCGACGCTGGGTTAAATGAATAACCGCCACTAACACTGAAACTCTTTCTCACATTTTTGTCGAAATAACAGTGATTATATGATCTTTAAATGGTACCGAAGCAAAAAAAAAAGATTTGAAGTGTTTATAAGTAGATTTGTACCTGGAAAAAATGTCTATTAAATAACATGATAAAAAATAATAAATATATCTTAATTTTATTTATTGTTCTTGATATTTATAAATTGTGCATATCTTTATTATAAAATTGATATTTTCTTAGTAACGATGATGATCTTAGAACTTCAGAAATTAAAAGCTTAAGAGCCATACGTCCGAATTCCGTTTATTATGAGTATTATTCAAATATAAACATTTTTTTTTATTTAATTTAGCAAAGATATGGGCGCCAATTTAACCCGATGGTAAGTGGTACGTCTGCCCATAACAAACTGGAGCTGGTTAGGTTGATATATACAGCACTATATTGCGCTCGTCGCTTGTAACATAAGATATTGAGTCTCTTTACTCCAGTGATTATACTGGCTATGACGCCCTACAAACAAGAAGACGTTAATGTTTTTATAGTACTGTCTTGCGGCAGAAATACGTGCTGCGGTGGTACCTGCCTAGGCGGTCAACAGAGATCTACCATCCCCCAACAGGTGCCCCCGCCTTGTCGGGGCGGAGAGGCTTAGTAACCGTGGCGGCGTCGCCCACGGTGAAGCGAAGAGGAACCTACCCGGCCGACCCGCGGCAAAGGGCCGGCTTGCATCGAGGGGCCGGCTCGAAGATGCCGTTCTAGGTTAGAGCACCGGTTGGATAACTGGAGCTCACAGGAGCAGCCGTGGGCTGCAGGCGCGGCTTTATCCTGCCCTTTGCGGCCGGACTGGATGGGCGGTTTCATACTGCCCCTTGCAGCTGAGGTGGAGTCGCGGAGGAAGTACCCTATGCGACTTCCTCCCGACTCTGTGTGGAGATTTTACGTTCTTGGCTCCCATGGCCTCTGGGCGACCGGTTCGGGGGAATCCGTTACCCGCGCGACAGCAGGAGGCCGAGGAGGGGGCGCGCTGCGTGTTCTGGCGTGCCCCAGCGGAGGTGGAAATGGAGGGTTTATCCCTCACTCCCGAGGTAGGGCTGCGAAAGCGGCCAGCGCCGGTGGGGTCGCGGATGGTGCGAAAGCGTTCCCGTGACCCTGCCATCAGGCGATGAGTTGGAACATCGTAGACGTTTTAGTCGGTGCAAGTCCGACATAACCTGTCCTTGCCCCCGCGAGGACGGGTATGCGTAGGCATTTTCTCCACGTTAAAAAAAAAAAAACAGAGACCTACCACCGATTAAAGAAGTACTTAAAGAAAACGCTTTATGTAATGGGAGCGCAACGTGTGCTGGCGAGATTCGTTTCGTTCGTCGAGTAACATAATATAGGAGATGTTTTTCATAAATAATTGTTATGTAGTAAAAACCATTTATCGTAACCCGTCAGCGACCCCGTGACTGCCTGTGACCTCTGAGACGCCGCGGCCGCCGGGCGGTGTGCGGCCGAGAGGCCGCGCGGAGGGCGCTGGCGTCGCGACGCGTCCGCGCCTGCGCAGCGGCCGCGCGCCGCCCGGCCCGGCCAGTGAATGGAGCGACTCCGCGGGTGACACCGCGGCTGCTCAGCGCCGGCCCTGCGGACGTACTATGAGTGACGTACAAGTGAAGTGATGGTGGTGCGGTCAGTGTGAATGAAGAGATGGCCGCGCGCTCCACCGAGCCCGGCGATCACCTACCATGTGCTGTTTTGTAGGTGAGTACCCCGCCGCCAAGGTCACCCCGTAAACAACACCACCCGAGCGCCGTTCAGCCGCGACCAGTTCTGTGATGAGCCCGTTTGAGATACGAGCGCTTTTGTGATGGAATAATAGGATTAGCGTGTCCGTGGGACAACAATTCGTGTATACTTTAATGAGCCCCGTGATCAGAATGAAACTTTCATTAAAGACCATGGAATCGTGTCTGTTGTAATTGCACGAGGCTCATCCTCGAGACGTGCGTGCTTTGTCGTCAGGATAACAAGGCACCGTATTGCCAGCTCGTTACCGCACCGAGCGGGCTACGGGATTGCTGTTAACTTGTTTATTACTTTAATTGATCCGCAAACAAGCACGAGTACGAGTTATGAAAATTACTTTACAAACATTTATGAATTGCATTGCGCAATGCATTTATTGAGAAAACTTAATATTTTATTAAAGCAATCTTTTGCTGTAACTTTTTGTACGGAACTTGTATATAAATCTTTTCCAATATAAATCTGTTACAATTTAACCAAAATTTTTTTTTTACTATTTATATAACTTTAGTTACGATCGTTTAATATGAATACGTGTTATGAATAATTGGTGAATTGACCAGGTAAGCGGTAAGTTGTGCTTATATTTGATATAATTAGTAGGATGCTGTGAACAGTCTTGAAAACTTATATAAAGTAACGTATGTTATTCACCTTGGGGCGACCATCAGCCAGATGGACCGACGACCTGGTGAAGATCGCAGAAGATCTCTGAATACAGGTGGCTTTTGAAATCGATAGCAGTAGCCTATGTTTAGAAGTGGATGATAATAAACTGTGTGATGATGATGATATGGGGTCTCCTCTTCTTAGCATGCATAAGTAGTTTTCTGAAAATTATTAAAAATTTAATTAGTTATTACATTTTATAACGTTTTCAGCTATCAATTGCCACATAGGATAATGCTCGTCCAGATAGGTATCATCGCAATTACTATCCATTGTCAAACATATTCAAACTTTGTCCTTATTAAACTCGAAGCTGCATTTCGAAGTAGTAGAGTAATTCGTCATATTATAGACCAGCTTTACTGTTTACCATCAGCTGAAAGTAATGTTTAATTGACGGTAACTGCGACATAGTTCGACAGACGTATTACTTACACTAAGTAAGCGCGCTGCTGTGGTTCGTTGTCGCTTTACACTGTGGGATGAAAATTATTAATTAGTATTAACCGGTGGTAGGTTTCTCTGGCTGAAGACCGTCTAGATACCACCACAGCCCCCGAACAGCAGTGTGCAAACATTACTGTGTTCCGGTTTAAAGGGAGCTGTAGTTATTGACGTTACTCGAATAACAATTTCCGTTTTATAGCGACGAAGAAAATGTGGTGTGGAATGTCTCCTAACTTATGCCGTATTTTTTTATCCGGGCGCGTAATTTACCATCAGGTCAAAATCCTTCCCATATCGTCGAAGAAAAATACGTTGTTATTACATAAAAATTATCTTTCGGGATGAATGATGTGAATGTGATTATCACAAGAACATAAATCAGAACTACAAAGCAAGATATACACAGCTTATATTCAGATAGCTTCAGCAAAACTTTTCATAGTTACAGGCCGAGTTTGTATCGCTTGTGTGTTTTATTTATTTATACAATAATAATAATTATTAGTGACAATTATTGTTTTTGTAAATATAATATTATAAAGTAAAATTATTATAATTAATTTACTCAAATTAACATTCGTTTTTTATGCCTTCGTGTGTAGTGTGCAAGTATTGTTGTATTCCGGATGTGTATTTTAAGTGTTGATGTTACTATGGCAACGAGTTTTACTATCTATCGTCTAATATCTCTATGACGAAGTTAATACAGTGTAAACATCATCCTAATTAACGCCTTGTTGTTATCAAGACTTATCACTATCGAATGAATAGTCTATATATATATGTAAGAGATTTCCACCTGTGTAGAGTCTCGTCACGATATCTCTGGAACCATAAGGCCTGAAGACTTGAAATTTGGTAGGAATATTCCTTTTGCCGTGTATAGATCAGCTAAGAACAGATTTTATAAAATCCTCTCTCATAGACTGTTGCGGAAGTGTTACGGCCGGAAAAGCAGACAGGATACAGCTACTATTAATATATTTATTAGATATGTTATAATAAAATTACTTAAATCCTTAAGGTTTTTAATAAGCTTACTTACTTAATGTAATTCAGGACGGCTATGGTTCCGCCCTAGTTGGGGTCGCTCCGATTCAGAATGCACAATTAGACGACGTGATGACCTAGGCGGAAGCGTGGGACGCTTTGGCAGAATGAGTTCGACTATTTCCGATACCAGAGCATTGAAAATATCACGTTGAATAAAACGTTATTGGTTATAGTATAACGTAAATAATTTTTAAAGCTTCCTCATAGCTTTACTTAAATCTTATTGACTATAGGCGAAGAAAACTCTATTCGTGTAAATACCTGCACAGGTTTTAGTGCTCTTAAATATATTAAGACTAGTATTTATGAATACGGATAACTTATGTACTGCTTATTTACTACTACGCCGTAGCAGCAAGTTAGCAGTTGAATCGATGTAGCCCGATTTGAATAGATTAAAGTCATATCGACCGAGCTGGATACGTAGTACGGTTTCTTTTTAGGATGATTGCAGAATGTATATTCATGTAATTAAAGTAAATGTTAAAATCTTACCTTTTATTGTATGGAAACATAACCAATCTTAATTGCCATATTAGGTATTCTTACTTTTAAATTAACTACTTACATCAGTATTTGGTTAAAGTCTATCACAGTGCTCCATTGTGGACTTTGAAGCCCGCTCCATTGTGACTTTAAGTTTTATTTATTAGTTTAGTGTATATGGTTATTGCCAGAAAATCCTTTGGTGGTAAACAATAGTTAAACCTTTGAAATAACAACAAATCATCGGAGAGAGAATCTAAAATTAAAGGTGCATAACGTTGCTATAAAATAATGAACAGTTTCGCTCATTTATGCAGCCGCCATTTCTTTTTTAAAAGTATATAAAAGCATTATACTTTTAAAATAATTTCACAGATACCTTACCCTGAATAATAGATGCTGGGAGGGGTAAAAAGGGGAAGGTATACATCGCTAATGTTCCCGCAAACACTTCAGGCCGTTCCATCTATCTCTGCTTAATGGATAGCTGATACGATCCAAGGAAATGGGACGAGGAAAATAATCGGTTTTTTTTTCACTATAAATAAGGCCGCAAGTAACGAGTATTTTAAGTTCAGCCCGCGAGAGGGTTACTTTCGGTCACAGGACTTCCGTTATGAGGAACATGGCCGGCGGGCTTATTACGTAAAATGCAGTTTAATCATACAGTTATTGTGCATCGATCGCTTGGATAAAAATCGTATATGTAACTTATCCTTTGTCAGTCACAAAGTTCACTTTTAACTGCGAGAAAAAATTCTAGTTAGTATTTTAACAATAATTAATTCTAACAAGGTTATTATTTAACTATTGTTAAAATAATAAAATATATTTAATTATATGCTGATAATATTAACTTCATTAAATATGAACTGGCAACACTGATCAAACGTCAGAATGTTTTGCGGTCGATCTGTCCCGAATCATTCGGGTATTAGCTACAGCACTACTTTACTGGTGGTAGGTCTCTGTTGCCAGTGACGGTCTAGGTAGGTACCACCGCAGCGCCTATTTCTGCTGCAGTAAACAGTAGTGTGTTCCAGTGTGAAAGGCGCTGTAGCTCGTGTAAATACTAGAGTAACGAGACCATGTCATACCATTTTAATTAGCGTCATGTTGTAATAGGCAGACGTATCACTCAACATCAGGTGAACCCGCTGGTCTTATCGCTTTGATCAACAAAAAAAAAATTAATGGTGGTACTAAGATGGTCTCCTTTACTGTAGACTTACCAGTTCATCGTCACCACCCCGCGGTAGTTTACTTATTAACTTTAAGCAATCTTTAAGTTGATTAGTGGATCGATGTGGAGATTTTCGGAGGAGGCTTATGTTCAGCAGTGGACGTCTATCGGCAGGTGATGATGATGGATCTTTATGTTTGAAATATATGCTGCTCGTGTTTGGATGTTGTATGTAAATATCTCTTCGATGCTTCACGGCTCGGTTAGTTCTGAATTATTTACACTGCTTGCTTCCCGTTTGCTGGGAGCGGTTAATGGTTGGCTACGTAATGCTGTTTGTTGATTGTTTGTTTAAGCAAATGATATTATACAGCGATGTATTGTTGATACGCGGGACGTACTGCGGAATGCACCAGATAAACCCGAAATCGTTATTAATCGAAATCTTCACACACATTATCATGTGAATCTATCTTATGTATTGCTGAGTTATTTATTCTCAATGTATTTTAAATAAATATCACATTTATAGTTTTAAAATTACATAAATATTATGATGTTAAAATCAAGTTACTCATGTTTATGTGTGGTTACAAACAGAACTTATTTCGTATTCAATTTTAACATTTATCTTATTAATACTTAACATATATATTGTAAGAAATTACCCTGAATAAAGTATCGAACATGAATAATATTCAAATCGCGAATACTTATAAAAGTTTCAATAATATTCATGAACATTATACAGTAATCCTTTAAAGAATTTATTTCACTATTATCATTACAGAAGTAATGCTTCTTGGAATAGGAATTGCTGTGGTCATATCAGAATATAGGTGGTATCAAAATACAAGCCCGAAAACAGGTAATTAACTATTGAATCTTTAATATTAAGTAAAAAGATCATACTAGATTTAATGTCCTAATGCGTTAACGAAGATATGCATGATCAAAATATCATCACAACTTCTTACACTGTACATTGTTGTAAAGGAGGCCTATCCTATAAGTATTTCGTTAAAAAAACATGTATAAACATAAATATATAAGCAATTATTCCTAAAAAAAACCTAAGCAATCGACAGAGAGTAAAACAGAGGCTCAAGTTTTTTTAATAAAATTGTTTATGGTCATAGTCTTTATGTCATGGATATGATTAATTAAATGAGGTCGTTGATGATGCTCCCACTAAGAATACTCAAGTATCTGTTGATAGTTTCAGCAAAGAATGTTGTTGTTGTTTATGTGGTAGGTGTAGTTTTAACCACCAAATGAACTCCATGTGACCAGGGAGCTTCGTGTTATAGTGCAGCGTACTTAGTCAGAAGCTTGAATTTCCTATTGGTTCACTTCGTTTCAATTCCAACATATAAAGGAACTCCTCTACTCAATGGCCCTGGAGAATGCATAATGTATCAGGGCATAATATTTTACTTAAACTCCAGTTTTCTTCAGTACTTTAAAATTGTTACGCTTCCAATATCAGCCGATTTTAACAAGATTTTTTAATAGAATTGAGATCTAGATTTTTTAATGAATTAGTATAACATTACCAAAACAAAAATTATTGCGTTAAATAGATAAATGTTTCTGCATATGTGAGATGTTTCTTCGTTTATAGACTTTTATATAAATGAAATAACATTCAACATGAGTTTCAAAAGGAAATAGAAGTATAATAGTTAAACAATTATATTTTAGTACTGTTATTTAAAAACAATTTGCCAAAGAGAGTACAATTTAAAACAGATAAAAAATTATTATGGACCGTTTACCCATTTCTAGGTTAGAATATTCTTTAACTGTTATGAGACCTACATTGGTGGTTAGTACACCTACTCCCAACTAAAGCAGTATCATAGAAATTAATTACGTTTTTTTAAAAGTAATATTTTAATTTTATGTATGAAATATACTAAAACAAACTAACACTCCACATTATCAAAAACAAAGCACGACAACATAACCTAAAATATTCTAGCAGAGCGTGAAAAGGAAAGTATTATAAAACCGTCAATAGAAGCAAATCTGTATGAAACTACTGATACAGCGACTCAAGATCAAGTCTAAGATGGACGCGTCAAAGGATCATTTCCGGTTTATTGAAAATTTTATAAATCCGCTATATCGGAAGACGGACGTCTGGAGGATGTAACAAAAACTTCAATATACATATTCACTTACAAATTGACATAATCCTAAACTAACACTGGACTAGTTTTTATTGTCGGCAACCTAATTGATCTAGTGGATTTCTAATAAATAAATCATCATCATTTCTATCTACTGTAGTGACAGCTGGTCATTTCGTGAGCATTTCAGTGATCGTGATTTTGTGAGCATGATCGTGATAATGGCGAACAGTATCTGAATTACGTTCTTAAAAACTGCTGATGCGCTTTGGCTGGAGTGGTTCTTTTATAATCAATGATCAGCCGACACAAGCTCACTGTTAGATAGGCCTTCAACGACCTTTATTACAATTGTTCTTCTTACTTCATCATCATCATCATTAGCCGATAGACGTCCACTGCTAGACACAGGTCTCCCCTAAAGATCTCTACGTTTGTAGTGATACATATATTGAGATTTGGATTACTACCACGTTCACATCGTATATGAACCTGATACGGAAACCTTCAAAGGTACACAATCACAAAATATGTAACGTAAATTGATTTAGTAGAAAGGGTCTTTCGCAATTCGACTGAACGGATTACGATTTTAATGGAAGGTGACCCTTATCATGTAGAATATTCCTTCAGACAACCCCGTTCATAACCCTTACCCTGCGGATGAGTGCGCGTCCCATCTGTCACACTTTCTATATTTTAATAATGAATCATCATAGAAGTCGTATAATAAACTTTTTTTAGTTATCCCGAACAATATCGATAAAACCTTTTTTACAACAACGACAAAAATATCCAATTATAATTTTTTTTTAACTGTCTCTGTTGGTCACAGTTTGGTTTGTAACAAGGTTCTTTCGAACCCACCCGTCCAGCTACTACTCATACTATAACAGCATCGCTATATTTGGGCTGTCAATATATGAGAGCCGGACTATTCCGAGAGGTCCACCATACGAGATCTCATTGCCACTTAAAACCATGTCAAAATAAGGTCAAGTGTAGGCCCATTAAAATACATAACCATCGAAACACTACTAAAAAAAAAAAAAAAATTAATTTTCTTTAATGTACGAAAGAGACTATTCTGACTGACATATGCAAGTGGTTTAGAAAGAGTGTTCATGTATCAAAAGTCTAGGTTGCCTTAATGGTCATCGATCTTCGAAAGAAGATGGCACTTTAAAAAAAGGTGTTCATTGTTAGAACTTAAGAATCAGTTAAGAAATTGATTTAGAGGACAAAGTGATGTCACAATCAGGTCATTAATTTTAAAGGAAGTAATATTATGCTACTTCACGGTGTTCTCCTCTTGTCTTAGGGTCGTGGCCAGTCACAAGGCTGGTGTCGGCAGCAAACGAGCGAATAAGGAGTACGTCTATGTAAAAAAAGATAATATTATGGAAATTGGAAACAAAATATACGTTTGTAATTAACAGCAGCGAACTTTTCCAGCTCTAAAATATCGTACGTCAGCCCCAAAAATTGTATTTTCGCAGTTCGCGATTTTCAAAGGATCCACTTCATGAAAATTTCAGGACCGCGGCCCGCGCTGAATTTACATTTTAACACTGCGATACTTCCGATATATTTACACGCAGCCTACAAACTCTTTATTTTAATCGGTCCATCCAAGCCGACCCATCCCACTTCTTCTTTTTATTCAAGAACCCGTAGAGATGAACAGAGTAACGTCGCTGTATTTGAGATGTAAAAGGTTATAGGTGGCAAAAATAGGTATAGAAATGGTACCTACTAAAGTACTCATTTTAAGCAGACTGTTTCTGTATTGGTGTGGATACGTTTGAAAGATATCCTACTTCTGAAGACAAGACGAAGTTATTTGAGTCCTCCTGAACAACACCTTAGCACAGGTTCAAGCGGAGCTGCTCCTCACCTATTTAGCACAACCGTCATTCTACAGTAAATCTGAGTTGAATACATATTTATCATTTTCTCATGGTTTATGTAGTGGGTAAACGAGATTCCCCCATTTATAAAGTTCGTTTGCGAAATTCCATCACTGGTGAGAATATTTTTTATTACTAGTGTTATAATAATTAGTAAACATTGCTTTTTGTTTTAATATAAACGATAGTTTTCTATGAATATTGTTATTTTACTGAAGACCGTCTACTTACATCTTCGTCTGTTTCCGCAGTCATACAGCTGAGTACAATGGTTACTTTGTTCCAACTTGAAAAGCGATGTAGTTAATGAAATTACTTCCCTACCGGAGAGAATATTTAAGTGTAAAGAAAAAAAATCAGGGACTACAATGAAATATAAAAAGGAATGAAGGAAATTTAGGTTAATTAATAACCTATTCTCTTTAATGAAGACAAAAAAATTCTCGTCTCGTTTACCTAAAGCGTGAAGACGAAAATCTTCGTATTACTTGTGTTCACTTATGATGCTGAAACTTGGACGAGGACGGTGCGACTGCTTTATAAACTTAGAGTCGCTCAGAAAGCTATGAAAAGGGCTACGTTTGGGGTTTCTTTGGAGGATATGATTGGTAATGAAGTAATCCGCCAGAGAACGAAGGTAACCGACACTAGCCTTCCGAGTATGCAAACTGAAGTTGCAATCTGCTGGTCACGTCGGTCGCAGAAGTGGTCATCATTGGGGTAGAGGTGTCTTAGACTGGGGATTGCGTTTACATTAACGTAGCATGGGAAGTTCATTGACCGGATGGAGCGACCAAGTGCGCAAGCAAGCTGACAGCAACGGTATGCATATAACCGAAGATTGGGCTAAGTGGCGTTACTTGAAAGAGGTGTGTGTCCAGTAGTGGACTCTCACGGGTTGTTGATGATGATGATTTAATAAAGTTCGATGTTCAGGTTGGTGAACCCCGGCAGGTCGCGTGTCGTAATGTTTTGCTCCGAGTGTCGTGTAGCCGATCAATGAAAATCAAATCCCCGCGACTGTATATTGGATTTCATTCACACTTCCCCAGTGAGCGTGCCTGAAAACTGGAAATCAATGAGATTTCTAATTCAGATTATTCCTCCGTTACTCTGCTATTGTACATTGGATTCCTTTTGAAATGTATTTTTCTGGTGACGAGTATTCAATATTTTATAGATTATAAATATACAAAAATGGTGGTGATGTTGTATGTTACTTTTTTATTTATCAATTCATTTGTTAAAAGGATTTTGCTTAATATAAGATAAAGGACGGATACAATGTACTTATTATTTTATGTTCACATTATTGATTGAATATGATTTAGTCATCATCGTTATTTTAGCCTGCAGTTGTGTCTACTGTTAAACATTGGTCTCTCTATTCGATTTTTAGCGCTACCGTAGTGATGCCACTAGCATCCGACGACTCCCTTCGATCTTCATCAGCTCGACGGTGTACTTGACAAACGATAGTTCTATGATGCAATTGTTTTTACGTAGCATCCACTCCGGGATCTTTCTAACCAATTAGTTATACGATCTTAGTGTAATGTGGCTCGCCAATTGCCACTTCCTTTACTAACTTTTTTTTTTAAAATTTTGCATTAAAATGGTTTAAATTAGCCATTTAAAAAATATACATTGCAGTGGTGTATTTCCAACTATTTTATTTTATTTTTACATTAAATGAAACCATTGCGGGGAAACTGTTACGTTCAGTATACAGCTTTCAATAATTAAGAAGCCGTCAATAGCAGGCACTGTAAGGGTCAATATTTTTGCCTTTATATAGAAATACAAAGTTCACCCACCGCTAACACACGTCCATCGAGCGGAAATATGGCCTGCTAAAAACGTGGCCATTGTGTCGCGGAGCGTAGGAAGCGCTACGCCACGAGCCGTAGCTCGCTCTACGCCCGGTAGCACCGCTACGCTAATAGAACACGCCGTAAATTACTTTAAAATGGCTGTATCAATTTTTCTCACTCATTCGACATTAACTATGTTATTTTTTTAACAATGCCGAGTTCGTTTTTTTCCTCCTCGTCCCACATCGTGTTGTAATTAGTTTAAAACATTACCACATCGTCCCAGTCGTATCCAACAGAAGTAAATTTTATTAAAAGCGGTGAGGGAGTCTGTGCGGGTTCCTATTTAGGGGTATGTAATTGATTTCAGCCGCTACATTGAAGTCGCGTTGGCAATGTGTGTAACTGAATATCGCTAATGGCCGTCGCTGTGAATTCTCGCTTCTTTTTAAATAGATTTAGAAAATTGGACGTGCGAAACGTTCAGGATTTATTCCTGTTAAACAGTTTACTTTAATTTACTGCTTATATATGAAATAATAGACTTCATGTGGCAGTTAGTAATACGTAATGTTTTAATTTCCTTCTTTGCGCAGCGGCTGGCCGTTTGCCACACGAAAGCCTCTGATTCAATTGCGACGCTTCATGTGATGGCGTTGGAATGGTAGTATAATTTTTTTTATAACAAAATGCTGTGTTCCAGATGTTAAGATGTGATAAATAGAACATTCTGCAAGAGAACTCTTTACCATCTTCGTCCACAGTCACTTCACAGAATATGAAATTAAAGTATCAAGTTCATCTATAGAAAAAAGGAAGCTTATTAGATTTGTACGTAACATACTTATAAATTATTCATCAACAGAACAATTTTTTAAACTACAAGGAAGAGACGAGCTGCTACTCATGGTCATTGATGACTAGCCATAAAAATGTGACGATAGGATATTATTCTCTCCACCTTATAAAATGAGAAGTCTGGTCATATTAAAAATTTTTCTAGTTACTGTCCAAACTTGAACGCATTGATATTTGAAAATTACAAGGGATCTTTATAGTGTCTAGTTAGATAGTTTACTGTAACAGAGACCTAGCACCAGTTGAAAAGAAACCTATCACCAGTTGTTATAGTAATGGACGGGGATCGATCGGATCGGATAAAAGTTTTCGGTACATTTATTTTTTATGTCGAAGTTTACATGGAGGCATCCAATCGCGTCGCTTCTTCGTGTATTTTCCGTGGTGACCTACTGACCTATAAATCATACACGCGCGCAACGACTCGGCGAGATCTCACCGCGAGCGCCCAGAGGTGAGGGTGACGTATGAACAACGCTCATTATTCTCTCTTTACTATAACATTCATAACCAATGGGGGCAAGGAAAGGTCCTAATCTGAAAAAAATCCTCAAATCAATGTATTTTTTTAATATAAACGCTCAAGTTATTACAAAGTGGATTACCTTATGGTAAAGTAAAATTTTCTTCGAAGATCTCTGATCTTTCTTTTACCAGAAGAAAAGCTTCTTTCCTGGAAATTTAGAATATAGGTAAACAGCGTAAGATTTCTCCTTACAGCTTTTTGGAACTTAACTATTATAATAACTCATATCGTTTGTAAATCTTGACGTTTCTCTGTGTGAACTACAAAAATACAATCAAGTCATTTTATATATTAGACAATTTAAACGAATGTTGTTTTCTTTTAGTGGGAATACTTGTTCCAACAACAGAAAAGACTAACTTAACTAAAGTAACTTTAGTTCTTTATGACACCCAAAAAAGTTATTCTTCAATACTCGAAGATATTACAAGAAATTGTTTTGCATGGCACGTTAAGATATACCTCTATTAAACATTTAAGTTACTGTGGTGATAATAATCCATGAACTTTATAAGAAGTACGACTTAAGTTTTATGAATATCCTGTTATAATCACAATATGAACCGCTTTATCACTTTCTCATTCTCTACGCAATAGTTTGTTGAAAGAAATAATTCCTTACATTAATTTAATATTCAACGTTCTGAATATATAAAAGATGAATCATTTCAGCGTACAGTATTATGTATATGTGATATAAAGGAACGATCACAACTCCGTGGCGTTACGAGGTTATTACAACCGTAAAAATGGCGGGATCAGGGTAACATTCAATGTACCGAATACGTTAATGACCATTTACATAATATATTGCCGAACCACAGGACTGAAGAGGGGAGAAAGAGAAAATACACACTCATCAAAATTTGTCTTAAAATGTTCGTTTGTTTTGACACAGGTTATTTTTTAAAGGCATATACTCCTTAACTTTTCCCTGCTGGGGTTCAACTCTGGTCTTTAAATATATATAGAAATTTAGCAAATAATCTAAATTAAAAAGAGCTGAGAGATTTTTTTTTTTTTTATGAAACGAGACGTGCGGGAAGTTCGCCTGATGGTAAGTAGTACGCGGTTATAGTAACGTGGCGATAGTTAGGATAGTATACACTGCATCTGATTATACTCGTCGCTTTCACACAAGGTATTGTGTCTTGATAGTAACTACCGCAGCTACGACTCTCTTCAAACCGGAACACAGTAATGTCTGTCTACCACTGTTTGTCGGCCGCAATAAGCGCTGCGCTGGGACCTACGTCAGTCTCCGGCGAAAGAAGACCTACAGCTGGTAAAATAATATATACTTACTCCTCTGAAGCAGCGACCCGAAGTATTTGATATAAGTAAATTTTTATATGGAATATTAAAAAATCCATTTATTTGTTTTTTTCGACACCAACTTTGAAATATATGCCTGAATAAGAGTCAAAAGTTTTTAAATAGGTATACACGCATAGATTTCTATATACTGTATTCCTATGAACTCGTATTTTTAGTTACTTTCTCGATTACTAGTAAAATATTGTTACTGAAATACTTCTTATCAATTTGATTATATATCTTAGAAATCTAATGTATGATTGCAGAACATTTAATTAATAGAATTAAAAGTCGCATTGAAATATATTCATATTTTGATCCATCGTCGTTTGATCTTTCGGGATGAAATAGATTATTTTCGGTACAGGTTTAATCATCGCATTATGTTGAGTTAAACATAACTAATTAATACCGGTATCAATATTGTAATGTTCATTGTTTCAATTTTCATCCACCACATAACAGCCTGATTAATAAATAATTTTCCTTCTGCTATTTGAGGATATCTTTGAAAATCCGAGGATCAAAGCCTCACAATCTGTTCCGAATAATCTGCGACATTGTTTCATTGATTTCGATTATACTTAAAAAAGATTTAGAGTGTTGCACAATTAAATCAAAATTAATAAAAAATTTAGATGATATTCTGATCTTTATTATTGTTTCTGAATAATTCAAAATATGAATATAATACAAAATAATTCAAATGCAATGGCATTACAACAAATATCGGAACGAAAACTGTAATATTGGAGCGCGAATAACAATATCTCAGAAGTTCTCTTGCAGGGAAGTTCTCGAACTAAGAACGTAAATTGCCCGTACAGCCTTTTCCGGTGAAATACAGCCTCAACGTAAGACGCTATGTGCAAGATAAAATCTTTTGTAGCTCACACTGGTCCGTGGTTGCGACGATATACTTTAGAATTTTCCGTATCAAATGCTTTGGAATAAACATCCTTTTAAAATAGTTTTAAGAAAAAACAGAGATAATGATAATGATCCATAATAACTGTTAATTATATATTATCGACATGTTTATTATTAATATTTATTTCTTTATTTATTGATACACTGACAGCATAACATATTGTATACTACATTACGTACTAAGTATAGTGTACAATACTAAATATGTTTGCCTATTGTAGGCGTACACAGCTTTGGCCATAGTTCGGACTTAAAAAGAACAAAGTGAAAAAAGTGTATTTTGTTTAATTTTTATATTATTGTGTTCAGTATGATTTTGTTTAATTTTAATTTTATTTTATTGTCCTTTTTTATTATTTTATCTCGCGTATATAAGATCGTGATGAAGCTGCAGTAGTTGTTAATAAAACTGCGGCGCAAACTTCATCATAAAAATAACATTGATATTTAATTACACCCTTTCAATTTCTCCTCCGCACTATCCAACTCTTCAACCCTTCCGCATCTAATATTTTCTCACCTTTCTCCTTCCCCTTTCATATACAACTTTATCTACTTTATATATGTATATATTTAGTTTTTGTGTTTTGGTTTTAGATGTGCGTTATCACATTTTGTGTTATTATGTTCTTTTAAAGTTATAGTTTAATTTTTTTTTTTTTATATTTTAGCTTCGGAATTCCAGATTCACGAGCTCCGAGTCCGATGAAACTGCAATAAATGTCAATAAAACTTACGGCGTAAACTTCATCAAAAAAAAAACAGTGTACATTGCCTTAGGTTAACAAGTCGTTACGGAGTATACAACTGTATCCATCAACTGGATCTCTCTGGATTTTAGCAAGTTGCTCTGTACTTTAAATCGCTCAGACATTATCGATATAATACAGATATTGCTGTTTGTGTTGTCATTCACCAGAGACCCTCCACCCTCCCTCAATACATCTACACATATCTTTATTTACATCTTATGAATTTTACATCAACTAGCAATTTCTCTGTCTGTTCCAGGTATTGCTTAAATGGCTGGATCATTCTTGTCGAACTTTCTATTGCTCACTATATAGGCTCTTATTTACCGATTCAGTCAGTTATAGAGGCAAATGTTTCAAGTTTTAAAGGCTATACCTTGCTTAATAACTCTGCTGGGTTCAACTGACAAATTGTAACAGTGTCGGTATCGAAATACTATAATATATATATATATATAGTCATACTTTAGCTTGAGCAATATATTTAAAAAAGAAAACAAACTTTTTGTTTCCACTATTATTATATATAGAATAACTGTCCATCGAGTTGTTATTATAACATTGAACAGTTTTGATTTCTTCAAAATATCCAAATAAACTAACATCCCGATGGATGCTGGGGTAACTTCTACAAAGATCGGTAGATTCCTCTTCCCGCGAAGGTGTTTACGGAACCCGGTTATTTTTAAGTGACGACAAATTACGTTAAAGTCTTTATTGTTTGTAAGTTTATTTAACTAAGGAGTTTTTATTGGCGTCTCTTTTTTATCGATCATTGATTTAACCCCAATTTTTACGAAAAGTTAATTGACAACAACAACAACAGGTGGTGAAACATGCTCCTCCAACGTTACGGAGTATCATGAGCCTAATTTTAATATGTTTACAGTTGGTACAGCTTGTGTATAAACTTTTCTATCTTCTATCTGGCTGATCTATGTACCTTTTGATCTTTTCTGTAAAACTACCCTTATAATTATATACAGATGTCTAATTCATAAGATTTTGTTTTGTTGTCGGAAAGAGAGAGTACATCAATTTAATATATTTTTAGAAATTTTATAGTGGCGAAAGAAAATTAGTTAGTCCAGTACACAGTTACTGTTCAAGCTCTTTGTACTATTTTCAGTTTTTATTTATATTGGGGATTCTATTGTAGTGTCAAATTTAATATTACAACTATCAATCCAATTTATTAAAAACTTCTAATATAAGAATTTGTTGATTCTATCAATAGAAGAAATATTATATTAATGAAAGCAAATTTTGAGGTTAAATATTGAGCAAGTTATAAAGACGAAGTATTCATAACGTATTATAAATAAGTTATGCGATATTGATGCCGTTTAAAAATACTTCAGCTCGATGGTCCTCTCGCCGGCATTTCTCCGGGCTCTCGTCGGCGCACCGGGGGCTGTAAATACCCCCTGTTTTTTCAAGCGGCATATATATACCTGACCTATACTTAACTTTGCGTGCAACTGCGTGATGAGCTGAGCAAGTGGGACGTAGCACCGGGCCACCGGGACACTGGCCCGGGTTGGGATTAGGCGGGTCTAAGCCGGCTGCCATTATATTTTTAACGAGGGTCTGATCGACTTGAGTGCGCTTGATTACTTTTCACGAATATTCAGATTAGATATTACAGTTATTTATTCAAAATACTTTTAACGTATTTCTGAAGAAATAGCAATTTATTCAGAATAACATTATAATAAATTTTGTATTTTGTGTGGTGGATCTCTGCTGCCGAAGACCGTCTAGGCAGGTACTACCGCAGCTTCTATTACAGGTGACAAACAATGGTTTGCAAACGTTGCTGTGTTCCGGTTTGAAGGGAGTTGTAGCTACTGAAATTACTATGGTAATGAGACTTCAAACAAAGCGATGAGCACAATGTGATGTTGTGTATACCACCATAAATAGCATTACATGGTTATAAGCGAACGTATCACTTACCAAGCTAACGTCTTGCCTGTTTCGTCTCTTCGTTAAAAAAAATTACCTCAAACGTTTCGTTGCCTGTATAAAGGCTATAACATAAATCGTTCCCAGTTTAAGAGAAGAAATGAAAAGTATTATACAAGTATATAATTTTAAAAGTACTCGTAATAGAAGAACCAAAAAGATCTCAACTATAATCAAACGAATGATCGTCTTCTACGTTACTTAGCTTTCTGTGAAAGTAAAGTTCGTTTAATAGAGTATTGAAAAAAAAAAGCCACTACTCTTTACGATAGTAGAAAATATAAGGTCCAATCCGGTTCAAATTGTTACAAATGGATCACATAAATATTTGTGCCGGAACTTCACTCCGTACGCACCGCGCTCTGTAAAACTCCGGAGAAGCTTTTGAAGTGTTGTACATAACAATAAAACTTTACGGAAAAAAATCGCAACTTCGAAGTATCAAACACTTTAGGTTTTCATCGTCTGCTCCAATACGTATAGTTGTTCTATCCGATGTTTAAAAGCGCTAAAATCCTAGAGGTTTCAGGGATGCGCCTCACGGAACATCTACCAGACAGACAATGATACTGTGAAATTATTTTTAATACATTTCATTATAACTGTTATTTCTATTACTGTAAAAAATAATATAGATTTCATCTACCTTTAGACTTTTTAATCTTTGCTAGGATGATACTAGTCATTAATTTTACACGATGTTAAGGGATAATGATGCTGTTGGTATTCACCAATACAGATACATATAGAATACAAACACCAATATACATACAGTGTAGCTTTCGTATGTTAATAGACAAAACAGAGAGATGCAGTTAAGACGGCAGTATTACAATTTAAATATAGTCTATAACCAGGAATTCGAAATACTTACCATCCAAATCTCACTCGTACATTAAGTACCGAAATCGCAACTGCGACTTTTGTGTTAGTAACCGGCGGTTAGCTGCGTCATGCCAGCAGTTGAAACAATCGTTAGAAATCAAACAATAGTTAATAATGTTCAAACTGATGAACTGATTGTAAACAGGTTAAGTTCGCTTTCAAACAAAATAATCCGCCATTTAAAACCTGATAGAATAGTTCATCTACTATTTACTTGTTTGTTTGGCAAAGGACCCGTATCAAATAATTGTTGTATGTTGAATTAGAATATGTCTTTGTGTTGTAACCTAAAACAGGATCATCCATTTTACTCCGTTTGGGATTCCCTGGCTATATTCCCGGGTCGGCATTGGAGTATCCCATATTGATGGACACTTCCTTCACAAATTTACTTGTTACCTTCGAAGGGTTATTAGGACAGCTGTCAGTGAACATATTTCATTTGACAAGGGTTGCCATCTCCGAGTATTGTTCCAATACAGCATTATTTTCTATAGAAATGCAATAGAGCCTCGTTTATCAAATAATACTAACTAATACGATTAGAGCTTCTCACTCATACGCTCTTACTTATAGTCGATGGTATCATTTGAAGTCAAGATATTAAACTATTAACTTTTGGGCCGAGTTAGAACTTTTGTGATATATTCAAAACGTTATTATAATCTATGAATATTGAAGAATGTTTTCTATATTATTAAATATACATAAATAATAATATTAATATAAAACTCTTAATGTAAGAATTGAATCTTGAGTCGGCGCCAACAATCGCCGTGAATCATTAAATACATAAAAAGGATCAAATGTCAATAGTTATAATATAATACTATATTCTATAGTACATTAGAAAAAGCATCTATAATCCTAAAATGAATGTTATTTACCGTAGTATAGTTACCACCGTAGCTCCCATTCTTGCTGAAGAACAGTAGTATGCAAACATTACTGGGGTAACGATATCTGTGTACAGCGCGTAATGGGAAAACGTGTCGCTCACCGTCAGGCGAAGATCTCATTCTCTCTTCGTTTTCTTGATTAACGAAAAATATTTAGATTAACAATGTTACGTTAGATTATATGCGATGTTAATCAAAACAGTTTCCCAGCATCCGATAAACACGAGATAATAACAACGTAGACGTAAATCGAACGTAAACAAAGTAGTAAAAAGTTTTATAGAACATTTTTACACAAACTACATCTGCGGAAGTTATAATATGGCTGAGTAATAAATTGTAAGAGGTGTAAGGGGGGGGATCCCAACAACAACTCGCGGAACCCAAGCCAACCTCACCTGTTCATGGTGCATCCTGCTAATTAACAAACGAGGCTCTGGCTCCTGCCAACGCACATTGGGTCAACGTGGTGGGAATGGCTCAAATCCCCCCATACGAACCTCTACATACGACAGCCTCTAGTGCCCAGCGGTACCGGAGGCCTTGCTGACTGTAAGTGGAGATCTTTGGGGGAGGCCTATGTCCAGCAGTGGACGTCTTTCGGCTGATGATGCCGATGAATAAGTTGTAAGACTTAATATCTTATGTCTCAAGAAGTCGAGAGACAGGATGATTTCTGGGGCTAACACTCGTACTTACCATCAGGACTTGTTCCTCTCATCAGTTCGTAGCTTAGAAGACAATAGTTTAATTGATAAAATGGAATAACGCTATTTCAGCACACAACAAATTCCATCGATCTCCTGCGAACGGATCCGGAAACTTTGATATCGTACGAGTACGATTGAAGGTTTCATACCTGAAGGTGTCACATTATTACGAATCGCTTCGCACTCTCACAGCCGTGGGAAAGTTTTATGTGACTGGGGTTCAAAGGCACGACCTCGCGGGGCCCAAACGTCGCAGTGAACTTATATTGGCCATTGTTTCCGCTTCGCATGCGTCGTATCGGAAAATTGGATATTCAAATCGGTCAAAGCGCGCAACGGATTCACTCATATTTCTGGCTGCAGCAACATTAAACTCTCCATCCTAGACTACGAGATGCATGAAACTGCATTTATATTCATGAGGCATTTTCGTGACTCAAAGGTATTTATCGTATGCGTCATGACGTAAGAATTAATTGTATTATTATGAATCACATGATACAGTTAGTGCAAACGTGGGTTGGATTCGTAGTGACTTTTGATTTCCAATGAAGGAAGGCGTGGTGAGGATACCGACTTGTTTCATGATCCAACAGCCTTTGAGGACATGCAGAATCCGTCAACCGGACTGGGCTAGCGTAATCTATATACAGCTTGGAATCTTTATAAAAGGGCCTCAGGTCTTAGCTCTTGGAAAGTTTAATAGGTTGTGTGTTATCACTATTTCATGACGTTTTTTAATATCATTTTGTTATGATAACGTTGCACTAGTAAACTGGTACTAAAGAGGGTAAAATAAATTAAAAACTTTGCTGAATATTGATATTATTAAAATTAGAACTATTGGCGATCCTTACATTTAATCAACCTGAGTAGATCAGAAGTTATCGGTGTACATCGTTAGATGGCACCTTGCAGGATGTAGGTTAACCTTTAACGCGACCTTCACTTTCCTCGTCTGCCCCCCATTTGCCATTACTGACCCCAAAGATCAGCTTACCGACTTTTAAATCTATGTCAACATTTATCCTTGTCTCTTTTCCTCCTTCCTGATTTCCTGTTACAGATTAATGAGGAGCTTTATTCTTTTGAATGTTCGTTGTATTATTTTATCTATGAGCCAGATACTCAATTATTACTTTAATGGGAAATTTATATAAGCTATATAAAATGTGTGCACGCGAGAAGCTGAGGTTATATTTGGTGGAAGACATTGGGGATATGCAGTCCAGCAGTGGATAAACAATGGCTGATAATGATTATGATGATGATATAAAATATACAGCGAAGAGATGCGCAGAACATTCGTCTTCACATAACAATGTCAGGATGCTTTACAGGGCACCATCGATATTGGGCTCGTCGCTTTCAGACTTAAAATGTGTCTTGCCCTTGTCTTTTACTCTTGTTAATAGCTGCGACGCCATTCTAATCAGAATACAGTAATGTTTACCGACTACTTTTTGTCAGCAGCGGATATCTGGCGCTAATTACTTTAACTTAAAGTAATTCGTTGAAGCGAGACCCTTAAGAAAACAAAGTCTCATACATTTGTTTCCTCCGCGCCCTGTAGCCATAAAGTACATTGTAAAAGAGGTTTTATGTGTTTTCTTCAATTTGTAAAGTGACTTAGAGCGTTGGACATCATTCGGTGTACCTTTAAAGTGGAATGAAGTGCTCCGATACGTACACGGTGGTGTTGGCGCATTTTACACAACTCTAGATAGGAAAACATTTAGATAGTGATCTGTGAAAGAAAAATTGTGTAGTGTTTTTTTATCAGTATTTGAAAGGAAAGTGAAAGCTTCTTCTACTTTTTCATTGCTTCTTCGATTCTAAGGATCTTGACCAGGTACTAGCAGTGTTCATTTAGTGTGGTCAAACGAGGAGTGGCTGTCGCTCCCCACTTCATTGATGGTATCTGACTATGACGTGAATTTTGATGAGAGATAAAACGCAGAGCGTGTGATTGGTTAGAAATTTGAACAGCTATGCTTTGTATTGTTTTAGTTTAAAACCTGTACCATTACGACCGAGAACTTGATATTGTGGTGTACAAGGTGAAAGGTAATAGGTATAAAAGATCTGGAAGGGCTAAAGTATAGCTCGTGTCCTACCTGTCTATGTATGGATTACCCTATCCGAAAATAATGCTTCTGGAGTTATTAATTTTTTAAATATTTTTCAGAAAGTTTCCGATTTTCTATGAAAAAATTCGATGATTTTAGTTCTTACTTATTTTTACACAAATTTTAATTTAATAATTATTGTTTAATCATTGTTTTATTAAACTAAATTAATAATCATCAAATTAAGGGCCGGCGCGGCGTATACTTTTATGGGTCTCTCCAGTTTGATATTTCATGGTACTTGGTTTTATTACAAGTATTTTTTTTTCTAAATTTTAGAAACTTTATGTACTTTCTTATATTTTGTCGGATAGGTATTGAAGTCAGGTACTTATTTATGTGCTTTATACGTATTTTTTATAATTGAAATTTTATTTTAAGATTAAATAAAAATGTCAGTATGACGCCTCATTTGTTACTATCACGACTTTTAAAGAACCTAATTTAAAAGTTTTAGCCTCTAAGTGATGATTATTAATTGAATTAAATAAAACAATGATTCAACAATAATTATTACATTAAAATTTGTGTAGTAATAAGTAAAAAAAAATCATCGAATTTTTTCGTAGAAAATTGGAAATTTTTGGAAAAATATTTAAAAAATGAATAACTCCAGCAGCATTGTTTTTGGATGAGGTGTTCCATACATAGATAGATAGGATACGTGCAATACTTTAGCCCCTCCAGATCTTTTATAACTATTACCTTTCACTCTGTATATAATGCAAAGGTGAAAATGGCATTTTTATACCACAACAATAGTGTACAGCAGCCCGTCTGATAGTAGGCGCTTACCATAGATTATTAATACCGGTAGTTCCTAAATAATTTAATAGTGAATTGAAACTGTAGTGATCGGGCGAAGGAAATATCGGCTGATGTCAATACACCACATTAATGTTGCTTCGTTCGGGTTGGTTGGTACGATATACTGGTTATGTATGGTATAGTACAATATGTTTGTAAGTAACCGATAAACAGGTAATTTATGAAAGAGCTGTGCTCGCACAGCGGGTTCAGTTCACAATAAAACTGACGCGAGAGCGAACCGGCTCACATTCAAATCCCCGTAAGGGCGCGCGGAGATAAAGCGGCGTTATTGCCAAATATCTAATATCGTATTTATGGCGTTTTCATGGCGCTCGTAAATTTGGCCGGCTCCTGCCGACTTTACAGTCTTCAGATTAGATAAGTTTTGATTAGATACAACACTGCCCGTTGCTCTACAGCAGTGATTCCCAAAGTGGTCTATATCGACCCCTAGGGGTCTATGACAACCTGCAAGGGGTCTACATCAGCGAATAAAAATTTGAGGGTCCATGAAATGAAAATGGGGGTCCACGATAGTGGATCTCAACACATACACTGATAGTACCTATTTACTTATATCATACCATCTTATAATATCAAAACATATATATTATTTATAAAAGTACCTATGAAGTAAAAAAATTATTGTATATGTTTATAAAATAGTGTAAGTTGTAGGATGTGGGTTGTTGGTTGTTGGTATTCGCTTTGTGGTCGCAATACATTTAGAACTTGTAAAAAGCTGAGAGTCGCAGTCTCAGAGCTTCGCTACCTTGCACCTTGCACCTTGCACTGACTTGTTCAATTCGTCACTCTATAAATACGAATGTGGGACAAATACGTTTATTCGTTTCCTGAATCTTGAAAAGGA
The DNA here is from genome assembly GCA_029034505.1 of Ornithoptera priamus. Classification (NCBI taxonomy): domain Eukaryota; kingdom Metazoa; phylum Arthropoda; class Insecta; order Lepidoptera; family Papilionidae; genus Ornithoptera; species Ornithoptera priamus. The sequence continues at coordinate 2,262,963 of JARDWD010000219.1, read as the reverse complement.
AAGTGCTAAGAAAATATTTTAAAAAACATAAACAGAAAGTATATCACACAAATCATAGTGAGTCAGTGTTATGAATACAGCGGAGGAAATTTTTAATTTCCTTTCCATCGTCATACCTAGTGGAAAGAGGGTTCAGCGCTGTTACCAATCTCCTAACGAAAAAAAGAAACAGACTGGACAGCATTAGCCGAGGAGATTTAAGATTAACCCTTACAAAATTGACGCCAAATGTTGATAATTTATTATTAAAGCTTCAGGTTCACCCCTCTCACTAAAAATATTGACTTATTGCTTATGTTATTTTATTTATAGTTTATTTAATGTTACGTATATTTTACATAACAGATACAAAATTTTATTTTGAGTAGTTTTAATTTAAATTCAATTAATAAATGTATAAATTAACATGTGTTTTTACTTTGTTTTTAACACTAAACTTCACAACAGTTAGAAATTACAGGAAATCAATATCAGGTAAATAGGGGGTCTACCCAACACGGAAAAAAATGGCAATGGGTCTACGACACAAAAAAGTTTGGGGAACTCTGGTCTACAGTGTTAATAACAGTGAATACGCTTGTACTATTAACGGATAATAACTGCCCTCGCGGATTATGTCAGACTTATTCCACCTTCATCGCTTTATGGCAGGGCCACGGGAACGCTTTCGCACACCTCCGCAACCCCGCCAGCGCCGGCTGCACCATGCAGCCCCACCTCGGGGGAGAAAATCTCTTCTTTCCACCTCTGTAAAGATGCGCCGGAACATACAGCGCATATTCGTCTCGGCCTCTTGTAGTCTTCTGGGCAACGGATCCACCGGAATCCGTCACCCGACCATGAGAGCTAAGAAAGAAACTACCCTCCCGACTCCATGCGGCGGATCTGGTCTTGGGTTTCGCCGCCAACGGTTATACCGCCGCGGAGGAGAGAGGGAGCGATGAAACGCAATACCGACACTATTATTCCCCCGCGTCTCCACCAGTGCCGCATTAGCTTATTCGTGGAGGGTAAGGAGAACGGCGAATCGCAAAGCTCCACCACCACGACAAGGTGGAAATCTGTTCCGTGAAAGTGATACGCTTATCTATAACAATGTGATGGTAATTAAGATGATATACACTGTACCACATTGCTCTTGACGGCTGGAGACCTAAGATGTTAGGTCTTGTTACCCCAGTAATTGCACTAGTTACCACGCCCTCCAAAATGACATACAGTAATGATTGCACACTATTATTTGGCAGTAGAAATAGGTGCTGCGGTGGTATCTATCTAAACGGTATCTGGCAACAGACACTTATCACCAAAGAACAGCTACGTATATATCTAGCCGTCCTAATTAATCAGATATTTAACTTTAAGGATTCATCTGACTGTCGTTAACCTTTAGAATGTTTAATATAGATCTTATTGTATTTATATTTAGAGATTCACAATAAAATTTGATCTCCAGCAGCTACCGTTTTTGACCACCTTGTGTTAAAATAGTACACTGTTTATGTATCTGTATATAAATATTAATATATATATATGTTTTAAACCGCGTGTCAATGTATATACATGTAGATATTCATTGTAGATGTTACAATCGGAAAGAGTGCAGATGAAATGCGTTTTGAACCGTACGGAGGCAATTCTACCGAAGCGCGTGTGGAGGGTAGCAGATGTGCTGTAACTTAATTCTATAAAAGCATAGTAAATTTCAACTTAATTTTAAATATATTTAAAGGTGAATTTATTTGCAACATTGTCAACATTTTTGTTACAGTAATTTATTACGTTATAGAGTAAATGTTTGATATTCTCTTTAAAACAAATTTTCCTTTCCAGCGTATAACAACATAGAAATTAAAATATATGATTCTACTACGTCTTTAATAATACTTTGTTTATTATACTTATCGTTTCTGTCTTCTTTGGACTACTACTGAACACGGGCCTCTTCAATACTCCCAAAACATTGACTCGTATACGTTCACATCGGGAACAGCGATGGTCTGAAGGCGGCACATTTTTAAGATGCGGGTGGTAGCTAGCAAGGCTACTAAGACCCTGCTATCTCAACAACATACACTACGGAATCGAACCAGAGACATCCGTGTTTTTTTAAATAAAGCGCTTTTTTTACATTGGTCTGTCTTTAAGTACACTTATAATTAATTTCTTAAATATACTTTATAATTACGTACAAATATATTACGAAATTGTGTAAAAGGCAGCTTTTCTTTTTTATATATTTATTGTTATTTGCAGTTGTTTGTAAATCATATGTAAAAAATATTGTAAGACTCGAGAGTCTATGTGACCTTCGTTTTTTTTTATATGAATAACTTTGCGCCCCTAGTTTTTTTTTTACAACAAAAGCAGCTTACGGACTCAGGGTAAATTATGATCTGCGTGTTACAAGCAAGGCAAGTCTATCATCATTAGAACCTGCAGTATATAATAAATGTAGTAGTATACAGTTAAGCGCGGGTCGTTCAGCTCAATATCAATCAGGCAGCAGTTGCCGTAAACTTCGATTCACCTCCTCAGTTTACGAGCGTAGACAATTTATGAGGTGCGCCATCTTGTATTAGCGGTCTCAAAATGGCGCCTGCTGTACCGCCAGACGTTAAATCACTGCCAATAATTCCGTTTAGATTTTATTAACTCAATACTATTATTATATATTAATTATTACTCAATCTATTTAATTTATATTTCAAGCTTTAAAAAATTAATGTTATGCCTTAAGACAAGTGTAAGCATTATTATGTTGCAGTTTATATTAAATAAGTCCTTCTTACTATGTAATTATTTTGTGTAGGACTGACACACGACAATTTCATTTCTATGGGTTGAAACATAGCTTAAGCTCGTTTTCAAAATTCGTTTAAAATAGTAGTAACGGATATTTATTTATAAATAATCATTAGTAATAAAATACTATAAATGACTATGTCTCACGGAAAATTGTATATTCTTGTGTGGTTATTTGAGGTGTAAAATTTATTTAACAAGGAATTCTTATCCAATTCATAACAGCGATGTCATTGGTTAAATTTAATTAGATGCTGTCGCGTCAGTCGTCTGCCGCTGGGAAGAGCATATTTAACAAAATTCGTTGCTGCTTCAAACCTTTTGTTAAATAATAGATATTAAAGTTGACATTTTAAAACATCTTCCACATTAACGTTGATCCCGAATTGTAAAATAAAGTTAAGATTTTATTTGAATATCTAAAATAACTGCAACTGAAACTAGATAAGCGTCATCTTCAAACTGATTTACACAAATACGAATATGTACACCATCTTCTATCTTTCGTTGATATAAATAAATAAAGATGTAAATTAATTTAGAAGCAATTAGTTATCGAACTAAATACATTTATAATCTTGACTGTCTTCTCGTGAACGAAAGTCCTAGCTAGAAGCGGGAACCTTATGATTGTTAGTTATGGTAGAAACTGTTACTTGAATCTCATACATATGTATGAATGAGATATGAGAGAGAAAGAAAATTCAAATTCACATATGTATGCGAATTTGAATTTTCTTTTTATTAAATAGGGGCTGAAACTAGACGTTAATTTCATGTTATGTTTATAAACAATGAAGCTGGGGACGGTTCGATTTTCTCATGGTAAAGGCAAGCTCCTTCTTTTTTTTATTCAGTTAAGCTACGCGACGAGTAAGATATTCAACTCATGGTAAGTGATACTTGACCATAACAACGTGGCGCTAGTTAGGATGTAATATAGTCCACCACGTTGCGCTCGTCGCCAGAGATGCTGAATTTCCTTACCCCAGCAATTACAATAGCTACAGTGCACTTCAAACTGGACCACAGTAACACTACTCTTAAGCAGCAGAAATGGGAACTGGGGTTGTATCTAGACAGTCTCTGGCTACAGAAACCAACCACTAGTTAATGTTATATAATTATCGGAACGCAGTAATCCTTTTATGACTTTCGATTTACGATAAACCTAGCTTTGCGGCATCTAAATTCCATTGCACGTGGTCTAGGTCTAGGGTTTGGAGTAGGAGAGTTCTTGTTACAAAGCAGTATAAGTGCTACGCCTCGGAAGAAGTGGAAACTATTCGTGTTTAACATACCACCGTATCTCCACCCTCCACTTTGTCAGTTGTAAGTGTACTGATCAAGTAGTTTGTGTAGTAATTAGCAGACTGCACGCCGAGATAAACAGCGTCTGGTTTCTAATGGAGTCATTATGCAGCCATTACTGTATGCAACGATAGTTTCGAAGCATGATAGTTGTTGTTTCATTACTGAGCTGTATCAAGCTGTGCCTCGGTTTGTACCTTATCCGAGTACTGCATTTAATATACTTTACAAATGTGCTATTATATATGAGGAAATATAGTGTTTTTTAAATCAGAATAATACCTTAACTATGGGCTTACAATTACTATTATGCTATCTAACCGTCTCTACTATTTATTGTTTTGAGCGGTGGTTTTAGTGTTCAACTAAAAAGTATTTTACTTAAAACTATGATTTGTTTTACATTAAGATATTATATAGTTAAAGAATTAGCTTATTTATATAGTATACTTTTTACAGACCATATATCATCTGTAACAAAGTAGTTACTAAGAAAAAGGTTGATTTTAATTCGCGTTGATTTTATCAACGTTGACGTAGTTCAAAATTGAAGTTTAGTATAACACTCGTATATGACGTATTTGTGATCGTCGGGTTTATCTAATATTTTTGATTTTAATATAATGGTCATTATATCATAGATTTCTTATTACATCAATGTTGTAACACGTCAAACGAATGAATTGAAAATTCGCTCCTCTCGTCTCACCAATATTCGGGAGTCAACGAGCTTTCAATGTGGAAGATTAAATTTTCAATTAAACCATCGCTCGGCAACCCTTTCACTGTGAATATTTGATGCTGTTACATTAATGCGAATTTTGCCTCCCGTGTGCACCGAGGTTCGGCCTGTGTAGTTTATAGTGCTTTGTCACTTCGAAATTGATACATTGATTAAATCGATACAGGTGATTGGCCGGTCTTGTCAATCCACGTAAGTAATACGGTAGCATTTATACATACATCAATTTATAAACTTAATTATTGTCCCATAGAGATTGTTGTACGAACGTAATATATCTTCCTGTCATTTTACACCGTGCAACTAGATTTAAAATACACTTATCTTTCGCAATACTTATTGCTAATAGGTAATAGCAGGCGCTGCGGACGAAACTCTACGATTTATATTAAAACTTTTAAAATAAAAATTGATTAATTTGTTGATCATTCGTTGGTGGATCGTTGAATTGATCAATTGTTATAAACTATATAAAAATTTCTGTTAACATAATTTATAAAAATTCTAGCATGTTCACTTATAATAAAAATAATATTCATGTAATAAAAATGTTAAATGTCAATTCTGTGTACTGATACTAGCTATTCCCGGAACTTCCTTTTAGGAAGGAATTTCATAAAATCCGTTCTTAGATGACCTATATTTGACAAAACGAATATTCCAACTAAATTTCTAGTCTCTAGGCTTTATAGTTCCAGAAATGTGATGAGAATACATAGGTGGGAATCTCGTAAATATATATATATACATATATATATATATATATGAGAGATATATATGTATAGAGATTTTAAAATTATAGGAATTATTAAACAACGTTCATCATCATCATTAGCCGACAAACATCCACTGCTGGACATAGGCCTCGTGCTAACAGCATTAGTAAGTTTTAAAGCACCTCCAACAGATACATTTAACAAAAGACCTGATATTTGAACGGCTGAACATTATTCTAATCATAATGACAACTCCGTTTTTGGGAGAATATGGAATTGAAATGACTGTATAATCAGTACTGAGTCAATTTGATTTATGGTCCGGAATAACTTGGAGATGGTGTTTGAAGTGATGGTAATTTACGATCGTCTGTAATGATAATGTAGCAATGACTGCTGTTGGCGTAGCAAGTCTAAAGGGTTTTTTTATTAACGATTATACGTTTAACTCTGTTTGCTGCTAATGCGAAGAATCTATGTAATATTAATTAAAAATCTTTAACTCGTGAAATAATATTCAGGCTATATTTAAAAACTATAATGAGCTTGTATACAATTGCAGTGTTGTTGTTTTGTAAGTAATATTATCTTAAGACCTGCATAATTTATATTGGACCGAATTTGTGATAACATTATAGTACTCACCAATCCCACTGGGCCAGCGTGGTGCCTAAGAGTTCAGAAACTTTTTCCTAGTGAAAGCAGGCCCTGAGTCCCAGTAGTGGGAACAATAACAAGACTGTTTATTTAAATTGAAATCCCAATTTGTGTTATTTTCCGTTTCTGTTTATAGGTGGTTCAATAATACATGAAAAGTATTATTTCTCGCGGCGTTTAATGTGTTAAATGATATCCAAGTGCAGTTAAGTCAAATAGTTCTTAACTATGCTACGAAAGTTATTTTATTGAATTTCATGCAGTGACTTGTATCATTTACAACTGTTGTTCAAACATTTCAATAACTGTTGTAAAGCAATCGTGAGTTTCCGAAGCGGTGCGACCACCGCGCCGGAAACTGTGTTAGTCGCGGTTCGAATCCGACGTAATATCCGGTTCGAAGTTGATACGTACCGAGGAAATCGATTCTTCGGTATCTTATTTTTATTCTATTTGACTTATAACACAATAAATAAAGATGTAGATGAGAAATTACTTTTACAACTAAGAGAAGTAAATATTCTAAATGAACATAACATACAGTTTCATATCATAGCTGTAAGAAGAAAGATATTTACCTGATTTTATTTTAATTATATATATATATATATATATATATATATATATATATATATATATAAGTACAAAATTATTAAATTGTGGTAACGGTCTTTATATATCTGAGTATGTATTCATAATTGAATATATACGGCAATGTATAACTTTAATTCACCAACTTTCATGGTAAAATCGCTGCAAATTGAAAATTACAACTTAACTATAAAAAAAAAATTGTATTTTTATTTAAGATATTTTATGAAAGAGGTTAATGATTTGAAAATCAATTGGAATAGTAATTCACTCATATATTACTTCAAATATTGCCTTCATTATCATAAGCGTATTTTAAGTAACAGGCATCTGCCATGTCAAGTTAGGGTATCTTGATGTGAGAGATGTCTGGTACTCTTTGATTGGATTCGTATGAACAGCTCTATAAAATTAAAATAAATTATTATTATTTTTTATTCTACGAAGCGATGAGACGAGCGGGAAGTTCATCTGATGGTAAGTGATATTCCCGTCCATAACAACGTGGCGCTAGTTAGAGTTGTATACACCACCACATTGTGCTCGTCGTTTTGAGACATAAGATGTTACCCAGTAACTATACTAGCTTTAGCGCCTTTAGAACCGGAACACAGTAACGTTTGCACAGTACTGTTTGTCGGCTGCAATAGGCGCTGCGATGTTACCTAGACGGTTTGTAGCAACAGAGATCTACCTCCAACATATTTTTTATCTTATTTCATTTTATATTATTACATATATATTATTTATTAGTTAGGGTTTTTTCTTATTTTATTCAATAGTATTTATACTAGGCATCCATCCCCGTGTTTTTAACGTCATGACTGACAGAAAGTGATAAAAGGCGTTAAGTGCGCCCAATGCGATCTTTCATTGTGATGCAATAAAGCTATAATAAAATAAAACATAAATAAATATAATTCAAGCCGAAATGATAAATAGTAAAACCTCCTTTGTCCGTCATAATCCTGTACTGTTTTTTTTAAACTTAAAATGACAATATCCGCCTCTTCCAGTTAATGGCAACATCTTAACTGCCTTTGGGTGTCATTCAAATAATAGAGAAGTGCTCCATTTTATACTTTGTGATAAAAATACGACAGAATGTGCTTTTTATTAACGGGAGTGCGACCGGAAATACTTTTAAAAGATTTGAACCTTGTATCTTGTAAAAGACTGTCGTTAATTCTAAAGTAGTTTTGAAGTTTCAACTACTAAGAAGAATTCGATATCTCGCATTCGAAGCGTTAATGCCTTAATATCATCTCATTGATTATCACGTCGATCGATGGACGTCTATTGATGAATATAGACTATACTCAAGTATAGAGGTAACTAACTTTTGCGATACAAAATAATATTTAGTTGTACAGTACTCTTTTTTTGAACAGCTGTTATTTAAAATATACAGAGAAATATAGCATTCCCTTTTGTCCCGTTTACGTAAAGAAAAACTTTAAACCTGTGATATCCTGTTACAGGTAATATTTTTTTAATCTATATTGGGTTAAGAATTAACCTCAATTTCACGTGATGTTAAGCAGCAATGATAATTGCCGTTAAATAAATAAATATAAACATTTACTGTATCTTCATATTTATCAAAAATTTCAGCTTCAGCTGGGGATTGCAAAAAAATCAATGTATATACTAGTTTAACTAATTATTAAAATTTAATTACAAGCTGAATTAAGTCTAGATAGGTCAATGCAACTTGTTAGATTTTCGACTGTTTGTTATTCGCTCGCCATCCCGTGGGACCCGATGTCTCCATCGGTCTTGATGTCTTAATGCTGCTTGGTGCAATGCTTGGTGCATTAATGCTTAGTGGCTAAATGTTGATAAGGAGTTGCATGTAGACTGTGTGAAAGGGAATCGATGCAACTCAGCAGGTTTAATATACTAGGGGTCCGTAACACAAACGGAAACAAAGATATTTATTCATTATTTATTTACATACCGACCAAGCATATAATATTTTTTTAGTAGATATATGTAGGTAATAAAAGAGATTTCTCTATCAACAAACCTTAGCGTGAAGAGTGTAAGATGTTGATTGTGAATATTTACTTTTATCTAAATGGCATGAGTTCTAATCCCTTTGAAGGTTAACATATTCATCTCACCGTTTACATAGTTGTACTAATATAATTTTTTTTTATTCAATTCAATGTCATTACGAGTGGCACGTTTACATGATGATAAGTGATACGTTTGCCCATAACAACGTGACACTGATAAGGTTATATACTACACCACCTTGCGCCCGTCACCTGAGATCTAAGATGTCGAGTCTCGCTACAGCATCATTCAAACTAGGACACAGTAATGTTTGCACACTACTATTTGGTGGTAAAAATAGGAGCTGCGGTGGTACTTATCTACACGGTCTCTTGCAAAAGACACTTACCACCAGTAAATGTTGAAGTATTACTAATATTAGCACAATCGCCGTCCACGTTAAAGAAAAATGGGTCTATTTTCTTAAATGTATACTGTACCACCAATTTGTATGTGACAAGATAAGCTGCGAGCTCTGGCGGTACACGTCCTCGGCTTTAAGCCCCGCACTGGATTGGGACTTCGGAATTATCAGAGTAAGCTGCCGCGGCTTATACATGCTGCTACTGCCAAGTGCTCCTCTGTGTTATTGCCACTCGGGCAACGCTCTGCATCTCCTGGCTTTAATAACAGATTTGAAAACGATATTCTCATAAATAACTAACAATTCAATCCTGCTAAAACTACGACTACAATAGAGGCCCCAAATGGATCGAAACTAATTGTTCTGAACAAAAATAGGAAAAAGATGAAGGGAAGATCTAGAACTAGAAGAAAAATATTTTAAAAGATTCATTTATTTCTCCACGCAAAAACAAAACTGGGTTTCAGTAGGGAAGATATGTCGGCAGGAATTCTCTGAAGATGCTTTCCCAAAAGTCCACTTCAGTCTTATCTGGATCAGTTCCCATTGTCAGTTTCTCGTCTATCTCCAAGTATGTTTGTTCGTCTTTATTATATGGGCTCCATTGGAATCCCAAGGTCTCGTCCGGCGTAGGGTTTCTTCAAAGCAGTAAAGTTAAAGTTAATAAAATTAATTGATAACAATATTATCTTATCAAACGTTTGTATACAAGCGCCAACGCCAGGCAAGATTTTTAAGTCAAAAACATTAAACAGAAGTTTTACCACTTTATTATGGTTAAGGTATATCGCTTTTCATCAGGTGAAACCCTTTTTATTTTTACATGCATCCAAGAGTGAGTTATATTATTATATAACCCACATAGTATTTTAACTACAACCCTCAGTTTGTTTTATCTTTAGATGATTTGTGTGTTATAAGAGGTGAACCTGATGCTCCCATTTGAAGACTAGGATAGCTTAATGGAAACGTCTAAAAATGAGATTTAAACAGTTTTGTAGAAAACCGTATAAGGAACTGACTAGTCAAAAACATGAGTTAATATTATTCTAACTTACCCATACTTGGCGAAATTGGTCCAAAGTTTAGTTATGTTTTCGATAATCCTGAAACTCTTTGAATTATGATCGAGTTTTAGATTCATCTTCTTCATGGGGAACAGATAATTCAAATCATCAGCGTGACAAACCGGTATTTTATCGCCAACAAGATCATTCAATCCTAAAATGTTCATCATAAAATTTCTCTCAGTTTTACCAGTAAATTTATAGAAATAAACTTTGTTCTTCATGGAACAACTCCTCGCTAGTTGGAACATGGGATAGGTAAACACATGCATAGAGTAAAAATTTATCATTTTGGTCAAATTATTCATTGTGATCTTATCCTTATTAAAATAAAATTGTTTTATCCTCCTTCCGACCTCAAATTTCTGTTCTAGTGTGCAATTACGTGCTATGGCTTTCGGAACGAAAAATTCACAAAACTGATTAGCTAGAGCACAAAGATTTTTAAATGTTATACCTGACCTCATAGTGATGAGGCCTTCGTCTTCAACATAACCCATTACAAGTTCAACGCCCTCGTGTATATCCTTACGGAGCATTTCTGTAACATCTCCATAAATATATCTTTCATTGTTGCCAAATTGCTTTTCGTCCACTATTCCGAAATTTATATCAAATAAAGGATATGCTTTCTCATCAAATGAAATCGGCAATTGAAGGCTAACGAGTGATTCTTTTGGCTGTGATTTAAAGAACTCGTAAAGTTCTTTATCGTCTTCGGAATTGAATCCTAAACTTCTCGCAAGCGCCAGTGCTCTTTCTCGCGGTTTAAACATCACGCCCCAAGGACTACTGAACGATCCACTTTTCACTATGGCTCGTTTAAATAGACCTTTGGTCATTGGTGATATCAAATGGCAGGCTATGCATGCGGCTCCGGCACTGTGTCCGAAAATCGTAATGTTCTCGGGATCGCCGCCGAAGTAAGCGATGTTATCTTTAACCCATTTCATTGCTGCGACCTGATCTTTCAAGCCAGCATTGCCTGGAATATCTTCGGTGTCTAGGCAGAGGAAACCGAGTACCTCTAATCTGTAGTTCATTGTCACGAGGATAACTCCGTGCCTTACTAAGAATTCAGGACCATACATGTCATCGTTACCACTTCCACTTAGCAGCCCACCGCCATGTACGTAAAACATTACTGGTAAAGGCTGCGACGGCTTCATTTCCGGTGTGTATACGTTTAAATACAAACAGTCTTCAGAGCCGATGGGGTCTGATTTCCATGCATGCATATCGACGTGGTAGGCAACTGAACCAAATTTCATCGCATTTCGGACACCAGTCCAAGGTGATTTTGGTTGAGGTGGCTGAAATTAGTAGACCGAGAATATAATTTTTTTATAAGTTATATTTTAAAAGATCGTAGCAATGAATTTGAATTCATCATATGAGAGTATTGTTTAGTAATAAGGTATTACTTAGATTATTACTACATTTCCACCGTGTTTGTTATGGTTCGGGGAGCGCCGTAGCTAATCTGGATAATCGAAGTAATCCGTCAATTTATAACAGGACGAGCGAAATTTAGTAAATCCTTGCATTATGTTTGACAGAGTTCCTTCTATTTTTAACCAACGACAATTAGAGTGTCACGATGAGGTTTCTTATAAGATTTTATGGAAGATTTTACCTTACCTTTTGTACTTCATTTTGACGGGAATACAAAGGTTACCATTATATATTTTTTAATACTAAAACAAACACACCTTAAAGCGTAGATCGCCGATTGGCGGCTCAGCGTATGGAATACCTTTGAAGCTGTAGAATTGTCCACCTAGTTCATTTTCTTTCTTTTCCCCTTCCAACAGTCCCTCTCTGACTTTTACTTGAACCATTTTAAAGTGTCGATAGATTTCCTTTTAAAAATTATTAACAATTCACAAATTATATTTTTAGTATTTTTTATACGGATATATAATACATTTAAAAACTTAAACGATTCAATGCGCACGACCTTTACAGCAATAATATTTGTAGTATACTTTTAAAGTAATAACCTTTAATTTCGATTTTTTGGAAATTTCGATTAACGTACATACCTGTTGTTACTGTGCGAAAAAATTACTAAGAAACTGTTATCTTTGATTTGAATAAGGAATAAGTGTTTCGGACGGCGTCCGGCCGCTGACTGCATCATCAAGAATACTGTGCTATCTAGTTGTATATATTTGTATTGTTGCCCACCATTGACGTGGCGATAATTAAATTGATATTAGCAAATAGATAATTTTAGTTTATCTATTTGTGTACACGATATATTTAACTGAACATATTTACATTGTAAATTAAATTTTTGTGAACATTAATTAGTGTCTGTTTTCTCTTTATCAAGACTAAGATGAAGAGAAACAAATAGTACCAATAAAATGGCGATAGTCTTCGACATGCAAAATGTAAAACAATCATCATCATTTCAACCTATGGACGTCCACTGCTGGACATGGTCTCTTGTGAAACAATACATTTCTTTAATATGTTATAATTTAATAACATAAATGATTAATAGCAACTTTACGTTCCCATTGGTGGTGTATCAAGCCTTTCTCTCTCAAGGAGAGGATGAAGGTCATGTATCTACTGAACTGGCAAAGTGTGGGTTGGGGAACGCTTCAATGTCCAAAAGCTGTTCTTGGAAGGTGCTAGTTTTAACACGATGATTTTTCTAACCGGAGCAGCAAACTCAGTGTGGGATGATACTTCTTCGTGTTGTATTACTGTTTGTGATTTCAAACGATCAATTAATTTAAATTAGTACTAATAATTATTAGATAAATGACTATTGACTAATAACATTTACGATAGTATTTTTGAAAGGCGTTGTATCGAGTGTAATTACTGGGGTAACACGACTTAACATGTTTCAGCGACGAGCTCAATATAATGCAGTATATCATCCAAACTAGCGCGACGTTGTTATTGGTAGACGTATCACTTACTATCAGGTGAACGTCGCGCCCGTCTCGTCGTTTAATTGATTAATTAAGGCTTCCTAGATGTCTGAAGTTCAGGTTATGGTTAACTAGGGCTTTCTGTTTAGTTAAACTTCGGAATTGTTTAAATAGTACTGATCAGTCGTCAGTTGAAGCACATTTGAACCCGCTGATCTCTATGAAAATATAACATGTTTCAATTTTATATATTACGTATATGGATATACTGTGAGTTGAATTTTGCGAAAAAAAAACCTGGCGTTTTATATAGAATATTATTGTTTATAATTTTACGCGATTTAGTCTTTTTTTGGGGAATCCTAATTACTTTTTTCACTTATCGCACACATAAAAACAAGATAGATTAAAGTTTTTATGGCGTAAACTTCGTGTAAATATTCGTATCAAAATAAGAAATAGTTGTTGTGAATATACAAACTAGTTGCTATACTGGCGGAAGTACAAAAAGAAAAATATTTTTATTTAATACAATTTAATTTAAATTAATTAAGATAACTTATTGTAAATAAAAAGGTTTAAAATCTACCTTTTTTTTTATTAAATTAAGCAAAGAATCGGGCGGAACCGTTTAATTGATAGTTAATGATACGCCTGCTCATGACACAGAGGTGCTACTTAGGATGGTTATGATATTCTAATTATAATCAGCATCGTTATCAGCTGACAAACGTCCACTGCTGGACATAGGCCTCCCCCAAAGATCTCCACATCGATCGATGCTGCGATATGATAATGTGGTGCAGTAATATCCTATACACTGCATCACATTGTGCTCGTTACCTTTTTTTGTTTTTTGTTTTACGTGGGGGAAATGCTTATATGACATAGGACATGCTCATTGAGACATAGGATGTTGAGTCTCATTACTCCGGTAATTACACCAACCTGCGGTGGTACTTACCTAGACGATCTCCGAGAGACCTATCACTACAATTTATCGAATGAAATCGATGTTGGATATTAGATCTTCTGTGTGTTTCTTTCAATCCCGTGAGAGCCGGTGTATCGAACGGCCCTGGTGTACAGTTTCTAGGGCCACGTGAAGGAATCGATGCATTAGGAGTACGTAACATATTGGCTCTTCAATTTAATTTATATAAAAAAATAGGTCCCGTAGGGGTATAAGGGGTCCCGCACACCGACTCACGGGACTCAAGCCTACCTTATCCGCTCGTGGTGCATCCTACTAAGCAACTAACGTGGCTCCGGCTCCCACCAACCCGCATTGGTGAGAAATGGTCCCAAATCCCTCCATATAAACCAGTACTACAAACTTTGAAGGAGGTCTATGTTCAGCAACGAATGTTTATCCGTTGATGATGATAAAAAAAATATATATATTCTTGGAAACGTTATTTTGAACATGACCTTGGGCCACATAGACATAGATATATCGATGTGGTTTTTTGAATTGATAACACCACAATATCATGATATAAGGAGAATATTTAATAACACCCATATATTAAACTACAATTATTACTTATCTGTCACCGCAGTGTCTACTTGTACCGCAAAACACCGGTGTGACAAACATCACTTCCGGTTTGAAGGGCGCTATGACTAGCCTAATAACTGGGGCGATGATATTTCTCATGACACTTGTTCTTACCATCTACTAAACTGAAAGTAGATTTTTTTTTTAAAAATGATAAAATCAGCGCTTGACCACGATCTCACCTGATGTTAAGTGGTGATGTGATCTGTGGCGGTAAGACGCACTAACCTTGTCACAGTTTATTCACCCAAGTCTTATTTGCACGGGAACACAGACGCGGGCAAGTTCTTCATCTCTTGTGCTGTTCTTATGAAGAACGAGGAACTGACTCTCTTTGTTACCAAACTGGGCATGACTATGATATATGTATGGTTACTCGCCATGCGTCTGGTCATCCGGCAGTGAAACAGGGACTAGAGAATTATATCGCGAAATTCCATCACATCGTCTCCAAAATTTATCCTGGACTGGCCACGCGGCGCCTGTGTTTAATACTGCCAAGCCTAGTTGTGACAAGTTCTTGATCACCAACAGGCCACACAGCCTGCCTCTTCAGCGAGTCTAGTGGTTTTCCAAGAGTTTCGGCACCACCTGCTCAAATATGGCAACAGTACTCCCCACGCAACCGGACCAGGGCTTTATTTAAAGTCAAAAGCTGCTCAGGTGAGGAGTATTATTACACTTTTGCAAGGACCCCCCACTTTCCTGGCAGTTACCTTAATTTTGGACTCGTTGAACTGCTCATAGTCGAGATTCGTTGTAACTTCAACCCCTAACAGCTGAAGGCAGTAGGTCAATGTAAAGGAGATACCTCGAAAAGTAGGAGCCAAGGGTAACAGACTGGCCCAAAAGAGAACAGTACTGAACTTAGGATATTTCGAAATGAAAAATATTTAGTTAACGTTAAGTTTAATTTATTCCGCGTTATTTAAAGTAAAGTTAATTAAATGCAAATTTCATGTATATGTACTTATTTCAGTAGTTAAATTAAATTAAATATATATGCAAATTAAATATATTTATTTGTATTAAATCTTATTGCAAAGGGAAATACTTGTGAGGACCGTCTCCAGATAATCATGGTTCATGTTCAAGTATTTCTAGGAATGTAATAAAATCATATTATTACAGGACCGTCCAGGTAGGTACCACGGCTGTTGCGTTTCGCCGCTCTCCATATCCTCCGCGACTCAACAACAGTTAGCGTCAAAAGCCAAGACCAGATCCACCGCTGGGAATCGAGAGAGTTCTCTCTCTTGGCTCCCACGGCCTAAGAGTTACGAATTGGGGGGGATGCGTTGCCCTAATGACGATAGGAGGCTGAGAGCAAGGCGCATTGTATGTTCCGGCGCGTCCTTACAGGGGTGGAAAGAGAGCGTTTTCCTTCCCGAGGGCTGCATGGTGCAGCCGGCGCTGACGGAGTGGCAGAGGTGGGCGAAAGCGTTACCGTGGCCCCGCCGTAAAGCGATGAAGGTCGAACATAGTAGGTGAACACCGTCAGCATACGTAATCGTGGGGGTTTTAGTCAGTGCAAGTCCGACATAACCTGTCTATGCCCTCGCGAGGGCAGGTATGCGAAGGCATTTCTCCCACGTAAAGAAAAAAACCATGGAAACGACAAACAGAACCGAGCAGACATTACTGTGTTCCGGTTGAAGGATGTAGTAGATAGTGAAATTACTTTTTTGAGAAGTGATACGCCTGCCCATAACAACGTTGGCGGTAGTCAGGATGATTTATACTACATCGCATTGTGCTCGTCGCCTGCAACAAGATGTTGAGTCTCATTACCCCAGTAATTGGTCCGACGATCTGGTGAAGGTTGCGGGCAGCAACTGGATGCGGGCAGCGCAAGATCAATCGATGTGGCGATCTTTGGGGGAGGCCTATGTCCAGCAATGGACCTCTGTCGGCTGATAGTGATGATCCGGTTTTCGCTTTGTTCTCTTTCCTGATGTATTCACTTCAGTCGGAATCGATTTTAATTGAATCGGTCGGTTATTGAATAATCGTAACGTAATCTTACCGGTAGACGGGTATGCTGGAAGTGGGTCACATCGGGTGAGGTTGCGGCTGAACGGTCGCCGGGGTTGCATACCTTGCTAATGACTACGTGTTAGCGATTGCAAAAATTGCATCACCATCATCATCATCAAACGTCGCTCACTGTTTGCTAAAGGCCCATGGTATAATATTATTCCTTACATTTGTAATTTTTCTGGTGGTAGGTCTCTTGTTGGTAACCCTGTAGGTAGGTACCACCGCAGCGCCTGTTGCAGCTGACAATCAGTACTATGCAAACATTAGAAAGAAAGAAATATTTTATTGTTCCATAACCTCATCTCTTTTTTTTCGACAAACATGTTTACGCTCTGTCTACATGTGGGCATGCATGGGCATACACCCATAAAACTGATTTTCAGCACAGCCATTTGATTGTGCCCGTACACACTGCCCTAACTTAGTACAGTGTTGAATGCAAGAGATAGCACCAAAAGGAAAACAGAGCAATACAAAGGACAGATACCTCATTTTTTTTATGCATACACAAAAACAAACGTAGAGCACACAAAACCAACACTAGCGGAAAGTGGTGGAACTCACCCTGGGGACAGTTAGATTACAGAATTTTTTTTTGCTCTTATAAGCCATGTTTTATATCCGGTCGTAAAGTTATTAACTGTCTTTAAGTTTCTAAAGTGAGGAGGGAGATTGTTCCAACACATCGTGGCGTTTTACTTAAAGCTGCCGCGGAAGGCAGCTGAGCAATGTGAAGTTACTACGAGCATATTAATAGCAGCTCTTGTGTTGTATGAAGTATTCTGGTCATGTATCCACTTAAGTTTTTTGTATAAATATCTAGATATGAGGACGCGGTGGACCGGAGGAACAAAAACGAGCGCACGCATGCTGCACTCGTTGTATTAGTCTCTTTGACATGTGACAATAAACAAGGACCAATGACTGTGATGAATGACGGTGATGTATTACCTCATGTCATAAAGTAATTTAAGCTTACAGAAACAATTTTTTACCATGTTCTAGATATATGAAACCATTCCTGGTCCATACGTAGCGCCAGGTGTATAGTTTGGCTTCTTGTCGTGATTTGTGAAATAATTGCTTGTTAAGAAACGTCAGACGCTCGTTAACATAGAATCGTGTTGTTTTTGCAACGATGTTAACGCCGGTAATATCGGCAGCGCGGCGCATGCGCACGGCTCGCAGCAGCTGGTCGCGGCGGGTGCGCCGCGCAAGCCGTACGATGAAGAGGCGCGGGCGTGAGCGCAGGCGCAGGCGCGGGCTCACTGGCTTGATGCTATCGCGTCGGTGGGGCACCCGCTTGCTCAGCAACACTCTCGTGCTCCTCCAACTTATTTAAAACGTGGATTGGATTTTCTCCATTCTGTTCTGGTATTTCGGTCAACTCGATATCATTTAAAATAGCGATTTGATCTCTATTATTTATGTCACGTTTTAGCTGAGAAATCGTATCCGATAATTCACTATTTAGTGAAGATCTTAGTCCTTCCAGCGACTGTTGTTCTAAACGGCCAAGACGATCTTCAACACCTTGTTTAGCTTTGTAATTTCCTGACTAAAGCAAACCATTTCTGTGGACAGAGTTCGTAATTCCGTACGGAGTGGAGTAGCTTTATCTCCTGCGCGAGTACCCCCTCTGTACGACAATCGACGTTAGCCGCTACGGTTGCCTGTATATTCTACAAGTCGTCCTTACTTTGCTGACCAGTAATTAAGTCTGTGGTCTTAGTAGCCTTATTTTTGCATATTTTACAAAACCATTTAACACAAATTTTTGATTCTGGGCTAATATTGACACACCGGCGATGATCAATAATGGAACATTTACAACACTTCGCTCCATCAGTCTGTGAGGAAAACTTTCCACAGTGAGCACACTTATAGCCATTGTTGTAACACAAAAAAAGCAAGTATTTATTTTTAATCGTTGGTTCCAAAAGCCGTTAATAGATGGCGCTGATTTTTATATTATGGTAATTATTTCTTTTCTACCCCAATATTTTTTTTTATAAATTTTCCTAATTTCTCAATCACACATAAACACATTAGAGGCATATGTTTGTTGTATACAATACCAAATTCTATCCGACTCCGGAGGGTAGACACAAAAATAGATAGTTGATCAGGCACAATAACTTCACTGTTTCCTTCACAATTCTTGACTTTCACTCAAAGATAACCCTTGCACTAATTAACTATAGTGTTATGGTATAAAATATGACGTAAAAAGTACTATTAAACGATATTCAAAATTAAAATAGCCAAATTGAACGGAGCAGTTTGTTGACAGGCACAATTCCCTCAACGCTCCCCATTATTGTATTCCGGTTTGAGGGGCGCTATAGCTAGTGTATTAACCGGGGTAAAGAGACCTAACATGTTAGGTCTAAAAGCGACGAGCACAATGTGGTGCTGTGTATATCATCTTAACTAGCACCATGTTATCATGGGCGGGCGTCACATTTACCATCAGGTGGACGTCGCTTCCTTTAATATAAAAAAGTATTTAAAGATATTCTTTCCATAAAAAAAATCATTTCAAACGTTTCGAGCTCATCAGATGTTTTCAGGTGACAGTTGTAAGCAGGTTACATACAATTTCCTAGAGTTTAATTAAGTCCTAGGAAAAGCAATTAGAATAGAACTAGGAAAAGAAACCGGAAAAAGCAATTAGATTTTTTTTTATGTTAAAAAAAAACTTTTCCCGTAGCGCTTTGCGCTAAGTGTAAAGTTCCCTTGAGCCTGCAATTAAGTTCCGGTTCGGTCTAAAAATTCAGTTTCATGTTAAACGTGTTTCCTGCTCGTGTAAAAAAAAAAAATTTTGACATGCTCAAATTTTGGTTGGACAATTTGTTAAGAGGTTGTTCGGTTTAAGGGTAGAAAATTAGGTTTATTTCTTTTCTTCACATCTAGGTCGTTTTCTATAGCAGTCACAAAAAGTAAAAAGGCTAAATTGTCTGGATATGTCATCGGTTTGAAGTTACTACTAAACTCATGGAGGTGAGACTTTACTGTGTTTTGGTTTGAAGGGCACTGTAGCTATTGATATTGTTGAGGTAACGACACTTAACATCTTCGTGTTTCAAGATTTCGAATATATTGTAGTGCTATGCTTATCATTTTAAGATAACATTATGGGCAGGAGTACAACTTACTTTCAGGTGAACGATACGATATTTCATCGTTTCGCAAATAAACACGAAATCACTTTAGTTAAATAAATAAGTAAAAACTGTTTGAATATAAACTACGTCGGCTTTCACAAAAGATTGTCTGCACGTCGCTCGTAGGAAACTATTTACGAAGATATCATTGCGAGCCTTCTCTCACATAATTCGATTTGTCTAAACGAATTTCGACGCGGAGTTCGCCCTTCAAGCGATTTTCGAGATACAGTTCCTCTATCGTACCTTTGCTCCTTAAATAAAACATCTTACACAATTCCATCATCGTGGGCATTGAGATCAAACTATATGGGATAAAGTGTTTTTATTTTCAATAAATACAAGTTATTTAAAATTTAATATTAATAATAGTCTTTATCAGTCGGGAATTTACTAATATAACAACAATTATAGTTTAAGGTAAATCGCCTATTTTATATTAACAGCAATATGTATTTAATGAAAACGCCTGTTACTTTTTAATAGCAAATATTTGTTATATAGATTCGTGTCTAATTTTAAAATGCAGTGGGTTTTTTAATTAAACTACTTTAGAATAAATTACTAGGGTATACATTGTTAATTATGAACTCAAAATGATATGTCCCATCTACATCTAATATTACTTTTCAGCGTTGCGTTAAGAAAGGCACTTGAAATGTTTATTTGCGGTCGGCAAACGAAAGTTAGAGCGAGCGGCGGGTTTCATCTTGTTTGTTAATTCACTGTGAACGGACTGCTGTAGCCAGCTCCAGTTCAGGACAAAAAAAAAATCAGTTTTATTTTAAAGACTACGAAAGTGGATTACTTTGTACGTTCACTTTGGTATTTCATCTTAATAACGTTTATACAAAATAAATAAGCAATATTTATTGTATTATAATGTTAGTAATATTTTTATATAGGCCCGAGTTCTATCTCCATTGAGCCTCATTTTCCAGCGTAGGAAAACACCACGGAGATTCCGCCTTATTCCAAGAACTACAACTTTATTAGACATATTAAGTGCAATCGCACTTAGGCAACGGTGTCTATAAATAAATGTCTTTGATTCTCGTTCCTTGTGAGGCAAGGCCTGAGTTTCAACAGTGAGAGCAATGAGGAAGCGATTTATGCATTCTTTATTGTACACCAGATCACTACAGCCATATAGCAAATGGCGGTCCTATAGCTGAAAACGATATATATATAAAAATATTATTTTGTTTTGGACTTACAAGTAATGGAGTCCAAATTTTTATTATTACTAAATTTATATTATATCATTAGGCATACAACATATTTTTAATGATAATGATTCTTTTAAATGGGTAATTAATAACAGAAGTATTTATCTTATTCATATTTGGTCCTTCAATCAAACGTACAATACGACAGGGTAAGGCATTTTCACAGGATTTTCAAAAGGATTGGGAAGTTAAAATTTCGTTGTGGCCACTCTTTATCAATATCCAGGGTTATAATTTCTCAGTATATACTTCAGGACATTTAGAGTTAATTAGAAAATATGGTGACAGTAACGGGGAGCGTTTTGTTGGATGAATCGTGAATAATAGATGCGCAGCAGCAGTCTGTATGCGAACTGGCATGGCCGTCAGCATACGTAATGCGACCGTCTCCGGAGTGGTCACTTTGCATGAGACAGTGTACCAGGGGCGATAACATCACTTCAAATGTCCATCCTACATTTCATTAAAGTTATTGCGCTTGTTTAAGGATATAGATCACGATATCAGAGTTGACCCATGTGAATCATGATATGGTCTTCGACAGATATAATTTAAAAAAATGCTTGTTTCAAGAGTACGTCGCGTTACTGTGGATATTATAATGTTTTTTATTGTATTATATAATCAACTGCGTTAATCACTAACTTATACTAGAAATATAAAATATTAATGCTAATTAAAGGTTTCCCTTAAGTAACATTAAGTACATGAGTAAAATGTTTTTTTCCTGTGCATGAACAGATTGTAAGAAAAATTACGAACAGGTAAATAGTGGCGTGTAAGGGGTCCCATACAACAACTCACGGGACCCAAGCCAACCTCATCTGCTCGTGGTGCACCCTGCTAATGAACAAACGAGGCTCTGGTTCCAACAACCTGCATTGGGCCAGCGTGCTGGAAAATGGCCCAAATTCCCTAAATGAGCCCCTATAAACGTGGAGACTTAAGAGGGCCCTATGTGCAGCTGTTGACGTCTATCGGCTGATGATGATGAGGTATAAGAGAAATATTTAAATAGGAATATTTGAGTACACACTTCTGAACGATATTCTGGATGCGGGACTGATCGATGTGGAGTTCTTTGGAGGAAGCTCATGTCCAGCAGTGGACGTCTATAGGCTGATGATTGATTGAACGATATTCTTAGACTTCTTCCATGATATTTTTATATAATCTCCTTTGTCTTCTAGTTTTACTTCTATTTTATTTATGATGGTTACAAGTTCCGCGTGCGTTGATCATGATGAAGTTGTGAAAATTGTTAAAAGTCATTAAAAAAAATATTCTTGTGTATGTATTTGTTGTTAAATTTTAGTTATATGCAACGGCGTTATTGAATTCTAATGCTACTGTTTATGTATTGTAATACTGTTAATCCGATAGAAAATATAGTTGTACTGACATAAGCGAATACTTGCCAGTCAAGCTGCTACAACTAAATTGGATTTTTTTTGTAGTTTTGCAAGTAATTTTTTTCCTCAACTTTTAATAAAATAATAATTTTTTTGTTTATATTAATTCTTGTTACTTTCATTAAGACTTCACTGATAGATAGACTGATAGACTTTTGTAATACTCTAGAAGAAAAATGTAAACAACTAAATGGGTTTAAGTTTTTAAACCACACTTGATATAATACTATACAGATGTTTATTGCGTATATGCTATAAGTTTAAGCTGGCGCTACTTTAAAAGGCTTTAATAGAGTTTGAAATGAGCAGTGCATTAAGAGCCGCAAAGTGCATTCGATCGCTGATTCGCGTATATTAATATAGCGCCGCGTTGTATTGAAGCTCTGCAACGTTAAGGGTACATTTCACTAACAGTGTGCTATATTAATTCTCGACACTATCCATTTATATATGATCTTCTTTTATTATTTAATTAATTATCAAGTTCAAAGCGCTATACTATTATGCTTTTATTTTTTTTTAATTTATATATGTAGAAAGATAAAAGATTTTTTTTTATAATGAAGTTCACTAGACATCCATAACTCTGCGTGGAGAAAATGCTCCTTAACGCCCATTAAAACCAGTACTCTTATACTACTTTATACGAAAGTAATTACTGAGTTTGTGTATGAGTATTACATGTTTTGCAAATAGACATACGTCACGAGAGATGTATGCCCAGCTGTGGACAACAATCGATAGTGACAGTGATTATTGTAATGATACTTAATGTCGTATTTGTTAGGGCAACAATCAAATAAATAGTATTATGTCAGTTTCCACATCTGATGTATTTTACAATTATCTTATGGTTATAATAATATGAAAAATTCTATCCTGGGTCGGATGCTAGCAACACTGCGATCGCGTCAAAGTGCCGACGTGGGGTCACGTATTACGAAGTGTTGCGGTATGAACTGTAGTTTGTTACGATTTGTTTCAACCAGCTTCTACACTTCGGTAAAGATCATCATACCATATAGTATTGATATAAAATTTATAGATTTGTATGAAATATGAGAGTTAACTTTGAAACGGTTTAACAATAATTATCATTGATAGAGTTTCCCTAGTTAATTGTTTTGGTTCTCTTCACAACCCAAAAGGTTAATTGGAGAAGAGTGCTTTGTAGTATCATGTGCGTATATTTGTGTTTTTTCTTTACCGTTTACTCTGCAAAAGTATACATTAATAATATAAGTACTAGCTTCAAATATTATAGTAATGTTATAGATTATATCAAAGGACTCAACAAGTCGAAACAATTAATATAAATAAACCTCTTTATGTACACTGTTACTTAGGGATTTCCCTATAAGAAAGATATAGTAATAATTCAACAAATTAAATTAATTTTTTTATACCTATATATCCTATGTTAAGATAAGAGTATATAGGATCTGGTTTAAATGATGCTAAAGCTAATAAAATATGTAATTGGAAAATGTTTAACCCGTAACGGATCTAATTTTAAGTTAGCCCGTTAATCGACCCGTGGGCATAAATAGCCCGGCGACCCGTGTAGTTAACTCCGGTAGCTTTACGATCTGACATTAGCTACAGGCTAATGCCGCCATACACTCCACTGATTACAGCAACTGCGAGTTACGGGTCCTGTCCTGAAGATAACTTCAAGCAACACCTCTCAAACATTGACAGTGGCAAGAAATCTTATATCTGTTGATTTTTTCATTGCTTTCTCTTTATCTTATTTTATACATATTTATATGTAAAATCTCCACAAACCGGCATAAAGAGTATATCCTCTAAAGCCTGTTAAATCAGATTTTACCTTCCATTGTTATACAATAGTTATAACTAAAGAGGTTACTTATATAATAGTTGTAGGATTCCTAAGTATAAAGTTAATGTAAGACAAAGTTCCGTTGAAAATAGATGGATAGAGAGTTCAAATTTTCAATCTAAGAAATTATACCTTAAAAGTTTTTTTTTATTCTACAAAGCGAAGAGACGAGTAAGACATTAATCTGATGGTGATGCGCTTGCCAATAACAACTTAGCTCTAGTTAGGATATTATACATTGGACCACATTGCACTCGTCGTCTTGGGAGATGAGATGTTAAGTCTCATTACTCCAGTAATTTTACTAGCTATGGCGTTATTCAAATCAGAACACGGTAATGTTATCTACCTGGACGGTAACAGAGACCTACTACCAGTAATTGGTCTTATCCTACGCCTTGCTCATTATTAACTAAAAAGGACATATGAATACAATAACTAAATAAGACTCAAAACGATATTTATTTAAAAACTATATCTGGTACTTTGTTTGCTGCTAAGTGTATCACTTCCGTGCTTGGCCGGAAGGTTTAATTAAAATAGCAACAGTGTATTCTGTTTTGTAAATTATTCACGAGCAAAAAAAAACTCGTTTTGAATGGACCATTTTCAGTTCATTTGGAGTCTCTGCATCATACCTTTCACTTAATGGCTCTTGGCATTTTAACTTAAAGCCGCTTCGACTGGCCGCAAGTTTAATGTGAAAATGAGCGGAAGTACGATGGTGAAGCTTTTTCGTATACATTTTTAAATTTATGTTAATTTAAACATCGTCATCATTAACGTTATCAGTCTTTGTTTATCCAGTGTTGGATATAGGCTTTCCCTAATGTCTTCTATCAAATCCGATCCTCAGCTTCTCGCATCCACCCACTTCCGACTGCTGTGATGATGTCGTCGGTCCATCTGAAGGGAGGGCGTCCTATACTTCTGCGACCTATACGCAGCTTCCACTCCTAGACTCCTTCCTCCATCGGCCGTCACTGACACAACAGGCATGGCCGGTCTACTGCCACTTGCTTTTGAGAGCTACGTCGACAGCTTCCGTTCTCCATCGAATTTATTCGTTTCGGATTTTGTCCCTTAGAGAAATGCCAAGTGTAGCTCTCTCCATCGCTCGCTGTGCTACTATGAATCGGTGAACCAGCCCGATGGTCACGTCCCATGTCTCTCCATCCTAAGTAAGGGTAATTTAAATAAATAAAAAAAATATGTTAAATACAAGTCAATAGAAAGCTAGTATCTAATAAATTATAAACGACCTTTAACCATTTGGGATCATCACTACACACAGACAATATATTTACTCCTAGATCCCTGTCGCCTGGGATCATCTAGGTAAATGCAGCCGACAAACAGAATACTGTGCAAAATTTACTGTGTTCCGGTTTAGACGACGCTGTAACTAGTTCAATCATTGTAGTTACGTGGGTCAACACCTTATGTCTCAAGGCGACGAAAGTGATACGCCTGTCCATGACAACGTGAGCTAGACCACATTGTGCTCGTCGCAATAATTTCACTAGCTACGGCCCCCTTCAAATCGGACCACAGTGATGTTCGCAGAGTATTGTTTGTCAACTGCAGTAGGAGCTGCGGTGGCCCCTAGACGGTCTCCGGCACCAGACACCTGCCAGCAGTTTTTTATTGATTATGCATTATGATAATAGCAATACTTTGTCATTGGATTAGTGTCGGTATTATATGGAGCATCCGGTCCTAAGCAATCGAAATCTGGCCACGGTCCGGCCAGCATCACAGTCCGGCTGGCAACGGGCCAGGGCCACGTTAATACCGCTCCGTAATAACCGCGGCTAATAAATTACGCCCCAATACCAACTAATGGAATGAAAACGGGATCTGAGTTCAGATTTACAGCAGCCCTGTAGTCTTGGGCTGTTAAGAATAGGACCGAGGTAAGCTCTGCCTGTCGAAGAAGGGGACTAAAAGAGTCCTCGGGTTTGTGGGCTTTGAGGGTGGGGGTCCTTAGCGCTCAATAAGCGAGCGTTTGGTCTTGTATTTGTCGTAGCACATCGTGGTTGCTAAGGAGGGCTTTGCCATTCCATGGCAAATTTTAACTAGAGTGCAGGGGGCACCGGTGCGTTCTGTAGGAAATCCCGGAAACCCTCCTAATACACTGACGGAGACCATCGAGGGGGTTTTAGTGGGTAGAGGCCCTCACTTAACCTTATCTTCCCCTCAGAAGCAAGATATCTTTTGAGAACATTTCCTCCGTGATAAAAGAAAGTTTAAATTTATAGTGCCGAAATGATTTTTTCTTCATGAACTTGTAACGGAAGATATCATAGTGTGTGTATATGTATAGGAGATATCCAGAGATTCATTGACTCATAATGAGATCTCCGAAGCTATTAGACACAAACACTCAACATTTGGCAGAGATATTGCTTCCTTCGTTTAGAAGTTAGTTAAAAAGGGTTTTTACGAAATTCCTTCTTCTCTGGGAGTTGCGAGGAACAGCTAATGTGTATATATATATATATATATATTAATATACATATATATATATATATATATTGATATACATGTTAACGTTTGATTTCAACTTAATTCGATATAGTGGTCACTTTTACTGGTCGTAGGTTTCTGTTGCCAGAGACCATTTAAGTAACACTGCAGCTGCTATTTCTGTTGCCGAGCATTAATCAAATATTACTCTGTTCTGTACGGTTATAGGGGCGCTGGGGGTAGTCAAGTTACTGGTATAAAGTGATTTAAAATCTTATGGGTCTGCGATGAGCACTCTGTGATACAGTGTGTATCATCTTAACTAGCGCCACGTTGTCACGGGCATATTGTATTTATTACCATCAGTTGAACGTCTCGCTTCTTGTTGAATGTAAAATAGACAAATTGACGGCCCTGGTGAACATCAACTCGTTCTCGGTTTTAAATCAATCCCTATTAATATTTACAAACATTAACTGTACTATCGGCTGACAGTGATGATGATGATTTACTGTACTTGCAAGCGTGTAAAGCTCACGGTTCGATCCTGCGATGAATTCGTCCCGTTCGAGAATAACATGCTCTGACATGGTTGACACAAAGCCTTGATACTCTTTAAATTAAAATGCTCAGTCCCAGTAGTGAGAACAATGCTTGGGCTGTGAATTTGTCTGTCCGTGGTGAACTGATGATGTTTGAATATGTAGAAAGTAACACAATTGTATATAACTTACGACGCAGAACACCCACACCGCTCCACAGCGGAAGACCTTGACACAGTTGAATAGTTCAATGCTTTACACTTTTTAAATGCATACTTTATCACGGAAATACATCATTCTTTGCTCTCTTCATTCTGAAGGTTGCTGAAGATGGCAGCGACAATTTTTACGAATTAAAAACAATGGTTTATAACTCAGTGACTTCCATGGGACAGTGGGTGATCGATTGCTTTATAACATGAAGGACGTAAGTCGACTCCAGCAACACAAATGGTCTACTGCCGTGAAAAACTATGACTTATTTGATTTTAGTTTGGATGGTGGATAGCTACCACCCTCATTGTCAATCCGTTACTATAGAAGCATAGCTTTAATGTGGAAGTAATACACATGACTACTATTTTAGGCGGAAGAACTTCACCACTATTAAAGCCTTTCTTTTAAAAGCTTTCCTGGTGGTAAGTCTCTGTTACCGCATACTGCCTGGATCGGTACCACCTCAGCTTCTATTGCAGCTGACAAACAGTACTGTACAAACATTATTGTGTTCCGGTGTTAAGGGAACTGTAGCTAGTGTCATTACTGGAGTAACCGAGTCTCAAAGCGACGAGCGCAATGTGATGCTTTGTACATCATCCTAACTAGAGCCACGTTGTTATAGGCGACCGTATCACTTATATTCAGGTGAACTTTCCGCTTTTCTCGTCGCTTCGTCGAATAAAATAATACTTAAATAAAATTACCTATTCCAGTTTATTAATGTTGTATTGTTGTACTACACCTAACTTGGTTGTACATAAAAAAAATATCGATTGGATTAATTTTATAACGGATGTTATACAAAACCTTCACTAGAATGTCAGCAGGACTTAATTGGTTATGGTGTCATAAAGAATGTTTCGCTGCTTTTCGGCGGAAAACAAATTTTCCATCCGAGATAAAGTTCTCGTTGGCGGAAAATGAGCACAAAGTTAGACTATTGTCTCCTCCATTAAAGAAGATAATTAAAAAGTGGGGATTTATTTTGTGTATATAAAGTTTATAATAAATATTAACAGCCATGGGTTTCACTAAGCGTTTGGTATATATTTAAATATTTAAGGCATAAAAGTTTTGTGGAAGCATTACAAGAGATTTATGTCCCGCAGTGGATCTCCAACGGTTGAAATGATGATAATGATGTAGGACATGAATTAATTTACATGTATACTTGTAAAATGTTTACTCGTGGTAAGTTTCTAATGCCATACACCTAGATTAGGTACTACAGCAGTTTATTGTATTACTGTGTTCCGATTTGAAAGGTCTTGTGGTTAATAAAATTAGTCGGATGACAAGATTTTACATCTTATATCTCAAGGCAATGAGTCCAATATGGTACAGTGTATTTCATCCTAACTAGCGGCACGTTGTTATGGGCAGGCGTATCGTTTACCATCAGGAAAACGTCTCGCTTATCCATAATCTCGTCTCACTCAGCGAATAAAAAAAAATAAGGGCAGAGCTTTTATCTCCTCTTGAGATTATGTTTTAAATAAAAAAAACTTATAAAAGGATCAAATCTGCAAAAAATGCTTTTGTATTGAACTAAAGAAATGTTCCTTCTCTCATATGGGAGCTACGTCAGTAGAGCTACGCCGGTGAATTGCAGCGCCACTACGTAGCGACGGTGTAGACCAGGCGTAGCTCACGTAGCACGGTACATTAAACGAATTCGCGTAACTTGTCAGGCGCGCTGAAATGCGACTTCTACGTCCCGCAGCTGTGGAAACGCTTCGTTAACTTAATATTTATTTCCGTTTCTATCGACTTCATCAAAAGATTTCTATTTCATGCTGTTATAATAAATAGTTTTCGTTTAGTAATATATATATATATATATAAATGAAAGAACAAACTGATTTGCGCGTAGCACATTCTAATATAGCTTTAATTTAACTTATTAATGAAGTAGTTTTCCGGTGATGTTCGTTATATTAAATCAAAAACAAAACACCACTAGAAGACTTCACGACACAGTGAGCTCACTCTGCGTAGATCAGACAGATAATATTTAAATAATAAAAAAATATATATAAAAATAAAATAAAAATATTTATAAGTATTCCATGACCATGGCTGCTGAAACGACGATGAAAACGAGAGAATAATTATATAAATTAAATTATAAGATGAATCCGACAGAAATCTGTAAAAATTTTTATTTAATGTATTCACGTAAATATAAGAAATCATTATAATAATTTACCTTTTCTTTTGGTTTCGGGAAGGAGGGAAATCTGCGAAAGATTCCCTGCTTCTGGCGGAAAGTTAGGGTTATGTGAGATTCTTGCTAACTAAAACCCCCTCGGTGCTCCGCATCAGTGCATTCGGAGAGGCTCCGGGATCTATTACAGAATGCACTGGTGCACCTCTACACTTTGTGTTACACGTCTCTGAGGAAGAGCCTAACTCTCCTAGGCACCATCGCTGAGCCGTACGCTGTCCCACTCAGGTTCGCTTATTTAATGATAAGGGCTCCCACCTTCAAGGCTTACGAAACTCCTAGCCCCTTTTAATCGTCTTCTACGACAGACAGGGCTTAACTTAGTCCTATTCTTACTAGCCCGAGAATACAGGGCTGATGTTAATTTACCTAATTTCCCAAGTTGCAGATCTGGGAACCCTTGAAAATTATATTTATAAGTTTCTTCTTTTTTTTTATTAAAGGTTTTTTTATTTTCATATTACCTATACGTAGGCAGTATCTGCAGTGTAGAACTGAGTAGAGTAGAAATGTTTGGAGAAAGTATAGACTCTATCGGGTGACGATGATGATGAATAATATGTTAATTTTGCTAACAAAATATAACCTCAACATAAGCTGTGTAAAGAAACATTTTAGTTGACGTGTTGTTCAAAGATTATCTTTTTAGTTTGTATACTACTACAATTAGTAGCATTATTGTGATGATGTAGATTCGGTGCTCTATCCATCTGGTGATAATCAACCTACGTATTTAAATTTTAAGTGTTGGTTTAGTATACTGCTGTATTGATATGGCGGGTTTCTGAAATCCTCTTTATGAACAATAATTCTCATTATCACGAGTTACTATAAACAAAATGATCCATATTGTATTAATTAAACCGCTTATTAGCGGTACCGTAGGGGATGTATAATCATCGATTAAATACCTTAGCGGCCGCAAACTATGGTTATTAATTCATATTGTATACGTATGTTGAGCAGCTTCATTGTCATACACGAATAAATTAATAGTGAAGCTATTCGGGGCTGATATACTTCGCTAGTCATATTGAGGAATCAGATCTAAACAGTCAAGTAATTACACTGACTCTAGTGTCCTTCACACCAGTTTAGATTTTGCGATAGAAAAGTAGGAAATTAAATGAAGAATCGCGTGTGTTTGTATTCTGGTTAATTTATAAGATAATGAGATGAATTTTATGTATAGATATTAAACAGAAAGAGAGAGCGGATGATAGACATTTTACATTGAATGAAAATAAGAAAAAACTAAAGAGTGAAGAGTTAAATTATATAGTAGTCTTTAAGGATTTCCTTTCTCTTTCACTTCATGTATTTTTTCATATGTAGTATAAAAAGAAGACGAAAGAATCGGGAAACTATAAAAATATGTCTTATGTTATACTTTTGCAGTCTAGATCCTATAAATTATTTCATAGTTGTATGTTTCCGTTTCATAAAATCACTAATACTGTTCCAAAAGCAGTTTCACATTAAAAAAATAGATTTTTTCATTTACAATGTAATTCTTTATTTATGAGAGTTTACTTATTACGCGATGTTTATTAAGAAGGGGAAGTTGGAGCGAAAAGCACTTAACGCTGAGCTAAGAAAATACGAATAAGGAGCCCCGTTAATATGTGACATACTGCCGTGTTCCGGATCCGCACGTGCGTTTCATATTTATATCCCTCTTAAGACGCTGAGCACCGTAGCCCAGCGCTACGGTAAACTCGTAGCCAGGGTATTACTACGAGTTCTTATATTTATATATACTAGTCCCTGTTTGCTTTGCTCTGCTGGCCGTAACACTTTCGCAACTCCCATTTGGGAAAGGAATTCTGTAAAATCCGTACTTAATTAACATCTAAAAAGGGGAAGTAATATCTCTAAGAAATTTTGTTTGTTTACGTCTAATAGTTTCGAAAATCTCGTGATTAGTCAATAAATCTCTTGATGTGTCTTATATGTGTAGATTTATTTATATCTGAGTATTGTGAAACTATCAATTTGTTTAAAGAAATGATGGTAAAGTAACATATGTATTTCTTTTCTTTAAAACACGCATCCATACAACAAATACACATTTGAGTCCCGCACAACAACTCACTGGACTTAAGCTAATCTCACCTGTTCGTTGCGCGTCCTGCTAATCAACAACGAGACCCTGGCTCCTGCCAACCCGCATTGGACTAGGCCATATGAACCCCTATAAATGACGGCTCGGCTATAAATGATTACTATAACGGTAAGATCGATATATTTTACTTTCGTTGATCGCAGTGTTTTTATTCTATAGAAGAATTGGATGTCGTCAATGTAATGTGGATTCGATGTCGAATAATAATTGAATGTCGGCAAAGTAAATGACCGGTCCTCCATTCGCATTTAAATAGGAACGAAACCAAAATGCAAGCTCTTGGGAACTGTAGAGATGTTGTTGCGTTGAACAACATTCAATTTTCGTAAATCGAATTTGAACGTTTGCATTCCCAAAAACACATTTACATTTGGTACACTTGTCCACGGGCCGTGTGTTTCCGGACAGACGGACTGCGTTCAATTTAATGAACAAACATTGTTCCGGTCTCAGCCACTCGCGCTGAGACAGTCGTCATCGGACTCTAACGAATCTAAACCTTGTGCTTTCGACTTTAAGGTTCCATTTCCGTCGCATTGCTTTGTCGCAAATTCAGGATCTAATAAAGCCACGGCCTCCATTCGACGATTCTAATGGACACTTGCAGCGCTACTACAAATTGTATTCTAATGAAGCTGCAGCTCTTACACACTAATTAATGACACAGGACAGTGTCTTCAATAGAAAATATTGCGGGGGTAAAGAATTTTCTGATCAAAATACAGCTTAGTTATATAGCTTAGTTATATAATGCTATATGGTATTTCATTAATCCATTTGCGTGGCAGTCACTCAACTTTACTTCTATATAGAAGATATCTAAAGTTACATTGACTCATCACGAGATCTTCGTAAGTATTAAACGTAAACACTGAAAATTTTATAGAGATATCGTTTCAGTTTTTTTTATTTGTTCCCCACTTGCGTGTTTTAGGTCAGAGCCTTTATTTACTTTTCATATACCATCAGTTCTTAATATCTAATTTATCTCATTCTCATCTTTCTTCCTATCTTGTCTTTCATACTCTGTTCTTCCTACACATCTTTTCTACTTTCATTCTATATTCCATTTGTTCCTTCCGTACCTCTTGCAAGTGAAGATCGTCGCTTTCCATTACATTTTTCTGAAATGGACCTGAAAAACTTAAAGATCATCTTTTGCAGCATTTTATATTTTTACTTTTCTCTCTCTTTTCTTCCCATTTTCGGTGTATATTTAAAATCTCAATTTTTATCACAGCTATATTTATTTCACTATAGTTATTCTATTTCCACAATTTTTTATACTTTCATTTTATTTGTTTTTTACTGTTTCTACTATAATTTTTCTGCAGAATTTAAAAAATATTCGACGACCTTCGCCTTCACTCATCAGAGAGGCAATAATTTCCTCGTTTAATTGCCATCCCAGTTTTATCTCGCACTCTACACGATCTTTCCTATATATGGGACAGGAGGTGATTATATGCGCTTCTGTTATTTAGAGGTCAGCTACGAACGGATTGTATGAAATGTTACCCCCGAATGGATTGCGGGGATGTTACATCCAGCAATGCGGGCGGGGAACAGCTAGTTATAACATAGGTAGCTAAAATGATTAATGCAATATATGTAGACCAATCTTGCATTTTGTTCGTCAACGCATATAGAAGGAGTTATCAGTTCGCGAATAACAACATTTTGATGTCGACTAAGACCTGAAAGCCGGATAAAAATAGTATAACCAACTTACATTAAGTACATAACATTCGAAAGTCCAGCGTAATTTAAAAATCTTCAGTTAGCAGTTCAGTACAAGTCTTCGTCGTATTTCTCTATAGAATAATCTATATGTGTGTTTTACTCTCACTCACTCGAAGGGTGTAAGGGGTCTCGCACAACCCACAGGACCCAAGCTAACTTCAACTGCTTATGATACACCCTGCTAATCAATAAATGAGGCTTTGTCTCCCACAAGCCCGCATTGGGCCAGGGTGGTGGAAAATAGCGTAAATTGCCTCCCCTATGAGCGATGATACAGACGACGAGTGCTAATGCTCGGCGATGCTGGAGGCCATGCTGACTGCAATGCATGACCGATCGATGTGGAGATTTTTGGGGAGACCTATGTCCAGCAGGGGACGTCTATCGGCTGATGATGACGATGATGATGATTATGTGTATTTTACTCTTTAATATAGTAAGGTGTGCGTGTTAGTAAATGGGTTGATGTTTAAGCCGTGACGTGGTTGTCCGCAGGCGGGTGGGCTCTCGGTCGGCGCACGAGCCGGGGCGGTGGTGCGGGGGCCGCGGGCGGAGCGGGGGCCGAGGGCGGCTCGCCGAGTTGACGTCATGCTCAACGACTCCAACTTAACAGCTAACCTCACAGACCTGGCGTTCGACTCCGACCTCCCAGCCAGCCCCTACAGTCTGGCACAGACGATCGTCATCGCGATCATCGGTAGTGTCCTCTCCGTTCTCACCGTCGTCGGCAACTCGATGGTGATGATCAGCATCAAGATCGACAAACAGCTGCAGACCATTAGCAACTATTTCCTGTTCTCTCTGGCGGTGGCCGACTTCGCGGTCGGTCTGATATCGATGCCGCTGTTCACCATGTTCACCATATACGGGTACTGGCCGCTCGGGCCGCACGTGTGCGACACCTGGCTGGCGCTGGACTACCTCGCGTCGAACGCGTCCGTGCTGAACTTGCTAATCATAAGTTTCGACAGATACTTCAGTGTGACCCGCCCGCTCACCTACCGGGCGAAGAGGACTACACGCCGCGCGAAAGTGATGATAGGCGGTGCGTGGGGCTTCAGCCTGCTGCTGTGGCCCCCCTGGATTTACGCGTGGCCGTACATAGACGGCGAGAGGAAAGTGCCGCCTCACGAGTGTTACATTCAGTTCATAGAGACCAATCAGTTCATCACGTTCGGCACCGCCATCGCGGCGTTCTACGTGCCCGTGACGGTCATGTGTATATTGTATTACAAGATCTGGAGGGAGACGAAGAAGAGGCAGAAGGACCTGCCGAACCTCCAGGGCGGGAAGAAGCACGACTCTTCCAAGAGATCCAATTCGAGGTGAGCGATTCCTGATTAATTATACGAAATCATACCAATTATACACTGAATTATTTTCAGTGGGTAATCGCGACGTTCCTTGTAGAGTTATATTTTCAGCATCACTTTATACCATGTTTAAGAAAAATCTTTTATTCGTATATTTAATATAAATAACTTATTTGTTTTTTTATTCTAAATTCAAGTTGAACAATAGGTAAAAGAGTGTATTACCATGCAAATCGAAAGCAGATGTATTAACTTAAGTTATTCGGTTGTTAGGTTTCGCTACCGAAATCGTAAGCTGTTGATTTAACAGACGTTAATAGGCCCGGAGCCGCCCATTTCCTGTCTGGGCGCAGTAATGGCAGTTTTTACCCTCACCTCCCTGACGCTGAAGTGACTCCTAAATGACTTCTATACGACGGCAATGGTAAATCATTCGAGAACTTCCAAGAGTTGTTCTTACAAAACTCCCAGTAATGTACTAGAAAATTCGATAGCTCTATTCGTTTTCTATTTTTTTTTTGTGTAGAGATTTTTGAGGTAGAAATATTTTTGTCAGTGGAATTATATTGGATGACGATGAATCCTCCCCGGTTTTCATAACTTCGTTGATTTTCTCTGTCCATAACTGTTAAATGGTGGTGAGTTTCTGTTTCCGGAAACCGTCTCGGTAGCTGCTACTGCAGTTCTTATTTCTGTGAAAATATTACTGTGTCCTGGTTTGAATGGCGATGCAACTAGTTAATTTACTGGGGTAATTAGACAACATCTGAAGTCTCAACGTGACGAGCATGATTCAGTGCTTTGTATATCATTCTAACGTACGGTCATCAGGTCTGTCGTCATCATCAGGTGAACGTCCAGCTCGTGTCATCGTTTCGTACAATTCACGCGTATTCCATAACATCATCATCATCATTTCAACCGATGGACGTCCACTGGTGGGTCTCCTGTGATGTGTTCCACAAACCAGGCTCTTGCGCTGTTTAAATCCAATAGCTCTCACCGATTTTTTTTCCTTAACATATTAAATTGAAAACGTTAGCTTATACAATAGTGCTTAAAGATATGAGGAAACTAATTTCCATATAAATTGAACTGTATTTTTACTGGCGAAATTTACTTTAATATAAAGTTAGCGCACCCCCCTCTCTACACAGGTACCGTGTAGGGGAGGGGTACAGTATTTGTTTCGCAATTACCGCCTGTCGTTTGAACGTCTGCGATACTCGCTCTCCTACAACCCCCCTGTCTGCTGTTGTTCGCACCTGTTTGAAGCAAGATTTAACGTTTCATCTTCGCCGTTCTGAAAGCTTTTGTATGTACCTACTCTATCAGACAGTTCCGTTTGGATGTGATCGATTTAATGCGTGACTGAGTTGAGAAGCGATCGCCGTTAATGTGATTATGGCATTAATTTAAGATCCTATTCTACACTTCCATCTAAAATGTATAGAATGGACATTTGGGGTGCAGTGAAAAGCTTATTTTGTGTCTGAAAACCCCATAGCTGGTCCATTGCGGCGTTCTTCAATTTTGGCATTCCACAATCTCTCACCAGTAGCTCCAAGAAGCTGTAGTGCATGCAGCGGCCACACCCCGGTAAACCGCGTCAGCTCGCGGGTTTAACCTGGTTAAGAGGGATCTTACCGCTTAAACGGTGAAGTCTAATAGCGGTTCCATCCTGTCAAATGCACACAAATCTAGACCGATACAATTGGTAACCCATCGTAGATTTGCAGCGGAAATGGCGTGCCTGGCGGGTACTAAAGCAACGTTGATGGTTTAGGGCGTGGGTGCTAAGTAGGGATTTGCTCTTCCGTGGGATGTTTTAGCCAGAGTGCAGGGGAGCACCGGTGTGTTCCGTAGGAGATGGCGGGGCCCCTCCTAATGCACCAGCGAAGGGATTTTAGTGGGTAGAAGCCCCACATAATCTTGTCTTCCTTCCACAAGCAAGGTTTTAAGATTTTACCCGCGATAAAAAAAAACAACATCCGAACTCCTTTGCGGTTGTATTGGTTTTCCGTTGCACTGGGATCAGAAGAGTAAGGACGAGTATGTGCACATGCGTTTGCGCGTACGTTTGTGCACCGTAATATACCCTGCGCATTGGACTGTATCAGTTTGGCTTGATCAGCCACACTGAGGCACATGAGACTACATAGAATAGACATTATGATACAAATATTTCATTGTAAAATGTTAGCCAGAGTGCGGCAAGCAAACCAGTGTTCATACAAAGCGGTAACTTGATACTACAAGCAAACATACGGAGTACGGTACTCGCTTACTGGCTAGCCTCCAAGATAACAGTAAACATTGTTTATTTACCGCTGGATACTTCCTCGGTCACCAGCTAATAAATGTTTGTCCATACAAATAAGAACCTTCTTCTATTAATTAATCTATTTATGTAATTATGTGTAAGGGGTTCTGCGGAACAACTAACGGAACCTAAGACCACCTCACTTGCTCGTGGTGCACCCTACTAACCGACAAATGAAGCTCTGGCTCTCATCATCCCGCATTGAGCCAGCGTGGTGGGAAATTGCTCAAATTCCCCTACAATTGAAAGCTTCTAGTTCCTGGCGGTACCGGAGACCATGCTGATTGTAAGGTCGCGTGAAGCTGCTGGATGCGGGCAGACCAGAACCGATCGATGTGGGGATCTTTGTGGGAGATTTATGTCCAGCAGTGGACATCTATCAGCTGATGATGATGTATTTATATAGTTGTTACTTTAGTTTTAACTATTGAGTTATTATTTCTTATTTCTTCAATATTACCTCTGCCTTCCGGAGTATACGAAGAGAATCTTACGGAGGTGTTAAGTTATCTTTTGATGCTGTAATGTAAAGCAAGATTGAACAAATGAATAAAAAACCTTTATCCTGATAAAGATACTTTAAAGGACGTTAAACAAGATTGCAGAGAGAATATTAAAGAATAGAAAAAACAATTTAAATACAGATATTAACAAAGTTACCCTTTGTTATAAAAATAAGAGATAAGTTACACAAGACATTTATCAATTAAGTGTAAGTGTAACTTTATTGCATCCAACAAGCAGTATTGTGAAAACATTACTCTGTTCCGGTTTGAAGGACGCTGTAGCTAGTGAAATTACTGGCGTAACGTGTCTTTTGTCTCTGCGATGACCACAATGTCGTGTATCATTGTAACTTACCATCAGGTAAATTTATGGCTCGTCCTTTCACTACATAAGTTAAAAAAAAAAGTTTGTAAATAACAATGATGCATTAGAGTAGATGTTCATATTGCATTTCATTTTTTATCTATAACGAAAGAGATGTTCAGCTGATGGTAAGCGATACGCCTTCCCATAACGAGGTTACCCTCGCCAACATGACACAGCACAGCATTGTACTCGTCGACCAATTGCCAGAGAAAAGCTGCACTATTCCTTTATGTAACCAGCGCCAGGATTCTTTACTTCTTTAATGCTTCTCATTGTCTTCTTCAACATAATATCGAATATTAGCCAATAGTATATATGGCATTGATAATTCTTAAATCTGTTGCTCATGTATTTCTTCATCCCATAAATTTACTATTATATAGTTATATTATATTAACAAGAAAAATTCACCCCATTGTTCAAATGAGGCGCACGGGAAAGCGCCATGGATAGAAAAGCTTGCATAAGCTCGCGCTCGTCAACTTAACTCTTCCGAGTCGTATTTTTTAGCAATGTCTTTTACTTAGCCTTGGAAACTTCACTGAAGGCGAAGGGGGTGTTTTGTGTAGAAAGGGGAAGGAGAGTGGTGGGGAGGAGCGAATGAGATCGACCAGACCGACGTGAGCGAAGGTTGAAGCGGCGGAATTTTTATTAGCTTTAACTAAACGATTTTTCATTGGAGTGGCGGGGGATGCTTCTTCTTATTATTGAAGCGGTTAAATCGTTTTCAGGTCACTTGTTACTGTTAAAAAATGTTAGAACTGAGTGCAATCTACAAATAAATTCTAATAGAATTATGAACTGCCGGCGATGGGACTTTGAAATTGTTAAACTTACTTTCGCCTTATATTATTACTTCTTGTTTCCTCAAATCGATAATATCGCAATGCACATTTCTGATGCATATCATTGTGGGTATCATATAACTGGGATCCAGTTATATTTCATAATAAGCGCAATTTAAGTTAGCATTACGTGAATACTTCGTTTACGGGTAAAAGTGGTACCAATCATAACCAATAAGTCGTATCCATTACAGTCCCCCAAATAACACGATAACTTCTTAACTTAGAAATTCTACATTCCTTCGCTCCAGTTCCAAGATTATTTTAGAATTAGATTTCTGTTAGTCATTTTGATTTTCAATAAGTTTTTAATAATCTTAAACAAAATAAAATTAAAAAAAAAACAAATGGTACAAGACCCATAGTAGGTCTCTGTTGCTGGATACCGATTAGGTATCAGCGCAGCTCCTATTCCCGCTGCAAAACACTAGTGTGCAAATATTACTAGCTTCTAGTAAGGAAGTGGTTCTAGCTAGTGAAATCACAGAATATCTTATGTCTCTGCGACGAGCACAAAATTGTAGAATGGCATATCATACTTACTAGCGCTGCTTCTTATTGTCCGGTTTCAAAGATTAAAAAAAACTGTAATCATTAACTTAACAAAGCAAAAGAAGATACTTCCGAGCAACGTCAATAATCTAATACTTAAGGTCATGCTTAAAAAAATGTCGTAAAATGTATAACTCCAAATGATTAATAGCCTTCCGACATTTTGTTTTGACACTTATTAAAAAAAAAACTTTCTAGCGGACATTTTCCGAAAACGTCGTCTCATTCGGAGCACGGAGAAAAACCTTTTTGTTCCAGCAAAAGATGTTTTCCTCTGACTAAGCGCTAGTAGTAACAGAAAAAAACGTTTTATTTAAAACATATTCGTAAAGTTCTTGAAGCTTTGTGTAATACAAAATGGCCGCTATTAAAATACTAAGGGAGGGAGATGTTTTGACTTTAGCGAGGAGACGAGCGGGACATTCAGCTGGTGGTAAGTGATACCCCAGCCCACATGGCGTTAGTTAGGATAGTATACACTGCACCACATTGCGCTCTTCGCCTTAAACAGTAGGATGTTTATTATCATTACTTTAGTAATTTCACTAGCTACAACTCCTTTCAATCCGGAACACAGCAATGTTTGGACAGTATTGTTTGTTGATTGCAATAGATGCTGCGGTGGTAGCTAGCTGAATGGTCTCTGGTGACAGAGATCTACCCACTAAGAAATAAAACAAAAAGAAATGAAGAAAGAATAAAAAAAAATATGCAGGGAATGATTATTTTTAGTCTCCCCCCTCCTCTTCCAGAGATACAAGAAAGAGACGGTATCAATTTCAGGTAGAGAGAAGGAATGATAGAAGGAATAGAATGTAGAACGATAGACAAAAGAAGTGCGTGAAAGTTAAGTAGAGAACGAAAGATGGAAAGAATGAAAGATGATAGTTAGGGAATTAGGTGTAAGTTATATGATGATAAGTGAATCAGAAAAGCAAAGGCCCTGACCCACAACACGCAAGGAGAACAATTAAAAAAAAAGAGACAGAGATCTATTACCAGTATTTCTTGTGGCCGCCATCTTGTACTGATTTCTATCTAGATCTTTTTGAAGAGTGACTCGGTTGATATTATTCATGACTGCAATTCAAAATAAAACAGTTTAATGCAATAAGTATCTTTTTCTAATAGCTGTTAAAGATAATATTTCAATTGAGGGTTATTTTTTTTTCTTTTCCTTTTTTTTTGGGAGTTTTTATTTCAAGTGAGGGAGTGCTTAATAGGTTAATGGAGCAGACGCGGTGGCACTTTAAGCGACGTTAATACCGGATACGATCGCAGTGATCGATGTGATGTGATCGTACTTCCTGTTGTACATGTGCGTACAGTTGTGCCCCAATTCGGTACAGTCTTGTTCTAAATTTTCAATTTTCAGATGCAGCTTTAGAAAAAATTAGGTATTATGATTATCGGTTAACACTTTTCATATCTTCGTCTCTTTGATGGAGTTGTGGTTAATAGTAGTTTAAGATTTTTGATAACCTAAAAATTTTTTTAAATAACGTCAAATTTTAACTAATGAGCGATCATTAGTTAATCAAAGAGAAGATCAAAGTTTTTTATTCAACATTAGAATATTTACTGGCGGTAGGTTTCTGTTGCCGGAGATTGTCTCTGTAAATAACACATCTGCTCTTATTTCTGCCGACAAGTAGTAGTGTACAAACATAACTTTTTTCCGATTTAAAGGGCGTTGTAGCTAGTGATATTACTGAGGCCGTGGTCCCGGTTCCATCAGTCCAGTATCAGATGCGCTGTAAAAGTCAATATGACTTTCAAGCGCTTACTATCATCAGAGAAATCAGAATTTACTGGGGTAGCGAGACAACATCTATTATACAGGGTAAAAGGTAATAGGTGTAAAAGATCTGGAGGGGCTAAAGTATAGCTCGTATACTATCTATCTATGAATGGAACACCCCACCCAAAAACAATGCTTCTAGAGTTATTAATTTTTTAAATATCCTTCAAAAAATTCCCGTGTTCTTGGAAAAATTTTATTAATAAAAAATACGTATAAAGTACATAAATAAGTACCTGACTCCAATACCTATCCGACAAGGTATAAGAAAGTACATAAAGTTTCTAAAATTTTGAAAAAAAAGTTGTAATAACACTAAGTACTATGAAATATCAAATTGGAGAGACCCATGAAAGTAAACGCCGCGTCGGCCCTTAATTTGGCCCTTTTGTTGTTAGTTGTAACACGTGCGAGCTTATTGTTGTCGTTTTAGATATTGAGTTCATTGTAAAACATGTACAATGTCTTATTTAGGTAATGAGTCAGTGCGACAGTTAAAATTTAACTACTATCGTGGGCGGACGTACATTACGGTCGTCTTCTTAATTCTGAATAGTTTTTCTTTTCCATACCAAATAAATTTAATCTGAATGGCGGATTACGGTAATGAAGAATACGCTGACATTTTCTATTGTTATGTACTTAGTGATCGGAATTATCTACAAGCACGAAGAGTATATCAGCTACGTTTTCCAAATCGTCATGTACCGAGTCATAGGTCTTTGCTGCGGCGTAACAACGCGTCAGGGAAACTGGCAGCGTTGAACAGAGGCGACGTGACGCAAGTAGACCACGCATCTACGGTACGGAAGGGGGAGAAGGAATCATAGACCATTTTGTTATAGACCCGACTACGTCAACCAGGGTCGTGGCATGATTGCTGGGTATCACACAATGGAAAGTGTGGTTTACTGTGCGTACGGCAAGGTTAACCTCTACCATTATACACCGGCCCAGGTCCTGGAGGGAGGAGACCCTGCAAGAAGGTTAGACTTCTGCCGTTTTAGGCAGCATGCAGACTTAGAAAATAACAATTTTATCACCAAAATATTGTAGACTGATGAATCGAAGTTTGACAGAGACGGCATAACAAATTTTCATAATAGTCATAATTGGACTCTGCGAGGTGAAAATCCCTACGTGATTAGAGAAGGGGTTCTTCAGCGAAGAGTTTCCGTAAACGTATGGATGGGCATAATTCATACTTACTTAATAGGCCCAGTCTTCTTGCCCAACAATTTAAATAGGGAGACGTACTAAGATTTTCTTAGAAGTTGACTTTTCCCCCTAGCAGAAATTTTCTCGCAGTAAACTTTTCCTCGCAGTGGACTTTTCCTTGCAGTAAATTTTTCCTCGCTGTAAACTTTTCCTTGCAGTAGACTTTTCCTCTCAGTAGACTTCCTCACAGTAAACTTTTTATCTCGCAGTAGATTTTATCTCACAGTAGACTTTTCCTCATAGTAGACTTCTCCTCACAGAAGACTTCTTCGCAGTAAATCTTTCTTTTCCATAGGACTTTTGAGTCCTGTGCGCTATTTTCTTATTTTGTCAGCAGCGACTATGATCCATGACTTTAAATCTTCTAACAAGTTAATTGCTGGTGTGTACAGTAAAGATCTCATGTGACCTCATAAGTAATAAACGCAACGTGTTAAATCAGAACACCTTGCGGGCCGCGGTGCCGCTCCGCCTCCATGGCGCCTTATTTTCTACTGTCACGACTTTCAAATAACCTAATTTAAAAAATTTCTAGTCTCTAAATGATGATTATTAATTTAATTTAATAAAACAATGATTAAACAATAAGATGAGTAATGAAATGAAAGATGATTAATGAGTAAGAAATAAAATCATCGACTTTTTTTTTTAGAAAATCTCGAATTTTTGGAAAAATATTTAATAAATGAATAACTCCAGAAGCATTGTTTTTGGATGAAATGTTCCATACGTATATAGATAGGATACGAGCTGGACTTTAGCCCCTCCACATCTTTTACACCCTTTAATTTGTATTTCAAGGCTATGAGCACAAAGTGGAGCTGTTTATATCTTCATAATTAGCGCCATTGTTATGGATTGGCGTATTTACCATCAGACGAACGTCATAATTTTACTACTAGAGTAATACTTTAACTTAGTTTCACGAGATTAGTCAATAGGTCAGTCATATATGATTACCAAAGCATGATTTTCTATAGTTAGACAATGAGGATGGTAGCTGGTCAGGTAATATAAAAAAAATTACCAGTACCAGCATAACATAAATACTTTCCATACGACGTTTGTTAATATCCGTATCGTGATTTTTATACCTGGCAATGAGCAGATGCCTTACATCTTTCGAGGGTTGTTATATAAATAATTTCGCTCAACCCTGCAAACGTGTTTCGCGCTCCTCTGCGACGGGAACAAGGGGTTCATGGTTTATGTTACGTACTTTGCAATAAACGCGTTGCTTGTTTGTTATATTGCCGTTGGAATTGCTACTCGAGACGCGACACGGAAGACAATGATACTTTGAGACAATGTAAATCTGTAGTAAATGGAAACTGAACATAATATACATTCAATGCTTGAACAAATTGATTTGTTCCTAGGAAATGATGTCCATAGGGGTTGAAATTATTTATCACAAAGTTAACTAAGCGACGACTTGAGTGATACGTTCACCTTGCAGCAATGCGGCGCTGGTTTATATGTTTACTGGTAATCACATTCTACTCGTCGCTTTGAGACGTAACATATAAAATCTCATTAACCCAGTAATTTCACTAGTTACAGCGGTCATCTAACTAGATCACAGTCATTTTGTGCACTAATATGCGGTGGTTTTTGCCTACATCATCATCATCAGCCGGACATAGGCCTCTTCCAAAGATCTCCACATCGATTGATCCTGTGCTGCCCGCAAAACTGCCAGGCATTAGGGGTCGTCGTTTGCAGAGAATGATATTGAGGGGATTTGGGCCTTTTATCATCACGCTGGCCCAATGCGGGGCACCTGCCTATATAGTCTCTGGTAAATAATGTTTCCAACAAAAAACAATCGACTATAAAGAACCACTGTGCCAAAAGTTGAATGTGGTCATACATAAAGGAAAACTGATGATGGAAACAAA
Source organism: Ornithoptera priamus (assembly GCA_029034505.1). Classification (NCBI taxonomy): domain Eukaryota; kingdom Metazoa; phylum Arthropoda; class Insecta; order Lepidoptera; family Papilionidae; genus Ornithoptera; species Ornithoptera priamus. Next base: position 2,218,349 of record JARDWD010000219.1, on the reverse strand, counting down.
TTTCACCCCTTCAGCAATTTTCATGATTTGATTGTATTATGTAATAATATCTATTGACAAAAAAGAGTGTTGGTTGTATGAAGAAATCGTGACGACATAACACCAGGGAGTGAACCGGAGTCGCGAGTGCCGCTCAACTGTTCCTCCTCGCAATAGACCAGGCGAAATATGGTGAACTGACCTTAAGAAGAAGAAGTATCAATGCACAACTATTTAGTCACGTTATTACTTTAAATGTAACTTCTAAGTTTTGATACATGGAAAGATTGATTTCGCATTCGTTTATAATTGCGGTAGATTCCTTACGATCTTCATCAGCTCAACTTATTACCATACCTTCAAAAACTAATATCATTCAAAGGTGGCACGAAAGAGACAACCTTTGCCTTTGTTTTATTCAACATATTGAGCGATATGACGGCACTGCTTTCTATAGTGCTCGTTGCTTTCAGACTAAAGATGTTAAGTTTCATTGCCTTAGTAATTTCATTAGCAGCAACGCCTTTCAAACAGGAACACAGCAAAGTTTGCTCAATGCTATTTGTCGACTGCAATAGGCGCTCCGGCGATACTTTCCTAGACGGTTTCCGGCAACAAAGACCTACCACAAATAAACTTTACTTTTGTACTGACAATGTAATATATTTTTCTGGTAGATTATTTTACTATATCATAATTTCTTTTATATATTATCTATCTAATATTGTAAATAATTACTTAATTTTTGAATGATTGTGAAATTTTCCTTTGATAATTTTTTTTATCGTTTAAGACAAGATAACGTCTCCATGTTTAATGTAAAGTAAGTGACAGCATATGTTACATAGGTACATATACCTTGAAGGCTTCGCCTGGAACACCTTGTGTAATATAAATGGCTGCATTAGCTGCTATTCGTCGGGATCTGAATCTTCAAAGCTTTAATGCAGCCGTATTCACAGGAACGTTATGATGTCGAAGCTAACGTTACAGGTATCTTATCAACAGCATCCTGTGTGTACTATGTATTCGTTTGTATAGCAAATTATAAAATTTTTGTATAATTTATCAATTAATTGATTTAAAATTATCACATCGTAGATCATCTTCCAAATAATATATATTGTAAAGAAACAAACCTCACAAGATTCTTATCAACTCTCCTCATAGAAAGGCGCATCAAGAACTAACCCTGAATACAAGTTTACTGGTGGTAGGTCTCTGTTTACCGGAGATCATCCAGACTAGTATCACCGCAGCTCCTAACTCTGCTGCTAAACCGTAGTGTTCAGACTTTACTGTGTTCCGGTTTATAAGGCGTTGTAGCTAGTGAAATTACTTAGGTTAATGAGTCTTAACATCTTATGTCTTAAGGCTACGAGTTCAATGTGAGGTTGTGTATCATCGTCACTTAAAAAAAACACATATCTGGTACATTGCTCTTCTTAAGGCTTAATGTAAAAAAAAGTCTCACATCCGGTATATGATTTGTAAGTAATATATTTAATATTACTTAATACTACTTGTTGATTTGGTATTTAGAGTATAGCGAGCGTGTCCGGGTCGCGGCCTGTGTGAAGAGCGCTTAAAGTCGTTCGCACTGAAAGCTCACCGGGGTGAGTGAATGGGCCAATGGGGGTAGGGGCGGAGGAGGAGGATTTATTGAATGGGCCATCCGTGTAGCCAAGCGTTCCGTAGCGCTGGCGGTAAAAATTTTAACAGCTTTCAGGCGAAAGGCTATAGAGTATTTTATTGGAGCAACGCGAAAAGGAACTTTACGAGGACGGAAATTAGACTTGGGAATGTGGAAGTGGAATTCGGATTTTACGTACCAAGTGAAATAAAAGCGAAATACTTGATTTTTAACCGACAAACGTCTCAGAGTATCTGATAGTAATTTATCATTCAGTACATGGGGGAGCAGGAAGATGCCGTTGCTGCTCTGCACTTCAGGTGTCTTCGTCGACAGTAGACTCATCATATTTTAATAAGCCAGAAATATTAGTTGAGTGAGAATATTGTGGGAGTAGATCATTGGTTCGGGCACCGACCAGATGGACCGATCAGGTTAAAGACTAGTCGTCCTCTAAAGTTTACACAGTCATAAGGTCCTAGAATGGCAGACCGCGATTATTTGACTGCACCAGATATACTGTCACAATTATAAAATGTTTTAAACACAGGCCTATTGGAAGAAATTATATATATATATATATATTGGAACAAGTAGTGCCTTAGTACTTATGTTTTATAATCACTGTGATTTCAATGTTCATGAATAAATAAATAAATAAATTGCCGATAAGCTTGTCGCGTCCCCAGGACACAAAATCACCCAAAGGGAAATGAAGATAACTATGTTTGAACTTCCTCTGCGCTATTGAATCCTTTATAAAAATATCCGTAGAACTAAGGTCACCGATATAGCCCAAAGGATTGCTAGAGTTATTAGTAATGACAGGACGCATTGCAAGAAGTACTAACGGCTGATGAGGCAGTTAGTGGACCTACGGTCTGGTGAAGGTTGCGAGAAACCTCTGGATGCGGTGCAAGACTGATTGATGTGGAGATTATTAAGGGAGGTCTACGTGTACTATTCGTATACTACGAATGCGTGTATCGGCTGATGGTAGTGGCAATGAATCTTGGGCAAAGTTGTATTATTTTAGGAATCTCATTCGAGTAAGTAAATATCTCATAAAGGCTAGTATTTGAAAGGATAATACCTAACTCGTATAATACAGCTCGGTCACCTTTCTCTCCCTTCCGTAATACATGACCCTTAGATGGAGCTGTTAAAAAACCAACTCCTGGTTATATACTCTAACGCAGTGTTGGCAACCAAATCAGACGTATGACATAAAAAAACAAACATTCGATATATTTCAATGGATTTCTAGACGCATCTAAATATCCCTGTTCCAATATGCATGAACTCTGATGTAAATAAGCAACATGCAAAGCTTTCTCCAGATATCTGAAGCTGGAGTGTGATTCAGTTTTCCCTATTGCTATTCGTTCAATTCAAAAAACGAATTTTGAATCTAGGGACAAATCGTAATGTGCTTCTATCTGATCGCCAAACTTCAGTCTGAAGAGGGCACCTAATGATGATGATGTAGCAACGTAAATATTTACTATGATCTTGTCTAGAGTGTGCTGCGGCTGATTTAATTTTTGACCCTCTAAATTGGAACAAACGTTATCAGAACTAATATTGTACGTGGTCAATAGCCAGCAAAGATGAGCGCTCCGTACAGACGAGCAATGCTACCCTGGCTCCCTAAACATATCGAAGTAATAATCTTTCCAGTTATACATCATCATCGTCATTATCAGCCTTTGTTTATCCACTGCTAGATATAGGTCTTCTCCAGTGTCTTCCACCAAATGCGATCCCAAGATTCCCGCATCCACCCACTTCCGACCGCTCTCATGATGTCGTCGGTCCATACAGAGGAGGAACGTACAACACCTCTGCCACCTGTACGCGGACTATACTCCAAGACTTTCCTCCCCCATCGGCCGTCATTGACACGACAGTCATGGCCGGCCCACTGTCACTTCAGCTTGCAGATTTTGAGATCTACTTCGACAACTTTGGTCCTCCGTCGAATTTCTTCGTTCCGGATTTTGTCTCTTAGAGAAAGGCCAAACGTAGCTCTCTCCATCGCTCGCTGTGCCACTTTGAATCGGAAGACCAGCCCTATGGTCGTGTGCCATGTCTCTGCGCTGTAAGTAAGGGTATACACACCCTTATTTACGGCGCAGAATTTATACAAAAAGTACATAATTATGCTTTGATTGTGTTTGCTAAATTGATTAAGTTGCTAAATTGGTAAGTTTATTTTTAAGTATAGGATAAGCAGAAAGATTAACGGTGAGGTTTGCGTACTTTATCCGAAATCTCTTTGCCCGTCTCTAGCGTGTATTAAATTAACGTCCGGTGAGTTTTGTCTTTCTTTCATAGATAACAGCATAAAAATAAACAAATTATCAATGTTTAACATTAAATTATTGTATATGTATCTAAAAACCTTGCTGTAATTGACAGGGAGAAGCAGTACTTCCCTGTGGGGCAGAGGTTGTTGCTATATAAAGCGCAAGTCCGGCCTCACATGGAGTATTGCTGTCGACTTTGGGCGAGAGCACCTAGATGTCAGCCGGGACCTTTTGACTCGGTACAAATCAGAGCTGTCAGAATTATCGAAGACCCGTTGCTAACGGACGGTATTGAACCTCTTGGTTTTAGGATGAGTTCTGATAAACTGTTCGACATGATATCCACGGCCACATTTCATCATTGCAATACTCGCCGTCGACAGGGCATTAATCCTCATACCCTTGAACCGCAGTGGTCATGTACGGTCCGCTTCCAGAGATGTTTTCTCTCGAGAACACTCAGATTGTGGAACAAGTTACTTGTCGAGGTTTTCCATAGGAGCTACAATATGAAGTGCTTCAAAAAGGGCGTGAAAAGGTCTGGCTACAAGATCGGCAACACGCCCAGTGATAGCTCTGGTGTTACTGGCGGCTATAGGCTGCGGTGACCGTTTCCCATCACGCGCGTCGCAAGCCTGTTTGCCAGCCAAGTGGGATAAAAAAAGTGTTGAGGGAATATCGAATAAATTCGCGAAGTCATGTCGTTATACTGCGCGGTGGATGTGTAACGATTCCGTAGTTGCCGCCGCCCGAACGTCTTTAAAGCCCTCAACAGGCCCTCGAAGCGAGTGCGGAGTGCTCTTACGCCCTCCTTAAGAGGATTTTATTTTATCGGTCCACTTGAGGCATGTTTTATACGTTTATTTTTAAGCGGGAATTCACCGAATTTCGATTTAAACGCTTCCGGTTCGTTAACGCCCGACCGAAGCAAGGGTACGTCATCATCGGTTTAATCTAATTATAGATTTTACTCTTGAACATAAAAATTATGTTGTTACTTAGGATGCTTACATAAAAACACATTACGTTTATAGTCTTAACATTGTATGTTATATATTTAACTAATGTAGTTAGTTACAGGTTTGTTTGAAAGGGGAACTATAAAGTTTGCCCACTAATCTAAGCGATAAGCCTTTCCATAACTTGTGTTACAAGATGTTAACTCTCATTATTAGAATAATTTCATTAGCCTCAGCGCCCTTCAAACTGGAACACAACAATGTGTCCATACTAAATCTCGGCAGTGTCCAAAAAGAGACACATAGGTCTAGACCTACGTTAGACCGTATATGCAGAGACCGCATTTCTTTCAATGTGTTACTTAACTAAATGTATATAAAAGTAAATAAAAAATATATATAGTATCAGCCATTCAACAAAGATCGCTGAAGACATTTGTCAATGTCGCTGGTGACTTGGCGTTCGGAAATGTGGACAAATGGCACTGTTCACCGCAATGAAGATTGAGAAATGCTGACTGCAAATACTTGGAATTTATATCTATTTGTACTTATTCAATATACTCTAGATTTTTATCTTGTTGATGTAGCTTAAATAATCACTTAGATTCCCACCAATCCTCATTCGGCCAGCGTAGTAAGAAACGGCCCAAATCCGTCCATATGAACCCGCATTGGGCAACGCAGGACTGATCGATCTAGGGATCTTTGGGGTAGGCCTATGTCCAGCTGTGGACGTCTATCGGCTGACGATGATGAATCACTTAGGTTGCACTCTTATTTTATTTATATAATGTAGTACCATTAGAACTTAATATCATAGGATATTGATATCGAGGCGGTAGATGGTGAAGAGTGCTCGTCAAGGATATTCAGGCTTTCAGTGTATGATGGAAGAGAGGGCTATGGCAACAAATTGACAAGAGAGGTTTTTAAAAAACATATTTTTGTGATCTCACAAACGAGCTGGAGACCTCTGGTTTTAATAGCTGCAGTGCTCAGGATGGAATTTATGTCATGTTATTATTATTATTATTTTGTTTAATATATGAATTGTCAAATTTAATTTTTCTTATAAATTTAGTAACAAACCATCTTTCGCCTTTTCGAAACGATGACAATAAATCCATCCATATGAACTCTACCGGTAGTAACAGCAGTACTTCTAACTGTCGTAACCCTCGTATTCATCAGGCTTTTAGAATTATGAAGCTTGTCAAACAGAAAACATAAATATGAATGAAATATTTTTTTAATAATTTTGTTAAGTTGGAATTTCTATTGAACTTCCATTATGGAGCAAACAGAGTAATATGGTAAATGTAATAAAGTATTAAACATTGCTCGTGTACAAAAGTAAAAACAACATAGAAAAAAGTATTTGTTTTTTTATTAATTATTAAATAAGCGAAATTTTTTTAATAATAATTGTTATAATTCTGTTTTATTATTAGTATAAATGTCATACGTACTGTACATACCAAATATATGTAGGCTATATGAAAGAAGTTTTGTAATATGGATAAGCTCCGATACAGATTTAATGCTGCAAACAGGAAATTCCATTCGCTGGAAGGTATGGAAATAATATATGTTTGCCGTACGATCGGCTTCCGGTGAGCGGGTGAAACGATAATACGGAATAAAGTCAACCTTTTTTCAATGTTGTCAGGAGGGGGTATCTCCTAAAAGATATCTTGATTCTGGGGGATTTGTATCCACTACAACCCTATCAGTGGTCATCTTCAGTGCGTTACACGGGCTAAGGTATCTACTACGGAATGCAGCCGTGCCTCAATACACCCTCAGCACGGTTACCACATGATGAACACCACCTCGTCTTTCTCGTTCTCATCGGGCTTGCTTTGTAGGCTGTGAAGGTTACTTTCAAAGCCCACGAACTCGAAAGTTCTTTGTCTTCTAAGACAGTCAGGGTTTACCTGAGTCCTATTCTTAATAGCCTGAGACTACGGAGCTAATGTTAACTTTATAAATGTAATGTTTCTGCAGGAATTGAGATCTTGATATGTTAACAGATAGTTCACGTCTAAAATGTTACGGTGTTATCATAATAAAAATCTTGTTTACCTCTTCCATGTTTTGCGGTTTCGCAAGATTGGTCGTGTTTGTCCTTGATTTTTTTTTATATGAAGCTAGACGTCGCTTTTGATGTGTGGATGTGTCACTTCACATTATGCGAGTAAGAAAATTCGCATCTTCGTGAAATTCTCTAATAGTTTTTTTTTTAAATGGTCTGAATTTGTAGCCTCTCATTCTCTATTGTACTACTATGTTTGAAATAATGCATACGAATGAAAAGAAATGTTTACGTCATGACTTCTAAATGTTACATTGAACGATAAAAGAAAACGCCCGTCGCAAATGAAAGTCAGAACATGCTTTGGGGAAAGCTTTTCAGATGATAACCGCTACAATGTCACGCATGAGGACTGTATTCAGGTCCCGTCACAGTAAATATTGTATCACCACTGTACATTTCACTGGTCGTGTGAATATTATCGCTAGCTGTTGTGCCGGGGACGTTTGTTCCCTTCTCAATGCGCGTGGTTGCGACGTGACAGCAACTGTCGATTGGATCAGCTGCCTACGCCGCTGTACACTCCGGAAGGACGTGTCAGCGAGGGAGACGGCATCACGTCCGCGACGGGCGTGTGAAAGGGAACGACATCTGTCATTGTGTTGCGCTTCGATTGTATTAAGTGTATACGCAGAAAGGAAACTGCTTTGTCTGGCGATATGAGATACGGGTATTCATAAGATTGTGCTATATTTATGGTAATATTTTATTTTCATTTCATGTATGAAGTAATTTAATAACAAAAAAAATTTTAAGCATTATTTAAGTTTATCCAACGCGACAAAATCATAGAATTACTCAATTTAGGTCAGCTCACTGGCAACCTTCCGGAGGACTATAAGCAAAGCGTCTTATTTGTCGTTGCTATTCATAACGGATCTGAAGCGTCTTTAAATCTCTCTACGTTTTAAAAATGAGAAAAAAACAAACAATACCCACAAACTACTGTGTTTTTGCCAGAACAGAAAGAAAAATAGAGCCATTAAGCCCTTATTTACAGGACTTAACGGTTTGTGTAGCTGGACTTCGGCTACAGATCTACTGTTCCCTAATACTTTTAAACACATCCTTACGTAACTTCTTGCTGCCTTATCGACGTTAACCTGTATGTAACCCTCCTCATCACTTCAGACGTACTCTCGACTCTTGGTTTGTATCCAGGAAATTTGCAGGCTTTAGCCATAGATATTTTATTCAGCCTCCATCAGTAAGCCGATATAACGAAGGTTGCTTTGGTCTTTGTTAGGTAACAATAAAGCTCGATATTCTGATCTTTAAATACAGATTTCAATCAAAAATAAACTGAGTAACATTCACGGAGGAGTCATAATCGTTCGTTCATGTCCTCGCATTTCGTGAAGGTGTCTTAGCCGAGGATGCCGTCAGGTCTCGGCTGACGGAATGTCTGAGCAATTTACATTTCTATTGCGCAGGTATTTGGGGCTACGTTAGGATGGGGTGGCGCCGCTGTGCGAGATGAAAATAGTTTACCAGTTATTCAAACAGATTGCGAAGATTCTTCGTTAGGAGCTTTTTATGTCAAAAATATTTTCATTCGTAATTTTATTAACAGGTGTAATATTAGTGTACCTAGTCCGGCCATAAGTTCTGTTACAAATGAAAATGCATTGTTTTTTTGTTAATGAAGTAATGTCCATCCGTACTGTTACTAAAGTTCACAAATGTACATAACTTAAATATTAAAGTCATAGGTACATGCCGAGATACGAACCCGCGACCTTCGCAATGAAGACCGCACGCTCTCACCATTAGACCAACGTGCTATTGAAATAATGTAATATTATTAAAATATATACTTTGCATTTTCATTAGTTTCAGCAAAAAATAAAAAAATATTCTATTCGAAATGGCCACCTTTGGCTTTTACACGGGCCTTCAATCTGTTTGGCCACGTATCATCAATCTATGGATTTACGCACTGTCTCCAAGGGAAATTTCCATCACCGCCACTGCTTACTCCAAATATTGTTTAAGATTCAATATCGCCGTGTCGTTTAGAGCCGCAGCAGGCCATGTCTTTTTATACTGACCATAATTTGAAGTCTAAAGGGTTGAGGTCTGGGCTAGATGAGGGCTAGGTTGCAGCTCTTATAAAGTCCGGAATGTTGGTTTCTATCCAGGTTTGGGTAGTTCGTGCCTTGTGACAAGGTGGAGTCATGCTGAAAAGTCCACAGTATATTTTTAAAAAGTGTATTCTTGAGCGGTTTCACAACATGATCCAAGACTGTATCTTGATACCCATTGGCTGAAGTTTTCACTGCATTTTCACAAAGATGTAGTTTGTAACTCCATGATAAGATACGCCCTGTCATCAGTGACGCAGGATGGTGACTATAACCACGTTGTACCTTTCCGACCATTTGATCAGCTTCTATAGAACTGTGAGCGTACACTTTATCATTTTGCTTATTGTAGTCTTCTCCAATCGTGAAAATTTTTCATCAGTAAAGAGGATATTTCTACGTCTTTCACCTGCGTATCGCGACAGAAGGCGTTTTGATCCATCCACTCTCTTTAATTGTAAAGATCGATTTAGGGTATGTCCTGTTATCGACCATAAGTACCGAGCTTCCGGTCTTGTTTTATAATACGCGACAGCATCCTAGAGGGAATCTTCATTGTTCATGTTAGGATTCTTTGCTTTGCTTCCTAATGGGGTTTCGACGAATTCTGGCTGTAACAGCATTAACAGTAGCTTGTAGAGATTCATTTTGATGGGATTGGGGCCTTTTCTCACCACGCTGCCCCAATCCAGGATCGGTGCGAGCCAGAGCCACGTTTGTCGATTAGCAGAGTGCACCACGAACAAATGAGATTGGCTTGGGTCCCTTGAGTTGTTATGCGGTACCCCTTACACCCCTGGTAATATACACTAAACACACATCATATAATATTATTAACAAATAGTTTTATACGGATATATTACTGATTACTGGTAATAATACTTCTTCAGTTATCAGAATGCTTAGGTAAACGAAAACAAGCGTGGTGCATATATAAACATGACTGTCTACCTGTGAAGTCTGTTTTATGTTGAAAGTAGATTTATTTATTTATTTATTTTTTATACCAAAACATCCCCTTTTTCTGCCATCAAGTTTGGGTGGGTGTTGAACTTTAACAAGTAGCTCCACCTGTTATAATTAATGTACTGTATGAGCTTAATATAACTTTTTTTAACTGAGAATGTACTTGCAGCGACGAGACCCGTGAAGTGGATGCGAGGGCGCGCTCCGAGTCTGGTGATGCGGACTCGGTGTACCACGTGCGCGGGGCCCTCCATGACCCTCGCTGGCGGGATCACCAGGTAACTTTAGCAATGTCGTGTAGTTAAAGATATTATAGTGTTCATATATTCGACACTAGAATAATCTAAAACAATATTTTTTAGTTAGCAGATTAATATTTAAAGTTTGATGTTGTATAGATATATATTCTACTGGTGGTAGGTCTCTGTTGCTGGAGGCCGTCTACGTAGATACCACCAGAGCACCGGAGTTCCAGTTTGAAGAGCGTTGTAGCTAGTGAAATTATCAGGGTAACGAGATGGGGTATTATGACTTAACGTGACGAGCACAATATGGTGCTGTGTATATATTTATTATTTTTTTGTTTTGGATGGAAAATCTTCGATAAGATACTCTGCAATCTGGAGGGAAGTTAGAATTATGTGGAGATTTTTTCCCACTCAAACCGCCCGGTGGTCAGCGGCGTTTGGAGAGGTCACGGGGTTTCCGCTCGGAACAAACACAAGCGCGGCCTCGCTAACGCTATGCTGGAATAGCACGTCGCGGGCCCTGCTTTATGCAGACCCTACCGGCCTCATGAGTACTACTTCAATGACCATAGATCACGTTCAGTCAATGTCCTCTTCAGGGTCTTTAGAAGGTGATGAGAACCCCCATCCTGATCGCCAACGACTTTAAAGGCCTTATCACGGTGGAACAACATTCACTGGTGCGACGTGTGAGCGGGATTTATCCTCTCTCGATCTCGCTCGGCAGCCTCCTTTTGTACTATTACAGTTTCACAAAAGGAGGCTATGGTCCTCCATGCAATGTGTCCTCCCAGTATCGCCGACACGATTGTTGGCAAGGAGAGGTTCCGTCCGATCTGATTTATCAAGATCCGCCGCTCCGGTTCCTATGCAGAGCCGACCGCGAGCGTGTACGAAGCGGAATCCTGCTCTCTTCCTCCACAGTGACTGCAATTCGACGTCACTTCTAATCTTATACAAATAATCGCCGAAACACCCATGCTCAGTAAATATCTGTGTAAGTCTGTATGTGAGACTTCCTCAGCGTCGTTGCATCCAGGCATGGAAGACAGGCCGGATCGCCTCCACAACGCGTTTGCGGTGCTGTGTATATTATCCTAACTAGCGTCAGGTTGTTATGGTCAGGCGGGTTATTTACCATCAGGTGAACGTCCTTTTCGTCTCATTGCTTCATTGAATAGTAATAATTAGAAAAACATTTAGTAAACTCCGTTCTTATCTGATCTACACTCGGTAAAAAGTATATTTCCTACTAAATTTCAAATTACCAGGCCTCATGGTTTTCGAAAAATTTGATGAATATCTACATAGACGGAAATCTCATATATATATATATATATATAAATGAAGTACTAAATATAAAAAAGCGAGGAATCCATTCGTAGTAAACTGAATTAGAACTGTACAAGGGAAAGTTGAGTGAGGAAAGTGTCCCCGCTTCAGAATTACGTAGCGATTCAACGCTGCGTTTTCAGTTCTTTTTTTGTTGTTGTTTGAAAACTGAAATGAAAGTAACATTCACTTTACCTCCTTATTAACATGTTTATTACGTTCGTATGATAGATAAATATCGATGTTGCTTGGTTGAATTGCAGATAAAAGGTCAACTCAGGTTAATGTGTGACTAGAGGTAATGGACGTAATTACAATAATTGTTTCAATTTTATTAATATCGCCTCTTTCCTAGTGTTAGGAATGTTATAAAAATTAAGTGAATATAATATATATATATATACACTTATTTATACATATTATAATTTCTATATTTTTAAAAGATTGCATTTACGTAATGATGAAACTGGGAGAAACGCGCTGTTTTCTAAGATATAGGTTAGATTCCTAGTTCAGGAACGAGGGGCTTCGAGTGTCGAAGACATGTAAAATAATGCAATAATTTATCTTTTATCTGTTTTGTTATCTTTATCAATAACATGAAAAGTTTGTCTTAAAGATTTGCTGTCAATATTGGTTAATTAATATGCTTTTTATCGAAAGATCGTCTACCTTATTATAACCATTTTTGTTCTGGTACATGTAACAGAGATGTATCTCATACTAGCGTATCTCCTTGTCATACGTTGAAATGATTTTACCTTTAAAGGATAAGTACAAGTTAAAGCGTCCTCGTTTACTTTGACTGTGATCCGATGAGAAGCACAGCACAGCAATGATGTTATGGCGGTAGATTTGTAATTTTATTGTGGCAGCTACCCAGGACATCGTCAAGAAAACTCTATCTAAATTTTATCACACGACCCTGGAATCCAAAACAGTCATCTGAGATATAAAGCAAGCGAATAGCCTCTGCGAATGAGAGTGCAACAAAATCTTAAAATTATTCAACTTTGACATGAGAATGTAAAGCAAGAAGTAAGAACAACATAGATTAAAAATTATCACACAATACATAAACTTTAAAATTATTATGAGTACTAGCTGTTCCTCGCCCGCTTTGCTGGATGTAACAGCCCGCATCTCCCTTTGGGGAAGGAGTTTTGTAAAATCCATTCTTAGCTGACCTCTAAACGACAGAAGCAACATCTCTACCAAATATTGAGTGATTGTGTCTAATATTTTCGGAGATTTAATTAATCTTCAGATATCTCCTACATACATATATATACAATAGCTGTTCCCCGCCCGTTTTGCTGGTCGTAACACCCACACAACTGCCTTTGGGGGTAACATTTTATAATATCCGTTGTTAGCCGATCCATACTTAGAAGGAATATTCCCACCAAACTTTAAGACTAGGTCTTACGGTTGCAGAGATATTGTGATGTCTCTATGTAGGTGGGAATCTATCTAAACCGAGTTGACCTTTTAGCTGCGTTTTAACTTGCAACATTAATGTTTTTCTATCATAGGAAAGTAATAAACATGTTAATAAGTAGGTAAAGTAAATTATTATTTTCATTTCCGTTATCAAATAAAAAAAAAAGAACTGAAAACGCAGCGTTGAATCGCTACGTAATTCTGAAGCGAGGAAACTTTCCTCACTCAACTTTCCCTTGTACAGTTCTAATTCAGTTTACAACGAACGGATTCCTCGCTTTTTATATTTAATACTTCATTTGTCTATACACACATATATATATATATATATATACTTTCTACTACTATATATATATATATATATCTAAGAGATCCCACCTATGTAGAGAATTATTACAACATGACTGAACGTCCTAGGTGCCGTCGTTTGTAGGGATTCATATAGAGAGGTTTGGGCCATTTCTCACCACGCTGGCCCAATTCGGGTTGGTGGGTTTGTCTGTATGTATATGTGTTGTATAGTTCAGTAGTTTTTGATTTCGCTGTTTGTATATATATGTGTATGTGTATATGTGTATAGATGTACGTGTGCGGATTGAACAGTGGGGTATTAGAAGAAAAAAGAGTAAGATGAAAAACTCTAGCAATTTGGTCTGTTTTTTTTTTATCATATATTCATTTAATATTGTCTCACACATATTGAAGTGTTAAATGAATTTCATCCCCGCTTTACATTTGGCACAATTCGAGTAAAACATATTTCGAGATTTACTTAATTTTAATTTACACTTGAACGCAATAGAAAGGGTGGGTGTTAACGAGTGTGTGTGTGCGCCGGTTTTTCATTCATTTCAATTTATTTCGCAAGTGCTTCGGTAAATGAAAAGCCAGATTTTGAACATTTACGAAAAAATATTAATGGGATTCTATTCATTAACGTTGGTACGAGTATTTTTCATGAATGCTATCGATTACAAATAAAATATTACATTTGCTTGACCGTCCAAACGTTGATTTGTTGTTGTATATTTATTAATTAACACTACGACAATAATTAAAATGGATCCATAATTGTAATGATACGGATTCTGATACAAAAACACATATGTCATCTTATATAAGGTCTAGTTTTGTGGTTGGATTGGAACCACACTAAAGCCAAGCTTTTGTTTATGTATTTATTTATATGTTTATCTTAGGTTTTGTTTAATAAAATATATAAATATACAGTATATATATAAATTATTTTATCATCAAAAGAAAGAACATCATCATCAGCCGCTAAACGTCCACTGCTGGACATAGGCCCCCACATTGATAGATTCTGTGCTGTCCGCAAAACCGCCAGGAACTAGAAGTCGTCGTCTGTAGAGGTTCATAATGGAAGGATTTGGGCCTTTTCTCACCACACTGGCCCAATGCGGGTTGGTGGAAGCCAGAGAACATATCCATCTAATCATCTTAATAATATAAATATTTCTGTATTATAATTTCAGTTCGTTTATGTCTATGCTTAAAACTAAGTTGTTATCGCGTCAAATACAAAGTTATAACCATAAATTTCTTAATCATCATCATCATCGGCCCGTACCATCAGAACACACAACAACAAACAATGTTTTTGCCTTTTAAATAAATACAAAGCACGCGTTTTAAGAGGTACGGATATGACGTAATATTTTATCCATTACAACTTGAAGGGCAAAACTTTATATTCCCGGCCCTCGCACATATTCACTTGACCCCATTTTTAATATGGTTTATAAAGATAAAAAATAACTAGCTCCGTTGCCCCAAAGCATCTATTTCTGTAACGATTTTAGAAACTCTAGACCGTAGATTAGAATCTAAAACACTTAGCACACGATAATAGGGACAAGAGTTTTTCGTTCACGAAGTCGTACACGTACTTTGTATATTAAAATTCTCGTTTTTTCAAGTAAAACTTATGTACAATTAAATACGGTGTTTTGTGATAACACAGTGCATGGTTTTTTTTCTATATGATGAAGATTGCGCCGCTCAAGGCGGAGACCAGACCCGCGAGCTAAATATAAAAGAAGAAGAAAAGAAAATAAAAATAAAAAGAAATTCAAACATAAACAAACAATCCCAAATATTTATATATATATATATATATAAGAGTTGAAGAGATGGATGGTGATACATGGGGACAGATAAATATACATGTGAAATCTTAAACTAAGTCGCGACTAGTGCGCGTCGTATGGCGGCGAAGACTAACGCGTCATTGGAGGAGAACTCGGGTCCGTCCTCTGATCACCTTCGCCTGTGTCGCGTGCCAAGGGCGTTGAGGATCGTCCGGGCAGGCGGGTGTGACTGGTGTATGGTGTGTGTGTGCGAGTTTAACGGGCGCCTCCACCAGCGGTGCGTCCGTAATGTGGTGAATCCGTGAGTGTTGTTTTTAGGTTTAGACGTGGTGTTGTGTGTGTTGATGTCGGTGGTGGATGAGTCGTGCTTGTCGGGCTGACCCTTAGCAACTATGTGATGGTACATGGCCAGTGTCCCTGAATTTGATATTCTTGTCTTAAATTCAAACATAGTAATATTGGATTTTATTTATGAGGATATCAAAAGAGTGGAACAACTTGTCGGCGAGTGTTCTCGTACGAGTACAAATAGTACGCGGTTGTCTTCAAGGAACCAGCGCCTTATTATCACAAACCTGATCACCATTTAACATCAGGTGGGATCTTAGACAAGCGTTGACCTTGTCAACTTAAAAAAAGAATACAGCCAAAACAACATTCATGGCGATGAAATTTTAAAAAGATTTGCTCTGGAGTTTTATCGTTTACATCTAAAAGAAATTGCAACAGTCTT
This sequence comes from Ornithoptera priamus, assembly GCA_029034505.1. Classification (NCBI taxonomy): domain Eukaryota; kingdom Metazoa; phylum Arthropoda; class Insecta; order Lepidoptera; family Papilionidae; genus Ornithoptera; species Ornithoptera priamus. Next base: position 2,202,454 of record JARDWD010000219.1, on the reverse strand, counting down.
TTCATCTTTTAAAAGAATTTAAATTTGTTACGTTCCCTTTCGAAAGCGGCTGAAGTAGGGCCTATAAATATTTGCGAAACAACTTAATATTTCCTCGTGCAAAACTCCTCGCAGCATGGCGCCGATGTCGACACAGGGAGAACTTTTCTTCGCATCGCTTTAACTGGATTTGCTTCGGATTTCATGGTCCCCACTTTAAACGGAATTTCCCGACGGTTTAGCAGAGATCGACTCGGAACAAATTAAACCTTGATTACTTTCACCGAGTTTATTTAATAAAGATACATTTATTACTTTATTTCGCACCTTGTTGTTAGTTAAATATCTGAGAAGACAGACTTAATGCATCTCAAAGCCGCGAGCACAACAGAATTTATCGTATACCATCCGGACGCGACATTGTTATTGACCACGTCTACATTTCCCATCGGGTGAAAGGTTAAGGTTCCAAGTTTACGTATTAAATTACCAATTGAACGGAGATGGTCATCTAAAGACGTAGATGAGACTCATGAGATGGACGCACCTGGAATTTAATCTACGAGATTTTCTCTTAACGAATGGATCTACTGTCACCTGTGGATAGAGATCGATAAATCCCGCAATGCCTTCACCAATCTATGAGACGATGCATGGTGACTGCTAGCAGTGAACAAGTAAAGAGGAGAACGAAGATAGTTTATGATGATCTTATAGCTTCTCTCCAAAATTACAAGAATGATAAATGGTATATTTAGATTTCTTATAAACATACCTTCATTCTTATAGTCGGCTGATTATACAAAATCAGTTGAGACAATAGATGGATGAATTTCATATATATTTTTTGTCTATGGTTAGTAAAGCTGCAGGGTGCAGCGCCGACTCTTCAACAGCCACACTGACCGCTAACAACATCTATTGGATGCTTGCCAAATTGATAGGACTCACAAGGTATAAACACTTCGCGAAATTGTGAACTTTATCCGCATTGTAATAAGGTAACAAATGAGTTTTATTGAAAATTTTAATTCGGAGAGAAGCTGTGCAGTCGATCTGTTTACTTTCCGCCCTCCTTCCGAATTACACAAGTGGTATACATTGGATTTCTTCAGCGGTTAAATCGAAAACAATATTGTTTACAGTTTTCAATGTCTCCATATGAAGTGTTACCATTATATCTTGCCTTACTATATTGGTCAACGTTGTATATTTGTGTGGTACCCTGGTTCCTACTGTATCTTTTATAGATGCATTCTCTCTCTTTAATTTGGTACCTCAATGCTGAGCATCCTTATCGGTAACCTGAAGAGTTAAAGTATGATGGATGCATTACCTTTAATCATTAGTTTCGTGTTGGTGATATTCTTAATGACGGAAACCGTGTTGGGTAATTGGAGAACATTAGCTACTATATTATAATTATATATATAGAGAGAAAGAGAGCGCAATTTGGAGCAGTGTTCATTATCACCCGATAAACGTCCACTGCTGGACATAGGCCTTTTCCGAAGATCTCCACATCGATCAATTTTTCGCTACTCGCATTCAGTTGCTGGTGCACTGTATACTATTCTAACTAGCGTTACATTGTTATTGGCGGGCGTATCACTTACCATCAGGTAAACGTCCTGCTCGTCTCGTTTCATAGAAAAAAAAAATATTAAAACTTACTCAAAACTTCAACAGAAACTCACAAATAGATATACACAGCACCATATTGTGTTCGTCGTCTTAAGACATGAAATGTTGTCTCATTACCCGCTATACACTAGCTACAACGCTTTTCAAACTGGAACACAGTAATTCTTTGCACACTACTGTTTAGCAGCACTGATGGAAGGGTTCCGACGACAGAGAGCTACCACCACTAAATGGCAAAAATACAGGAACATGTGGTCACATTTTTATTTTACTGCTGAACTAAGTAATGTCTGTTACCAACCTGATGGCAGAATGCATTATGGGGATTCTTGCATAGACAGTCACCAACAAGAGAGAATCCTTACCATCACCAAACCCAAAATTAAACATTAAAGCAGTTAATGGTTGTTCTGGTAGTGTCCGTGGCTGCCAAATAGCAGTTCCTTTATTGGATATCTGCTTGTGAACTGAATTTGTTTAGAGAATTTCATTTGGCGAACATCCAGATGTGTTATTACATGATCTCTGGACTAGGAACTGTTCACACACAGCCGCCGATGCTGCAAGACGAAGGTGCCTCATTGTATGATGAGATGGTATTTTCGCTGGGTTTTGCTATTGTGCTTATCTTGTCAAACTGACATCATAATTGATCATTACTATGTTCATCATTATTATCAGCCGATAAATTTTCACTGCTGGACATGGCCTTCCATAAAGATCTCCACATGGTGTGTTGAGTGGAGTTCGTTGAGAGGAATTGGGCTGTGAACCACCACGTTAGTTCAGTGCGGGTTGGTGGGTGGTCAGAGCCTCGTCTGTTATCCAGCAGCGTGCACTCCGTGCAGATGAGGTTGACGTGGGCTCCGTAAGATTTAGGGCGGAACCCCTTACACCCCTTTGTGAAGTTAAATAGGACACAATTACATGAAGAAATATCATCATCATCAGCCGATAAATTGAAGTAGTATAATGTGATATTTTTTTTTAACAATTGAAACGACCAGACAAGTGATGTGTTCACCTGATGGTAAGTGACCTGCCCGCCATAACTCGTTGCGCTCGTCCCCTTGAGACCTAAGATGTTAACTCTAGTTACTCCAGTAATATCACTAGCTACAACTCCCTTCAATTCGGAACACAGAAATGTTTTCACACTATTATTTGGCGAAAGAAATAGGAGTTGCTGTGGTGCTTGTCCAGACCGTCTCCGGTAATAAAGACTTACCACCAGTACTACTACCAGATCGAATAGGTCTTTACAAATCAGCCCTGTAGTCTCGGCCTAGTAAGAATAAGGCTTAGGTAAGCTCTGCCTGTCGTAGAAGGCGACCCTGGTAAGGTGGGGGCCCTTGTCGCTCAACAAGCGAACTTGCGTGGGACAGTGTATGGCTCAGCGATGGTGCCTAGGAGGTTTTGACTCCTCCTCAGAAACGTGTAACACAAAGTGTAGAGGGGCACTAGTGCGTTCTATAAGAGATCTTGGGGCCTTTCCGAATGGATTGATGTAGACAACCGAAGGGGTTTCAGTGAGTAAGAATCTCACATAACCCAGACTCTTCCCAGGAGGAAAGGCATATTTCAAAGATTTTCCCCCAGAAACAAAAAAAAGAGTCTTTGCACATACCAGTGCATGTTTCGAGTTTTACACATAAAGCGTAAGCGTCTGAAGCTTTCTTACACAACGTTACTTTAGCCACAACAGAGAGCCACAACAATCTGAGCGAGCACATCGTCATCATCATCAGCCGATGGGCGTCTGCAGCGAACACATTTTAATCGTATTCCTTTAATATAATGTAAATTTGAGGTTATCTTTCAGCTCGTAGTAAAATAAAATATAACTGCAAGCAGAGATTGGAACTACTTTAAAGGTTCTAGAAATTCCCCTAATATTATTATTGTAGTGAGTCGTACATAAATATTATAAGAACAGGTTATATGTTAATACCATCATGAAGACCAGGGAACAACAGGCAGTGGGGCTAAGTTTAAAAAGATCAAGACAATTTATGGTAAAGGATATTGAGATCTTCATCTGAAAATGACACCCAAGTTAATGTACTTTATGATTGTTACATTAGATATCGAGTTCGCGGAGAACCAAGCGCGGCTGGATCGCGATCCAGGCGTGGTGCATCGCGTGGTGGCACTCCGGACGGGAGGACTTGGAGGACACGGAGCCGGAGGAAGAGCCTTCGGACCCCGGGTACGCTACCCCCGTCTCCGTGGAAACGCCCCTGCAAAGTACTGTCTCCAGGTGAGTTTACATTAAACAAAAGGAATAACAAGAACATTGCCGTCTGGTGGCTTCGTAAGGTTAATTCGTTATAGCAGACATCACAAAAAAAGAAATCATATAGAAAACATAATAATAGAGTAATAACTGGCTCCTTAATTTTAACGTATATATATAAAATAACTTTATGTATAATTATTATATCTGAGGCGTCTTTACAAACACTAGAAATTCTATTGCACATGAGAGTAAGTTGCAGTGTGATCTTTGCTCCTCATCTCAAAAGATTGTGGCCATCAATTTTATGCTTTCCCAAAAGTAAGCAAGTCAGGATAAATTCATGAGATACGTATACTCTATAATGAAATTTAGAAAGTCATAGAAGTCACCAGCTGTCTATATAAGACTAAGTATAATCATTAATTGAGGATGGTTGAACTGAAGATAAAGTTTCGGGTAACTGTTAGTCCTTTATAAACATAAGTTCCTTTGCAGGTGCACGTCACTCAACGTCATCAGGGACCCATACGCGGCGCGCGGGGGCTCCGGCGGCTCGTCCGGCGGCGACGGGGGCACCTCACCCCTCCGAAGGAACTATGAAAACCCCGGCCCACCCATACCAGCAGCTAGGGATAGTCGCTCCCTCCCGCCCAACACACGAATCAACACCACTACCTCACCAGCACCGAAATCGGCATCGGCCGATTCCGTGTATACGATCCTCATTAGACTACCTGATGCGGACACGGATAGGCCGAGCATCAAGATGATAACGGAAGAATCACCTCCTAACGCCAGGAGCCACTACAGGCCACCAGCGAGAGGCGACTCGGAACTGAATCTGCACCCCTCCGGTCACGCCAATTTAACAAGGAGAACCTCCCACTTACAAGACGTCAGGATACCACTGAACGCTAAGATAATTCCTAAACAGCTGGCCGGTAAAGGGATAACGTCAAAGCAGCCGAAGAAGAAGAAAACACAGGAGAAGAAGCAGGAGACGAAAGCGGCTAAAACTCTATCCGCTATACTGCTATCGTTCATCATAACCTGGACGCCTTACAACATCCTCGTTCTGCTGAAACCTCTCACGGCGTGCACCAAGTGTATTCCGGATGAACTCTGGTCTTTCTTCTATGCTCTGTGTTACATCAACTCCACCATCAATCCGGTATGCTACGCTCTGTGCAACGCGACCTTCAGGAGGACCTACGTAAGGATCTTAACGTGTAAATGGCACAACAGGAACCGCGAGGCCATGACCAGAGGCGTGTATAACTGACTTGAAATCATTAAGCATCATTGAAGGATTATAATTTTTTTTTGTTTAATAGTTAAGTTATACTTTTTGTACCAAAATATAATTGCCCTGTTTTGGTACATCAAAGTATAACGGGGTGTTTTATTTTTTTTAATATTAGGGGAAAGTTTCGAGGGAACGAATCTGCGATTGACTCTTTACAACTTTGTGAAAGTGGTTCACTTCTATCCTCAATTTATCGTCGTAATTAATATTCCCCGTTGCTATTAACTTTATAAACAACCCTTATTATTAAATTTATGTACTAACATGGTAATAGATAGTTTAATAACCAAGATTAACTAAAATAACCTTTATTTTAAGTTTACTTACAACTATACTTAACTTCAGTTCCCGTGTTCATTGGGTTTATGTATCATTCTTATTTCACCACCGGAAGTTTGAACGTACGGATTTCAGTTAGTGAGTTACTTGTCCCGTCCATCGGTAGAATCTATTATTTCTAGTTTTCTAACATTTTATAATAATCAGTGATGTTTTTTTTTAATCTTCATTTAATTAAACAATCTTCCGTTCCAATACCAGACAAGCGAAACGGAAACGGAATTTCTAAAGTCGGAGTACGGATAAGGATGTAGATTAAAGATGACGATGGCGATGTATGAAATATCGCGTACTATCTAGTATTTTAAATTAATAAGTATTTTCTCTAGTCTTTCCGATGTTCTGATAAAGTGTGAGCTTTTAGGATTAATGTCGTCGAATTTAGAGCGTTGAGTTATTTTCCATGAATTTTAACGAAAACTCATCATAACGATACTCCTTACTTTTTGGAAGTCCACAGTATTGAATTCAGCTGTGTTTTTTTTTATATTAAAATACGAATAAACTCTTTCATTTCTCTAATACTTTTTTGTAATCTCATCGATCGTTTAGGTGTGTAAACTTCCAAATGATATTTCTCAGTTGGATATCAATAGCTGGTGACAGAGGTGGCGCGGTGTACATGTCCAGAGACCAATGGTTAGTCGAGCTGACGCGTCGCGAGAGTAGGAGTAACTTTAAATATTAAACTATATAATTTTAAGTAAAACTTGTCTTTAAAGAGAGAACTCTGAGCCTTGTATTTCCATTTCTACGTGTACTGTCTTAAATGTTCTCTGTATTTGTAGAAGTTTTAGGCAACAACTGAACGATTGTCTCGCGAGATTTTTACAAGTAAACCGACTGCGGAATGCGAATGCGAATGTACACACTACATAAGTGTACTTGTGTAAAGACATTAACATTTTCACTCGTGTATCGTGACCGACTTCCCTTATATAGTTTTATATAGATAGAATTTAATACATTAATATTTACAATCATACAACGATTACAAAATATCTAGATGTGATTCCCTTTTGTACTACTACATACTAATTGTTATTTATCATAGATAATGGTTTTTTTTATTATTTGTCTGATACGGAAAGCGTTGTCACATGCAATCATCATCTCTAAGATATAAATTAGTACACAAACCAGCATCTAATATATATATATATATAAATATATTAAACTTTGATTCTAAATATACGTGTAATAAAGTCTCCTTTCAGAAGAGCTGACTGAACAAACAGATACTATATCACACATATATATATATATATAAATACATATTTAAATTGTTTTTTTGATATTATACAATGTATAAATTTGTTTATATTTATTAATATACGGCAACCGTAATAACACTTGTTCAGTACAGCTCTTTCTAAATGTATTTTAAAAGTTTGATAATATTGTAAATATTACATTAAAAATGTTTAATTTGGTAAGAATACATTTGTATCGACATTGTATTACTAATAGGGTGGTATTTAAATGTATTACTATATATATATATATATATACAAGTAACGTGTATGTGTAAAAGTTTACATAATATATTTGTGACGTGCACGCACACGTCAGGTCTGTGTGCCGCACGTACTTCCTTTTGTTATTGAAGAGGTTTTATTAACCTCTTTATTAATACACGTGTAGAGGTCATAGAACTATTGTAACAATGTGTAAACCTTCATTATATTCCTAGGCTCGTGGAACTTCACCATTTATGGTGGATTGCGCATTATTAACCTTCGTTACATTAACCATTCAAAAGCTTCATTAATGCAGTTTCCTTTACTTTCTATCAGCTGTTGGAAGTTTAAATATAACTGTGTAGATGTATTAATATTAATACAAGAAATGGTATAACTTAAAGACCATGCTTTTTTGACATTACTTTTTTTTTATCTCTGGGGAAATCTTAAAACATAACCTGCTTGAGGAGAAGACAAGGTTATGTGAAGTTGCTACCCATTAAAACCCCTTCCCTGGTCCCCGTCAGTGCATTAGGAAGGGCTCCGGGATCTCCTATGGTACGCAGCGGTGCCTCCCTGCAGTCTGGCTAAAACATCCCATGGAAGGACAAAGCCCTTCTTAGCACCGTCGCTGTGCTACGGCAAATACAAGGCCATGAATTTGCCGTCCTCCTAAAGCTCGCTTATTAAGCTCTGAGGGCCCCCACCCTCAATGCTCACGAACCCATGGATCCTTTTATTCACCTTGTACGACAGGCAGGGAATACCTCAGTCCTATCCTTAATAGCTCGAGACTATAGGGCAGTTTGTGATATAACTGCCTCCCAATCGCAGTTTCCATTATATTCATCTTTGGAAACTTTTCTTATGATTAAATATTAAATAACCCTAATACTTACACTTACTTAGCCGTATATAAAACTTGTTTTAACTCGTTTGATATTATTTATGAATGCGCGTTCAACCGAATTGTTTAAAACCAAAATTATTACAAATAACACTGTATTCTAGGAAACAACTGTATTGCCTATCAGGGACAAGGAGGCTATGTTGGGGCTGCGAAAAAACGCTTAAGTTACTTCAAGTAATAATAAACCATTAACAGCATTACTGTTTCGGATATAAACATAAGAGCATGAATACTTTGGGGGAATACTCTTTACCATTCACTTCCTTATTGTCACTAGAAATAATATTAAATTATATTCTAGATGCAACTAGAGTACTGATGGTCGGCCATAAGAGAAAAACACTGTTTTTTTATATTCAAAGAAGCGACGAGATATGCGCGACATTTCAGTTTGTGGTAAGTGATACGCCAGCCCATAACAACGTGGCGCTAGTTAGCATAGTGCACACTAAGATGTTGAGTCTCCTTACCCCAGTAATTACATCAGCGACAGCACCCTTCAAAACGGAAAAGAGTAATGTTTGCATAGTACTGTTTGTCGGCTGCGATGGTACCTACCCAGATGGTCTATAGCAACAGAGACCTACCACCAGGAAAACGTTTACAGCATATTGACGATATTCCAGTGGATGCGAGAAGCTGAGGATCACATTTGGTGGAAGACATTGGCGAAGGCCTATATCCAGCAGAGGATAAGCAAAGGTTGATAATAAAGATGACGATATTCACTTCTTCTTCTGTTATATTTGGTATTATCTGTTGCTTAAGCTACTACGAAGGTACCACCGTAGCTAATATTTGCCTTAAACCAGTAATGGCAGCCATTTTACGGTCTGAAGAGGCTTGTGGCAACTGAAATGATTTCATCAACGATACATATGAGTATTATCTTGAGTTCCAACCAGCACTACAATTTTACTTCACCATCGTGGTGAAATGGTTTTAAAGAAGCTACAGTTTTTTTTCGAGCAGCTATTCTGAAGGTTAGGGTTGTCATGATGGTCACCGAATTTCGTTTAGAGATAACACCAAAACAAACTAAGCACGAGGTTAAAGCTAACGAGCATGGCGGAATGATTGAATGTAATTTTACAATCTGTCGTTTTACTGTTTTGGCAATATCTTTGTATTTTTAAGGGTTGTAATTTTGCGCAAATAACCGTATTCAGAGTAAATGACATTGCGCAGTTTGTGTATTTGTAATATTTTGGTGTAAATCATTGTAGTTTCTAATGTTATCGTCAATGCGCACAGTTAATTAGATCTATTGGTGATTAATTTCGTTCGTTGTAGATTTCGTCTAGTATGAGTTTATCTGTAGCTGTATGTAGGGTAGTTTCGTACATATTTATTGGATTGAGGGAATAATTATATTTTGCAAAGGCATACAGCTTCAGTATTTGTAGATCAAATATTTGGTTTTTAGTTCATTTCCTAACATATTCCTATATATTTAAATCACGCTTCTTCCTTAGTAGAAACCTCGGTTTACATAATAATTATAATAAATGGATGTATTTAATGCAAATAAACAGTACAAATGCTTTACAATTTTTAAAATAATGTTAATAGTGGTGCAATGGATTCTTAGGTCACAATAGTTTATATTACCTAGCGGTACCTGATGGCGGTGGATTGTTTAATTTATTGTAATAGGATATTTATTATAAAGGTTTTATTACCGGTAACGCCAAAGAATAGTATTAATTACCTTTCAATCGATCATTATCTATTTTTCTCAATAACGTACAAAGTCCAACTAATAATATTCTTATTTGAAGCCTGCAAGAGATGGACTATTTTCAGACCGACAAAAGTATATTATTATTCCAGTATACCCTTCAATACTTTCATGAGAACCAAATAAAAAAATTACAGATTTTCTTATTTATTTTTAAGTTAGTCTAAAGAAACTAACTTATCTATCCCATGGTCTGCAGATAACTCTTATAAACAACCACAAGTCTATACCAAACGCTTTTTAAATTGCTGTGAAGTAAAACTTTAGTACTAATTTAAATTGCTTAAACAAGTGCCAAATGTACGGAAATCTTTTGTAATATCTTCTAATATATTTACTCGCAATCAGTATTATTATATTACTTTCAATGGTATTTAATCATATATTTGGAAACATTAATCGCAAATTTTCATATTTCATTACTCCAGTAGTAACCTCAAATATTTTTCTTCCAACGATGTATATATACGGACTAAGTTTCTATTTTAAAGCACAAAACTTCTGTATATCAAAAAGTTATGTATACGTAATTTTTTTTTTAAAGTTGGTAAAGACGTTCATCGGTTGATGACAGTAGCCTGAAATGATGGTGACCATAAAAAAAGATATAAACAACATATACATCATCTGCGGACTACTATAGAAGTCGCAGATAATCTTTTGCAGTATTTCTTCCATACGATAATTAATCAAGCTTCTTTCGTTATAAAAACGTTTTTTATCGATATATCTGATATTGTGTACGTAAAATAATAAAATATTACTATTACCTCGTGTCTTTATGTAAAATAAAACGTTTAAATCATAAAAAAACGTTCAGACAGAACCCAATGCTCAATAATATTTGAGGTTTCTACTAATCGGTTGTTAGATGTAAAGAAATGTTTTAGATATCAATTTTAAAGAGTCATAAAATAATAATGATTGTAATAAAAATGAACTGAAGTATATAATAAACACGATCTCGTATATGTAGAGTTAATAATATTAATAATAAAGTTAAATAAAATGTATGACGTAAACGGCGTTTTGTGGTTTTGTATGGGAATGAAGATCCTTCGTGTAACAGTAGAGCTGACGGTCACCACTTCGTTTTTAATGTTTTATAAATACATTTATAACCTAGATATTAGTATCTAAGTCCTAACTGCAGTTGGTCTGTTTATATATTTTATTAGTAAGATGTTAATTACATTAGTTACTTGAACTTTAAAGATCTCACTAATATTTTATTGTAACACATAACATGTATATATGTAACCAGTTAAAGTTATGAAGTGGTCATTGTCTAGGTGTGGGTAGTAGTGTCGCGTAAATGTAACTTCCGGTTGTAACATATAACCGAAATATGTAATGTTAACCGAGTCCGGGTAAGTTAACTGTTAGCGGAGTCGGGGTTGCGGCGGTCTCGAGCTGAAATCCACTTATCATTATCAATTAACTGTGCGTTTACCTAGAAATTCAATATTTATATGATGTATTTAAAAGTTCTACTTATCTGCAGTTGTGTAATGTTTCATTGAGTGATGTGTCAGACCGCCGACCCCCGCCGACCCCGCCAACACCGCCGATCGAGTGTCGCGGAGTGCCAAAGCGTTACGAGTGGTCGTTGAAAGGTTAAAGTAAATATAATTTTATTATTATCAATGTACAATTTTAGTATTTCGCAACGTGTTTATGGAATAAATAAATGTGTTTTTTGTAAGTTATTTTGAAATATTAATCCATGTTTTTGTATAACCAAAGACAATAAAAATTTAACTAAACAATATTTATTATTCGTACGTTGGACGCGGCGCGGACGTACTGCGCGCGCACTGCTCCACTGCTGTGGGCTCCGCGTCGGACAACAACAATTGTTGTTCAAAAAACTCAAATACAAACAAACTAATACCATGGACGAGGAGTAGAGTACATCTATCTGCTCGGTCATGCCCTCGTGGCTGCTGAACACCCTTGAAACATTAGGATAATAAATAAATAATCGCCGTAAAATCTATAGAATTTACTGAAAGCATTTCTTCGTTTACGGCAGTCACAAGTTAAAGTTAACAAGTACTAGTTTTTTTATTCGACGAAGCAACGAGACGAGCGGGACGATCACCTAATGGTAAGTGATACCTGATCGTAACATCACGGCGCTGGTTAGGATGTTATACATTGCACCACATTGTGTTCGTCTCCTTGAAACAGGATGTTAAATCTCGTTACCCCTGTAATTACAGCTACTGTGACCTTCAAACTGGAACACGGTAATGCTTGCACAGTACTATTTGTCGGCTGCAACAGAAGCTGCGGTGGTGCCTACTTAGACGATCTTTGGCAACAGAGACCTACCACCAGACTACTTTATATTCATTAACAAGATTATCAATTGGTTCTGAACGATGCTATCTATCATAATCTACTATTATTTGCAAAACTGTACTATGTTAAGTTGCCATGAATCAAGCTCGAATAAATATGTCCTCGGAATCGAACCAGGGACCTCCGTTTAACGATGAAATTGATGTATATAAAGCAATTGTTGATAAATAAACTTTATTCACTTAAGATCCAGGTCAGTGTAAGATGACAGTGAAAAGGCTTTTCCTGGAAGAGTGCGCTTCGTCGTCATATACATCGGGGAGGATCGTAGTCACGTGGTGATGTATACAAAATAATATATAGGTAAATAAATTATACTTTGGTAAGTAGCACCACCGACCCGCATTGGGACAGCGTGGTGGGAAATGACCTAAATTCTCCCATATGAACTCTTACAAGCGACGGCTCCTAGTACCCGACAATATCGAAAGTCATGCTGACCGTAAGGTTGCAGGAAGCCGCTGGATCAATGTGGAGGTCTTTGGGGAGGCCTATGTCCAGCTGTGGACGTCTGTCGGCTGATGACTTTGATTGATAAATTGAAATAACTTATACCTTAAATCATCCCAAGTGTCCGATCGTTCAAGTTGCTCGATTCGATTATAGAGAAATTATACTCGGCATCGTCCCAACCAAGTACAGTCACTGTGAGAAGTGTTAATAGAAATTGATTTTTATTAATGTTACATTTTAAAATAGAATTGATGAAAATAATTGGATAGCAAATGCCTGCTTAATATTTTCACTACTGGGATTCAGTGAAGAAGAGAGCTACGGGCATTTATTTTTCACGCTGGCCAAATGAGTACTGGTAGACATGACCTCATTGGAAGCTGTTGTTTTCGGTATACACTGGTTTCTTTACGATGATTTGATTGACGAGAAGCATTAAAATCAGTGGAAATCCAGCACGCACTTCTGCGTGACGTATAGCGCGTACTATCTGCTTACAAAGTTAGCCATCATTTTCGTTTGTTGCGTTACTCTAATACCAGCAGTGCTTCTAACCAGACAACAGTAACGTTTGCACACTACATCTTGGCGGCAACCATAGACGCTGCCTGCTTGGTCTCCAGAAATAGATATCTGTCACTGTTATGGATGACAATTACGTCTCATTTGAAGAACTTCCATCTTTTTATGGCTATCGCATCATACAGTAAATTATTTAAGGTTTTTTTAACTGGTAGGATAAACAGCCGTTAGATGTGGGTTATGGTAAGTGTAGAACTGATCGGTGTAAAGGAATATCTTTGAGGAGTCTGTTCTGCATTGGAAGTCTATAGGTTGATAGTGATCATAATTTCAAATTAGTTATGCTGTCAATAGTTAAAAACTATAACACTTGAGTTCGCAACTGTACTCTCTTAGGATTGCTAAAACATATTATGCTAGTTGATTATCTGCTATTAACCAACGCACTGACCCCAGTTTCTCCTCTGAATACCGTGATATACACTGAAAGAAAAGATCTTTAACAATGTACACTGCCTCCGTGGCACAGAGGCTACACCTTTGTCTTATAACATTGGGTTTCCCGGTTCGATTTAAAGGCAGTCATGTTGTTATCCAGCAATGATTGAGTGGTATTATCAGGTAATCAGGGGGTGTAACTGTTTCCGCCCAACATCTTATGGAGCCCAAGTCAAGCACACATGCACGCGGTGCACCCTGCTGAATAACAAACGAGACTCTGACCACCCACCAACCCGCTCGGCCAGCGTGATGGGTTATAGCCCAATTCCACTTAATGAACTCCAACGAAGACGGCTCTAAATGCCTGATGGGGCCGATGGCCGTGCTGATCGTAACGGAGGATCAATCGATGTGGAGATCATTCGGGGCGGCCTAAGTCCAGCAGTGGAGGTCTGTAGGCTGATAATGAATTATCAAATGATGATGATGATGATCAGATAATAAGACAAGGAAAGTATATGCTCAATTAGTCAGGGAATATTTATATCAATTATATGTTTAGTATTGTATAAACATATGAAAACAAAAATTCATTCATCTTCTTCTTTCCTTCTTTCTGACCTCTAAACGGCAGAAGCAATACCTCTACCAAGTTTTGAGTGTATACCTCTAATAGTTTCGGAGATATCGTGATGAGTCAACGAATCTCTGGATATAGAGTATATTGGTGTAATACAATGAAGGACTAGGTACACATCATCATCACATAAGGTACGTTACTTAAAAAGTTGAGGAAAGTAAGTTGTAAGATATTAGGAACAATCTGAACAATACGGGAGGAAGTAAGACCGTGCGATATATTGGTAGTCGGAAGTTCAGCACAAAGAAGGCGAGCGGGCGAGCAGTAAATCCGAATTTCAAACAAGTTCACGGAAACTTCCAGAATCTAGGTTAAGTAAGAAATGTTGGAGAGGAAAGTGGTGATAAATGTCGACACTGCAGTCGGCGTTTCGAATTATCTACGGTGATGCTGGATGATCTGAAATTTTATTCAATCAGACGACGAGACGAGCGGGACGTTCATCTGATGATAGTTAAGTCGGTATACACAGCACCACATTGCGCTCGTCACCTGGGATATAAGATGTTAAATCTCGTTACCCCAGTAATTACACTAGCTACAGCGCCCTTCGAACCGAAACATGGTAATGTTTACACAGTACCGTTTGTCCGAAATAGGTACAGTAATATTTGCTTACTACTGTTAGGCGGTAAAATAGTCGTTGCAGTGGTATCTACCTAGTTGGTCTCCGACAACAAGGACCCACCACCAGGTAATCTTTTTTAAGAAGTAACGAAATACTTTAAAGTATGTATACTCTGTGACCTGGCCTCTGTCCAGCAGTGGACGTCTATCGGCTGATGATGATGATGTATATTCTGTTTATGTAAAAGAATTAACTCAAATTAAATAAAATATAATGTACATGTTGTTTTAAACTATTTGTATAGAGCCTTAATAGTGATTTAGAACTTAACATCTTATATCTTGAAGCCATTACTCCCATGTGGTGTAGTGTAAATATTCTGTGACACCACATTTTTACTGCTCATCTCTTTAAAGCGAAGTATAAAAAAATACGACGAAATTGAGACTTTTCCATAAGCAAAAAAATCACCGGAAATATTAAATTTGAGTAAGCAAGGAAAGAAACATGGCTTCCGCATTGGTCTATATTTGTGAACTCTAAGCCAGATGTGCGGATTGAGAACAAAGCTTCCGCTTAAACAACTGCTTGCAATATTCACGTGAAACACCGTGAGGTGGAGGAAACTGAGAAGAGAGGAGTGACACCCGCGCGCCAAGCAACACTATTTTATTCAATAGTTGTAACTTTATGCATTCCAACCGACGCTTCTGAGAAGAATTTAAGTTATTTAAGTTAAAGTTATATTTATTCTATTTAAACATTGTTTTATTATTTTTATTTATTTAGTAAGAAAGCAGACTCTGTCATGAGACGGGACAAATGTTAAGAAGAAGAAGAAACGTTAATAGGATAGTATAGTGGAGGTCGTTCACCTGATAGCAAGTAATACTCAGTCCGTAACAGCGTGGCGCTAGTTAGAATGACACACACAGCACCACATTGAGCGTTTTCAGGAATTATTTCAAGTGTTATTACAGCAGTAACTTCATAGCTACAGCTCCCTTCAAACCGGAACACAGTAATGTCTGCACAGTACTGTTTGTTAGCGTTCCCTAGACGGTCTCCGGTAGTAGAGATCTACGAGTAATAGTGATAGAAGTTTTGATGATGAATATATATTGTACAGATATACATATATATATAAATGATGTACAAATTACTTTCGATAAGTGAGGCCTTTGTTGGAAACTGTTCTAGTGAAGTATTTTCAATTTCCTATAGATTAAATTAAAAATATCCCGGTGCGGGGTAGATACACAAAGCGTCCGGGAAAATTACCAGACTACTTCAGAATTTCAATTAACGTCGTACAAAATTACAAAATTACGAAATCGCTACTCGTTCGCTGTCTGAAGCGTTCTGGCGTTGACACGTGCTAATGAGACTTCAGCTGCACACTTTGTTCAGGCCGCGCCGAGTGCAAAGTAACGGCTTCTGTTAACAAGTAAACAATACGCGGCGCACGGGGGTGCGACGGGGGCGGCGGAGGGTGCACGTGGTGGCGATGCCGGCTGCTGTGTCAGGCAACTCTAACATTTGTGTATCGGATATACTTCCTATAATGTAAATATCTGTTTATATTGTACAAGAATAAAAATAATTAATAATTCAAAAAATAGAAAATTTATATTAATATATTCAAGGAAAGTATCTCTTCCAGGCAACCTGCTGGAGAAGTAAATAAACTACACGAGAAGAGAAGGAAGCGGTGTACAAGATCAGTAGAACATTGGATAGTAAACATAGCAATAAGAAAGTACAGGTTAAATATTACTGTAGTATCCGGCTTTAAGGCTTTTTAATGATAGGTAAATCAATGTAGTTTCTATATTTTCGCGACAGGTTCGCGTTCGAGACGTTGCCGCGATCGTAACTGCTAGTTAGGATGATATCACGGAATTGTATTCGTCGCGAAGAGACAAGATGTAAAGTCAATATTTCGTTAGCTACAGCGCCTTTCAAACCGGAACACAGTAGTGTTCGCACAGTACTGTTCTGCGGTAGAAATAGAAACTGCCGTCGTATCTAACCGTACGATCTCCGGCAACTGAGATCTATCATCAATACGTTTCAATTGAGGAAGGTGTCATTGGAGTCGAAAATAGCACAGCGTGGTCACTTGGTTCAGAGTAATCCAACTCACATGTGGACAGTGGCAATATAAGGATGGTGCTATAGCGGCAGATTTACAATGTGAGGGTTGTAGCTAAATAAAATTCTGAGTAACCCTATCCCTGATCTCTCAACTTACGACTCCATAATCGAACTAATAATCTTTAAGCTACAAAGCCAGCGGGTATCCTCTGCGCTATGGAGACAGACGAATTTTTTTTTAATTATATGATTTATTAAAATTTTCATGAATGCAATCACCCCGTCTATTTGCATGTAAATCGTGTTAGAAAGTTTGCTCTTGGATGCTGCTCACAATCATCCCACGCTTTTGTCTCTCACGCAAGTGTTTTTATCGTTCGCAATTAAAACTCACGATATACTTTTATTTAACAACCACCCACATTAAATATTAACACCCCCCTCCCCAACTCCCTTTGGGGAAGAAATTTTGTAAAATCTATTCTTAGTTGAGCTTTAAACGGCAGAAGCAAAATAATATCTTTACCTAATTTTAAGTGTTTTAGTTTCGGAGATCTCGTGAACAGTCAATGAATCTCTAGATATCTCCTATATGTACAGACTCGCTGTTCCGTGCCTGGTTTTCTGTTCGTAACATCCCTTCAACTCCATTCGGTGAAGGAATTTCGTTGAATTCGTCCTCAGCTCACATATACTCAGCACAAAGAATATTTCTCCGAAATTTCAAGTCTTCAAGCCTTGTGACTTCAGACATATCGTGATGGGTCTCTACGTCGACGAGCAGAATGCTACTGACAGGATATGCAACGCCAATGTTGCTGTGGCAAGATAAGCCGCTGGTCACTACACGGAGGTAGGTAAATTTTAACTACACATCATTATTTTTTTTTTTTTTTTTTTTTTTTTTTTTTTAATCGTTTCCCCTGCGTGTTTTGGGTCAGGGCCTTTTACTTTCACTCAATTACCATCAGTTTTTGTTGTACTGGTTCTTCTACCTTTCCTTCTTTCATCCTTTCGTCTTTTATCCTATACTTATCTTTCATACTTCTCTTATCTTAATCACTCTCCATTCCATTTCCTTCTTTCATCCTTCCTCTGAGAGTGAAGACGCCTTCTGAAGAGGGGGGGGGGGGAGCCTGTAACAATTCATTCACTGTAGCATTTTTTCTCTCTTCTTTCTTCCTTTTTCTTTTCTCCATTCCTTGCTACTTCTTTACTTCTTCCTTATTCATTCCTTACCTTTTTGTTCTCCCCCAACACTTTTCTCACCACTCTTCTGCAGTATTTGATAAATACTGCGCGACTTTCGTCTTCACCCATCATTATCATCATCAGCGGATAGATGTCAATTGCTGGACATAAGCCTCCCCAAAGACTTCCTGGTTAGAGTTCATTGAAAGGAATTGGGCCTTAGCCTACCATGTTGGCCCAGTGCGGGCTGGTAGACGGTCATAGTCTCATCTGTTATCCAGCAGGGTGCACCGCGTGCAGGTGAGGTTAACTCGAGCTCCGTAAGATGTTGGGCGGAACCCCAATTTTAACTACTAGTTATGATTTCTTAGTTATTTTTTTTAAATCATTAAAACATACGTGATTACTTTAGTCTTCGCTGCTTGTGTTCTATGTAAGTTAATGGTATAGATATATGATACGGTACTGCTTCATCATCATTATTAGCTGATAGATGTAGACATTGAAATTCTGAACATATCCTTCTCCATCGCTCTTTGGGTGACTTTCAGCCTTTAAATAAGGCTCACCATAAGGGGCCACGTCTCGGTTCCATATTAAAACATATCGAAGTACTAATCCGTACATCACTCGTTACGTTAATCATCAGAGATAAAGACAATTCCCAATCGAATTGGGATGATGCTGCCAGATCAGGATTACTTATGGCTAATAAACTTTTAATTATGGCCCATCATCACTGCCACTATATGAATGAACTAGGAAGGCGGGCATCAGAGAAGAACGGTATCGTGTTGTTAAGCTTGCGATTAACATCTGACGTGATGACCACGACCACTCAGTCAAGAGTGATACCGACGTAGAAGAAGAATTAACGCCTATGAAATTGTGCGGAACTTGTCTGACAATTAAGCAGGTATTTTATACAATTGGTGATACCTAGATGCAAAGCCACCTAGCCTTGCCACCAATATGGCAGCTCACATGTCCATCAGTGTAGTAGGTGTTCGCATACCATCAAACGTTCTTTATGAACCATCTTACTTCTTATGGTTGGCTAAGATTAAAATGTTCTAAGTAAATGCTCAAACCGCTACTTAATTTCGTCGACCCCTTTAACCTTCCTCCCCTTTCCCTCACACTCCAGACGTCGGCTGATCTCCAAGTTTCTAATTAAATTCCTCGGCTCTCTTATACTTGATTAAAGTCAAATAAAAGTCAGACTTTTTTAATGATCATTGTTCCTGGCGCGTTTGATTTAGACGTTCTTAAATGATTTTGGATGACGAGTTTTAGGAAAATGTTAGAACTGGTTCCTGTTGATGTGATTTCATCATCATCGTTTCAGCGTATTTGTCCTGCAGACTCACAATTCCTGATGAAGGTTGAAAATATACCTATGAGGGCATATGGCCTTGGCCCTTACCACTAACGGAAATATTTGATGTATTTTAATTTTTAATAATTAATATGTTTTTTTATTTATGTGAGTGATTATAGCAATAATCTATTTATCTATCTATCTTCTATATAGTTTACTAATAAACAAATACAATAAGGTTCCGTATGCATTATAAATAATTTATAGACTGAAGAAGATTGATACTCTTGGCACCAGTAATTTGTATTAGGTATTGGAACGGTAGACCTAGTGTTCAGAGGCCTCCTATAAGGTGGATCGATGACCTGGTGAGAATCGCGGGAACCCATTGGATGCGAGCAACGCAGGACCGACCAATGTGGAGATCATTTGGAGAGGTCTATGTCCAGCAGTGGACTTCTATCGGCTGATGATGATGATGTCCTTATAAAATGGAGGTTGGATTGACCTATATAAGGTTCGTAAATATTTATTATTTAAACGAGGTTATGATGCAATAATAAGATTGAATTCAGCAGGGAGTAGCCAGCGAGAGCGGCTGGTGTAGTGGTTTCGCGTACTGTTAATTAACAACCTCCTTCATTACTTCAAAGCTACGTACCTTATATTTCTTGGGCTGTTCTGTTTTACTTCAACTCGAGTATAATAGAGATTCATTTCCTCCCACTTTAACATAAAACTATGTATTATTTATAATTACATAATTAAAACTAAATAAACAAGTAAGGAGATATTGTGGTCGGTTAGGTAGAAAAATCAGGTTTAGTGGTGGTGAATGGTCTCCGGATGGTACCTACCACTGCAACTCATCTCGTACCTGACGAACAGTGATGTGTAAGTTTTACTGTGTTAAATTTCTGGGGTAATAAGATTTAACACAGTGGCCCATAACTATTGCCTTGTTATAGCAGGCGTATCACCTACCATCAGGTGACCTCACCTCTGGTGCCCTCGTCGTGTCACTTCGTTGAATAATAAACAGAGTGAAGAGAATACCAACTTCTGCTGGTATATCTGTTGCTAGATTACATCTAAGTACCTAGGCAGCTTCTGTCTCTGCCTACAAATATTACTGTGCAATTACAAGAGCTGATCAAAAATTAATGTTTTATGGAGTATTTGTAATAATAATAGTTTTTTTTTAGGGTTTAACCCTCTAGTAAATACCTGAAAAAAAATTATAAGTAGGACCTAGTCTCGCGGAGTTGTGTTCATTTGAATAGGAGCAATCGGATTGGTAACATGAAAGTGGAGAAACGCTGCTGATTTGATGGTAACAAATGGCATTTCTCCTCCATATTCCAGTTTCGAACTGATGCAAGGACTTTAAACTAGGATGAACATCCATAGAAGACTGTTACTTATACAGTATTTCGAGTTGCAAGGCTTAACATATTACGTCCCAAGGCGACTATATGGATAAGGATATCCTGGCCAGAATCTAAAGCTAATCAATAACATCTAGATTTTTTTTATCGCCATAT
Organism: Ornithoptera priamus; assembly: GCA_029034505.1. NCBI lineage: Eukaryota > Metazoa > Arthropoda > Insecta > Lepidoptera > Papilionidae > Ornithoptera > Ornithoptera priamus. The sequence goes on along the minus strand of JARDWD010000219.1, from coordinate 2,181,689 downwards.
TAAAATCATATAATTTTTTTTAGTGTTACATATCTAAAATTCAAGTTTTGTCTTTTCTATGTCTAGACAAATTAGTATTTAAAGTAGAATGTATATACCAACTTCCACCAACCCACATTCGGCCAGCGTGATGGGAAATGGCCCAAATCCCCCCAATTAAATTCCTATAAACGTGGAGATCTTTAGGGTGGATCCATGTCCAGCAGTGGATGTCTATCGGTTGATGATGAAGATATACCAAAGCCAGTGTTTTTTAAAAAATTAAGGTGTATTTAATAAGTATTATTAAGTTATACATAACAAATGTGTTTGATTACACTCGAGTTTACTTAAGTTGTTATTAAGTTCGTCAATTTAGATATTCTGCTCCCGAACACCTTTAATCTAACTGCAGCAGTTAACTTCGAATCGAATATAGAGAAAGCAATATAAAGCGCTGAACTGCTCCCCAAGCGAACTTCTGACTGGGAAGCGATAAACTAAATTGATCGCGATCTTTACGACATAACTTCCTCCATTCCGCTGTTATTGATCGTGCATAAAGTTACCTGCAATCAGAGGTGAATGGGGAAGACAGCCACAGTGAGAGCATGGTAGCCGACCTGGTAGGTAAAGAGAAGGAAAGAAAGAGTTGATTAATCATCAAGAAAAAGAGATGGAAAGATCTAGTTTTTTGTCCACGAAAACTCCGTCATGTCCCTACGTCTGCACTGACCTTTGGACAGACCTCAACTGGTGATAAGTCTCTGTTGCCCAAGACTGTCTTGTTAGGTAGTTTGCAAGGTATTCTGTGTTCTTGTTTAAAGGACGCTGTAGCTAGTAAAATACTGGGTTAGCGAGACTGAACAACTTATGTCTCAGGCGAGGAGCACAATGTGGTACAGTAGCCTCATCGTAACTAGTGTTTCTTTGTGATGTGTACTTACCATCAGGTGATCATCACGGTCCTCTCGTCGCTTAATTGAATAAAAACATCAACAGTAGTAGACAACACCAGCTGGAACTATGAAAATGATGCTGATGATGCAATACACGAAACCGGGTGACGTGGACCCAAATTACGAGTTCTCGGATTGGACTATAAAAGACAAAGTGGCAATTATTGAAATATTATAGTGATTCATATTCGTGGATGTCTCAAGACTACTAGCACAATCTGCTGTAGTACATCATCCCAACAAGAGCCAGTATCATTCACCATCAAGTGAACGTCCTGCTGGTCTCGTCAACGCGATCGTGGTGGTGGTGTTTTTAATTTAACCCCACGAAATCAATTAGCTCTGATTGGTTCAATTAAAACCTTTCAAACTTACAAAGTGTTTTCGCACTACCCTTTACAGCTCGCCATGCCTCTTATCCTGGCATTTTGAGGAAACCTTCATTAATCCTTGTTTTTAAACATTATCATCAGCCGACAGACGTTCACTTCTGGACATAGGCCTCCCAAAAGATCTCCACATACAGTCAGCGTGGCCTCTGGCACCGCGGGCAATAAAGACTGTCGTATGTACGGGTTCATATGGGGATTTGGGCCATTTCCCACCACGCTGGCGCAATGCGAGTTGGCGAGAGCCAGAGCCTCGTTTGTTGATTAGCAGGGTGCACCACGAGCAGGTGGGTTGGCGTGTGTCCAGTGAGTTGTTGTGCGGGATGCCTTACACCCCTGTTCTGTTTGTATTTTGTAATAATTAATAAGATCATTAGTTTACAAAAAATATGACACAAAATGTTTTAAAGACAGAGCTGACGCTGTAGTTATTCCTTAAGGAAAAATTCAAGAACATAGTAAAATGAGAAGTAGCTCCTCCAATTTGGAGCTGAAGAATCCTTACTGTCATTGATTAGCGAACTAAATTTCGTAATTTTGTACATGATATAAATATGCCTTCTGGACTAGAGATGAATCCAGCACTTGCGCAAGTTTAAATGACTACGACGCGATGCAGCTGCCTGGTTCCGACAGGCTATTATTAATTTAAAGCAAGTGCGAACCGCCAACAACTTCACAACTTGAATAACTTCCGCTGGTTCTGCCTTTCTGTGAAGAGAGTTTGTCCGAAACCTAATATCTGAGGAACTGTATATTGCATGTATTCAAGCCCCAATAACTCCAAGTTGGCTCAAACAAACTTATTATATCAAAATGTTTCTGTATATGGTACTCATAGGAGTTCTAGATAAAGAGAGCAAGAGAGGTATACACCTCTCTTCTCTTCTCTTCAGCCTTGGTGTATACTTATCTTCTCTTCGGCATAGACACGGGCATTGATAAGGAAAACAAAAACAGCGAAATATTCTTGTGAATGCTTTATTGAGTGCATTGACCAATCAGTGGGGACTGGTGGAGGATTACTTTTGAACAGTTACTTCGTCTGAATAATTCCATGGTCACGGTTTAAATTTTTCCCCAACCGTATCCTCCGAGTTTACCACCAAGTCCCAAGCTATCGAGTCCGTAGCCCCCGTTGTAGAGACTGATACGGTTAAGTCCGATCGAGCTGAGTCCAGGTGAAATGATCGGAGCAGAGACTGTTTTGAGAATAGGAGCGGTGATTATGGGGGCTATGGGGGCGGAAATTATCGGCGTCGAGATGGCTTTAATTATAGGAATGGCGGGGGCTTTGATCAGTGTGGAGGTTGAGATCGCTGGCGCTGAGTAGATTGGGGCAGTGATTAAAGGCGCTCCTAGTCCTGATGAAGAAAATTAATTTTAATAGCGTTATTGTAGTCCAAAGATTTAGAAAGGTACACAGGTATAATTTATAAGAACACAGAAGTAATATTTTTTTTTAAGAAAATATGTTGATATTTAATGTTAAGATATCACCATCGCTTGTCATCATAGCTCAGTAATTTAATTGAGTACCAGGATGAAGCCGTGATACATTTTCAGATAAAAGTCTACTTCAATATCATCACGAGCCCAAAGATATATACGGTTAAACATATACTAGTTTCTCTCTGTCACGGGTAGCATCATGTACCCCCCTATAATGTCTTTGATGTTTGAGAGGTTGCAAGTTCACCGCGTGAAGGGTGTCAAAAAATATTCATCATCATCGTCAGCTGATAGACGTCCACTGCCGGAGATAGGCCTCCCCAAAGATCTCCACATACAGTCAGCACGGTCTCCAGTACCGCCGGGCACTAGGGGCTGTCGTATGTACGGGTTCATATGGGGGGATTTGGGCCATTATTCGCCACGCTGACCCTATTAATTAACTAGAAATTGTTACCCACCATATGAACTATAACCGTATCCTCCGTAACCATAGGGTACTGCATGGACTACGGCCAGTAGACAAGCGACCTGGAATTACGAGCAACACGATATAATATATATATATGTATATATATCTTTGATTTGAATACACGTCAAAGTAAATAGATTAAGTATATATGTAGTAAGCATACTAGTAATCTTAGTCATGAAGTCTCCAGCCCTGTCTGTTGTGGAAGGCCACTGAGTGTATGGGTTCGGGGGTTTTCAATGTGGGCCCCACTTTCCTTATTAACCGGGCCCGTATACATATGATATATAGGCGATATCCAGATATTCATTGACTGATCACGAGGTCTCGGAAACTGTTAGATGTATATATCCAAAATTTGGTAGAGACATTGCTTCTGCCATTTAGAGGTTCAGCTAAGAATGCATTTCACGAAATTCTTCCCCAAACGGAGTTGCGAGGGTGTTACGTCCAACAAAGCGGAACAGCTATTATAAGATATATGGTCTTTTCTTCCTACTAGGAATTTTAGTGGATAAACATGACTTTCCTTAAGAAGCAGGTTATCCTTTGAAGATTTTCCTTGAACACAAAAACCAGTAAATAAACTTAACAAGAACTAATGGAAACTTAACATAATCTTAATTAATTCTTTAATCAATTTTGCGGTAATATTGTTTATAAGTAACAACATTACTTGCACATCGAGGATACGGAGAACGTGAACTGAACAATATTGCATACCACCGGAAGTCTTTACTCAACGATTTCAGCCGATGCGGCCGATTGTTATGAAAATTGTTTCTATGATACTTATGTTAGCAAATTGATAGAATTAATCTTTATTTAGTAATTTTATTGTTAATTAATTTAATCAATTACTTATTAAACAACAAGTTAATCAAATGATTATAGGCTGGTAACACTACAGGTTAATAATATTTTACTACAGTGTCGACCGGGCCTTTGGCCGGCTATCAGCGTGAACACTGCTCAAATAGTATAAAGAGGGCGTGTAGCTTGGATATAATAAATATCTATCGTAGTAACACTATTAACTCCTGTTACCCCGGTAATTTCATTATCTACAACACCCTTCAGGGTACACAGTAATGCCTGCACGGTAGTTTAGCGGCGGGAATAAGGGTTGCGGTGGTAATTAGACAGTTTCTTTTATTCAATGAAGCCACGAAACGAGCGGGCTGTTCACCCGATGACAAGTGATCAGCTCACTCATAACAACGTGGCGCTAGTTAAGTTGTTACTACAAATACTCTATAAACATTAGTTTTTGTTCGGCTCTTGTAATTGAAGAATAATGTTCGGCGGCAGAAATAGGTTGCCTAGGTACCTAGATGGAGTCTAGCAACAGATCTCGATGAAGAGACGTGGCGACCGGGACTTTCGCCTGATGGTGAATGAGGCGTCTGCGCGAAACAAAGTAGTACTAGTTGGGGAGCCTGCACCACATTGTGATCGTCGTGTTGAGACATAAGATATAGAGTCCTGTTACCCATTAGCTGCAGCGACTTTCAAGTTGTAACAGAGTAATGTTTGCACACTACTGCTTGTCGGCTGCAATAGCCTCTGCGGTGGTATCTACCTAGACGGCCACCAGAAACGGAGACCTATCACCAGCCATCAGCATATTATACACACGCGGTATAGGCGTCTGATGTTTGTGTATATTTTCTTTATGAGGTAAAACATTAAAAAACAAATAAATGGTAGCTACTTACTGTGATGTAGGTGAACATGTTGCTGGTGTATCTTCAGACGAAGTGTACCGGGTGTTGCTTCTGACCGGATATATATAGGCTGAAGCCGATATCCTGCGGCCGCCGGACGGCTGATGCAACTGTTGCTGTATTCAGTGTCCTTGCTAAGTTGTTTTTTTTAATGTCGGATTCACCTTTTCGTATAAATCAAGTGGTTAGCTGGATCAATTGGTATTGTTCATCACTATTATGGAGGGATGTAGGTTTGAAGCCTATGCCGGGTCTTTTATTAATATATATGAACTGGTGGTAGATCTATATTGCCGGACACCGTCTAGCTATCACAGCTCCTATTGAAGGGCATTGTAGTCAATGAAATTACTCAGGTAATGAGACGTCTTATATCTCAATGCTAGGAGCACAATGTGGTGCTGTCTATGTCAACCTAAATAGTTGTTATTATGGGCGTATTACTTACCATCAACTGATCGTCTCAGTCCATACAGTAAATACTTATCTCCCTAAAGTTCTCCTCCATTAATATATTTTAGTTATAACGGAAGCTAAGGATTTGTGTATTTCAATACGATGAGCGAACGAGAAACCCTTCCGTTTATTATAGGTACAGGCTTCCGTCGCAATCACGAACCCTGGTCTGCAAGTTACGATCCCCCAGAGAGCTTCGAAATGCTCTGCAGCACCGCCTCCGATATTAACAGAGATCCCGTGGGCGCAAATAACTTTTCGGTAACATAATTCAATATAAATATTTTTATGAATATAACACCATTTTGTTGGGTTTGTATAAAGTAATAAAATGGTTTCCGGTATTTAGGTTGTTTAAACTTCTAAATAGGTGGAACGGTTCGTGTCCGACATTTCACCATCACCAGCAAACTTTCCTCGCATCTCGACAGCATAGTATACTCAGTCAATGCTTTATTTTGAACAATATGTTTAACTGCGATTAAAAAGTTAAAATTTTTAAAAAAAAAATAGAAATCTTATTCAATGGTGTTCAGGAGTTGAGCCACCGGATCAGTCCACTTTGCGGATACTGTCATGGTATTACATGCTAGTTTAACTAAAAATGGTTTCATGGTACATAAATAATTGCATAAGGCGCCGGGGTACTTGATGATGACATCAAGGATGCACTTTCCACACCAATTACAGGAGGAAAGCGTTCACCGTGGACCCCATAGGCACAGCGCGTTAATTACCATATCGAGTGGTGATCATGTTGAGGAGCCGCTTTGCTCCAGCAGTCCGCGGCGCGAGCTAATTATTCAGCTGTTCTCGGCGAAATAATCGATTAATCGTTAATTAATAACGATTAGGAATCGATGTTAGATTTGTTATTAGCATTACGCAAATTGTGTACGAATATTTGATAATTGTTATAATTGAACCGTTAGGTAACTGCGTAATAAGATTCAGGGACGGCTTTGAACGAGTACATACATATTTATTAAGCTATACATCAAACTGCAGTCATTTAACTTTAAATACTTAGAGTAATCGTGTTAACTGTTACAAGTCTCGCGATTGTTACAAACCAAAAACTATATTAACAATAAGTACAGCCTTGGGAAGAGGAGCTGAAGATGGACCACTGTGATGTCGACAATGATGCAAAGAGCTGATAAAAACCTTCTTTATCGGTGAAGGTTAAAAATTACTCATTTTAATAGTAGGTGTCTGTTTTTGATATTTTATATATATATTTAGTTATTCATTGTTATATATATTTTGAACCGTTGGCGGTGGACCCCGAGGTCATGGGTTCCAGATGCTCCTAAACGTTTTGGAGATATTGCCAGAAAACTGATTAGAAACCACCAGAGACCCCTGACCCGTAACTACACGGTACAAAGGATAAGCCCCGCCATCCAGAACGGCAATGCCATTAGTTTGCTCGGCACTTCGCCGGACTGGGATGACCTGAGAACTATGAACTAGAACACAGCAAGAACAAGACCAAGACTTGGACAATCTTTGCATCGGTATTGATCTTGTCTGTTTGGTCTTAGTCTTTTAATAAACTAAATATTTTGTTTATAGAAGAAAAACATATATTTAAGTTATGATAAATGATTTAAGTCATCATTTCAACGGAACTTCTGTTTTTCTGTTTAGTCTTGCTCATTTACTCTTGACCTTGAATAGTAGAGCTGTTTTGGTTTCAGTCTTGGTCTTGGTCTTAATCATCATCATCATTAGATGCCTTCTTCAAACTGAAGTTTGGCGATCAGATTGGGAAAACCAACTCGATCCTCAGCTTGCTCATGTAAAATTTGCGAAAAAGCAAGACCAAGACCAAGACTCCAAGTTTGCAAGATCAGTTGGACTTTTCTTTTAATTTGACTAATAAATAAAAATTAAAAAAAAAATTTAATATAGGGTGTCCCGTGGCAGATTTAGGATTTGAAATTCGAATATTTTTCTAAGGGTTGCGCGGGGGATCGGCGAGGGGTTACAGTTTGGCGCGGCATTTGTGCGGATTGGTCAGTCACGATGTCGCAGTGGACTGGTGTTTCTTTCTGTCAATGGAATAATTGGACAGTTTTTCTTTGAAAATTCTCATGGAGCAACCGTAACTGTTGATGGTGATGTCTATCGCCGCATTTTTATACTGAAACTAAGAGAACATCCATCGAACAGCTCTCACACGTGGCTCCAACAAGATGGCGCCACGCCTCACACAGCAAGAGCCACCATGAGCCTCCTTCGCGAGATACACTCAGAATACTCTCGAAAGATTCCGCGAGTGTGTACGTCGCGATGGAAAACATTGTGGTCGGAGTGATCTTCAACAAATAAAATCCGCATGTCAGGTCTTTCCTTTTATGACAAATATATGTATATTCTAAAATAATAACATCCTTTAATTTAATTAAAAAATCTAAATCTGTCACGGGACATCCTGTATAAGGTAACAAAGTCATCATCGCTCTTCATTGAAACCTTGTCTTATATCTTTGTGTGTTTGTTTGTTATAGATGTAGTGAATGTGTATATGTGTATCTTTGTGTGTACTTTGTATTTTTATATGTGTATTAATGAAGTTTATTAGCTAAATTCTGGAAACAGACAGTAGTTTTATTGCAGCAATTAATTAATCGTAGAATTAGTAATGTTAGTGGTGCACGCATCGCTAGCCGCGATTACAGTTCAACAAGCAACCGGCAACGCGGGAGGCCTGAATAGTTATTGATTACATTATTAACCTGAAAATTATTATTATTGTCTATGTAGTGTACAAAAAATTACCAAAAAAAAGACCTATGTCCAGCTGTAGACGTCTGTCAGCTGATGATGATACAAACAACACTCACACAGCGGGTGACGAAGAAGGCGATGTTTAGAGTATCTCTGCGTGATCAAATAAAAAATGAAATGATCCGCAGAAGTACCACGGTCAGCGAAAATATTCCTACGAGTCGCGAAGCTGAAGTGGAAATGGGCTTGGCACATAAATCTTAGAACAGATGGACATTGGACAGAAGACATTAAAAGAATCTTTGGGAGCCACTGGATTCAAACAACGCAAGACTGTTTTTTTATTGTATAGTCTAACGCTTGATTCGATCGCACCTGATGGTAAGCGGCAATGTAGTCTTTGGTGGTAAAAAGCACTAGTCTAGAAGTACCCCATTCACTCGTCTCTTGAAGATTCCACCGTCATACCAGGACGGAAATACTGACGGCAGCAAGCTGTTCCAATTCTTCGCTGTTCGCATTAAGGAGGTCAAAGCAAAACGCTTCTTTCTAATGTGTGGGATCTCAAAAGCTCAAAAGGATCTTTCAAAAAAGGATCTCTTAGGATGAATGACTGCGGTGTGTCTGTGCGTCCGGTGGTAGAAGAACTATCAAATCCGTGCTTTGTGGAACACATTACAAGAGAACCATGTCCAGCAGTGGATGTCCACTGGTTGAAATGATGATAATACAACAAATCCTGTAGTTTAAATAATAATCAGACGACGGAGGAGTTCAACTGATGATATATCAAACGCCCCTCAATGTGATTGTAGTAAAAATAATATCAGCCCTGTGGCCTTACCCTGATAAGAATAGGACTAAAGTAAAACCTGGATATCGTAGAAGACGACTAAAACACTATACGAGCTTTGAAAGTGAGACCCTCAAGGGTTTGTCCTTTCCTTGAGACGTGCTACCCCAAAGTGTAGAGAAGCACCGGTACGTTCCACAGGAGATCCCGCAGCTTCTTCTAATGCACTAAAGAAGACCATCCAGGAAGTACCAGTAGATAAAAACTACACAACGCTGTCTTCACCCCAGAAGAATCTTTATTAGATTTCCTCGCGATACCAATCTTCGACACCTTCATGTTTCGATGAGGACGGCCACGCTAGAGACCCTCGACTCTTGCGTGGTCCTTATTAGTGACGTACCACAAGTTGAGCTTATCTTAATCTTATTATTTCTAGCCTAAGACTGCTGGCCTATAGTTGCTCATTGACTAGGGCCTGAACCTTCTACTGTTACTGCTTCCTATTATTTTACGTAGCTCAAGATATCCTCGGAGGAGTAAGTTAACGGTAGTAATGTTGCAATGGGATCGATTAGAACCAATCCATTTCAGTCCTCAGAGGAATTAACTATTGTTTCGCAGTTTCCGGCGCTCACAGGCTTTGAGAGCAGCAGTAATATGTATGAGTATATAGCACAATGACACACATATGTATATATATATATATTATATTAAACGAAAGATCCGTATTAGTTCTGTATCCACCACTAGTTGTGTGGGAGATATCACAGATGAGAATATCCGTATGAGTTTTCTACATTCAGTTTGCTGTCCCTGAAAGAACTTCCGGAAAATGGCAGGAAATTTTCCTACGACTTCAACCAACGTACTGATGATTATGTCAATCACCATTGATTTGAGGATGCCTATGTTAGCCTATCATGTAATGCCTCCTTTAATCTGAGGTTTAGCGATCAGATTAAGATTACTCTTGTTAGCTCCTTTTTAATTGATGGTTAAGCCTGGTGCACCTCTATAGTCATGTGTAACCTAAAAAGTATGAATTTATGATTATATTAATTAGTTTTATACCAACTTCTTGCGTGTAAACTATTTCTAGAATAACTTTAACACTGAAAAGAGATTCTAGATTCAGACTACAGAGTGTACCCCGACACTTTCATCGCGAGACATCTCGCACAGAGAGATTGCTCTGCAAACGAACTCTTTAGCGACGGCTCCTGTGTATATTTTCAGTTTTCATTCGCTAAATTTCCTTTTCATGTTTTTATAGCTTTTATAGTGGTTGTGGTATATTAAGGACTTAAAATCAGCTCCTACTTTAGAATGTTCCAGTACATATAATTTTGGAGTGACATTTTAAATATGCAACTCTTTTAATAGACCTATAAAGAGAAGTAGGAGAACCTGTTATTCATGAAAGGGACGACGATTATTTATTCTTTTGCAAGTTCTCCAAAAAAGCTAAGATTTAAGATAATTAGTGAATTATTAAAAAAAAATATTTCAGACACTTGTACATCTAAATGTAAGGGATCCCGCTTAACAACTCACGGGATCCAAGCCAACCTCGCCAGCTCGTGGTGCACCCTGCTAATCAATAAACGGGGCTCTGGCGCCCATCAATCCAAAATGGCCCAAATCCCTTCTTATGATCCTTTATAAATGTGGATATTTTTGGTGGAGGCCTATGTCCAGCAGGAGACGTCTATCGGATGATGATGATCTTATATAGGCTGATTTGGGCTAATCCCCACCACACTAGCCCAATGCGGGTTGGAAATTATAAGTTGTAATTGGTAATGTAGCTTATACCTTTTTTTCGTCGTTATCAATTTTGATAGAGTGATCGTGGTCATCACTTCATCATTCACATCCCAAATTTATCTTAGAGCACAATTAATTTGTTCGCAGTTTGGAGGCGATGTAGTATGTGTTATATCAATAAAAGTCTGGAGCTAGGTCTTCACTTATCTTCGCAGTACTCTGGTCGTGCCTTTTATCAAATGAAAGAGAGTATACGTTCTTCAGTATAATTAAAAAGCAACCCCAGTCGAAGTGACACCCTGTGGGAAATAAATGGAGAGTAGTAAATTGTTTTGGAAGCTGGATTTAAAATTCATTACATGTCTGCTGGGCCCCGGCGTAGCGCTGCTCGAAGATTACGTGCACCTTTAAATCTTTTTACTGTCCGCCCTGTTACCAGTAACTAGAAGTCTTTCAACATGTTAAGTAAAGAAATCCTAGTTCCTTCTGTATAAATCTTTCAACATAATAAATATGTTTCTTTATATCTTTGGTGGTAGGTTCCTAGGAGACCGCCTAGGTGGGTACCAGCCCAGTTCCATTTTTTCCTGATAAACGGTAGGATGCGAACATTACTCGATTCCTTCGTTCTTCTGGATTTGTTGATAGCGTAATTACTGGGGTAATAAGGTTTTCATGGCGAATAGAATGCGGTGTGTATATCATCCTAATTGGCGCCACATATCATTTACCATCAGGTAGACATCTCGCTGGTCTCGTTATTTCTAAATGACGGTGAAGATCATCTATCCACCACGTTGGTCAAGTGAGTGGTGGATGTCACTACTACATGTTCCATCTCTTTGCACTGTTTCCTTTCACCGGAAGTTCCAGCTGAAAGAGGTTCCAACCCACGCCTTATTGACATTTAAACATGAACGTTTGCAATTATTACATATTAGTATGTTTATTAATTACAATTTTATTGTTTTATATAAATCACATATTATCATTAAATCGATTTGATAATAATTATTTAAAGATACGAACATATATTTGTGAACATATGAAATTAATTAAGTTTTCATAGGGGTGCATGATCACACAGGGTATTTACTTATTTTGATTGGAACAACTTAATAATGCTTTTGTCTCACAAAAAACATTCAAAATCCAATCACTCAGTTATGCGTGGTCGTATATAAAACAATGAAAGCGTGGAACCTCTTCATAGTTCGTTAATTTCATAGTCCATGGTGAAATCTGCGACAATAGTATGAATAACAGGTTTTAAAATTTTTATACTTAATTATCATATTATCCTTATAAATATAATTATTCTGGGGTTATTAATATCGCGATCATATGTTCTTATCTTCGTTCAGCCCCGGTTCCGGCGGGATAGTGAGCGTGTTGGAGCCGTGTTTGTAACCTTCAGCATTCTGCAAACCATAAAAAAAGACATTGGAGTTTATAATAATCCTTAAAAGAAGTAAAGGAAATAAACATAACATAATTCTGCATGATCAGTTGGTAAATGGCGGTAAGGTAGTCACAGGTTCGGCGATGGTACGTCGGTAACAACGAAATTAGAAATAGTCCTATATGAGTCTATGACCACATGAAGACCGTAGACCAAAACTCAGACGTAAAATTGATGACAATCTTAATGAAAATAGCATCGCATGACATGAATAGAATCCGTAATATATCAACAAGTGATCATATTGTTTATGTTATCAGTTATAAAAAAATATATTATATTAATAAATACCTGATTAGGTCCGATGTTGCTCGCATCAAAAAATGACTTCAGCGTCTTTTGTACACGCTTTTGCGCAGAAATAGCCCGCTGTTGCAGGATCTGTGGAGTTACGAAAGGCATTCAATTAAACATGAGTGCGAAAACAGCAACCAAATTAAAAAAAGGTTATATTACTGTTTGTCTCCGCTGTTCAGCTTCGGCCAGCTTCTCTTCTATATGAGGCAGGCTAATTTCTGCGTTCGGCGGTTGCAGCAGCCTCTGCACGTGCGGAGGAGGAGTGGTTGTTCCCCCACGATTGCCTTTAAACTCATCTATTGGAATCTCGTAAGCTACAGCTGTGAAAAATTACCAGTAACTAATAAGTGAAGAGATAATTAACCATCTCTCTGGTTTGCGTTATAGTTTCATAATGAAATATAATAAATCTTACAGTTTTTCTTACACATTCATCAATAATCAATTTTACAGTAATATTGATAAATTTTACTTGTTGTTACTATTGGTGTTTTACTGAAAAATTCAAAAAGTAAAGCTAGAGTTGTTTACGATCAAATGAACATCTGATCACAAAGTCTTGATATTAATCGTAAAGAGGACATATAAATTATTTAATGTGAGAGCACTTACGTGGTTTGACCGGTGTTTCAGGCAAAACGACGGTCGGTAGGTCGTCGTCATGGTGACCATTGCCTATAAGTTTTCCGTTACTGCCTTTCGGTCTCTCGCTGGCGGTATCCTGATTTGCTATAACCTGACCCGACGATCCGCATCCCATTTTTAATGTCTATCACTGATTGTTTTTAATATATCTAACACTGTTCACTCTATTTGACGAAGACGTTTACGTATTTATAAAAAATTAACACTTATTTATATTTATTTGTGGTAATATTTTTAAAACGAAAACCTTTATTTTTCGTGCAGATAAATATATGTTATGCACTAATTGCTATTTGTTTCTGTCAGGCGTTATAAACTGTTTGAATATCTCATCATTTGTTCAATCGTTAAATATTCATCAAATCGAAAAAAGTGGAATGAATAACTTGATTTCAAATGGATATATTCAAATTCACGTTATTATTCACTCTTTTGTTTCATTATTATTCCTTGACTTCACTAGATAACGTTGTAAACATTTAAAATTTGATGATTGCCCCTGAGTTATTTCTATTGAGCGAAATTATAATTATTCTACAGCTACTTTCAAATAATGTGAAAATGTATAATAATGAACAGTAAAATAAATTGCGATATAAAATAAAGATATTCATCGAAAGTTATAAGCCTAATGTATCCTAGTGCTTATAGTTTATTGAACGCGCCACCGTCTGGTACGACCTAAATATAACAAATACCTATTTCATACCTGTCTACTATGAAAATAAACTAAGGTTTTTGTTTGGTTTTCTGTTTTGTTATCAAGAAGGGCGTGAACTCACATGGAAGGCACGAGTCATGGTTTTAAAGGAATAGACTTTGTTCTAAAATGGTTTTTTTACTAAGCTATTTGTACACTGCGTGTAAGACAAGAAAATAATGAAAATAAGACAGGAATGAAAAATTAAAAAAAATGTAATTTCTTTGATAACGCAGATGGAGCAGAAGAATCAATTTGTTAGAAATGGAGGAGCAGTAAAGGGAAACGTTCGTCTGTTAGTAATCCTAATGAAGTATATCTACAATCACATTAAACAACTATAAAAAGAAAAAGCTGTAAAAATGTTTGCGACAAAATGAGATGATAGCGGATATGTTTTTTTTTCCCTTCTACACGGGAATCAGAACCGGGGTGGACTAATCAGGAAATATTGCTGGCAATCCATCTCGTTTCCCCTGTTTACGAGAGGAAGGATCCCTGACGACGCCGGCGAACTTTGTGCGCGGGTATTTTTAATTTGTTTAACGGATTTTTACCCTACGTTTAAATATGGGAAAAATTATTATATCCGTATATATAATCGACATTTCTGAACTATGTACTAAATGTTTTAATAAACACATATAGAAATATCTATTAATATACAAAACAAAATAAATCGTTTCATATTGACACTTGTATGGAATAATGTTAATAATATATATTTTAGATATGTTAGGCTAATAGTACTGAAGCAAGTATTTATCGTATGGAACAGTAGTGTGAAAACGTTACTTCGTTCCGGTTTGAAGGGCGCTGTAACAAGTGATATTAGCAGACCGTATGCTACTAGACGACGATCAGTACAATATGGTGAGTATCGACAGCTCTACTAATGCTACGTTGTTACTTTGCATCAGATGAACATTCTGCACTTGTACACGCTTATTATATTGAAACATATATAAAAAATGTATGTGATAGTCACCAAATTTCATAAACTTTCTACTTGTCTCAAATAATCCACAATTTTTTTTTTTTATCTTTATAGATTATTCTTTATCAGCTTCCAATATTACTATGATGAGCTGTAAACTAAGCACACTTGGCTTAGCGGTAGCTTATTTATATGACATTTTTAAACAATTAAAACATCCCCGAATCGTATCAGGTAAAAGAAAAAATCAAGATCATTTCATCATTGACATCGTCTTTCACAGCTTCCTCTGGCTTTTCTTTTTTCTTCCCTCACAAGAAACTTTCTCTCAAATAAAAATAACGTTTCTATCAATCAAATTTTGCTAATATGTTATTATGATACAACCGCACAACAACTCACGGGACCCAAGCCAACCTCACTTTCTCGTGGTGCACCCTGCTGATCAACAAACGAGGCTCTGGCTACCACGAAACTGTATTGGGTCAGTGTGGAGGAAATGGTCGAAATCTCCAGCGCAGGACCTGTCGAAGTGGAGATCTTTGGAGGGGAAGCGGCTATGTCCAGCAGTGGACGTCTATCGGCTGATTATGATAGTTCAATTATAAAAGGATTTAGAATATCCGTATATGAAAATAAAGGAACATGCACTGTGTGCCTGTGTGAACATTCGATGCAAGGTCCACCTTGACTACAAATTGATTTTCCAGCAATTGTATTAATCTACTGTGGGAACTTTCAGCCGGATATTGAGAAACTTGTTTATATGTATATATTGTTTATACTATTCTACGATTCTACTTCTACAAAACGATGGCAGAATAATGACCAAGACATTATGATAGTAACATACTACATCGCGGTACAACTAGTATACTATTGGCTTGCGGATCTGATATATTAATATCTGATATAAAAACTTTGAGAACCTTCTGAAACCCCGTGATGGTCCTTCTTAAAGTATCTAACACGTCCTAGAGAAATATTTACAGACACTATGCTACTCCGTGTTTGTTGACCTCCATGCTATGTAGGCCACAGCCCTAAAACCTAAGTCTAAAGATTATAATAATCATCTTTAACGATAGAAAGGGGTTAACCTAATACCCTGCGAGACTAGGACTGATTGGATCAGGGAGCTGCCACCAGTAAACATGTATGGTATCCACGAAGTTTTTAATAATATTGTAGGCACTGATAGAACGAAATGGCTGCGACGTCGCTGTCCGGGTGGTGGTGGTGGTAGGACGAGGTCAGCGCGTGCGACCCGCGGCGCGTCGCCCACCATACTATCCGATTTGATTAATATAGGTTTTATTTTCACCTGCCCACGCTCTCTTTCAGCCGGCGGTGGTAGTTTGTAGCGCGATGAAACAGTTTTGATATTTAACACGTATATACTTCAAGCCTGCCTACATCGGTTCGGCGAAATCGAACTATCTTCTTCACATCATTGGAGTTCACCCGAGGATGTCAAAAAGATACGCGGTAGAGGTGTAGTTGCTGTACTCTACTAAAAACGTTGAGATAATCTAAAAGCAACGGTAGAACAGAGAACAGTCAGTAATAGTATGCAAAGTTTGCTTCAATCTGTGGGAGTCTTAAAGAGAAAAGTGAATAGACTATTTCTAGACTAGTGCGCTTTACCACCAAAGTGTACATTGCTGCTTACCGTCAGGTGGGTAGTAATCAAGCGCTAGTTTTTACAATTAAAAAAAGGAAGTAAAATGAGAAAGAGATTTTATTATTTCAGAGCGAAACGAGGAAAAGGTTTAAAACTCAATTACCTTGAAAAGATTATATAATGACATGATGTGGAAACTTAGGTCTTGAATGCAATGTGGTGGTGTGTAAACGTTATTATTTATCAAGAAGGATCCAGGGAGAACAAGAGGCTGGATACATACTAAAGAATTTAAATCCTTGTATTTGTATGATGTGCAGCGATATATGAAATAAATACCTCTAAGATGATAATAACATCGCTTCATGAATCTTCCATACATCACATCACTTTATCAAAAAATCTATGTTACGATATAAAGTATCAAGAACTACTAAACCGCATATGTTCAGGACTAACAATGGATGTACAGACATTACAGGCGCACTACAAGCCAAAGGCCAACACAACTGAACAGCAGAGTAGAGTCGAAGTTTTATTCTTTCTAATATATTTGGATATGTCTTTTTTTTATTCAATGAAGCGACGAGGCGAGCGGGAAGTTCACCTGATGGTAAGCGATACACCATAGCAACGCGGCCTTAGCTTTGATGATGTACAGTGCATCACATTGCGCTCGTCGCTTTGAGAGATATGATGTTAAGTCGCGTTGCACCAGTGATTTCACTAGCTACAGCGCCTTTCAAATCAGAATACAGCAATGTTTGCACAGTACTATTTGTCGGCTGCAATAGGAGCTGCAGTGGTACCTATCTATGCAGTCTCCAGCAACAGACTTACCACCAGTAAATTCTCTGATCAATTTTAATATACACTAATAAAGAACAACATAAAGCAACATTTAACTTATTCTAATACTATTAAGCTCCTTACACTCGTAAGGGTTCCCGCACAGCAAGTCACAGGATCCAAGCCAAGCTCAACTGCTCGTGGTGCACCCTGCTAATCAAGAAACGTGGCTCTGGTTGCCATCAATCCCGCATTGGACCAGCGTTGTGGTAAATGATCTAAACTCCTCCACATGAAACCTATCCGATCCACATGGGAATCTTTAGGAAGGTCAATATCCAGCAGTGGACGTCAATCGGCTGACGCTGATGAATATTATTAAGCTTGTATAGGAATCACTCCAGATAAGGAAAACGCTTTGCGGAGGTATTGAGAGTTGTGTGGGATCTTTGACCATAAAAACCACTTAGTGATCATCCATAGTGGGTTTTTCCGCAACAGATTTACAATGTTATACTATTATTCACAAATTTACAAATAATAGGAGGATATGAATGAAGAACTGTAGCATCGCTTAGTAACTTTGTATTTGGGGCGAATGAATGAGGCTTCGCCGGCGGAGTTGGCGCAAAGTTCACCCTTTCAGTTCGATAAATTGGAATTTTCGTCCCGAATGACCGCTGATGCTGCTCACAAACTATACTTAGCCTACCCATTGACAATATGTCATATATATTATGAATATATCGAAACTAAGACTTTTACTACACCAAGGCGCTTTACCACCAAAGGCTATAGCGATTCTTACAATTAGGTGGAATCCTAGTCAAACGTTGGTCTATACGATAAAAAAAGTCCGTTTGTGATTTTACGTAATATGCGATAGTATAATAATGTACAACAATAGAAAATCTATGAAAATATAATTTAAGAAGCTGTTACAAAGAGCTCCAGTCTTGGATTTGGAATATAATGAGATAATAGAAATGTAATATAAGTTTAAATAAATAAATGTTTGTATTGATGTTTAAATAAGTTAATAACTACTCTATAGCTTTAGAAACACCTCCCCAAGTTTGGATACCAATCATCAACCGACACCTACCATTGATTGCCCCCCTAAATAATGCATAGACAACCACCCTATCGCTCTGACAGTTTTGAATTAACCCACCCCACCAAATTATTCGGATCCTCGTTACACCCTCGGATCAGCCTTTAATCGTCTCGATAAAAGTTTTTTACCCATTCCTCCGTGTCAAATTATACTGGTTATTGAATGCATGTCAGTACTATTGAATCGATTTTAATAATTTTAATGTTATTTGTAATAAAATAGCATGTTATCGCTTCAAGTGGAGTTATAACGCGGTACGTGGAAAAAAACAGTCATAGTTGGAATATAAGGTTTCCTTTAAAATATTTATTTCCGCGTAAAATTTAATGTCTCTAAGGCATTTAATTAAAATGAATCACAGTTAATAACAAACCATTAAAGGAATATTTCAAAATGCTTAAATAAATATTGTTAAAGCCCCTGTAAAAAATTAATAGCAATCTATAATATTTAAATATTTGCCGACATAAAAAAAATTCCATGTTTGCATTTCTTAGTTAAATGAAAATCAAGTTTTAGAGGAAACATGACACACCTTTTCTAACAAAATCAGGCAAACTTTTGACTTTAATTTTACATCATGTTTAGTCAAAATAAGGACGGTGAGAGTTAAGGTACAGAACATTAACTCTCTAATTAACTAGAACAGAGCAATACTGTTTTGGCGCCAGATTTATAGGACGGATGTTGCAATTAGCTTGGCGGATAGGAAAACCTATTTTCAAATTCCGCCAATTGTGGCCTTGAACAAACTTCTGGTAAGAGACGGGTTCAACATAAAAGTAGTTACCTGATATAATATATTACATTAACTATCTTGTCAGTGATATATATATATAGTCTGGGTTTAGATCAGATGCCACGAATTAAAAAAAACCCGGCGAATGTTAGCTCCGACTATACCACTGCTATGCTATACTAGATTCAGTACACCAGATTGTGTAAATTGTAATTTAGAATGATTTTAAATTGATTGTAGCTTTGGTTGTTACAGAAGCTGAATGTCAGGTATAGAATTATTAACGAAAGTTCCGAATTCAAAACTCGGTCACGACCCGATGGACCGAAAGTCTTATTTATAATCTATTTTACTTTTAACAGATAACTCCATTTTCTCCTTATAATTAAACGATCTCTGTAACTATCGTGCATACGTGGAGTATTATTACCCAGCTGTGACCACATTCACAGCATTGTTTTTAGGTTCTTTAAGGTCTCTGGAGATTTGCTGCCAAGTTTGCTGGGATTCCTGATAATTCCCATCGACACAAAAATAAGTGTAATGCTTATTCGTAGAGTTAAGGCTCAACTGCGAAACTGTTTTTTATATTTTCTTGAATGTGTAAGCACTCCATTTAGAGAATTGATACTGATGTAAGACATGCTTGAGGATGAAGATTTGCGTTTTTTTTATAGGAACATTTGTTTTAAAATTATAAAACTCAGAAGAGGCAAAGATTTTGTTTTCAGCGCCATCTACCGACATTTATATATACATTAATTCAAGTTACACCGAGGAAACGATTTATTGATAAAACCAAAATTGTTAGAATTATGCCAACAGATGACACTACGAGTACAATAAATTAAATTACTAAAATAAATTTTAAATGAAAATTATTATCTTGGATAAAAGTAAATATTTTTTTTAAATATAATCAGCTTAATCGAGATTAGGGGTAACAATCCTACATAATATTAATGTCGTAGATCATTGCTTAGACTGTCAAGATATTTGAGCAAATATATTGGTCGCTCATTTGTTAGTATATTTTCTGATTGATAAAATTGTTTATAATATTGCTTTTTAATTTTTTTTAATGAGTTAAATAAAAACATAAACATTTACAGAACAAAGTACATGTATAAGTTGCTAACTGCAGTGGTTAATTAAATAATTGTGTCGCAATTAACAACGCTCTCTTCTAGACGTACATATAAAATAAAATTTAATTAATTTTCCTTGGACATGCGTGCTTCCACGCATTTTTGGGTGTTTGTGTGGTATGTATGGTGTGTGTATATGTATGTTTGAGGGATGAAGTACAGTGAGCGCACAGGTAAAAATTTAATTATAAGTTGGTACATCTCAGAAATTTTCAGAACAAAAAGAATTAATTGAACAAAGAATTAATTGAAAGCTTATGAGGAATAGAATTATGTACCTATATTATTAATTTATTTATAATGAAACAACTACTTTCACAGGGAAACTAAAAACAGTATGACTATATTAGTTTTACAATTCTAATACTAACAGTAAGTAACAAATGTCTCCTCTCTCCTGTAACACTTACGATGTATTCGTAATCACCGGTGTTGTTAAAACATTTGCCTAATAAAAACTAATTAAAATTGTATGAATAAAGTAAGTAATTTAAAACAATAATACAAGTAATTTTGAATTCTAAAGAAGCTTTCTTGATCATAAAATTATACTATAACAAACTCAATCATCATACATATTCAATGTGGACAGCCCGAGCTGGCCCGCTCTGAATTTTTGATATACCGTAATTATTACAAATTGAAATGATGATAAATAAAAAAAGGATGTAAAGTAATCACATACAGGATAATAATATTTATTGTGCTGGTGTGTATCGCTTGCTGCAGACTACAGAAGTCAGGCCGTAGTTAACAAATGTTTACCAGCAAACTTGGGAGTAGGTTTGTATGTAAACAAACACTTTGATATTAACCGCTTCAGAAACTTAGCGGATATTAGCTTGCTTGTAATCTAGGCTTCTTGTTAAATTCTAAAGTCCTGTTGAAATGTTGTGATGTTGTCAGGGTTCTTTTAAAGTCGCCTGGTTTACTACCAATTTCATATTGTATACCTACCGCCATAACAACGTTGTTGTTTCCGGCTGGTAATTTATATCGGAATTCTGAACGATTACGTTCCATCGTCGTCGTGATCGTTGTCACTTTAAATCATGTGACACTGAGGGTGTTAGGTAAGGGTGTAGGTTAGTCCGTAGTTAACGTGGGATTTCCATTCGCTGGGTTACTTATTTTTATTTTGGTTTCTTGCTTTTGCTTTTGTTGTTTAATTACTTATGTAAAAGCATCTTTATTTATATAGAATTGATTGGAAAACAGGAAGCAGTATCAATAGCTATAGTAACCGTTGTGTGATTTTAATAATACCTTTATTGCTGGATAGGATATACAGTAAATTTCTAAGTTAGTACCTCAATAGGTAGAGCAGTAGGAACTAATGATTTCGCTAGTTTGAATACATTTGAAACTTTAGGTTTTAGTGTCAATAAGTATTGGTTTATCTTAGGCAATGAGCTCTGCAATGTTTACCGTCAAAGATAAAGTTCAACAACTTTGTCACTAACAAAGTTGATTTCAAATGAATACCTTTTTTTTTATTTTATTGAGTATTTATTTCCCGCGCCTCCATATACGTATTTTATTGGCCTGAAAGGATATCCGTTAATCGGCCGCTGACCCGTTGCTTTCGTCATCGAACGGAGACCCTAAAAGCCTCCTTTTAAAGGAAACTGCGTGGCTGCGCCGGCCTACGCGCGCCTATTCCGGACGGTTCGCTTTCTTTAAGTTCGCACTTTATTTATTTATACAAACAAACAAACAAACAAACATAAAGTTTATACATATACATCATAATGAAAACCTGCCACCCTTCTTTATACAATCTATTTTTCTCTATAAACGTTTCCTCTTGAATTCAGGATGTTTAAGATGAAAATACGGAACTTTCCTTAGATGATCTGATGAGTCATCGTCGAAGTAATATTTAAGTATATACACATATATAAATTTATATATATACACATTTATGTATATATACATATATTAAATATATATACAGAGATTTGTTGACTCATCACGAGATCGCAGAAACTAGACGTAAACAAGACCTGGGGACTTGAAATTAAATAGAAATATTTCTTTTTGCTGAATAGGTCAGCTAAGGACGGGTTTAACGAAATTCCTTCCCCGAATGGAGTCGAGGGGTTGTTACGACCAGCAGAGCATACCGAGAACAACTTATATATATATAGGAGACATCCAGAGATTTAACAACTAATCACGAGAACTCCGAATCTATTAGACGTGACTAATCAAAATTTATTCCAGTGTTTCTGCTGTTTGGAGACCAGGTTAGAATGGATTTTATAAAACTCCTACCCCAAAAGAAGTTGTAGTGGTGTTATAGCCAACAAAGAGGGGTGGGTAACAGATAATAGTTTATATATGTACATTTATTTATATATCTTATGAGTACTCTGCTTCTCCCTATGGTTGAACAAAAGATGACATATCCATGAAGTTCACCTCTGCTGATGGTACATAAAATTAAGTAAATAACATAGCATTTCATCATCATCACCATCGTCAGCCGATAGACGTGCACTGCCGAACATAGGCCTCTCTCAAATATCCTCAAGTCGATCAGTCCTGCGCTGCCCGCACCATCGAGCACTAGAAGCCGTCATTTTTAGGAGTTCTTTTGGGGGGATTTGGGCCATTTCCCACTACGCTGGCCAACTACGGGTTGGTGGGGGGAGCCCGAATATCCTTTGTTGATTAGCATAGTGCACCACTAGCAGGTGAAGCTGGCTCGGGCCCTTTAATCGAGTTTCGTGAATATGGTAGAAAGTGATCTATGAGAAAAAACTCTGAAAACCACTGTTCTAAGCACTTTTCTGTGATCATCCTCGACGATCAAAAGGGTGTTAGTTCAGTTCAGAAAACAATTGCAACCGATGTAATGAAATGCTGCCATGGTCCATCCCCAAGCCAGCATAGACCAGTCCAAAATTAGTACATTCATGAGTCACCATGTAACGGTCCAACGTCGAAACGAATCCGCGAGGGTATGGAGAATTTATTGCAAATTCAAATTGGACAAATTAGTCACACGCACAGTTACCCCAGTAATGGCGGTAACACCGTTACAGTGAGATCTAGTTTCCCTAAAAATGGCAAATTTTCCGACACGAGCTCAAGTCGTAAAACGCCTAAAATGGGTTGGCGGCGGTTCAGCGGCCGCTGGTGCTGCACGCAACTAATATACATAACGTTATGGATGCTGGTTTCCTAATCGAAATGTCGGATGGTGATGTTTATGGCACTGGACGTCGAGTAGAGGTAACTGTCTACCTGCTGGTGAGCTACACTCAAAATAATGGAGCACTAATTAGAATGCTGAAACACAGCATCCTAAATTTTTAGATGTGTACTGGGATATAATGTATCTGATGAATAGGGGTGTAAGGGGACTGGACCCAAGACAACCTCACATTCTCGTGGTGCACCCTGCTAATCAACTAACGAGGCTCTGGCTCTAACCAACCGGCATAAGGCCAGCGTGGTGGTAAATGGCCCAAATGCCCCCCAGAACTTCGATGGAGGCGGCACAGGACCGATCGATGTGGAGATCAGTGGGGGAGGCCTATATCCAGCAGTGGATATATATAGGCTCATGATGAAGAGGGTGAATAATATTTGCAATTCAATTACTATTATTCTACGAAGTGATGAGATAACGAGACGTTCACCTATTAATAAGTGATGCATCATCATCAGCCGATAGATGTCGAGTGATGTACATGGGCCTCCCTACGAGATTCTCACACAATGCAGGTAGGGATTCATATGGGGGGATTAGGGCCATTTCCCACCACGCAGGTTCAATGCGGGTTGGTGGGAGCCAGAGCCTCGTTTGTTGGTTAGCAGCGTGCACCACGAGCAGGCGAGGTTGGCTTGGATGCCGTGAGTTGTGCGAGAAGCCTTACACCTCGGTAAGTGATACGCCCAAAACTACATGGCGCTAGTTCTGATGATATTCACTTCACTACATTATGCTCGATGCCTCAGACGCGTTATGCCTCGTTACCACATTAATTTTTACTAGCTACAACGCCCTTCAAATTGGAACACGCTTATTATACTACTATTTGTCGGCAGCATGAGGAGTTGCGGTGGTACCCAGACCATCTTCTGCAACAGAGACTTACTACCAATCTAATTTTTGGAAACGTCAATTCATACCAAGAATAATTGGCGAGGTTATTAAAATTAAAAAGCATCCTAATTTCAATAGAGAAGAAGGTTAGATATTACCATCAGCTCCGGGTGTCATTGTTTATCGATCACCAAGCACATCACTAGAAGACTTCAAAATACAGAGAGCTCATTATGTCGAACGAACTGTATACAGTAATTAAAGAGTCATTAATAATTTGTGATGAGGATGCTGTCAGGATATTTATCAACTTGGTGCTCCAGAGTACTCCAAACATCCTAGTAATGAACTAATTAAGCCATTGGAATCCATGAAATTTAGTTTTATTAATAGTGATGTATTCACTCGAATGAATGAAATCATTAAAATGACTCTTCATTTACTTGAAGAGCAACGACGCTAGCAAGTTGGTCATCATCACCATCATCTCGACGTTGGTCGTCGTCTGCTGGACGTACCTCTTATAATGCTTTTCACTAGAATTGGTGATATAATGGAAATTGCTTTGGTACATTTATTACTAGGGGTGTAAGGTATCCAACAAAAAACTCACGAGACCCAAGCCAACCTCACCTGATCGTGGTGCACCCTGCTAATCAACAAACGAGACTCTGGCTGCCGCCAACCCGCATTGGGCCAGCGTTATGGGTAATGGTCCAAATTCTCCAATATGAACCCCTACATACGACAGTACCTAGTACCCAGCGGCACCAGAGGCCGTGCTGACGGTATGTGGGGAAATTTTGGAGAAATTTATGTCCAGCAGTGGACGTGTATCTGCTGATGACGATGATGATATCCATTACTTCTTTATTACATAAAACCATACGAAATTGATAGCAATGGTTAGCCGAGGATAAAATTTATATGTATCAGAATGGTATCATAATGATCAGCCGGAAGTGGTGTTCGTTGGAATAAAATCCTGCTGCGGTGAGTGACGTGACAGTGTTGGTAAACACGCCAGTGGCTGGTACGAGAGGTGACATTGAAAATTTCCCACATACGTGAGGCCAAATTAGCTGCGAACTGATTAGACGGTGGTCACCAAAAGCCGGCTGCCTTATCGGGCACCAACTGATTGTGTGCTCGCGGTACGTATTTGGTGATGCGAATTGGTCACCAAACTAACATTCAATTGACAGAAGCCGTGTTAAATGGCCGCCGTTGCGTCACTTGTGGTGTCTTCGTCTGTTACGTAACCTCTGCGCGGGCGCATCCGGACGATTACAGGAGTTTTAAACAGGACGAGAAAAGAAATTGTTCACATCTATATACCTGAAGAAGTTCCTTACAGGATGACAAATCTATTCTTATCACAAAGTAGGGGTACTACTACTACTAAGGGTTGGGAGGCCTCCGACATGGGAATCTTTGGGGGAGGCCAAAGACCAGAGGGGATCAAAGATATATATATATTATATCGTATTGCTCGTAATTCCAGGTCGCTTGTCTACTGGCCGTGGTCCATGCAGTACCCTCTGGTTACGGAGGATACGGTTATAGTTCATATGGTGGGTAACAATTTCTAATTAAATAATAGGGTCAGCGTGGTGGGGAATGGCCCAAATCCCTGAATACCTACATACGACAGCCCCTAGTGCTCGGCGGTACTGGAGACCGTGCTGACTGTATGTGGAGATATTTGAGCAGGCCTATGTCCGGCAGTGGCCGTCTATCAGCTGATGATGATGTACTTACATTTTTAGGATATTTAAAAGCTGTCTTCTCTTTCATTGAATCCAGGATTTATCCATGACAATGTCGGTATACCTCTTATTACTTTGTAGTCATTTTCTACTGTAGTTTTTACAAAGTAGCGAAGGGTGATATATAGAGTTAATCAAGGGTTATATACAGTTATTATGTAAATAATAGATTTCAATGTATTTACAGTTTCATCTAGAAGTCTTTCAATGTTTATCCCGTTGTAGAGTTCTTCCGTCCAGTTTCGAGGATTCGTCAAATCTTCCTATCCTAATGATTGTTGTGATCATAAATTTAAATATCTCCGACAAAAGTTGTATTATTATATTTCCATAGAAAAATATCGATTGTTTGTCATTGATCTCGCCGAGATAAAAGATCCGAATACGTAACAAAACAGTTGTATCTATGTGAAAAAAAAAAACTCGCTTCGGAGTACTCGCATCCGCGCATTACCATACCAATATTGACGGGTGCATCTCAAAAGGGAAGGTAAACAGAGCCCGATCGGGCGTCGGGTAACGGTCACCGTTGACCATTACCATTTCGGGCGGAGGGCGAGGGATGGGCGGTGGGGAGGGGGCGGTCCAAATGAAAACACCAGCTATACATAAAAGAGCATCTTTAGCGCACCAATTAAGGTCGGCGGCCTTTCCGAGATCGGCGCGTCTAAATAAGTATGCCCCAAGTGGGGTAAGGTATTGCCAGTTCGTTATGGATTGGATCCAAAATTATGGCTCTCTGGCGCTGTTAAGGAGATGCACGTGGTGTCTCCCGAGGCGGGGTTTCCTTGCTTTGATGACTGGACCCGTCGCGAACGAAAGTGTATTGCGGTTAATCGCTTCTGTGCACTGCAACTTTATTTAACTTAATGCAATTCAATCAAGACAAGAGAACGCCGGAAGCGGTTGCATTTGATCTCGGTAGATGATTGTTGTAACGAGATATAAAAAAATATCTTGTACATACCAATAAGATCATCATCTCCCACTTCTACCGTCATCCTCCCCTTGGTTGCGAGGAAAAACACCAGCTTACTTTACCACCGCAAGCATACTCTGGTTAAGCAAACCACTATCGCCAAGTTCGGCGTGAGCTGCAGAACTATCCCGGATGCCATGATCTTGTTATTGCCTTATTCAGCTCTAGACATCAATAGGTGGTGAAAATGATCTTTACCTGCTGTTTACACAATCCTCCTATCATATATATCAGTTTAGACAAATCTGAAACTAGGTTACACCAGTCAATATTTGTAGCACTTCCTCTCATCGATCTGTTTACTGCTTAATTAAACTGGATAACAGTAATATTTGCACACTACCAACTTAAACAGTAAAATAAATATTACTTTGTTGTTTTATTATCTTAAATGAAGTTTTTGTCTCACTTTCCCAGGGTTTCTTTTAAAAAGCATTATGATCTTCTAATCTACATATAACAGGTATTTACCCATGTACAGACTCATCACGATATCTCTGGATCCATGAGACCTGGAGACTTGAGATTTTGGTAGGAACATTCCGTTTGCCGCGTCTAGAGCAGCTAAGAACAGATTATAAAATGTTACCCCCAAAGTTGCAGGGGTGTGACGGGACGAGTGAACAGCTAGTTTAATATAAAATGATCATCATCATTAGGTGCCTTCTTCAATTTGAAGTTTGGCGATCAGATTGAGGAAACCACTTCGATCCTCAGCTGTTCTTTTTAACTGATGGTATTAACCCGGCCCACTCCTTTATATCGTCAAACCATTTCTTGCGCTGTCTACCAGATGCTCATTGTCCAGGAATTTTGTCCTTCAGGATCAACCTTATGATATAAAATGATACCATCATCAGATCCTATAGATTAAAGTTTACCTCCTCGGATATACGAGTACATGTAAAAAGTTATTCTAAAAAAAAATCATGTATTTTCACGAAAAGTTTTCATACAGTTTTTCAGAATAGCTGAATCTATGATATGTTAATACATTTTTTGTTCCCACTATTGGGACTTGTTTACTACGTTGGTCCAGCGTGGGCTGGTGACGAGTGCGACCGCTTTACGAACCCTGCCATCAAGGCTTCTTCTTAAAACCTTACTGATGATGAATCTTGTGCGCTTGGTATTACTCTTCCTCCTTTATATTCCAGTTTTTAATATACTACATTTGTACTTATATTTATCTTTTCTTTATTCACTTTATAATATTTGTTCATGTCGATCATTTTTATTTATCTACCCTTCCTCTAATTCTCAGCACACTGAGGGTTGGGAGGAAGTAAACGCCTTAAATCAAAGTTTTAGATAAAACAACCTGGTGTTAGTGCAGCAATGTCAAGGCGAGTAAAAATTCAGAGCGGATTGGGGTCAGCGCGCCATTTTAGAAGCGCATCCTTCCGCAAGATGGCGATTGTTATGCAATTGGCGCGAAAGTAACTGTCCACCTCCTTCCTGCGCGCGCCGGAAGCTACAATAAATACATTGCCGCCGCATTTGGTTTCCGCACACGTCACTGTCAAACGGGATCAGAATAAAGCGTATGACATTGAAATGTTAAATGAATAACTTGTACCACATCCGTATTCGTATGCAACAGCTCACATCCGGTTCTACCATCTGCATGTCCTTTCGACAACAGTTATGTGCAATATTTACCGTACCATCAATGATGGTAAGTTTAACCAGCTCCGTATACCGTAGTGGCAAGTGTTAGGTCTCTTGTTGATTAAGTTTCACTGCAGTACAAATTTTCGTTGGCAAGCAGTGTAAATATCCC
Source organism: Ornithoptera priamus (assembly GCA_029034505.1). Taxonomy (NCBI): domain Eukaryota; kingdom Metazoa; phylum Arthropoda; class Insecta; order Lepidoptera; family Papilionidae; genus Ornithoptera; species Ornithoptera priamus. Next base: position 2,152,910 of record JARDWD010000219.1, on the reverse strand, counting down.
AACCAGCACTTCATTATTCTCAGTAGATGCATCAGTTATCTTCAGTGGAAAGTTCTGCGCCCAGTTTTATTGGTTACGTCAGTGGTGCGGAATCGTTTAATCGGGGACAGCAGGGTGAGCAGCGAACCGCAAATACCGTCACCCCACGCCACCCCTGTCCTGCGACACCATCACAGCTGTAAGCTTGTGGAGTCCATATAGAGCGGCCATCTCAGGTCGACCCAGGTTATGAGCCAGCCAGAAGGTTCCTCTTAGTTTCACTAAGAGCAAGCCACGTTAATGAGCTCCACCGCCACGACAGACCGGGAATCTGTTCAAGGATAAATCTCCAATTTCCTATTGTAACTTATTCGTAATTCAAAGTCTTTTTTATCCCACGCTTCTAGACTAGGCTATTTAAATTTATAGCGAAATCTGGAATTTTGAGGTTATATTTGAATTATTAATTGTTTACATGTCTATGTATTTATTCTTATACTACCCTCTTCTACTCCACATATTATTATCCAACTATTTAACCCTCCTCTTCCAATACACTCTAATCTTTCTCCTATGCCTTAGTGAGATTATATTTTTACACACACACACACACATATATATATATATATATATATATATATAAAGTTTAATTTAAGTAAGCCGTGAGCCCATTGCGAGGGTGCGATATCGGGGTGGAGCTGATGTGAATGGCGTCGCGTGACCGCGCTCGCGTTAGGCCTAAACCGTCGCGTCCAACGGTCCCCATCCGCCGGATGTGCGAGGAAAGTAAAGTAAGCTGATAGCAGCTCCTTATCGGGCGGGACGTGTGACGCCCGGTCAGCTGCGCCGCTTCCACGGACTAACTCTCACCAAATGTCTGCTATATGGAACGTACAGCAACGCAGCCTTGAGGGACCTGGTTCGATATCGAGCCTGCATCTGGTGAAGTATGGATAACCATTTCAAAAATCCGCCTGTCTATCTACATCATCAACTGATAGACGTCCAAAGCTAGACGTAAGCCTCCAAAGATCTCCACATCGATCGGTCCGCGTGTCCAGCTACTCTATCTTCAATCTGATGTTGACAGCTGACAGTGTAAGATATTGCCTGTACTCTCCACCATCCTCATCATCATTAAATTGAGGCTTTTCTCTATAAAAAAAACATAATGATCTGTTTAAGATCTTCAATAGGAATATTGACTTTACGCTTCTCACGGCAAAGTTAGTTTTTTTTCTTATTTCAACGAAGCGAAGAGACGAGGGAGATGTTCAGCGTAGCGCTAGTTAGGATGTTAAACATTGCACCACTTTACCCTCGATCTTTTTGAAACATAAGATGTTGTGTTTCGTTTCTCCAGTAATTATACTAGATACAGCACCCTTCTATCCGGAACACTAACGTTTGCTCACTTCTGATTGGCGGCGGAAATAGGCACTGCAGTGATACCTACCTAGACGGTCTCTAGCAATAGAGATCTACGACTAGTAATACTTAGTGCATAGGAGCGTTAGTTCTATCGCCGGAGACTGGTAGCTCACACATCGCAGTGCTACAGATTGAAGGAAGCTGTAGTACTAAGGTGAGTGGAATAACTATCATACGTCTTACTAAAGTTACATTGTTGTGGAAGCGATCGTATAGCTCAACCACGGTAGAACTTTTTCTGTGCTGTTGGTTAAGAATATGTTTTTTTTTCATATATAACAAAGATAATAAATAACTTCGCAGCGTACAAGTTAACGGTACAGTTTCATAATAATTGTACTTTCAAATACATTCATAATACTTTGTAATGAGGCGAGGCAGGCCCGCCCGGCCCGCCCGGCCCGCCCGGCCCGCCTGCCCGACATGTTTGTTATTTTCAAATAAAAATAGTTTAGCTGTTCGCGTCTTAAAACATGTACGCGAAGTTTTTGTCGCTGCAGCGGCGGCCGGTGTTTACATAAATGTTGAGCGCGGGCGCAGCGCGGGCGCAGCGCGAGGGGCCGCCGCTCTAGTCTCCACCCATCGCGGCGCCGCCGGTACAAATAGATGCAAGTCGAATCAAAATTCGCTCCACAGTGCGCGCCGCACATGTTTTTTTTAGCCTCGAGCCGCCCCCGTAGGAATCTCCCGTAAATTCCGACGAATGCATTAAAATTGTATAGGATATTGGTTTTTGCCGGCGCGTCGTATGTGACGGTGGCCGCGACGCCGGCCCGCGCAGTGCGCACGCGCACCGCGCTCGCGCCCACCGTGCGGCACCGCTCCGAGCGCGGGATAAGGCCGGTATTCCCGCGGCCCCCGGGACCCGGCCGCTGCCGCGTTACGGCGCGCTGTACGAGTATATAATTGTAATTAACATAAGATTTCCCGTAATAACCGGAGAGTGCGCGCGCGCGTCCAAAATGGCGGCGTCCGCTTTTTGCCGCGCGCGCGTACGCTGAATATCATAAGCTACGTGCGCGCGTCGCACCGCACGCACGCATTTTTCCAACGTCAAAAAATCGCAAAGGAATTTGTAATATTTCATATAACAACAAAACTACGGTCCGTACCACACGGACCCGGGGCGACCCCCGCGAGGAAAGCCAACGCAATTTATCCACCCCATTATACAATTACGTGGCGAATGTCGCATTTTCACAAAAGCTATTATTTACAGAACATGTCGAGATGCCCCCCAGGTTTCCCCCTCATCGATATTAATAAAGTTTCGTCTAATTAAATTTTTCATTAAACACAAGCCAGTTTTAAGTTTCTACGCTGTTGAGTAAATAGCTTAACGTTGCCCTTGATAAGTTTTCTTCAAGTTATGGTTTTATTAAAAGGTATTCTCTCTCTAGGGCCGTTCCCTTATGTTTGAGGATCATGATCCTCCTCCTCCAGGATCCTGACCCTGGTCAGTGCTGCTGTCTGGAGCAGATGATCTTCCACCGGCTCCTGTCCAACGCATCTCTTACGACTGTGTAAAATTTAGAGGACGATGAGACTTTAATCTGATCGATTTATCTGGTTGGTGCAGGACCAAATGATCTTTTAAAATATATTATCAGTTGATTATTTAATATTGATCAATACCACAACTGTAATTGTTACATACAAAATACTCCATTGTAAGGCTGCTATGGAATAGCTCCGAGTTGTCTTTGAATCAGAGATGATAGAGCAGCTCAATCCTATCTCTTGAACAGAATTTATTTCATCTTCTAGAAGGCGAGGATCGATAGAGAAGACTAGAAACATATATATATACAAAACGTTATCATAACGTACTCAATAAGTAACGAGTATTACTTTATATAAAAGTATAATATATTACCATAGTAATATTTAACTAACTATTGATTTACTAGAATATTGTTTAAATATAACAATAGTTGAAATTTAAAAAAAAAAAAATTATATTTCTATTATTATTTTGTTGTGTTAAAAAATGACGTAGTGTGTCCGCTGCGTTGTCAAGGGGAGACAGAGCTACGCCCTGTATGCCTGCAGATCACGACTGCTGGTTATCTTACAACTGGTGGGGCCCTTGCACACCTACGACACGGACACGACGCGATTCGTCTGACTGATAACAAAACATATGGTATGGATAACGAAGGCGGATATTTAAATATAGTAAAAATGAATGAGATCGCTGAATAGAAGATGCTGTTGATATCATTTGTAATACTTATTTATTTAGCAATTTCAATAAGAACAGCGCTGTTCGAGCTAAACCAAGCGGTGCTGGTGAAAGGGTTTTATGAATGAATGTATTGCTCTTTTATAAAATAATGCCTGATGTGGATCGTACGTCGCTGTTCCCTCGGGATAAGTCCTGGCGGTGAAGTCGTCGGTAGGAAGGCGGTTTCACACGAGCGGGCAACAACGGGTCTCGTACGGCTGAGTTTTTGCCGGGCGCCGTAACACGATCGGTCCATCTCGTAATTTTAGCGTTTTTTTCGCCCCCTACAACTCCCTCCCCAGCCCCCCGGTCTCTCCCCGACGCGATCCTGTCCCGTCCTTATTAAGCTGCCGATCGATTCCTTGATTACGAGCGCCGTAGCGGAATGATGTACGCGCGGCCGGCCATCCCCGCTGTACCTGTACGCGTCCGATAGACATGGTTGTGGTAAACGTTACTCCGCGATACTCATGCAATCCTGGAGACGACACAAAATTACCTCATCATCTTCCTGTACTTTGCTGTTAAGCAAATATAGAAATCTACACCAGTTACGGAGCTATGATGTCTTTGGTTTGCCAACAGATTTATACTGGTGGTTGCTGGAAACGTATAGGTAGGTACCACAGCAGCTCCTATTGCAGCCGACAAACAATACTGTACAAACATTACTGTTTTCCGGTTTTAAGGGCGTTGTAACAATTAAAATTACTGGGGTAATGAGGCTCAGAATCGTGCTGTGTGTGAGATCGTAGAGCCTTTGGGCAGGCGTATCACTTACCATCAGGTGAATGTCCCGTTCGTAACAACGAAGCGCTAATTAGGATGATATACACAGCATCAATTTACGCTCGTCGTTGAGACAATTCTCTTTATTCCAATTATTTCATTAGCTACAACGACCTTCAAACTGGAATACAGTAATATTTGCACACTGATGTCCGCTGCAATAGGAGCTTCGGTGGTACCTACGTGGACGGTCTCCGGCAACAGAGACACTACCACCAGTAAAAATTACCGCTTTATTGTGTCTGTAATGTATACATCCGAGGGAGAGTAACAAAATTTACCTTTTGTTTACAGCGAAGACTGAACATGTTACAGGCATCAGCTAGGACCCGTACATCATCCACCGCGCAGTGTAGATAATGAACGTACAGATAATCAATACAAAGAGGACCTATTATGTGTGTAGGTACTTTGAAAATCGGCCTTCAGGCCAACCAATGGGCAATTGGTGCTTGGGACAATGAACACGGCCATAAGCGGAGCGGACGCGACTGTTTAGGCGGGCCCGCTGCCGCCCATACTAATTACTTCAATATAGTGGATATAGCTCAATATGTGCTACGGAAAGTCTCCTTTAAGCTATCCTATAAAAAAGGATATCTTTAGGACCTAAAGGATAACATATTCTAGAATAATCTTTAAACAGTACAACTGGGAAGCCGCCGGTGACTGTACAGCAGCTGAAAAGGTTTTGTCAGTAACTGATTTGTATCGTTTCTAAGCATCTTTTTACTTCCATCATCAGATGTCTACAAACATGAAGATACGATGAGATATATACACTGGCACGATAAGCAGGTCAAAGAGATTATTGTTGTTTTCGAACAAATACGACTTGGAGGTTAGTGGGTGTAAGGGCTCCCGAACAACAACTCACGGGATCCAAGCCATCACCTGCTCGTACTGCACCCTGCTAATCAACAAACCTGGCCTTGGCTCCCATCAACTCTGTTTAAGGCCACCGTGGTGGGAAATGACTCAAATTCACCCTACGTCCAGCTGTGGACGTCTATCGGCTGATGACGACTTGCGGGTGTGTCAAAAAAATATCCTATTTTTTTAAAGATCCATAACCCAGCCCCGATTACTCCAGCTACCAAGACTATCTTCGAGCGCCAGTGGTCACTTCCCATCACGTGAAATATGGACTCATTTCACCACTTAAAAAATATATTTAAAACATTTTTCTTTACTAATGGTAGGTCTCTGTTGCCGGAACCGTAACTCCTACTTCCGCCGATAAACAGTCTCCCTCTTCTTAATGTGCCTCTCCAACAAGTGAAGGTTGACGATCAGCGTGGTACAGTCCTTTCTGTCTCAACAGAAACAGTAGTGTGGAAAAATTATTGTGTTCCTGTTCAAAGGGCGCTGGCTAGTGAAATTATTGGGGTAATGGGACGATATATCACACGTCAGGTACAAGTCCTGATTGTCTTATCGCTTCAGCTAATAAAAAAAAATAATTTCTTCATCTAACACTGACCTGATTTTCCTTATGAATAATATTAAAATGAAGTATCCTTTGAGAAAGTATGTATCTTTTAAGAGAGTACTAAGTAAAAGTTTAATTTGCGTTACCTTAGTGTTCAGTAAACTGCGCTCTAAGCACAAGTTCAAGTTAAATAAAACACACTCACGGTTACCTTACTGTTTGTTAGTCAACAGTCTGTCAGTTAGTTTTTAGTTAGCTAACTCGACTCACTTCACTAATCAGGTTGTATATATTTCAAAGAAACTCTTCTTTCATTTAGATTTACTTTTAAATGAGACATTTTTGGGTAATATATGTCCAAGGGTGTAAGGGGTGTCGCACAACAACTTACGGGACCCAAGCCAACCTCACCTGCTCGCGATGCACCCTGATAATCAACGAACATGGTTCTGGCTTCCGCCAACCTGCACTGGGCCAGCGTGGTGGGAAATGGCCGTAAACCCTAATGTGAACCCCTACGTAGAACAGCCCCTAGTACCCAGCGGTACCGGAGGCCATACTGACTGTATATAGAGATCTTTGAGGGAGACTTATGTCCAGCAGTGAACGTCAATTGGCTGATGATGATGATGAATTGTCTAGCCTATAAATGTATCATGTCATCGTCTTTGTCTTCCTTGGATGCGATTCCTCATAGCAACTTGGTGACTATCATGACTAATCGAATCTTGGAGACAGTGGCTATTATTTTGAGCCACTGAGTCGAACGAGGCCTTTATTCATTACTGTAGATATTACTGTTAAAATATTCATCTTCTTCTTGGACTCTTCTCCTGTATTATTGACTGCAGCAAATCCTGCTTGGTAGTATATATGACCAATTTTTTTTCTATGTTAGAAGGTCTACTTCTTTTCCAATTCATTGCTACTGCATTGGGAATTTTGTTTCTCATACAAGGGAGCTCCAATGTGGAGGTCTTCTAAGTAGCCTTACAGGATACATAGGAGATACGTCTGCATCTCCCTGAAGGGTCCTGTTAACAAAAACCTATTAATAGTTTATATCTTGCTCTTCTTAAAGTGCCTCTCCAACTAGTGAAGGTTGGCAGTCAGCGTGGTACTGTCCTTTCTGGCTCTGGTTCGGCGGAACGAATCAGACGCCACAGATATGCCAATCCATTAGCTGATATTCCTCAACCAGGACTTTTTCTTTTTTTGTTAATAGTTTAAGTATATAAAAATAAATGAACAAATCATCTTCTCATTGCTGAGAGTCGCATCTTTCTCTCATGAAAAGGAGAATCTGGTACGGAGAAAAGAGCATAAAGGCTTTAATAATATGATACAGTAAGGAGGATGTATAAAATAGCTTACTGATAACAATATCTCACTGATTAGAAAATGATCAATCTAAAAATAAGACAGCGAATGGGTGGAAGGGATCTGTCGTCGAACTTTATGGGGGTGGTGATTTAAAAAGTGGATGTAATTACGGGTAACGTGCAAGCGCGCTGAATGGCAACATGTCAATCTATTTATGGACCAGTTTGACTATATCTATTAGTAAACTATTTAACTGGTACGCGATAAGTTACTTAATATGACGCTGTCAGCGATTCTATTGGGAAACGGACATTTTTCTCGACTCGAACTTGGCAGCGGCGATGGACCGCACACTTTTCCCAAACATTTCAATATCATTCGCATCTAACCAAATATTTAATTACATCTCAATCTTAAGTAATAATTAATAATTTCAAATTCCACTTAAGCTTCTGTCAGATCCAAGGCAGCAGGATATTAAGTTGATGAGAAATTGCATAGTAGTTATTGAACGTGAACTATCGCAGTAACTTCGGAATCACGTTTATAGTTTGGAGTACAGCCTCAGTCGCATCTGAACATGGAGATATTTTATGACAACGTCTAGGTTCAAGTCTACGATCACGTTTTGATATGGAGTGGCGTATTACTCACCACCAGGTGAACGTCTACTGATACCGTCACCTTGTCGAGTAAAATAAAATTCAGTGTTATAGTCACTTAACGTATTTTGGTGATATTTTTAATGTTTGACATAGTCCAAAAGACTGACAACCTCAATTGGCAATGGGCAGGATACATCGCTTGAAGGACTGACAGCCGATGGAGCAGTAAGGTCCTCGAATGGCGATGGCATACCAGTAGACGCAGTGTTGGCCGGCCCCCCACCAGGTGGTCCGACGATCTAGCGAAGATTGTGGGAAGCAGCTAGATGTGAGCAACGCAGGATCGATCGATATAAAGATCTTTGGAGTGGGGGCCTATGTCCAGGAATGTACCTCTATCGGCTGACAATGATGATGACTTTAAAGGTGTCTGTCTGATTAGTGGAGGTTGGTGGCTGCTGCCACTTAATCGCATTGCGCCTTTCGTCTTGCAAGACGGTGCAGATGCACGGCGCCCGCGATCCCGTGATGGTGGTTACAATGCAACCGTGTAGGGTCTGCCCGGAAGCCATGGTCACCGTACGATAATTTGACGCGCGAACCCAATTATGGTTTGCGTTATTAAAATAATGCGCCCATAGAGCGCGCCGCCCGCGCAATATTGATGCGCGCGGCGCCGGAATCGCTGATCGCGGGCTTTTCTTACCACCACCGCCTTAACTGGAAAACTTCAAAGCGCTACGTGATACCATTAAACACCTGAACAAATACCTGATACCTGATACCTGGTACCCGCCACTCCGATAATACTCACTTTGTGACCAGGAACAAAATTCTCAACGCCATATTTCAATTCAACCGTTATGTTTATATTTTTTAACGCTAAACTAGTTACTTATTGTAACTTGTTCGGTTTCAAGTTTAAACTTGTCACACAACTAACTTGTATAACTTGAAGCAATTTTATACGGAAATTGTTGAACAATGGATCTTCTATTAGTAAGTTGCAAGACGGTCCAAGTTTCCAGGTAACTTTGCACCAAGTTTCGTATTTACGTAGCGCTCGAACTAAGTCAAAGTTAGCGACGAATCGTTCGTTTCTTTGGCGAGGTAGAGTTGAGGCGTGTTCAAGTGATAAGTAAGTATTAACTAAAGCAAAGCACCGTCGGCGATATTGCGAATTGGATCCGACCGTTTTGAATCGCACGTCATACTTAAATAACTAACACTTACAATAATATCTTAGTCCTTTCAACAAAGTGAAAAATACAATGTGGTGCAGTGTATATCATCCTAACTAGTGCCAGATTATTATAAGCTGCTATAATACCTAGTATCTGTCTCTGCCTAGAATCTCCTAATCGTCTCGTCGTTTCGTCAACAGAAAATCAGATGAGTTTCACTTAAGTTTACTTCTAAGTATACAGCAATAAAGTATTTAGCACAGATTAAAAAGTAAAGGATAATTAACATGTGGATTAGTGATCAAAGTGCATGTAAATTACGGAATGGTCTTATAAGGCAACTGCGCTATGATATATATAATTAAGTATACTATGCGTCCCCATATGTAAACATACAATCCTCTTTACCAAATTAAGTAAAGGTAAGTTAGATGTAGGTTGACAGTTAATTACTGCGTTTTTTTTTCTTTATTTATATATATTTTATGTGTATAGTTTTTGTGGAGATATATAAACCTTTGAATATGTATAGGATTTAAAAACAAAGCTATTTCTCTATTATATACTAATATAGAATATCATATGTTTTAAATTATAAATAATATTTATTTATATATTTGTTTTCAATTTATAATCTGTATTTGATCTGAAGAATCTGTGGGTCAGCTGTTTAAGCTGACTTGAGTACTTTGCAAAAAATGCAAAAGAAATTTATCAAAGTATTGTTCAATTATCAAATTTTCGCGGGAGAACGATGTGGAGAACTAGCTGGGGAAGGCCTATGTCCAGCAGTGGACATCTATCGACTGATGATGAAGGTTCAATTTTAAAATAAAGCTAAACTGTTTAACCTATTTCAGATAAATAACTCATATATTATAACACAGTCATTCTAAAACAAGATAATAGAGGCTGTAAAGGGTTCCTCCCAACGTCTTACGGAACCCAAATCAATCTCACCTGCACGCGGTGCACCCCCTTAAACAATAGAGGAGGCCCTGACCACCCACTAATCCGCACTGGGCCAGTGCGGTGGGACTAAGGCCCAAGTCCTGCTCAATCAGGATCCTTGAAAGAGGCTCATGTCCAGCAGTGGAAGTTATCCCGCTGATAAGAAGAAGAATATCTAGGGCTGTTTAAGTCAAGAACAGATTATGGAAAAAAAGACTATCTTATATGAGGGTGTACAGTTTTAGAGCACAGTGAGGGTTAATAGTTTCAGAAATAGGCTTAAGCTTTATACCCTCGCATCAGGAGTCGGAGACTAAGCCAGGTGTAATATTTATATATATACCTGTGTAAGAGATTTCCACCTATCCTCCTCTTCACGATATATTTGGAACCGTAAGGCCTGGAGACTTGACATTTGGTAGAAACATAGGAATATTCTTCGCCGAGTAAGGTCAGCTAAGAACAAACTTCACCAAATGTTATCATTAAAAGGGGTTGCGGGGGTGTTACGGCCAGCAGAGCGGGCAAGGAACAGCCAGTATATAGGTACCAGGTGATAAATAAATATAATTTTATGAGAAACATGTAAAAATTTCTTATGAGAATCATCATCATCATCAGCCGATAGTCGCCCACTGCTGGACATAACCCTTATGAGAATAAATGTCTTTAAACTTAATTATGCTTTTGTACAATCCGGTTCGTGTGGTGTTGTTTGTAGTTATATTCTTCTCCTTCTTAAGGTTTCTCTCCCACGAAGTGGATGTGGCGTTAACGCGCGTCGTCACGTCATACCGGTGTAGGGTATTCCCCTACCTTAATAGGGCCTTTGGGGTAGTTGGCGGTCAGGATGAGGGTTCCCGCTGCATTCTAACCAACCCTGAGGAGAACGGTGCCTGGATGTGGTCTCCGGTTATTGGAGTAGTATTCACGAGGCTGGCAGTCTCTAGGACGGAATATCCTAGCGCAGCGTTAGCCAGGGCGCGGTTGTATTCCGGGCGGAGATCCCGGGACCTCTCCAAACGCCGAAGGTGACCACCGGGGAGTTCTAGTGGGGAAAAGTCTTCACATAACTCTGACTTCCCTCCAAGCGGAGTATCTTTTCGAACATTTCCCCCCCCCCCCGAAACAAAAAAACTAAATTACACAGAAAATCTACAAATAAATGCTGTCCATAAAGTTTATATTACGAAGGTGACCCTCGCGGCAGGTAAGTCCTGAGTATTTCCCACAGTGTCCTAGGTATTTTAGATATTTCACGGTGAGACTTAGGAATGTTTGCGTGCGTTATCCATCAAGTTATCCTTGTTGCTGGTCAGTGGTCAGGTACTTATGAAAGGACTAAATGGAATTACTTTAACCGTTACAACAATTAGTTCAAGAAGTGGTGTATCTACACCATTTCAATCTGATGATGTCCACTGCTGAACGTAAGTCTTCACCAATTGCTATCTGTAGAACCAACCACATCCACCAAATATCATAAAGGATATTGCTCTTTTTCTCTCCTGTGTTCTTTTAGTCATTCTTTACGACAAGCTGAAGGGTAGATTGGTGACAGGAGAAATCTAGCCCTAATATTAATAATAGTAAATTTAAAAAAAAATTAAAGTACTACATGATTAAGTTATTGAGATAAGTGGTAGTAAGTAGGTCTCTTTTGCTGGAGACTGTGTAGTTAACAGCGCGGTTCATATTTCAGCCGACAAACAGTAATGTGCTCCGGTTTGAAAGGCGCTGTAGCTGGTGAAATTACTGGGATAACGAAACTTAACATCCTATGTCACAAGGCGAATATTTCACCCTCGATAGCGCCACGTTGTTATGGGCAACCGTATCACGTGATTGCCAGACGAATGTCCTACTCATCACATAATAATAATCTTACGGGCTCGGTGTCCTTATCAGTCATCATCATCAGCCGATAGAAGTCCACTGCTGGACATATGGGTCCCCCAGAGATCCCCACAGCGATCAATCTTGCGGTGTCCGCATCCCGCGGCTTCTGCCACCTGTCCGCACCAGGGGTCGTCATTTGTAAGAGTTCATATGGAGGGATTTAGGCCAGTTCTCATCATGATGGCCCAGTGAGGGTTGGTGGGGGCCAGAGCCACGTTCGATGATTAGCAGTGTGCATCGCGAAGAGGTGAAGATGGCTTCTGTTCTGTTAATTGTGTAGCACTTCTTACACCCCTCCGTACCAATATTGTTTTTTTTTTAATAAGTAAAACCAATTTAAAGGGTAGTCTATAAAACCTCCTAACGGATGTATCACTAGCTATTCTCCGCCCTCCTAGCTGGCCGTGATATAAAATTAGATTTGAAGTTTAGGGTTGAAAATTTTTAGAAATGTACCCGCCTGGTGACAACTCACAGCCCCTCGAGCCCCGTCTCGTTATGAACACCTTTGGGGGTAACATTTCATCAAATCCGTTTTTAGCTGCCGTATACTCGGCAGGAGGAATATTCCTATCAAATACCAAGTCTCCAGGCGTCATGGTTGCAGAGATGTCGCGATGAGTGTCTACGTGGGTGGAAATCGCTGTACTGACAGGAGCCGACATGCCTTATGTTTGTGTATGGGCTTGTTATATAAGAGTTCCGTCTGTAGACAATGGAGATGGATGTGGAGGCTGCCAGTTCGAGCACCGCCATCACTCATAACCGACACCGCGCCGTCTGTCGGGTTCGAACCGGGCTCCGTACCGGGCTATCGCCGATCTCCACTGCGCCGCGGTGACATTTGCAAAGGCGGCGCGCACCCATCCCGTTATGCGAGCACTTGAGCCCGCGCGAGCCCTGGCTCCAACGGTGGACTGAATATATACATTCTTAACAAAGGGCACAGCGTGCTAATGACTATATCACATCTGCTGGCCTATCCGGAGCGGGCCAGGCTCTTGCATACGTTACACATTGATGAGGTAGGTCAACATGTCTACTCCTAGTACTCGCAGTATCTTAGAGTGGACACGTCCACTGACCAGATAGGACGACGACCTGCGCAAGCTGGCCGGCAGCTGCTGGAGACGTACAGCCAAAGATCGGGCTAAGTGGCGTTCCTTGGGAGACGCTGTATTGTTCAGCGGTGAACTGTCACAGGCTGTTGATGAATGATGAATGAGGAAGGTGATCAAGCTGTAGCTCCATCATCATCGCTACTAGTCTAACGTGAAATATGCTGAAGACTGCATAGGTAGGTACCACCGCAGCGCCTATTTCTGCTTCCAAATAGTACTGTGCAAACATTATTGTGTTCCGATTTGAAGGGCGCTGTAGCTAGTGAAATTACTAGGATAATGAGGCTCAACATCTTATGTCCCAAGGTGACGAGCGCAATGGGGGGCTCTATATAACAACCTTACTAACGCCACGTTGTTATGGGCGGGCGGATATTTTTTTTATACTACGATGCTACGAGACGACCGGGATATTCATCTGATGGTAACTAATACACCGGACATTATTCCAGTAATTTCATTAGCTACAGCGCCCTCCATACCGTATCAGAGTTATATTTGCACACTACTTTTTGCCGGCAGAAATAGGCGCTGTGGTGGTACCTACCTAGACGGTCTCTGGTAAGTGGTTAACATCAGGTGAACGTCCTTCTTGTCCAGTCATCATCATCAGCTAACAGACATCCACACCTGAGAATAGGCTTCTCCCAGAGATCTCCATATTATTTGTTGGAGTTCATTATAGGGAATTGGGCCTTAGCCCACCATGCTGGCCCAGTGCGGATAGGTGGGTGGTCAGAGCCTCGTCTGCTATTCAGTAAGGTGCACCGCATGCAGGTTAGGTTGACTTGGTCTCCGTATGATGTTGGGCGGAACCCTCAGCTTCTCTTGTAGCTTCGTAGAATAAAAAAGAAGCGACGACCGCAATATCGAGTAAGGTATATCATCATCATCATCTTCCTCCCGTAGGCCTCCCGCAAAGATTATCATATCATCTTGATCATTTTTAGAACAGGAGTATCTACCACGTGATCCCGCGCAACTTAATTTACTTAAGCTTATATCGGATACACTTAATTCACTTTTGCGTATAAATGTTGGCGATATAGAAGCGATGCAGTTTTTGAAGCGATCGTTTTTCCTCGGACGCGTTTACGATACGATCGGGTCGCGATACTTAAACGTTTTTGCTTTATCGTCGCATAAATGGCAGACGTGCCGTCGGACGGTCACCGTCCGAGCTATTGACAGTGGATAAATTAATAGGGCGATGATATTTAAGACCTTCGTTCAATTTGGTGCGGAGTATAACTTAGAGTAGAGTAGATAAAAAAGAATACTAGACTTAAGTGGTAGTGGGCTGGATACATTGCTCGAAGGATCGAACGGCCGATGAGGCAGTAAGGTCCTCGAGTGGAAGCCGCATACCGGTAGACGTAGTATTGGGAGGCTCCCACAAGGTAGACCGACGATCTGGTGAAAATCGCGGTAACCCTCTAAATGCGACGTGTGACCGATCGATGTCTAGGTCTATCGGCTGATGATGATGATAAACTTGAGTCATACTGGAAGTTCATATAGACGGATTTGGCCCATTTCCCCTCAAACTGGAACAATGCGGATTGGTGATAGCAAAGACCTCTTTTGTTGATTACCTGTGAGCACCACGAGCAGTTGACGTTGGCTTGGATCCCATGAGTTGTTATGCGAGAGCCCTTACACCCCCTTGATATCCATCTCACGTTAATTAGGTTGTTTGCACAGCATCAAAAATGCTGTCGTTTGTACGTGATATGTCAAGTCCACCTAGTGCCCCTCCAACTGGTAAAGATTAGACAGCAGTTCTGCGAATCCTTTTCTTCTGAGCGCCACGTGGATCAGGTGTGCAGCACTCTTGATGTTGCCTAACCTTAGCTTGTTTCTGGGACCAGTCTTTCTCTTTCCTGTCTCTAGGTCTCTGGCTACACAGATCAACCATCAGTTATTTTTTTAAAAATTAAAGGTAAAGGAAGTCAGGTAGCATGCCTAGAGTTGGTCGTTTGGTAAATCGATACAACAGACAGCTCGTACGCCGGTAGAGCTGGTTGACGCGTAGTGCGCGTAGTGCGCGTAGTGCGCATGCGTACTTTGTGTCCAATGCATCGGTTGTGTTTTTGTGCGTGTGTTCGCGGATCATTTGCCGCTCGGTATTCGATGAAATGTCGGGTGGGAAGGTTGTTTGTGTGTTTTTGTGCGCGTCTGTGCGCCTGCGCGTGACGGCCCGGCCGCAGCGCCGTTTGCCATGCATTGCCCACCTTTGAGAACGTAAAATAGACTAATAAATGATTGGAGTCGATACCGATTAATTTTTTTTTAATTTTTTTACCCTTGCATTTTTTTATTTATTAAAGCAACGAGACCAGCGATACGTTACACCTGATGGTAAGTTATACGCCTGCCATAACGTAGCGCTAGTTAAGATATACACAGCATGGGTTTGTGCTTATCGCATTGAGACATAACATGTTGAATCTCATTACGTCAGTAATTTCACTAGCTACAACGTCATTTAAACCCGAACACAGTAATGTTTGCCCACTACTGTGTTTTTTATTCAAGGAAGCGATGATAAGTAACGTGGCGCTAATTAGGATGGTATACAATACACCGCATTGTGCTCGTCGCCATTGGACATAACATTTTGAATCGCTACCTCTAGCATTTCACTAGATTCAAAGTCCTTCAAAGCAGAATATAGTAATATTTGCACTCTACTATTTGTCGTCTGCAATAGGAGCTGCTGTGGTACCTAGACGGTTTCCGGCAACAGAGACCTACCGTTACCATTAAAAGCATCCACTAAATATCTGAAGGTAGGCTGTTAGATTTGAAAAATTGTGGAGCTTCTTGCACCAGGTGAAATAATTCCTTTGTCGCACACTTGTCATAACTTGTCCAATGTGTATTTTAATTAATTATTTTCATTCGAAACAGACGTCAAAAGCTTATATTATATATATAAATAAGCTTGAGCTTAAGCTTGGAATATAAGGGGTCCCGCGCAAGACCCAACGGGACCCAAACCAATCTCACCTGCTGCTTCTCCCAACAGGTTCCCGCCTTGTCTTGAGGGGGGGAGTAGTGCCCGTCTAAATCTGGGGCTATGCTGACTGTAAACCAATCAGTGTATAGATCTTTAGAAGAGGCCAGCAGTAGACGTCTCTCAGTTGATGATGAAGCTTAAGCAAAGGAAACGTGGTGTCGAAAAGAATATTCAACCAGCGTGATGCGATGGATTGATGTACCTATATAAACGTACTGACCAGCGTCACATTATAAGTGGTATCACTTACGACGGTTCTTAAGTTACCACTTGCTACTTCGTGGTATAAAGAAAATCACTAACCCAAAGAAAACTTCTATCTCTAAGACGTGCTTTCGTGTTAAGTAAAATTCAACTTTTTTTTTATTTATAGCAGTACAGAATTTGCTCCCATAGAATAATTTACATATTCAACATCATCATCATTATCAGCCTTTGTTTATCCACTGCTTAATATAATCAGATCCCAATGCCTTCCACCAAATGCGATCCTCAGCTTCTCGCATACACTTACATCCGATCGTTCTGATGATGTCGTCGGTCCTTCTGGAGGGAAGGCGTCCTACACTTATGCGACCTGTACGCGGCCTCCACTCTTCCTCTCCACTTTCCTCCACCACCAGCCGTTATTGACACGACAGCATGGCCGGCCCCCTGCCACTTCAGCTTGCAGATGTTGAGAGCTACGTCGACAACTTTACTTCACTGTTGAATTTACTTAAACGTAATTTACTCTTTATTAGTTTCTCGTTAATGTTAATATTCGATAGCAATGAATTGTGAATACTTAATAATTTTTTTTCCAATTATATCCAGGTTCAACACGACTCCACGGATTCGTCGTCTCCGTCCAGCACCATTATTAATCAACAGAGCGCATTGGTCGAGAGGCAGCCAATGGGTGCCAGCAATACATTAAATATCGGGCATATCGATGAGATCATATGCCAAACAGCGTTCGCAGCGCGACTCCAGGTTCAGGTCGTCGCTTTTTACCACCAACAACACCGAGGGTGGGGCTGGTATTCAGTGCTGAATGGCGTCCAAAAGACTACATTGTAGCCTCTAAGTTAAGTACGCTACTTAAAAATTTTAATTTTTTAGAAACGAGCAAGGGACTCTTCGAACAATTCGTGGACAGAAAAAAAGTTCTCTGCGGAGACTCCTCATAAACGTTTCGGAAGTTTCAAAGATCTTTCTTCCATTTTAGGACTTATGATACGAAGACTTCATAAAGAACATCGTGGAAGAAAAGAAAAAGATCAAGGAAAAGTCTATTTATTATATGTAGTACAAATTGAGCATAATGTCGTAAAAAAAATCAAGGGGATGTTGCAGGAGTAGATGGAGAGTCTTCAACTGACGAGAGACCTCGTTAAATGTATACACATAGAGAGTACCAAAACATTCAGAATTTCAGACATTTTAAGTTACGATACAGCGAGGAGATAAGCAAGAACTTCACTTGAAGGTAAGTGATACAGCAACTGATGTCGATACTTAAGATAATGTATACCATACCACATTGTACTCGTCTCCTTAAAACATAGGATATCAAGTCTCGTTACTGCAGTAACTTAACTAGCTCCAACGCACTTCAAACCGGAACACACTACTACCACCATTAAAGCGGAAATATTAAATCCAAATCGAATATTTGTTTAATACATAAAATATTCAATAAAGCGAAATATTGTGAAGCGCTTATAGTTCAGTGGTGAATGTGGTGGAATTAAGCGTGATAGGAGTCGAAGATGTTGGGGTTCTATACCCACTGGAGTTGTGCTGCCGGTGGCGAGAAATGTCGTGGGGAAACTCATATTTATCACTGTTAGCTTCCAATACGTAAATTTGTGTGAGGGGTGTAAGGGTTCCCGCACAAAAGTTCACGGGATCTAACCCATCCTCACCTCCTTATGGTGCATCCTGTTAATCAACAAACGAAGCGCTGGCTCCCGCCAGTCTACATTGGACCAGTGTGTTGGGGACTGGCTCAAATTCCCTCAAATGAATCTCTACCAGATAGTAAACTTGAGCGTGGCCCATGTCCAGCAGCAGACGCCTAACGGCTAATGACGATGATGACCTGAATTTGGGTGCCGCTTGCGAAGCCAAAGCCATTAGTTCCAGCAGTGGGAACGTTAAGTGGTCTTTGGATGTTAACGACTTGGAACTGTATAATTCTTGCATGATTGGCTTTAGTTACTGGAATGAATTAACCCCTTTTCCGATAACTGGAGAGTTAAAGAGGTGGGGATAACGGATGTAATTACACTATTTATTGATAATAGCTTTTGAGCGTTTCTTAGAAATGCTTTTTTTTTGTGACCTAACAAGTTTTAAAAAATAAAATCATCATCATCAGCCGATAGACGTCCACTGCTGGACATAGGCCTACCCGCAAAAGACGTCGATATCGATCGGTCCCGCGTTGCTCGCATCCAGTGGGTGCCCGCGATTCTCACCAGCTCGTCGGTCCGCCTTGTGGGAGACCTTCCAGCACTCCCCCTCAAATGAACCCCTATATATATATAGACATATATGTATATATATATATACATACATATATATATTTATATGTATGTATATATATATACATACACATATATATATATATAATGTACTGGCTGTCCCCCGACTGCTCTGTTGGCCGTAATATAAAATTAGACGAGAAATTTCTCTTAAATATATCCATCAGAGCAACCGCAGCCGCAAATGACTTTATATAGCATCCGTTACTATAGCAACCGCATAAATGATGCCAAATGAAAGTGTTTATAAAAGTTAATTAGTAATAAAATGATGAAGGATCTATGATATTGAAAAATAAATATCCTGTAACGATATACAAATGATTACGCGTCGAATGCTCGTGTTACCATGTCGACATATTCACTAGTTTTCACGTGATCGGCGAACAAATAAAACACATTTTCATTACACGGATTTTACGAAATTCCTACCCCAAAGGGTGTTGGGGAGGGGGGAGTGTTACGGAGAATAGCTCGTACAAATTACCTACGAAAATTCTAGTCAATTATTTTAGGTGCCTTTAGCCATAGATAATTTGTCGGTACTAGTCAACCCGTATTGGGCTAGCGTAGTAGGAACTTGCCCAAATCTCTCCCCATCGATGTGGGAATCGTTTGGGGAAGCCAGCATATCCAGCAGTGGACGTCTATTGGCTGATGATGATGCCGGTGATGTCGATAAAGTAAGATTGTTATCACTATTTCGTATTTATATCAGATGAGCTCCGGCAACAGAAATGCATCACTATATATATATATATAAGATAGATACCTTCACTAATTTATTTATATATATGTATATCATCATCATCAGCCGATAGATTTCCAGTGCTGTACATCCAAGATCTCCACGTTTGTAGAGGTTCATATGGGGGACTTAGGCCCTTCCCAATTTGGTGGGAGTCAGAGCCTCGTTTGTTGGTTAGGAGGGTGCACCACGAGCAGGTGAGGTTGGCTTGGATCCCGTGAGTTGTTTTGCGGTATATATACATATGCATATGTATATATATCTTAACTAAGATGATATTATTATGTCCTACATCTAACAACTTTCACCTACTCACTGCCAGCCGGAAACTCCTCGTCGAACAACAACAATGAAACACTAAAACAATTTATTTATTTATTTTTATTATAAAAAGACAAAAAAAAGGAACATTAATCGTTATAGTAAGAAAAACAAATCGATACACCGTTATACAGACAGCAGTAAGGTAAACAACTTAACGCAGCATCGGAGAGTACATCAGGAACGAAAACTTTACTGTGCTGCAGTGTTATTGTACTAACATGACGAAAACTGATATAAATGCATAAATATTATTATTAGGGGTCCTTTTGTAAATATAACAATGTTAAATATATATATATATATATATATATAAAGTATTTGGAAATTTTATTTATTAGATCCTTTCCGATCTTAAATCGGAAGCTCTTCGAAACAATATTAGAGAACCGACCCTTAAGGTTTTTAGGTATCAATAAATATATATATATATATGTTCTTAGACCATTTTCGGACTATATTATAACAAAACTAAGTTCATCTCATGCGGCAACAGTTAAGTTAGTAACTAACCTCCGGAGACGACGTTTCTTAATTGTTGTGTGATTTTAAGTTAAAAGGTATACATGCGATAACGATAATAATAAAGATTAAGTTACATCCCCCAACGTAACATACAAAATATATTAAAGGAAGTCACAGTGAAATTAACGCTTGTTATAATCATCATCATCATCATCATCATCATCATTAACAGCCAACATCCACAGCTGGACCAGAAGACGAAAGGCGTGGGATATTGTCTCTTCAAATAGACTTTATAAGAGCAGCAGGAAGTTGATCAACACAACAAGTCGAACACTGTATTTTATGATAATGATGAAGAGATTATATTTTGTAACACGAACAGTGTAACAATAGTGTGCACCTTGTAACAACACGTGTGACAAATTTGTCACCAAACATTAAACGTAAGTGTTAAGAGTAGTTTTGGTATAAAAATACTCTATGTTATTTATTCCCATACAAAACATACTTACACGAATACTTAAGTAAGTATAATAAATAATGTTGTGTAAACATTTTCACTGTGTTCCACGTTTCCTTTGACTTGATTCCTACAATTTAAAAAAAAAAAGGAAAAAATCGGCAAGCGTTTTGGAATACGAGAATTAATTTAGTACTAAATAAATATTATTCAATGCCCCATATTTAATCAAATATATGTAGCTATATATTTGTACATATATATACATGTGTATATATATAAAGCTATATATATATATAGAGCTATATATATATATCTTTCATGTATATCCGCACTTTGGTAGTTAAATGAAATGAAGGAAATAGTTAAACGCCTCAAACATTAAATAATACTTCGTTACTCTGAATTGCATCTGAAACAAAAAAAATAGTAGTAAAATACAACCCCTTCTCACCAGCCGACGACCAGACCCTCGGCGAGTCACTATCGTTATCTTGGTCACATCCCTAGTTTAGGAACAAAGAGGTTCAGCTCCTCGTTTATGGTGAAAACAGCGAAGGACTGCAACAGCTTCCAAGCGTTAGAGTTCCCGTACAAATACGCGAGTGTCTTCAAGTGAAGAGTGAATAGACTGTTACTAGGTCAGTGCGCGTTACCACCATAGATCATACCATCATCATCATCATCATCAGGCGGTAGACGTTCACAGCTGGACATAGACCCCCACAAAGATTCCCACATCGATCGGGTACGGATTTCCTACCCCGTTGGCCCAATGCGGGTTGGTGGAAGTCAGAGCCTCAGTTAACCACGATCAGGTGAGGTTGGCTTCCTTGGTTACCCCAGTGTGAGATTATAGTAACATATCAATAATACCTTTAGTCTTCAAACGAAGGTTACTTCCTGTCACCGGTGCTTAAGTCCTGAAGCTCGCTGCTGTCGTCACTAGACGCTGAGGGAGGACACCCGTTGGTGGTGGAACTACCAGCAGCTGCCATCGCCATCGACAGCGGGATAGTGATGAACTGAGGCTGAGCTGATGACGACGCTAAAATGTATCACACATTTAAATATATAAAGAATACATTTAAAAAGAGAAAGAGCTCTTACAAGAAAAACTTACCGCCATCTTGCCCCTGATTGGCGAGACCTAAGATAAAACTGTGAGGGTAGCCCATTGCTAAGTTGCCAAGGCCGAGGTTGGTGCCGAGGCCGTCCAGACCGACACCTGCCAGCACTCCCGAGTGGTACAGCATCGCTCCGCCAGGCAGGTTGATGTTCGGCAGGACCTTAGGCAGCGACGGTTGGCACGGCTTACTGCTCTCCGGTTCTTGGGTGGACGTCGACGTCGACGGCAACTGATCTTTGGAAATTTCCCTGTTAAACGAAATAGCAATAATTTGATGTCAAGTTTCTTGCAGCATCACATCAATAGTCAAATCAAGAAGATCGATCTCTAATGTTTCATATTTTAGTCTGTACCTGCTGCTGCGTTCGACGTTATCACTGCAGCCCCAGTCCTGTTGGTGAGTCTTCTTCTCGCATGGGGACTCTGGTTCGCTTCCGCTTTCATCCCCGCTGTCGCCCGACGAGGCCGGTTCGTCCTGATAAAAGATGAAGTAGTTACATACGGATTTATCACATACTAGCTGTTCTCACGGCTACGCTCGACTGTGCTTGAAAAGTAAAGATGAGGAGAAGACCAAGAAGAAAATGAAGAAGACAGTGAGCCACACAACATCCTCTATCGTACTTCCGTCTAGTTATATTTTCGTGTTAATAATATATCTTGTTTACTAAGTCTACATTTTATACTCATAACCATAATCAGGAGATAGACGTCCACTGCCGGACATAGGCCTCCCCGAAGATCATATCGAACAGTTCACAGTCAGCACAGACTCCGGTACCGCCCGGCACTAAAGGTAATTGTTTGTGGATTTATATGGGAATTTGGGCCATTTCTCATCACTCTGGCCCAATGGGAGTTGGTGCTAGCCAGAGCCTCGTTTGATGATTAACAGGGTGCACCGCGAGCAGGTAAGTATGGCTTGGGTCCCGTGAGTTGACGTGTGGGACCCATTACACCCCCATTTTATACTCACATTTACTAAAATGGAATGATCGTAAAAGATATATATTAAATATATTAATAGGAACACAGACTACCGGAAATGATCCTTTACTTTCCTGTTGAATTGAGTACATATATCTATATATAGGAGATATCTAGAGATTCATTAACTCATCACGAGAATTCCTTCCCCAAAGGGAATTGCAGGGGTGTTACAACGAACAGAGGGCGGGGAACAGATGGTATATACCGCCTCCGATGACCTCATAGTCATTGCCGCCATCCGAAGCGCAATGTGTGCGTCTCAAACCGAGATGTATATTTATCTATATATATATTCATTTACACCCCCCTTATCTCTTCCCTTATAGCACTATCCATCTCTTCAACGTAACGTTTCCACACTACTGTTTGACGGCAGAAATAGGCGCTGCAGTGGTAATTATACGGTCTCCGGCAACGGAGTCCTAACATCAGTAATCAAAACCTACTACTGCTGTTAGACGACCATATTTATCATTATCAGTCGTGAATCCTTAGTATAATGTATCAGGCCTATTGCCTATTATAAAACATCGATAATATATTTTAAATATATAGTACATCACTAAAATTTCAATTAAGCAAAATAAAAGTTAGGTACGTATACCGCAAACCGATTTTAGTCCGCGGCTGCACACTGGAAGACTTCCAATCGGCCATTCCAGTTTATACATCGATAACTCCGCAACCGGAACCGCACTACCGCTTCCGGCCGAGCGCACTCAATCTGACCGATATCTCCGGCTTTACAAGAGAAACTGTCGATAACTCTAATATCACATTACATTATTACTGTACTACACGTGTAGGGATGTGTTGTAAAATATTTTCTATAAGAATTAATTTACTTGATTGATATTTATCATCAGCGATAGACGCCCACTGCTGGACATAGACATCTCCAAAGATATTCACATCAATCAGTGTCGCGTTGCTTGCGTCCAGTGTTTCTCTGCGCGATCGAATCATAAATGTGGAGATCCGCAGAAGAACTAAGGTCACCGACAGCTCAAAAGATTGCTAGACTTAAGTGGCAGTGGGGAGCGCATTGCTCGAAGAGGCAGTAAGATGGACCAACGATCTGGTGAGAATCGTGGGAACCCACCGGATTGATAATATTAATCTTCTATAATTCATTGATAACAATATAGACTGGTGGTAGCGGTCTGTTGTCGGAGACCGTCTGTAGTCTCGGGCTAGTAAGAATAGGAGTAAGGTTAGCCCTGCTTGTCGTAGAAGGCGACTAAAACGGGCTAGGAGTTTCGCGGGTCTTGAGGGTGAGGGTACTTATCGCTCAACAAACGAACTTGCGTGAGACTGCGTATAGCTCAGTGATGGTCCCTAGGAGAGTTAGGCTCCTCCTCAGCAGTGTAGAGGGACACTGGTGCGATCTATAAGAGATATCGGAGCCTCTCCGAATGCACTGATGCAGATCACCGAAGAGGCTTTAGTTGAGTAAGAATCTCACATAACTCTGACTTACCCCCAGAAGAAGATCTTTCCAAGATTTCCCCATGAAACCAAATAAAAAGCGGATGTCTGTTACCGGAGACTATCTATCTACATAAGTAGGTATAATGCCTATTGTAGCCAACAAGCATTAGTGTACAAATATTACTGTGTTCCGGTTTGAAGTGCGCTGTAGCTAGTGTAATTACTTGAGACTTAAGTTGAATAAGTACACTCAACTCAAGTCTCAAGGCGAAAAGCGCAATATGGTACTATGTATACCATCCTGACCCCATAGCGTCTGGCGTATCACTTACCATCGCATTGTATAAAAAAATGGAGCTAGTTAGTATGATATACACTGCATCCTTTATGTTCGTACCTTTTTTTATCAATTAAGCAACGAGACGAACAGGGCGTTCACCTGATGGTAAGTTAGCACATTACTGCTTGGCGATAGAAATAGGGGCTGCAGGGGTATCTAACTAGACTGTCTCCAGCAACGAAGACCTATCACCAGTAATTATTACAATCGATATTCTGTTCTAGAGGAAACACTTGAATTGTATGTATGACGTCATTTGACACCCAGAGAAGTTCCGGAAGTAACTTAGCTTTAAGAAATGTCCCGTACAACAACTCACTGGACCCAAGCCAACCCATCTGATAGTGGTGCACCCTGCTAATCAATAAACGAGACTCTGGCTCCCGCCAGTCCGCATTGGGCCAGCGTGATGGGAAATGGCCCAAATCCCCTCATATGAATCCCTACTAAGGATGGCCTCTAGTACCAGGCGGTACTGCAGGCCGTGCCGACTATATATAGAGATCTTTGGGGGAGGTCTATGTCCATCAGTGGACGTTTGTGAGCTCATGATAATGATGATAGATGAAGAAATGTTAACTTGATTGTATCACAGTTCTTTTCTATAATCAATTGAAGGGGAGAATAGGGTTGGTGTAAACCCTTATAGAGCGAAGGAGATTTATAAAAAAACGAGGAATTGTACATTATTGACTGCAGCGGTATATAATTATTCGACGGTTTTGAGGCTGTCCTCGGTACCGTTGTAAAGCCGGTGGCGGGAGAGTGGGGAGCAGGCAGTTTCTCTCGTATGCGGTACATCATCAGGATAATTAGCCGGTATCGCCGGATCGCTGTGCGAATGTTAATAAATGCCCACAAAGGATGATTCCGAGCGCACCGCAGCAGCGGCTGATACCATCGGACGACAGGGTGGGACTAGTGTGGATACTCCCAACAATTGGTTTACATGATCACAAAAGAAAAAGGAAATTTGTATGTGTGAAAAGAAGAGAGTAAGAACAAAATAGAGAAGAACACGACCGATTTACTGATGATAAGGTCACTGTTGCCGGGGGGTGTTTAGGTAGGTACCACCACCGCAGCGTCTATTACAGCAAACAAACAGCAGTATATAGACATTACCGTGTTCCGGATCGAAGGGCGCTGTAGCTAGCATAATTACTGGGGTAAAGAGACTCAACATATTATGTCTCACCTGACGAGTGCAATGTGATGCAGATAACTTACCATCAGGTAAGCCACCAGCTCGTCTCGTTGGTTAATTGAATAAAAAAACAAAGATTGGATTGAAATAAAAAAAAATCGTGCTGACTATTACTATACCTTCTATTTTTAGAAAATATGTCATATTTAGTAATTATCACGGTAGCTCCTATTCCCACCGTCAAACTTTACTGTTTTCCGGTTTGAACGCCGCCGTAATCAATGAAATGACTGAGGTAACGAGACATACATACGCTCTCAAGACGACCAGCACAGTGTCGTGTACTGTATATTATCCTAACTAGCGCCACATTTCGGCAGGTTTGTCGCTTCCTCAAAAAATTACAAACGTATCTCTCTCTCTCTCTCTCTCTCTCTCCCTCTCTGTGTCTCTCTCTCCATTTCACTCTAATGATTCTGTCACTGAAGATCTCAAGTCTACTGCATTGTTGTTTTATAAAGAACAAATTCCTTCAATCGACTGTTGCATCATTATAGGATCTCTGTTGAGAGACCAGAGCACCTGTATGGAGAGTCACCAGATGTGTCCGGTGCCGCATGAGAAGCACGTCCACACTATGCGAGCATGGGGGTCACCTTTGTTCACCGTCGCACCCAATAATAACGATCGCTGCTAAGTAACTACCGTTTAACGCATTCGGCGCTCCGCCGCGCATCTGATAAGGCGGTCGTACGGTGCGCGCAGCAGCCGCGCCCGCCGGCCACACGCAACGGGCCGGCGCGACGTCGCGATCTGCGCCGCCGGCCTTAACCTATACATCACTCATAAGCCGCGCGGTATTGCTCCCTACGTAGTACTCCGTCGTACTCTTTCCTTCGTTACATGAGCATACACTTGCTTCTGCTCTATACTCTCAGGCTGTCTACTGGTAGGTTCCTGATGCTGGATAGCGTCTAGGTATGCATCACCACAGCGCCTACCACTACCGCCAAACATTACTGTAGCTAGTATAATTACGGAGGTAACGAAACTTATGTCTCAAGGCGACGAGAGTAATATGGTGGGGTGTATACCATTGTCACATGCCACGATGTATCACATACTATCAGGTAAACGTCCTGCTCGTCTCGTTGTTTCGTAGAATAAAAACAATTAAGGATAGGACTAAAGCATACCATGTCTGTCGTAAAAGGCGACTAAAAGGATCTTCTTGTTAACAGGCTTTAACATTTAGCAAGTTCAGAATCGACTTGGACTTGTTTCTCCTCACTACGACGTAAGTACCGTAGGAGATGCAAGCATCCTCGCAACTGAGGATGACTACCGAGGTTTTCAGCGGGTTTAAACCCTACTTAACTCCGAGTTCCAAACAGATGCAGGCTATCTTTATAAAGATTTCTCTCGACGCTAAACAGACCTCCGTAGTAAGCCAACATTACTGTGTCAGTTCGAAGGTTATTGAAACGAGTAGCTGTGATGATGAGACTTAACGACTGTCTCCAAAGAAAGTGTACGAACTTAGATGAATTATGAATTCCAAGGAAGCAAGTAACAAACGAATGCAAATTGATAGAGAATTGCGTCAAGTAAACCCCGTTTACTATAATGCAGTAAATAGGCAACGCACACCATTTTAGGATGTCACCAGTATTATTGTTCACTTCCCAGCCGTAGCATTGCGCAAGGCTGGACTCATTCGCTGATATATATGTAGCCTAATGAGTCAGATGTAGCCTTTGTCCGGTTGCTAATGATTTTGAAATCGGTTTCATTAAACTAAATTACGCTCCTACGGAACCCGGCCGGTATTGTTTGATATTACATAGGAATTATTAGCGGCTGATTAGTACCGGTTCGTACCAGCTCTGTACCAGTTGGACCCCACGGTGGCACTGCTAACGTTATCGCCAGCAAATTAGTTCAATGGTGGTATTTCGAAGAGTTTATCGCTTTTACCTTTTATATATAAAAAAAATAAGTTTAAATAACAATTAGGGTAGAAAAATAAAAATGGATGGTAAAGTAATCGTTTAAATTTTAAATGAAAGATGAATGAAAGCTCTTGGGTGAAGACTTAATGATATGAGCTACAATATATATGTACATAATAAAGTTTTAGTAAAGAGTACAAGGGGTGTAAGGGGTTCCGATCAAGATCTTACGGAGCCCAAGTCAACAGACGAGGCTCTGACCACCCACTAATCCGGACCGGGCCAGTGTGCTGGGTTACGGTCCAATTCCTCTCCAACTCCAACAAATAATATGGAGATGTTTGGGGGAGGTCTATGTCTAGTAATGAACGTCTGTTGGTTGAAATGACAAAAGAGTACAAAAGTTTAAGTACAAATATTTGAAATAAAGAGGAGGGAGTGGGGAGAGAAGTGGGTCTCAACCGCCGTTAGAGGGACAGGAAGTACCTCCTCACAAATATGTTTGGAAATTTTGATACATGGGTACAGAGCCTATAAAGACACAATGTGAACATAACAACGCCTCGACCGAACAGTCCAAACAAAACTTTGTGTTTTGTTAACTTTCAATCACGCAAACGCGGGTGTTATCTGAGAAAATAAAGAACCGTCGTCGGTGCTCGCTCGGAATCGAAGCCGGCACGCTGTAGATCATTATTCCGCGCCCCATACAAACGTCCGGAGGTACCCGGGCACTCACAAAACATGTGTATGGCCGGGAATTCCTATTATATCGGGCGGAATGCATCTGGTTGATTTTGAATGGCCGCTTATTATGCACCCATTTACACCAGGGCCTGCCCGCCGGCGCGCTGCACTGGATGAGACACCTCCGGCCGCCAACTCCTGCATCTAACCAACGGTTGGGAAGCAAGTGAAAATTGGAAATAAGCAAGGAAATGTTGAAGTAAAGTTATAAAGGACGGAGAAGAAGGAAATGAAGAAATGAAAAAAGGGATGAACTTTTATGAATTTCAGATTCCCTTTCAGGAAAAGGCGACTGTCTTCGCTCGGGAGAAGTATGAAAGAAGAAAATGGGAGGCAATACGTTAGAAGAAATGAAGTGTGAGGAGACGAGTAGATAGAAAAGAGAGAATGAAAGATGAGAATGAGCTAGACAATGTAAATAAGCAAATTGATAGTAAATGAATAGTAAAAATGCCTTGATCCACCACACGCAGGACGAATCATAAAAAAAAAGAATCTAATTAACGGAAATTATAACTGATGCCCACGTGTGGGCATTCGTTGTTCCTTAAATGAGCTTACTCAGGGATTGTTGTAACAGTTTATATACACCCCACTAGTAGACAAGCAGTTCTAAAAGAAGCATGATCTCGTCAGGTTACTGCCACTTTTCCGTTAACCTAGTATTTCCCACCGTTGGGCGTACACCATACGGGGGGGTAATTTGAAACTTGACCGAGACGATTTAACCCCTTCACTATACCAATTATACATTGTTTTTTTTTATTCGAACTTTTTTTTTATTGGATTATTAATATTATTATTTTTTTAAATAATTACAATTTTAAAGTATTTTCTTATAAAACTTTTTATTTATATTAATTAAAAAATATATATATGTTTTAAATTAATAAGATGGACATGAAGCTTAGAAAATTGCTAAAGTGAGACATGGCTTAGAAAAGTTTGGGAAACACTGCTTTAACTTATTCCAATCAATGCCTTAAAAATGAAACCTGTTAACTGGGACCCACGTGTGGGCACTTGTTCTTTAGATGAATGTTTTACCCTTGGGGATTACTGTAACATTTTATAAACACCCCACTTTGGAAGAACATAAAAGTAACACGCAAGTATTAAGCGATACCTTGCTGACATTAGCACCCCAATTTCTTTATATAATTACAAACGAAGCATTCAGATATCTTACTCTGTGTAGAATACGGGTTTGAATCTTCTCTTCTCTCTACTCCCGTCATGTGGAAAAAGCAGCTGAAGAGGAAACTTGAGGATAAGCAAAAGTTATTTCCGTGACTGTCACGATCACAATACACTAGCCTAATTGTCGCGACTACAGTGATTACGTTAATTCGGCATGCCTTATGTCCAGCAGTGGGCATCGATAGGATGAGCTGATGATATCGATTGAAATTGTTGTTCCCTGTCGCTTCCAGTTGGAGATGGAGCTGCGTGAAAGAGATACGAAAACAGTAGCCCAAAGGTGTACGATACGAATCTCCCCGCGGCCGTAACAAGCCCCTTGTTCCTGTCAATCGTGCTAATGTCCCGCGCGTGTTTGTGTGTTTGTTTGTGTCCCGCGATCTCCATACAACAACCATACACGCGCTGTGTATAAGTAATCCAGGTTATGGATGCCTTTTTAACCTCCAAAGTACAAAGAAGTGTACTGCAAGTTAAACGCGAACGTGTTTTTTTTTTTGTAGATTATACCAGTCTTCCCGCTGTCAAGACATGAGAGCATTCAGATTGAGCACTCTTCATTAATTTTCGCTTCATAAGTCTTAAACTTTAGTTAATTGTTAGTCTATGAAACTAAACCTAGGTCCCAACTACTGTCAAGCCTAAATTGAAACAGATTTTTAATACTTGATGTGTTTATGAATTTATCATTAATGTTTCATTTTCTAATCATCATTTCATCATTAAACTGTTTGTGATTGATTGTTGCAACAAATAGCAGGGTTAAATCGATGACTCTTCTTTCCGTGGTCGGTCCATGGATGTGGAGGAGCGGCGCGGTTGCCGGACGGCGGGCGTTCATTGATAGCGCGGGGACATCAAGATAACGCTGACACCCGCCCATTGACAGTCCACGGTTCGAATCCCGGCGGGCAGCGGGTGGAATTGACGTGACACTTGAATTTTAAACGCGAGATGGTGGGTGGCGAGGGTGCCAATTACCAACAGGTTTATTTTAATCTCATCTCGTTCAACTCGGTCGTCGCGCTGTAGGATAAGTAAAGCGAGATCGTGTGAATAAAATAATTTTTTTATCAATCTTCAGTATATACATTTTAGAAAGATCTTTTTAAATATATTTAAAAATAAAATAACTTAATTGTATAATTCACATCGATTGCTCCCGTGTTGCTCGCATCCAGAGGTTTCCCGCGACTTTCATCAGCTCATCGGTCCAACTTGTGGGAGGCCTCCCAACGCTACGTCTACCGGTACTCGGGCGCGACTCGAGGACCTTACTGCCCCATCGGTCATTGGTCCTTCGAGCAATGCGCCCTGGCCTGCTCACTGCAACTTAAGTCTAGCAATCCTTTGGACCTTTACATTTCTGATTCAATCGCGCAGACACTGCGAGCGTAGTCCTCTCCATTGCCCTTTAGGTGATTTTGGGACCAATCGATGTGGGGAAGACCTATGTCAAGCAGTGGACGTCTATCGGTTGATGATGATGATGAATTGTATAATTCGGTAATTTATACACGCGTTAAAGTCATCACACCCCTCACATATTTGTCAGGATTAAGTGAAGCCTCTCAGAAATTTTCAACGACGTACTTAATGTATGCAGTTAGGGTAGTGCGAAATTTTCGGCTACAGTTCCAGCCACAAGTACGCTAATTAAAAAGAAGTTAGCACTTGGAAGTATTTATTTATCTTGACCTCGTTACAGGAAATACAACCATAATTTAGGGTTTAATTTGCGTGGGTTGAAAATATTTGGGAAATCTATATTGACAGGGTTTTATTTATTTTATATACTTCCGCCAAACGTATCATTCGGTGTTTAGATTATTTCCTCGAAGGATTAATAATTATAATATTATTATTTTTTTATTTACATAATACCTTTCTTTATTTTTTTATTTAAGTTAGAAATGTTTACACAAGCTTAAACTTAGTCCGAGTCTAATTTAGGTATAACACAGGAAAATTTTAAGTTATTTCATTATTATTTGTCATATTGTAAAGCAAATTATAACTCAACTTTTAGTTTAACGAAGCTGATATATGGATGATGGATTAAATGCTCTCCAAAAAAATAACTTCAAGTCTATTGATTTGAAATAAGACCTGAATTTGAACAGTTTTTAAATAGATAAGGTTAACGCTAGCGCTTGTCCACGAACCCAACTAATGTTAAGTGGATGTGGTAAACAATGTATATAAGAACAGCAAAGGAAGGATAATAACATTTTAAAGGCATCATTACTGCTCCCAGGTGAAGCCAGATGAGTAACGAAGTGCAGGGTCGTATGAATAGAGAAACATTTAAACGGAGCGGTTGGTACAGAAACAATCGCCGTAATGAGATTACGAGTGGCGGCGGACAATGCAGCCTCCGGCGGCGGGCCGGCCGGAGGCCTTAACAAAGTTTGTCATACATCAGGCCCGCGGGCCCCTGCCGGCCTCTGCGCCGATACCGATTAGAGGACAATAAGGTGTCGTAATTTCTGATCTTAATAACATTATAACAGGACATGCTCCGCTTTGGTACTGGCTCCGAAACCGGAGCGGCCGCGCGGCGAAACCGTCTAACTGCCATACAAACATTTTGGCAGTAATCTTACTTACTACTTATCTGAACTAACTTACGGTCTCTTAAAAAACGTCGGCTCATACTATATCATGATAAACAAGGTAATAATCAAAAGGTGTGCTCATAAGCGAAGGTGGTGACCACTTCTAGCCAGGACCAGCATATTCGTTCAAAGAATTATCCTTCTTCCGCAAGAACCCGATAGTTCTTTTCGAAAAAACTAGTAATTTAATAATATAATGTAAATTTAAGTACTAACCATCAGACTTGAACAGGCAGAGGAAGTGGAAGAGTTCCATCAGACCAGTATTACTAGTAACTATAATGATTTTGTTAGTATTCAACTATACACAAAAAATCTTCATGGAGGAGGTAAGATGAAATTAAAAATTACTTTCTATTTATTGTGCTTTTCAATTATTTAAAAACACCCCCCAAAGAATTGTTAATAACAAATTAAATGAAAAAACAAACATTCAATATGACAAAGAGAAGTAATTGAAAAAAAAAAGTATCACTAACATAAAATGTCACCAAAAGGAAACAACAGGTAGACAAACAGAAATATGCAAAGTAAATACAGAGGGACGAGGAGTGAATGAAGAGTATCAGACTACAGTTCATTTCAAAGGAAACGGAAGGTCCAGCGTCTCTATGAAAGTTGTAGCGTATAATTAATATTTAAAGGCTGTATGTATTTCCGTTGGGAGGTCGCTGTTTTGCGAGGGTCGGCCCTGACGGCCGCCTACACGCATCCCTTTGTGACACGGGATACGTTGAAACAAAAAAAAACGGGCCAACGCTCTTTGATTTGATTCAGTAAACTAATTAAATTTTTTTTTCTCTAAAACATTTGTTATTCGACGAGAAGAGAGAGAAAAGAGAAGAGCAGGATATTCATCTTATAGTAACCCCGCTGTCATCATCCTTCCCATAAGAAAATGCCGTTTGTCCTTACCATAAAATGTTGTCTCGTTACTCAAGTAACTTCAATAGCTACAGCATCTCTCACAGCGAAATACAGTAATGTTTGCTCACTACTGTGTAGTAATATAAATATTTTAGATACTCACCCAAACTGTCTCCCGCAACAGATTATCAACCAATTCTGTTATACAAATATATATAAATAAATAAATTTATCTGGTGGTAGGTCTTCGTTGTCGTAGACCGTCTGGGTACGCAGCTCCTATGACAGTACTGGGTTCTGGTTTGAGAGGTGTTGAAGCTAGTGTAATTACTGAGGTATCGACATTAAATCTCAAGGCGACTAGCACAATGTAGTGCAGTGTTATGAGTAGGCGTATCGTTTACCATCTGGTGAACGTTTCGCTCGTCTGCCGTACCTACCCAGACAGTCTCAAGCACGACAGAGATCTACCACCAGATATAATTGCATTTCATTCGTTTATTGTGTAGAATTGGTGAGTTATGTCAGTTTGTGGCGGGCCGGCGCTGGTCGCGGAAGTCTCCGCGCGGCGCACAATGGCCGGCGAGATGAAAGCGCCAGGCCAGCCGTTTAATATGCTCCGCGTAATCCCCGCTAATGGTGGGCCGAGCTCGCCTCCGTGTATTGTCCGTGGGCTTTATTTACCATTTCCCCAATCCCCTCACCCTCCCCGTCCCAACCACGACCACTTCACCCGCGCTTAGACAAATACTTGAGTAATTCGTGATTCCATTTGTTCGCTTGACACTTTGACTTGCTGATTTCCCCGGATTAGCGTACGGTCTGCAGAAACCTTGCACAGAATCGAGAATATTTATTTATTTTATATAACAATTACTTTTACAAAAGAAAACTAAAAAGTCTATGTAACACACACACACACACACACACGTTAGAAGCTATTTAAAAAGTAAAAAATTACTAAACTATCTTTTTTTTGTTCATAGCATTCATTATATAAATTTAAACAAGTACTTTTTTGTCGAGGGAGAAATCTTCGAACGATACCCTAGTTCTGAGAGGAAGTCAGAATTATGTGAGATTTTTACTAACTAAAGCCCCCTTGGTGGTCTGCAGCAGTGCATTCGGAGAGACTCCGGGAACTCTTACAGAACGCGCCGGTGTCCCTCTACACTTTGTGTTAACCTTTCTCCAAGGAGCCTCTAGATGCCAAACCCTTGTAGGCACCATCGCTGAGCCATATGCTGTCCCACGCAGGTTCGTTTGTTGAGCGCTAAGGGCCCCCACCCTCAAAACTCGCGAAACTTCTAGCCCTTTTTAGTTATCTTCTACGAGAGGCAGGACTTATCTCAGTCGTATTCTTACTAGCTCGAGACTACAGAGCTGAAACTAAATGACGTCAAGGGGTTTAAGAGGTCCGGAACAAGAACTCATAGAACCCAAGTCAATCTCACCAGCTTGTGGTGCACCCTGCTAATCAACAAACGAGGCTCTGGCTCTCACCAACCCGCATTGGGCCAGCGTAATGAGAAATAGCCGAAAATCCTTCCATATGAACCCTTAAAAATGTGCAGGTCTTTGGAGGAGGCCTATGTCTATAGAGTAGACGTCTATCGGCTGATGAAGAAATGACGCCTAACGCTTGCCGGTTCATGCGCCACATTACCTTGAGATAAATTATACTGCAGCAGGAATCCCATAGAAGGGATCATAGTAATGCGATTACTAATAATAATCATATTACTATTAATATGAAATTATATGACACAGTGTTGGTAGACCCCACACTAGGTGGTCCAACGATCTGGTGAAGGATGCGGGCAGCGCAGAATCGATCGATGTGAAGATCTTTGGGGGATGGCTTATGTCCAGCAGTGGACGTCTGTCGGCTGATGATGATGATATGAAAAAGGCACTGTGATGATAACGGTCTCAAGTAACATCCACCTACCACTAGTATAAATAAGTTTGGACTCTATGAAATAGTATCAACCCTCTTGCAGAGTCGAGGGTGAACAGCGGAACTTTAGCAAGAGAATCGGTTTGAAAAATATTGTTTTCGTTTGTAGATGAACTTAGCTTACTGTAACAAGGTGAAGTTAAACGAAGCGCCCTCAACTGACTGAAAGGGTGGGGGTAATCGGTTCGTGGGCACCCCATCCATGTGGGGCCCGGACAGCGAATTAAGTCACTTTTTTTACAGAGACAATATCTCGATATATCCTGGAAGGCAATTTTTTGATAAGTTCTTTCGCTCCTGTGCATCATTCTATTTTGAAGAGATTGTGAGGGAGCAGCTTTGTCACCATCACTTACAGGTTAGTCTTTTTTTATAGACATAGTGAGCAAACGAGGGAACAATTCACCTGGTGGAAAGTGATCACTGACGCCCATGGACAGTCGCAACACCAGAGTGATTGTCGCCAAGTTGCCGATCTTTACAGAAATGATACGCTCTCTTGAAGGCCTCCATGACATACTGGTTCAGAAATACCGCTGGCGACAACTGACTCCACAAAGTGGTAGTGCGTGGTAAAAGTTGTACTTGTGGTTGTTGCTGGTGGTGGAAGTAACTTATGGGGATAATATATTCAATTACCACCATTACAATTATTAGGAAATATAGAAGATATGTTCCAACGGCTTCTGGAGATATCAAAGTGAAGGGGAAAATATGAGGACCGAGTAGCCGAGCGAGACGTCCACGCGATTGTAAGTGATACCTGCACACAACGTGGCGCTAATCGCCTTAAGATGTTATCTCGCATTACCTTAGTAATTTCATTAGTAACAACACCTTTTGAACTAGAACACAGTAATGTTACCACAGCATTGTTTGTAGGCAAAAATAGGCGCTGCGGGGGTGGCTGGTGGTGGTGGACAACTGTCCATCAAAATAATTGTTTTGCATATAGTTAATCTTCAGGTTTCTATTATCGGAGCTTGGAGCGCGTTAGTGGGAGCAGGTTAACGTGCTGTGTCATATTTTTGTTAATTTTAATGACAAGCGGCTCAGCGAGTAGTAGTAGATTAGTAAGGGTTGCGAATAAGACGGTGGGGGATAAAGATGTTCTCTCCTCAGAAATGGGCCTCTGCGGTGCAATCGGCTCTGGCAGGGTCAACGGTTGGTTTTAGTCCGCATAACCTGTGTATGCCCCCGTGAGGGTAAACATGCGGAGATATTTCCCCCAAGCAAAACGAAACAAAAAAGTAAGGGTGTGCGTGACGAGCTGGATTCCGAGCAAACTTCAGGCAGTGGCAAAGAGCACGGCCAGCGAGCGGCGCGCCGTGCCGCCCCGGGGCAGTTCGTTGCTGGCGATACAACGAGCTTTCATACACATTCATTTAATATCTACCCGACAACAGGTAACAGTTATTTTTTTTAATAAAAAAATAATTGAAAAAAGAAGCTACTTTTAAATTCCATTTCAAAGAATCAACGTTAGGAAGCCGTACTCTCAACATGATCGCCGTCATATTGAGGGTAGACCTGCGCCCCAACAACAGTGGGGTCAAAAAAAGTAAAAAAAATAATTTTTAAAATTCATTCTTAGCCTGATCTCTAAACGGAGGAAGCAATATCTACACCCAATTACGAGTGTTTACATGTAATAGTTTCGGAGAGCTCTGTGATGAGCCAATGGATCTGTGGTATCTCCTATACATATACATATATATGAGACATGGATTCGAACGGGCGCACCGCACGATTGGATTCCGCACTTCACAGAGCTGTGGGTGGATAAGTAGATGAGAGGCAGTGTATGTATGAAGGCACCGGTTTTCCGGTGAACGAACGAAGAGTTAGGTTAGAGCAATCGGATACGCCCGCGCCCCAGATAGACAGTTCACACCTGAACGCGGTGTGGTATGTAGCTGTTTATATATATATATATATATACATATATATATATATATATATATAATTTATTTTCTCGTTTAGATATTTTTAATATAATACAATATTAAAACGACTATGATATCAAGTAATAATAATGTAGGTGCACATAAAGTATCTCTGGGAGCCACTAGGTTCAATTAACACAGGATCTACCATCATCAGCTGGTAGACGTCCACTGCTGAACATAGGCCTCCTCTGAAGATCTCTACATAGATTGGTCCTCGATTCTCACCAGATCGTCGGTCTAGGACCCTGCTTAGTAAAAAATATCATAATACCCAAGTCCAACAGTGAACATCCATCGGTTGAGATGATAAGACAAAAATGGCTTTAACAATGCATTTAAGTAAAAGGTAAACACTCAAAATTTCGTAAGGATATTATAAACGTCTGTAGTGTATATACTTTACTGAGATTTGGTTGATGAGGACCTGTATCTAGTAAAAAAGTGATGAGGTTTTATGTAATTGATCACAACATGACCCTGTGTTAAATATCCTAACAATCAATTCATATTGGGCAAGTTTCATCATCATCATCTCAACCTGTGGGAGTCCACAGCTGGACACAGGTTACTTGTGATATATCCCACAAAACACAGGCAGGATTACCGTTGGTGATATTTCTGCTCGATCGGGCGTTTGTTTAGTTTCAAGACGGTTACTTACCTCCGTGGGAGAGTGGTGCGGAGTGCCGCCGGAGGGCTCCCGATCCTGGGACGTTTATCGCTGTTTGTCGGGGACCGCGTTATCGTGTTACGAAGAGTGCGCAAAGTATACATCTGAGCAGCCGCAGGCGCATCAATCGCTGGAGTGTGTGTGCAGACCTTTTTAATGGTAACTTTTTTATTACACCACCTCTGGCCTCTCGACACTGATGGCTTTGGACTTAACTCTTTTATAGTTCTGCCAGCGAGTTATTTTCATCATCAACAGTCTCCAGCAGTCCTCTACTGGACATAGAGCTTCTGCTAAGTAACACCATTTAGCCAGATATTCGTCCAGTTACTGTCAGCCCAGTTCCCTCTATCAGGCCAGTGGGGGTCCCATGCTATATTTGTCTAATCGCGGTTTCCACTCCAGAATACGTTTGCTCCAACGATGGTCACTTCTCCGACTGACGTGACGAAGCCATTGCCATTTCAGTTTGTACACTCGGAAGACCACACCGGTAACCTTGGGTCTTTGACGGGTTACCTCGTTACGAATTTTATCCACCGCGATGTTTTACGTGAGGAAAAAGCCTTCACATTACGTGCTTTAGGGGTAATACTAGCCTGTAGTCTCAAGCTATTAAGAATAACATTAAAACTAGTCCTGGCTGCCTAGGGGTGTAAGTGGTTCCGCACAACAACTCCCGGGACCCAAATCAACCTTACCTGCTCGTGGTGCACTCTACTAATCAACAAACGAGGCTCTCACTCCCACTAACCCACATTGGGCCAGTGTGGATATGCAAAAGGCCCACATCCCCTCCGTATGAACCCCTATAAACGATGGCTTCTAAAGCTGGACGATGCGGGCAGCGCAGGACCGATCGATATGGGAATCTTTGAGGGAGGCCTATGTCCAGCAGTGCACGATCTATCGGATGATGATGTATTATGAAAAGAAATATATATTTACATAGAAATATTCGCAGTGATGTATCGGATGATATTATTAAATAACTCTCTCACATCCCTTTTGATATAAACTATTAAATATACTTACTGTGTATTTGTGTGCGCGTGATGTCACACGGCGCCGTGTAGTCGGCCCCTGATAGACGGTCTTTTGTCATTTCATTTATTATTGGGTTGGTTGGGATTATTGTATTTATGTATGGATAGAATAAAATATAAATAAGTTCGCTTAACGGCACAAAATCGGAGTCGTGACAGCAGACAGTGTATCGGCGGAGTGCGGTTTGATTTAAGGGCGCGAGCGGAGGGTGCGGGCGGGGACAGCGCGCCGTGGGCTATCCGCGCACTCACGAGCCGCCCTATCAGACACCGCAGCGGACATCGGACATCCACCACGGCTCCAACACAGCGGCCATCCGTCATCGGCACAGATGATGATAAAGTTACCAGAACCGAGCGTTCTGGACTCCAATGATATCACTATACCGGAAACAATGTAATTTGAGAGTGGTAGACAGCTCTTGCCGAAGACTGTATATGTACGACCGCAGCTGCTATTTCTGACCTCAGTAGTGTGCAAACATTACGGTAATCCGGTGAAGTGCGTTATGGGTAGTGAGATTACAGCACAAGACATCTGATGTGTCAAAGCGCCGAACGAGTGAGACGTGGAGGAGGAGAAGGAGGAGGATGATGATATACTGCACCACAACATGTCTGTCGCCTTGAGACATTGAATGTTAAGTCTAATTACTTCGGTAATATATCTAGCTACAGCGCCTTTCAATCCGGATTTTACACACTGTTTTATGCGGAAATAGCAGCTGCGGTGGATCTAGACGGTATCCGGCAACAGAGACCTACTACCAGTAAAAAGTAGTGTGGCGTCTTACTATCACAATAACCTGCTAATTTGGTCGTTTCGTTGTATAAAAAAAATCCACATTGTTATGGCCGGGAATCGAAGCAGCATCCGTGTTACAAAGAACTTCGCCTCTGCACCAGGGAGACAATAAAATGATTAATAATATTAAAGTGGAATTATATAATTACTAACTTTACCTTGCCTGCTTTCCCGCTCGTAACACCCCCACAACTCCCTTTGGGGTTAAGATTTCATAAAATACTTTTATTGCTGCCTTACACTCGGGAAATCGAATATTTATACCAAACATGAAGTCTCCAGACCTCATGGTTCCAGAGATATCGTGATCAATCTCTACAATAGGTGGAAATCTCTTATATATAGATAGCAAACGATACGATTCGCAGTAAACACAATTTTACTGCCCGTTTAACTGGTAACTAGATTACGATATGCATCACCGCTTCAGCTTTAAATTGAGTCATGGTTGCAGCCGACGGAGCGAGCTGACCGCCCGATGTACGGTAATGCACTTAATTAAGCCAACGGCAAGCCCTTGATGGAGTGGAGGAGTGATTATATTATTGGTGGTAGGTCTCTGTAATCGAAGACTGTCTATGCAGGTACTGCTGATGGTGCAGTCGACAATCCCTGTTGCTGATTAAAGGGAGCTGTAGCTGAAGAAATTACTAGGATCAAGAGCAGAGCTTCTCGAGGCGACTCTATGACAATTAGCACTCCGTTGTTATGGGAAACTTACCATCAGTTGAATAAAAAAAATTTTCATTGTCACAGTAACCATGCTCCCTTTATTAGTTAAGGAATTATTCTGATACAGTATAATTGATAGAATTAAGACGAATCCGCAAGTAACAATCCTCATGTTGTAACATAAATAAGAGCCGGAGTATCCTGGATGAGCATCCTTCACCATCGATTAACGCCATTGGAAACCCTGGCGAATATTTGTACAGTTTAAATGGATATCAATGGAATAATTGATATCGTTAACCGCGAAGCGTCCATTGGCTTTATTTGCATACAGACGTAACGAACTGAAAGTTCATATAAATGCAAATCGAGGGTCCACTCCGACCTGGTCCCGGCTCGTGCGTAATATACACCAACAATAGATTAACATATGAAGAATAAACCTATATAAATAAATACAATTTAAACTAGTACATATTAACAGTTATGAATATTTTGTCGATGACATCTCCTCTGCCCCGTTGGTCTCCCCTACCTCCACTTAGTTTCGGTGTCTCGTCTTCCTCATCTAATTCCAGTCATATCTTTCTATGAACATACATCTCCACCTTTTCTTCTGTTCCCTTGCTGTATTTTAAACCTATATATATATATATATATATAGTTTTCAAAAAATTACTACCATATCATCATCATCATTAGCCGATAAACGTCCACTGCTGAACACAGGCCTCGCCCAAAGATCCCCACATGATAGTGTAGGGATTCATGGGGTTTTGGGCCATTTTCCACCACACTGGCCCAATGTGTGTTGATGGGAGCCAGGTCTTCGTTTGTCGATTAGCAGAGTGCACCACGAGCGGGTGAGATTGGCTTGGATTGAAAACTACAGTTTAATCATATATATACTAGTAACTACTACTGAGGACTGCCTTTCATTATGTAGTCATTTATAAAGCTACAGCGGAATTCAAATCGAAACTAAATATTACTTGACTGAAAGGAACGCTACGATAGTACAAGTTCCATGCCTTTGATGCAGTCTCTTTGTGTACGGGAGAGAAGGAGTAGATTGTGAATTGTTGCTGGAAAAGAATAAATAGGGGAGTCATTGCCTCTCTGGTGAGTGAAGACAAAAGTCGCCAAATATTTTTGAGATTATGTAAAGTAATTATAGTCAAAACAAAAAATAAAATATACTAGAGATAAGAAATAAGAACAGGAAATACTGATAACGTCAAAAGAGATGAAAATGGAATGTTGTTCATGTTATTCAGGTTCCTTTCCAGGAGAAATGAATAAGCATACGGCGGCTGTCCTCACTCGCGAGAGGTATGGAAGAAGGAATTAGGATGCAGGATGGAAGTAGAAACGAAGAGTGAAACTAGAACTGAGTATAATAAATAAGATGGAAAGAATGATGACAAGGAGTTGAATGTTGAATATTGAAAGACTGACGGTAACACGTATGGCAAGTACATGACCTACCATACGGAGGGGGAATAAAACTCTTTGTGTAGTTGGATGACCCTGGATAGATTCCCAGGCTCTACCCTCTGCATTTTGATTGGTGGTGTTGTCTTTTTTTAAACTCGTCTGTAAAGCTATCGCTTCCATCAAAAATCAATGTCCGGACCAAAAGCGCACCTTGGGCTGCACCAATCGAAACGGTAACACCTAACACCGTTCTCATGCTCCTAGCTTGTGAAGGTTATCGTATAAAAAGAGATCAGGCTGCTGAGCGGTGACGGACGCTGTGACAGCGCCCGTGGTTTTGATTAATATCTGTCAAGTGTCACATTTGACAGGTGTCACTTCCATTACAATGTATGGGACGGGGGCTGGGACAAATATGGCCACCGATGTGCACGTTAGGAAGTCGCCCCAACGTGCACACACAATGCAGGTGTAATGCATCTACGAATAGCAAATTGTGATATAGAAAAAGAGGCTCGGACAGTGACGGATGGTGGTGGTGGTGGGGAGCTGCGGCCGGCTCCATTTGCAAGTAATGAGCCATGAATATGAATATGGTTCGATGTATAATGAGTTGAAATAAAATGGATCGTATTGAGAAGAGGCCGATCTTCTTCGGGATGGCATTTGGATCTGAATGGCACCATTTACATATACATACTTTTAAT
Source organism: Ornithoptera priamus (assembly GCA_029034505.1). NCBI lineage: Eukaryota > Metazoa > Arthropoda > Insecta > Lepidoptera > Papilionidae > Ornithoptera > Ornithoptera priamus. The sequence continues at coordinate 2,110,752 of JARDWD010000219.1, read as the reverse complement.
TTGTCTTATATTAATATCGGACGCGTTACAATCGGCATCATCTGCCGATACACATCCACTGCTGGACGTAGACCTTCCTCAGAGATCTTCACATCGATCGATCCTGCGATATAGGCATCCATCGATTACACGCGACCTACCGAGTACATAGGGCTGTCGTTTGTAGGGATACATATGGGGTAGTTTCGGGCCATTCCCCACCACCACCTCTCTCTAATATATAATTAGAGAGGAAAATCCAAGTTAATAGAAGAAACTATGAGTTTAGCTTTTGATGATTATATATTACGATCGATAATACGAAAAGAAATCTACAATACTAATAACTTGTGTGATATCACTCAAATTTGTGTGAGTAAAAAATATACTTGTTTGTGTATTTGTGTTTCTTTTTTCTGTTTAATGAAGGAAATGAAAATGTTTGGAGTTGTCGGAAGTACCGCTTTTGGACAGTGCATGGTGTTAATATGAAAATTGATTTATTGGTAGGTCTCTGTTGCCGGACATTATCTAGGTTCCGCCGCAGCTCCCATTTTTGCTGAAACGGTACTGTGCAAACATTACTATGTTCCTGTTTGACGCGCGTTGTAGCTATTGTAATTACCGGGGTAACGAGACTCGACATCTTACATCACAAGGCGAACACAATGTAGTGCAGCGTATATAACCCTAACTAGCGCAACGTTGTTTTAGGCGGGCGTATCAATTACCATTAGGTGTATACCTCACTCCTCTCGTCGTTTCATCTGATAAACAAAGAGTATAATAAGTTTCATACGCGTAGTGTTTGGATGAAAGATAAACGAGCGAAGTGGGTAACGAGTGGGCAGCGAGAGGGCAGCGAGAGGGTGCGAGGGGGTAGCAATTATAAATTGTAAACAAACAAGAACTCGTTAGGGAGTAATAAACGGCGAGCGATGGTCGCGCGAAAAAATTACAAGTTATACGCAATCCAGGAGCAAAAAGGCTCCAGCGCTGCCTGCGCACTGATTTATAGCACGCGATTTTCCCACGTGCTACGGGGAAGCAAACCCGGAACCGCGCGTTCCCGGGAACGATACGCGACGCGAGGAACGTGCCGGGTATTTTCTAGTACTCCCACCGGCGGCCGGTAATTGGCTGGCGACAATAATAATTGTAAATAATTATACGGGGAAAAACCATAAGATTGTAATAACGACCAGCTCGTTAAGCCGCCGATGAGCTGATTGCGGTTCTAATTCCGTTTTTGTGCGGACCCGTCTCGCTCGGAGGCTGCGGGGGGCTTTTTGCTGCACCACCGCGCCGGGCGACGAGACGTCTCCAGCAGAATAAACACAAAACCCAAAACCGTTCGGACATTGTTCTTCTTCTCTTCTTAAATTGCCTCTCTAACTAGTCAAGGTTAAAAGGTTAGGTTAGGTTAGGTTAGGACATTGTTAAAATGATCAAAACCATAAACAATACTATATTACATATCATGCTTTGTACATGTTTGCAATGTTTTTTTTTATAACGAAGACCAGACAAGCGGGACCTTCACCTGATGTCCAGTGATACCTCTGACCATAACAACGTGGCGCTAGTCCGCATGTTATATACAGTACCACATTGTACTCGTCGTCTTGAGACTATTTCTTGAGTCTCGTTACCCCAATAATTACACTAGCTACAGCACCCTTCAAACCGGAACACAGTAATATTTGTACACTACTGTTTCGCGGCAGAAATAGGCAAAAAAATATATTAAAAAAAAGTATTAATTTTTTTTGCTTATCTTTATGACTACCTAGACAATTTCCGGTAAATTTTGACCGGAAGTAACCGGATATTAATTATAATAGTTTGCTTTTAAAAATATTAAACAATTTTTTCTTCGATATAAACTTTTTTTCTGGCAAACATTTAAAATCGGTCAGGTTACTATTCTATGATAATATTAATATACACTTGCAGTATGTCGGCCAGGTTTAACTGTTGGACAGTTCAGATGCTGTCGACACCACTGCGCCCAGTGATGTATGGATCGAAGGTAGGGACCGTGGACGATCGTTATGATAGATCGTGGATCCACCACTATCGATCATAACCCGCTTCGTTTGCCATATAAAATGAAGAGGTATGTCGCCGCGGCGGCTCCCGAGAGACCAGGGAAACCTGTCCCGTTCGCTCTCACCAACAGCATATACAGCGTGTGTATATTGAAGCATATACATTATTAAAAGCTGTAGTATATGTTGTTACTGTAAAATATATTATAAATGATTTTTAAATAAACATCGAAGTGAAACTCTGCGCGATCGAATCAGAAATGTGGAGATCCGTCGGAGAACTAAGGACACCGACATAGCCCAAAAGATTGCTAGATTTAAGTGGCAGTGGGCAGGGCAAATTGCTCGAAGGATCTACAGCCGATGTGGCAGTAAGGTCCTTGAGTAGCAGCCGCGTACCGATAGATGTTGTGTTGGGAGGCCACCCATAAGGTGGATTGACGATCTGGTGAGAATCAAGGAAACCCACGTGGAGATCTTTGAGGGAGGCCTATGTGCAGCAGTGGACGTCTATCGGCTGATGATGATGTTTCCAAAACGTTGTAGCCCGGCAGATAAGTTAGCTGCATATGCGGGCTTTACAACGTTTTGTTTGGTCCGCTGAAAGGAGTGGGCGGGAGTAATCATGAAGACGTCTTTTCCGTATCGCACGTTGTAGCGTCAGCCGGCACAGCCTAGCCGCAAGTTTTCCCCATATTCAGCACTAACAAAACTTACACAAGAACATTTATTTATATCTTCATAATGCTGCATTTATGTTGTTGAGTTTAATTATCGAAAAATTACGAGCGGTACGCGGTACGCGGTACGCGGTACGCGCGCCGCCGCACGCAGCGCCTGCGCCGCCGATCGGTCGATCGCCTTTCATTTATCCGATAAATAAATATAAATCGTTTTATTGTGGGCACACGTTCCGGGTTGGAATCCCGACTAAGGGCCGAACCATAAATGGGCAGGGAAGCGCTCCAGCCAGCAGTTCCCTTTGTATTCTCGTCTTGTCGCGCGCCCGCCGCAAAAAACTACGCTACCGTACTCCAACGTACGGAGATTCCGGGGACTAACGAGTCGCCGCCTGCCCCCGCCGCCGCGCCCCCGCGCCCCCTCGCTCCCTCGCCCCCACAGCCGGACCCCGCAGCCAGCACGCATCAGCCACCGCAGCCAGCTCCGATAATTAATTTGCTAGTTGTGAGGCGCGCTGCGTGGCTCCTTTTTTACGCGACGCTCGCGGAAGCGTCCGGAATTTTGTTTCTTCGGCGGTTTTAAATTAGTCGCGTTCGACACTTTTATCGGCACCAGTCGCGCCGGGTTCGAACCTCGGCCCTCACCGACCCGAGTTGCACCAGGTAAGTCCACAACAGTGGATGTGTTACGCCACACTTTGTGAGACTACAACCAATTATTCAATAGAGATACATTTTTGAAGCTAAGCTCTTATTACTAATCATAAAAGATATCACTTAGTAGAGATAGAAGTTGTGAAGAATTAAGATGAATTTCAGGTAATTAGGCATTGTATAGACCCTGTAATTGTTATTTTGGCGATATTTATTTACATGTGTTTTAATCAAATATAAAATATTAACACAAGAGGTATGTTCGTATCCAGTATCAGATGCTCAAGTTAGTCGTTCTCATTCCGCCAGTAATCCTACTACAGTACTATTCAAACCGGAATACGGTTATGAATTATTTAAAGCTAATCCTAGTAGAAAATATTTTGATAACTTAATCTCTTAATTTTTTTATATTTGCGTAATAAGTACGCGAGTCCATTTTGTCTAATTGTGATCCTTCTGTAATTATTGTGTTCCTGTCTTTGCATCCATTAAATACCTATTATAGTCTAATTGTAACAAGGTTTTTTAGTAAATATAGCTTTAACGTATGATCTATTTAAATAACTATGACATTTAACTCGGAAGTTAATTCCGCCATAGAACTAGTTCCGTTTAATAAATCAGAGCACCGAACACGAACGGGTACCTAACTGTACAATACAATCGCGAACATCTAAATGCTGAATACTTTCGCGAGGGACATAAACATGGTCGCGGCGGCTGTTCTGCAGAAGAAGTCCGCGTGGCAACATGCACGAGACATCGGGATCGGTAAAAATCATGCCGGCGAATAAAATCGATTCTCAAAACCGTCCGCGGGTGCGCGCCGAAAAACGGGGACAAATTGTTTCGATCATGACGCGAATATGTTGCTCACAAAATATTCGATACGCGCCCGCGGCCGTGGCCGTGCAGGGTGGGGGTGGGGGTGGGGGTGCGCTACCATGTATTTACTCAAAACAAACAGAATTAAATGGAAATAGCTGCAAACGATTAATTAGTATTTAAACTTAATTTTATTTGGTTTGAGAGCAAACTGTTGAGCGTCCCCGCAATAAATACTCCGCCTGTCATATCAATTTATATATATAAAAACGGATTTTATTTGTCCGCCAATCACGTGAAAACTAGTGAACGTACCGACACGGTAACATGCGCATTCGACGCGTAATGAATCGCAGATGGTTATAGGCTATTTATTTTTTGAATTTCATAAATCCTTCATCATTTTATTACTAATTAAGATTTGTAAACATTTTGCGTTTTGGTATTATTTACGCAACATGCAAGGGTTGTGTTAATGATGATTATTTATGCGGTTGCTATAGCAACGGTTGGTAGAATTTCATTCGCGATTGCAGTTGCTCTCATGGAATATTTCAGAGAAATTTCAAGTATAATGCTTTATTACAGCCAGCAGCGGGGATCAGCTAGTATGTATACGTGTAAAAGATTTCCACCTATGTAGAAATTCATCAAGATATCTCGGAAACTATAAGGCCTGGAGAATTGAATTTTGATAGCAATTTTTCTTTTGCTGGGTATAGGTCAGTTAAGAACGGACTTTAAGGTTACCCGCAAAAAAGATTGCTCGATCATAGGAATGGGCCTGGGGGGTTGCGGGTTGCCGCCGGACGGGAATATTGCAAATCTATATCAGTCGGAACACAGGGATACTGTAATGGCGCAATAAGAGAAAGGTAATGAATCAGTAACTTTCATAAAATCGCTAGCGCCTAACAAAAGATACAGAATCTTGTACTTAAGAGAACGCATCGTCTCCATTACTTGAAGCCACCACCAGTCGTGTTTTATAAAGTCAATGTATACACAATGTATGTTTTTATTGCATCTGCAATCAAAATTTCTATATTTTATAATATTAACTCAAATATAAATAAATAAAACCCTCTTATGCTTATCTTAACATCGATCGGTCCCGCGTTGCTCGCATCCAGTGAGTTCTCGCGATTCTCACCAGCTCGTCGGCTTACCTTGTGGGAAGCCTCCCAACGTCTACCGGTACGCCCATTGCCACTTAAGTCTAGCAATCTTATCGATGTGGAGATCTTTAGAGGAGGCATACGTCCAGTAATGGACGTCTATCGGCTGATGATGATGCATATACCATTAGAATGATGTTTCAATGATTGAGGAAGGCGTAATAATCAAAATCGGATTACTATTAAGTTACTAACGATTATTGTAATAAAAATGGAAAAAAGATGTATCATCATTTCCTCCTATAGTCATCTATTCCCCCAAAAGCAAGAGCGGGTGCTACTGCAACCCTGGCTCCCTAAACCTATTTAAGTAATAATCTCAAGCTATACAAAAGGTACACAACTATGCTTTGACTATTGATAAATTCTTAAATATCTTTAAGTACAGACAAGCACAGACAGATATGGGGTGTGGTTAGCATCCCCTACCCTAAATCTGTGTGCGCGCCGCGCCCGTGCCGAGTAAAATAAACAAATGGATAAACTTAATAGATAAATAAATATATGATTGCATTAGCGTTCTCCAGGAATAAGTCGGCTGTAGTAAGACAGAAATGTTGATCAGAGTTACGTGTGCGGCGGCCGGCTGTCGGGCAGGTATCACAACCTGTCACCGGCGCGCACGCGACTTTCGATCCTATCAGCTCGCAGAACAGCCCGGAATAGCAGCTCCGCTCTCGGAAATACCTCAATGTAGTAGGCAGACACCGGACAGCCATATTCCCGCCTATCTATAGGCGTGTTGATAGCTTTCGGTTTTTTTGTACCACAGCGCTCTAACCTTCACAGCGCTCCCAATGTATCACATTGCGCTAACGTCCGAGATGAATATTTATGAACTGTGTACATAAACCAATGAATGGTCTATCTACTATTTACAATATCTACTTCACCAGAATTATATACAGTTAATGTTTTTTTTATATATATATATATAAATAGATAAATAAACAAAAACGGTTCGGGATCAGAACTTAAGGAAATTAAGGATTTATAGGAAGGTTGCGGGTCATATTAAAGTTATTATGAAACGAAGCGAGTGCCGTCACCTAGTGGTAATGTGGTGCTGGTGATGATGTTCATATAGTCCTACTCTTCGCTTATCACCTTTAGAGTTGAGATTTTAAGAAACGAAGTTTAGAATTTGTTACTCTAATTCTAGCTACAGGAGCTTTCAAAAACGAACACTAGTGTTTGCATTACTGGTATTCATTAGGGTTCAACTTTTTCCGAATCCTATTTCTAATAGCTTATATAGCTTCTACAGCTTCATCGAATAGAAAAGTATTATTTTTAATATGAATATATTGATCTTGTTATTATTTAATAAATACAAATGTATAATTAATCAAGTATATTATTATCATCAAGCGGTGTACCCTTCACACACACCAATTCACGGCATCCAAGCCAACTTCACTTACTCGTGGTGCACCCTGCTAATCAACAAACGAAGCTCTGGCTCTCAACAACACATTGGGGCAGTTTGGTGGGAAATAACCCAAATACTCTCATATGAAACCCTACTCGATCGATGTGAGAATCTTTGGTGGAGGTCTACGTCCAGCAGTCAACGCCTATCGGCTGACGATGAGAAATCAATCAAGAAATACTTTATAAGGGGATGAGAATATTTTTAAAGCTGCTCCAGCCGGAGCGGGTCATTAAATACTTGTAATTTTTTCTATATGTGCAGATTTCTAAACTTACTCTTTAAGTCAAACACAAATTTCATTAGGTTCCTTTCATCATCCCATAGTCCATTCATCTCTCGCCTTAAGTCGTATTAATCATATGTGTTGGTGCTGACCATCCAGAGACGTATCTGAAGGTATATTGTCACCGTGATATATAACTTCCTCGCTGTTATAATGAATATGCCACCAAATCTGATAAGTCGCTAAAGTCGTTCTTGGTCAACATTTGTCAATACGAGTTTTAATTATCATCAGCGATTTCCAGGTTGAACACCCACGCTCGCGGACGTCGGGGCTGAAAAACCGAAGGAATCTAAACCATTTTGGCCCCATTCATATTCATGTGTACGCCGAAACTTTAGCGGTGGCCGAGCCCGGTGGAATTCCTCGACCAGTTCAATGAGTTTTTCGTTCGCAATTAGCCTTTTGTGAAGAAGAAACGGCGTTGCCACGCGTTGGGCGCGCGACTTCCTTACATGGCGACAGCACTCTTCGGATCACCCCTGCTGAACTCCACCAGCCCCGGGAACCGGAATGACGTAACGATACCGACACGTACTCTGATTTCGAAACTTGTACAGATGAAATGAAAGTGCAATCTGATTGAATTCAATTCACCGATGACGACAATCCAAATGTAGATGTGGAGAATTACACCGTCCACTTATTAACAAGGAATCAAGGGAATGTAGATCTTACTGCCGGTGGTAGTGATTCGGTTTCCTGCGGAGGTGTTATTGTTATCAGACGTTTCGATTTCAAAAGAGACGAAGAAGACAGAAGGCCGGCACACGACGAATTCCATACGATTCTCGGACACGATTTAGTTGAATATAGAGCATCATTAAGATAGCCGAGCTGGTGTCGTGACTGTGGGGGAAAAAAAATTAAGGAATCGAGTCGTGGCTCATATTCATAGATGAATTGGGTATAATGAGTGGTAATGGTGTTGGCGATGCGGCCGGTGGTCAGTTTGTTAAATGGGATACAGTGGGGACGTTATGCGACGGCGGGCCATCGTGACGCCGCGTCACGAATCGGTATTGATCGCGGCGTGCCCTCCTGACATTGCTCAATTAAACTCCTCCGTTGACACGTGCACAAACAAAATCAAACGTTAACGCAACAGCAATAGGAAACCCGTCCACTGACACAACAAACGGAAATGAAAACAGCTTGTGTAAGTTTCTTAATGTTTACCGATAAATCTTCTTCCTCCAGCCCTGCTCCCAGCTATGTAGGGTTGGCACAGTATATACTTCTCCTCCATATCCCTGTATCAGCCGTCATATCTGAATTCACACTCTTCTTACATATGTCATCTTACACACAATCCATCCACACCTTCTTCGGTCTTCCTGTACCCTTGTAACCATCCTCGTTAACCGATAACTGTGCTAAGTAATTTCGCTTTTCCTTACCAACTGTAATAATATTATTAACTGCGGTTTGTTACATAGCTAAAATTAACGTGACAAATGTACCATCAGCCTGGTGGTAAGTACTAACGGTTTCTCACCATTTTGTTAATCACAAACATTGGACGATTTTACTGAAACTTGGTCGCTAATTCTGGGCCTCATAAGAAAACTCAGCGTGACACAGCGGGCGATGAAGAGGGCGATGCTTGGAGTAAAAATGAGGAGATCCGCAGAAGAACCAGAGTCGCCGACATAGGCCTGCGAGTCACGAGGCGAACGTAGCAATGGGCGGGACACATTGCTCGTAGAACCGATGGAAGTTGGGGTTCTCGGGTGTTGGAATAGCGACCCCCCACTAGGTGGACAGAGATGAAAAAAAACCGCTGGGATCCACTGGATTCAAACAGCGCAAGACCGCGGTTTGTGGAACACATCGAGTTCAAGACTTGATTATAATTCGGTTTTAAACAATTCATTCGAAGTATTGAAACTAGCATCGAACCTGAAACCACCGCACGATTCCTCGTATAAGTCAGCGGGTAGCTGAAGGTGGGCGGGTGCGGATGCGGCGAGCCTTGCTTGTAAATATCTGATTGTGCCCTCTCGTCCGTCCGTCTGTCTGCGCTTTGATTTGCCGTCCGCTCCCGTATAGTAATGAAGGCGCTACCGGACCCGATGGTAACGATGATCGATTCCTCGATTATAATCGATTGTTTTGCACTCAATCGATTACTGGCCCGGGTTAGCGGCTTAATTATGTCCGACGTTGATTTAGTGACGTTTTAGATTTGTCTTTCAATTGCAACGTCCAGTGCACGATTGTTATAAACTGCATCCTGCTGTTCCGGTGGTAAACATACACCACATCACCATAAATATTTATTTATTTATTGATACACCGACAGCATAACATATTGTATGCTACATTACGTACTAGGTATAGTGTACAATACTAAATATGTTTGCCTATTGTAGGCGTACACAGCTTTGGCCACAGTTCGGACTTAAAAACAACAAAGTGAAAAAAGAAGTTATGATCTATAATTAATTAAAATATACAATTAAATCGTTTTAAAACTACCAACAGGTAGGTATAGCATAGTGTGTACATTCAACGCAGTGACATCTCGCAGAAATCACATTCAATAAACATATATCTTAATAACATATAAACAAGAGTTTTTATTTCTTTGTTTCGGGGGAGAAATCTTCGAAAAGATACTCTGTCTTCTGATGGGAAATCACAATTGTGTGAAGATTTTTACCCACTAAAATCCCCGTCGGTGGTTAACTTCGGCGTTTGGATAGGTCACAGGATCTCCGCTCGAAACACGAGCACGGTCTCGCTAACGCTGTGCTGGGATAGCCCGTCGCGGGGTCAACTTTATGAAGACTCTACCAACCTCGTGGGTACTTCAATGACCACAGGCCACATACAGCCATCGTTTAGAAGGCGATGAGAACCCCCATCCTAATCGCCAACTACCCCAAAGTCCATATTAAAGTAGGGGAACACCATTCGCCGGTGCGCCGTCACGCCGCTCACTAACGCCACGGCGAATTCGTCTCCGAGCGAGATCTTTCCTCTCTCGATCCCGCTCATCATCATTACAAACAAGAGACCTCTGTCAAGTGTACAGCCAACGACCGAGATAGAGATGTGATATACCAAAAGGAAGTGGTAAGTTTTACTAGTGGTAGGTCACTGTTGCCTGCAGCCCCTATTGCAGCCAACAAACAATACTGTGTTCCAGATTGAAGTTTGAATTGGTAACTAGTGTAATTACTGGGGTAACGATACTCAACCTCGTATGTCTCAGGCGACGAGCACACTATGGTGCAATATAATTATTATCAACTGATAGATGTCCTTTGCAGGACAGACCTCCCCCAAAGATCTCCACGTTTATAGGGGTTTATAAGGGGAGAGTTGGGTCATGTCCCACCATGCTTGCCCAATGCGAGTTGGTGGGAGCCTACGCCTCGTTCGTTGATTAGCAGGGTGCACTGCGAGCAGGTGAGGTCGGCTTGGATCCCGTGAGTTGTTGTGCGGGACCCCTTACTCTCCAGTATATACTTGCACTAGTTGTTATGGGCATCACTTACCATCGGGTGAACGTTCCGCTCATGTCGTCGCTTCAATAAATTAAAAAAAGCAACAGTTTTAAGTGAATGTGATTTTTTAAGTTATTCTTTTTAAATAACATGAAATAATGATGATAATATATAAAAAGTGAAAACATCATCTGGTAACTTTATCTCTAATTTTCTTAGCAAGTAATTAAACAACTGTTTCTAAACAATATGAAGAGCGACAATAGATGAAAATGATGATGATGATGACATATACCATACGTCTGGTTTCGTTGATAATGCTACAAGCGGAACATCCTAATTGAATCCAATACAGTGTCTGCAGGGCACTGTAACTTAATGCAACTTGTATGAAAACCTTACCAGTTGTAAATATGCGTTGATGGCGAACGGTAAATTTAAATGGCCGGCGGTGCCAGGGGGCCCGGTGACCATTAATCACCGCTTGTTAAACCGAAAGATACGCTGATAAAGAGGGAACAACGCCTCCGAATGAGTTAGGGCACCGGCCTCTTACGAATTAACCGTTTGATTTTTGGTTATCAAGGAGCGGAGGACGTTTGTTGGCTGACGGGGACGGAGAGACTGTCTCGTTCGGAGAAGACGCATTGTTAAAGAAAGTGAGAAAACATTTTTTTTTTTTTTTTACTATTTTAGTCTCAAATAATATATATTTTCTCTCTGTATATCATCATCGCCATCAGCCGATAGACCTCCCCCAAAGATCTCCACATTTTGTTGGAGTTTATTGAGAGAAATTGGGCCGTAACCCATCACGCTGGCCTAGTGCGGGTTGGTGGGTAGTCAGAGCCTCGTCTATGATTCAGTAGGGTGCACAGCATGCAGGTGAAGTTGACCTGAACTCTCTAAGAGGTTGGGCGGAACCCCTTTCACCCCTATATATATAATATAAATTGAATACTACAATGAATATACAGTTCCAAGTCAGTAAATGCTACTATTGAAAACAGTAGCGCTGGTTTTGAGTTGGACCTTTGTACGAAAGGCTGCTTCCAGGTGATTGTGGTTTCCACTATTAAAGTAGCTTATTAGGAAACTTATATTTAAATAAAAACAATTAAAATTAAACCTAAACTTAGAAATTAAATAGAACTCTGCTTGCTATATAAGACACTAACGAGGGAATATTTCCAGTAAAGGGCAATCTTGCCCCGTGACCTTTACAATCTATAACAGGGGAGATATTAACAAAAGGTGATGAAAAAAATGGGAGAGTGAGAACGAATATCAAGAACTAAGCTCATACCCAATTTATTCATTAATATTGATTTTAATAACTTAAGTATAACTACTTACAGCAAACAGGGATGTTCTATTGAAATGTTAATACCTGAAACAAAAATAAGCAATCAACGTTTAATATAATACGAGACGTATTCACCGTCACATTGATTTTGGTGATGAGCAAATGGTGATGTGAAGGTGTCATTAGTATTTAATGAACACATATTAATGATAATTACAATCTATATAAAAAAAACGTCAAACGATAAAATAGTTGATAATACACAGATACGTTCAACTCGGCTTTCGTAGATTTGTGATATCCATTAATCTGTACTTGGCTATTGCTGGATAAATGGTCCTGACACTTTCCTAGAAAAGGTCCAGCAGTGGGATCATTAAATCGGCTGTTTATTTATTTATATTATACTAAGAAATGAATTGTATTAAGTTAATTTACTTTTAATTATACAATTGCAACGCGACGTCGTCTTACTACTGCCGATCAAAATGGCGGCCTACAATCATTTTAACAACCATACTCATATTCATACGAAAATAAATAATATTAGTGATTCAGTTAATCTCCATTTTCTCCGTCTTTCTGACTCACCAAGGATGTCGGTCAGTTCGCCATGTTTGACTATATTCTTCAATCCCTATCTTTACTGGCGGTATGTCTCTGTTGCCGGTCTCGGGCTAGTAAGAATAGGACTAAGGTGAGCCCTGCCTGTCGTAGAAGGCGACTAAATGTGTCTAGTAGTTTTGCGGGGCTCGAGGGTGGGGGCCCTTATCGCTTAACAAGGGAACTTGTGCGAGACAGCGTATCGCTCAGCCATTGTGCCTAGCAGGGTTAGGCTCCTCCTCAAAGACCTGTAATACAAAGTGTAGAGGGGCACCGGTGGGTTCTATAGGAGATCCTGGAGCCTCTTCGAATGCCCCGATGCTGACTACCGAAGAGATTTTAGTGAGTAAGAATCTCGCGTAACCCTGCCTCCCTCCCCCAGAAGCAGTGTATCTTTCGAAGATTCCACCCTCCCGAAACAAAAAAAAGTCTCTGTTGCCGGAGATCGTCTAGGTAGGTACCAAGGTAGCTCCTATCGCAGCCGACAAACAATACTGTGCAAACATTACTGTGTTCTGGTTTGAATTGCGCTGTAGCGTGTGTAAATACTGGGGTAACGGAGACATCGGTTTATGTCTCGAAGTGATGAGCACACTGTGTGTGCAGTGTATAACATCCTAACATCAGGTTAACATGTTTTGAGCGCCGCTCCCAATCTCGTTCCACTCCGTAATGTTAGGCTATTCCTTCCTACAACCAAAAATTTTTTTAGCTGTGTCTTTGTCCATCAAGGTGATATGGAGCAGTTGATATACATAGTGGCAAAGAAATGGTCGAGGTAAGGTACTCTAATACGGTCTGCAGAAGTTCGCGTTTTTTTACACGTCAGAGGATCTCCTCCTTCGATACTTTAGCGGTCCAGCTCAGAGACGGTATGACTACATTAAGACAACACGCATGCACGCAAGACCACATCTTAAGTCTTTTGTAGACCAATTTGGATCCGTGAAGAATGATGGCAGGAATATTTTAGTCGACGGACGTGTTAAGTTATTCTAAAATGGTGACAACAGAATATTTTGACAACTTTGAGAATGCGTCTTCTTGTCCACTTGCTCAAGCTTCACTGTTTCCTCCCTCTCATTGAACTAAGGTATTTGACAATTTTATTTAAAAAATAATAAGATAACGTTTCTATAAGATAACTTAGTAAAAACTTGGAACATAATCTGAACAGCTTAACATACATCTTCGTACATCGATTCTTGCCATTCTCTGATAGAATGAGGTTACCGATGTTACAGCAGGAGATTTCTATTAACTGGTCAACTGCTATTACTTTAATCGTCTATAATATCATTATTAGTAAATTTACTAGGGGTTTTTAATAAAATAAATTTTCATAGGATTAATGGGAAACTTGCTAAGACTCGTTAACTTTCTGGCGGCGCAGGTTAGTGAGATATCCGCGGCGGGTATTTGATTGGCAAGTGCCAATAATGGCATATTTATATCTCGCAGGCGCGCAAGAAGGTCCTTATTAATATAGCGCTGTCGGCGCCTCATCCCTTGTACGCACCAAAAAATTATATCATAAATGCAGCACAGATATGCCGGGGATGGGAATTTCTCCCGCAGTACTCCTGCAATTGGCAGAGTAACTAACCTCCATTAATCATCGAATATAACATTATTTATGGGACCAGTTTCAATATTATCCGAAGTATTAATAGGTACAGAGAAAAGTACTTGTGTCCACGGCATCCGGTGAGAGAATGAAAGGAAGAAGACTAAGTAATAAGAGCATGTACAACTCTTACTCTCAATGCATATATAGATAGATTTATTTGTATTTAACATAGTGGTAGTATTATCAAGAAACTATTTAGAAGGAAAAGGGCAGAAATGTTTTCTACACAGCTATAAAGTGTTCTCCACCCATTCTAAGATAGTAATCCCCCTTCTTGGGGAACCCAATTTCCAACATTAAGAAGTTGAAATAAAAAATTCGGCGGACGACTACTGTGGTGGGGAGGGTTTAAATAAACTAGATGATCTATCGGTCGTTCCAATATGAAAAAACTATTATTGTTATGGACCATTTCCGTTGTTGATTTGGCCATTCACATCATCAACTGATAGACGTCCACTGTTGGACATAGATCTTCCCCAAAGATTTTCACATATAGTAAGCATGGCCTCTAGTACCGCTGGGCAACAGAGGCTGTCATATGTAAAGATTCATATAGGAGGATTTGGGCCATTTCCTATCACACTGGCTCAATGCGGGTTGGCGGGAGCTAGGGCCTCGTTTGTTGATTAGCAGAGTACACTACGAGCAGGTGAGGTTTTTTTTTTAACGTAGAGGAAATGCTTGCGCATACCCCCCATTGCGGGAGCAAGGACAGGTTATGTCGGACTTGCACTGACTAACACCCCCACGATGTTCCACCTTGTCGCCTCATGGCGGGGTTTCGGGGACGCCGCCGCATCCACAGTGCGACACTGTTTGGTCGCTGAGGGTACTACCTCCGCGATCTCACCTCGGCTGCAGAGAACAGTATGAAACTGTCCTTGCAGCCGTCTGCAATGGGCAACATAATGCCGCCACTACGGCCCCCGGCCGCTCCAATTATCCAATCGATGCTCGAACCTGAAGGGCCCTTGGCCGCGGGCCGGCCGGGTGGGTTCCGCTTCGCTTCACCGTGTGTCAGTCCACGGTTACTAGGCCCTTCCGCCACGACAGGGCGGGAACCCGTTCGGGGGAAGGGTGGAACCTGTTTAAGGACGAGCAGGTGAAATTAGCCTGACTCCCGTGAGTTATTGTGCTGGCCTCTTACACTCCCTTTGGCTATTTAATATATTTCAATTATGCTATTATTAAAATTCTAGAAATAGATAGAAAAGTAGCCATTTTTATACAAATTAGAATAAGTACAGATTAAATTATAACGTTTGATTCATCTTTACATCGCGAGTGTACTGTGAGCGGGAGCGAGACAAAACAACAAACAAATACCGTTTAGTTGGTGCGCAAAAAGCTAAATATGATTTGGGAGCCACAGCATCCGAATCATCTTCTATAGGACCTACAGTGGAATTTGTCGGACGTAAACAAAAACTACAGCTGTTTTGCGCGAACCGCCGCTCACGGAATATTTCTATGACCATTATACTGCTTAATGTGACACACTGAATGTATACCTATTATTTATATCGGATACTTCGGATGCGTCGGAAGCAGCTAGTGCTGTGGTACCATCAAGTAAAAGCAGAGTTGAAAGCTCCATGGTAAGTTATACACCTGTCCATAACAACGCGGCGACAGTAACAATTATATACAAGGCAACATTGTACTCGTCGCGGTAGACATAATAGGTATATTTAGTTACCGCAGTAACTTCATTAGATACAGCGTCCTTCGAACCAGAACATAGTAATGTTTGATCATTTCCCTACCAAACCTACCACCGGTTACTTTAGGTTTTGCGTGTGAAACGGACGCTGTACAAATATTATTTAGATATATATTGCTATATAGTTTCCGGTATATGTGTAATAAACAGATAAAACATACTTTTTTTGACTAACCTGTGTTAACACTTAACCTCAAGCTTAGATGGTTAAGTTACAATAAAGGTGTTAGTTCAAATTACTGCAACCCTCGTATATTGACAGCCGGAAGACAGCGATATTATTATGACGGTAGATTTACATTAGTAGGTTGATATCTGAACAGGTGGAATTTGAATAAAGCCTCCGTCTTCTTATGATGCCTCTTTATGCTTGAAAGTTGATTGATAACTTATCAAGTCTCTTTCAAAAAGGTCCTCGGAAGATGTGATGTTGACCCACGTTTTTTTAATTTTTTTTTAATTGTATATACTAGCGCTTGGCTACGATCCCACCTGATGGTGAGCGGCAATGTAGTCTTTGGTAGTAAAACGCACTAGTCTAGAAGTAGAAGTAGTATGTTACGTAACCTCGACTATCCAGGCCTAAAAAGCCTACCACCTATCTAAGGTCCCGTGTAACCCTGGAATCGTATAAAGGACCTCCGTATTACCCTACGGAAACATGTCCAAAGTTTAACGCTGTGTATACATACTAAACTTTATTGGTGGTAGGTCTCTGTCGCTGGAGACAGTCTAGGGAGGGAACCACCGCAGCTCCTATTGCAGCCGACAATCAGTACTCTGCAAGGATCACAGTGTTCCGGTTTGAAGCGCGCTGTAGCTAGTGTATTCACAAAGGGTACGGCGATCGCAGTGTGGTGCTGTGTACACCATCCCAACTAGCGCCTCGTTATTATGGACTTTCTTATCACTTACAATCAGGTGAATGTTAATACAGCCGTACAATAATGTCCCGGTCGATCACTTTGAACCGAGTGAGTAACTACAGCCCGCAACACTGAGTCGCTCGGTTCCTTGCAGCCGAGTCGCCACTAATTCGCGGAGTCTCCATCCGCGATACAATAAACAATAGTTAATTGTTGCTCCCGTGGGCAAGAAACACAATTCGTCGGGCGGCCGCTGCCCAGCGATGGGCCCGCCGATACTGTCACCGGGGCACGAGGTTTATGATTGATCACCCCCTCTGAGGCGAACCATTTATTTTCGGGGTGCTCGCGAAATGCTGCATGCGCGCGGCGCGATTTTTGCTGCTGCAGCTCCCGCCTCCAGACGAACGGAATTCTCGATTCTAACTCATTTTATTTTGCCATCGATGCGATATCGATTTTTATGAAATTATTTTTCAATGCAGCCGTAAACGATTCATTTATCATACAATAACGTTTCGGTTTTTATCCGATGTATCGATACGAACCGATTTTAAAATCGTAAAAAATATATCTCGGTTAGGTAATATATTTACTCGTATAAATCTCTGTTGTATTGACAAAGATATATGTTATGATTAAGTTATGAGCAGGCAAACGTTTTCAACTTAACTAAAACATTGATAATATTTTAACAATAGTGTACTTTTTCTGTATACCCTCAATACTAAATATGTATTCTTATTATAATTATATTCGCATTTATTATATATGTATTTCGTATGTATGTAGTGCCTGCTGATAAGAGCGTGACGCTAGTTAGGATGATATACACAACACCACATTATACTTGTCGCTTAAGACATAAGATGGTAAGCTTGTTATCAGTAATTTCACTAGGTACAACGCCCTTCAAACTGGAACACAGTAATTTTCGCACAGTACTGTTTATCAGGTGCAATAGGCGCTGCGGTGGTTCCTACCTGGACGGTCTCCGACAATGGAGATCTATCACAGCTTCCCTAGTATTATAATACTTTGGATATTTTTTTTTGTATATGTTGTCTTATATTTGAACATTGGAACATGTTGCGGTGTGTAAAATAAAGGAGCGTCGGAATCCGGCGCGAGTGAGCAGCCGTCAGACAATGGGGGCCCAATACAGGAGCGGCGACCTCTACCACGACACGATACCTTATCGCTACATCTCCGCTACCGATCCGACCCCGCGACCTGTAGGGTCACAATAAATATCATATTTAGTTTTCTCTTGATATACTCTACTTTAAATTGAAAGATTTCTTATATTAATGGAAACTTAAATCTGTAACAAGAAGTCTTCAAACAACTCAACAGATGGCGCCACCGTAGACGATACATCACGCTATCGTTTGTCATACCGCGAATCCTTATAAGGATCATACATCTTTTGTACGTTGCCTTTGCTCAACAAGTCATTACGGAGTATACTATTGTATCCACCAACTGGATCTCTGGATCTCTGTAATGCAGTACTTGCGTCAACAAGTCATTACAGAGTACACAATTGTATCCATTAACTGGATCTCTCTGGATCTTCGTAATACAAATAATCGAGACAGTAGCCTATCACGAAGTATACAACTATACCCATAAATTCCCTGCATGACAGTTCCCGCCTAAGATCCGTAAGAAAACTAAGGTCACCAATATTGACCATAGACCGAAGATCAGATAAAGGTCCCCAGAAGCTGCTGAATGCGGGCAGCGCAGGGTCTATCAGTAAGAAGATCCTCGAGTGACGTTTCAGCTCAGCAGTAAGTTTTGCAACTGAGAATGTAATGCTATTATTTTATTACCACGACGTTTTTGGTGCAACCAACTCTTCTTCATTTCTCTCTCTGTGTCTCTTGGCCTGCTTCGCGGAAGCTATGGTCACTGGAGAACTAAGCTAATTGGTGGCCTATCCTCATACTCATCACGGAGTACCTACAACTCTAATAATTGTTTACAGTCCGATCTAAGCTCACTTTGTCTTGAAGTGCTTGGTGACCAGATAAATAATGATATCCAAAGCTGGTGATTGTACCCAAACATATTCTCTATTTAAATTACAATCTTTTTATTTTTAATTTCAAGGACTTCTCGAATTATCCTTGAACGGAATCTGTTCATAAAATATTTATGGTTTAACCTAATGAGGTGGTTAATATGATGCAAAACCTGGTCACAGAAAACAGACTTCTAAGACCGTTGGTGCTTTAGATCATTAATATGTTCTTTAAGGGTTTGAATAGTTCTCTTCGTCAAGAAGAACTAGGAGCGGTAAATAGAACTGATCTCCATGTTCTCGCGGTTCAGTAGCCGATGCCCAGGGTATAGCGAAGAGATACCGACCTTCATCTGCTGGTAATCTTATCGATAACAACATGACTTTAGTTTAGGGTATTACATACAATTATATCATGGAGAAATTAGTTTTAATTTACAACACGCAGAGACGAGTGAGACGATCACTTGATGATTGGTAACGCCTGATCATAATAACGCGCTTGTTAGGGTGATATACACTACATTATATTATACTGTTCGACAGACATGATGTTTAGTCTCGCTACTACAGTAATGTCGCTAGCCACAGCGCCCTTTAAACCGGACCAAAGTAATATTTGCTCAAAACTGTTCGGCGGCGAATATGGAAGCTGCAGTGATAAGTTGAGTGCAGTTGTAAATATACCCTATCCTACTGAATATTTTGAAATGGTCACCCTAACTCTATTCATGTTGTACCGTGCAGGCTGTCGTGTCCTGCGGCGAAGTTGTGTGTACGTAAATAAAAAGGATCACGTTTCCATCACCTCGGAGCTGATGTACCGCTTCCAATGGCGGCCATATCTCTTAAAGCTCAGCGGAGAGCAGGAGCAGGTGCTGAATATGACACAATCTCGTAGAGGATACTCCTCGTATTTCTTATCCCTCATAGAATTTACACTGATGATGGATCTTTTGTTGTTGGAGTTGGGAGGATATATACTGCACCATATAGCGCTCGTCGCCTGAGTCATAGATGTTGAATTTCGCCCCTCCAGTAATTACATTAGTTCCAGCATCCTTGAAACCCGAATGCAGTAATATTTGCACGGCACTATTTGTCGGCTGCAATAGGCACTCTGGTGGTACCTACCACCAGTAAGCGCTATATTCATAGAGATATAACTTGTGGAACCTTTCATTTCCGTCGGATATTAAAGCTCTCTGACTGTCGCTCCTAAAACCATCATCAAATGAGTGAAGGCCGAGGTCGGATAAGTTTTTGCTGGGGGCGAAGCGCCAGCGCAGGCCGTATTCAATGGCGGCGGCGGCGTATGAATCATAACCGATGTCAGCGAATTATTGATTTACGGCGGATAAGTTCGAGGGTCCGCTTTTTTTTCCACGATCACATCAGCTCGATGAAGCGCGGCGCGGAACCGACCCTCGCCCCGAGGGGATACATCAAGCTGTCTCATTAAGACGTTATTGGGGCGTCCAAATAAAAACTCTTACACTAAGCACGCCGCATTGTATACGGAACCCGGGCCCGCAATCAATACAACATGATTTAAATTTTCCTCCGGTAATAAATACAATAAGTCATACGAAGATGGTGGACGGTGATATAATTGAATTTATTACCGATTACATGATAAATGATCACCAGAATAACTTACTTCAACTCCTGGCTGATGGTAATTATTATAACAATGTAAGCAACACACAACAGTCAATACAAGTCTGTTGCCTGGAAACCGTCTAGGTAGGTACCGCCGCAGCGTCTCCTGCAGCCTACAGACAGTACTGTGCACAGATTACTGTGTTCCGGTTTGAAGGGGGCTGCAGTTAATGAAATTACTAGTGTAATGAGAAAATATTTTATATTTCAACGCACTCTTTAAATAATAATAAGTAGTACTGTGCATAGTTAATCAAAGTAAGACCTATGCCCAGCTGTGGACATCTATGATGAGAAGGATTGGGATAAATATTAATCTATTTAATTAGAAGGGAATCTTTAAATTAGATTGTATATACCAACATTTTAGTAAGCATTTAACCGCTGCGCCATAGGAGCTCCTTAATAATTGAGTTAAGCACAAACGAACATTCAAAACACGACGCGGCCTCAAACCCGGGACCGGTAGCACCGCTTAAAGCGTCGACAGCGTTTTTACAAACGCACAAATCATGATTATCGTCCCGACAAATGATTGATCACTCCGGAATGATATTACGGCGGAACAATGACGCCGCTTAGGCCCGTCGAGCGAATTACAACTGTACGGGTTTGGGTTCAAAGCCGACCCTTACAAAAGCAAAACGAAACCTTTATGAGTTATGAGAAATGTTTTACATTTATACCAATGTTGCCATTGTATAGAAATTATTCAGTAGGCACCCTCGCAGTTATAATATTTACACATTGTTTTTTTTTATATATAAAAGAGTTAATATCTAATGCAATCTTCAACCGTTTTCTATACAATATATTGCTAGAAACCTATGTCCAGCAGTGGACGTCCCACGGTTAAGATGATGTTGTTTTAAAAATACATAGACAAGAGTAATTTTTATATAAATAATAGATCTCAAATTTTTTGGTATAACCAATAATAAATTGCTGATAAGCAAATTATATGGATCAAAGATAGAACGGAGGATGAGGCAGAGAGTTTATTTAAAAAGATCAGGTAATAATAAACGCAGCGTGGACCTACAGACCTGATGAAGATCGTAGTATTAGAACGATAGCGATAGAAATTATGAAGACATGTTTAAAATGAAAAAACAATTGATCGTAATAAGGATGAGGATAATAATAATAATGATGATGATGATGAGGGAACGACATTAGTTTAAGCACCAATCCGAAGTTTTACTACAGAACGACACAAAACTATCAGAAGACTGCAAAACAATGGATTCGCAAAACTCCGTGATAACGGACATCCTGTGTGGTCCACCCTCGGACACCGTAAAAACCTACTTCGCTTTTTTATACAAAGCAAATATAAGTTTACGGCTGAAGATAAAAAAATCTGCTGAGCTTTAGACCTTAACGTAGGCAGGGAGGTTCAGTTGTAGACGGTGCGCTGCGCTGATGGAGCTTGAGAAAAGGAATCAGATAATTGGCTGAAGGTCCTGTCATGACGGAATGATTTCGTCGCGACTGATATATTAAATTAATTATATATAAAAACATACAATAGTGCTGTGACTGATAATGGAAGGATAATAAAAAGGCGAATTTTTTAAAATAAATATTATGTAATGAAATTGGCAACTCGGCGCTGCAGCTTTCCCGTCCAGGACCCGCAGGCAGACCTAAAGCGAGGTGGAAAATGTAGTGTCGAGAGAAATGTCCGAGTGCCAAGTGACTGTTAATAATATCGAAGTGGAAGAAAAATAAAGAAAACTGAAAACTGCAAAGAGAAAGAGAGAGAGAGAGAAGTATTTATCATGACTGTCTATTCGTCTCTGACCTCCGACCACAGCACCCATCTACTTTTGGGTTTGCCAATGTTTTTGTAATGTTTCGTAGCGTTGAGTCTTTTTTTTGTTATCAGAAGAGAACTCTTCAAAAAGATACCCTCCAGAACGAAGTAAGACTTCTTCGGTGATCATGCCGAGTGCGTTGCGGGAGGCCCGGGATCTCCTACGGAACACACCAGTGCCTCCCAGCACTACGTCTAAAACAAGTCCCTAGTAGTAACTCTCCTCGGTGCCCTCGATTTGTTACAAGCACTAGACCACTTCATACTTGTTGTTAACCCCGGAGTAGCTTTTGAGCAATGTGTGCCCCCACCTTCAAAGCCCACGAACCACCGACCGAGACTATATGGCACCCACCCACCACTTGCAGCGTCGAGACATGGCACCTGACAATCAGGTTGGTCCACCTATCCAAAGCGGCACATTGAGTGATGGAAAGAGTTAAGCTTGGCATTTCTCTAAGGGACAAAATCCTGATTGAAAAAATTCGACGAAGAACTAAAGTTGTCGATGTAGCTCTAAAAATCTGCAAGCTGAAATGGCAGTGGCCATGTCTGTCGCGTCAGTGATGGCTGATAGAGGTGAAAAGTCTTGGAGGGCGCATACAGGTCGCAGGAATGTAGGACGCCATCCCTCCAGATGGACCGGCGACATCATCAGAGCGGCCGGCAGTGG
Source organism: Ornithoptera priamus (assembly GCA_029034505.1). NCBI lineage: Eukaryota > Metazoa > Arthropoda > Insecta > Lepidoptera > Papilionidae > Ornithoptera > Ornithoptera priamus. Next base: position 2,087,895 of record JARDWD010000219.1, on the reverse strand, counting down.
GTGGATGTGAGAAGCTGAGGATCGCATTTGGTGGAAGACATTGGGGAAGGTCTATATCCTGCAGTGGGTAAACAAAGGCTAATAATGATGATGATGACATGGCAAGGGGCTTTGAGCATATGAAAGCTGAACCAATGCCATAGATAACCTATTATCTATGTATCTCTGAATCAATACAAAAAGAAAATTATTGACAAATTTAGGAAATATGTTTATAAATAATTTTTGCGACAAGTAAATGTTAATCTAAGTTCTTAAGTTTCAACTTATGAGTATTTTAATATTAAGCACCTTTAGAGAAGGGAGCACTTTGATCTCCTGTAATTTGTCCTTGTATATTTGTATCTGGCTTAGAGCAAAGGGAGATAGAATAGACGACCGGAAGACGATGTGGATGAAGTTGTTGGTCTACAATGGATCTCTAGAGGAAGCTGTAGTCGAAAGACAATAGACAGAATTTTAAGTTTACATATAAACATTTAAATTATTTTGATTTATTTGATGAAAGGTTGAAGAAGTAAACAAAAATATTCTCTTTTCTGAATTAAGATATTTATTTGTTTTCCCGCCAATTGTTTGTCCCTAAACTTCTTGTGCTGGGATCCTACGTGTAATGTCTACGACACCCGTTGTATTCCACGGAATGTTGCTTCAACAGATCGCCACATTTTCTTGGGTTTAATCACAACTACCGAGATCCAAGCCAACCTCACCTGCTCGTGGTGCACCCTGCTGATCAACAAACGAGTCTCTGGTTCCCGCCAACCCACATCGGGTCGGCGTGGTGGGAAATGGCCTAAATACCTCCATACACATGACAGAACCTAGTGCCCAGCGATACCAGAGGCCAGGCTGGCTGTACGTGGAGATCTTTGGGAGCGGCCTATGTCCAGCAGTGGATGTCTATCGGCTGACGATAAAATAGATAGAATAATGTTCTATTCCTATGAAGCGAACTGCTTTCTTGCACGATTCTTTTTATTCTGAATCTCAAATTGTTTCTGTGATGAAATCATTGAATTACATATAAAATGGTAAAAGAGTTAAGATTAAATAGGTATTTTGATATTTTCATCATCATTAGCCGACAGACGTCCACTGCTGGGCATAGGATTCCCCAAACATATCAACATCGATCGGTCCCGCGTTGCCCGCTTCCAGTGGCTTCATATATAATATCAGCAATGTCACCAACATCGTTTCAACCGATAGATGCCCACTGCTGGACAATGTATTGCATTAACCACAGTCTTGTCCTGTTTAAGCCCATTAGCCGCCAGCTCTGAGCTATATTCAAATTAAATAGTATCACTGATCTCAATATAATTATTATCGTTTTGGATCACAGATGCTGTCGATACGCTCGGACGCGGCGCGTCCCTACAAGGAAATAAATCTGCGATGGTCGCGGCTAAAAAGGACCTCCCTCGTCGCGCCCTGTGGGGGTGACGTCCCGACGGCGGATGGAGACAAAACTTACCGACCATTAAGTCAATTCGAAATGGAGTTACGCGAACGCGCCGGTTAATCGGTCAATCGCCGAAAACATCCGGAAACGGACGCGAGCGAATACATTCCACTCCATTTCCACTGTACTCGTGTGTAGACTTTGCATACTTTAAAAAAGACTCTGAACAAGTCTGATGATTTACTTTCATGCTTGATTCTTCGAAAGTATCAGGTTAGACTGATGGTGGTTCCTTTTACCGAAGACCGTAGGTAGGTAGTATCATCATCATTATCAACCGACAGAAGTCCACTGCTGGACATGGGCTTCTTCTAAAGATCACCACATCAGTCGATCCTGCGCTGCACGCATCCAGCTACTTCCCTGGACTTCCCATCGACGATCTGGTGAAGGTTACGATCAAAGGTAGTATCAGTTAAGACCAAATTTCGGTTGGACAGACGCTGTAGCTTTTGAAAATACGTAGCTGTAAGATCATCATCATCATCAGCAGATAGACGTCCACTGCTGGACATAGGCCTCCCCAAAGGTTCCTACACAATCGTGATAGGAATTCATATAAGGGTAATTTGAGCCATTTCCCACCGCGCTGGCCAAAGGCGGGTTGAAAGTAGCCAGAACCTCATTTATTGATTAGCAGGGTGCACCACGAGCAGGTGAGGTTAGCTAGGATCTCGTAAGTCGTTGTGCGGGAACCCTTACACCCCTAATTCACAAATCGTTAATCATAATCTCTGGAGATTCCAGCTAACTAGAAGTTAAGTACAGATTCATCCCTCATTAGAAGTTAGGTTAAGCTGGTCTCGATACTACCTATTTTATTTATTTTTTTCATTTAAATAAATATCTATATGTAATTAAAGTATATGTAAAAATAAAAGGATTTATAGTATGATATATAAAAAAAATAAACTAAGTAAAATCGTAAGGTTTAGAACTAATTTTTTTTTAAATCCTATCTCATACTTTATATCTTTATATATGACTGGTGGTAGACCTCTGTTGCCGGAGATCGTCTAAGTAGAAATATGCGAATGTTAGTGTTCCGGTTTGAAGTGTGCTTTTAAATTTTTTTAGTATGATATATATGGAGGAGAAAAGTCTTGGAGTGGAAACCGTGTAACCCCGCCCCCCAGGTGGACCGACGACATCAACAGAGCCGTCGGAAGTAGGCGGATGCGGGAAGCTGAGAATCGCAATTGGTGGAAGACATTGGGGAAGGCCTATATCCAGCAGTGGATAAACAAAGGCTGATGACAATGATAATGATGAAGTATATATATATTCTATCATTGTTAGTGAACCTTCGTATATCGGTTATAAAGCAAATATCGGTTCGTGTCCGACACGAGCTCCGGATGCCGCGGCACATCAGCAGTAGGGGAGAGGGAAAGACAAAAACAACCACCACGGACAAAGGGCAAGAGCGAATAATTCCAAGTATTGCACGCCCGGATACATCCGACCGGATCATGGTGGCGCTTTATTCCCACATAAATCTGATTTAATTTAAAGGGAAATAATATACCACCATACAGGGCAATGCACCATAGTGATGTTCCTCAGTCATGAGGTTACGACAGAGAAGAAGAATATGCCACCAGTTCTGGTAGTAGGTTTATGTTGCTGGAGACCGTCTAGCTGGGTACCACCGTCAGCCTTGCAGTCTCGGGCTAGTAAGAATAGGACTAAGGTGAACCCTGCATGTCGTAGAAGGCGACTAAAAGGGTCTAGGAGTTTCGCGGGCCTTGAGGGTGGGAGCATTTATCGCTCAACACGCGAACCTGCGTCGGACAGCGTATGGCTCGGCGATGGTGTCTAGCAGGGTTAGGCCCCTCCTTAGAGACGTGTTCACACAAAGTGTAGAGGTGCACCGGCGCGTTCTGTAAGAGATCCCAAAGCCTCTCCCAATGCACTGATGCAGACCACCGAGAGGGCTTTAGTGAGTAAAAATCTCATATAACTCTGATTTCCCCCCAAAAGCAGGGTATCTTCCGAAGATTCCCCACGAAACAAAAACAAACAGATAAATACCACCGCAGCGCCTATTGCAGCAGACAAATAATACTGTGCTAACATTACTGTGTTCCGGTTTGAAAGGCGCTGTAGCTAGTAAATTTATTGTTGTTACTAGACATAACATCTTATATCTACGACGAGCACAAGGTGGGGTTGTACCATCGTAACTAGCGGCAAGTTGTTATGGGTAGGCGTATCACTTAATATTAAGTGAACATCCCGCTCGTCTCGTCACTTCATTGAATAAAAAAAAACTCGTAGAATCCATTTTGAGGAGAGAGTCCATCACTAAGCATAAGTGTTAACAAAATCGATGCAAGTTATCAAACGCAATATGCTGGTAAGGTAATGGTAAAGGAAGGAAAAGAAACTCACCATTTCGATGGATTTTTTTTTTAAATATTTCCTCTTATTTATTAGCTATTGCATACAATAAAATATATAAAAGTAAAGAAAGATATAACAAGTTTATAAATGCAAATGGCGGATTCAACGCACAAAGCTCTTCCATACAAGTAAACGGCACAGAAGAAAACATTTAACTTCCTACACAGCGTAGCGGATAACGGCTTGACTTATAAACCGGAAGTCCCTGGTTATATTCCAAAGCCACACTGTATAGTATGGTTACTGGTAAACTTACCACCACCTGACTAGATACCGGTATGACAAGCTCCGTAGAACAGCTGCGGTCGCCAACGTAGTATTAAAGATATTTATTGTACAAAGCAACGATGCTACCGGACCATCACCTAAAGTTAAGTGATACGTAAACATTACACCACACTTTGCTTGTCTCCGTGTGACACATGATGTTAGGTGTCCTCACTACAGTAATTACACTAACTACAACATCCTTCGAACTGGAACTAACACTATTTGTTGGTAGATATAGAAGCTGAGGTGGTGCCTAGACGGTCTCCGGCTAAAGAAACCTACCACCAATAAAGATATTGTTGAAAAGACTAACGGCTGATGATGAGGTCCTGGATTGACAGTTGAGTAACCGCAGACGTAGTGCTGGAGGATCTCTAGAAGGTGGACAAACGAGCTAAAGACGATTGGAGTAGATATCCTTGGGGAGGTCTGCAGTAGAAGTTCATCCGAGTGATGATGACTAGCTACCACACCCTCTTATTCCAAATCTGTTGGTGTTACAGCATCCACATCCATATCGTCACTGGAGACCTTGTGAAATTCACGTCAAATATTGCCTTAGGTGGGGTGTAAGGGGTTCCGCCCAACGACTTACGGAGCCCAACCTCACCTGCATGCGGTGCACCCTACTGAATAACAGACGAGGCACTGACCACCCACCGATCCTCTCAATGAACTCTTCGCTGGAGATCTATGAGGGAGGCCTATGTCCAGCAGTGGACGTCCATCAACTGATAACGATTGCCTTATTACAGATAAAAAGGAACTTATTGATATTATTTACTTGAGACACTATAAAAGCATTAATGTTTTAAATGTTGCTTAGTAAATAACTTAAAAGGGAGGGGATGGAGAGGTAAACTAAGTTCATCAGTATGTCGCAAACGTTAAAATGTCGCGCGGACATGTTAAACAATGTTGGGGGATGTTAAAAAAGCAAATATTTCGGACACGGTTCCGACACGTCGCGACATGCGGCTATTTTCCGACACACGGCAGCGTGTCTCTTTACTCATCGCTAGAGCCCTACTCTGAAAACCATTGCATACATTTAATAAGAAAAATAAAATAAAAAAAAGATTTTACAGCGATCCTTATTTTAGTGCCACAGCTTCATTTTTATGTAAATTTATCTGGTGGTAGCTCTCTATCGCTGGAGACCGTCTAGGCATATTTTTAATATACAAACGGAACGTACACCTGATGGTAAGTGGCATGTCTGTCTATAACCACGTGGCGTTAGTTAGGATGATATATACTGCACCAAATTATGCTTATCGACTTTAAACATAAGATGTTAAGTCTCGTTACCCCAATAATTACGATAGCTACAACTCCCTTCAAACCGGAACACAGAATATGCTCGCGCAGCACTGTTTATCGGCTGCACTAAGCGCTGCGGTGGTACTTATGTAGATGACCTCTGACAACAGAGACACTACCACCAGTGTTTAACTTGACAATATCTATATCATCATCATCATCATTATCATTATAGTCGGAAGACGTGCACTGTTGGAAAGCGGACACCAACCAGTCGAAGGTAAATGAATGTCGCATTAATCGGTTCCTTCTACCCCCTTGTTACTATCCCTTATGGTGGTCACATAAAGTAACATGTTATGTATGTCTTCCTTTTTCAATTAATCAATCTAAAGATATTGGTGATATATATATACATCCATGTATATACCCTATATCTAGAGATTCATCTACTCATCATGAGATCTCCAAAACTATTACATGTAGACACTTAAAATTTAGTGAAAATATTGCTTCTGCTGCTCAGAGAACACAGGAGATTGGATTTTACAAAATTCTTTCCCAAAAAGTAGTTGCGGGGGTGTTAATAAATAGATGAGGCGGGAATATTTTTTCCAAATTTCAAATCTAATTCCATACTGCTGGTAGGTCTGTTGTCGGAGACCATCTAGGTACCAGCGCAGCACCTATTGCAGCCGACAAACAGTACTGTGATCTGGTTTGAGCGGCGCTATAACTGGTGTAATTATTGGAGTAACGAGTAACAACATTTTATGTCTCAGGCGACGAGCGCACCGTATCACTTACCTACCTACCTGATTGAATAAAAAAAAATGTGAGGTGAAGAAAAGCAGACAGGGAACAGCTTGTATTAAAATCTTAATTGCATCATGTTATCCAGATATGGCGCTGCCTTTAGTGATAATGTCGTTCGAGTCCGTATCGAACGCTCACGTAGTAGCCGTCGTTGAGACAAAACGCAGCGCGCGCTTAGGAGCAGAGCGCGCATAATGAACGCATCCAAATGTTGTTTTTGTCCGTCTGTCCGTCCGTCTCCGACCTGACAACATCGGTATTGTGACCGTCCGCCGTCCGCCGTCCGCCGTCGGCCGCAGGACGAGACCTATTGTCCTTTCACTTAACTAATGTCCACTTTGCATTCGCTTAACTGGAAACACTGCTAACAGTATATATATATACCTGATCCGGCCGTAAGTTCCGTTACAAATGATTTTTTTTTTTTAATGAAGTAATGTAATATTGTTAAAATGTATACTTTACATATACATTAGTATCAGCAAAAAAAAAAAATATTCGAAATGACCACCTTTGGCTTTTACAGAGGCATTCAATCAGTTCAGCCACGTGTCACCAATCTATGGATTTACGCACTGTTTCTAAATATGATTTAGGGCATGTCCTGGGGCAGTATATCGACGATAAGCACCGAGCTTCCGGTCTTGTTTAGAGGAAGTGTTGTTGCATCTGTTGATAGTACGATATACGAACATAAGGCTGATGATACCCAGCTTTCGAAGTGTCTGAAATTTGACCAACCGGACCGGCTCCACACCAAATTTGCGCAAGGCGATCACTGCAATCATATTTTTTAACGCCCCCACCCCATACCATATTGTAATTTGATAATTAATGAACACGATAAACAAAATGGCGCAAAAACGAAAGAAATTTTTAAAATTATAAACGTGTTCCTAATTTAAAATAATTAAAAAGCTGATCAAAAAGAAAAGTTTTTATGTAACAATATTTATGGCCAGACTAGTTATACATATATATATGTATAAATATATATGTATAAATACATATGTATATATATATATATATATGTGTGTGTATATATATATATACACACACGTGTTTAAAGAGAATATATATATATTCCATTTAAGTCTTCAAGTCAAGTAGCTTAGTAAGTTAAGTTTAATTCTTTAACCAGAATATTCATTTCTAACCAACAAGCCAAAGAGAGTCGATAAGACGATCTGGTGAGAATCGCGGGAACCCACTGGATGCGAGCAATGGATGGATGAATATTCGGGGGAGACCTAAGTCCAGCAGTGGACGTCTATCTGCTGATAATGATGATGATGAGCCTAAAGGGAGAGTAACTGTTATTGTCATCTGCGGGTAATACCAACATTAAGAAATGGAGGCTGAGGAGACGTTCATCCCATAGTAAATAATAAAGTCCGTAACAAGGTGATAGGATGATATACACAACACCACATAGTGTTCTACATTTAAGACATAAAATGTCAAATCTCGTTTCCGCGATAATTTTACAAACAACAAAGCCCTCTAAAACCGGATACGTGCAAACTCGATTAGTCTACCTATAACACGTGGCGCTAGTTAGAATTACACATACAGCATCACATTGTGCTCAACGTTCAAGACATATGATATTAATTTCACTGGCTATAGCGCCCTTCAAACCGGTATATATTAATCAGAAATATGAGCTGCGGCGGTACTTACCACCAGTAAACAATAACTTATCTGCGTCTATTTATTTAGTATTAAAAAAAAATTAATAACCTCAAATTGATCTATGATAGATCCGATAGATCAGACAGATCCTCAATCACCACCTTCGCACCTCGCTATCAGATCTCTCAGTATAATTATGGCGCCGAGTCAAATTATTATAATGATCCATCCGGCGCGTCCGTCTCGCTCCTTCATTAGCACCGCTCCTAATGAATGGGTCGGCGGGCTCGTTGTTACTGGGGGTTCTTTTTTTAATTCCGCCCTTCGAACTCGCGATGACGTCACAGCACAGCCATTAGTACAACATATAGTGTGGTGATTGGTCGAAGAGCCACAGGCACAGGCAGAGTGCCATGTGTCTGACGATGGTGTCGAGGACAGAGCGAAGTGGAGAACATTAAAGAAAGCTGACCTCACCACCATATAGGATAATGGCAAGGAAAAGAGAGACGTGACGTTGATGTTCTAGAGATCATCATCATCATCATCACATCTGATGTACCGTTTACCTTTATTACTACACGTATACGATTATTACTGCAGTTTTATTTATTTTATTCAACGAAGCATTACAGTTCACTTGATAGTAAGTGATACGCCTACCCATAATATAGCGCTAGTTAGGATGCAGAGATACATATCACTACATTGCGCTCATAGCTTTGAGAGATACGAGGTCAAGTCTCGTTACCGTAGTAATTTTACTAGCTTACATCCTTCAAACCGGAATACAGTAGTTCGTCGGCTGCAGTAGGAACTGCGGTGGTACCTACTTAGACGGTCTCTAGCAAAAGAGATCTACCTACAATAAAAGTTTCTATTTTCGCTAAATATTACCGTGATCCGGTTTCGAAGGCGTTGTTGCTAGTTAGTAATTGCCGAGGTAATGTGACATAACATCCAATGTCTCAAAGTAAAGCGTTCAATGTGGTGTAGTGCATATCATCCTAACTAGCGCTGCATTATGAGCAGGCGTATCACTTGCCATTAGGTGAACGTCACGCTCATACCTTTGCTTCGTTGACTAAAAAAAAAAACAGTTTTCTCAGCAGCTGGAACAGCGCTTTGATATTATGGTGGTAGTATGACGGTGAATGGTCACCATTCCATCAGTTACCGCGAAAATGGAACAGGAGACCTCCAGTTACAAAGCGATTGGTAAACCTGGGCAGCGGTACTTAATCAGCTTGATCTTGACCACTTTTTTTTTAAATAAAAACCCGAAGAAGACATCAAGTACGAACAGGGTTGAGGGGTGGGGGTTGTATACAATCCAACGTGAACACAATGCGATTTATAGTGTTGCAGTGCAGTAAACTTTACTGTGAATGAGAGTAGAGACACATCAGAGCGGTGTCGGTATATCTGAACGTATCCTTTGAGGATCAGGCTGTACAGGATATTTACACGATCTCCTCGATGGAGAACCACTAAGCTTTATATTGGTATTATTTGATAGCGCAATTTGGTGCTGTGTGCACCATCCTAACGAGCGCCACGTAATATTACAGTTCCGTTCAGACTTTTTTTTTATTCAACAAAGCCATGAGACGAGCGAGACGTTCACTTGATAATGAGTGACATGTCTGCCCATAACAACGTGGCGCTAGTTAGGATGTCATACACTGCACCAAATTGAACCCATCCCGAGAGACATAAGATGTTGAACCTCATTACCGAAGTGATTACCCTACAGCGCCCTTCAAACCGGAACACGGTAATTTTTACACACTACTTGTCGACTGCAGTAAGCGCTGCCGTGGTACCTACTTAGACGGTCTCCGGTAACAGACCTACCACCAGTAAACAATTCTTGTTCTCCGTCGCTTGCACGTTTGACAGAGTGGTCGTGATCATCACTTCAGGTGTTGGCGGCGAGCTTCACAACGCGTCGCCAGGCTTCTCTGATGGATGGGATGGATATTCAATTATAGTTTAGACAGTTATTTACACTACACTTGAATTAATTTCATCTACTTCATTTGGCTCTGGCTTCCACCAACGCGCGCTGGGCCAGTGTGGTGGGAAATGGCCCAAATCCTCCATATGAATCCGGTAAAACAAACGACGGCCTCTGGTGCCCGAGGCCATGCTGACAGGAAGGCCGATTGATGTGGAATACTTTTGGGGGGAGACCTATGTCCAGCTGTGAACGTCTATCGTTTGATCATTCATTCAAATTGGTGTAATGGCGGGAAAATTAAAAAGATTGTATATCTGTCATTAATTTCTATTTGCTTTCTAATCATTGATTAACGTTTTATATATAAAAACTCTTTTTGTATATTAAAAACAAAAGAATCTTATAAACAATATATAAATTAGAAATATATCTGTGACATGTGGCGACGTTTTCGCAAACCTTATAAGGGACGTTGAAATTTCTAAATTAGAAAGAGACAGACATATGCAGCATTCGTTGCGTTAGAACGGAACGGAATGATAATATTAGACGCAAACTCGACCCGATTTTTATAGACGCCATTTTCGGATGTTTGTTAAGGATTAACATATACACAGTTTAAATTTAACTTTATCACGTTGGAATAGAGTTTACAATCGTATGTAGACTGGTTAAGTACCGTGTGCAAAGCACCAACGCCTCTGTGACAGGCAGACTGTAGTAATATAGTTATAAACTGTTATCTACCATTAATATATAATTAGATATACTGGTGGTAAGTCTCTGTTGCTGGAGATGGTCTAAGCAGGTACTATGTTCCGAATTGAAGGGAATTGTAGCTAGTGTAATTACTGGAGTAACGAGAGTTAACATCATGTCTCAGGGCGATGAGGGCAATGTGGTCCAATGTATACTATCCTATCTAGCGCCACCTTGTTATGGGCAGGCGTATCACCTACCATCGGACAAACGTTCCGGTCGTAGAGTAAAAGCCTGCCTAGACTGTTTCTAGCAAGGAAGACCTACCACCAAATAAATTTACTTGCCAATTAAGCTGTGGTACTAAAAGAAAGATTGTTACATAGTATTTCACTTTATTTATTTATTTTTAGTGCTAAAAGGTACGACCGCAGCTCCTACTTCCGCCGCCATGCAGTACTAAACGATCAACACTTGTTTCCGGTTGGTATGGCGCTGTAGCTATTGAAATTACTGAGGTAACGAAACCCGTGTATATCCAAACACAATGTGGAGCAGTGTATGTCCTAAGTAATGCCAAGTTGTAATATGTTAACGATGTTGCAGCTGCTGGTTGTAATGGTTATATAAATGCGGGAAGATCACGAAATCTCTAGTACTTTAATAAATCGAATACCTGATGATATTATCCTTCATCTGTACTTCACTGGGAATCGAACCTGTGCATCTCCGAATTACAGCTGATTTAAGCTTTGATTAAGCTTATACTGTATTAATTTATCTATTAACTGCATACGGAATGTTAGTTAGGTGAAGTCGCACGGGGAAGCCGGCTGATGCCGCTTACTCATGTCACCGAATGCGAATTCCTAGTAACAGCGGCATTGTTACCGGCCAATGCGATCACCGTGACCTTGGTGAGGGATGAGTAATGTTAGTTTTGAGCTAACTAGGCATTTGGATCACGTCCCGGGCGCGGCGGCGCGTGCGCCCCGCGCGGCAACAATGTGCGATTGTTATGAGTAAACGCTTATGGTGATAATGTTTTAATTTAACCACGGACCAAAAAGGAGGAGCTGGAGATGCAGCCAGGGTATTCGTCTATCCGTTTTATTCATTCTATTATTTTATTATACAAAGCGTATAGACTTGATAATACACGATCAACCCTGTAGTCTCGGGCTAGTAAGAATAAGACTAAGGTAAGCCCTGCCCGTCGTAGAAGGCGACTAAAAGGGTCTAGGAGTTTCGAAGGCCTTGAGGGTGAGGGCTCTTATCCCTCAACAAGCGAACCTGTGTCTAGGAGGGTTAAGCCCTTCCACAGAGACGTGTTAACACAAAGTGTAGAGGCACCGGTGTGTTCTGTAAGAGATCCCGGATCCTCTCCGAATGCACTGATGCAGAGTGCCGAGGTTTTAGTGAGTAAGAACATCACATAAACATGACTTCCCCACAGAAGCAGGGTATCTTTAGAAGATTTCCCTTGGAAAGCTAAAAAAAAAAGATGATACACGATGTCTACTGAAAAGTAGTGGCGCAAGTTAGGTTGTTAAACACCACCACGCCAAACGCCACATCATTGCTTTTTTATGTAACTGAGCGACGAGACCAGCGGGACGTTCAGCTGATGGTGAGCGATACGTCCGCCCATGACAACGTGGCGCAAGTTGAGATGGTATGCATTGCACCACATTGCGCTCGTCGCCTGAGACATGAGATGTTGGGCCGAGTTACCCCAGTAATTACACTAGCTACAACGTTCTTCAAACCGGAACACAGTATGTTTGCATAGTACCGTGTATTTGTGTAAAAAGACGTAGCTATATATATATTTGGGTTGTGATGCAACTGCAGCGGAGCCGGATGCGCGTGCTCTTAATTTTTCTTATGCGGAAAAAACTGACCTCTAACCGGAAACGCGTTCAAGTCGACATCCATACTCCATATCCGTCAAACGGGGTTAGATTATTGATGTAATTAATTTGTAGTCACTGTATCGGACAAAACATTCATCTTTTGGTCCGTTCCTGTTTGTAACCAGCTTTTAATTATTTTTTTCGCCAACTTTTAACCAGTGGATGGTGGAAACCCTCAGTCTCACAGAAAAAGCGTTACCGGAACGTAAAGTATACATTTTTTTTTAAATCATACTCGTATACCCAGTATAATTATCACACTGTGCAAGTGAACTTTTAAAATTATAATCATTTTTTCCTCATACATATAGGAGACATCCCTCCAATACAAGTGCTCATCTCAATGTCTGGAACCATAAGATCGGGAGACTTGAATATTCCTTTTGCCAGATTGTCGGACCTGGTGGAGGGCCTGCCAACGCTTCGACTTCCGGTACGCGTTCGCCAAGGACTGCGGGATTTAAATTAGCGGGAATGAACTGGATGCGGGCAGCGCTGGACCGATCAATATGAAAATCTTCGATGATGATGATGACAAAACTTTTGATGTTCTCTCGTTAGTTGTTCTTAATAGAAAGATACATTGGTTTTAATGAAATCAATATTTGACCAGGGAATTAAGTTGGTGACTGCAAAAGGCAAAGTGTCCGTTAAACAACGAGATCGTGGGTTCGAATCCCGTTAACCGCCTTATTATCCAAGCTCGTTGTTTGATAATCAATCAGTGATGTTGAATCCGTTCGTTAAGATGATTGTCTATGGTCATGCCTTCCTAACATGTTTGTCTTCATGATTAAAGTGTTCATGTAAAGTCTAGACACATTTAACTTAAGTCAAAGTAGTAAATCTGCTTTTACTACTTAACAGTATTGTGTTCCAGTTTGAACACCACGGTCATCATATCTGTCAAGGTGACGAGTACATTATGGTGCAGTTCCGAATACCATCAAATGAACGACCGACTCGGTATAACTCTTCGTCCTTTAAGCATAAACATATTGGTGATAGATCATTTCTTGAAGACAGTGCAGGTTGATGCCACGGCAGGCCTCTTGCAGTAAAGTAAATCCTGCCAGATGTACAAATAGACCTGAAGGTTTTTCGGGCGTCACGAGCTTTTCAGGTGAGGGCCCACGTAGCCTAGTGAACAAACACGAAGTGGACGGCATGGTGGTAGTATTTGTCGTAGCACAACGTCTTCCGGTACGCGGTCGCCATTCGAGGACCTTGGTACCCCATCGACTGTCAGTACGTCCATAAAAAAGGTCTAATGCAAATGGCGAGTAGTTAAACCGGAAACGATTTAATCAGGTGCATGAGAAATAATCTTAACATATATACCATAACGTTCTAGGAGGGATCTCATCATCATCATAACAAATCAACTGCAAACATTTACTTTAAACAGTAAAGTGTTAAAATCAAGAAAAAAAAAGGATCTATATTCCCAACGCGAATCGTCGGTACAGCTTCCGGTGCGAATGGCCGCGGTCGGAAGTCACGTCAAAGATTATCGTCAGCCAAATATTGCCTTTACGGAGTTCAATCACACCTTAACAACGACCTAACACTGTGCCGGTGGAATAGGAAAATACCTGCCGAGCTCTTCATGTCGCGGTGCTGCAGCAGGAACAGCATCCTTTGACTTCTTCTAGGTACTGTCAAGAAGCTGATAATCCTATCGAAGGAATTTCAGTTTAAAACTGATATAAAGAACGATGGTATAACTTCCTTGAGAATTCAACTAGTGGCAGGTCTTTGTTGGTGGTAACCGTCTAGGTACCACCGCAGCTCACATTCCTGCCGCCGAACAGTAGTGTGCAAACATTACTGTGTTCCGGTTTGAAGGGCGCTCTAGCTACGGCAATTACTGAGATAATGAGGCTAATTATTGCTTCAACGCAATGAGCGCAAAATGTTGCTTCGTCAAAAAACCTGATGGTAAGTGATACGCCTGCCTAGTTAGGATATCTTATTATTAGTATTGTGCTCGTCTCAACCGTAAGACAGTAAATCTGGTTACTCCAGTAATTTCACTAGCTACAGCCTCCTTCAAACCGGCACACACCATTGTTTCTCGGTGGCAATAGGCGCTGCGGTAGTGGATACTTTGACAGATTCTGACAACAGTGAACTACCACCGGTATAGTACGAGGAGTGGTCCCGAAAGACCCGATACGATTTCACGTCACGTCCCGTCCCGCTGTCGTCACGTCGGGTGGACCTGATTGCCGCAGTGCACTGAGCATTGATAATCAGTTCACTTCCTAAACACTTTTACTGGTGATAGGTCTCTGTGGACGGAGACCGTCCAGGTGGGTATTGCAACCGACAAATATTACCGAATTCAGGATTGAAGGGCGATGGTGCTAGTAAAATTATTTGAATAACGAGTGCAAGGAGGTGCAGTGAATAACATTCTAAGGAGCGCCACGTTCTGTACTGGCGTATCATTTACCATCAGATGAACATCCCGCTCGTCTCGTCGCTTAATTGTATTAAAAAAAACACCATTCACACCCAGGCGCCATTTTGTAATGACGCAGCCGGAATAAGTATGATGAGTAGTATAAATGTTTTCTTCTTATCCCCTCCATTGCGAAATACTAATTTCATTATAATCATATCGTCTATCAAATGATTTGTTTTCAAAAGCTCAATCGATTAATCAATCATCCGCCGATAGACGTCCACCGCTGGACACAGGTCTCGAGAAGATCTTCACATCGATCGGTCCAGCGCTGCGCGTATCCAGCGTCTTCTCGCGACCTTACAGTCAACATGGCTTCCATACCGTCATGCTATAGGGGTTATCGTTTGTAGGGGTTCATATGATAGGATTTAGGCCATTTCTCACCACGCTGACCCAATGCAGTTTGGTGGGAGTCAGAGCCTCGTTTGTTTATTAGCAGGGTGCACCACGAACCGGTAAAGTTGGCTTGAGTCTCGTGAGTTGTTGTGCGGGACCCCTTACATCCCTTCACGAACTCAGTCCACATAAATTCATACAACTATATATATATACATACATATGTCTTTGATTTTTTTTTAAATTTGATACGCCTGCGCATAAAAACGTGGCGTCAGAATGTTATACACTGCACGACATTGCGCTCTTCGTCTTGAGATATAAGATCTCCTTACCTTATTACATTAGCTACAGTGTCCTTCAAACCGGAATACAGTAATGTTTCAACACAACTATTTGTCGGATGCAATTGGCGCTTCGATGGTGCCTACCTAGACGGTCTCCGGCAATAAAGACTTACCTTACCATCAGTGAATAATATCATCATCATCCAATGTACGTCCACTGCTGGACATGAGCTATACGTACGTTATATACTCAGAACGAAATACTATAAGAGAATATTATATATAATAGACCTGGAACTGTCTGAGGAGACTGATGGTTCGACCTGGTCTCCAGCCATCATGGCATATAAACTGAAATGCTGCTAACTGGTAGACGTACAGACTATCCCACAGAGCATTACAGAGTTCATAGACTTATGATACGAGAACCAAAGGGATTTTATAGGGTAGAAAACCAACCCCCACATAATCTTTACTACACTTTAAAAAGACAGGGTATCCTTTCCAACATTTCTTCGTGACCAAAAAAAAAAACAAAACAGAAATTTACAGCAGTCCTAAATGAGACTCGATTAAGAGAACAATGTCGTGTTGATAAGACTTTGTGCAACGTCGGCTTGTGTATAGTCCCGCCGAAACCGGAAGTGTTTCGTGCTCTTACGTCACAGAAGGTTCCGCAAGCTTTTGGAACTAGAAGCGGGCGATTGCCTCGAGTGGAAAAAAGTCATTATTACGTGCAACGCGAGTCGGAAGCGATCGGCGCACGTTGGGTAATTTCCGGCAGTATTCGGCAGCGATTAGGGTGACCATAACACTAGACGACTAGGGGACTAGGAGGCTAGACAAAATTGATCGCACGCATCTAGAACATAGCCTGTGGAATAACAAATAGCTTTATTGTCTCCTTGGGAGATAACGTTCTGACTCCCAGCAGTGGGAATAAATAGTGAGTTGTTTATTATTATTATAAATATATAGTAAAGCACTAGATTTCGGTATCGGATAACACCTGGTGAACAGATGGATTTAACTGTCTCGTTGAGATACAAGGCTCGTCGTCTTAACTTGAAGCTGATTGAGGAAAGTAGTATACATAAAAAGTACACTAAGACTGGTCACCGAAAAACGCATCAACATCGTCGTTAGATCGTAATTCAGCATTGGCCGTGCATTTTTAATGTTTTTTTTTAAAGTCATCGGCCCCGAGGCGGAAGCGTCCCGTCTGCGCGGAAGCGGCCATTGTGCATTTTATGTTGTTTTTTTTTTCATATCTATTTTCGTCACATTCGCAGGATACGGCGGCCGGTTCGTTGACACCGGCCTGAACATCCACTAATCGTTGGTGAGGTGTCGCCGTTGGAGCGGCGTCCGTGAGTCGCATCCGTTAGCGTCGAAAGAAGGAAGCCAGAGGAAGGTTCGTAGTTTTAATAACTGGACTATTCGATGGTTGGTCTCCATTGCCGGGGACCGTCCAAGCACCACCGCTGCTCCCATTTCCGGCGATAAACAACACTGTGCCAACATTACTGTGTTCCAGTATAATGCAGTGCAGTGCATATCATCCTAACTAGCGCCACGGTACAGTGGGCAAGCGTATGGCTTACCGTCGAGTGAACGACTCACTCGTCTCGTCGCTTCTTTGAATTAAAGAAGTCCTGATGTCCTGGTCGCTCGAAATCCCTGAATCGCCTAAAGGATCGACTAAGTACCAGCTGATGATATAAATTAACAACCCCAGCAAATAGTTCACTAATTCAGTTAAAAGTTTATATATGTATAAATAATAAAGCCAAACACTGAAGTTGACAGGGGGTGTTAATGGGTTGAAATCCCTTATAACCTTCACTCACAGTTGAGGAAGGAAGACAGAGATAAATCTAGATCCTTCTATCCGATAAAATACACCTTTTTTTAAATAACAACGTAAGAGTTTTTTTATGTACTTTTTATATATTATACATTGAAACAAAGATATATCTTCAAAATTAACCCCTGTGGTGTTAGGCACCTACCTACCCTGGCAAGGGATTTACCACCAATGAATGGTACTTGCTTTATTGATCATCCTTTGAATCATCACGAGGTCTCCGAAACTATAAAATTTAATAAAGTTATTGCTTCCGCCGTTTAGAGATCAGCTAAGAATAGCTTTTATAAAAGTCATCCCCCAAAAAGAGTTTCGGGGGTGTTATGGATGGTAAATAACTAGTATAAAGATTAAAGGTGAAAAAACGAGCTTTAGACCCTGTTTAAAACCCAGGTCTGTGTGTGGAGTACTGCTGCCCTATTTGTAGTACTTGAGAGAAAGGTGCGGTACAAGGATAGTGGGTAACCAGAGGTTAAGCGCATGACGTAAGGTAGTTAGTCTTTTAGTGTTCCGCCCAATGCATTTCGGAGAGCGTGTTCAGCAATTTCATGGTTTAATACCACCATTGCCTATTTTCTATCAAACGTGAAGACACATGTCAAATATTCATCCCTTCTTTGTCAAAATTTCGAGCATTGATCGAGCAAAACGTTTCCTTCCGACTTTATTGATGCGAACAGCAGTCTACCGGCGTCAGTGTTTCCGCACAGCTATGACGTGGAAGTCTTCAAGAGAAGAGCGAATATGCTTCATCTAGATGAGTGCTCTTTATCACCTAGATTACATTTCCGATCTTTTTATCTGGTGGGATCGTAGTCACGCATTAGACTATATAATAGAAAAAAAAGGATGATCTATCCAGACGATCTGATTACCACGATCGATTAATACAAATGTAAACAATTAACTACCATATATGTGATGTTAAAATTATATCCAAAACAAAAGAAAGCGACAGGAGATAAGCATCAGCCGGCACAGGCGGTCACGGCACATTAAAAGCTCGTACCGGGGCAGTTACGAGCACAAGTGGGCTGGTACAAACAAACAGTAGTCGCGGCCTAATAAGGGCCCCGCTTCGTGTCCGCTTGGATTTGGACAAAAAGCACTTGTAGCCGCGGCTTAATTGCCCACGGCCCGATTTGGGCCCGGCCGGGGGACCAAATGACCACAAAAGGCTGACGGCGAGACGCCCACGCGACCACAGCTCTAACACCCGATCGAATCAGCCAACTATATATACCTTGACCACAGTTTTAGATCATGAGACAATTAGACCGATGACAATCTGGTCACCATCAAATCTCACATGTTCTCTCAACAGCCAATTTACGTCCCCACTGTTGGGGCGCAGGCCTACACTGAACGCGAACTGACGGCGATGGGCCATAGTCACCACGCGGGCCGAATGCGGATTGGTGACTTCACAGACACCTTGGATGAATTCTAATTCATGTGCAGGTTTCCTCGCGATGTTTCCCTTCACCGTTTGTATTTCGCTGTTGTTACTTAAGTTCACAAATGTACATAACTTAAATTTTAAAGTCATCGGTACATGCCGAGATACGAACCCGCGATCTTCGCAATGAATGCCGCACGCTCTCACCATTAGACCTCACATGTTAGTAGCTGATAAAAAAACACCGTCAACTTCAACACATGTAGAGTAACCCTCGGAACAGAGACATCATAATGACAACGTACATCGGACTGTATGTGATACATCTCTCAACAAGATGATGATAGGATGATACACTACATAACATTGTGCTCATCATCTTAAGCTAGATAATATAACAATAATTTCACTAGCTACAGCGCCGTTCAAACCGGAACACGGTAATGTTTCCACACTAGTGTCCGCGTGTAGTAGAAGCTGCGGTGATAACTACCAACAAGTACTTCATAAAAACATTATAAGTTAGACTTATTACACTTTAAATAACTTAACTAAAGACCACCCACGATGCCATGGCGGTACTGAAGGATGTCCGGGTGCGTGGCCGGGAATATCGTACCACTGTCCTCTAAGTGACCGCGCTTAACTTAGATTATACTTAACGCTAGATATATTAGAAGTCGACCACCTACTTAGATAAGCAATATCGTGAGCGGATTATTTCAGATTCTTTTTTACAAAATATCTAGATTTTCTTTAGGTAATCAGCATCATTAGATGCCCTCAAACTGAAGTACGGCGATCAGGTTCAGAATACCAATTCGATCCTCAGCTATTATTTTTAACTGATGCTTTTAAGCCGGTCCGCTCCTTTACGTCTTCAAACCATTTCTTGCGCTGTCTACCAGGTCCTCGTTTTGCAGGAATTTTGCCCACCACGTTCCTCATAGGTAATAACAATGTTTAACGAATACCCCTCGTGATGGTGACAGTAATCTGATAGTAAATCCCACTAATCTATAGTCAAGTATTGAAATTAAAAATTATAGTAACGATGTCTCTTAATGTTCAAATTTAAAATTCGAACTCGAACTGGCAACCATAGACAATGTTCCTAAACTGATGAGCTCTTACCACTTCATATTCTAATAAGAGCCCTAAGGTTCTATATCATAGAGCTCTAGCTCATATACACTTCAATAGTTTTATAACACGGAAGTCTCTGCTTCGATTCCAGACGGATGCATCTCTGCGGTACTCCACATATGGATCCGGTATCGAACCGGAAACGGTCTTGTCACAAAAAGGTCGTAGCTGTTGCGCCATGGAAGCAGTTCGCATAACGATACAACTAATGAAGGATTAACGGGAGATGTACAGGAAGTACGGGTAAACTAATGAATGCGATTGTAGCACAAATCCATCTGGATTACCAGGATATAAACTGAAGGATAACAAAGCATTAGGATGATCAGCAAGATGGAGGGACCGGGTGCGGTCTCGCCGCAAATTATATTCAGTGTAGACCTTTAACAGGATATAGCATAGTGAAAGAATAAACATTATATTCAGGTTAATTTTTAAGAGTATGAGGTGTATTCTCTACGGAGGTGTTAAATAGAAAAAGAGAGTAGTGACTCCTCTAACGCAGCAATCCAAAGTGAATCTGGTCCATGAGAGTACCAGCATAATATACTGAAGATTGGAGTTTGAACTAACAGAGGGAAACGTTGGAATTATTAGAAAATTTCTCTCTCTCTCTCTCTTTATATATTTCTTCGTATATTCAGAATGTAAATTATTCTCCAAGGTGTGCAGAGTGAGTTCACATGCGGTAGGAGAAAAATATTGTACTCTGGTTAATTTTTAGAGAATGAGATGTACCCACGTTTTGAGTGTAATAAGTACAGAGAGAGAGAGCGATTGGTCGACAATTTTTATTGATGGAAGTAGGAGATAACAAAAGAGAGAGATTGAAATAATGTACTAAAGATTACAACGTTTCTCTCTTTCTCTCTTTTCTTCATATATTTCTTCCTATATTCAGAGTATAAAGCATTTAGAGTAGATTTCTGTTGCCGAAGTTCGTTTAGGCAGTTACCACCTTAATGCCTATTGCAGCCGACGAACAGTACTATGTTCAGGTTTGAAGGGCGTCTGTGGCTAATGTAATTACTGAGGTAAAGAGACTCAACATTTTATGGTTCAAGTGACGAGCGCAATGTGATGCGGTCCATCCTTATTGGGGCCACGTTGTTATAGGCGGGCGTATCATTTACCATCAGGTGAACGTGCCGCTCTTCTCGTCGCTTAATTGGCTGTGTGGTAGAGTAGTAGGCCACAGTACTATGAGGAGTCGAAGGATGAAGAAATTATACAGAAACGCGTTCTGTCTCCTTCTCTCACAGGCTGACCCATATAAACAGATAGCTGTATCTCTGTCGTTACACTTTTTCGTTTCATAAAATCCAATTCACGTCATCTTTAAAGAAGTTAATATTCAGAAATGTTAAATGATTAATAGTTAGCTACACATTTAACTACATCGTCTTAAGACTACTAATATATAATTTTACCTACAATTTGAATGTGGGACGTCTCTAAAAATCATGAGCTGGATCCTCAAAGAGCTTTAGCTTCCGATGATGGAAAACATCGCGAGGAAACCGATATGTTTCAAGAACGACAGCTTTTAATGACCATTGACGCTAACCTCGACTCCATTTTAGAGAGAATGTCTATCCCAACAGTGGGCACATTAAAAAGATTTAAACTGTACTATCATCAATAACAATTTGACATTATTTGTGACCCATTTTCTTCTCATCAGATTTCTCTTGCATCCTGATAAATTATTACTTTCATGCTGAAAATTTAAAATACGGCTTTGAATGTAAACGCTCCGGCAGAATCATCGCGTAGCAGGTAACCAGGGTAACCACCATAGATTGCCTTATGCTTGCATACACCGGAAACATGGATGAAGCTTGATAGCTGGCACAACCCTGACGGGAACCAACAATTTTTATTATCTGTAGTTCTTACTATAAATTTGATTTTTTATATTAAGAGATAACCAATTAAAGAAATACACAGCTATTTCATTATACCCACTGCTGGGATTCAATACCTTCTTTAACAATGAGAAAGGCAAGGCTGTTCATGCACCATGTACGCCAAGTTCTAAATGGTGTATATTATAAAACTACGAGATCTGTTAATAGTTAAAGCCAAGTGTATATTCCGTTTCTTAACTTATGTAAGGGGTGTAAGGGGGTTCGCCCGACATCTTACGGAACCCAAGTCAACCTCACCTGCACGCGGTGCACCCTTCTAAATAACAGACGAGGCTCTGGCCACCTACCAATCCGCACTCAGCATAGTTAGTTGCTACTTAATTCCTCTCAATGACCTCCAATGTGGAGATCTTTGGGGGAGGAGTATGTCCTGCAGTGAATGTCTGTCGGCTGATAAAGATGAAGTTATATAATTGTATAAATTCTTTGTCTTGAGATATTAAGCTAATAAGTAGTATGCAGTTTACTGTATTCTGGTTTGAATGACTTTCTAACTAGTAATATTGCTGTTCAATGAAATGTATGCCTTATCCTTTGTGTTTATAGTCCTTTGTGTGTAGGAATATATATATATCTATACGTATATCCTGTATAAAAATGTGACCATATGAGTAAATCGAATAAATCGTATTAAAAAACTATTGACTCTAGTATCGTAAGCTTATTAAAGTGAGACCTGTACGTTCCACATGTCTGAGGAGGAATCTTACAGTATAGAATGTAATAAAACTTTTCCTCCCGACCCTCGCGACATTCCGCTGCAGCTCCGCGTGTAGGAAATGTTCAGATTTTTCCAATACGGCGGCACTAGGAAACGAGCGCCGAGGTCTGGTTTTATTACTTGGTAATAAATTGTAAGGTCACACGTTTGAATCTAATAAGGCATAGATTGTTGGAGAATGCTGGTTACAGGGATCAATAAACAGATTTTTTTTTATTTTACGAAGCAATGGGACGAGCTGGATGTTGACCTGATCGTGAGTGATATGCCCGCTCATAACAACGCGGCACTAGTTAGGATGTCATACACTACACTACATTGTGCTCGCCATTCATACGGAAGAGCGGAACAAACAGTCAGAGTTCTGTTTCAATAGGAAGTCGGTGTCTTCAGGATAAGAATGAATACGCTGTTAGGACGCTACTACGCTCTATATAGGACCGCGTCTCTTATTAACATCAGTTGATCTCGTAGTGAATCTCTTTGATATAAGTATAGCTGAATATACTTGTAATATATTTTAAGTTGAGACAGCTTTACTTGAACTCGACAACATGTTGTGCTTTGTGAATATATTTCGCGTTTAATTCCAAAACGACACCGGACTACAAATGGCGACGGCGGCGGCCGGCGCGCTGCCGGCTCCCCGTGCTGTTCGCCAGACGCCCCGCTGGCCACCGAGTTTCCCACTTTCCCAGTAGCGGCGTGAAGTGAGCGGCGCAGCGGTGGGCGGGGCGTGGGGCGTGGCGTGCACCGGCGTCAGTCAGCGCGGTGCAGCGAGAGTGACTCTACGCGCACCGTCCACGCTTTCCCGCGCATTTCGCTCCTGTCAAACGACACTCGATACTCATCACGATCAAATTCAAATTCGGAATTCTCTTTATTTTAAAAGACGAAAGTTTTAAACTCTGAACAATTTCCTGCGTACTCTCAATATAAAATACTTAACAGAGATATGCCTTTGCTTGTTTTTATCGAAACTAAAGACAAGTTTACGTGAAATAGAATATAAATTAAAGACAGTTATTGAATAAAGTAACTAATTCTTATCTGTTCGTCTCATTCTGGCACTGGGTCGATCGGCATCGAGAAGCGAAGCGATCGTAATGCCTAGGCACTACTACTACTAGCACAAAGCAATAGCAATGCTTAGAGTCGCTAGTTTTTATAACAGACGAAAGATGGATTTTTTGCCGGCGCGCCGCACCGAGCGCGCCAATCGAGCGCGCAGGCTCCGCGTATCGATAATAAAGCGACTGACCTTTATCCACACTATTTGTCGCTTGTTCATGCTTTATTCATGACTACACTGTAGCTTTTTACGGCTCAAAGTGCGTATGGAACTATTCCTAAGGCTACGGCTGCTGATAAAAAAACAAGTGCAATTGCAACGTCGGCTCTACTGCGCTGGTATAAGGCTGAGGAGTGGCGCGGACCGGTCGCAGCTAGTGTTGTAAAAGCGAACGTACGGTCGATATTATAATTGGCGCCACATTGTTCTGGTGGCGGTTCGATGCCGGGCCACAAAAACGGGTACGTGAGTGGACGGGATCGATAGATCGCGGTTTTTGTGGCGCAGCACTAGACGGAACGACATTGTTCGCGTCCGATGTCAATTAGGGATAATGAAGAACGGGATTTTTGAGCGGAGCTACGATTTGTGAATCCGCTCGCATCGTGTCTGCGCTGCCAGCGGCGGGACGCTGATCAATAGTCATTGTCACCAGTTAATAAGGAAACACCACGTCGAAACAGATCTTAAAGAGGATTACTAAAATCGGGTCTATTTTGTATCCGTACTTTTTTTTATTCACAAAGAAGCGATTAGACCAGAGGAACGTTCACCTGATGGTAAGTGATACACCTGCCCGTAACAACGTGGCCCTGGTTAGCACAGCATACACAGCAACACATAGCGCTGGTCGCCTACAGACATAAGATGTAAAAGTCTCGTTACTCCAGTAATTTCACTAGCTACAACACCCTTCAATACAGTAATGTTATGCCCACTGCTGTTTTCCGGAGGGAATAGGAGCTGCGGTAGTACTTAGACGATACCCGGTAACGAAGATCTTTTTTTTGTTATCGGAGAAGAAATGCTGTAAAGATACCTAGCTTCTGCGGGTAAGACAAGGCTATAGCCACAGGTACACTATGATATCACAGGATAACCTTGCAAGATCTTCCACAGTACGCACCGATGCCTAAGTACGTCTTAGAGAATACCGTAACCCTCGGCACTGTCGTTAAACTATGACATGGACGAGACCGGCTTGTCTATATCATCAACCTCCAGTTCACTTAGGGGGAAATGACGGCCTCCACCTACAGGGCCTTCAGATCGTAAAACCCTTTTAGTCGTGTTCTACGACACGCAGGGCTTACCTTAGTTGTATAACTAATATAATTTGACTGATTGTAGGTCTCTGTTGCGGAAGACTATCTAGATAGGTATCACTGCAGCACCTATTTCAGTACTATGCAAACATTACTGTGTTCCGGTTTGAAGGGTGTTGTAGCTATTGTAATTACTAGGGTAATGAGACTCAACATATGTCTCTGGCGACGTGCGCAGTGGTGCAATGTACACCATCTTAAACAGCGCTGCGCTGTAACAGACGTATTTGCCATCAGGTGACCGTCCCGTAGTGTTGGGAGGCGTCCCACAAGTTGGACCGACGATCTGACAGGAGTCGCAGGATCGATCGATGTGGAGATCTTTAAGGGAAGGGATATGCCTAGCAATGGACGTCTAGCCTCCCGTTTGTCTCGTCACTTCGACTTCAAGGCAGGCAAACGGAAACTTATTAATAAATAAGTTATATGTTTAGTACATAATTTTTTTGTATGGTTGAGGGGTTAACCGCACACGGTTCCCTGTATAGTGCACAGTGCTCACTGCACACTGCACACTGCAGCACTGCGCTGCGAGTAATTGGCGCGCGTACGTCTCTATCTAACGAATTTCTAATGGAGTGCGCGCGCCGGCCGTAAATCGCGCGCGCGCCGCATCTAATCGCGGCGGCGGTATCGCGCGGCGCCTTTGCACTCCTGATGCAGAGGCTGCCGCCGCCGCCGCCGCCGCCGCCACCGCCGCCGCCGCTCTCCAATTCGCGCTATCCGGAATGGTGCTAGGTGGTGATAACGCGACCGCGTCTAATTGTGTTCCCGCGCCGGGTATCGCCGCTATCCGCATTGTGCTGTGGCGCGTATCGATGTACCCCGCCAGCGGTATGCTCTGACGCTGTATGAAACATCTGCTGTCTGCTGGCGACTCTCTGTTGTCGGAGACAGACCAAACAGTAGTGTGCAAACATTACTGTTTGTATTGAAAGGTATTTTTCTTCTTGTTAAAGTGCCTCTCCAACTGGTGAGGGTTGTGTCGATCAGCGTGGTAAAAACCTTTCTGTCTCTGGTTCGGCGGAACGATTCAGGCGCCCCAGATATGCCAGTACATTCCCTGACATTCCCCGACCATGACTTTTCCCTCCCCACTGTTCGTTTTCCAGAAACTTTACCCATTATAATCAGCTGCAGAAGATCATATCATTGATGACGGAGTACACGACCATCATCATTTCAACCTATGGACGTTCACTACTGGACATAGGACCCTTGTAATGTGTTCCACAAACCACGGTCTTGAGCTGTTTGAATCCAGTGGCTGCCAGCGATATTTTTATGTCCTCTGTCGACCTAATGGTGAGTCTTCCAACGCTGAACTTTCCAATGCCGGGTCGCCATTCCAGCACTTTAAGACCCCAACGTCCATCAGTTCTATGAGCTAAGTGCCCCGCCAATTAGCATTTTAGGCTCGCGACTCGTAGGGTTATGTCGGTGACTCTAATTCTGCGCATCTCCTCATTTTTTATTTTATCATGCAGAGATACTCCAAGCATCGCCCTCTCCATCATCTGCTGTGTGACTCTTAGCTTTCTTATAAGGCTCATAGTTAGGGACCATGTTTCGGAGCCGTACGTCATCACTGGCAACATGCACTGTTCGACAACTTTGGTCTTCAAGCGCTGAGGGATTTTGGACGAAAAGACCTTGCGAAGTTTCCCGAACGCTGCCCATCCCAATTGGATTCAGCGGTTTATCTCTCTCTCGAAATTGGATCCACCTAATTGGACCGTATGCCCCAGGTATACGTATTCGTCAACAATTCGAGGACCGAGTTCTCAACTATCACCGGGTGGCGCTGAACATGAGTATTGGACATGATTTTCATCTTGTTCATATTCATATGAAGGCCTACCTGTTAAGAGACTCTGCTGAGGTCACTGAGCATTATATTGAGGTCTTCCAGAGTCTCCGCCATGACGGCTATATTATCGGCAAACCGTTGATGAATAATGTACTTGCCATTGATGTTGATGCCAAACCCATTCCAATCCAAAAGCTTAAAGATGTCCTCCAGCA
Source organism: Ornithoptera priamus (assembly GCA_029034505.1). Lineage (NCBI taxonomy): Eukaryota > Metazoa > Arthropoda > Insecta > Lepidoptera > Papilionidae > Ornithoptera > Ornithoptera priamus. Next base: position 2,060,877 of record JARDWD010000219.1, on the reverse strand, counting down.
CAGCGGTAAAGAGCTTAGGAGAGATTACATTTCCTTGGCGTACTCCTCGCCGTAATTGGATAGGTCTCGTAATCTGGCTCTGTACACGGATTGACATGTGGAGGTTTCGTACGAGCTCTTCAACAGTTGGATATACCGATAGTCGATCCGGCATTTCTGAAGTGCTCTCAATACTGCCCAGGTTTCCACTGACATCGAATTGAAAGCTTCCTCGTAGTCCACAAACGCTAGGCAAAGTGGTCGGGTATACTGCTCGGTCTTCTGTATAACCTGCAGCAGCGTGTGGATGTGGTCTATGGTACTAAAGCCTTTACGGAAACCGGCTTGTTCGGGAGGCTGGAAGTCGTCAAACATGACTCAGAAGCTAGAAGCGTAGTCTGTGGTTTTTCAACAAAGTGTTATCACCTTTTTTGAAGAAAAGAACCATCACAACCCTGCGCCATGCTTCGGGAATCGTACCCTAATGAATAACGGAATTGAACAATCGCTGGAAGATTTACAGTATCGGTGTCCCCCTGCTTTCAGGAGTTCTGCCTTGATTCCGCCATCCCCAGGTGATTTGTTATTTTTAAGTTGTCTAAGAGTAAGATTAAGTAGGTAGTGAAATTACTGCAGTAACCAAACTTACTATCTACCACGTAATTTTTTTTTTACTATACCGCTTAGGTGGCAAACAGGCTTGCAGCCCGCCATATAGACATAACCCTCACCCAAAGACCTGCACACCGATCACTCCTGATCCGCTCTCAGCGGCTTCGTTTATACCTTTGTCGTATTTGAGGTGGAACATGGACCCAAGTAAGTTGCTCCACGACCTGTTAACTTGTTCTTACTAAGTGACAGACCGTGGATCCGGGTCCATGATTCCAGCATCATATAAGAGCATCATGTAAGAGTCGCTATTGCTTTCAAACGCTTACATCATCAGAATCAAGAGATGAACAACCGAACCTCTCCGTTCGCAAACTGATGATTTCAGTTTAATAGGGATGTGCACTGTGCAAATACGGTCACACGCCGATATCGATGTATCGGCGATCGATTACACGTCTCGATTAAATTTAACGAACTTACCGCGCACCCATCCATCTGCATCTTACCTGAAATTAAAACACATAAAGGTTAAATCAGAAACTGACAACTTAACGTATTAAAGTCACCGTTGTTTTAAATTACAAACATAAAGTAAGGAAGCTAAGTAAATAATAAGTTATAAGCTAACATTAAATATTCAAGCTGAAGTGGCAGCGGGCCCGCCAAGTCTGTTGCTTCAGTGACGGTCGATGGGGGTGGAAAGTCTTGGAGTGGAGGCCGCGTACAGATCGCTCTCCCTCCAAATAAACCGATGACATCATCAGGGCAGTCGGAGGTGGGTGGATTTTTTTTTTTTTTTTTATTAACGTGTGTAACAAAATGCTAACGGATTGCACACCCCGTACCAATACTGGGCCGGTAGTGGGGTAGTGTCGGACTCCAACCGACTAAAAAGCTTCACACGGTATTCCATCACATCCGCAAGGAATGCACGAGGGTCACGGGATAACGCTTTGGACAGTTCTTCCGCAACCCCCGTTCGGTGCCCGGATCGAACGGGCCCGCCTCGGGGAGGGATGTGAAGCATCCCTCCCAATTGACAAATCCCTATCACTTAGCGGCGACGCGTCGGAATACGAGATGCGTCGCCAGGTACGCCCCAGGAACCCTTTCCAAGGGGGGCGCCGGACCGACGGCCCTTGTCGGTCGCGGCGCCAGGTTCCTCTGCCTAAGGAGGCAAACGGCGGTGGAGGTGTGTGGATGCGACAAGCTGACGATCACATTTGGTGGAAGACATCGGAGAAAGCCTATATCCATCAATGGATAAACAAAGGCTGATGATGATGATGATGAAGCTAACATAATATGTTGCACAGCTTATAAATCAGGTATACACTGGTGGTAGGTCTCCTGTTGCTGGACACCGCCTACATACCACCGCAGCTCCTATTGCAGCTGACAAACAGTACTGTTCAAACATTACTGTGTTCCGCGCTGTAGCTAGTGTAATTACTGGGGTAACGAAACTCAACATCTTATGTCTAAAGAGGTCGAGCGTAATGTGATGTGAATGACATCCTAAATAGCGCCATGTTGTTATGGGCGGTCGTATCACTTACCATCAGGTGAACGTCTCATCGCATCCTCGATGAAAAAAACCCTGTTCCACATTGAGTATACGACATGAGACGTCGAGTCTCGTTACCCAAGTAATTTCACTAGCTAGAGCGCCCTTCAAACCGGAACAGAGTAATGTCTGCAAAATGTTGTCAATCGGCTGCAACAGGCGCTGCGGTGGTACCTAGTTGGTCTCCGGTAACAAAGACCTACCACCGATACCACCACACCACATATTGGATATTGTGCCAGAGTCAAAACTCCGCGGGCGATATTCTCTCGCCAATCGATATAAATCAATACATTGTGATTTCGTTACATTACAACAGATTTGCGAGACGCGCCAAATCACCGGTCCTGATGGTGGTATCACATTACGGCCAATTTGGGAGCCCCACCCCGTGCACCCCCCGTGCACCCCACGCGCACCCCACACGCCCCGCCGGCACTTTGATGTTTAAGCGAAAAGTAAACGCGACGCGGTAATTGCTGTAGTTTAGTGATTCACATTAATAAATATCGATATCGATAAGGATCATCATCATTATTCACTATCAACTGCTGATCATGAAACTGAAGAAGAACGATGAAGCATATTCTAATAATCTTCTCCACTTTACTAAACACAAAGCCTTTGCTAATAGGACTCCGTTGCTATAGATAGCTTAGATAGGTAGCACAGCAGCGCCTATTGCGGCCGACAAGCAGTACCGTGTTCCGGTTCGACGGGTGTTGTAGCAAGTCAAATTGTTGTGGTAACGAGATTTAACATCTTATGTCTCAAGGCGAGCAAAATGTAATGCTGTGTATACCATCTCAACTAGCAACACGTTGTTGTGGATAAGTGTAGCACTTACCATCAGGTGAAAGACTTGCTGATTTGAACTTATGCCATTTTCAAAAAAAAAAAACATTAAATTTAATGTTATGTAAAGACTACATATCCTTTCCTTTCTCTCTGTGTCTCTTTCTAGCTACATATATTCCTATTTGAAGATGGGATCATCATCAGCTGATAGACGTCCATTACCGGACATAGGCGTCTCCCAAAGATTTTCGCATCGATCGGTCCACCGTCGCCGGACACCAGGGTCTGTCCTTTATAGTTTATTTGGATGGATTTCGACCATATCCCAATGCGGTTTGATGGGAGCCAGAGCCTCATTTGTGGTTTAGCAGGGTGCACCAGGAGCAGGTGAGGATGGCTTGGATCCCGTGAGTCTACTGCGAGTTATACTCGACACATATATAATTATATAGTCTGTATTGTCTATTAATAACGGAATAAAAGGTATTAAACATCCTCACAGACCTTAACGGATCGACAGTCCTGCGGCGGCCGAAGCCACGGGAAGGGCGGGATGAGTCAGGCGAGGACGGAGAGGGCAATGGGAAGGAGGGATGGTGGTGTGTACCTATTAATACACCGCCGCCCAATTCTAATGTTCCCCGGGTTGATCAGCGCGTAATGCGCACCTGTCACAAAACACTCACTAACTGAGACAGACGGCGGCGCTGCAGCGGCGGCAGGGCTGCCACTGCTTCAATAATACACAATATTATAAAATCAATTAGTAATCGATTTATTCGAAGCCATTCGACTAGCTGACTGACTATTCTAAATATGCCGTTGTGACAGCATCGCTATTCCGGCTGTCAACACACGACAGCTGGACATTGATGGGGTGTTGAGACGAGGGAGACGTTAGTGATATGCTTGTTTGTAAAATATAACACTTCCTCTTCTTCTTCTTCTTCGTCGGTATCACTCTTGACAGAGTGGTCGTGGTCATCACTTTAGGTGTTGGTCGTAAACTTAACAACTCGTCGCCATTCCTCTCTGATGGTCGACTTCTTCGTGTATTCATATAGTGTTAACGATGATGAGCCATTTACTGCCGCCTTTATCAGGTCACTCCATCTCAGAGGCGTTCTCCCTCGCGGCCTGGTACCCTCAACTTTTCCCTGGACTAATATAGCAGTAGTTAAAATGATATTTACTGCACCGCATTGTTCGTCGCCTTTACTTAAATCTCGTTGTTGCGGCAAGTTTAATAGCTACAACGCCTTTCAAGCCGGAACTCAGTAATATTTGCGTAGTACTGAAATAACAGCTGCGGTGGTACTCACTTAGACGGTTTCCAGCAACAGAGACCTACCATCAATTTACCATCGAATGGGACAGACGTCAATCATTAATGTATATTACATAAACAAATCGATGTAGAGTTCTTTGGAGGCCTATGTCCAACAGTGGAAGTCTATCGGTTGATGACGATGATGATGATGACATAAAAAGTGGCATATCATATAGAATTTAAGATGTGTACCTTCAAAATGTAGATGTTCTTTAACGATAAATCGATAAATCGAAGAATGTTGTTAAAAATGCATATGTAAATGATACCGCGGTCAGCCCTAACTATCGATAAGATCACATCACTGGCTGTCGATAATTACGACGCGACGCGCGGTACACTCGGTGTCCGCGCGTCGCCGCCGCGGGCGCTGCGCGTAATTTGTGTGCGCGCGTCTTTCTTTCTTCTGCCGACCGTACTTTCTTAACCGGGGCGTCCCCGTGAAAGTACAATCCGTTGTAGCGATTACAAAAGAAATGGAAACGCGCTGCCCTCCGCGGCTGGTTCCGGTTGTCGCGCCCGCTCGCACTGTAACCGCGACTTGAGCGCATCCGTGGTGTGGCGGTTGACCGCTTTCCACTACTGATGATCTTGATTCGATTCTGGTTGGTTTAATAGTGAGAAAGTATTTTAAAACTACCCTATTATATAACTTATGAAATGTTTTGTTATATATATATATACATAGATGTCCAGAGATCCATCGACTCATCGCGAGAGAACTATTAGACATAGACACTCAAAATTTGGTAAAGATATAGCTTCCGTCGTTTCGAGGTCAGTTAGGAACAAATTTTACAAAATTCCTTCCTCAAAGGCAGTTGCGGGGGTTTCATGGTCTGCGTAGCGGAAAAAGCCTCGCAGATTACTTTTATAAAATGGTAACAAAGTATTTTCAAACTACCCTTATATTTACTGGTGGTAGGTCTCCGTTATCAAAGACCGTCTAGGTAGGTATCATCACAGCACCTATTTTAGTAATATGCAAAAATTAGTTGTAGTTAATGAAATTACTAAGGTAACAAGACTTAACGTCTTATGTCTCGAGGCGATGAGCGCAACGTAGTAGTGTATATCATCCTAACTACCGCCACAATTTTATGAGGCAGTATCACCTGCCATCAGATGAATATTCCTGCCGTCTCGTGTTTGAATAAAAGAACTCTACTGTTTCGTTTTGAATGGCGCCGTTCATAGTGAAATTACTGCGGTAATCAAATTTAACATCTTATCAGCTGTTGTGAGGCATTGGTGCGTCGGCTTGCTTCAGTCTCGAAGGCGAATAATAAAAGGCGCTTAATGAGTAATCTACTTTAAGAAAGCTTTCTCCTCTTACTACGAATACGAGCTGAACAATAATGACACCCATTAATGAGTAATGAGCAAGTGGATATCATCACCAGGCTGCGCAGCGCCACCCCATCATTAGTGAAATGATCACCGCGTCCGCTCGCTCACTGTTCGATAGTCTTTGTACCCATTGCCCCGCCGCTAACTAATACGAGTGTTTGTTTAAATCTACAACGTCTTTGTTATCGGTGCGTGGTACAAGTGACAAAGTGATAGCGTGTTTTATTTATTATATACTTTTAAGGATTTATGTGGCCCCGCATAACAACTCACTAAACCCAAGCTTCAGCTGCTCGTGGCCTGGCTCCCACCAACTCGCATAAGGCCAACGTTATGGGAAATGGCTCAAGTTCCCCATAAGAATCCATATTCAATCGATGTGGAAAATTTTGAGGAAGTTCTATGTCCAGCAGTGGACGTCTATCGGCTGATGATGATGATGATTATATAACTTTATAATTTTTTATTTGACCTAGTGTGACAACGAGCACGATGTTCAAATGATGGTAAATAACAGGCCTGCTCATAACAATGTCTTCGACAGCGACCTAATGAAGTTTATGGAGTCAGAATAAATTACAGGCTTTAATGCAGCAGTGGTAGTACTTGTTAGATCTGCGCATGCTGAATGTGACAGTTAAATCATCTCGAGATATGTGAAAACAAATTTTTGGAACTTCTGGAAATCTGGTTTTTGAAGGTACCAATATATAATTTACATTTACATGTGTAACATTACCGTGTAGCAGTAAGACGATGTTACGAATAGGGAAAGTATTGAAACAATCTATTATCTCCGAATACATTAGGATTATCGCTGTGTCATCAAGATTATTTTACCTCATTGTATAATATATCAAAAAAAAAATCAGTAAAATTTACTATCGTTAGTATTAGGTGCGGAAATCAGCTTAAATCATTTGATAGTTATATTTAACTAGATAGAATTGAACCGTGTTCAACAGTCGCTCAATCAATTTCGATGAATGACAAATAAGGAGCGATGATTACTCTCCGCCCATTTCCCCTCACCATCGCCACACCGATGTTTGTCAAACTTTTGATAACAACGGTTTGTATTGAAGTTCGACGTACATTGCGCGCCTCGTTCACTTTTATGACTACGTGTCATACAAATTTCATACTGAGCCAGCAATGTATTTAACTTAAAGCGATGCGACCGTTATCCGAAGTTTACATAATAAGGAAATGTTTCTGCTGTGTATAATCTGTTCAATAGGTAACTCGGGTGCCTTAGAAAAAAGTTTGTCTATTAAAAAAAAAAACTACATACACAATTTACATTTTTTAAAAGCCTAAGTAGTTAAGTAGCGATAGCTTAGATTGTAAAATGAAATCTATTGTTATTGATTTACAGTTTCCGGTGAACCTTTTACGAGGAACTAAGCCAACGTCACCTGCTCGTGGTGCACCCTGCTAATCAACAAACGAGACTCTGGCTCCCGTCAACACATTGAGCCAGCGTGGTGGGAAACGGCCAAAATCCCCCATAAGAACCCCTAAATACGACAGCCTCTAGTGCCCAGCGGCTATGTCCAGCAGCGGACGTTTATCGGCTGATGATCGTGTGACAAAACGAACTTGATGCTGAAGTTATTCAGAGAGTCAGCGGTACGAGGTTCTTCAAAGAAGAATACACTATTACAACAGGCGCCATTTTTATATACAATAGACAAATATCCCATCACATATGATGTTACATGATAGAGACTGGATCCTGATAAATGATCAGGAATACTTAATTTTTTTTTATTTTTTAACATTCACCTGATAAGTGACAACTTTAAGTGATACATTAAGTATCACATTGAAATCCATTCTGCAAGTGTTTTTTATCTCTATCATTGCTGACGGAGGAACTGGCTCCGAACGTTGTTAAAACCATTTAATATACGACGTCGACGGCAACTTGATATTTAGGATGTATACACAACACCACGTTTTACACATTCTTACTCTTCAACGCCTGATATCCATTTAATTGTATTTATTTCTATTTGAAGCGACGGTGAGTGACGTATTGATGTGATGGTAATTAATACGCCTGTGCAATTAGGATGATACACACTGCACCACATTGTGCTTTGACACATATGCTTAGCCTCGTTACCGCAGTAATTTTTTTATGCTCTCGTGATGTTACTTCTCCAATCGGGTTGCTACGGCATGTGTTTAACACCGTTTACAAAATGGCCGACACACGTTGGCGATATTTATCGCACAGATCATAAACTTGCAGAGCTGTTATTAAAGGAGTGCCTAGTAATTAAAGTCTAGAATTAATCTGATCGCCGTTAGTGCAGTTAGCAAGATTGAAAGTTACTAATGGACCTTAATGGCGAATGTGCAGATTAGAGTTGCAGGTTCGAATCTGAAATATGTAGTTTGACGTACAAATGTCTAAATACTGGCACACACTTGTGCTGACATCCTTCACCTTACTACTACTAACACTTGATTTTGAGTGCTCATACCAATATAGTGGTACTTAGAATATATATAAAACCGTATTACTTTTGGCGTAAACAAGATCTGACATTAGCTTATCAAACTAATAATAATTTCAGAAGACTACAACGCCTTTCAAACCGGAACACAGTACTTTTATAAAACGGTAAGCAATGGTAAGTACTCACTTTCCATCAGGCTAACGTCCTACCCGCCTCATCGTGTATAATTTCATGGCGCTAGTATGTCGCTTTGCGACGTAAGATATGGTTACCGCAGTAATTTCACTAGCTACATTACTCTTCAGACCGGGACACAGTAATATTCGGAAATGGGAGCTTCAGTAAAGTTACTGCTACTTTAATAAACATTAGTAAAGTTATATTTATTGGAAGTAGCGTTTCACAGAACACGGCGCTGTCCGCGCGGTGATCAGCATCCGAACCATTGTCAGAAGACTATCACCACACTACATCGCTTGATGACGTTAAATACTACTTCTCGTTACCTCAGTAATCAGATACAGTGTTACAAATCGGAGCACAGTAATGTGCGGCTAAAATATCAGAATCCAAATCAAGTCGATTTGTTTTTCTATTTATGGCGGCTTTGTCTGATTGGTCGTGGGAGAGAGAGGGAGATAGTTGCACGTGTACCTATTCAATAATTGTTTTTTAATTAATAGTGTTAATAAAAGATTCACCCTATAATTCCAACCCCAAAGTAATCTTTATACACTACTGTTTCGAAGGAAAAATATTTGATGTGTAGGAGAGCACTGTAACTACGGATTGTTGTAGAAATAAAAACTATACGAAATCTACATTTTAGTAGACTAACTTCTATTGTCAAGGAACATGCGTCAGGATAGGGTGAAGTGGAGGGGAGAAAGACGAAAGAAGGCTGGTCGCAACACCACAAGGAATGATAGCTAGGAAGAACGAGAGAGAAAGAGATGTAACATTAATTATGAATGATAAGGTCGAAGATGAAGCGTCTTAACCCAAAATACTCCAGCTTTCATTCTCTGATGATCAGAAGACAGCAACGCATTTACAGTATTATGCTGACAGTTTAAGCTCCAAAGAATGGAATCGGGGAACTCCGTGTTATAAGGATTATGGAGAATCGAGAGAACCCACTGGATGTGAGCAACGCGAGATCGATCGATATAGAGATTTTTGGGGGAGACCTAAGTCCAATAGTGGGCGTCTATCGGATGTTGACGATACATCATAGTAGATCTAAAAATTCTTCCACAATTCAGGCTCCCAAGAATGGAATCGGGGATCTCCGTGTTATAAGGAGTGTGGTTGGTGAAGCTGTGCTACGGAGACAGTACGAACAGCACATTCAGTCACATAAGGTCCATTAAATGACTAAGGTCTATTATGTGCTCGGTTCGGTGACGTTATGCAACGAGTGTGACGTCACGCGGAATTAGTTCAGATTGCGCACTCGCGCATTGTCTGCGAACTGTATATGGCGCGCGGGGGAAATGTATTCGCGGCGCTGCGAGTTATGGTGCTGGGTGGTGCTGGTTGCGACACACCACCACACCGGACAAATCGATCCGTGATAAACACCAGCACATGAACAACGAATTCCTTAACAGACTCAGTAAGTGCTAACCACATGCCTTGTAGTTCCAAGTCATATACCGGAGCCAAATATGATGGGATTTCTGCTTGATATTTTTTTATGATTTTGCCTTGGTGTACTGCCGTCTCCATACTGCTGAGGCGTTCATCATAACAGCTGGAGATTCTGAACACCTATCGAGGTTTTCCCTAGGAGCTACAATATGAAGTTCTTCAAAAAGGACGTGAAAAGGTTTGGCTGCAGGGTCGGCAACACGCCCAGTGCTACTTCAGGTGTTACTGGCGGCTATACGCTGCGGTTACCGTTCCTCATCAGACGGGTCGCAACCCTGTTTGCCACTTATGTGGTATAAACGAAAAAAAAAAACAGTCGTAGACGCGTCTGTTTGTATACAGAGCCTGCTGAAGCAAAGTTTCTGCAGGTTTATTATAATAACATATATAATTAAGTGTTTACCGTTAATTAGTTTTCTAATACCTCATTTAGGTTACCTGTGAAGAATTAAAAAAAAATCTAGTAAAAAAGTAATCATATCGCGTATTTAAAAGAGATATAACTAAAGAGTAGAAACACTAAGTTTATCTAGCCGGGTAAGACGCGCGAGATACAATATCCAGTTACCAGTAACTAAATCTATTATAATATTCTTTATCATTAAATAATGATTTTATTAAAGCCTCAATATTCTTAAGAAGGTGTTCATAGAACAAACACATTCAAACCGGAGCCCAAAGTTAGGTCTTAATAAATTTGAAACTTAAATTATTTCTTCATGTTACATTCAGTAGAGTAGACAGTAATAATGCTCAACACATTATTACATGGAGCAGCTTTATCACATCATCATGATCTTCAGCAGATAGCAGTCCGCTGCTGGATATGAATCCCCACATCGAACGGTCCTGCAGTACCCGCATCCAGCTGCTTTCCGCGGCCATCTCCAGATCATCGGACCACCTAATGAGGGGTCAGCTATTGTTGCCGTCAGTCTCTTCAACCTTCGATGTGTCCTGCCAATATAGCTCACAGGACCCAAGCCAATTTCACCTGCTTGTAGTGCACTCTGTTAATCAACAAACGAGGATCTGGTCCCACCAACCCGCATTGGGCCTGCATGGAGGGAAATGGCCCAAATCCGCTCATATGAACAGACAAGGAGCCCTAATACCTAGCGGTGCCGGAGGCCATGCTGACTGCAAGGCAGGACAGATCGTTGTGGAGATTTTTGGGGGAGGCCTATGTCCGACAGTGGACGTCTATCAGCTGATGATGATGACTAAGAACTCAATTCTTGGACATATCTCAATTTGTATTGGGGTCGAGAGTTCAAACTAGGTTGTCCTGTACTGGAAATCCTTTGATTCTCCTTCCTGTATATATGTAAAAATGTGTAAACCTTCTCATCACACCATTCTTCTTCTCTTTAAGTATACTATGGTATAAGAGCAAAGGGAATGAAAGCGAGGAGCTGGTTGCAGTTAATGAATAGATTTATGGTCAGGGGTCAACAACAACGTAGCGCGCCTGCGCCCCGTGGCGCTCCCGAACGGAGGACCACCATATTACTCACTGCCTTTAATTTAATTTACTCCCTTCAGCAATTTGTACTTGGTAAATATAAACCGGTACACTCCAGTACACATCCGGTAAGGTCCATTGGGTCTGCAGGTAGGAAACAGACCAGCGCCAATTTATGGAGCAAATATCTTTGGTTTCTTTTCACCGACCCTTTCAGATAAGTACCGCTGTAGTTCTTTAGTTTTTTTAATGTTGCTCCGGATTGAAAGGCGTTGTAGATTGATGTTAAGCCTCTTTACCTCAGTAATTTTACTGCCTACAGCGTCCTTCAAATCAGGACAAAATAAAGTATTTCATAATACTGATCGTCAGCAGAAATAGGCTGTAAGTTTCTGGCAAGGTTTTATGTTTAACAATTCTAGGATAGCATCTAGGTCTAATGGTGGAAGTCTAGAAAATCTAAGCATCAACCAAAACGGAGTAACTGCTTAGCTTGGATTGTCTGTCTGTTTGTCATCTTAACGGTATAAAAATATAAGATGTATATATCTGACTTCAAATCGGCAGTAAGTAGTGTGTGTGGTCTGCATACTGTCCCCAAGTAACACTACTGAAGCGCGCTATATCCGTTTTTTGGTATAATTAACCAACGAGATTTGCAGGACGTTCACTTGATGGTAAGTGATACGTTCGCTAATCACAACATGACGCTCGTCGCTCGAGATATAAACTGATGAGTCTCGTTAACCCAGTAATTACACTGGCTACAGCGCCCTTTAAACTGGAACACAGTAATGTATGCACAGTCCTGTTTGGCGGCAGATATAGGCGCCTCGGTGGGTAGACATTTTCGGCAACAAGCCTGGCACCAGTAACAAGATCTACCACCAGTAAACTCGCTGTAGCGGACACATATAACACAGAACCTGATGTAAACACGCGCTGTACTTCGCGTGCCTGATACTCTAACAATCATTATGACCTAATTCATTTAAATTAACAGACTAAACAGTATGGACTCCAGCTGTATACAGAATCGATACTGGTTCCTTTGCCTTTTTGCACGCAGATTTAAAAAAAAAAACAGTTACTGTTCTATCGCCGTCTTTGTTGCCGGAGACCGTCAAAGTAAGTACCATTGCAGCTCCTATTGAACTCGACACATAGTACTGTGTAAACATTACCATGTTCCGGTTTGAAGGACGCTGTATCTATGTGTAATTACTGGGGTAACGAGACTCAACATCTTGCGTCACACGCGACGAGAGCAAGGTTAGTTAGCTCTAAGTTGTTATGGGTAATATCTCTTAACATCAGGTGTTCGTCCCGCTCGTCTCTTCTCTCAATTGAATAAAAAAAAAAACAATAATACACAGATAATACTTTCGGATGATGACAATTCGTGTGTTTATTAACAAAACAAAAAAAAACTCATTACTCCGTTGACAACTCAATTAACAGCTGACACATTTTCTCTTTAATTTTTTTTATCTCGATCGCCGCCGCGCCGCAGATTAAAAATGTTGAAAAAAAAAAATTAAATAAACAAAATGAGCATAGACAGCGCGGCCGTGAAGCGGCGTCGGGTCCAATTAAAAAAAAAAACGCGACAAATTTTAAATAGGGCGTGTGTCCGGTGGAGGCGGTTGCGATGCTTTCATAACATTGTCGTCGGTGACGCCGTTGTGTATATACATTACGAGGTACGGCGCCGTGTCCAGCTTGAAAGCCTTCTCGTGTGACGTAACGCGGCAATTTGTTACACCATCGCAACCTGCTCATGTTCTTAACATCTTATTAATGCGACGAAACGAAAGCACAGAGGTGCCATTCACTCGGCGATAAGTAAGATAGGATATTTACACAGCAGCACAGTATCTGTTTCGGAGGTCTTCTAGATAAATACATTAGCCGCTACTCTCCTACAGTCGTAATGTACTATTTAAACATCGCTCCGGATTTTCTTTCTATTTAATGACGCGACGAGACGAGCGGGTCGATCACCTGGTGGTAAGTGATACGCCCGCCCATTACAACGTGGTATACAAACTCAGCACCAAATTCCTCGCCGCCTTGAGGCATGAGATGTTAAGCCTCGTTACCCCAGTAATTACACTAGCTACAGCACGCTTTGAACCGGAACACAGTAATGTTTACACACTACTGTTTGTCAGCTGAAATGGAAGCTGCGGCGGTACCTATCTGTACTGTCTCCAGCGACGGAGACCTTCCAGCAGTAATTTGTGACATGTGCAACGTGTAACCGGATTGAAAGGCGCTGTAGCTAATCAAATTGCGAAATGAAACGCCATTATTCTTACGTCTTAAATTCGCATAATGTAGTTATGTATATAAAAAAAAAACTTTTTTAATTTAATTTCATTGCTTGTATAGCGACGCTGCAATCAGGCGCTAGTTAGACCATAGACAAGGGAGCCGTCTTTCAGGAACATGACTATCTATTCAAATTTGAATTTAGAACCTCGCACACACACACATGCGTTAGTATATATATGTATATATATACTACATATGCATAAGTATGAGCCACGTGGCTCTTGCTGAGTGACAGCGCTTACCATAATCACGCTCGTCAATAGTATAAGAATAATACTATCAACAGAGACATTATTAAATAATATAAATAAATATTACAATAAAAAAAATTATATTATTTATTTATTTATTCTCTAAATATATTTACTTGACTAAGAATTTTGTTGTATTGATAAACAAACGATTAAGATCTATGGGAGTATTAAATGTCTATTAATGATTTAGTGCTGCTATTCTAAGTCCATCGTCATCTTCATCATCAGCATTTATTAGTCCACTGCTGGATCTGCCTTGCCCAATGCCATCCGTCAAATACAGGCCTTAGCTTTCATCAACCGATTGCCAACCACTCTTATGAGGCTGTCGTTGGTAGAAAGAGTTACCATCATTTGGTGACGCGACTTACGAGACGTTCTCCTGATGGTAAGTGATACACCCACCGATTATATCGTTGCAGTAGTTATGATGAATATTCTGCACCATATTGTGCTCGTCGTTATTAAATATAAGATGTCAAATTTCGTTACTCCGGTAATTTAACTAGCTACAGCGACCTTCAAACCGGAACACAGTAATGTTTGCATACTATTGTTTGGTGGCAGAAATAAGGGGAACAAAAGAATAAGAAGGATTTATGAGGAAGAATTATTGAATGAATCATTAACCGATAGATGCCCACTACTGGACATAATCCTTCCCAAAAGATCTTTATAACGATTACTTTAGAGCAGTTCTGGTTTCTTTCGGACGATCTTTACCAGATCCTCGATCGATCTTGAGGAGGGCCACCAATTCTTCATTATAGGATGAAAATCAACTGGTACTTTACTGGTGGTAGGTCTTTGTTAAGGTAAACCGTCTAGGGAGGTATTTTCCTGCCAGACAGCAGAGTGCTAACGTTATTGTGTTCCGGTTTGAAGGGCGATGTAGGTAGTGAAATTATTGAGGTAACGAGACTCATCATCTTATGTCTTAAGGCGACGAGCACTATTTGGTGCAGTAAATGTCATAATAACGTCACGTTGTTATTGTCGGGCATATCACTTAAAGTCGAGTGATGGGCTCTTGAATAAAAAAATAATTGCAGTCTCTAACAGCCGGCAGCTCTGTGCGAGTATCGGTGGGGATCTCGTTGCGTAAATTTGTCGTTTAATTACGCGTCCGCGTCCGCCGCCGCCGCCGCAGCTGCGACTGAAGCGAGCGGTGGAAAGAAAGCTCGCTTAATTGGTCCGGGGCGGAGTCCTACCGCGGCAGCTTTCAATCAAGCGATAGTCGCGCGTTCCACCGACAACTTTATGCGGATTATAAAACGCATTGTTTAGTGCGGTCGCGGCGCGGTCGCGGCAAGCTGCTACCGATCGACAATAAAACCTCATTACAAATGCTCTAGTGTAAACACTTCGGATATTATCGACGCCATTACCACGGAGCGGAATTTAATTTTGTTTTTTTTTTTTTAATTCAATTAACCGACGCAATCAACGGGTCGTTCACTTGGTGGTAAGTGATACGCTTTTCCATGCCAACGTAGCGTTACAATACACTGTACTACATTGCGCTAGTCGCCTGAGACATGAGTCTCGTTACCTCAGTAATTACATTAGCTACAGCGCCCTCCAGTCCGGAACACTGTAATGTATATGCAATGCTGTCTGTCGGCTGAAATAGGCGCTGTGAGTAAAGAAAGATAGCAGAGTTGTCATTGTAGAAAAATAATAAATAAATAATGTTTATTCCTTAACAAAAGTCTCACTTAATTTTAAGTAACAAGGAGGTTGCAGAAGATGTCCACCTCGCCCAGAATCCAGCTCTCACATGTTGACACATGGAACACAACGTTGCTGTCATAACAGTAGATTTATAATATGAGTGTGGTGGTATGTATCCAGGTTGGTTTGAAGAATCCTACCACTGACCAAAGTCTACATTCGGCACCGGAAACGAACTAATAACATCCGTTACAAAACAAGCCACGAAGGTAAGTTTGAGGTTCAGCTTAAAGACAGTTTGGTGGTGAATTTACTGGTGGCAGTTCGCCGTTATCGGAGACCATGTAAGAAGTTCCGCCACAGCTCTTACTGCAAGCGACAAACAGTACTGTGCAAATGTCACCGTGTTCCGGTTTTGAGGGCGCTGTAGTTAGTGAAATTACTGGGATAACGGAACTCAATATCCTGTATGAGGCGACGAGCGCAATGTGGTGCAGTATATATCCTAACTAGCGCCGCGTTGTTATTGGCAGGCGTAATAAACATGTCTTCCTATTGTTCCTAATATTACCACCACCATCAGCTCATAGACGTCCACTGCAGGACTTAGGTCTCTCCTAAAGATCTCCACATCGAACGGTCCTGTGCCGGTCGCATCACCGGATACCAGGGGCCCTCGTTTGTAGTGTTTCATACGGGGGGATTTGGGCCACTTCCCCCCACGTTGGCCCAATGCGAGTTGGTGGGAGCCAGAGCCTCATTTGTTGATTAGGAGGGTGCACCATGAGCTGATGAGGTTGGCTTGGATCCAGTTAGTTGTTATTAGTTTTAATGTAATTATAATAAACTTCTTTTAGAGTATTAATATAATTATTATAGTGAAGTAATGTTGGAAGAGAATTCTATTATTAGTGTCCTCCTGTTCCTCTCCTCCTCCTCAGGTCTCCGCCGGCGGGCGAGGCCAGGTGAGCGCATGCCGGCGGTCACCGGAACACGGTCCCGCGCGAGCGAGGCACTTTAATTGAATACCTGCACTCGCGGGAACAACCCTTCGGCATGGGGAGTATGCGGCGCGGGCGCGCCACCAGCCACCCTCGACATAAATCACTTACCGCTCGATCCTTAACAAACTTTAAAGTTTTAAACAAATTAAACTTATACGTAAAGTGATATGTTTATTTAAATTTAATACTAATTCCAATAAAGAAAGCAGCTCGTTAGCCTAATGGTGAGAGCGTGCGGGCTTCATTGCGAAGGTCGCGGGTTCGTATCCCGGCATGTACCTAGAAGGGAAACATCGCGAGGAAACCTGCACATGCATTGGAGTTTGTTGTAAGGTGTGTGTGAAGTCACCAATCCGGATTGGGCCCGCGTGGTGACTGTGGCCCATCGTCCTCATAGTGAGGGCATATAAATGCCCCAACCGAGGGGACGTAAATTCGCTGTTGAAAAAAAAATACTAATTCATTTGCAAGTGTAAATACACTAATCCTTACATTTGTGCAGTAACCGAATCAAAGGATATTTAAACCATCAAAAAAAAAAGTGCAGTGTGTGCTATCCTAATTGGTGTTAATGGCAGACGTATCACTTACCACCAGGTGAATGTCACGCTGGTCCTTTGACTTAATTGAATATATATATATATACACCCGCTGGATGCGAGGGATGTGGGACCGATCGACGTGGAGGTCTTTGCGGGAGGCCTATGTCCAGCAGTGGACGTCTATCGGCTGATGATGACGACGACATATACACAAATATATACTGCATTATACATATGTGATAATTATTATTTATTTGTTCTAGTCTAGAGTATCAGACAAGTCGCTATTACAAGTGTCACGGGTCCAGTGCGTGAGTGTGGGTAGCATTATACTCCTCGGTCCTCAGCAATAACTCAATAACCATACCGTTATACCGTTCGACGAGACAGAAGGAGAAAAAAAAAATTTGCAAATTTTTTTTGTCCACGAGCCCCCGCCAGATCCGAACAGATAATTTGCTTACAATATAATCGGACAGCGATTGCGTACCGACTTCAACGTAAGAGGGGAGGGTAAAAAGGGAAGCATAGGAGAGGGGACTATTATATTCAAATTCGGCCCCACCGAGCAATTTATATGGACTTTATTGACAAGACCAAAGAGCGGCGGCGCGGCGCATGCGCGAAATACCCGAAGGAAATATCCACCGGCCCGGCTTAATTGAACGCGGGGACAATATTGTTAAAGATTTTTACGCGCCTTTATATTCCCCAGCACCAGCCCCAGCTCCAGCGCCTGCGCCTGCGCTTTCTCTATAGCGGATAATGAGAAAAACAAACGGCGTCCGATTGTTTATTGGTGATTTATTGCTACGAAACGCACTCCTTACACCGCAGCCCGGCGCTGGCCGATCAGCTCCACTTTTTAATTTCACACCGGAGGTCAACTATATATTTGCTCCTCCGGAGTTTAATTCGGGACCCCAGTGTCATATAAACGAACAATGACTCATTCCGAGTCTTTTTCGGGAGATTTCGAGTTTTTTTCTCATTTAATTTTATCCGTCAAAGCGAAGATACTTCACATTTTCAACTTTCATTTGGCGGTATGGGATACATTCATCATTAAGAACAGGTTATCGATAAGGAGTCACGACCTTCAACATTGAAGAACCGACTTAAAGAGGAAACAATGGGATTCATCCACCCATAAAAATTTAGCGCTGAGTATGACAGTAAACACACCATATTGGGTTCGCACCTGTAAGACGAAAGTATTGGTAGTCGTTACCCCGGTAATTTCAGTAGCTGCAATGCCTAGCAACCAGACCACAGTAATGTTTGCACAGTACCTAGACGGTCTCCGGCAACAGAGACCTACCACCAGTACACAACCATGAAAATTACTAGGCTTTAGTACTAATAGACAGAGTACATTGTTATAAAGAGTAGCGACTGACAATAAGGGTGTACAGTGACAACCGCGTACTAACAGGGGTGTAAGGGCTAGGAGGGTGCAACTTGCTGAATAACAGACGAGGCTCTGACCACCCTCCAACCGCAGTGGGCCAGCGTGGTGGGCTAAGGCCCTACTCCCCTCAATGAACTCTGTGGGAATTTTTGGGGAAGGCGTATGTCTAGTTGTGGACGTCTATCGCCTGATGATGATGAATCGCGTACTAGTGGATGTAGTGCTAGAAGACTATTCACAAGCTGTACCGACCTGGTGAAGTACAGCCATAGCGAGTTCGAAGTATAGATTATTGGAAGAGGTCTGTATTTAGTGTTCGTCTAACAGCTGACGATGACCACTGTCGACGTCTTCACCCAAGAGCTATCCAGCGTCCGGTTAGAGGAGCGGCTCTTCGTCCGCGTGCAGGTCCGCGGCGCGCACTTTCGCCTGGAAGCGGACACAATGCCGGATTTCTTTGGACAGATTACAAAGAGCCGCATTAATCAGGAGACCTTTACACTACGCGGGAGATGCAAACAGCTGTTTTATTCACATTACACTTTTTTTTTAATTGGCTCTAGCTCCGACTCTGCTGGTGATAAATCTATGTTGCTACTCTACCGTCGAGGTAGGTACCACCGCAGCGCCGATTGCAGCCGACAAATAGTACTCTGCAAACGTTAACGATCCAGTTTGAAGGACGCTGAGGCTAGTGACATTACTGGAGTAACGAGACTATATTTTTCATTTCGACGCAACGAGCGCAATGTGGTGCAGTTATGCTAGTTAGCGTCACGTTATCATTAGCAGGTATATCACTTACCATCTGGTGAACGTCCAACTAGTCTGTTTACGTACAATAAGTAAACATAGCTATATTATATACAGGGTGGAAGGTAATAGGTGTAAAAGATCTGGAGGGGCTAAAGTATAGCTCGTATCCTATCTATCTATGTATGGAACACCCCACCCAAAAACAATGCTGCTGGAGTTATTATTTTTTTTTGCTTAATTTATTTTTCTAGGATTTTTTAGAAAAAAATTCGATGATTTTATTTCTAAACAAATTTAAATTTAATTATTATTGTTTTATTAAATTCAATTAATAATCATCACTTAAAGGTTAAAACTTTTTTAAATTAGGTTCTTTGAAAGACGTGACAGTAACAAATAAGGAGTCATACTTACATTTTTATTCTAACCTACCTACTTACCTATCCCACAAGATATAAGAAAGTACATAGTTTCTAAAATTTAAAAAAAAAAAACACTTTTTAGGTAATTAGTCAGTACGACATACTATTTATATAACCACTATCGTGGGCGGACGTACATTACGGTCGTCTTCTTGATTCTGAATAGTTTTTCTTTTCTATACCAATTAAATTTAATCTCAATGGCAGATTACGGTAATGAAGAATACGCTGACATTTTCTATTGTTATGGACTTAGTGATCGGAATTATCTACAAGCACGAAGAGTATATCAGCTACGTTTTCCAAATCGTCACCTACCGAGTCATAGGTCTTTGCTGCAGCGTAACAACGCGTCACGGTAAACTGGCAGCGTTGAACAGAGGCGACGTGACGCAAGTAGACCACGCATCTACGGTACGGAAGGGGGAGAAGGAATCATAGACCATTTTGTTATAGACCCGACCGATCGTTAGTCGAACACTCGTTTAGTTACTAAAGTTAGATTTTCGAAATATACCTGATCGTCTAAGTGAGTAAGTAAGGTTTAGTGCGTGCGATCGTACGGAGGTCGTCGCCGTCGCGCAGCCGTCGCGGAGCCGTGGCGTGTGAGGGTGGGGCGCGCGGCCGTGTCCCGATGCAGAGATAAGATCGTAATCTTCTCGGATATTGCTCGCTGTAATCATATGCGGCCTTTTTGTCTGTTCGCATCGCCGACTTTTTTTTTCTCGAAGCGTCCGCGAGACGGCGGACGGCGCGCGCACCCTCTAATAATAATATTATATTATTGTTTAAATATATTTATACAGTATCTGAAAGTTGCAAATGCGAAGACCAAACGCGATGGAGACTCACTGTGGACACTGCGCCCCGTCTCGGGGTCATGGCATATTAATGAAAAAAAAAAACTTTGCGCTCGTTGCTTTGAGATATAGGATGTTGTCTCGTTACCCCAGTAATTACACTATCTATAGCGCCCTTCAAACTAGAACACAGTAATATTTGCACACTACTGTTTGCCGGCAGAAATATGGAGCTGCCGTGGTATCTACCTAAACAGCCTCCGGCAACGGCAACCTGATAATTTTAGCAGGTCACAATAAGGATGAGGGTAGTTTATAATCGTTAATGAAAGTTGAAGGTGGTGTAAGGATTCAGCAACAACTCACAGGATCCAAGCCAAATTCATCATCCCGTGATGCACCCTGCTAATCAATAAACGAGGCTTTATCTCCCCCCAACCCGCTTTGGTTAGCGTGGTGGGAAATGTCCCAAATCTCGACATATAAATTCCTAACTCATCAACATGGGAATCTTTGGAAGACACCTATGTCCAGCAGTGGGCGTCTATTGGCTGATGATGAATGGAAGTATTCGATTATCGATTACTATTCTCATAGTACTTGTTATCGATGGTTGCGTAATGAGTTTCTGTTTTTTTTTAATGTTATAATGTTGACATTTTAGGTGGATTGTGTATCCGTTGCGATAAATATCAAACCGGATTATCTTAAAGATATTTTTCTATCGCATGAACCGATACACAACACTTTAGTATAAATAACGATTTATCAATATAACTATAAAAGGTATTTGTAGAATACTTAAAAAAAATCGATTTATTTTATTGTCAAATCGATTTTTATTAGTCTGTGGTTGTTCGTTATGTCACTTCATGTACTACATATAACATTAGTGGTACGTTTACTGGTGGTAGGATTCTTGCCGGTGACCGTCTAGGTACCACCGCAGCGCCTATTGCCGACAAACAGTACTGTGCAAACATTACTGTATTCTGGATTGAAGGGCGCTGTAGTTAGTGTAATTACTGAAGCAATAACATACTGTCTGAAAGCGACGAGTGCAATGCGGTGCCGTGAATACTATCCTATACTAGCGCCACATTGTTACGGGCGAGCGTATCACTTACCATCAGATGAACATCCCGCTCATCTCATCGCTTCGTAATTGTATAATAACAATCTAATAATTGATGTATGATAAGTCAAATTGATCGCAACTAATGTTTGTTCACTGCTGGACACGAGTCTGTATGATGAGTGTAGTATATAAATCTTTTTTTTGTTCTACAAAGCGAGGACATGCACAAGACATTCACCTGATGGTAAGTGATACTCCTGCCCATAACAACGTGACACTAGTTAGGATGGTTTACAACACCACATTGAGCCTGACGCTTAGAGACATAAGATATTAAGATACGTCACTCCAGCAGAGTCAGTACGTACTGCGTCCTTTAAACCGGAACACAGTAATGTTTGCACACTACAACCTACTCAGACGTTTAGTAGTGGGTACGTCATATTTACCGCAACGTGTAACAATGTGCGCGGTGGGCGCGCAGTACGAGCGCGTCGCCCCGCGGCGCGCACGCGCACCAATTTGCGCGCTCCACTATACCGCTTTATAGGGACGTGCCTACCTCTTATTTATTTATCTATTTGTATAAACAAAATGGCGGAATTAATGACATATATCCGCCGCTAAACAGCAGTGTGCAAACATTACCATGTCAGGAATCGAATGGTTTTATAACTAGTAACATTAGTAACATAAAATTTTGAGTGTCAAGGTGTACACAATGTGGTATAGTGTATATCATCCTAACCAGCGCCATGTTGATACAGCGTGTCATTAATCATGATATCTATTCTCTCCTAAAATATAGTAATGCAGTATATATCAACATAATCATCAGTTAACAGACGCCCACTGCTGCATATATATGGGCATGGTAATAGGATATATATATATAACTATCTAGCGCATAAAATAATAATGAGGATATACTGTAAGAGAGGTTGTGTCGTGTATCAATCACCACAAGAGTACCGTCGTGACGCCGCTCTGGATACATTCTCTGCTATTCCATGATCCTCCTCTCACCTGGCACTCCAAGACTAAGCAATTGAATCCGTCGCTTATATTTGTAACAAATGCTGAGTTTTTATTTGTTTATTTATACAATGCGATAAATAACCAATTTTCCTTCGAATAATCAGTTAAGTATAAAATACTTCAAAAAAGCCCATAATGTTAATATATCTATATAAATAATGACAATGGTTATTACGGTTTGTTTGTTAATCACCTAAAATTAAGTGAACGTATCAACACCGGAATATAAGCATTCGATACCTTATGATGATAGTTATAGGCTATTTATGTTTGGACTTTCATAGATTCATCATTCTATTTCTAATTACATTTTATAAACATTTACATGCTGTAGCTATAGTAACGGTTGCTATAGAAACTCATTTGCGCGTATAATTCTATATTACCTCCAGCAAAGCGGGCGGGGATCAGCTAGTATTAATATAAAAAAGACATGTATGTTAATGGTACCGAAAAAGTAAAGAGATGGAAATTGTTAGGTTTCTATAGTCAATAGAACCTTGTGTATATGAACCAATAACAACGTGGGAGTAGTTAGGATGATATACACTGCACGACATGCTCGTCGCCTTGATACATACTATGTTGTGTCTCGTTACCCCAGTAATAACACTAGCTATAGTAATATTTGACCACTATAATAAGTCCGCAGAAATAGTAGCTGCGGCAGTAACTATCTATATGTTCATCGGAAAAATCGATCGTTTTTTTCATCGACATTAGGAATCGATATATCGAACATCACTACACCGCCGGCGGCAACCACGCGCGGTATTGGCCTGCTAAAAATCAGTTGTGACCCCCGACACTCACCGAATCAATCCCGGCACGGACACCGCGATAGCGCCGCTTCGATTCCCGGTTCGGCGATGACACCGCGATACACGAACACCATAAATTAACGCGGCCGATTTGAGCTTCGCCATTTATATTTCTGCTACGTAAGATGTTCACACTACAACTCATTATAACATAATATTTTATTTTTTCTGTTAAATTATTTCCTTTACAATAGCATAGTTTCGAGTACAATTCAATAAAGTAAGCCCTGCCCGTCGTAGAAGGCGACTAAAAGGGTCTAAAAGTTTTGCAGGCCTTGAGGGTGGGGGCCCTAATCGCTCAACAAGCGGACCCGGCGAGGGACGGCATATGGCGAAAGAAAAAAAAAGAACGATCATTTACCAGCACCTGATGTTAAGTAACATGTTCACTTACCCATGGTACTAGTTAGGATGATATACACTACACAACATTATGCTAACCACCTCGATACGAGTATCGTAATCCGAATAATTTTAATAGGTACATCGCCCTTCAAACTATTATATATGAGTTTGGAGTTGCGATGCCTACAAACTAAAATATATACACTACACTACTCTTCAATATTAATATCACTATTTAAAGCCGTGGAGGTCCGTCGGCTGATGATGATGATGATGATTATATACTATATATCGTGGAGAGAAATCAAGTGATAACGTAACCAACACGAGCGTGTCCGTGTGTGTGTGTGTGTGTGTGTGTGTGTGTGTGTGTGTGTGTGTGTGTGTGTGTGCGTTGTCGCCATTTTTTTACACCTTTAAAAATTCCGATCCCTTTTCTTTTTTCTTAATTAATATTGTTAATTGTAACAAAAGTGCAAATTGACGATCGGTCTATGCAACGAGCGGAAGCGAGTAATATGAATTTTAATCCTTATCAATAAATTGGGATGTAAATATTCCCGCCCAACAACCCACGGGACCCAAACCTCAACTGCTCGTGGTGCACCCTGCTAATCAACAAAACGAGGCTTTTGCATTGGGCCAGCGTGGTGGGAAATGGCCCAAATCTGATGTGAATCCATACCCTACCGTTTTGTGGGAATCTTTGGGAGAGCTATGTCCAGCAGTGAACGTCTATCGACTGATTATGATGATGATCAATAAAAGTTTAATTTCTCCAAGTGGCGCAATGGTTGACAGTATTCTTAGTAACCCAGAGGTCTCACATTCGAATCCGAGGTTACATTTTGTGTTTTTTTTTAGTTAGTACTTCATAAAAGCATCATTGTGTTCCAGCTGTGAACGTTAAAGAGCTGGAGTACAGGCGAATACCTTCATCCTATTCTTCACATATAACTGGTGGTACGTCTCTATTGCCGGAGATCGTCTAGGTAAGTGGTATCATCGCAACGCTTATATCTGCTGCCAAACAGCGTTGTGCAAACGTTACTGAGTTCCGGTTTGAAGGGCGCTATAACAAGTGAAATTACTGAGGTAAATAGACCTAACGCCTTGTTTCAGGAGGCGCAATGTAGCGTAATGTATATCATCCTTACTAATGCATAGTTGTTATGGGCAGGCGTATCACTTACCATCAGGAATACGTCCCGCTCGTCTCACCTTCATGTATTCTGGTTTGAATGGCGCTGTAGCTAAATCTTACGTGTTAGCGACGGTGCTGGATATATCGTCCTAACCAGCGCGACAGTTTAGACCGTTCAGATCAAAGATCGGTCCCGGATCTACCATCACATCGATTCTCTCACCGCTGCCATTTAATTACTCGTATCGGACCGCAGTCGCGGGTTTTGTAATCGGCTAATTGATATTTATCGTTCGGCTTTGTCACTTTCACCGCCGTCCGCTGATGGTGGTATTAATTATATTCTTAATTAATATAAAACTCCTACATTATTATATCCACCGGCCGCGGAAGTAAACCACTTGAAACTGTACCCAAGCTGAATTATATAAACAAAGTTAAAATATTGAAAAGATCTTAAAGATAAGATGATAACCACTGCAGCATTAGGTCTTGAGATGTAATCTCTGTCTGAGTCTTGCCCTTCAATCAGTAACTTAACCAGAATCTGTCAAACACCACCGAGACCAGGCTCGTGCGAGCTTTGGTGTTCCCGATATTTGTGTACGGTTGCCAACCGTGGTCGATTCCCGCAGACAACCGAAGGAAAATCCAAGCTATTGAGATGTGATGTTGCAGGAGAATACTGTGCATACCATGGACAGCAAAGAGAACCAAGAAATTCATTCTCGTGCAACTCAAAACCAACTCCAGATTGTCCACCATTTGGTACAAACAACTCCAACTTTGGCCATATTGCTCGGAGACAGCCAGATAAACTGGATAAGCTGGTTGTAGTAGGAGAGACCTGATACAAGCAACCTTAGGCAGCAATATTCCGAATGGCCTGAGACGTGCTGAAAACAGTGTCGTGGAGGCGGGTGGTTGACGAGTCATTAAAAGTGTTTCAAAGACAAGCATGACCTTCAGTCATGAAGTACACGAAAGAGAAGAAGAAGGCGCCCTTCATACCGGAACACAGTGTTTGCAAACAGTTTGCGCACTGCTCTTTGTCGGTTGCAATATGAGTTGTGACGGTACCTAGGCGGTTTCCACCAACAGAGACCTACCGTCAGCGTATGCTGGATATACAGATTATAAACGAACTTACATATATATGTATATAGTTATATATACATTTTCCCGGCAAGCGCCATGTTGTCTCGGCGGCCATTTTAACGCGGAATTACGCGGGAATTTAATAAACGTCAACTGAAACTGCAGCGGTGACGTCATCGCGAAAATATTTCATTTCTGCCGTCAAACAACTCAGTGTAAACATTACTGATTTCCGGTTTGAAGGGATCTGTAGCTAGTGTAATTACTGGGGTAACGAGTCTTAACATCTTACGTCTCAGGCGACCAGCGCATAGTGATGTTATGTGTATCATCTTAACTAGCGCCATATTATATACGAGCGTATCACTTATCATCAGATGAACGTCCCGTTCATCTCATCGTTTGATTAAATAAAAGGAACCCCACCCCCTCCCTCCTCCTAATAACAAAATATAGGTATGACCTGATGACAGTTAATTAGTAACCTATTCGAGTGTATTATCTAGATGCGACACAGGTCTACAAAAACGAGATTTTGAATGTAGTCTTCTATTGTACAATGATCGCACAATTTCCTTGCGACTTGGATCTTCAATATCGAGCTGATAACCCTTAAGAAGTAGTACGAAGAAAAAAAACATAAGTGATACAGTAAGATAATTTTACAGTCCACCCCGCACTTGGGGTTCGGATATAAAACAAACGGACAAGCGTGTGCCGCAAAAAGTTTAATGCGGAATGTTCGGAAACGGAGCGGGGCCCGCACCAGCCACGACATGGAGGGCTCACGTAAATTCTGTATTAATTAATATGTACCGACTGGACAAAACTTAATAAAGCATCCCATGGATAACACCAGCGGAGACGAAGTGATGCTTACCTGGTGGTAAACGGTGAGGAGTTACTGAGGATATTTAGATAACACCACTCATAGCGGGAGTATATATCTAAATCATTCACCTCTTTAACGCGTATTTACTTAAGTTACCCGATGAACTGGTAGTAAATAATACTGTCCTCAACGATAAGAAACTAGTTAAAATATTTATACTACACCATATTTCACTCATCGTAACACCGTAATAAGTAATGTTACTACGTTTAGCTACAAAATACAAGCGAAGTTAAGCATTCTTTAAGTTAGTAATTAGGTAGGATATATACACAGCGCCATGTGATCCTCACCTTGACACTCACGTAAGATTACTATCATGATGTGTGATGGTAATGAGTTACCACAGAGATTCATATAAGATAACGTTATCCTGATAATTTTACTAGCTACAGCGCCCTTCAAAGCAGAACATAATAGTGTTGGCACACTACTGTTCGGTGGCAGGAATAGATGGTGCGGTGGTAGCAGGACGGTCGCCAGCAGATAGCAGCCAGCAGTGAAACCGCCTGTAGCCTTTCACAACGCGAGCTCGGTCCGCGACATAAACGTAACTTAATGCAGTTTAAGCTACTTTACGTTCAATGAATTTGTTGCCGTAAATATTTGAGTGCCCGTTAAAGCTGATAAGGCGTCGTAAATAACTGCAAATGTTTTCGTCCTCGTCACGTCGTAATAGTCCTTAATACTTTTTTATAACACATTTGTTTTTTTATGGAAATCTTTGAAAGAGTCCAGCGCCCAGCAGTGGACGTATAACGGCTGATAGTTTGTATTCAATTTAAGATTTACATATCATTAGGTGATAGAGAATACGATAATGTAGGCATGACACCATGATCTCGCGCTGCTCGGTTTTATTAAGGCCATGATGAGTAGTCGTCAGACGCTGGCGTGGCCTTCTGAGAGGAAGTAATGTCGCAGAAAGAGATCGCAGAAAGGGAGTGAGAGTAAAATACCCATCTGTCAATCCGCGGACAGATACCTAGGAGAATGTTTCACGCCTTCCAACCATAATAACCGAGGTCATGATAGCGGATTTTTTTACCTTTAGAATAGGCTTATATTTATCCTCAACTTTACGTATTTTTAAGTGACAATGAAGCCGTGGATGATGAAGCTTCAAGTTGCTAATCCAGAATAATATAGTCCATATGTTGATATGCGGAGTACAATATGAAGTTCAAGTTCAAAGAAGCCTGAGCATTGTAAATTTTTAAAAAACCTCCATGTTGAGGAGGGGAACGACGTGGCATAATTGTGAGAAGAGGATATCAGTTTCACCTGGTACCATTGCAAGCATGGCAAGCGCAAGGAGTATGACGCCGAAAAATTATTACGGTAATCAGGGGACGTCAACAGGTTGTCGGGATTAGTTTACTGACTAATGATAAAGTAAGTAGTTGTGCGAACGGTACTCCTCTGTGTATACACGACGTTTGCGCAGTAGGCGCATGCGCGGACAACAAAAAGTCCGCGGCCGGCGGAGCGGGGCTCACATAACAAAACGTTGATCACGAGTGCGGCTGATTATTTTATTGTTGCACCAACCCCGCGGGCATTGTTCCAACTGCACCACACGCTATTAATGCGCCCCATTATCGATTGTACAAAAAAAAATACCAGAGGGAAAAACCTTTGTATCCTTCTAACGCGCACAGAGTCGCGAAAGTCGCGAAACACAGCACATTTAAAAATTCATATCATCATCGTCACCGGCAGATAGACGCCCACTGCTGGACGTACGCCTCCTTCAAAGATCTCCACATCGATCGGCGAAATCATTAAAGTTCATAGACACCAACTAATTTTTTTTTTTTATAGAAAGGATGAGCAAACGAACGAACAGTTCACCTGGTGGAAAGAGATCACTGACGCCCATGGACAGTCGCAACACCGGAGGGGTCACAGCCGCGTTACCAACATTTTAGTTCAATAAGTTCTATCTATAACAGCCAATTTACGTCCCCACTGTTGGGGTAAAGGCCTACCCTCAATATGAGAGCGATCACTTACTACAGCGCCCTTCAAACTTGAACACCATTTGACAGCAACGCGATGCAATCATTGCTAGTTATACACTGATAGGCATTTGACTACAATCCCTCCTAATCAAGCCGGAGACGGTCCAGGTTACCACCGCAGCTCCTTAATTTCTCCTATAAATCGACAAGGTTACTGCTTGACCGCGATCCCATCTGATATTAAGTGGTGATATGATCTGTGGTGATAAAGCGCACTGACCCAGTAACAACCTATTCGTTGTATTTAGATGGGATAAATCTATCATACCAACCGATAGACAGTAGCGTGCAACGTTACAATGTTCCGGTTTGAAGGGCGTTTTAGCTAGTGAGATTGCTGGGGTAACGACACCTAACATGTTATGTCTGGAAACGAGCGCAATGTGGTGCTGTGTATACCATCCCAGTATCACGTTGTTATGGTCAGCCGTGTCACTTACCATCATTTGAACTTCCCGCTCACCTCATCGCTTCGCAGAATAAAAAAAAACAAACTTATATTCCTTATGTATATGGTTTCAAATATTAGTGGTCCGATAGCTTCGGTTTACAGCTTCGAGGTTAAATTCCCCATGAGATGGTACACGGTTACATTACACAGCATCTACGGGTCAATAACACAGCAACCATCACGACGGTTGCCCATCTAACAAATTAACTTCCCGATCTCCTGTCCTCCTAGATACCTGACCCCCACTTTTCTCACATTAACGTGGACGTTGTGAGTTATCGGCGTCCCTTCTAATTAATACCCCCCGGGGTCCCGGGGCCGGGGTCCCGGCGGGACCACACGACGGACAAAATAATTAACTACTGAATGCATCTTTAGCTAATGCCCTGTTAAGGCAACACTAGGCGAATAAATACCGGCTAACGTCTACAATTTTTTTCTAGTAATCGTCTAGGGTACGTTCACCTGATGGTAAATGATACGTCAGTCCATAATAAAGTGGCGCTAGTTAGGATGATACACACCACGTCGTGTTCGTCGCAAAGATATAATATGTTAGATCTCATTACCACCAGCCCCGTAGTCTTGGGATAGTAAGAATAGGAAGGTATAAGGTAAGCCCTGCCTATCGAAAGAGGCGACTAAAATGGTCTAAGGGTTTCGCAGACCTTGAGGATGGGGGTTCTTATCGCTCAACAAGCGAACCTTTGGGACAGCGTACGGCTCAGCGATGGTGCTTAGGAGGGTTAGGCTCCTCCTCAAAAACGTGTAACAGAAGGTGTAGAGGGACATCGGTGCGTTCCATAAGAGATCTTGGATCCTCTCCGAATACTCTGATGCAGAGCACCGATGAGGTTTTAGTGAGTTTTGTGAGATTCTGTATCTCACATAACTCTGACTTCTCCTCAGAAGCAGGCTATCTTTCGAAGATTTTCTCTCCCCCCCACAAAACGAAAAAAATGGTCTCATTACTTTGTAGTAATTATTGTTAATTTCGCTAGTTACGGCGCCCTTTGAACCGGAACACAGTACTGTTTATCGTCTGCAATAGGAGCTGCGGTGGTGTAGGTACCACTAGACGGTCTCCGACGACAGAGACCTGCCAGCAGTATGTTTCCATAATCACAGACAGGAAGTGTATTTCGCTTTGTTACAGATGAGACATGTTCACCGCTGCAGTCAGACGGCACTCGTAACGAGATGGTGCGGTGCAGTGGTGACCGTCTGCCACTGAATGTGCAAGTCACGACGTCTCTCCCCCGCCGGTGAGCTCTTAATAAATCCTTACTTAAAGCGGAAATTGACTCATAACCTTTCGTTTTATGTTTCCTGCTGTACCCTCGCGCTCACGGAGCAGACATTATCATGTTCCTTGCTTCTCTATCAATAATAAAAATATTGCTTTGAAGTGAACTGATTCATGGTTTCGGTTATGTATTTACTGATAGTGTGAATAACTTTTATTTGTTATGGGGGAGGGGGATTAAAAAAAATATATCCCGCTTATGAGGAATAAACAAGGTTGTGTTAATCAAGCAACGAGATGAGCGACACGTTCACCTGATGGTAAGTGATACGCCCGCCCATAACAACGTGGCGCTAGTTAAGGTGGCATGTACTGCAATAAATTGCGCTCGTCGCCTGAGATATATGTGGAGTCCCGTTACCCCAGTAGTTACACTAGCTATAGCGTCCTTCAAACCGGAGCACAGTACTCCAGGATAGTAGCAGTCAACAGAGACATTCCAACAATGATGAATATGGTACCACTCAATCCTCCGGAATCGACGTCCGTACAATTCTGTGTAATACATTTACTATTGTTTTTTTTTTCTGTTAATTCGTCCCGTCGGGCATTTGCGAGCCTTGGCTTCATTTCTTTATATATCTCATTTTCCTTCCTCATTTTACCTTCGATTCTCTTCTTCTTCTAAACCATTTTAATCTTCCATCCCTTTCTCTCATCGCCGCCCCATCCTAATTCCTTTTATCCTACCCTTAGATAAATTGCAGCGCACACTTATATTTATTTCTCGTCCTTACGTCTATTACATTTCTTTGTCCGATCCTTATTCTATAATTATTTTTTTCAACAGACTATGTCTGCACTGTTGGGGCACAGGCCTATCCGCAATGTGACGGCGATGGGCCACAGTCACCACGCGGGCCCAATGCGGATTGGTGACTTCATACACACCTTACAATAAATCCTAATTCATGTGCAGGTTTCTTCACGATATTCTCCTTCACCGTTTGTATTCCGCTGTAGTTACTTAAGTTCACAGATGTACATAACTTAGATATTAAAGTCATAGGTACATGCCGAGATACGAACCCGCGACCTTCGCAATGAAGCCCGCACGCTCCAACCATTAGGCCAACGTTCTATACATTATGTCCTTAATTCATTCTTGCTTCTACATCCTGTACATCATTTCTTTCGTTAATTCTATTCTTGTTATTATTTACAGTCTTTTCTCTTGTTGCTATACCATTCTATTGTGTCTTCTGTATAATACAGTTGACCAGTTTAATCATCAGCGACAGTGTCACATGGAGCACGGCGACGGAGCCGCAGGAATGACCGTAATGACCGTTAAGTTATTTTTTACTTGCACCGGTCGTGTCCTAGTAGAGTTGTGGGAACGGCGGCGGGTCGCGGGAACTGTGACGGCTGCGGTATGCGGGGGCCCGAGTTCCGCTCCCGGGCCAGACCGGGGGGCGCCGGCTCCAATAGCCGAGGACCGGTAGCGAGCATAAGAGTGAAGATCCGGCTAACTGTCACGATATAGTCTATAAGATTTTTGTATGAAAATTGACCCTTTGGCCAGTCGCCATTTTGATTTTTTCTACAGTTTTTTTCAACAAAGAATATCATCATCATCATCATCATTTCAACCGATGGATGTCCACTGCAGGGAATATTATTAGAATATCACAAAAATGTATTACTTTCATTGCACACAACGATTACAAACAAATTGGCTAGTGCAATGTGGCGTAGTGTCTATTATTCTAACTAGTGTTACATTACCATATTCCGGTTTGAAGGACGATGTCGCTAGTGGAACTAAATTAATGAGATGTTACATCTTATGTTTCTGCGACGAATACAATCTGTTCTGTACATTATCCTAACTAGCATCCTATTATGATCAGATGTACCACTTACCATCAGGTGATCGTCCCGTCGTTCGTCGGAAAAAAAATTCCTACTCACTAAAACCCCTTAGTGGACCACTAACCTTCAGTGCATTCGGAGAGGTCCAGGGATCTTCTATCAAACGTACCGGTGCTCTTCCACTTTGACCAAGCACGTGTCAAGGTAGGGCCAAAGTTTCAACACCATCGCTGAGCATGTCAAGTACGAAACCACGCTGCATACCTTCCACGCGGATTCGCTGATAGTTCTGCGAAATTCTAGTTAGGGGTCCTATTAAAAATTTTTAAAATCTGGTTGGTTATTTAAAAATCCTCAAACGTCACCATGTCGTGGAGATAACGCGCGTTTTAATTCACCCTTAAAATATAAACCGAGCGCAGACCAAAAAGCCAGGCGTAAGGGCCGCGCGCAGCATTCTAATGAGGGCGGCTTTTTGTCGCGCGCCGGCGTGGGAGCGCCCGGCGCACTCTGCACACGCCCTTATCTGCCGCTGCATTTACAGTAATTACTACTATCACCTCTATTTCTACCCATAACTATCTGCCATTTAACCCCAATATTCGTCCACTGCTACACATGAACCTCCTTCAAAGGTCCACACTGCCACATCGGCAATCAATATTCTAGCGATGAGGCCTGGCTCTTTGTCTCTTATGTCAGCTTCATGTTTTCTTTCCTTCTTCTTCTTCTTAGCATTTGTCCTGTCTTATGACAGGATCTGCTTCCCAACTTTCACACCACTTTGCTCTATTTGGAACATCGCTTTCCTCGTGTGATTTCCTTTCCAAGTGAGAGTCCAACCCTATTTCAAGAAACGTTGATTTCTACTTTGTCCGAGGTCCAAACGCCTTTTCGCTGTTAAAAAGTGACATTGATAAAACAAGAAATAATAAACTAGCCACTGCAAATCGTGTGTCTAACAAAAACCTTTTACGCCAATAACAAAACGAAACGTAAGAAGTTCTGATCGTAAAACAATCGGCAAAAACTGAGCTGGTCTGAACACTGTAACACCGGATCCCAAAGCAGCGCCGCCGCTCGCGCAGGCGTCGGACCGATCGAGATCATAAGTGAAGGTGGAAGAAAAAACCGATGAAATTTATCGGAAAGCGCAAACCGTAACTCGCACGGTGCCCGTTCACGTGTTAGCAGGTGACGAAAAAATCGTCAAAATCCATCGAAAAACTTCCCTCGGCCGCAAATCGTATGCCGGTGGAGGTTTTTTCGCTCTGGTGGCTTTTTCAGCGGCGCGCCCGTTCGCCGAAGGTTCGCGAACACTCCGCCGCCACTTTTTTCTGCGCGACGGCAACACGTGCCGCGTGAATCAAGCGCCGTTTCCGTTTTTGTGCTGTCACCAATTGGTGATCGGCGTAAAGCGGATTGCACACTTGTCGCACTAAAAGATTATAGTATGATAATAAAAAAAAAACACTATTCCTTTAGAAAATTATAGCAACTACGAAGTAAGTTTAAAATTTTTCTTAAGAATTAAAAACACAAAAAAACAATCACTAAGCTTTATCGGATAATTACGTTAAGTAATTATTAAATTATCGTAATTAAACAAATTAATTAAAAAAAAATTAAAATTAGTTTTGTTATCAGGTATGCGAAAGTGTCGTGACTCGGTATATATTCAGTCCTAAACAGCAGAACCAATTTTTTCAAAACGGAATATTGCGCATGCGCAGACGGTTGTTACTCGTATTACGCTACGCTCTCCTGTGTAAGCGCAATCCTGTGCAAGAACATCAATTCGATCCAGTCAACACACTTATTGCTTACTACAATTTTCTTGTTAAATAATGTATAAATTCTAGTATTATTCGAAGAATGAAGTAATTTTATTATTCATTAGAATTACTGAGGTAATTACTGCAAGTATACAGTAATTAGTAAATACATTGAAAAAGTCTCCGTTTGCTCTCTATTAAGAATCGCAAAGGGCACTAAAGTTATGTGACTATCAATAGATACATATCATGTAAAGTTTCTGAAAGACGTGGAGGATGTGAGTGAGGAGTGAAGAAAACCTTCTCAGTGACCTTCAACTTTATGAATCGATTTTTTTTAATTATCTTTCTATCATCATCGTGCTTCAGTGTTGTATAAATTAATGTTTATTGATTATAGTGGACGTCTATCGGATCATGATGATGATGATTATAGTTAATAATATTTGTTAAGTAGGATAGGTTCACTGTGCTTTTTGCACATGTCCAACATGTTCCTTAACATGTTTACTTAGCCGCGGACATAACGAAACGATTCAACTGGTTAAGTTGTGTAAGCGCGAGGCGGTTTGTGGGTCGCACGCGCAGGCGCGCCCTCGGATATCAAACGTCGCATCGTCCAAACGATCCTGCATGCAAGCTCGTGAGTAAAACCTTCAGATAAGTCTCAAATCATCACAAGTGATCCGAATCACCCCTATTTTAAATCATTACAATGGCACATATAATATAAGGCGTACTTTCATCATATGATTCTTAAATTCTCACAAAATATAAACAATTAAGCAAATTAGAAGTGTAGAGAACCAGATTTGATGAGAGACATGGAGATGGTCAATCCAATGAACAGACACCGACTGATGATGATGCTTTTGATCTTCTAAATATTAAAGCCTCGATACTAGCAGGACATTACAACGTAATATGGCGCATGATAGAATAACTTTACTTAGTTCTTCTGTAAACCAGAATACAGTTTACGCGTGTGCTTAGTAATTATTTTACTAGACAAATAAGCATAGCATGTTTATAAGCATTTCACAGATCCATATGTTTCAAATAAGCATGAAACTTTCGTTCCAGCTGAAGGACAATATTGGAAATCTGGTGAAAATCCATTTCATTCTTTCATAAGTTATAAGTTCTGCTTTTCTTATTAAAATTTGATTTCAGTTAGTATTCCCGTCGTTTATTTCCCCGATTCCGGTAGCTGTGTACGTGGTAGTTAAAAATTCTATTTTAAGAGTGCACTTCTCTTTACAAACTGCCCATTGTGGGGCCCACAATGGCGGCGACGGTCGGCCAGTGCGCTTTTTTCGCGGACATCTTTATCGAAATCAATGGGTCGTTACGCCGCCTCACTCCCAAACCAGCAAGTAGCGAGGCGCGATTATTAATGCCATCTACCGCAAAACCTTAAAGTTTTAATTATACCCAAAACTCCCCTAATCGAGCCTTTTTCGCGACGGACTCCACTTTTGTAACCTCCACACTTAACAAAACATTCACTGTACTTCGAAAATTGTCTTAAAAGGTAACGGCTTAAAGTTATATTCTGCTTGTAGCCACAGCTCTAGATATAAATTTCAAGCTGCGTAAAACTTCATGGTCCTACTAAAAGCTGTTTCGATTTCAGTCTTTAAATTTATAGTCCATTGATTGCTTTCGAATCGGGTGAAATTAAAAGAAAAACCTATATATCCTTTGAATTTAAGTACTAAGCGCTCACAGCTACAAATGTGACTATTGTTGTCCAAGAATATAGTTACCATCTGGGGTCACGCTGACCATTAAATCGGCAATATCTGTATTAAAAGAAAAGGACTATTTCCAAATTAGATCAATATTGGTAGACATTAAATAAAAACGTCAAAATTTAAGTCTATTGCATTTGGATCATGATTTTCAATACAACATAATCAACAAAACTATTTTTCATGAACTAGAACATGATCCAACATAAGATTAAAGGAATCTCGTCACGAGCTTTGTCGAGGTTTTTAATAACAATCTGCAACTATGTGAGAGCATCCATATCCGTATCTTCAATCCATAATCCAACAGTAGAAAGGCAACCATAAAATTGCAGTTCACAGAAGTTTTCATTTCATATTGTGAAGGAAACTAAAAATGCGAATAATTTTATAAAGCTTTCGAGTTGCAGGTTTCTAAGAGCTTTCCCTCATTCAGTGTCAGATTAATTGGGTGCTTGTCTTTTAATATTACAAGACAAAAACAGACAATAATTGTCAGGGTTTTTTTTTGTATTTAATTCCTCAGTAATAACCGAAATTGCGTGTATGTCTTTCACGCTTCACGGTCGCCGTTTGAGAGCGTTGATTTGATTATAATTCCGGCCGCGACGGGTTCCGTATTAACGAATTTACGCACATCAAGTTTAATACTTCAGCACCGCGGCGCACCGCAATCATCTACCCTTAATTCGTACAAATTGCCAGCGAAAGTGATCTTTACGGCAATAACTATAAAGCTCGCCAACTGAAAACTAATTGAATTAACGCCGTTGGCATTTCGTCGGTGGTCCGCTACTGGTTTTTTTTTCCCAAGATACATTATGACAGAAATGTAATTTTGTATGTTAGTTTTAACATTGACAAGTTTACGTCCTCTCTTAAGGAGTTTAATGAGGTATTTGGTTACCCATGCGGCCGTAATGCGCGCCGATAGCCGTCGAAACTTCTTTGGATTTTGATTTGAATCAAAAATAATGATCCGGAGCGACTTCATCACGACTGGCAACTTGAAGATATCATTTGACAATAAAACTAGTCTACGGCAGTTTATGAGTAATCGTTAAAGACAGTTTTAATTTTTAGATGTTGAAGTAAAAAAGAAAATATAGATTAATAAACAGAATTCGTATTAATTAAGTGTTCAAAATATTTACGCTGTTAATTTTGAAACTTTAAAAAGTACAAATTACCAGTAATTACAGCTGCGGTTTTGAGTAGTTTGTCGATAAAGTTAATTTATTGGGCACACAAACGTTGATATCTGTCGGCCATTGGATTGAAATGTTTATCTGGTGGTTGCTGGTAGCGCGCCGCGGCTTATCCGCGCACACATCGCCTGCAATTTGTCTCTCGCGCGAACGAATTGCTTTTAAATAAATCAGCGGGACCGGTGGCGGAGCGGCGAGGTGGTCGGTGACTCTATATTTCACTACAATACAGCCCGCCGACAAAGCAGCTATACTAATTCCGATTTAATGCGCAATAGCAATCCGCCATCTTGTTAACTTGACGGCTTCCGCCATTTTGTGTTTACGGCCGCTCACCGGATTAGATCGATGGCGGTCGTGTTAGGTGCGAACTTGTTGACCATTTCAATTTAAAGACAGACTGCGAGCGCTTGAACAATGATCCTGTAAACTTATCTTTATCTTTTTAATCTTTGTGGCGATCCGCGACAGCAGTGATAGAAAGAAATATCTATTTTCATAAACTTTTTCTATAAAATATATAACTGTTTTATTATTTGGTTTACCTTAGTAACAAAATGTAATATAACGAATACACAAGTTATATATATATATGTCTTTCCGAGGTTTGGTTTATATAATTATTCCGGTTGTTGTACTTTTGTAAGTATTTGATTAAGTGCCGCAGCGGCAAAGCTTTATGTCAATTTGAAAGCGCTTATCTTGTATATCATTGCGAAACGCGCTACGTGGTGCAAAAGAAACATCCTAAATAACATTGCATTGCCAAAAGAATGATATGGCAGTTACCACGAGGTAAATGTAAACAGTATAATGATTCGGTGTGCGTTGCGATGTTGTGTCATCTATGTATATATAGAAGATATCTAGATATTTATTGCCTCGTCACGAGATCTCAGAAACTATTAGATGTAAACACTAGAAATTTAATATAAAGATATTGCTTTTGCCGTATACAGCTAGGTACAAGCTACTAGATACAGCTAATTTACGTTCCCACTATTGGGGCACAGGCTTTCTCGCAATATAAGGGAGATGACTTCACACACACCTTAGAATAAATTCCAATTCATGTGCAGGTTTCTTTCCTCGCGATGCATTTCCTTCACAGTTTGTATTTCGCTGTTGTTACTGAAGTTCACAAATGTACAAATGTAAATATTAAAGTCATCTGTATATGTCGAGATACGAACCCGCTACCCTCGGAATGAAGGCCGAACGCTTTAACCATTAGGCCAACGAGCTACTCAGAGGTCAGCTAAGAAAGTCTTTTACAATTTTTTTTCCCCCAAAGGGAGTGGCCGGGGTATTAACAGCGTGTTGCAGCCGGGCGGGAATATTACAGACAGATTTCAAATCTAGTTATATATTACAGTGAACAAAACGAAGGAGGTAAGACTAGTAAATAATAGTTCGACGACGTAATCTAGACAAATCTATGCGTACCTGCCAATACCTTAAACAATCGAGGCTCGAACTTTATCTCGCCAATTGGAGGGCGCGCGACATCGCAATCGGACCATAAAGCAGCGCAGCGGCGACGCATAAATAAAGCACACAGTGCTCCGGGTGCATGGATAATTATTCAGAACCCAGTGGCAGTGGACCCGCGGCGGGCACCGGCGAGGTCGCAGGCCACAATCAGCGGCACGGTATACTACCAGGCGAGGTTTGAAATGGATCACATTTTTTACACAAATCCGAAAATCTATTATCAAGTACTATAATAATGTGTCCAGCAGTGGACGTCTATCAGCTGATGATGATAGTAAATAAGATTTTAATATTTAACTATACTCTTATATTGAAAAATGCAAATTCATATATTCTCTGAAGATGTTTAGTAGTATGACCAACGAGTACAGGACTCGCGGATCAGAGTCTATGTTCTATCTATGTTCCTGGATACCATCAGAAGGTGCTATGGTAACGCCTATTTTTATTACCAAAGAGCAAGTTACACACATTATTGAAGTAGTTTTTCAATTCGGGATGCAGATGAAAAGGAGTATATGGGGTCCCGCACAACAAATCACGGGGCCCAAGCCTACCCGACCTGCTCGTGGTGCACCCTGCTAATCAACAAACGAGGCTCTGGCTACCATCAACCCGCATTTGGCCAGCGTGGAGAGAAATAGCCCATATCCCCCCATTAGAACCGCTATAAACGAAGGCCTCTAGAGCTCGGCGATGCGGGCAGCGTAGGACCGATCGCTATAGGGATCTTTGGGGGAAGCTTATGTGCAGCAGCGGACGTCGAGCAGTTGATGATGATGATGATGAAAATACTAGAGATACTTAACATTCACATCTCAAGGTATCAAGCTTATATTATAGCATGCTTCCAAGGGCTTCATTTTTATGGTTATACGTATCATTTATCACGATATGGATGGTTTCGTGATCTCATCGCTCCGCCATAAAAAAGAATTATTGATTATCTTCCAATGTTAAATCACTCTTAATAACATCTCTCCCTTCCTGTAAGTTAGTTCCTCAGTGTTGTCGTAATTCCTTATTAATAATTTGGTCCGGTTCTTTATTAATTATTAAAAAAATCGGTGCAGGTCGACCTAGGCGGACATATTCCGATCAAATCGAAAATGTTCTAAAGAAAGGCCGAGTCAAAAGTACTCGCAACCGACGAGCATGCATGAAGACGCTCATGAAAGTGGAGGAAGCGGGAGATGTGTGCCAGGATCGTAGCAAGTGGAGAGAGGTGATCTCTGCCTACCCCTTTGGGAATGAGGCGTGATATGTATATGTATACATCAATGGTCTCAATGCTGTCAAAAACCTCCTTCACCCGGTGACAAAGTCGTAGCCAAAGGCCTCTTATCATCAATCTTGTGGGTAGCAACATCATGATTTACTGCTTTTACGAGTATTAACAAACCAGCAGTAAAAAAACATTAAACAAATATTACATAGACTGCGACGAGGAAACTTTAGTAGCTTTAGTGCTTCCCTTTAATAATTATTGTTAACTACTCTTTAATAACTACAGTGATTTTTGTGAAACGTTATGATCCACGTTATCCTAGAAAGGAATTACGTACAAGGCGACTAAAAGTGTTTCCGTATTCGTGAGCCTTAAGGGTGGAGGCCCTCAGAGATCGATAAGCAAGCCTTAAAAGAGCGGCAAATGCATGGTGGTCTTGTATTTGCCTTAGCACAGCGTGGGTGCTAAAGAGGGCTTTGCCCTTCCGTGGGATGTTTTAGTCAGAGTGGAGGGGGGCATCGGTGCGTTCCGAAGGAGATCCCGGAGCCCCTCCTAATGCACTGAACGACCACCGAGAGGGTTTTA
Organism: Ornithoptera priamus; assembly: GCA_029034505.1. NCBI lineage: Eukaryota > Metazoa > Arthropoda > Insecta > Lepidoptera > Papilionidae > Ornithoptera > Ornithoptera priamus. Next base: position 2,020,393 of record JARDWD010000219.1, on the reverse strand, counting down.
GTAAGTAGAAGCCCCACATAACCTTATCATCCCCTCAGAAGCCGGGTATCTCTTGAGATTTCCCCCGCAATAATAAACAAAAAGAAAATGTGCACTTAAGACAAAGTGATAACCTCTACTTGCATTGTTGCAAAGAGCAACAAGGATGCGACATATAAATACCTTTAAGACAGGTCTTAGGGTACCGTGTAGTACCTCTACGGGACCATTCGAGCGGGTCGTAAATAGAGCAGTGTCACGCGCCCGTACATTGTGCGAGCCACCCCGGGAGTCAAAACTAGCCGCTTGAATAACAGCACCGACGTGCACTCATAAGCAAGCGATTTTCAACATTAACACCATACGTTAGGGACCATATTCATTTGCATCTGACTGCAGTATAACTACAAACAGTACACTTTGAACTTAACCCCATTTGAATAAAGTTTCGTATTAAATGATGTTTAAACTAATAACTTATATAACAAACGATTATCTCTAGATACGATAACGTCGGATGTACTAACTAAACAATTTTTTTTTGAGTTTAACATGTTCAATTTAAAGTCGGTTTCCGTTTGTCGGGTTCAGTGTACATAATAATGTGCAATTAAGCGAACACTGCACTCGTATAAGGATCGGATGAGTCATTCGGTGCAAGTAATGGGATACCCATGAAGCCATTGTTTTGATATCAATAAGATTATCCTCGGTGTTATGTACGATTGTTTTTGTAAATTAAGATCTCTAGTTTCGTTTGCCGTTCCTAGAATATTGTAGGGCGTTATCCGAGTAGCGGCCGGTGACTTAGTTATTGCAACACTTGTAACTAAATCATCATTATTGTCCATCTGCTAATCTTTATGTAGAGCTGATGTCGTAACTGCAAATTCAAATTTACAATTTGATACAAATACACTTGTGTCAGGTGTCCCGCGCAAGAACTCACGGGATCCAAGGCAACACCATCTGCTCGTGGTGCCTGCTAATCAAAAAACAAGGCTCTGGCTCCCACCAACCCGCATTAACCCAACGTGGTGGAAAATGGTCCAAATCAACCCATTTGTACCCCTATAAACAGCGGGTCCTAGTACCCGGCGGTACCGGAGGCCATGCTGATTGAAGACCTTTGGGGGAGGCCTATGTCTAGCAGTGGACATCTAACGGCTGATCATGACAAGTAAGAAGTAAGAAGTCTAAGCATAGAATAAGTATACACCAATTTTTTTTCTGTAATCACCGCTCTAAAAGTAGGCAACGTTTTGAATGAATTTTTAAGATCTACCTACCACTTGATCTGTATTTAAAATTATGTTAAGTAATAATCACGCAGGAGATGGTGAAGCTTTCATCTACAATAATCTTACTCTCGTATCTTAGCAGCTCTATACACGGCGATGCTGTTATAGCAGCGGGATTAACAATATGATAAAATCAGAATCTAGATAAACGATTACAAATACTCGCATCATTGTTACAGGAATACAGGAAGTTGAAAACAAGTATATTGAAATGCATGATAATATATCAATTCACATAAAATGCTACTTAACAGGATTTTTAAAGGATCATAATAAATATATAACCCATAGCGGACTTTAGACCGGAAGATGATAATTATTAAACTATAATAAATAATTGCAGTAATTTTATTAATTAATAAAGTAATTTCTGGAACTGTATAGAGTAGTGCTAATAATAAGCACAAATATATACTATATTGAGTATGTAGTAGTAAGTATACATTTTCCACAACATATTTATAAAAAAATAGATACAAAGTATAATTGAGCCTAAGATGACCTAAAAATGTAAAGATCCGCGAGTTCAATAATTAACTTGAAGATACAACTTAAGAACTAATTAATAAATAGCAAAAGAAGGTAAGACGAACCAATTATCCGAATCGTAACTCCATCCGTCGAGGCATCGGAAATCGTAGCTCTATCGGTTCTATATGGAGACCATCGCTCATTAGGTTCCCAGTGCCAGGTTCGAAAGCCGTCAGCGACCTCCGCTATGATCATTTAACAGGGTTACCGCGCCCTTACAGTTACATACACTAGCAAACCGGCAACCCTACCACATTCAAACTTATCTTTTAGTGCACAGGGTTCCGTTTCTTTTGGCACGACACGTACGTATCATACGATATAAAATGTACCTTATGTCTAATACATTAAGAGTTGACTATTGCATATCTGGTAGCCGAGGCTAATGCGACTCGAGCATCGCAGGGTGGCACAGATAGTATCGATTGACCCGGGGCCGTTGTTTAATTGCGAGACCCTTGCTTTGATTATGCAACTGCCAGTGGAGATTTCAGATGCACCGGATCATACATCGCCGTCTACTACAAATGTTCTGTTGTCTTTGGTCAACTTAATTGCTGCATTATACCTGCTCCGGATACTTGGGACAGGAGCCAGTTGACGTGGATGCTTTGTCTGCTGAATAGTATTAGATCTTTTTGGAAGTACATTGCGTAGAGCTGAAGAATGCATTTTGTGGAAGACTATATCCAGACTAGATTTTTTATTATAGAAGTATTTTCTAATATGAAGGGGTTGAATGAATTCGATAAAACCCTACAACCAACCAAACTGCATATAACTTGTGGACCTGGAATCGAACCGAGGATAGAAAACTAAAGAGTAATTGTTTCTAGTCTTCTTCCGATGTTTACTTAAGTACTCATCTCAACTTAATATCGACGTTATAAAATGGCCCAGTCACCAAAAGGGCTATGCTCGAAGTTTCTCTGCGGCATCGAGTCAGCAGTGTGGAGATCCGCAGAACTAAGGTCACCGACATAGCTCAAAAGATTCCTAGAACCTGACAGTGGGCAGGGCATATTGCTGAAAGACCGACGGCCAATTGAACAGTTAGGTACAGTAAGTTAGACACGATAGACGTGATGTTCGGAGGCTTTCCACAAGGTGCACTGACGATCTGGTGAGAATCACGTGAACCCACTTGACGCGAGCAACGTGAGACTGATCGATGTCCAGCAGTGGACGTCCATCGGCTGATGATGATGATGGCTCGTCTCAAGACTAATACAATTTACTAATATCGATTATAGATATATCATTGTTGTTGTAAGACGTGTATGATAATTTAAAAATTTCCTGAAAAATTTTTCTGTTAGACAGCTGAAGTAATGGTTTACCAATTCATAGAAGAGGACCAGCCTTAAATACCATCAGTTGACATAAACTCACTTCAGTTTAAAAAACGCACATCGCGAGAATGGTGTTTCCGCTATAAATTACCCTCATCCGTATTACAATGAAGGATGCTGTAATTTCGAGAATAAACTGAAAAACAATCTTTCAAATTCCAAAGGTCTTTTAAAGCCTTTGGGATCAAAGACCGTGAAAGAAAGAGCTTTTAATTATATAAAAGCTGTAATTAACTGGTTTTTGTTTCGGACGCCGTTGGCTAATTGAAACGAAGCGAGGTGAACCTAGGTCTGCGCGGCGCCGGAACTTGAGCAGCATTATTACTGGTAATAGGTATGTTGTGTAAGAATAACAAAAGGCATATATTTACGGAGATATGGGCTAAGTGATATACGAAACAAAAATCAACTGGTGTAAGGTCTCCTGCTGGAGATCGTCTGACCACCGCAGCTCCTATTGCAACTCACACGTTGTTCCTGTTTGAAGGACGTCGAAGCTAGTGAAATAACTTTGACATCGGAGTTTTAACATTTTAAGTCTCAGGCTGACGAGTCGAATGTGGTGCTGTGTATGCCATCTTAACCAGCGCCACACGTTATTATGAGCAAGCGTATCACTTACTACCAGGACCCTCCATTCGTCTAAAAATATAAATGGCGTCGACTGAAAATAATCGTTCTAATTCTTAATAAAGAGAAAATTTTCTTGTTACCCTCGTATTGTAAAGGATATTTCTTTATATGTAACTATAGTTGAACAGCGATGTACAGCCTCGTAGAAGTGGCGTGGCGGTAACGAGGTTCGATTCCCGCGGGAGGTGGGCGTACGGCGGCGGGTGCTTATAAATCGTCAACGCGGTAGCCTGCGCCGGCGCAGGGTGGTCCCTGGCCATATGCCGGGGCGCCCGGGTGGCCACAGGCCCGCCGCGGTCTCGTGACTGACAAATTGGGGATAATGCTTGTTTGTTACTGTTTGTTGTTTCATTCATTCCCATTTGCAAGCGTAATGTTTGTTTGTGAACCCCAAAGCAAAAATGGGGGTTCGTTATGAGTTTATCACAACTCTGATTTGGATCTACTATAGTTTTTAAGATTTTATGGCGACTTTGGCGATTGCAAAAGTTTAAAGATTATCAAGTTTCCGATACAGTGCGAATTAAAACATTGGTTAAAATGTTATTAAAATTTATGATAAATACTAGAAGTATTTTGAATAGTTAGTATTTATAGAATCGGCAGAGATCTACGTTGTTTTGATGATAATACAGGCTTTGGAATATGAAAGACTAAGACTCTCTAAAGATCGTCCTAACTACTTACGGATCTCTTGAAGTTTACAGGCAATACACGAACACCTACCGCAGAATTAACTATTTACGTAACCGCTAAAGTTCTTATAGGGAGATCCTTAACACGATTCTATGGTTGTGGAGATTGATTGCTGACAAAGTTTTCTCAAATCGGTCAGGTCATCTATCACCATAAAATCACAAGTTGTCACCATAACAGCATCACTGTGTATCAACTCTCTGTATGCGAGAGCGAGCTTCACCGTCTATGTGATATTAAAGTTCCAATGTTAACTTGTTGTAGTTATAAAATATAATTGTAGGAGAGACCAAATCCTAACAAGTTTATTATTTAACATTAAGTTTAGATAAGCATCGGCGGCGATGCGTCAGGGTGCACCCGTTGGCCGTGGGCACAGCGAAAGCGATGCTATCGCGGCGCGTTATCCCGCGCTCGTGTCGCGCGATTGTGCGATTGTCGCCGCAAAGACGCCGCCAGGTTTGTTCTTTACCGCGCACGATCCCTACCTTCGCTTAATATTCTCTGATAGGACTCCACTTTAATAGAAACACCATGAGAATGTGACTTGAAGATCATATCGAACCAGATCTTGGTGTCTTCTGCATTCTGTACGGGCAATAGTATTATTAACGGAAGAAAGTAGGCCACACGACACAGGGGTCCCTAGTCTTAGATCTAGGTCTGCGATAATCCTATTAAACTTTATTATTTATTTATTTATATTGAATATAGTTGAACACTCGAAGGACTGACGGCAGCAAGGTCCTCTAATAGGGACTGCATTCCGGAAGACGCAATATTGGCAGGCCCCACACTAGGTGGTCCGACGATCTCATAAAGTCGAAGGAAGTAGTTGGATGCGCGCAGCGCAGGACCGAATGATATGGAGATCTTTGGAAGAGGCCTATCCGGAAGGGAGCGTTATTCCGCTGATAATGTAAGTAATAGAAATACATAGTTACTTCATATGCTAAAAACAACAAATAAATAGATGTTCCCGTGTGCTAGACAACATGTTGGTCACCCTAAACATACAGATAAAAGAGTAAATATTTCCAGAGCACGCGCTCCTTATCTTGGTGGTGGGGAGTTTTTATCCGGGTCAACATTACGTATGCGAAAACCCCAAGCCGGCTCTGACCCACAAACATACGCGATGCAATCACCACGGCTCCACACCACAAATTCCTGAACCATTGTTAAATTGCCGGATTTGAGATCTCCAATAGTCTGCTCTAATGCAGCTCCAGATTATGGCAGATCTATTTCTCTTTATACACTTTGTATTCCCATAATAAGAATTTAAAACCTTCCCTCACAAGAGTCAAGGTCCTAATATAAATGGATAAGTGCGTGTTGGTGTGTCTATCTTGTCATATCTTGGTCTTCATCATCAAAAGCTCAAGCTCAATCGGGGGCTTCCATGGATATTTTTACAAATTAAACAGCGCGGAGTCCCATTGCGATTACAACTGAACTATTACAGCATCCGGCTGCATCACCATTTCATCGACTCGGTTAAGGTGGTAACAGAAACTTTGATAGCATTAAAGTTGAACCAGAGGTTTAGATGAGATAACTTGCAGAATCGGTCATCACTCTTTGCTCCTAATTACTTCGTTACAGGGACTTTCGGCGATACATATCACAGCAGGTGTAGTGCTAGACGTAGATAATCATTAAATACATCATCATCATCTATTAACAGACGTCCACTGCTGAACATAGGCCTTTCCTAAACATCTCCACATCGATTGATGCTAGGCTGTCCGCATCCAGCTTCCAGCGTTAAATACATAATTGCGCCTAATCGACATTGCTAAAAGTTAAAGAATATTTGATGAAGAAGGTAAATCGTTAATTTCTCATTACAAAGAACTTGTAGATTATCACGCTTGTTCAAGTACAGCCAGCCGTTTCCGGTCAAATATTTGACATCCGCGTCGCTCTTCCCGGCACACATCCTTCGTTAGTCATAACTCATAACCAGCGCTCGTAGTAACTCAGCGAAGCCTTTTTTTAAATCACTAAAAAGAAATGCGAATAGAAAATATATTGCGAACACACTACGAGCGGAGGATCCTCATCAGCCGATAGAGGTTCACTGCTAGACACAGCTTTCCCTAAAGATCTCGGTATACAGTCAGCATGGTCTCCGGTATCGCCGGGCTAGGAGCCGTCGTATATAGGGGTTGATATGTAGGGTTTGGGCCTTTTTCCACAACACTGACCCAATGCGAGTTGGCGGGAACCGGGAGGTAAGATTGGCTTGGGTCCCGTGAGTTGGTGTACGGGACCCCTTATACACCTAAGTGAAGGATGGTAAGTTTTATTTCTTTACTCCTAAATATGAGAACAGATGAGCAGCGTATATACGTAGCTATGAGCAAGGTGCTAAAGACAATTTATCATATGTACAAATGAAGGTTTCACCCAATTTTTGTGATCGATCCAGCAGTCTTTGAGGTTTACATTCTTCTAAAATTCATTCCATGCATCTTTACTTCTATACATAGATTACAAGTTCATGAAATATTTATTTTGTATAAAATATATGATGGTATAACTACTAGTATAACCTCTAATACTAATGGTATAAGCACTAATAACGTCTTACGATTCATCTCGGCGGAGCCTGCCTATTTGGAGCATCTCGTCGATCTGGTGGATATGTAGCCCGAGACGTTTCCTGTCGACCCCGAGCTCACTTTCCCACGATTTCTTTTATTAACTATGTAACATCTTACGTATATGTAAGGAGAAAAATGTTTTTTATAGGACACCTAGCCTCAAGTGGCAATGGGCAGGACACATCGCTCGAAGGCCTGACAACCGATGGGGCATCAAGGTTCAAAGTCGACCGCGTACCGGAAGACGTAGTGTCACCAAGCCCCCCATTAGGTGAAGATTTCGGGAAGCAGCTCGTTGCGGGCAGCGCAGGATCGATCGATGTGGAGATCTTTGGGGATGTCTATGTCCAGCAGTGGACGCCTGTCAGCTGATAAAGATAATGAAAACACCTTAAACATTCTATTCAGGGATCCGCGACGCACCTCAATATATCTAGGTAGTCTAAAAATTTGACTAGATGATTGCCAAACAACAACGCTCTTAACAACTGAAATAAACGTTGCGATGGTAACTAAGAAGTAGGGCTGCGACAAATGGACCACCTACCATCATTAAGCACTAATTATTTAAATGAAGAACCAAACCAGTTCCTAATAATTTAACTAATTTCGTTAAGCACTCGATAATTTCTTATCTAGTAACGCGGAGGTTAGATTGGTTGGGTTGGGTTGGACTTTGGTCGGTAGTAAGATATTTTCGAATCCGCCTGGTTACTTGATGGACTGACCATCTGGTGAAAATCGCGGCAACCCACTGGATGCGAGCAACCCTAGGCCAATCAATGTGGAAATATTTGACGGAGGCCTATCGGCAATGGACGTCTCTCTGCTGAAGATGATGATGATGATGACTGATTAGTTACCATCCTCACATTGTAAATCTGTCGCCGTAATAGCATTCTCTCAATAGTCTATTTTGGTATTAAACAAGATTTAGTATCCACGGCCTTATTAACATATAACATGATGAAAGATCGATATCAAGTCTTGGTCCATTGTAGATAGATCCATCGACGTCACTTGATGTCCGCTGCGACTTCCGCCCGCTGTGGCTCCGTGGCGATATTAATAATCAGGTAAGCTGACGAGAAGTCGGCCGCGCGCTGTAACAACAATCATAAACAAGATCGCGATACGGCGGCACCTCGCCCGATGCTATCTGTCTCTCGTTAGCGGACAGTTGTCGCTACCCCGTCGCCGGGGTATTGTCCTGTCATAATAATTAGGTATCGCTGAAGCGCTAAATATCGCTCCGAATACGCATGCGCGGAATGAAAGCTAATTTCACGCCGCCCTTTGTTTGGTGTGCATGGCCTTATATCTTACAATACACACACCTACTAAACATTGAGTCCATGTCGACTTGATCGCTACGATTCGCCGGCAATGGGATTGACCTTGGAAATGTGGCGCTGATGGAAAATGGAACGCACAGACTGTATTCCGGATCAACCCATAAGAGACGAGGAAGGCATCTGTACTTGGTGAAGCTCCAAAAAACTATGTCCTCTGCTATTTGCTTCTAACGAATCTTAGAATACTTGACTGTTACTATGAAAGTAGACGTCGTCGTTGGTTCCTCGATGCTCGTACTTCCCAGTGTAAGATGTTCTCCGAGTAGCCGGAGATAGGACGGGATGGTGTTATATCATAAGGATTAAAGTGATGACGGACGGTAATCATGACCTTCAAACATGAACGATGCGTTTTAAGGAGTAGATTCTTCAACACAAAATAATTTCATCACGTTCATAAGGCGAAGATTATTCCTCCAAACTCCCCCTTAAGGTGTGAATATGTTCTTATGGAAGTATATTTTTTGATCTTAACCTCGTTGGTTTTTAAACAACTTGAACCCGTTTACCGGTCGCAGGAGCTCTGAGCTGGCTGGCGCTGCCGTCAACGCGAATATCAGTCCGACAATATAAGGAGGGGAGCGGGACCCGCAAATTAAACAATGCCTCGCCAGAACAAATTCAAATCACGAGTTGGGTGTTTTTTTTCCCCCGTGGGGTCCGCCGCGTGGGAGACGCGTGGGCGCCGCGAAAAGGTATAACTTAAATTACTGTTTTTGCGATAAATCACAGAGCCAGGGTCGGGTGCCTGAACTCCTCTTTATCAGCTCGGGTGACGTGTAAATAGAAAGCAACGCTCACAGGGCGTCCGTTTCTTTTTATATAAACAAGGTCAGCGACCACTTGCCACCTGATGTTAAGTGGTGATGTGGTCTGTGGTGGTGAGGAGCACCCGCCTAGTAACAGTCTATTCACTGTTTCCACGAACACACCCTCGTCATATTTGGATGGGAAAACCATCGCCGACAAGTTAGCTCCTTTACTTTCCTCAGCAACCTTTTTGTTTCCAATCTGGGGATGTCCACCACTTTAAGGATGGTAAGTACATCATATGAATCAATATGTTTTCTTTATCTGTGTCTGTGGGGTAACGGTGTTTACACATAGATTCAATAATTTGTTGAAAATCTTATATTCTATATTTATTACCCCCTCGCAGTCAATTCATCGCCGTGACAGATTCGCTGCGATCCGGCAGTATTGAAGAGACAGCGGGCATTATGGGCGAGCACGCTTCAACCGTCTTCACACTTATTGTCACTTAATATAACGTGAAGCCATCATTAAAAAAAAAACTTGAATTTTCTCTTAATAATAAACCCGAACATTCATTGTATAGATTCTTTATCTATATATATATATGTCTGCGTTATTTGTTAAGTACACAGCTATGTGGGAATATCGCCGAATTTGTTACCCCAAGTTAATGTATAAGTAATATACATGAAAGGACTGTTGCTGATGATGAATATGATGATAAATATATTTGCGCAACGCACGGTGGCACGTTTCGGGGTTTGGACTTTAAATAAACTTTCTATAGTTAAGTGGAGGTGCGCGCGTGAGTCAGTTTGTGTATTTTTAGCGCGTAGTACGATTGCGTCGGAGTGAATCATCTGTTGTTGTTTTGGTCCATACCCAGGATAGATGGGGCGATCCGTCTCACAGTATACCTACCTAGTATATATACACTACATATATTTGTATTTCAATATATATTTGCCGACGGTATGTCTCTGTTGCCAGAGACCGTCTAGGTACCACCGCAGCGCCTATTGCAGCCGACAAACAGTACTGTGAAAACATTATTGTGTTCCAGCTTGAAGGGCGCTAGGGCTAGTCTAATTATTGGGGTAACGAGACTCAACGTCTTCTGTCTCAAGGCGACGAGCGCAATGTATAACACTCTAAGCAGCGCAACGTTGTTAGGGGCAGGAGTATAATCATCAAGTAAATGTCCAGCTTGTCTCGTCGCCTACTTGATTAAAAAAAACATTACTTAAAAGACTTTATTATTAAACGATCTGGTGAGGGTCACGAGAAGCCACTGGATGTGAACAACGCGGAACCGAACGATGTGGAGATTTTTGGTGGAGGCCTATGTCCAGCAGCATCTACCAGCTGATGATGATTATGATTCAACGAAACAAACATCAATTTCGTTTGATAACTTATATATATGAAGTGCTTGTTAGAATGATATATACTGCACCACATTATGCTCATCGCTACGAGACATTAAATTCCATTTCCGTCAGTAATTTTACTATCTACAACGGCCTTCAAACCGGGGCTTATAAATGTTTAGCGCAGAATAAGATCTAAGGATCTTGTCTCCAGACAATCTTTAAATTTGCTACTTGATATTGAAAACTTCTATTTATTAATTAATGGGGTGTAAGGGGTCCCGTACAACAACTCGCGGGACTCAAGCTAACCTCAGCTGCTCGTGGTGCACCCTGCTAATCAACAAACGAGACTCTGACTCCCACCAACCCGCATTGGATCAGCGTGATGAGAAATGGCCCAAATCCCCACATATGAACAGACGACGAGCGGTAATGCATAGCGGTACCGGAAGCCATGCTGACTGCTGTGTAGGACCGATCGTTGTGGATATTTCTGGGAGAAATTCATGTCCAGCAGTGGGCATCTGTCTGCTGATCGTGATGATTTATTAATATCTTTTAATGTAATCATCACAGACAGACGTGTGTATATATATATATATATATATATATACAGTACTCCTTTTTGCGTTGGAGGTTTAAAACTGTACTTAAAAAGTTTCAGGTGTGCTGGAGAGCAGTGCGATTTGTCAGCGTCAGGCCCAAGCGTGGGTAATATTAGGGATTTTTTTTTCCTTATTTATCATTCTTGTTTGGTTTTGTTTATGTTAGCAGATTAACTGTCTCTTTCATACATTTATTGTGTAGTCAAAGCACTCATCATGCCACGGATAACTAAAGTCTTGCCTGCGAGTTTGTGAACAGGCAACCCTTAATTTTATAGTTCTGATGGTAGATCTCTGCTACCGGAGACCGTCTACCGACATAGGTATCACCGCAACTCCTATTGCAGCGGACAAACAGCAGTGTGCAGATATTACTGTATTGCGGCTTGAAGGGGTAGCTAGTGAAATTACAAGGATAACAAGAAATTTTACATTACTAGCTCTGAGCGACCATGTGGACATCCCCTTCTTCTATATGCTGCTCAATAATCATTAAAGATATGCTATTCTTTTAACAGCTCATTAGCGGTCACCCATCCAAATAGAAAACTATCGAATTCGCAAACAGGATGCGACAAGACGATAAAACAGTACGATTAAGTTTGATTAAGCAAACCATCTATCTATATGTCTCGCTGAACTTGGCCGTGCTTAATCCGAGCAATTCACAATTAAGCACCCGTACGAGCTAATTCAGCGCGATATTTATACGTAATAAAACGTGACAACAAGAGTGAGGGTCCGGGTAAGGCCCGCCGTGCACTGCAGTAATAAATAACGTCGTATTAGCGGCGCGCGCGTGGGCGGCGGCGCTGCGGGTCTGTTCCTCGCTGCAGCTCACTGCAGTAACCAAGTTGTACTGCTGCAGTAAGCGGTATACTGTGTAAATCTTACTGTTGTCTTTGTAATATTTTCTTTTATTTATTAACCACGTTATAGTCTATATAAAAAAGAAAAGTGAGGAAATTGGTCGTAGATCTCTACGCACGCTGCATCTACTGCGGCCGAATAGTAGTATGCAAATATTAGTGTTCCGGTTTGAAGAGCGTTGTGACTAGTGAAATTACTGAGATACAGCTCAATTTGGTAGCAGTGTATGTCATCCTAACCAGTGCTATTATTTTGTCATGCATGTTACGTACCAACAGGTGAAAGTCTTGTTCGTGGCGTCTTATAAAAATAAATTGCTATGTTCCAATTAATTTATGGACATGTCTCTCCTAATCGGAGAAGTTGAAGTTCCCACATGTGGGACTCGAGTGATTCCAATAGTGGATGCATTCTGATACCTATTTGGCGTTGCTGTTGAACATATATCTCGATACTTCTGCTATTGTAGGCAGTTTTCAAAACTACCAAATATTTCCTGGTGAAGATTTGAAAGGCGCTGTAGCTTATTATATATTTAAACTAGCTGTCCCCACCCTGCTTTGCTAGCTCTAACACCACCACAATTTCATTTGGAGAAATAATTTTGTTGAATCCATTTTTAGCTGGTCTCCGGTGGAAGCAATATCTCTACCAAATACTGAGTGTTCACCTCTAATGGTTTCGGTGATCTCATCATGAGTCAAAGAATCTATGGATATCGAGTATATATATATGTATAAGGGGTACAACAACTCACGGGACCCAAGCCGATCTCAACTGCTCGTGGTGCAGCTAGTTAATCAACAAACGAGGCTCTGGCTCCCACCAACCCGCATTGGGCCAGCGTGGTGGGAAATGGCTCAAATCCCTCTATACGAACCCCTACAGACGACGAGCTCTAATGCGCGACGGCGTCGGAGATCATGCTGACTGCAGCGCAAGAATCGATCGATGTCGAGATTTTTTTGAGAGGCGTATGTCCAGCAGTGGACATCTATCGGCTGATGATGATATATATTTGTATATATGGATTATAATATCCTTCGTTTTGCCTTCGCAGTTAATTAAAATAGCGTATTAATGTGAAAGCGCGGACGCTGTTAATGACATGGCGATGGCGATACGCCGCGCTGTGCGGTGGTGGTGGTGGTGACCGCTGATTGGCCGCGACCGGCTCTTCGCTAATTACCACCGTAAACTGCTAACAGTAGGCGGGGCCTGCGAAACGGTTTTAGGTGTTCGCGGCAACAGCCTCGCGTTAAGACGACGGTTAAACTTAACGGAGATAAAGTGGCGCAAGCGACGGACGCGCAGCGGGCATTGAAATATAATACAAATGATTCTTAATGACGTATTTATCCGTCATTAAAATTAGCAGTTCAATCTCAAGACGAGTATATACGTCATGATAGTATGAGCAGTTGTTATAAAACCTAATTTTTTTATTCCATTTGTAACTTTAAAATGTCATGTGAAGGATAATTGCTTAAATTGGTATATCATCATCATCATTACCAGCCGATAGACGTCCACTGCTCGACATAGGCCCCCCCAAAGATCTCAATATCGATTGATCCAGTTCTGGCCGCATTCAGCCTCAGCCAGCGTGGTGGGAAATGGCCCGAACACCCTTCATTTAATCCTCTACAAACGTAAAGGTCTTTGGAGGAGGCTTATGTCCAGCTATGGACGTCTGTCGGCTGATGATGATGGTGATGATCTTATTAATATTTTTTTATTGTGTATAATCACTGCTGACCTGCACCGCGCGTAAAGATTTAAATGCTAAGTAGTCGACAAACTGTGACTGCTGACGAGGTGCGTAATTGTTTTACGAAGTCTCCACAAATACAGGGCTGGGGAAAGGGGCGAGGAGAGTCTAAGAGGGATATTTGCTTTTTTACCTGCTGGTGACTATCTTCACCACGCATCCGTCTTACCTCAGCCTCATTGTTTAATAAATGTAATGATATTCATCTGAACTTTTCTTCCGTCATTTCAAGTTATAGTATCTTAGAACAGGTGCTACCTTCAAGGATGAAGTCCACGAAAGAGACTTACTTAAACGTACTTAACAGTCCTGAACACAGGCGCCGCGTGGCCAGTCTCGTGGGGTTCTGTGGGATATATTTTGAAGAACGTGCGATGGAATAACACGATATAATACCTCCATCCCTTTTTACCACTGAACTATCAGAGGCATGGTTGTTCACCATCCTTATGTTGTTGATATTTCCAGTCTACGGTCAAAGAAGATCAGCTCGTTCTTTATAAGAACAGCAAAAGAGTTGAACAGCTGGAGTTCCCGTACAAATAGGACGCGGGTGTCTTCAAGAGAACACCACACACTTCACCACTTAACATCAGGTGGAATCGTTGTCGTTGTTGAAATGGCTCAAAGTCACAAAAGAGCAATGGAGAGGGCTAGGCTATGCTCGGAGCTTCTCTGCACCATCGAATCAGAAATGTGGAGATCCGCAATAGAACTAAGCTCACCGGCATAACCTAAAGATTGCTAGATTTAAGTGGCAGTGGGTAGGGCACATTGCTCGAAGTACCGACGGCCGATGGAGCATTAAAGTCCTCGAGTGGCGCACGCGTACCAGCAGATGAAGCGTTGGGACGCCTTCCACAAGGTGGATCGACGATCTGGTGAGAATTGCGAGAACTCCCTGGATGCGAGCAATGCGGAAGCGATTGATGTGGAAATCTTTGGGCGAGGCCTTCACCATCCACGATCTCATTGTCACTTAACAGTAGGCTAAATTGAGGTCAGCGTGTCGGTCCATCGCAAAGAATATAACGGCTTCATAATATAATGGGAACACTGCGCGTTTCATGATAACGCTTTAGTAATACACTCGGCATACCCTTGACCGGCGCCAATGAGTCAACTGCGCAGGCTCACCGCCGCCTGCGACGGGTACGCGGGGAAGGACGGGGGGAGGGGTAGATGAAGAAGAGAGGACGGTTTATATTGAGGTGTCATTCTTCTTCTTTGTCGTTATTAATCTTGACACAGTTGGTTACTTGTAACAAAATTACTTAAAAGATTCTATTTCACTAGTTGCAGGCGACCGTCTAGTAACCACCGCAGTTCCTATTTCCGCCGACAAACAGCGGTACGCAAACGTTACTGTGTTCCGGACTAAAGGGCGCTGTAGCTATTAAAACTATTGTGACAATGAAACTTAACATTCTATGTAATGTTGCATATTATCTTAACTAGCGCAATTGCATTCGGTGTACATACAATTGAACAGCCTGCAATAACACGAAACAACGGAATCGAACTAGGGATCTACCGACGACCTGGTGAGAATCATGGGAACCCACTGGATGCGAGCAACGCGTGACCGATCGATATGGAGATCTTTGGGGGAGGCCTTTGCCCAGTAGTGGACGTCTATCGGCTGATGATAATGATATGATACGTTATAGACTAGATAGAATTTTTTCTGGTCTGAGAAAACAGAAGAATCGCAGAAGTTTAGAACGCTCTCCGTCCAGATGGACCGACGACGTCATCAGGGCGGTCGAAAGTCGGCGGATACGACAAGCTGAGGATAGTATTTGGTGGAAGAAATTGGGGAAGGCCTATATCCAACAGTGGATAAACAAAGACTGATAATGATGATGATGAATGATGAGAAAATAGAGAATATTCGAGATAAATAATCAATCCGATTTCTGTAGTCTTGGGTCTGAATACTTCAATCCGATTATTTTTTTTAAAGGCTCTGCTACCATATGGAGATGTGTGAGAGTCGTTATCAAGTACTTTAATATCGGCGTTATACGTAAATAAAAAAAAATCGTGTCTTCAGTTATCTTCGAACCCGTGACCCTGCAAGCTCGGTGCGGGAGGCACGTGCCGCGGACGTAAACACTCAGTGAGTCAACACGCAGACACGAGGTGGAGAGACGTTACCTTTTGCAACGCCGTCGCATCCAAGGTCAAAGCAACCCAAGCAGCTGAATGCATGATGAAGTAACTTAAAATTAATCAGACGTTATCTTAACAAATTATAACATACATTTCGTTAAAAAAAGTGAAAATACCATCTAAAATTACCAATCACTAGAAATCAAGTAACAAGTAGTTTTTTTTAGACATAAAACAGTTTGTTCCATAACAACGTAGCATTAGAATGTGCTCGACATTGACAAGATGTTAAGACTCATTACCCCAGTAATTAAACTAGCTACTGCGCCCTTCAAACCAGAGCACAATAATCACACACCGTCGGTCTCCGGCAACACAGACCAGTAAAATCTATATTAAAGACTTCATAATGAGAATATTTATAGTTTCTTGTACTTTTTAGTACCTATGATCACTAGAACAGGGGGATGACTGATGTCCTAACCTGATACTCATCACGGAGTACCTGTTACTCTTTAATCGTTGTATAAGGTCCTCTGTATAATGAGCTAAGTGTACTTGGTCTTTTAGTGGTGTGTTTGGTGTTTAATTAATAATGGGACTCCGAGCTGGTGGTAGTACCCAACCATCTTCTCCATAATAATAAAGATATTTTTAATTTAGTTTCGGGGTGTAAGAGGTTCCGTACAATAACTCACGGGACCCAAGTCATCCTCACCTGCCTCGTGGGGTATTCTGCTAATTAACAAACGAGGCTCTGACTCCCACCAACCCGCATTGGGCCAATGTGGTGGGAATAAGTCCAAATCCCCCCATACGAAACGCTACTAACGACGGTCCCTGGTGACCGGCGATGCGGGCGGCACAGGACCGATCGATGTGTGGATCTTTGGGGAAGGGATTTGTCCAGCAGTGGACATCTATCGGCTGATGGTGTTGGTGGTGGTAATTTCATTAGCTTCTCGAATCGTCGTTATTAAACATTTAAAATTCACGTTAAATATATCGTTAAGTTAGGTTCCCCTGTGGTTTCAAGGTTTTTTTTATCTGCGGGTAGAATAAAGTATTCATTGATTCATTGGTTGGTTACCGCAAAGCTCGCGAGGGTGCGTTTGGCTCGTAATTTTATTGGGGCTAATTAAAATGGGGTCCAGCGATCCAGTAGCAGCGGGGGCACACTGCGCAGCACCCCGTCAGGATAATTTACGACGGCTTCGTCTTTTTACCCGACCGCTGTCTCCGAGCAGATGCCGCGGTCAGACGCGTAAGCGGTTCAACTTTAAACACCACAACTGGTCGGATGGTGGAAACGGTGCCGCGGTACCACCGCCGCCGGGGGGTCCGCTACATTTGTTTTGCTGTCAAGTTAATTGCAAACTGTTGGGTTTTGCGCGGCGCCATTATTAAGCGGTGCTCGGGCAGTAAGTTTTTATCAGCCGCGCCGATTGTTAACTGCATCCGATATTGATTTGATCGATAACATTGACTATTAATGCTTTTATGTAAAAAATACATATTGGTACGGACCGGTCGCTAAATGTGGTTATCATCATCAGTATCATTGTTAATCCATTGCTGGATATAAGCCTGTCTTTAACCAAATGCGAACCTCAGCTTCTCGCATCCACTCACTTCCGACTGCCCTGATGACGTCGTCTGTCTATTTGGAGGCGGCGTCCTACACTTCTGCGACCTGTACGCGGCCTCCACTCCAAGACTTTCCTCCCCCATAGGCCGTCACTGACACGACAGACATGGCCGACCTACTGCTACTTCAGCTTGCGGATTTTGAGATCTACTTCGACAACTTTAATTTTCTAACCAATTTCTTCGTTCCGGATTTTTTCCCTTGAAGAAATGCTAAGCGTAGCTCTCTCCATCGCTCGCTGTGCCACTTTCAATCGGTGGACCAGCCGATGGTCAGGCGTCATGTGTCTGCGCCGTAAGTAAGAGTACAATTATATTTGCCTTTTGTTGTTCTTACACAACATACCTATTACCAGTAATAATGCTGCTCAAGTTCCGGCGCCGCGCAGACCTAGGTTCACCTCGCTTCGTTTCAATTAGCCAACGGCGTCCGAAACAAAAACCAGTTAATTACAGCTTTTATATAATTAAAAGCTCTTTCTTTCACGGTCTTTGATCCCAAAGGCTTTAAAAGACCTTTGGAATTTGAAAGATTGTTTTTCAGTTTATTCTCGAAATTACAGCATCCTTCATTGTAATACGGATGAGGGTAATTTATAGCGGAAACACCATTCTCGCGATGTGCGTTTTTTAAACTGAAGTGAGTTTTTTCAACTGATAGTATTTAAGGCTGGCCCTCTTCTATGAATTGTCAAACTATTACTTCAGCTGTCTAACAGAAACAAATATTTAGGGAAATTTGAAATTATCATACAGGCAGACAAAAGCCGTCGCGTCTTACAGCAACAATGATACGTCTGTAATCGATATTAGTAAATTGTATTTGCGGGGTGAGGATGTGGTGGAGTTTCCCAAATGCTGTCCAGCCAAGCCGAATATGTCTATCGATCTCTTATTGAAGTTACCTCGGCCAACTTCTATAACCTGTCCGAGGTACACGTACTATTTACTTCTTCAATCACCGCGGTCCCAACTAAGTCAATTCATCAAATGAGAAGCCGAATAAATGCAGGTTGGATGAAATGGATACAGGTCACTGGAACGACTTGTGATCCACGAATGCCCCTCAAACTTAAGGAACAGATCTACAAGTCGGTCGTTAGACCTCTCGTATTGTATGGATTTGAGTGTTGGGCCACCAAGGGTTCGGATGAAAGCAGATTACATGAGGCCGAGATGTGAATGTTAAGATAGATGTGTGGTGTGACGATGATGGATAAAATTAAGAATGAGTATATTAGAGGAAGTTTGAAAGTCGCGCCAGTGACAGAAAAATTGGGGAGCAAGAGGTTAGCGTGGTGCGGGCATGTTATGCGGAGGGATGAAGGCATATAAAAAAGAAAGTGATGAGAATGAATGTGGATGGTTATAAGGGTAGAGGAAGACCGAAGAAAGTGTGGATAGATTGTGTGAAAGATGACATGTGTAAGAAGAGTGTGAATTTAGATATGGCGGCTGATAGAGAGATATAGAAGAGAAGTACATACTGTGCCGACCCCACATAGCTGGGTAAGGGGCAGGAGGAAGAAGAATCACCGCGATCCCAACGGTGTGTATGTGATGTTACAAGTGATCTTTATAATCACTTAAGTATACTTTCCATTTGTTCGCGGGCAGTATCGTGTTCAGTTAAACTTGTCTAGTTCGCTTGATAGAAGATCTCTCTTGACTTAGGCTATATAAGCCGGTTAAGTATTACATTACATACATGAGACGCGATATAAAATGCTTACATATAACCGCAACGTCTGATATATGTAAAATAGTATATGTCTCGCTGTTCGCTTATTACTTACTATTCATATGTCAATGGAGTTAAGACTAAACTATTAAGTAATCTTTTTTTAATAAAATTTTAAGTAAGTTACAACATATTTAAAGAGAAGGAAAGTAAATTTGCGACATTTTCCATATTTTTGGATAATTTTTCTAGTACTTCTAGATTAAACATTTAAAGAACGTCCTACAAGAAAATACTGGGAGTTGTATCCGAGTGTCTACTTTCTGTAATCGGCTTATAAGAACTAATTACAGACGTGCGACTAGACGGGTGTGCGCGGATCGATATACTCCAAGTATACGGAATCCCCACGATAAAATGACCCTAGACCTCACACCAGGTCCAACCGACGCAACCATTTTAGGGCACACGCTGCGTTCCCGGCGGCACAATAAGTTGCAGCGACTATTTACGCCGCGGCACCAACGTACTGACATTTAACATGAAACGGTAAAAAACACCCATTTATATGTGAACCCCCCCTTTTGTGGTGCGCTCAATGCTAAATAATTAAGAAATAAAATGACATTTTCAGTGTAAATAATTCCATTTGCATCGAAGGTATTCGTCAGCTGTCGATTTTCTTTGCCCCCGACTCGGTAACTTTGTCTTGTGTGTTTGTCCGGCGCGAATTTACTTTTTTTGTTTTTTTTTTTTTTTGTAAATAAAACACAGTGATCACACACAATCGCGTGCTGTATTAAATGTAGATGTTTTCACAGTTAACGTTTTTGTAATATTACCTAAAATTACCTTTTGACGGTGACATTTCGTAAAACTCGTTCGTAGCTGCTCTATACTATGCAATAGGAATATTAACTACCAGGTGTCCAGTCTCCAGGCTTTATGGTTACAGAAATGGCATGATGAGGCTACTTCTAGACTAGTGCGCTTAACCACCAAAGACTACATCGCCGGTTACCATCAGGTAGTCAAGCGCTAGTCTATAAAATAATAAATGAAGTGGGAATGTCTTATATATATAGTCACCAGCGATATGATTTTCTGCAGCTGATTAAAGAAGGGCCTACTGTCTATCTATCTTACTGCCCATTGATAACCACGTCGGTCGTCAGTCTATTAAGGCTTCTAAATGCTCGATGACTAACTTTATCGAAAAGGAATATTCACATGTAACTGTTAGTTAATTGTAGATAGGGAGAAGGAAAAAGTCATGGTTGAGAAATATCAAGGCATTCCCTCATATTCCTCAACCATGGTCCATTGACCGACATATCTGGTGCGTCCGGATTGTTCTGACGAACAAGAGAAAGAATAGACTGTAGCGCGCTGATCGCCATCCTTCACTAGTTGGAGAGGCACTTTAAGAAGAAGGTATAGATAGACTCTTCATACTAAAATATTTTCAATCATACTACAACGGAAATTAAATACATCATACTATTTTTTTTTTATTAGGTAGTTGTCGCAAGTAAATGCAAACGGTGCTGTGTGAATACTTTAACTATAATACTTGAGTTTAAGTACTTAAGTAACATAATACTTAAGTAACTAACCGTTACTATTACCTGATCTAAATCTTAATTTATTCACATTAAAAATTTTAAAATATCTAATTGTGTGTAAGGGGTCTGGCAGAACTACTCGCGAGAGCCAAGCCAACTTCACCTGCTCCTGGTGCATCCTGCTAATCAACAAACGAGGCTCTGGCTCCCACCAACAGACATTGGGCCAGCGTGGTGGGAAATAACCCAAATATCTTCATATGAATCTACCCGATCGATGTGAGAATTTTCGGAGGCCTTTGTCTAGCAATGGACGTCTATTGACTGCTGATGGTGATGGTGGTATACTAGCGTCCTTGGAATGGACAAGCGTATCACTTACCACCAAGTGAAAGTATCGCCCGTAGCGACGAATAAAAAAAGAAATATTTGAGAATAGTAATTATGTGACGACGTTGCTTTCACAAAAAGGGAACTCGAGATGGTATTTAGAGATCCTGTTTACGGGATGCTGCCGCGCTTATGTTGAACGTCGGATAGAATAGGACCGTAAAACGTCTAACAGCGATCACATCGAGCTCCAATGGCCATGAAATTAGGCCCCCATAAGCACTAATGGCATTGCTTTAGAATAAATAGACATTTCTTTGTGGTGGCAGAATAACGAGGAGGTGGTGCAAGTCAGATAATTTTTTACCACCAAACAGGACAATGGTGTCCGCGGCGGGTTAACGACGTATTTAAGGCGTTTTGCACTTTCCACTGTTGCGCACGCCTTCGTTATACCCTCATGCATATTTATGGACCCCAATACAAACTGTTTTTTTTTTTATTTCGACGGTTCTCATTCGAGTGCGCATCGCGGAGGTGTGCGAACCGACGAAGATACTACCTGTTATATCGGTCGGTGAGCTGCGGCTGTTTCTTCGACTCCTGACAACTGGCAAGGGGATATTACTTATTAACTTGAAACGTCAACACGAGCAATACTTTCAGCTGATGGTAAATGATACGCCTGCCCATGACAATCGCGTTAGTTAACATACTATATGTAGCACTACATTGTACTCGTCGTTATGAGATAAAATTTAAGCTACCTTACCCCGGATAATATCAATAGCTATAGCGTCCATCAAACCGGAACACAGTAATGTGTTCACAGTACTGTTTGTCGGCTGCAATAGGCGCTGCGGTGGTACCTGCCTAGACGGTGTCCAGCTACCCATACCTACCACCAGTAACAGGACATCACACAACTTACCATTCTTCCAAGTAAATGCAAAGGTAATGTTTACTTTAGTGTAGTATAAGTATAGTTATCTTTAATAATACGTTTTAAATAGTTATATTTTTTAAAAAATATGATCATCATCATCATCATCAAAAGATGGGCGCTCATTGCTGGACATAGGCCTCACCCAAAGATCTCCACAACGATCGGCCCCGCGTTACTCGCATCCAGTGGGTTCCCGCGACTCTCACCAGATCGTCGGTCTACCTTATGGGAGGCTGCTCCATCGGCTGTCGTTTATATATAGATAGTAAATATTTATTTATCTTATTATTATTGAGACTAAGATTTATTTGAGAGACACGAACTCCGAAGTTTACTATCATACCTGATCATTACTGTTATAAAGCTTAAGTTAAATTTTTGGATAACTAGGTTGCCGACCACGGCACTAAATAATGAACTTTAAACGGAATTAAGCAGGAAGTTCAGGACATCACAATATGTCGGTGTAGTTTAACCATATATATATATATATATGTATATATATATATATATGTGTGTGTAACCTTTCAATATGTATTATATTTATTGTATTACCTACAAACAAAAAGGATGACAGTCCATATCCTTTAAGTTATATGTACTATATACATAACTATATATAATGAAAGAGAAGGTTTCACAGCTGAAGAGATTTTTCTTAGTGCTCTCAGTCAAATGATACAAATCGGTTCAATTGTTCAGGAGATAGCACAGACATCATCATTCATCATTTGAAGTGATGGCCGTCCTCTGCTGGACACAGGTCTCTTGTAACGTGTTCCACAGAGCACGATCTTGCGCGTTTGGAATCCAATGGCTCTTTTAATGTCGTCCGTCCATCTAGTGGGGTGTTTGTCAATGCTACGATTTCCGGTGCAGGATTGCTATTTCAGCAAGTCCCCAACGTTCATCGGTTCTACGAACTATGTACCACGCCCATTGTTAATTCAGCCTCGCGACTCGTAGGGTTATCTCGGCGACCCTGGCTCTTCTGGGGATCTCATTTCCGATTTTATCAAGCAGAGATACTGCAAGCTTTCTTATAAGACACATAGACACCATGCCTTGGAGACTTAGGTCATCATAGACAGAGGCACAGACATAAACATACTTAAATGTAACTTATTTGGATATGTAAGTCAAACATCTGCTGTCCCTTTCTGTCTTTAATTAATGGTTCATCATCACCATTACCAGTCTTTGATTATCCACTGCTGGATATAAGCCTTCCCTCATATCTTCCACAAAATGCGATACTCAGCTTCGTGTGGATCTCAGTGGAGACGCTGCGGAATTAATTGTTGCGATACGCCAATTATAAGTAAAAAAAAATTATTAAAATACGGTATTTCCGGTGTCTCCGACAATCGTGCTGGTGCAATATCTCACCGGGCTCGTGTGAGCAATGGAATAAATTGAAAAGCCTTATCCTTTCAATAAAATTGAAGTAGAGAGCGGGCCCCGAGAAGCCTTCTTACAAAAATCCACTAACAATACAACCTGCACAGTGTAGCGATTCACAGATGTATAAGTTAAAAAAATATATTAAAAAAAAAACATTACC
Organism: Ornithoptera priamus; assembly: GCA_029034505.1. Classification (NCBI taxonomy): domain Eukaryota; kingdom Metazoa; phylum Arthropoda; class Insecta; order Lepidoptera; family Papilionidae; genus Ornithoptera; species Ornithoptera priamus. The sequence continues at coordinate 1,996,711 of JARDWD010000219.1, read as the reverse complement.
ATCATTAACCGATAAATGACCACAGCTGGGCATACGATATCTACAAAAATATTATGTACTTTTTTTTTTTATTACACAGATTAAACGAGGGAGACGTTGACCTAATGATGAAACATACCTGGACATGAAATACCGCTAGTTAGGATGGAACATTACGCCACAGTGTGCTGGTCTCCTAGAGACAGATGTTACGTCTCAATACCCTAATAACTCCATTAGCTACAACGTACGTGAACTTCACGTGATGGTAAGTGATACGCCTGCCCATAGTAACGAGCGCTAGTTAGGGTGATATAAACTGCACCACATTACGCTCGTCGCCTGAGGTATAAGTTGAGTCTCGTTACCTCAGTAATTTTACTAGCTACAGCGCCCTTCAAACCGGATAACAGTTATGTTTGCACGCTACTGTTTAGCGGTAGAAATAGGATGTGAGGTGAACAACCATCTGTAATTTGTTGTATTACTTTGTGCTCCGGCTTGAAGAGCGACACCAAATTAATGATATCGTGTAAACATCCTAAGCGGCGATGGTGAGTTATTGGCAGGAGCATGACATAAGTTACGATCGTGTGAGTGTAAGTCACCCCGCCGGCGGACACTGCTGCGCCGCTTATTGGACATCGCTGTCAGGGGAGAAAGTGGAGATTTATACGGCGACACGCGCCGACCCATCCTCGTGCAAGTGCGAGGGAGTGCAATGAGATTTATTTGGCAACATCAATGGCTCTCTCTCCTTATTTATCATATCCACAGACTGGATACATCTCATACTCTAACCAGAATAAAATATTATTTCTCCTGCCGCGTGTGAACTCAGACTCAACTTTTTTACTACTTCGCGCTTGGAGTCAGGATCTGTGAGCGACGAGACCGGTGAAGTGGTAAGTCCTCAATAGGACTAATAGAAGAAACTTCATCCGATAATTTTTTTAATTATATATACAAGCGCTTGGCGGTGATGTAGTCTCTGGTGGTAAAGTATTCTAGTTTAGAAGAAGCCTATTCACTGTTCTCTTGGAGACATCTACGTCATAGCTGAACGGAAACCCTGACGCCAGCAGACTGTTGCAATCCTTCGCTGTTCACACCAGAAAGGTCAAAGAGAAACATTTATTTATTTCCATTTTAATATATATATGTATGTTTATATAAGGTCGTAAGATCGTTTATATATAATGAGGAGGACCAGCAGTGGACGTCCATCGGTTAATGATGACGAACCCCAGCGCCAGTGAGGCAAGCTTGTATAGAGTTCTAATTACTGTATCATGGGCACGTGTTCGTGTATTGCGCAAGCTGACGTAATCTCGGTAACTTGACCGCAGCCGGGAGATGATCCTGCTGTTCGGACATGGGTTGACAACATTTTACACAGCACGATACATATAATTAAAACCACCATTTTTTTTAAATTGGTGGCTCATGGTGGATACAGTCCTGCCGGTTTGAACAGTCAACCAATGCGAGGGTTACCTGTTAAACTGTTAAGCTTAACAGTTGCTTTACTTCGATTTATTGATGTGACAATTATATTATGGGGACTGGTAAGCGGAAGTGGTAAAGTGAGGGCTTAGTATATCCTTGAATGGAGATCTCATATTGATATATATATATATAAAAACTGGAGAAGCCTACGTTCAGGATTAAACTATAATAGTTTGAAATTATTATGATGTATATTCTACTATAAACTAATCCTAGTATATGTATATATATATATATATATATATGTATATATAAAATTATGTAAGAAACAAATGTCCACTATGTACATTGTTTAAAAAAGCTCAAAGAATGTCATCATCATCATTTCAATCGATGGACGTCCACCGCTGGACATAGCTGTGTTATAATGTGATCTACAAAGCAGTGTCCTGAAAGTAAATATATAAAAACACATATAATCCTTCTATTCTTCCGATGTTTAATATAATCTAGTAATAATACGATAAATAACTTATTAATTATAATTACAAAACACTAGATTACTATAACCTTGCACCTGGATACTAGTGATGAGCAAAGCAAGAACAAGACCGAGACAAGATGGTATTAGTCATGGTCTTTGTCTTGCTAAAATACTTCTACTATTGATCAAGATCTTGATCAAGGTCAACGTCTTGCGTATATTGTCTGTCTTGATTTTGGTCTTGTTCTTGCTCGTGGAAAATTAGTCTTGGGCTTGGTCTTTCGCAAGACCAAGACCAATTTTATTCACCACTACTGCATACAGTTAGAATTATTTCTATACGGCCGCTGATCGATCGTTAAATAATTAATTATAACAATATATATATATATATATATATATATAACTTTAACTCGCGGCTTAGTCTGAGATAATTGTTTTCTGTAACATGATATATGGTACTGAGCCATATTAATATTAATTGTAACAAACAGGCAACGTTTAAAAAATGTTGTTAACCATTCGATTCGATTGATATTGAATGTATGATCTGTTAACGGCTTTCTGCGAACTGTTACATAGACAGCTATCTGATACTGCGTAGTCATATGTACCAACGGAAACATGAAGCTGTGACACCTCAGTATCAAAAATACGCATGTTCGATCCCGATCGGCACGAGCTTCCGGTGAAGGAATACACAGACAGGAATCATTCCTCGTGAATCATGTGATATCCAACAATACACACTGATCTGCTAGAGGATAAACAGCTTTGACTCTCTTCTTGTGAAAGAACGTTCTTAATCTCAGCAGTAGAAAGTATTACCAAAGAAATAAATATTTTTTTTATTAATCTATTTAATTTATTTAGTATAAGATAAGTTTATTGGCAAAGTGGAAGGAAAAAGACCGCAGGGCTGCAACCCAATACGTTGGTCTGATCAGATCCGCAACACACTCGGCGCCACGGTCTTCGATGCTGTCCGAGCAGCCGGAGATAGGACGTGATGGCGAAACATCACGAGGACAAGAGTGATGGATGAAGTAATCACGACCGTCGGATATGAGGAATACGATTTGAGGAAGCGGAAGGCAAGTTTACGTTTATCATAACAGCTGGTATAGTAGATGCGATAACTTTCAGTATCGTTAAGTAATCGAAGTTTTTGAACCGCCAAACATTTATCTTATTTGACAACATGACGAGACAAGCAAAACATTCACGCATAATAACGTGGGGCTGGATAGGGTCATACATAAAATATTAAAGTAGCCTTAGCAAAATAACTCCACAAGCAACAGCATCCTACAAACCGCAACAGAGATATGGGTACGGTGATGCCCACCTGTACGGTCCCTAACATCAGAGAACTTAATTCTGACATCATAAGTAGAAGAGGAGATGGTAAGAAAGATCTGTTTTATAAACACTGGTGTTACAACACCTTTAAAATTGTATGACGGCATCCACCAAAATGATGCTAGCAGGTTTCTATTGCTGAAGACCGTCTAGGTACCACCGCAGCTCCTACGCCTGCCGCCAAACGTTATTGTGTTCCAGTTTGAAGGGCGCTGTGATCTTATGTCTTTGCGACGAACGCAATGCGGTGTTGTCTATATCATCCTAACCAGCGACGTGGTGTAAGGGGCAGGCGTGTTACTCACTTTCGGGTGAACGTTTCGATCGTCTCTTCGCTTACGATGGAGTCGATTTGCACATGTTCATGTAAATCTTCGAAATTTTCAATTTATATGTTGCATTAATCAAGAGGAGCCGCCCGGGGCACGGGGACCGCCGCCCTGGTAATTGATTTTAATGGAGCCAGCTCAATTTTTATTGCCGAAGCACCGACGGTTTAATTACAGAGGGATTATTAAGTGATTACGTTCCCAAAGCAGCGCCAACCGATATCGAGGACTCCATCGTGAAAAACATCCGGAAGCGGTATAACCTCGCGCTCTTACTCTAACTGTTAACGGAATATTCGAGTGAGCGCATCACAGTCCTTTGTTAGACATTCGTATAATTATGTGTTGCTACTCTTTATCCGGCTCGAAGGACCGTAAAGAATCTCATAAAGCTTATTTTATCTGTATTGTAATTACTAAATGAGAACGTTCATAGGAATTTTATACAACGTGCAGTTTATTTCTAATCCAACATGAAAAAAGAGGGAGAGGGTTACTCTTACAGAAAAATAATACAATTTAATTTTAGGGTTGCTAACATATAAATTATAGTTTCCCAACCATTTATGAACTTACTGCTTTGTAAGAAAAATAATTTCATCGCTTTCTTTAACATAATAGGTTTTTTTTCAACAGCCAATTTACATCCCCACTATTGAAGCACAGGCCTACCCTCAATATGAGGGCGATGGGCCACAGTCACCACGCGGGCCTAATGCCGATTGGTGACTTCACACACACCTTAGAATAAATTTTAATTCATGTGCAGGGTTCCTCGCGATGATTCCCTTCACCGTTTGTATTTCGCTGTTGTTACTAAAGTTCACAAATGTGCATAACTTAAATATTAAAGTTATCGGTACATGACGAGATTCGAACCCGCGACCTTCGGAATGAAGCCCGCACGCTCTAACCATCAGGCTAACGAACTACTTACTAGTTAAATTATACGAATTGCATACGTCTATTAATATTAATTAGTCATCGTTATCATCATTGTCAGCCAATAGACGTCCACTGTTTTACATAGGCATCCCCAATGATCCCCACGTTGATCGGCTCAATGCAGATTGATGGGAACCGGGGCATCACTTGTGGACTGACAGGGTGCACCACGAGCAGGTGAGATTGGCTTGAGTCCCGTGGGTTGTTGTGCGGGACCCCTTACACCCCTATTGATAATTACGATTTAAAACTTAATTCTCTCTTTCTTTCTCTAATGTATATAATCTGCACTAAAGCCTCATAAAGTTCTAATTGGAAACCTGTGAAACAAATTTACAATGTTTATACACTGCAACTATCATCATACGGTAATTTTCGTTACCTCCGTAACAAGTAACTATAACCAATCTTTACAACTAAGTAGCAATAAGCTTGATCTATGTACAACTACTTTGAAAATAGTTACAACTTTAAATCTACCGGATTATAAGAAGTAATAATCATCGGCCGATAAACCTCCACTATTGAACTTAGGCCTCCTCGAAAGATCTTCACAATGATCGATACTCCCTAAAAATTTTTTTTTTATAATTAAAAATATGATTGATTTGCGTGTTACAACAAAAATTATATTTATCACGTGGAAGTTAGAACATCCTTTGCTATAATACTCCTGGTTCTTGAGTACAATTACAGTATGTTTTTATATTATGATACAATCAACCTAAGTTATACGCTAAGTATATTAATTAAATAACTAAGTTCACGTACAGTCAGACGTTCACTTAACATTCCGTGCACGGGAATCTAGATCAAAATCATAGACTGCGGACATCCTTTCTACGCACTCGTTGAACTCTTTTAAACGCCGCCATTTCTAAAAAAAAAATACAAAATACATTGTACACCCTGCTAAGGGAATGTCAACGTTATCGCAATGCGTTAAGGGTCAAACATGAAACTCATGTAATGGGTTTAGCTGACGGAAGCGGCGCGGCCTCGCACGTTATTAGTGTGCCCATGTTGTAAAATTCGAGCGATTAAATAAAAACATAATTATTAATTTTATTACTAGTCAAGTAAAGAGACTAGTAAGACATTCACGTGAAGTTAAATGATAAGTTCAAAACAATGTAACACTGTATAGCTTGTTGTACTTATCAAGACGCAGGATGTTAAATCAATAAAACAAAAGTAATTTCATAAGTACCGCGCTCCTTAAGTTGGAATACAGTAATGTTTGCACATAACTGTTTGTTTTTTATAGACTCATATAATATGTTATTTCAAATTTACTTAAACATATCCAATATAACGTTATGGTCTCATTTTTTGTCTTTTTACAGCCATTAATATTTTTAAAAGTAATGTTCTTCACAAAATTTGCATGAAAATATGTATCATCATCAGCCGATAGTCGTCCGCTGTTGGACATAGGCCTCCCCCATCAATCTCTATATACAGTCACCATGACCTCCGGTACCACAGGGCACTAGGGGCTGTCGTACATAGGGGTTCATATGGGGGATTTGAGCCATTTCCCACCATGCTGACTCAATGCGGGTTAGCGGGAGCCAGAGCCTCGTTGTTAATTAGCAGGATGCACCATGAGCAGGTGAGGTTGGTTGGCATGTATAAAATACAAATACCACTTAAATTCAACGGAAATACATCAAATCAAGGACCTGGTAGTGAAACTATGGTTCTATTATTTATTTTTAGAATTCATAATTATAAAAACTGAAGAAGAAAATTACTTTAATTTATCATCATCATCATCAGCAGCAGATAGACATGCACTGCTCGACTTAATGAAGTTGGCATTGTAAATTTGGGGATAAACACCACGGACGGACACATCTGAATAAATATCCTTTACCTAGCCAAAACCCATTTTGTCAGACCTAACTTCGTATGTACGTATCAATGCTATAATTTTGTCTCAAAACGATAAGTATAATATTGTTGGGTCCTACCTAGCCATAGACAGAGATACCATTAAATGCTGGATGTACAACTTGCAAGTGCCGTCGCTTTACACTAAATCGCCACCGCCTATGTCTTGCGACTAAGTCTCAGTGGAGCGACGCACGCGCCGGGAAACGAGTAGGGCGCGCCGTCCGCCCGCGCAGACCCCGGACCCACATGCGGCCGCGGGGTCACCGCTCACACGACCAGCTTCCTGGAGCGCCGCTGACGTGTCACGGACACGGTCGCGGGCACTGTGTCCTTTGCACACACATTTGCCAATAGATTAAAAAACAATGCAATTTGGCTTTTTTTTCCACGAATCGGCTAGACAAGCGAATGGTAAGTAATATGCCTGCATTACAACACTGTGCTCGTCGACTTGAGGCAGGATGTTAAGTACCGTTACCCCAGTAACTACACTAGCTACAACGCGCTTCGAACCGGAACACAGTAACGCTTGCACACTACTGTATGTCGACTGCAGTAGCAGTTGCGGTGATACCCAGCCAGACGATATCTGCTTATCTTTCCGTTAACATGTTAAAAAAAAGAGTAAAATAAAATGGAGGCGATCAACAGAGACAAAGTGTGAGAGAGAGAGAGATTCATCGATAATTTTTTTAGTGATTAAAATAGAAAAAACGAACGAGGAGAGTATAGACATGCTGTAGATTTTATCCTTCCACTCTCTCTCTCTCTCTCTCCAGACATTTCTTAATATATTTAAAGTGTAGTACATACAGCTTGCATGCAGTGGTAGGCATTGTGCCGGAAACGAATTTGGAGGTGGAAATAGGAGCTCTGGTGGTAACTATCTCGATGAACGCCGGAATCAGAGACTTACCACCAGTAAACATATATATTGTTCTAATGATCCCTTAGTACTGTGACGTAGTGTTGGGAGACCTCCAACAAGGTGGACCGACGTTCTGGTGAGAGGCGGGGGAACCCACTGGGTGCGAGCAACGCGTGACCAATCGATGTGGAGATCTTTTGGGAGAGGCATATCTCCAGCAGTGGATCGTCTATCGGGTGATGATGAATGTTCTCTTAAACATAAGCGGCAATAACTTGAAGGTTCAGTAAATGGAAACCTATGGAATCAGGTTCTTTAAACTTAAATGGTTATTTCGGTTAAGATATTATTACTATTTTTTTATCACTAAGGGTGAATTGATTTAGTACTTAGTGTCCAAAATAAATTTTGTCAAGATCTCGGCATGCGGCAACCGGTCACCCATCAGCTCCCAACAAAAACGCCCGCTCCGTCCGCGGTGTACGAATTTTAATATATTTACATGACAACGAGCTGATCGAACGCGCTCCTTGTTGGTCTGGTCACAGCAAAAACATATTCAGGACCTTTGATGTAAACGGGGAAAACAGCTGATGGTGAAAATCTGATCTGTGTTTTATTGTAGCGGCGACACAGCGGGACGGACGGACGAGATGTTTATTCATGGTAAATGTCAGTTCAACTGTCTCTGTCGCACGGATGGCCAAAATGCTGTGATGATGTTCAGCCATAAAACTCTGACTCTCCTATGTTAACATCATCAGGTTTCTGTACCCGGAAGCCGTCTGCGTAGGTACCATCGCAAAGCCTATTGCAGCTGCTAAACAGCAGCGTGGACACATTAGTCCTTGGTTTTCGACGAAACTACGCGGCGACCAATACGTACACCTGATGGTAAGTGATACGCTTGCTCATAAGAACGTGGCAATACACAGCACTACATTGCGTCGTCCCCGTATTCGCACATTATTGTTTACCGTGTTCCTGTTTGAAGGGCGCTGTAGCTAGTGAAATTACTAAGATAACGAGACTTGTCGTCTTATATCTCAAGACGAGCGTAATGTGGTGCTGTATATATCATCCTAACTAGCGCTATGTTGTTAGGGCCAGGCGTATCTTTTACTATCAGGTGAACGTCTTGCTCATCTCGTCGATTTGTTGAATAAAAAAAAATTGCCGCTTCTTCACAGCAGCGTGGTAATCAAAACTATTATAGTTCATAATTAGTTACGATCTCTTTCTTAGGAGTGAGCTGGTAAAATATTTTTTTTCTCATTCTACAAAGCGACCACTTGAGCGGGAAGATCACCTGATGGTAAATGATACGCCCTCCCTTAACAACATCACGGTAGTTAAGATGATACATTGGGCCACCTTGTGCTTATCGCCTTGAGACATTAGATGTTGAGTCTTGTTACCTCAGTAATTTCACAAGCTACAACGCCCTTAAAACCGGAATACAGTAACCTCGCACAGTACGGTTTGTCGGCAGCAATAGGCGCTGCGGTGGTACCTACCTATACGGTGTCCGGCAACAGAGACCTGCCACCAGTGAGCTAGATTTTCCAGTGACTAATCAGAGTATATTTACACAACGATAGAAGTAATAAGAATAGAGTTAGAATGGACACACTACAAACCATCCAAATAATTGAAACGTCCACTTCAATTACATTATTAACGACACTTAATCGCCGGTGCGAGCGCTGATAACGGCGGCGCGACAGAGACGGCGCGACTCTAATCACCGATATCGGAAAGAGATAAATTTATTTCTCACTTATCTGATTAAATCAACAGCCTAGTCGGCCGGCGACGGAGCGTCGCATCGCGCGCGCATGCGCCAACGAATTAATGCTCTATCGTCAAGGAACAGAGTTTAATGTTAATTGAAGCTACAGGTGCTAAGTGAAATCTAGGCTTGATATCTGAAGCGTAAGCAATAAACCGCTCTGGTACGCACGAGGGTAGATCTGAGAGATATCAAGTGTCGGCGCCGATGGTATAGTTAGGGCACACGCTCCCAGCTTATGAATTAAATACTTTTTTTTTTACCATATATCTACGAGATGGTTGCTCCTCCTAGTAGAAGCATTACTACCCTTATCAAGTCGGAATGTTTACATTACATTTTTTTAACATTTTTAATACAAGCTACACCCCTGCATGAAGTTAAGCTGACAGTAACTTAAACCTTCGCTCATAGAAATGTGATGATTTTAAAAGTGATATACGCAGCATCACACTGTGCTCGTCTCTTTGAATAATATGTTAAGTGTCGTTACCACAGTAATTTCGCTAACTACAACGCCTTTCTAATCGGAGTATTAGCACACTGTTTGGTAATAGAAATAAGTATTGCGGTAATAGTTTTTAGATTACCTACCACCAGTTAAAACAAAACCAGTGCTGCCGCCATTGTTGTGTAAATATAACAAATAATAAAGTTTGCACAATCACTTATAATTAAGTGAAATTTCTTGTGTGTGAGTCATGTGTTGCATCAAAACCCAATTTATTGCTTATAACTGGACGGCAGCGGAGATAACAGCGCCAGATTGTTCGTTTGTACGTATTCGCCGCGCATGCGCACACATAATTCTATTAAGATATAGATAAAGACAGCCGGCGAACTAAAACGAGAATATTATATTGCGAACATGGGAAACACTGCTTAAATAATGGAAAACTATAAGTCGATTGTATTATACTAGATATTTGAAAAATTATTATGTTGCCATATTAAAAATCATAACATTATTCATCGTCGTCAATACACGTCCACTGCTGGACGTAGGCATCCCCCAAAAAGCCCCACATCGATCGCTCCTGCGCTGCCCGCATCCAGGGCCCGCCGTTTCGAGGGATTCATATGGAGGGATCCCCTCTCCCCCTTAACATTATTAATTTATATTAAAAAAATATTAAAATAAATATCTCTAACATCTCAACAATGTATAATGATTTTTAGGATACATCTGTTGCCGGTGACCGCAGCCTCTAATACTATCAAATGGTAGTGTCCAAGTACTGCTGGATAGCTTCCGTTTTAGCTAGTGGAATTACGTCGAGCAAATCGTTGTGTAGACGTTAACAATTTCCGTTATCGTTTTTTTTTTATTCTAAGAAATTACTAAACGAGCAGGACCTCATTCATACACTTACCACCGGACTACGCAATGCTGGCAATGTAAAGTATATTCGCAGATAAAACAAAAGAATAATAGAACATTATATTTAAAAATGGAACGCACACGTAACGGTTTCGTTAAGCGGTCTGCCTCCCCCCTCCCCGTCCCCGTCCCCGCCGTGTCCGCGCGCGCCGCCCCTCTCGGGCGCGCCACGTGTCGCCGAAACGCGTATTCCCGCGCGTCCCGGAGCGTCACCCGCGCGCCGCCATGTTTGCGGGCCGCGTTCCCTCGTAACCCGACACGTATTCGGAGTGCTGCCACTGCACCGGCGCTCGCTCGCCGCCTATGCAGACATTTCGCCGCATCTGACCACCCTATTAGGTATGTTGTTTTTGCGTCACGACTCTCTCTTGCGCGCGCGTCCGATTGTATACCTGTCGCGGCGCGGTGACGTCACACAACGGTAGTTCTCGATGTTTTGATATTATTCAGTTTCATCGCTTGTGAGCTCTAACTGAGCTCGAACCTGGTAATGGACTTAGTGGAAAATTTACATCAGGATAAGACGCCGTCGAGACAGACACCCGCCTATCACAAATTGGCGATATCTAGAATGACGTACACTACACTCGTCGCAAAGACATTAAATTTCGTTACTCCGGTAATTTCACTAGCTACAACGCCTTTCATACAGTAAGCTATGTTTGCACACTGCTGTTTGACGGGTGTAATAACAGCTGCGCTTGCGCCTTCCAAGATGGTTTCCGGTAACAGAAACGTACGAACAGTATATATAATTAATATTAAGAATGAAATAAGTATACCGTTTATCACTGCATATAAGAAACCAATATTTTTTATTAATTTTCAATTAATGGTTAATTATTAGCTGTGGATGTAATTAGAATTCATGAGATGGAACAGAACCTGCGCTCTAATTGGATGGAATTCGATTCACTCTATCCTTATTCAATATTTAAAGTCTGTTTTAACAAGGTACTTGCGAAATATTGATATTAATTAGCGGTAATTGAGCCATATATATGTATATATATAAATTAATACTGGAGGATAAATACACGTGTAGAACGTTCTATGATCAATGAACATATTTTTTTTATTACAAAGATCTGGGTTTAGATACAATTATAAAAAGAGACTTTTCACAATAAAATCATGAAAGCTATAATATACAGCGCCGGTCAAGCGCGAGTTGACAAGATGCTACTAGCTTTGTTAACCGTTTATCGTGAGGCAGACCACATTTGTACACGACTGGGGCGCTCTTAGTGCGTATCCAATGTGCAGCATGTGGTGAACCCTGAACCAAAGGAAAGGATATAAGGCCAACGGTTAGCAGCTACGGCACGAAAGCCGTCAAAAATTAGTTAAAAGATATAAAGGTAAGAGAATGATGAAGAGATGATTAGTGCAGTCCCGTGCCGACAGTAGCGAACATCGATACGTAATATCGATATTTATCGATTGTCGCGAGGAGTTATTGCCGTCGATCGGCTGTTAACGAGCCAATTTGTTAGCGTCCCGAGAGGCGCGCGAGCATCGAAACGCGCTCCTCTTTTTTGCGGACACCCCTTAATGGGACGGGTCCGCGGGCCCGCGGGTCCAACGGGTCCGGCGGGGCGCTGCCTTCGGACGACGACACTGCATCCCGGTTATTTACGGCAACAGTAGTTTTGTTTACGACGACGGTCGCCCGTTTCGTTTCATCGTGCCGCGTGAGGGCAAGAAATTGGAAATGTCGGAAAAATACTTTTAAGTACGATGTAGATCTCGAAGGACAGGAGATCGAAACTTCATGAAACAAGATGTAGGTATAGAAGTGTTTCTCCGACAAGAATGTAGCATATAGCTTTGAGAAATGGAGTAGAACCTATAATAACGCCTCCGTAGTCAACGATAAGAGATCAGGTAAATTGGAAAAGCTGGACCGTGAAAGAATTAAATCAATATCTTTACTTGTACATTGTTACTGATGAACTGCCTGCGACGCGGGTGATTACCATTTGCTCTGTAACGCGACGGTTCCTAGTTCTTGGGGATAGCGGCAGGGTTAAACTCGCTTGTCAAACTAAAACTCTCATATTATGAATCTGTTGCCATATAATTTATTTTGGGGTGTTTTATCATCATCGGTCTCGTTGTTAGTTACAAGAACTTGAGATCAATGTTAGGTCATTGTAGATAAGCAAAACTTATAAAAGCCTCCAACCAATGTCCACAACAAGTATATCGCTTTTAAATTCAACACTGATTAAAAAGAAAAGACTGGAATAGAGTCTTAAATAATAAGAGGCTCGTCTCCGACAATAAGATAACATTTTTAAGTTATGTAAAACGATAAAAATGGTCGCGGGTACAAATTACAGCGTAACACCTAGCCACTATCGCGTCATCGGCGCAATTTCGCAAAATACAGAAAACCAAAAAATTTTTCACCGACTACCCACAATTTTATGCCGCGCAATTAAAGTTCAGTTTTGCAAACTAAAAAATGCTAATAAAATCTTAACCGCAGTTAACTTCATCTTCTGAAATCGCTCATGGAGTTTATTTCAAACGGGGTAAGGTTCGAAGTTCGGCGGCGGAGGATGAGGAGCGTCGCAAGGTAGAAGTGGTCCCACGGGGTGAAGCGATAAGCCCAGATTAATTACCAAGATGCGCGGATAGAGCAACTGGTTACACGCTACCGTTATGTTCTCCAGGCTCGAGCTGACCGTGGTGAAACTGTATCACATTGAATTTATTATTATCATTTGCGACGTTTAACTTGCCGGATCGCCGACAGAGGGATACCCAAACGATCGCCATTAATCCTGTTTTGGATCTTAACGCGATCTTAACAGCGTCTTTGGGAAGTTTTATCACGATTGTCAACCGGCAATAACTTAATCTATAATAAACAAGTAATAAACTGGTGGTAGGTCCCTGTTATTTGTAACAATAACGACTTTTTTATAAACGGTCTAATGTAACCCCTGCCAGTATGAAATACCCCTGAAGGTAACCAGAGAAAAATGTAAAATGAGAACAAGAGAAATGTACAGTAACTGATAATATAAAATGTAGAATAAAAATAAATGTAATAGGATAAGGAAAAATAAATAAAAAACGGCCGTCTCCCTCGTTAAAGCGCGATGTATGAGACAAGGAAATGGAATGGAGAATGAATGAGAAATAAAAAAGGGAACGAAAGATAACAACGGAAAGAAAGAAGAAGAGCAAGAAAGAAGGTAGTAAAGTAAAAAATTGTAATAAAGGAAGAATTTAAGCCCAGGCTCACAAATGCCCGGGGAAACAAATAAAAAAAATGTAATCCCTGCCGTGACATGCGACTAATAAAACCTAGGAGGTTGGAAGCTTGGAAAGATAACAATCTTTATCATCGAATAACAGAGCTTGGAGTGAACGACAAATCGCGAGACTTACTTAGCAGTGTGATGACCTATGCTTCTCCCTGACACATCTTCACGCGATAGTACATTAAGTGCGAGATCGCGATGCTGTTGAATACACTGAGAGTACCCATCGATGAGGTTTTAGTAGATAGAAATCCTTCCAAAAAAGATCTAAGTGAAAACTCCCACAGCATCACTTTTCACCGCGAAACAATTTTGTGCAAAAATTTTTTTAATTGTTTAATATCATTTCTATACCTACCTTTGCTATCAGTAATTAGAACTGATATAATGTAATGCTACACATCGTAAGATATTTCTTTTCTAGACATTAAAGGTCTAGTAATGTTAAAAGCAGTTCCATTTCCATTTCAATCGGCATCCGCATGGAGTTCTTAGAAGTACCGTCACAACTCTATACGACCGCGATATTTTGGCTAATGTATCTTAGACAGATCATAAGCACCGTCTGGAGGTAAACACTCTTCCCTCTCCCCGCACTTTGCCATATTCGTTAGAAGTTCATAAAGAACCGAGCCATCATCATAAATTGTTATAATGACGTAAACTCAGCCCGGTACCCTACTATCGGTGTGCGGAGCGAAAGAGTTGCGGCCATAGACGTATGGCCGTTTGACCCCAAATTCACATGGTGTTAAGTGACAACGAGGCTTTGGACGTCTAAAAGGTATTCAGATTACTCTAGATGTAGATACATATATAGATGAAAGCTGGAACACATAATTATGTTCTTCAGCATATTTATAATGTGAGGGTAGTGGCTAGGCAGCTGGTCTCGAAATATCTCTATCACCAACCAGAACTATCGTTTGAGTGATCATTTTATTATATTGTGATGTAGTATCAGACCTTAAAAACAATGAATTGGTCCGTGAACTTATTAATTTTTAGTAATTAGATTAATCCTTAACTGTAATCCTAAATTCAAAGAAATATAATTATAATTTAGCTGAGTCTGAGAGTAGTCTGAGTTTGATGAAGCTGTACGTGTAACAAGACTTAATATCTCTTTCTCTAGGATCGGTCTTCCATGTTCGGGGATCGTGGTCAGCGATGGAGTTGCATCCTGGAATGTTACGATCTGCCTCCACCGGTTCCTATCTACGACTTTTAGATAGACCAATATAATTTTTTCTGTAATGGACTAATTGGATCTAAATTCACAAGATGTTAAGTTACGATGAGACTGAGGATGGTCAAGTGTTTCGTGGCTCCACAGCAGACTGTGAAGAGGGAGCTAGCACACAAACGGCAATAACCCTCAATTATCGGAACGGCGCGGCGCCGATTGTATTCAGATCGTTAATGAAAGTCTAGCTAGCAGTTAGACACTACATAGCGGCTACGGGATCGAGATGAGAAGGTTGCAATCGGATGTCGCGCTTTAACTGTATGTAACATGAGCCTATATTACAGCGTCAAGAAACTTGGCGTTAAAGTTTTTTGAAGTGAAGAACTCCACATCCACTTCTATAAAGACAGACCTCTACAGAGTCAACGATGTAGCAAATACGAATTTCCGCCTAAAAGCATAATGGAGAATTCTACTTGTTTTCGATGTGTAAGTTCGGAAAGTAGAATTTTGATGTAAAAGGGAGTTAATACCATCAGTTAAAAAGAATACGGATCGAATTGGTTTTCTCAATCTGATCCACAAACTTCAGTTTGAAGAGGGCACCTAATAAGAGTCATGATGCAAACTGAAAAGCTAAGAGCTCCTTCGCTAATCTTATACTTTCTTATATTTAAATGATTCCCTTTTATTATTTCCACTGCAGTTACTTTTACCTCTTAGCGCAGTGGCTAAACGTATGTCTTTCAAGAAAGATCACTGATTCGATTACAGGGCCACATGCAGTAAAGTTTGGATGATAGTTCATTAATCTGGAAATCTGCGCCCTTAGTATTGTTAAATTGTGGGGATCTGATTAGGCTTTATACGATTGCCTTCTCTGGCACTACGGTCTGTTTATCTGTTTGCTGATTGAGAATAACTATTATTTTCAATACTTATTCAAAAACTGTTTATTACTACTAGTATTTAATATTTAAGTGCAAATATGTCTACTGTATATTTGTAGATACTCGATAACAAATATCATAGAATACGTGAACATTTACGATGTAACATGAAGGAAGAGGCGGAAGTCATTCTTTCGAGGTCCGTAACTGACGGAGAATCTGACGACGAGCTCGCGGGCAATTAAATTCCTGTGATGATGCTATCTAGGGAACTGGGTAATTGCTCGCAGGTCGTAATGGCCGTTTTACCAGTCGCTTAACAACTCGTAAATCACTACGAGCCTTACTTGATCCACTGCATTGTGGACATATGGTAATGACATAACTGTAAAGGTTATGTGTTTAAAAAGATCTAATTAATTAATTCAAAGCCTTGAAAATTACTGAATTCAATCTATTTATATCTCACAGTGAAGATCGTGATATATAAAGTTAAAATAACAAAACTAAGTAGACCCAATCATGAAAATTATAACCTCAATCTTTCAGTTTCATGATACATGAAATATGCAGCAACTTTGTAATGACACAAGTAATTTTAATAACATACCTTTATAAAAAGATTATAAAAGGATCGTTGTTATCTTTTGAGAACATTGTGATATTGTTAAGCAGTGATCAAGTTATACAATTGATATAATTATAACTTCACAAGTTACAAAGTTGTCAAAGCGATACGATATATACATCTTACACATATTCTATTATAGAACTGTAATATATACTTCTAGGTATATATACATGTAATATTTATATATAATGATGATGATATATATATTATATAATCTGGCACTTTTTTATACATGCATATGTTTTTGTGTATATGTGGCTTATATATTTTTATGTAAATATTTATATTTTATTCATTTATCTTGTATATCTTTAACACCTCTACATACAAAATTTACTTCTTCCCCAAGGTTGACTGGCAGAAAATGCCTCTGTGGCATTGAGTCCGCCATCTGCACCCTTAGCTTAAGGTGTTACGAAAAGAACACACAGTCCACTTAACGTTCCCACTACTGGACTCTGGGCTTTCTCTCACAAAGAGAGAATAAAAGTTATTTGTGTTTGTTTTTTGAACATGTTGGTGTCTTCATAATGTTTTCCTTCGTCGGAAGTAAAAGGGCAATGGGAATCGAACCCGCGTCTCCTCGTAAGGTATATTTTGTACGACCGCCTTACAAAAATATCTCTTCAATGAAGTATATGATTAAAGTTAATAGTATACGGTTTAAAGGACATTATAGCTAGATATAGTAAATCGACATGTTCGTTTCTCGTTGTAATTTTTTTAGACTCATTCATGGTCTTCTTTAACTTTATATTCACGGTATTTATTAATGTAAAATTATCATTATTTTGCAAGGCACCTACCGCGACAAATGGTACATTAAGTATATATATATTTAAAAAAAAAAATTATAATTCGGACAGTGTTTGCCGACGCCAGGTCGGACCGGTCGCGGTGACCCAGATGCAGTCAGCAGCAGCCTTGATCCGTTCCGAGTTGAGCAACGCCTGCCGACAGATGGCGGTGGATATTTTAAGCATTTTGTTTAAAAAACAATTAAACCTAACTAAAATTACTCTTAGTCATTCTAATTAACTGTGATATATAATAAAACTTTTGCTAACAAATGTTTTAAGATCATCGTCAAAAGGATCAATCCTCCGATCTATGATTGTATCCCGTAGCATATCTTTGCGATATTAATACAGTTTAGAGTATTTTTTTTTATCTTATTGTCCTTTCTAACAAATGTACTGAAGCTTGGATATCTGATATAAAGTTAATAAGCAATTAAGTATTACGTTGGGCAAATGAAACTCCTGAAGCAAAGTGACGCGTAATGAAATGGTGAACGAAAACGATAAGCATATTTAAATAACTTATTCATGTTGCAAGTGACTTGCGTGATGGGTGAGTTGTGTGAGTTTCGTACGGTTGTAACTCATTACGTACATTTTCTGGTCCAGCCGAAGGTCGCTTGCGGTTGACACAATTTCGTTAACAGTGCGCCCACGCGACGCCGCGCCGCGGAACACGTTATCATCTATTGTGAGCGAATGTCGGATTCCTTCCAAACAACATAACTTAACATAACACCTCGCCTTTAACCAATCACCAAGAAGACGGGTGTTGTGCTTTAACGACAGCTTATTTCATCTATGATATCGCAGTTTTTTTTTTCAGTCAAGCTAAGACGAGCGGGACGTTCACGTAATGATAAGTAGTGATACGCGTGCCCATGGCGTTAGTAGGGATGATATACATTGTATCACATTGTGCTTGTCGCCTAGGATACGAAAAGTTGAGTCTAGTTACCCTAGTAATTTCACTAGCTACAGCGTCCTTCAAACCGGGACACAGTAATGTTCGTACAGTACTGTTTGGCGGCAGAAATAGGAGATGCGGTGGTACCTACCTAGACTATACCATTTTTTTTGATATCAGAGGAGAAATCTTCCAAAAAGATACCGTACTTCTGGGGGGAAGACAAGGTTATGTAGGATTTTTACCCAAAAAACCTCCTCGGTGGTAACCTTCCGTGCTTTGCGGGAGACGTCGGGATCTCATACGGAAAGCACCGATGCCTCCCGGCACTACGCCTCAAGCGCGTCCTAGGGAGGACTGTAACCCTCCTCGACACCTCGCTTTAGTTCAAGAACTAGACCAGCTCGTACTTATCGTTCATCCAGGGCGGCAATAAAACAGTCCGCAAACTGATGGTACAATTTTGTTCTGGTGAATTGGTTCAATATTTTCACTACACATAAAATGCTCTTGTGTGTAAGTCGTTATAAGATTACTGGATCACCATCATCATCATTACAACCGATGGACGTCCACAGCTGGGCATAGGT
This sequence comes from Ornithoptera priamus, assembly GCA_029034505.1. Classification (NCBI taxonomy): domain Eukaryota; kingdom Metazoa; phylum Arthropoda; class Insecta; order Lepidoptera; family Papilionidae; genus Ornithoptera; species Ornithoptera priamus. The sequence continues at coordinate 1,977,938 of JARDWD010000219.1, read as the reverse complement.
CTCTTGTTATGTGTTCCAAAAAGATCACTGGATATCTTGTTATATATTCGAGGACAGCCTTTAATAGATAGAGACATCCATCAAACAGTAAGAAACATTATCTTACTACGTCTTACCAACTTGAACACACTACTGCTTAGTGAGAAACACAGCGCTCTACCTGAACGGTAGTAACTTACTTTGTTATTTCAAAATAGCCTATATAACAGTAGTTGAACGATTCTACAGGATATATACACTGCATCATTGTCTTGACAGGTAAGATTATAAGTGAATTAACCCCAGTAATTAATTACCAGATGAAGCTCAAACAATATATATATTAATGTCTTTGTCTACGGTACTTGTCGACGGAAGTAGACGCTGCATTAGTCGCTACCAACAAGACCTTCGGTACCAGAGAGAAATATTCATACAGATGAACACACACACGCACACAAGCACACTGAGTACATAATAATGTACAAACCTTAAAAATTGAAGCTTATTACCTTAGTTATAAATATTCAGCATAAAACGTTACATTTGCACCCCTACTGGTTTTATAACTACCCTCTGACCTTAATCAAACCAGATATAACAAACATCCAAAAAGATATTTTTTATTTATAGTAAATTACCCTCTTCCTCTACAATACCACATGTACGAACCATATCCTTTCTCGTTGCACCAACAAATACCAAATCCCTATAACACACAAAAACACAACTAATACAAACACACACACACAGACACACACAGACTACATGCATTAACAGACCTTCTGGAGAACTGGTCACGCTACCAACCTGAAAATGTAATAATTATTATTAGATTTTTTTAATTAAAATAATTTAATAATTGACCTCAATGACACACGGTGTGAAGAGACCACCAGGACTTGGAAGGGGGAGCACCTTCGTTCTGAACACTCCACCTCTTATAAATTGTCAACTGGAACATAGAAATGCCTCTATGGCTAATTTATAACATGATTATGAGTAAAGCCTCCCTTGGGATGCTTCTTGGGTAGTCCAATGTCTTGTGGACAGTGGTGGTGTATTAAATTAATAGATTGAAATGATGTTCATCATCATCAGACGATAGACATCTATTGCAGGACATAAGCCTCCTCTAAAGTACTCCGTGTTTGTACGTCATACGGCGGTATGAAGATAAAAACTGTTAAAATCTTTAGGAGCATAGGTTCCCAACGGGGGGATAATTAATCATTAGAGAGGGAGGATTAAAATTTTAATTTGTGATTATTAATAGATAATAGTCAGACATAAAAGTAAGAATTCTTAAGTTAGTAAGCAGAGACTTACCACCAGTAAAACAACCGTCTCTTGCCGGAAACCGTCTAGATAGGAAAACGAACGGAAGGATCACCTGATGGAAAGTGATACGCTCGCCCATAACAACGTGGCGCTGGTTAGGATGTATACTGCACATTGCGCTCGTCATCAGACATATATTAAGTCTCGTTACACCAATAAATTCACCAGCTACAGAACACTTCAAACCGGAACACAGTGTTGTTTTCACATTATTGTCTATCAGTTAGGATAGTCGTTGCGGTGATACGGAGACGGTCGCCGATAAGAGACCTACCACCAGTAAGTTCGGAAAGTGATAACGTAATCATCGCAAAGTATTATCGTCTGTTATACGCTGAGATTGAATTTGCGGCGCGTTATCAGTGCTCAAGCAGAATCTAACACTGAACCTAGGGCATTAGTGCGCTATTAATATTGATAGGTGCACAGCATATCAGAGAGGTGCCTCTCACGTGCGGAGGGTTTCGGATCTTATTGCTGTTGGATTTATGGTTGTATTCGCGATGCGATGGAGCCGTGTGCGTCTAATGCTTGTGAGGATTAGTATGCAAGTGGTATATTGGTATTTTTTAATGAGCACTAAAGGCGTGGTCCAGCATCAGACGCGAGCGGGTGCGCGTCGGGCACTCGCGCGCGTAACATTTAAATATCTCTGCATAGCTCCGTGCTTCGAGATGCAATCGCAGCAGCAAAGTGACCGGGGTCGGCCTTGCAGTTTTTTTTTTTCCTACTAAATCATGATGTAATGTTACAATTTCTTAACATCGTTTACCTAGTATTCTGTTAAGATATTTACATAAACAATCCATTTACTAAAGTCGTATATTCTACGAGCTACGATGTTTATACATGCGGAGCGATTGTATATATCGTAGCTCGTGAATGTCTGGACCTAGTTTTTTTTATTCCACGGGACGAACAAGACGTTCACCTGATGGTAAGTGATACACCTGCCCATAACAACGTATCGTTATTAGAATATTAAACACAACACTACATTATTTTGATACATAAAATGTTAAGTATAGTTACAACATTGATTTTACTAGCTACAGCGTCTTTCAAACCGGAACAAAGTAATCCTCGAATGGCGACCGCGTACCGGAAGATGTAATGTTGGCAGGCCCCCCACCAGGTGGTGCGTGGTCGGGTGAAGGTTTCGGGAAGCAGCTGGATGCGGGCAGCACAGGATCGATCGATTGATGTGCAGATCTTTGAAGGAGGCCTATGTCCAGCAGTGGACGTTTGTCAGCTGATTGTGATGATGATGAACGCACCGGCTTTTTTAAACAACGTGTATAGCGTGTCAACTAGTAACAGTTTTATATTTAACATTTAGTTTGAATAGTTTAGTATTGTTTATCGGCGTCAATTCATTTGCTAGTTAACTATACGTCAACGAAATGTCAATGGGTTAAAAAACACTGCCCCCGGTATCTACCCCACAGGTTACCGTAAAATCCACGAGTCGTTATCGCTGTGTGTAGTATAAATTTCCTATTCGAGGCTGTATAAGTGAAAACATCGTTATATAGCCGATGGGCGTCGCGGACGCTGGTGGCCGAGGAACTGGTTGTAGTCACAAGGTGATGCATACCAATGTAGCGCAAAAAGCAATTTATCGGACTCCCGCGTCAACGTTTACGGATTATGCGCGTCCCCGCAATTAACGCTAGTTGTGTCCCTCTGTTGTCGCGGGGTACATAGAAAAAACCGTCTACCCGCAGTTTAAAGTTCAAGCCATCTATTTGAAAGGGCAGATATGGGTAGATATTTGAAGGGTTTAATGAAAGATAATCCATTTATCAGTTATTTATATGGTTTATTGTCGTCTGGCCAGTTAGTGGAGACAAACAATGGTCGTGGATTTTTTTTTTAGAAAGCGACGACACGAGCGGGACATTCACCTGATGGTAAGTAATGCGCGGGCCCATAACACACCAGGCGCTAGTTAAGATGAGATACACAGCACCACATTGTACTCATCTCTATAAAATATAACATTTTCTCAACACTTTATTAATTTCATTAGCTATAACGTCCTGTGAACCGGAACACAGTATATTTACACACTACTATTTGGCGACAAAATTTGTGTTTTCAGTGGTATATAGATGATCTCCGATATACCACCAGATATGATCTGAAAATGATGAATACCTCAACCACACTCCGGTTACCATCCAAACGTAAAGTCCTGTGTCCACAAAAACCATTCACACCGTCGTACGGTCGTCAACATAAATTACACCGTTACCCGTGCATTATTCAGCCGCCGGCCTTCGTGAGATATGTATACTGGATACTGTCGCCAATTTATCTGACACGGTGTAAGAAGTTTAATGTTCATTACTGCGAGTACCACAAATAACAAATCTATCAGAAAAAATTATGTGATTTACCGGTGGTGTTGGTGATCTGTTGCCAGAGACCGTGTATGCACCACCGCAGCTATTTCAGCCGTCGAACACTAGTATGCAATCATTACTATGTTCCGGCTTAACGGACGCTGTAGATAGTGAAAGTACTTCAGTAATGAGACAACATCTTAAGACTCAAGGCGACGAGCAACAACAAAAGTAAAACGGCAGCGACGTTACAATCTCTCTCTATCTCCTCAAATATATATATGTACTCGATATCTAGAGATTCATTAACTAATCACTCAGTCTCCGAAACTATTAGACGTAAACACTCAAAATTTAGTGAAGACGATGCTTCTGTCATTTAGGGGTTAGCTAAGAGCGGATTTTACAAAATTCCTTCTCCAAAGCAGGACTTCAGGGGTGTTACAGCCAGCAGGACGGACAGAAAACAACTAGTTGAAACATATGAACTCAGCACAATATTAATAAAAAAAATCTTTCTAAAAAAAATTTTAAACCTATAGACAATATTTTTTTAAGATAAAAATATGTTGTTTATTTTTAAATACAAAGGGTGTAAGGGTTTCCCGCACAATAACTCACGGGACCCCAGCCAGCCTCACCTGCTCGAGGTACAGCCTGCTAATTTACAAACGAGGCCCTTGCTCCCACCAACGCGCATTGCGCCAGCGTGGTGGGAAATGGCACAAGTCCACCCATATGAACCCCTACAAACGTGGAGATCTTTGAGGGTGGCCTATGTCCAGAAGATCTATCGACTGATAATGTCACAATGCAAATATTTGATATATTGAACTTCAAGTAATACTTAAATTTCGACCATCTAACATCAAGAAAATGTGAAATGAAGGTCAAGAATTAATCTATTGTAGACATAAAAAGGGAGCATCAATAAATATAATCATGAGCTCCAGTTCGCTTAGAGCTCAATACCAATGCGAGGTGAAGAGCTCATCGCAGTCTCCGCCGCGGGAATGTTTTTATAAAGTTTCCAAACAGGCAGACCAGCATTTGCGAATGGTACCACGCGCGCGGCAACAATATAGCGGTGACCATTTATCATCATAAACGGCGGTCTTAACATTGTCCGGCTCACGGCGGACCACAATGGTGACCCGACGGCGGCCGGGGCACTGAGGGGCCCTTTGTCGCGGCTCACACCTCCGTACCCTGCCCACATAACTCCTCAGCGCGGGACACTACGCGATTCAATAAGAGAAATGTATCTGTAGCCTTGTGCACAAGCATCACACAATGATGGAGTCGCGCAGCGGGTTTCTTAATACAAAATGAGTGGTACCATCGCCGAATAACCCATCACCCCAATTTCTCATGATGATAAGCTATGAAACATGCTAAAGCCTAAAATAATGAATGGAACCTGAGATATCGGTGTAAGAAAGTATACGATCAGTCAACACACCTTACAGACATGTATTTCTAATGATACTGAACAAACATAGTCTGAAAGGTCGGAGGAGGATCTGATATCGTCAGCTCGAATCAAACATGAAGACTTTAGGAAACGGAAATTCTAGTAATAATAAGCCATATAAATATGTACATGTAACATTACTTCCTTTTGCGATAAAGAAGTCGATATCTAGTGGAACAATGAACAACTCTATAAATGTTCCTAAAACTGGGACTGTGGGAAGAACTTTATTCTCTCACATAGATATAAGTTGAATATTTACGAAAGGTTTTGTTTTTGATTTTATTTCACCGGAAGCTTATCAACAGTGAGGATCAAACCCCCTTTTCGTATAGCGCTTAGGACCGTCTTTGCAAATAAGCTATTACGGCTTCAAATAAATGTGACATCGAAAGAGTCTCTAGACTTTAACTAACTGCTTTTACTACTACTGGATCTAGGGTACTTAGATCCAGTAGTAGATGTATATCTGTCGAGATGAAGATGATACAGTGTTTTACTTAAAACGTATGAGTAGAGTATATGCACACTTGTCATTTACTATTAGGCGAAAGTTTAAAAACTTCAAGCAATATTCTTCTAGGTATTCCTATCACAGTATGATAGTTCTTTTCATCATTGTCCGAACCTAAGATCGTCCACAGCTGGGTTATTGTACTTTAACCAAATTGATATATTTATACTGCGGCTGTAATGTAAAGTTGGACAATGTTTAGGCGCGCGCGCACGTCCGCGATCTCACGATGCAGTCATACACTGACTCATACAAACATTGTTGTAACTTAACCACCATATTACAATAAGTTACGTTTTTATTATGAAAGTCGTTTTATAATAATTTAGTTGGTACCCTCATGTGTTTATAGATGGCGTAGGAAGGCCGTGTAGGACGACGACACAGTGCCTAATTCATTCCAAGCTAGTGACTTCCGATCTAATTTCAGGGAGACTGTACTAAGTGAAACTACTCATTGTGTGCGATGCTTCTCTCTTAAAATTAACTTGCACAGTACATGAAATAATTATAAGTTAAGTGAAAATAAGTTCGAAGATTGAAGCAGACTCGCCAAGAGTACTTCGCCTCTTAAAAGTTAACCGAAACACAGTGACAATGTTTCGGCGACAGAGAATTCAAAGAAACCCTACCACGTATCACACTTCAACAACTTTGTAGTGCCGGAAATATAAAGTAAATTTCCGCTTTAAATGCAGAGACAGTTAATGAATAAGTTCAACGATAAGAATGGAAAGGATGCCTTAAAGGTTTAAGTCGAATTCGAAATAAAAGAGAATTGAAGAAAGAATATCGATAGCAGGAAACGTCGTCATAAATCTGTCTTTTAAACTACCCACAGTACAGCCAATCACAACTGTCATCTTAATAAATATATGAACTCAATAACATTATATTTAACAGCATAACATCACCCTTCCGGAGATAAGCAAACAAATGTTTGCGTTAAAGGATAACTTCTAAGAAACAATTACAGTTTGTTCTGGCGGCGCATCTCCCCGCCGTCACCTGATCGCACAGATTGTATGGTTAATTTTAACTTGTCGATTTATGCGTTCCCATCTGCCGTCCCACTCCGGCACTCCACTAAATCACCAGCGCGAGTAGGACAGGTGGAGAACATTAAAGTAAATTGGATGCGAAAATTCGCAGTTACCTTAAAGCAAACATGCCGCCATAAAAAGTTTAAACTTTTCAAAGTATTTTAAACTTTATCCTGCTGCTTCAAGATGCAAAACCGTTTCAGGGCTGAATGCGTTATGATATAGTATGAATTAAGGTGTCTCCAAAAGCCATTACTCTCATAATTATACATCGATGTACTGTAATTATAACGTAAGTAATGGGTCACGTGAATTATTATCATTGTTACCAACCGTTAGCTGATACGAACGAAGCCGTGTGACATATTGGTGATGGAAATACTGCACTGAGTAAGAAGACATTATTTTTACAAAACAAACCCTTTCCACTTCTTTCTCCTGCCCCTTTCCCAGCTATGTGGGGTCGGCACAGTATCTACTTCTCTTCCATATCCCTCTATCAGCCGTCATATCTGAATTAACACTCTTCTTACAAATGTCATCTTTCACACAACTCATCCACACTTTCTTCGATCTACCCTTATAACCATCCTCGTTCATTATCATTACTTTCTTTGTTATATGTCTTTCATCCCCCCGCAAAACAAATCCTCTAACATTATATTAAATCGCAACGGTGCTGTTGAAGAGCATCAGTTTAGAAAACTGACATTCATAAGTTTGGCAACTGAAGCACTTCAATGCTTTCCTCTTTCAGTTCATCTATTTTATTAGATTAACTTCATCACTAGCTAACGTCAAATCAGCAAACAAACAGCATCACACGTCATAAGAGAACGTGCAGAAGCAAAGGTAGCAGCAACTCCTATATAGCATTATGTATGTATGGATAAAACAAACATAGAAAGCAATCGAGTAAAGAGTTCGCTTCTTATCCTAGCCTTTAATGATAATGCAATGCTTCAACAGTTTTTCTTCTTCTTCTTAAAGTGCCTGTCCAACTAGTGAAGGTTGGCGGTCAGCGTGGCACAGTCCTTTCTGTCTCTGGTTCGGCGAAACAATTCGGACGGCCCAGATATGCCGGTCCATTCCCCGATATTCCTCAACCATGACTTTTTCCTTCGCCCCACCTACTACCAAGTAACAGTTACATGTGAATATTCCTTTTCGATAAAGTTAGTCATCGAGCATTTAGAAGCCTTAATAGACTGACGACCGACGTGTAAATCAATGAGCAGTAAGATAGATAGACGGTAGGCCCGATAGGCGGTAAGGTCGATAACCAGTAAGATAGATGTACAACAAGGTTGATTGGCAGTAAAGACAATGGACAGTAAAGCCGAAGAATAGTCAGGTCAATAAGCAATAAGGTCGATAGACAGTAAGCTCTATGGGCAGTAACGTCTCCAAGTGGCAGCCGTGTACTATTAGATGCAGTAATGGAGGGCCCTAATACAACGTGAACCGAAGCTTTAAGCTCTTGTGGGTAAGCTGAGAGAAATTGCTAGATGCTGGCAAGATAGATCAGCGTGAAGATCTTTGTCCAACAGTGGACGTCTATATACAATGATGATACCATTATAGAATTAGATCTGGTATAGATGTATTGGATTAAATATTTGCAGTTTTGTTACACGGCAGTTGATCTGGGCGAGCTGCAGCATCGCGATGCGCCCGGGGCGAGGCGCGGAGGAAATCTATCACGGGGCCACAATGGCCCCGTCCGGCGGCGGCCCCGGGCGGTGGCGTGTAAACTGCAGATTGAAGTGTCGGAGGCATCAGTCGCCCGGCCGTTTCTGGGCCGCGCAGATATCCATCACGGGCCGAGGGTAATTCGCGGACAATTTGCTTGCTTTATCAACGCGCAATTATCCGAAACGCGCACCTTAATGAACGGGTTGCGACGTTACGCACCGGTCGCGATTCACAAGCGGTAGCGGGTTAACTCTATTAACTACTTATATTACTTAAATAAAATAAGTAATTCTTCTTTTTCAGAGACTACTTACTCTATTGCTAGAGACCATGTAAGTAGGTACCATCGCAGCGTCTGTTTCTGCCGCCAAACAGTAGTGTGAAAACATTGCTGTGTTCCGGTTGGAATGGCGCTGTAGCTAGTGTAATTATTGACGTAACAAAATCTAGTATCTTATGGCTCGAGATGACGAGCGCAATATGGTGCTATGAATACCATCTTAACTAGCGTTACGTTGTTATGGGCGATAAGGCGAATGAGACGTTCAATTGATGGTAAGGTAAACCTTCGCCCAGAACAACGTGTCGCTCGTTAGGATTACATACACTTCACCACATTGTGCTCTTCGCCTCGAGACATGTCGTTAAATATATTTACCCTCGTAATTTCACTAACACTTTTACACAGTGCCCTTCAACTCGGAATACAGTAATGTTTGCAATAGGCGTTGCGGTGGTACCTACCTAGACGGTTTCCGGGGTTAGAGACATATATCATCAGGAATTGTTGTTGTACGAGTGAAGCCCGCTCACGCGTTGCGCCGCACTCGAACCCTGGATACGCCGCGCCGTGCCCCGGGTCTGCGAGCCGCGCAGTTGCCGCACTCTGTGTCGTCTCACGGCGACGTGTAGAAGCGATAATTACGCGCAAATTTCGTTTCCGCGAATCACCGAATAAAAATGGATGGAAAGCCTCTCCCGGCGGACAATTGATTACCGCTATTGACAAGGGGCAGGACGCTAGCTCGGCGAGTTGTTAATTTCAATTAAATTGCACACACTGTCTGCGACGCGAGGAAAGTTTCCCCACGTTAATTGTTTTATGATGAATGTTGAACAAGTGAAACTGTTACCTTAATAAACTCAACGTACGAGCCGTAAGCCATTTGCGTATTCATTGTAATATCATCGCTCAATTTTAGAGTATTGAAAGCACTAATAAGTCTAATCTACTTAAAACAGTTTACCCCATGTACCTAATCGTTTAAGTCATCGCATTTTCTTATTAATGTAGATTTTTAACAGATAACAAACGAATAGTAAAATAGAGGGAGTACACGAGTAGCACCAAAACAATTTATGTTATGAACTAATCGATTGACAGCGAACAGAGCGTAGCTTATGAATGCTACAACTGCTTGGACCGGTTCAAAAGCGAACATAGAGATACATATTTATCCTCTATTGAAGAACCCCGTGTTGCTAGCGGTTTACGATCATACATACTATGATAAAAAAAATCAAAAGTTCCAATCCTAAAAGTATTCAGTCGATTGTAAATAAATCGTAATAACTACAGCTACATTGAATTATTGCGTTTAACTTTTAAACCCGATGTCTATATTTAACGCGGCGTCAACTTGTTTTTAACTTTATATCGGCCGTTTCTTTCATAAGTTATATTGACACGCGAATACTTTATTAAGAGAAACAACTAATTTTAACATATTCCGAATCCATCGGCGCAACTTTATTAACTTGCATTGTAAAATAAAAACAAACTTAAAAAACGATAACTCCTGTTAATTGGAAACCAGATTAAGTTGCGAAAGAAAAATGGCGTCGGAGCACGCTAACGTAGTTGTGAATAAAAACATTATGAAATTTGATAACAAACATTAGTGTAGAGGAACAGAGAGAGAGAAAGAGGAAATAGAGAATATATGTACCGCAAAAAGTAATGTTAAAAGATGATCACATATAAATCACCATGATCGACAATAACTTTCCATTTATCGCTCTCGAAACTCTTCCGGATCTAGATCTATAAAGAAACGTTACATTAGTCATCAGTTGATTAAAACAAATGTTTCCATCCAAATTTGGTCAAGGAGTCTCTAAGAGAAGAGTATAAAGGCTTCTTCTAGATTAATGTCCCCATCAAATAATTACAATTGTCAGGTAAATCAATTGACTATCATCAAAGGTATCATCACTGGTTACCATTAGTTGAGAACAAAGTCTGGGGATATACTATATAATATACAAAGAAATATAGTATAGACTGAAATTTAAGTATACATTGAATGTATATGTCATAATAATAGCAAGCGGTCCTAAAAAGTACTTTTAAGATTAAAGACCTTGAACATGGAAGAAAAAGGGTCTAAAAATTTTTAAGGTACAGAACAACATTCTCATGAATATAAGAGGCAGAAGCTTTCAAAATTCATAGTTTTTTATAACGATGAAGAGACCAAACGAACAGAAAAACCATTATGTTGCTGTATTGATGATGGCACTGCACTGTATATAGTAATGTCACTAGCTACAACGTCTTTCAAACTAGAACATAGAAGTGTTTCCACAGTGTTCTCGGCTGCAATAGTTGCAACATAGACCAACCAGCAGCATTAATATAATTTCTATTTTGGACCGTTCCTCAGTTCTATATAGGACAGTACGTAGGTACTAAAACGATCTCCGGCAAGAGAGAGACCTACCACACACACTGACAAATATTTCGGATGCTTGAATTCGACACCGGCGAGATGTGCTCGAGAGGACAAAAAAAAAAGCGTCGTAATGAAACACGAAAATCAAGCTTTCGCAACGACCCCAATTATCGTGCGTTTCACTATTCGGACGCGCAAACGACGTCGATAATGACTTAATAAGTCGATATACGCGCCGGAGCGCGGGCGGGGTGATCGCATCCACAACACTAGTGATTTCACCACGGCGAGTAATCGATTGTAATTCACGATGTCTCACTTTCGTAGTATCGATTCGATCGCTTCCTTAACGACGCTCCACGAGATGAATCGCGAATGCAATTTGTCGCGAATGTTAAGTAACGGCGATGTGCAGATTTAATTGCAGACGACGACTTTACAAACAATCGTAACGTAATCGTATCGGTGGTCAGTCAAACATCGGATGATCTAAAAAGCTACTCTCAACGCAATACTGTATACAGATGTAAAAAGTTTTTCATTACGAGGTCATTGAGGTGTTTCCAAAACTATGTGAGATGACTTAGATAGATAAACCGTGCATCACATTATGGTCGTCGCTTTGAGATAAAAGGCGCTCGGTCTCATTACCCCAGTAATTTTACTAGATACAAACACCCTGATCACAGGAACCCACTATTATTTACTTGCTTCTGCCTACCCAGTCGGTAGCACCGCGAAAGACCATCGCAACATACTGCATAAAGTTAGCATATCTATATTAAGCTATAATTACGTCTAACTTCATTAAGTCTGTTAGTCAAAGAACATAAATAATATAAATTTCTTTAACCACTAAAACCTATCTGACGTTTCGAATATACGCTAATAACGGATTTTGTCGAAACGAGAAACGGAAACGGCTTTCAACGAATTTCTAGCACTTAACTACGAGGAAATACTAAATGCTAAATTAAAATTAATGACTTTAGGTTTACATTGACAGCAGACGTCGAGTTCTTTCATAAGTATTATTTAAATCTGTTTAACGGAACATTCCGCAGTGGTAACTTAAAGTTAAGAGGAAGTAGAAGTCATTACAGTGTATAAGAAATCATTATCTTTTAAGATCAATCTACGCATAACGGTGTTAAGTGTAACAGATTACATAAGTTATAATGAGCACGTGTATGGTGAAGAGGTTTGCTAAGAATACTACCACTGTCCTATATGCAGCCGGAGTACAGTAATGATTTTATGGACAGTCTTGAGAGGATGGTAGCTAGACAGTGACATTTCAAATAATCCTACCAGCTTCTAAACTCATCAACTTGTATTCTTGAAATCGAATCAAGTATTATAAGTTACGTTATAAATTTCATAAAACAGGATCTATTTATACTTTCACTTTTGTTAAGATTTATTCAATACAAAATCGTTCCAATTAATCTTCGGTTTGAACCGATGCTCTCTCTCTATCCTTAAAGAGTTGTGTGGCGATGATCACCAGACAAATTTAATTTTTCCATAAATATCAGTACCGGTATCGTCCTCCGTAATCACATTAATCAAGCACATTGTCCAGAAGTCAGTAAGTTCCGTTCGCGTCCGGATGAGGAATGCTCCACAGCGCCGCTAACGAGCCTTGTACAAATACATCAAAACACATCTAATGGACACATGCAATGACGTGATTATTAAGCACCTACTAAGTTGCGAGTGGGTGAAAATCGACAAGAGCTCATAATAATAAATAATTAAGTAATTAACAGCGTAGAAGAATAAAATAAAGATAAAAACGGCAGAACTGATTCCGGGCGCGGTGATGTGGGTAGTATGAATAATTTAAAATCGCCATTTTTTTCGCCGACAACCCACGGCCAGATTAGTCAGTATTTCGACATTCCCCGCCCACGCGCCGACAGTTATTAACATAAAACGACACAATTCATTGCACAATAAACGCGAAATGAGATTTTATCTAGGGACAGAGAGCGGAGCGGTGCGTAGATATTAGCGACGTTGTCTCCTTCATCAAACCGCCGATGATGACGAAACACACCATTTCTCATGATACACTAGTTCATTGTGTCGGCACCACTCGGCCGTTAGTTGGCTAGACTAGGATTATAGCGGAATACCTACCAGATGGCAGACGCGGCAGACGATTTAGACAAATGGTACATAAGCAACAAGATAATTCTGATAACGAGGACTAGTCTGGAAGGAATTTTAAATGACACTACTTAAACCTTTTTGAGGGCGCTTATATTGAGGGTAGGCCTGTGCCCCAACAGTGGGGACGTAAATTGGCTGCTGAAAAAAAAAGTTTTTTGAACCGCAGACGTAGTATTAGGAAGCCTTGGACAAGTTGCGTCGGTCCGACTTGATCTAAGGTGAGAATCGCGAGAACCCACTCGATGCGAGCAACGCGGTACCGATCGATGAGGAGATCTTTGGACGTGACTTATGTCCAGCGGTGGATGTCCATCGGCTGTTGATGATAACTTAAACGTTTTTAATTAATAACGTACATAATTTTAGTAACCCCTCATCTAACTCGTACATCATTTAAACTATTGATAAATAAAGTATTTGATCATCAGCCGATAGACGACCACTGCTGGACGTAGAGCTCCTGTAAGGACCTCCACAGAGTTTATTGAGGGGTATTAGGCCTTAGCCCACCACGCTGGCCCAGTGCGAATTAGTAGGTGCTCAGAGTCTCGTCTGTTGTTCAACAGGACGCAGGTGAGTTTCACTTAGGCTCCGTAAGATGTTCGGCGGAACCCCTTACAACCCTAACAAAATGTTTAACATTTTTTATGAAATAACGACAATTAAGGGTAAAACAGCTTAATCTCATTGTAGATGTTCGATGGCACCCAAGTGTTAAAAGTTAAAATCATCATCATTATTTCAGCATATTGTTACCAACAGCTGCACATAGACTTCTAAAGTCGATTTCTTTTGCGACCGGTCGAATACCATCTGCATTCAATGACTTCCTGTGACTTGCACCTGGTCGTCTGTCCACGAGGCAGACGGTCGTCCCACGCTGCGATTACCTATATGTGGTCTCCAAGGATCACTTAATTATGTAACCAAGGACCACAAAACAAAGGTAAAGCGAAATATTAATTCATATTTTTTTATGCGACGAAGCGATCAGACCTACACCTGATGGTAAGTAACATGACTACCCCCATAACAATGTGATGCTAATTAAGATAGTATACACTGCGACATTGTGCTAATCGCCTTGAGACATAAAATGTTGTCTCGTTGCCGCAGTACTTTCACTAGCTACAGCGCCCTTCAAACCGGAACACGGTATAATTTGTACACTACTGTTCGGAGCTGTGGTAGTTCCTACCTAGACGATCTCCAGCAATAGAGACTTATCACTAACGTTAACATAATTTCTATTTTGGTCGTTTCCGTTTCCATCACGTTCTGACGTACCGTATCCTTGAACGGAGATGTTTCACGATTGATAAGTTAAGATTACACGACAAGTTAAATAACTTTATAAAGCATTATACAAATTACAATACATTGTTAAGTTTGTAACAATTTTAAGTATGAGGTGTGAGTATAATGCGATTCGCACGAGCACACTACAAGGATACTTAAGGAGCCTTTAAATACTATCCAATTACACCCTCGATTATAGCAGGTTGGAAAAATTTCAGAAATACCGGCGCAGTGCTGGTGATGCTGCAGCTCGGCCGCTTTAACGCTAGGCGCTCATTAATTGTAACAAGATATTCGAATACCTGCGAGGGATTCCCCGGATGCCACCCTCCGCGCCATGCTGTCGCGGTATCGGCGTGCGAGTGTAACGTCGCATGCAAATTATTTAGATCGGTTATTGCAGTAATTTATACTCGAATATTTGTCACGCGTATTTGGAATTGCTACAGATCTGATATTGTTCACATCTCGATGAGTCAGCCATTTTGTACATACTAGAGGAACGCATACAGTCATCATCATCATCATTAGCCGATAAACGTCTACTGCTGGATATAGACTTCCCCAGGAATCTCCACCGGGCATTAGAGCTCGTCGTCTCTAGGCGTTCATATGGAGAGATTTAGGTCATTTCCCACCACGCTGGCCCAATGCAGGTTGGTGAGAGCCAGAGCGTCGTTTGTTGATTAGCAGGGTGCATCACGAACAGGTGAGGTTGGCTTCGGTCCCGTGAGTTCCCTGCAACGGGTTCCTGCTTTGTCATGGCGGAGGGACTCAGTAGCCGTGGCTTGGTCACCCACGGTGAAGCGAAGAGGACCATCCCGGCCGGCCCGAGGTGTAGGGACGGCCTGAGGTGGCCGCTCCCGTTTAGAGCTCCAGTGCTCCGTCAGTTCACCTCGGATGCGTGCCAGTGGGCTGCAGGGGCGACTTAATACTGCCCTTTGCAGCCGAGGTGGAGTCACAGAAGGAGAGGAATGTCAGTATTGCGTTTCGCCGCTCTCCCTATCTTCCGCGGCCGTATAACGGGCGGGGGCGAACCCAAGATCGAATCCGCCCCATGGCAGTCAGGAGAGTTTTCTCTCATGGCTCCCATAGCCTCTGGGTGACGGATTTGAGGGAATCCGTTGCCCGCGTGACTGAAAGAGGCCGACGAAGAGGCGCGCCGTGTGTTCCGCCGTGCCCCTACAGACTGGAAAAAGGGGGTTCTTTCCTCCCTCACGAGGTGGGGTGCATGGTGCAACCAGCGCTGGCGGGGTCGCAGATGTGTGCGAGAGCGTTCCCTTGACCCTGCGATAAAGCGACGAGGGGGAAAATCGTGGGGGTTTTAGTCAGTGTAAATCCAACATAACCTGTCCTTGCCCCCGAGAGAACGGGTATGCGCAGGGATTTCCCCCACGTTAAATAAAAAAGAAAAAAAAGTTCCCGTGAGCTATTGTGCGGCAATATTAACAAGATTTAAACTAAAAGAAGTATTCTGGATAATATATATACGAATGAACCGCACTATGTTCGTCTTCTCGATCTGATCGCCAAACTTCAATTTGAAGGCGATAAGCGAATGAACTCACCCCCATGATCTTCATTACTTCCTCGTCTAATACACATGGATAACAAGACAAGTAATTATTTATCACCATAGTATAACCGTTTGACCTGATATGAGGTCATCAGACTGTCCGCATGTCAATTGCTTTTATTATTCTAAAGAAGTAATTTCTAAGCTTTAATCACTTCATGTATTATATAAAGACTTAGACGCAAGAAATAATCCCAAGATGATTTCTTATCGTCTTGAATTATGATTATCAATTTCAATTAATTAACAATCAAGTCTCGTACCAGCTTAAGAAGTAATGAACAACAATCCCAAGGGATTTACGTTTGCCATCTGATATAACAAAGATGCGAGCGACACCAGCCCGGTCCATTACGAATGCCACGGACAATGTCCGGCGCCCTAAAGATAATATTTCACATTGAACAAAGCACCAACAATTTCGCCAACCGACAAAGCGGGATCGCAAATCTCATTTGCAGACAACAACCAGATAAATATCTCATTCTTTCAACAATGGCCGCGGGCTCATAAACAGAGCCTAATTAGTAATATTCAAAGTGCATTGTGGAAGCTATCGGGGGACGCACAATACGATGGAAACGGTTTATCTAGGGCGATACGCGCTGCGCCGGCGAGCGACAATTATCAGCCAATGACGTCTGCTCGCTGCGTTGCTCTTTTTGTTGCAACGGAGCCGCAGTCGGCCGGAGCACGGCGACCCCGCGCAAAAGCTCGGCGCACATTGCCGGTTGCCTGAGCAAGCCGGGGCAGAGCTTCCGCGACTTCGCCCCGGTGGAACGGCGCGCGGCGGGTGCTCGCGGTCGCGGTCGCGGGCGCCCCGGCCGCGGGACCAACGCGCGCTCGGAATACTTAATCGCTGGTAGTGCGCTCTTGTGTATCCGACGTATTGTTAGCACAACGCACCCCCTTCCAACCTCTCCCCCCGGACCTCACACCCCCTGTCCCGCGCGAAACGTAAATTGAAATTACGTAGCGTCTACCCGCAGTGAGATACCGTACTATCCCCTTTCCTATTATACATTGTATTGAACACTTTTTATAAGTACCTCAGAAACACAGCACGTACGATGTAAAAGTTGCAGTTTTGTTACGGCGTTATCTACCTTGTTTTGTTAATCGCACCGAAACATTAGTTAAGTACTTTTAGGTTAAGACTCAGTATTTTTTTTATTTATTGACCTTATTACGTTAAAAAGACAGATTATGAGGAGTATAGTAACCTAATAAAATTACAAACAAAATAGCAACTCGTTATATTTAAGTGTAGCTATTAAAAAAGCTAATTAACGCAATTGATACAGGGCTTAAAAAGTTACAGGTGTTCACAAAACACTATCCTATACACACTATGCTTTTGTGGAGTTAGATGTCGCTTAAGGTCGGCGAGATCATTTAAAAACGGCTATGCTTTGTAACGGTTAAGTTTGCTTTACGTCTTCATTCTCGCAATAAGATGAATAGCACGGAGCAGAATTTAACTTCTAAATTATCAGAATACCGACAGCAGCCGCAAGCGCACGGTTTGTGGTTGCGCGTGTAAAAACGCGAAACGCAATACTTGACCGCCGACCGCGTGTACAGCGGTGCCGTCGCAAAAAAACGTAAACATATTGAATGTTTAATTGAATATAGTTCTTGGAGATCAGCCGACATCTTTTATTGTTGCTAATAGCGCCCCCGCTGGGTGCTGCGTCTATGGAGACGAGCGGCGGGTGGTCGCCGGGCCCCGCCGAGTTCCTGCTCGGCACTGCACTAAGTATGTCGAATGTAAAAATAGCAGTTATTTATCTAATGAGCAGTTGAAGCACGAAATGTCATGTGTCGGACATTAAATTGGCAGTATGTCGCGAATCGCTCATGTTGCATCCAGCATTCCTTACATAATTCCAAGCCAATAAACTCCGATGTCCATATGGAATTGAGCACATTAAGATTAACATTTTTCATACAATGTCAACAAAGTTGTGTCATGAAATGCACTTGTCAGTATACTTCTTGTACGTAAGTAACAATAAGTATTAACCAATTGGCAATAAGCTCTTCCGTAGCAGAAATCGTTTAGAAATAACAACAAATTCACTCACAGTTCTAAATCACCAACATCATCATCAGCCGATAGATACCCATTGCTTTACATAAACCTCCACCGAAGATCTCCACATTTGTAGGGTTCAGATGGAGGAATTCTAAGTCACCATTTTCCAGCAAAGTTTAATACTATTCCTTTAGGGTTATACGACATTGCAAGATTTCATCTTAAAAATGCTGAACGTTAAACTCTATCTCCAAAAATAATCTACAAAAATTACTACACAATAGTTCAGCTAAGAGTAAGTATCGTAATTACCGCGGTAACGAGACTTAATATCATACTTCACGGTAAGCCGAGCAATATAACGCTGAGAAGGTAAAGCCGGAGTGTCGCAACATTGCGAGCTAACATTACCATACGAAAGTTATTCGTCTCCTCGCTCTCCGTGGTACTAAAAAAGTGTCTGGACTACAATGTATCTAAATAAACAAGTGGCAACACATAAATCTGTGCCAGGGATTACCAATTCACGATGTTGTTTTAATGCTTGCATGAAATGTTAAAAATCAGAGGAAATTTAATCACGGCGCGAACACCGCATCTAATAAAGTCTCTAATCTCCATGGATTAGCTGAGTAAGAGCTTCGTCCTACTAATTTATTCCAAGACACGACTATGAAATCATTTATCTGTAAGTAATCCCAACACATTCCAGATTAGCTTAATCCAATTAAATCGGGTGCTGTTTGTACTTCTATTTACTCCATATCCTCCGATCTCTGGGATTAAATTAGAAAATCTATTCTCTGATAATGGAAATTAGTCTAAAGCTTTATTAAGTTAAAGCTGTAAAAGTTTATGTTTTACACGAACTTCTACATCCGGCGAAAGGTATTGTGGTGAATAAACTATTATTAATGAAGAACAACTTCAAGGCAATATGTTGTTCCTCACTCATCAGCGTGGTAAATGACATTGAATCTCACCTTAAGGAAGATCTCGGGGAGTCTCAGCGGGAACATGTAATGAGCTATAGTTGTAATTTTAACTTGAGACACTAAATTTCCTTTGTCTCAGTGTTTTCTTTAATTTTATGCGTTAATTTTGTCATTGAAAGTTTATCTTTTATAAAAAACAAAATTAACTGTTCTAGTTTTTCCATGCAGGGACTTAAGTAGCAATATTTCATAATAGTTACTTATTTTCGTTGTAAGTGCGCCCTAAGTAAATGAATATAAAGTGTGCTTATACTTCTGTCAAATCATAATATACTGCTCTAGTTTTAGCATGGTGAAAGTTTAGACAGTTTCAATGATAAACGACTGTAAGAACCGAGGAAGAACTTCATCAACAACTGCTGCGTAGTATATATTTCATTCTACTTCATTATAACATTATTTATTATAAGCGGATATGGCTTAAAATTTTATAGATCTTGCAACTACTACTTGGTCGCATCTCCGGCGACATTTAACACTAACTCGTCTAGTTCTGCATCTAGGATCTAGGAATTCCATTTTTGTCTAGGTAATCTAGATTCTTGTGTTTTTTTTTCTGATCTCGGCTAACTGAGTAACAAAAATATATAAATTATGCTCCAATTAAGCTGTGATGATGCTGATCGAGATCGATTTAGGCCTTATTAAAAAAAACGTTAGTAAACACACTCCCGAGTATTTAAAACTCTAAACTTGACTCAGTGGCTCACCGCTTGCCTTGTAATATGGTCCATTGATCGTTTCTGAAACCAAATGTGAAGCTTGGCTGCTGGAAAGATTTTCCGAAACTTGACAAGCTACCACTTATTTGCAAATCTACAGTTGTATTTGTAAAATTCAATTTAGTATATATTTTTCTTTAAATGAACATTGTATAGATATTTAAAAAGCATGTCGAAACCTGTGTTTGTAAGGGAATTCGATAAAGCTACTCCTCAATGTAGGCTTGCTTTGACAAGTTCACTTAGCAACAGGCCGCTGTGACAGAGATATAGAGACAATACGAGGAGAAGCGGCGACGTCCAACGTCCATCAAGGTTCGACAGATTCGATTATCGGTAATTTCGCATCGGACTAAAAAGCGCCCCCGAATGCCGGCAGCAGCCCTCGCGAATACTTCTATAATGAAATGACAATTACCTACGGGCAGAGCTCGGATTCCTGGAGAACTAACGCAACTGGGACCCGTGTCCTTGATCACACTACTAGATGTTTTCGAACGATTAGCATCATTCAGAACGATGAAAACTCGGAACTACTGAGACACTAGACTAATAAAATCACTTGTAGTTGTTGGAAAAGATCTTGATTTTTAAACGTTTGGTTTAGTAGCATTTCATAGAACTAATGACTCTCTAAATTTATCACAACTTGCGGTAAACCAAGAGATAAATTGAAAGTCAAAAAGTTACTAATAAGAGAACATATTTAGTAAATATACGTTTCGTACATTAAAATAGAAGAACGACTTCTCGAAGCATTTCCATGTGAGAGCATGGACGCTCACAATTGGTAGGAGCCAACATTGAAGACCATCGATTGTTTTATAAATAAAGCGACTGCAAAAAATACTATCGATCAATCGTGCGAAAGCCAGCCGATGCGATTCGATAAGGAACTACTCAACGCGATCAGAACCGAAACCACCAAGATTTAAGACATAAATTTCACGATCAACAGCCACCATGTGCAACTCGGAGAGTAAATCATGCCGTACTCTAAACAGATTTATGCCTTGCTCCACCAGATTTAAGATCTACTTTAGAAATATCGTTGAAATCATCATATCGGCGTCGCACAAACGTGAAAGATTCCATACGAGAGCTGTCCAAACATTTTATACTTTCAAATCTCTGGTGCCTTATCTATAGTGATGATCTGAGCAGTCTTATCGCGGTATCGACTCTTGGGGGGTACCTTCAGTACTGACATGCGGGGCACGAAAATTTCATTTACTGCACTGATAAGTACAAACGAATATCATCGATACAAAAACAAGCTTTGCGTGAAAAAGTTAAAGCTGTTTTCAGGTTTAACCATGAGCGGGATAACTATGGAGTGCAGCGCTATAAAGTGTCTGAAATTTTTGATGTGATTATGGATCATCTCTATTGTCTCCTGATGTACTTTGATTTATCCGGTCGTGTGTTGACGGATTTATTGGTGTACGCTGACTTCTCATTAAACTTATCTGATAGAATCTGTATTTCGTTCAACGTTAAAGCACCGAGTGAAGCTTTGAGCTTTGAGCTGAGTGACAATGAAGGATTTGGAATAAAAACAATAACTGTTCAATAACCTTCTCAAAATAATGAAAATACAAATACTCGTACGTCTCCGGACTTCGGAGTCATTATTTACATCAATGATTGTAGTTTTTATTCCATGTTATTTATTTATCTTTGTTACAGATGCTGATCTAGTAACGGTAGTTTTGTAGTATATACACTGAAACTTACACGTTATATGAATACAAATGTGTAGATTTCGATCCATTTTGTGCTTTAGGTTGCAGTAAAGGATGGTGAAGAAATTAGTATGATTCAGGAACTTCTTAATTACCTCTTGATTACAGGAAACCCTCTCGGTAGTGGGAGCATGCAGTGAGCTCTTTATTATTTATTGAAAACTGTACCACTTAGGACTTACATCCTAAAATTAGTTGGAGCCTATATTCAATATTGAATATAATAAAAAACTAAAATAATCATGAAGGATGATCTGTACCATCTTTTAATGAAAAGTACACATATATCTTGCATTACTATTTGTCATTCTAATCAAATAGATAAAAGCTATCTTGTTAAAACAAAGAAATTTACACATTGACAATAATACACACGGTTTAATGTTTTTTTTTAAATTACGCTAAATCTTATCACTTGGCCTATGCTAATACGCTGTCAATTATTAAATCGCCTACGCATAACATTTGAGATTAATTTTGTATTCTACCTATGATGATAGGACCACACCACAAATCTTAATATTCAACAATCAGTTTTATTATCTTAATTTATTATTAAGTATAATTATATATATTAAGTCCTTACATATGAAATTAGCGTTTTGTCGTACTGACCACTTTGATCTGAAATATCTTCTCTTTGCTTAAGAATTCCAAATTCAAATTTATAAATTCATTTAGCTGCTACGTTTTGAGTTTTGGAAACAATCATTCATTTGTTTTTTCCTCATTATTTTTTTCTTTGGCGTCGCTTATTGCCGCACAATGGAAACCGTGAAATATCGGTATATTTACGAGTACGAGTACTACCGTGGCACCAGTGCTGCAGGAACAGCTCGAAGGATTAATGAAGTGTACGGCGCTGGTGTCGCAAATGAAAGCACGGTACGTTTTTGGTTTCAACGTTTTCACTCTGGAAATTTCGACCTTTAGAACCAACCTCGTGGACGGCCGGAGACCAAAGTGGAAAATGAAGAATTACAGACTATTGTGGAAGCGGATCCATCACAAAGCACTTCAGAGATAGCTGCAGGCTTCGGGGTAAGTGACAAAACATTATTAATCCACTTGAGGCAAATCGTGAAAGTATAAAAACTTGAACGATGTGTACTTCATGCATTGAGTGAATCGAACTTGCGAACACGCGTCGACTGCTGCTGCTGTGTTACTTTGCTCAACCGACACAATGATGAAGGGATTTTTAAATCAAAACATGACTTGTGATGAAAAGTGGATACCGTACGATAATCAGAAGCCCTCGTCGCAATGGCTGAACTTGGAGACCCAGCCAAATCCTGCTCTAAACTAAAATTGGTACAAAAAAAGTTACTTGTGAGTATTTGGTGGACTAGCGCCGGTGTCGTTCACTACAGCTTTCTAAAATCTGGCCAAACGATTACGGCAGATATCCATTGTCAGCAACTGCAAACCATGAAGGAGGAACTAGCTGCTAAACAACCGAGATTGGTCAATCGTTCTAGGCCACTGCTGCTTCACGACAACGTAACACCACCACCACACACTGCACAACAAACAACCACTAAGTTAGATGAGCTACAATTGGAATGTCTGCAACATTCACCGTACTCCCCGGACCTTGCCGCATCAGATTACCATTTTTTTCGGAATTTGGACAACTTCTTACAAGGAAAAAATTCAACTCTGATGCGGCAGTCCAAACCGCCTTCAAAGAGTTTATTGATTCTCGCCCCCATGGTTTTGTTCAGTAAAGGGATCAATGAAAATCACTACCTATGAGATGCCAAAAGTGCATAGATAACAACGGTACATACTTTGAATAATTACAATATATTTTACAAAAAAAAAAATACTTTATTTTCCTCCCCTACAAAACGCCGATTTCATTTGTAGGGAGCTAATATTTGTCGTTGTCATCTATTTCTGTTTCAAAAAGGTCATGATCTTAGAAAACTTATTTCACCTTGTTCTTAGTTCGTTAGCCAATTAAATATTATATCATCATCATCAACCGATATACGCCCAGTGCTGGACATAGGCCTCCCCAAAAACTTCTCGCCGTTGTAGGAGTTCATATTGGGAGGATTTAGGACAATTCTCACCACACTGGCCAATGCGAGTTGGTGAGAGCTAGAGCCTCGTTTATTGATTAGCATGGTGCTCCACCAGCAGGTGAGGTTGACTTAGGTCACGTGAGTTGTGCGGGTGTGCTATGTTGTGATTGCAGACGCCTGCCGTCAGGAGCGTGCGATCTATATTGGCAAATAAGCGCTGCATACCCTAGCTCCATGAACTTATCAAAATAATAATCTCTCAATTAGGCGTATGTCCAGCAGTGGACGTCAGTCAGCTAATGATGATGTTGATGTTTAAGCTTAGATAAGCAGAGATTTCCGTTGAGATGTGGATGCCCGCCCTAAATCTCTGCGCACGCACCTTTCTGCCGTATGTCTATACAAACGATGGTAAGGTAATAGTGGTATCCATTTTTTTTTTAAATTTCTATTTCCACTTACCGATATACTAACATTCATCGGAAAGTATTACGGGCTGTGCTATACGGGAGCGTACAAACGCCGAGTTGTCTTAAAAAAGAAAACCCAATCATAAAGTCAGATTTATTTGGAATACCCTTAACCCAATAAACGACGGTCCACTCATCCATCAGGCGGGCTGGCCGCTGTGCAGTCCACGGCTTCGGTTTATTTACGATTGCAACACCGTAATTGCCATCAATAAAAATGCCAAACACATCAGTCCGCGCACTTTTAATGTGAACGTACATACATTATTTATATGCTCATTTGAATACCGCCAGTGTCGTGGAATAATGTGACTCTTTACTCGATACTTGCTTCATTACTAGCTAACAGTCAAGATAATGACATCGATGATTTTCACTGTTCTCGTTAAACAACATTAACACTTTAAACTTATAGCAACGCGTTCAATTATATCAATACATAACCGTTTCGTAGCTCGCTGGTCTAATGGTGAGAGCGTGCGGTCTTCATTGCGAAGGTCGCGGGTTCGTATCTCGGCATGTACCTATGACTTTAATATTTAAGTTATGTACATTTGTGAACTTAAGTAACAACAGCGGAATACAAACGGTGAAGGAAAACATCACGAGGAAACCTGAACATGAATTAGAATTCATTCTAAGGTGTGTGAAGTCACCAATCCGCATTGGGCCCGCGTGGTGATTATGGCCCCATCGCCCTCATATTGAGGGTAGGCCTGTGCCCCAACAGTTGGGACATAAATTGACTGTTGAAAAAAAAAACCTTTTCATGATATTCATTAATTATAGTAAATACATAATTGATAATGAAAACTTACTAAGAATGGTAAATATGTTTATGATAATCAGATTTGATACTGGTGGCTGCTAGGTTTTTCTTGAACTTAGAACTAGTATCGCTATGTTTGTGCTAGTGTCGTATGAGATCCGCAGTAACCTCGACGAGCACGCTTCGCTATCGACAGGCTCGTTGTCGCCATGTTAATTAAGGTTTAGTATGATGCATTATGTAGAACCACCAACCTGTATCGGGCCAGCGTGGTGGGACACGGCTTTAATACCCCCCATATGAACCTCTTCAAACGACGGCCGTTAGTACCCGGCGATACCGGAAACGTTGCCGACTGTGGACCAATAGCGGTCATCTTTGGGGGAGGCCTTTGTTCTACAGCAGTCGTCTATCGGCTGATGATGATGATGATTAAATAGAAGATTCATACCAACGTTTAAAATCATAAAAAAATTAAAAATAGACGACCATACGTTCAAAACTACTGAATTTAATGTGAAACCTGTAAATGGTATCGCTTTAAATAATGCATACCATGTTAGATACAGTAACTCGGCTGACGTGGAGCGGCGGGAGGCTGGCGGCGGGCGAAGCCACCTGCCCTGACGTCCCCTTTATCACAGATGACAAGTTGATTGTATACGATAAGGTGAGATGGCCAGCGTTGATACTCCGTAATTGTTTGATGCCTCACGAGCACAATTACACCGGAATTATTCAGTTTTAATAACCACCCCGCCGTTCAGCCTCTCTCACTGCGATCACACTGTAATTGCACTGTTCTTAATAATTTCAATATTTTAAATAGATAGATAAATAATACAAACTAAACTTTAAGCATTTATTATCCCGACGTTTCGAGCGCTTTGCAGCAGCATGACTGCACCTGATAATCATCGATAAATCATGTTAATTATTTTTTTTGTAGGACGATGCGACATTGTAAGTGATACGCCAGTCCATAACAACATGGCACTGGTTAGAATGTTATACAGTGCCACATTTTGCTCGTCGTGTTAAGACATAAGATGTTAAGTCTTCACTGGCTAGCCACCCTTTAAACCGGAACACAGTAATGCGAGCATTACTGTTTGTTGTTATAAATAGAAGCTGCGACAAGTAAGTTTTAATTGTCTACAGTCTCACTGTGCCTTGAGGTCTTCTAATAGTATGCTTGGTATTTTATTAATAATGAGATCCCAAGCAGGTGGAATTACCAAACCATCTTCTCTATTGTAATTGGGATAAATTTTATGAATCCGTGGTAGATGATGAATTTAATGGAGAATTATTCGTTAATCGATCAAAGTAAAGGAATAATATCAGGATTTAAAGTTAAGGAAACGATTGAAAGAATTTGGATTGTTATTTCAACCATTACTTTCAAACCGGAAATCACAAATTGCAAAATTTAAATAATCTTACTTTTATGTATATAAAATGTAAATAGCTAAACAAATTACACCCACCACCATCGTCGTTGCGAGCGGTAACGAGGTCTGCTCGAACAATTTGCCGATCAGATACAGTTTGATAGCGCCTGGCCCCTAAAAACCAGCGATCCGTCTTCAGGTCCCGGAATGAACACAATAATCGTCGATCATCCGCTATCCGACTGATTAAAATTGCGGGTCAAGTGGGCTTGAACCAGTGAGACTGTGGAAACAGCATCGGCCCGTTACACCAATGGACGCGCTATAAATACTCCGATAACAATGGGGGGCATTGCTCTCGCGAAAATCGATGCAGTAGCCCCCCCGCCGGTACTAAAACTTAGACGATATTTATATAAAACATAATTAACTTTAATCACAACAAGAGATTGAGTAAAGATATTAAATTTAAAGCGAAACTGAGCTAAAACAATTGATACAAGGACATTTCAGTGGAAAGGATTTAAAAAATACAGGCATCAAGCTTGACCCTCGAGTTCTGATGGGTTTATAGAATTCTCTGGGGCATGCTCAGGCGTAGCTTAGATCGGCATGGTTATAGGATGCAGCGCTTCTATAGTAGATCTCGAGCTCCTCACAGCACACTATATCCATCGAGGGAATAGGAAGAAATTCTTCTAAATATACTTTGTATATTTAGAAGAATACCATAGGAATAATTCAAAAGGTATATCCATAAAACTTAATTGTTGAATTAAATACACAAGAAGTACTACAATATTTGTTTGGACATGTTGCCTGAAAAATAACTCGAAAGCTGCCAAATGCATGCCATAATTAAAGTATTGCAAATTGTCATTACTGAAATTTACACGCAAATGAAATGTTCAGCTAAAATCGATTTTCCTGATAATTTTAACCATAAGTTCAAAAATATTGGGTTAATTGGGAACCTGATCACTTCTGTTACCCCTCGTCAGTTTTTAAATACTACTTTTACTTTAGTAAGAAGAGTTCAATAATCCCGCCGTCTTCTCATTTACACTCATGCTAATTCTAAGGAAAGAAGTTGAATAATTATATCTCTTCTGTACGATGCAAGGATATAAGGATTCAACAGAAATTAGAGAGAAGAATAAAATTATTTGAACGATATTAAGGTTATATTTTATTGATATTTATGTGACTAATGTCGAAGCTTCTAACAAAAAAAAAGTTATAAAAAGTCGTACCGCTGGAAAGGAATACGTAGAGTTGAAAATCTTATAGTGGGTCGGACTAGTTTCAAAGAGATGCTGATTATTGTCTCCTATAACTTGCATCACATTATCGTAATAGTGAATTAAGAATAAGCCGAGGTGCATCTGAACAGGAGGAGACGGTGCCTTGGTGTTGAGGAACGATAACGGATAATAAGGTAGTATCTCGATCGGGCATCGTTTACGCCGAATCAAGAGCTGGCCCATCGGCGTTTCTTCCGGCGAAGTAATTCCCGGTGCGCCGTCGTTAGCGCATAATTTCTTTGGTTTAATTGTGGCCGGCGGTACGACACTTCGCGCTAAGTGCCCTTAATGGAATACTCCGCCACTTAAACATCATCTTAATCATAACAAACTCAACGTGAAAGTTAATTAACGAGCGGTTCGGGTAAACAAATTTATTGTAATCGAAATTAAAGTCCATTACAATGTAGCAATTACCGCGGTAAGAAGAACGCCGGTTTGTTTTATAATTTTCACTTAATTTAAAACGCGTAAGGATAAATCTTATTGAAGAAATCGCTGCAACCTTGCGCGCGCGCATTGGCGGTGATAGCCGTTTTTCTGGTTGTGCGTTTCACAAGTTTACAGGTTTATTTGCGTTGTTCTCGTGCCTTTCTTGATAGAGTTTGCCGATTGTGACAATTTTCGTAACGCCATTACCTTCGATTGCTACTTTCTATATAAAAGGTATTTTTTCAACGTTCTAGATTTGGATTCGATTGTCATCTCATTGATTATTTTTAAGTACTTCAAATATTTCGGTTACTCTTTTTTTTTTACCTGATCGTAAGTGATACGCCGGCTTATAGCAAAACGTGGAGCTAGTTATGATAGTATACACTTCACTACTTTGTGCTTATCGCCTTGAGACATAAGATGTTAAGTCTCGATACTCTGGTAATTACACTAACTACAACGCCCTAAAAACCGGAACACGACGTGTGCGCACTACATTTCGATGACAGAAATAGGAGCGGCGGTGGTACCTACTTAGACGGTCTCCGGCGACAGAAATCTACTACCAGCAAAATTCTGTATTTAATAGATAAAACCTTAAAAGTACTAGTACAAATAATTCAACTCTATCTCACACTCCCAGCTTTTCAGCACTGACTAATTAATAACAAACTTTAATTGATGTTTTATGTATACTTTACTATGTTATCGGATTCATAAACGAGTGATTACGACAAATTCAATTCCGCTCCGTCATCTCGTCGCCGACGGATTTATGGGAAGCGTGATCGCTGCAAGTGCACAGGCCGTACCGTTTGTTGTTAACGGCGCAGGCGCAAGATCATACACATTACGTACGAAGATTGTTCTGAAAATTATCATTTTCGACGCTTCTCGGAATGTTTATTTTTATTCTGACAGGTATAAAAAAAACAAGTTAATTATAATGTAAGAGTGAAAACTTTAACGGCGTTTAAATAGCTCTCTCAGGCATCGCTTATTGTTTAAAATGAAGTAAATATTTCACGTATGTAACCTCTTACAATATAATGACATCGCAGTATTTCAGTTTTGGATATTAATGAAAAATGTTTTAATGATTAACAGGATGTCATTGTTTGCTTCGGAAAAAAATCATTAGCCAAGATTTTTCTATTGCATTTGTAAACTACTTTACTTAATAGTCAATAAATTATTTCATTAATACGGAGATAAATCCTATATAAAAATATCTAAAGATTCATTGATTTATCACGAGATATCCGAAACTATAAAACGTAAACACTCAAAATTTAGTGAAGTCATTGCTTCTGCCATTTAGATAACAGCTAAGAATGGATTTTACGAAATTCCATCCCCAAATGTAGTTGCAGGCAGTGTTACAGATAACAAAGCGGAAGGGGAATATCTAGTACATTATATTCTAATATTTCTTAATCATCAAATCATTAAAATTTTGCTCCTTTTATTGTATACAGTTATCTGGTTTTTCTTAGTATGATATAAATAAACACTAAATAGTGACAATTATTATAAACTCTTCTATGTCTTACACCTTCAACTTCACATGTCTATATATATATATATATTACTGTGAACATCCTTTTTAAGTATAAATATGTAATATATTAAACAGAAATTTAATGTGAATCTGAAATCAAAATATCTTACTGTTATAAGTCAAAAATTTAATCAGCGGCACAGATATTGATCCTCCCGCTCGTTCAGCAGCCAACCTTATAAAAAAAAGAAACTACATTGTTTTACACTGCAATGCAAAGATTACTCTCACACGTAATAAACACACGGAGGCTGTAATCGAGGCCCTGTG
This sequence comes from Ornithoptera priamus, assembly GCA_029034505.1. NCBI lineage: Eukaryota > Metazoa > Arthropoda > Insecta > Lepidoptera > Papilionidae > Ornithoptera > Ornithoptera priamus. Next base: position 1,948,080 of record JARDWD010000219.1, on the reverse strand, counting down.
CATCTTACACGGTAATGACCCACCAGTATTTCTCGTTGCGAATATAAAAACGCGATAGCGCCGGCGGCGGCTGGCGCGGGCGCTGCTCGCCGGCTTATCGGCCGAGGGTGCGGCGCCGGAGTACACGGCGACAGGAGGCAACAATCCGCCCAAATTTAATGGGCCTTTGTCAAAAGCGAACGTCGCGGATACAGCAATGGGCCACCCAGGTTAACGGACGCGGTGCAACGGTAATCGAAGATCCTCTTCCTTCCAAAAAACACCCACAAACCCTTCACTTAATAAAGACCAGACGAATCCATTAATATAATTGAAACAACGTTCTCTATTATACCCAAGGATTAAACATTCAAGCAATCCAGCATCTCACCACTACCTAGGTTGGCTGGTAGTAAATACCTGTAGACATTAAGTCCGCCTATTGTAGACTAATTTTAGATGTCACAATAAATATTTTATTGTGACATCTATATAAAAAAAAAATTATCACTACACAAAGAAAATAATCGGATGTTAAAGTTTATATCAATGTGTTTGTGTATGGCATTGTAGCTCGTTAAGGACTAAGGTGATATTAATATTTTTTTTTTATTAGTGAAGTCATTAACTTTAAAAAAAAACGACACATCCATTTCAAAATATTGGGCACGGTTCTAGTTTTACTCTATAGTAATGGAAGTAATAATTGAGATGTTTCTGAATTTAATTTAATATATAGAGGCGACAATCCAATCGTCTAAATGCGTCAGGGTTATTTTTTGATATACCATTATCACATAAACCATTACCTTTCAGAAGTAAACTCCATTACTATATAATAAATAATAAATCCAAAAATGTATGGATATCAATATTTTCAACTTTACGAAATATCTCATTAATTATTCAGAGTAAAATTTTTATTTGTACTAGATCCATTTATTTATAGGAACCTTCATAAACTACCTCAAAATGTTTCATCATCATCATCATCAACCGATTGACGTAAAACATTTAAAATATTTACATTATATATAATATTTGTTTAAACGCTTTTCTCAATGGTTTAGATATCGCTGGAAATATTTTTTTTAATACAAAAATTAATTTCCAAATATCTAGTCAGTCCGTCTTCCGGCTGATGGTAGCGATAACGATCCCCACTCAGTTTTAACATAATACACCGTTTCACATCCTATTTATACACGAAGATGGATTCCCCGTAAATCATAACAACACCAGAGTTTTTAGCGTTGGGAATAATGACGCATTACGGAGGCTGTTCGCAGCCGCGCCAGAGACACCGGCAAGAAATGAACTATGGAGACGTTAATGGCCCAGCAGATGCAAGTAACGTCTCCTAATCGGAATTCAATCGCTAATAACTCCGTCACGCCGCCCGTCAATCACCGTTCGCCATTATCATAAACCGTCCAAGGCTTCCAGCATAACTCGGTGTTTATTGTGCGATGAAACTCTCACAGCGACGTGAAAAATTCCCGGAGACCTGAGAATTCTAGGGGAGATACGCTGTTCTCGCTTTTTGCCCGATCCTCAACTATTCTCTAATTGCTCATTTGATAAAAACACGACCGTGTTGATTTCTTGTTTATAGCTTTAATGTAATGTATTTAAATGTGGAAATTAGTTACGAACCGGCGGGAGAAATATTAATGGAGCTGCTTCCTCTCAGCGCCGACTGCGGTTTCATATACAACACGTTCAATGTATTATATATAGCGATAAAGCGAAACCAGCATAAGCATAAATGAATAACAATACAACCTTATTGTTGTTTATTGTAATGGTATAGTAAATGTTGCGATACCGTATAATTCATTCTGTTCTAGAATTATTAAGGTTTTAAATAAGTTGGATACCTAAACTGTTTCTTCTTCCTCCTATCCTTTTCCCAGATATGTGGGGTCGGCAGTATATGTACTTCTCCTCCAGATCCCTCTATCAGCCGTCATATCTGAATTCACACTCTTCTTACACATGTCATCTTTCACACAGTCCGTCCACACTTCCTTTGATCTACCTCCATCCTTGCTTTGGTACGTTTAATATATTGCTATGTTTTGTGTATATATGTTTTCCTAAATGAAATAATGCAGCTATTGTATTAGATTATAAAAATGTATTTATTCAAAAAAATCTATATACGTAGAGATACTGCATAAACGTTATTAATACCGTTTTTATTTATCATACCATTAAAATCAGTTACTTGTTTCTATAATTATAATAGATAATTTATATCGTGATCAAAGCTCTTCAGTCCTCGTATAATGCATCTGTGCTTTATCTTATAAGCAAGCAAACCATCCAAGTTGCACAATCGGCTAATGTCCGCACACGAACCCTGAGCCAACATTGTGGAAATTATTCAAAGCCATCAGCGTGTTGCAAATGTTGGACAAGTGGATTGACGCTCAAATAAAGACTGTAAACAGATGAACTACCGCACCACGTTCCGCTGTAAATCTACTCCATTGAAACGACCATCATCGAGAGAAATTAGAGACCAGCGTACAATGATCTATACACCCTCGCAACACGATGGAACATTTGCCGATTGTAATGGGACCCCGAGGGGGCACACGGCTCGGGACAAACTGGCCGGCGCGGAGCGGTAGGGTCACGCAGCAAGGATTATTCACGAAACGTCACAATATTTTAAAGGAATACATTAAGTCCTGACCCTGCGCTGATAATGTAGGTGTCCGCTTTAACGGATTACTTAACAAATGTGCAAAAATAAACAAATTCCTGTTCCCGATTACGAGCAAGGATATAAATTAGCTCCTACAAGTATATTCACGTCGAACTTATTAGTTTTATTTTATCTTTACCTTTTACTAGTACGCAGATAGAAAAGGACGAAATACACACACGAAATTTAAAAAAAAAATCAAAATAATTTATTACACTTATTGATACCTGTACGATGCTTAGCTGAAAGGGCACATCGAAAATCACACAACAAACAATAAGTTAAAAATGTTAGTATGTAGTACTTAAGTTTAACAAACAGTTATAACACTTACCTTGTCGGGTTTTCTTTTTTCACTCTTCTAGTTTCACTTCCGGATAAAGATTGGCCAATCTTAACGTAAATTAATGTATTGTCGATGCCAAACGAACGCCGAGCTGGACCCGCGGGCCAAAAGAGAACCCGTTGGAAGGCTTTTTAGCGATTACAGTTTATTGTATGCGGTATTCACATACAGATACAGCGAGCGAGAATAATTACTCGGGGCGATACTACTTTGGCATCGATGTATTTTAAATTATAACACGACCGTTTCAGGATAAACTCCACTCAAAAGAGGTACGATCAGTATGCACAATGACCATCTCGAAACGGTCGGTTATCCGAGTATACCAAACACCATCGGATACGCTTTATATTAAATAAATACTCGATACAGTCAAAAAATCCTTTTAAATTTTTTTATTTTAATCTATAGCGATAAACGCGGAAAGGAAAATGATTTGCGTGGTCCGGTTGTGGCGGCAACCAAAATTAAAATACTCCAAAATCCCATTGAATGCGGACATATAACTTTAGGCCTTTAAGTTACATGGCGTACATCAATAGAAAAGAGTAGTATTTTAAGATGGGGCCCCATGGTTGCCGCCCCTAATCACATTGCTTTTTAACGATATCTGAATTCAGGTCTCAAAAATATCTAATATAACTGAAATTATGATAATACAATATAAAAAAAATCTATGTAAGTTTATATTGAGACTTGAATTCAAGATAATGGACTGCACACAGCACCATGTTCCAGAGCAGCATCCGACGGCGGTGGGGGGTGAGAAGGCGCTTAAAACTAATGATAATGCAAAACCTGATCAAATTTTTCAACGTTTTATTTTTTATAATTTTTTTAATGTCTTCTCCCATTTCGTCTTTGACATTGTACAAAACACGTAATATAAATTATTCGAAACGATAAAATAAGTCATTATTAAAAATAGTGTAGATTAAATCTTTTTTCTTCAAAAAAAAAAATATTTAAATAGAAAAAAACTTGTACAACATTGCATCTAGTATTTAAAATTACACTCGCTTAATTCGTTATTGTATTGTACATATTTACAGAGTAATGTATTTTACAGTAACAATGATTTAGCGTCTTTCAGGTATTATATATCTATCACATTATCATAATGAGTGACTTCCGGTGTACAAAGTTCAACAAACGGTCTCATAACTATTCGACCTCCAAACTTAACTCGAGTAGTAGCTCTTGAAAAATTGCTACATTCAAGTTGCCTATTTCACAACCACTTTAAGTCTCCGAAAATATTCTCACAACTCTTTGTGTTTGTACGTTCAACATCAGCTTTCATACACGTTAACCTTCAAAGGATTGCCATACTGTATTATGTGAGAATTAGAAAATCTTTATGGAAACAAAATTTAATGTTACATCTGATACACCAGCAAACACCTGCAGCATTTTGATATATAGCGTTTCCACAAAGATCAATACAAAATTCCAAGCGGCAACATACGAGATGTATGTCAGAACGCGATGTAGCTTCTGTTATATTATCGATATCAATTTGTAAGAGTGTTTGCATTACGCGAAACACTAGCAGCTGTAGTGTAGTAAAAATGTAGGTAAAGCTACATTTAATGAACGCTACAAATTGGACAACAAACACAGCGGCCGCTCGGGCGCAGCGGTCGCGATCGCGCGCGAACACGGGGCAGCTTTTAAACGGGAATTGAATTATTGCGCGTCGCGCATATATCAGCCGGCCGTGAATAATCGCCTCCAAAAGCAATGAAACCCGTCGGAAAACTTCATTTCATATTTAAATATATGCTTTCAGAGCTTTTAGTTTCGTTCGCGCCCGCGACCGCGCCCGCGCCTGCGCCCGCGCTCCCAATGCGAACCGATTAATTTACAGTTTCGCGCTTGCATGTCACCCCATTAATGATACTTTAACACTTTTTTTTTGCAATAAATATGACAACCATTTGAAAAGTGATCAATCGAAAGGCGATCAATCTTTTTGAGGCGTGTCTTTACGACCTGTCCACGTCCGATAAGGATCGTGCGAGGACACTAAAGTTCAATTTGTTTCCTTCACCTGGTACAAATGTTCGCGCCGTTCGCATGCATTTTGCACTTAAAAGAAATTTCTCTTTATTTTGTAAAGTTAAAAGGTTGTAAAGATGTCTCCTTACGAAACTAAAGAACGCGATAACAATTCGAAAACATTTGTATGGAAGGAGAGAAATTCTTTAAGTGTTCGATGATGGTACAAACTGAACAATTTTTTAACTATACGTTCGAAAAATTCCCATTAACGTTGTTTCCTATTAAATGTAGATATAGTAATAAACCTTCGATCGTTCAAGTGCGATGGACTAGCGACGTTAATTAAGTACACAGTTTAATTTGTAAGTAGCCGATCATTTTGCCGCACACAACCTAAATGAGATAATTTGGCCAAGTTGTAACCAAGCTCAGATTTCGTTTATTAACAGACAACAACCTGCTAAATAATACTGTATTCACAAGTCGCAGTGTCCTTTTAAGTACTAATATCAGCTTCCCACTTGACATAAAATCACTAAGGCACTCGTAGTCTTTTCGTTACCATCGTGTATGTTAGGATACATCATTCATTACTTATTATCTAATATATTAATTTATTATTAATTTTAACATAAACATTGCGGGCTCCAACACTACTAGCACAATGAGAAATTATAAAATTGACAGTTCTGATGCTAGTAGAGTTGGATTTGATGTCCACTGACTACTTATTAAACGATTTGTGTGTTAGACAAAATAAATTACACTTTTCATTAGATATAGACTTTATAGCACCAATAGAATTTTCATTTAAGATAGACACTTAATATGTAGACAGTGTACAATACAATGAAAACAATATTTAAGACACACATCATGCCTTAAAGACTAATTATACACTCGTTACGTTGGATGGATCACAAACACTGTTACACGAACACTAAAGCAGAAACTGGGAATGTTACGTTACAATACAGGTATACAGGTATACAGGTATACAGGTATCAATACACACGGGACTATGTCCCGATGGAAAATATCAGATCGATAGAACCGGATAGACTAAATAAAATATATTAACATTAACGACTAAATATAAACCAGAGAACAATTTATGTATAAAGAGATCACCTAATCGAACGAAACGTTGTCCAGACTGCAGCAGTACCAGAGTTGCTAGCACGGATCGCAAGCGTGCAAGGTGATGAGGTGGAAACGGGATGTAGCGGGATACGACGGGATGGGAGGTACGATGTAAATGAACCTAAAATCTAATTGTTCCTTTCAATTATCAAAATTCGTAACTAAAACCTATACGGACGATGGCACTTGATTAATGGCCTGAGAATTAATCGAGTAAAATGCATTAGAGTAAAACCTAACATTTAGAGTAATAACGCGAAATTATAAACAAAAATGTACATAGCGAACGTAAAGTACTTTATTATGCTAAGCCAAGCCTCGCGTCTCGTTTGATTCGGTGAGTCGAGTCACGTCCAGGCGATATTTGTTTGTTTGCCTGCTATCCAGGTCTGTTGGCTACTTGTGCATTGTTTGTTCCTCCTCCATGACAGCTATTTATGATAGTTTTATGTTAATGACTTATGGACATGTTCCTGTACATTCATGAGGATTTGAGTTAGGTCGTGATGGATCATTCCGAAAACTGATCCCGATGCGGGGCATGATGCGGGCTGAGATATTCAAATACAGTTACGCCATACCAGACATCCGTAACGTGGTTCAGGACTAGACTGTAATATATTATGCTAGAATTGTCTAAAATGTTAAAACGGTTATCTAAATTTCACCGCGATTTCGTATATATTGTAATGTTTTGCTTTTATTAGTAAATATCCGTTACGACGAAACATCCGCCCGATAGTCGCGCAACGAGAGGGGCTCTCGCAGATTAAGTCATAATTTAAAGAGGATGCTCATTTCGGAATGTGAGGCAAAGTGGTCGCAAATGCGTTTTACCGCGCTCACCACCTACGTGTTGATGTCATCCGCGGAGACACAGTTACTAATAAACCGATACACACACAACACACACACACACACACACAACATTGACAATAAATAAAACATGATAATGTAAGATATGTATTTGAACCCACATTACATACATTTCATATCGTTACAATAATTAAAATGCTTTATTTAACTAATTTCTTTTATATAATTAATCGACGTAACGAGCGGAACTATCACCAGATAGTAAGTGATACCTTCCGCTAACAACGTGGCGCGCTAGTACTACACCACATTGCACTTGTCGCCTGAGACAGTTAGCCCAGTAATTACACTAGCTACAGCGCCCTTCAAACCGGAATACAGTAATGTTTGCACACTTACTATTCGTCGGCTGCTATAGCCGCTGCGATTGTACCTAACTAGACGGTCTCCACCAACAGACACCTACCACCAGTAAATAACTTTTCAACGTAACTGCATTCTACGAAGTTCAGTTGTCATATTAAAAATCGCGCTAGGTCTCCTTCAAACAGTATTGTGCAAACATTAATGAGTTCTGGTTTAAAGGGCGTTGTTACTACTGCAATTGTTTCTCAAGGCGATGAGCACAATGTGTTGAATAGTTTATCATCATAATTAGTGTTCGGTGGTGGACGGGTAGGCGTATCACTTATCATCGGGTTAACATTCTTCTTGTTGCGTAGTCTCGTAGAATTAAAAAAAAAAAACTATTAAATTTCGAAAGTTTACAAAGCAATATAGGACATTATCGCCGCAAAGACCATCAGATTGCGATTTTTTAAGTTGGATGCGTAGGCGGCGCCCGCGTCGCCGTAGGCGGACGGAAGTGAGAGCGCCGTGTTGAACATTCAGCATCTTTGTCTAACGCCCGCGGCGGTGTACCGGCGCAAACGAAACAGCAGACGCTATCAATATTGTCAAACATCACAAAACACGATACAAACATTGCCAAGGCTCTTTAGTTTACGACCACTTTCGATTCCGTGACGCAAGCGATGATCAGAATTCTGAAGCAACACCAGCTCGCCGAATATGCAGCTTTCATTGAGATATATGGTAATTATGTATTTCGCGATATTAATGCCGAAATTATGATATTCCGATCACGATCCGTTGCCGGGCGGTCAAAGCAATCGCTTTAAATATCGGGTTTCATACGTTCCCTTCAGAATCACCGCACCACAACTAACTGACGACTCAATAACGGTACAAAATTAATTAAATGATTAACGAGCTTACCATCTTGTGCGATCACTTTTAAATGAGTGTAATCGGGAGCGGCGCAATTGCTTTTGATATGACATCTTGTAAATAAACATACGGATACATTGATAATTAAAATTCACTCCTCGGCCGAGAGCCGAGCGGCTGCCGCGTGACTTGAACTAGAACCGGTGGTGACGTCCAATTGAGATGATTCGTCTCTAGTACAATCTTTAACAAGCAGAGATACTACTGTACAAAGTTTATCAAGCTTTTCATCAGAAGGGGAAGAGTTAGACAACAATGAATATAAACATTTTGCGTTGGTCTCCTTTCAATACTATTAAAACAGGAAAAGCACTAGACCATGTGAGGTCTAATAGATAGGGGTCGATTTTACGACTCAAACGTGTATACCGCGATGCGGCCAAAGCTACGGCTATAAAATTGGTCCACGACCTCCTTTTGTGTAACACACGGGGATACGTTAACGACGTCTCATGAGAATCTGCCTTAGGATGGCAATAAGAATAAAGGTTTATCAAATTTAGAAAGAGGCCTGTAAGAAATATAAAAATGTATACATTTAAATATATCTTTAATGTATCTAATATGGACAGTAGCGATATTTATCACTGTACTAATATTTCGACCGAACGAACTGGAATGCTAATAACATCAATTTGGTATACTGGCTAACGAGATGGTGATGGGCCCTCCTGATAACGATGAAATACCTGGTACGCGACAACGCAGCGGTGTATCATTACACTCTCGGTACCGATTCAACGCACGTATTGGTACAAGCTCGCATTGGATATGATAATACCGGAATATCTGCACTGATAATGGAATGTGAAATGAAGCTGTGCTGCACCACGCTTAAATTTCGCTATCAAACATTAATTAAACTCACTGCGCTACAATTAATGTTTCTTTGCTATTTACTTCCGTAGAAAATTATCTTTAATTATAAATAACTACAAATATATAATCTCGAAGAAGTGAAGAATGATGATGATCATGAGCATAGTAATAACTCTTTTTTTTATGTAGAATAAAATAATCTTAATTGTTACCAAATAAGGTAATATCTATGAACAAATCCGATCTTGAGCATTGAGGTGTATATAAATGGCCTTGACTTTCTCCTTGTAAAGGAAGGTGTAGCCAGTAGCGGGCACGGGCACATTAAGATTTATTGAGTTCTCTAAACCTAATAAAAGAGTATAGATTAATTATATTCTAACAAGAAGAGAAAAACAAATTGGCACATTAAGGATTCCAGTCCCGGATTGTATACACAACGTCCAGTAAGGTTCATCCATAAATCATAAGGACACTGCGGAAGGCGCACGCGCCTCTTGTCCACTCACCCAAAACTGTATTTTATTCGCAACTTCATACAAATCATTTCCTTCCATAACATTTTAATTAAAAACAAAGGTAAATTTAAAATTGTTATTAATAAAACAAATACTAACACTAAATGATTTACATTAATGAATGAAATTTAAAATGCCCTTATTAACTTTACAATAAACTTAAAACAAAATGATCTTTCGAAAGTATAATATCGAAGTCAGTCAGACCCGACACCGCAAGGTCCCCAAGCTGGCTTCGGAAGGACAAGACCCACGCGCGCTGCGAGTCGACACCGAGCGATTATATCACCGTTTATGTAGGTGGCCATATAAGGTCAATTGTTCAAAACACAAACAAAACGCCACGCCATATGATCTACAACACCAATCGATTACACAAATAAACGTTGCGAGATAAGCAAGCGTGAACTTCAAGTCTCTGTAGCGCATGCACACAACGACCTGTCGGGATGTTTACACGATACTGCACTAATCTATTAGTAAGCAAATGATCGAATTTGAACACAAAATGGAAACGGTTGGAAACCTCATAAATCTCTCCAGCTGTTTGCGGCAGAAAAGATGGTACCTGTCTGAATCGTTTCCAGCAAGATATAATAGAACTACAAAATTTTTAAATATCTTTTAATACAAAAGTTTCAGACGATGAAACGTCCATGGATGAAAGAATTGGATGTTGTGTGTATTTTTCATGTAGGTGGTGGACAAAGCTGTAGCGACAAGTTTAGGACATTTCCCACGTACCAGAAAAGCGGAACTAATTCGTGGCACGTAAGGCGGATTAGCATTTGAAAGCTCATTGTTTGCGTTAGCAACGTTTGGAGCAGTCAATGGGGGGAAAAAAGTATGATGGATCGCCGCGCAATGCGACCGAAGATACGTTCTCGGAGCTGAATAGCCTTCGTACTAGCGGAACACGCGTGCGGAATACATTAGGCCGTGGTACCTTGCAAACTATACACTGGGCAAATTTCATCGTACACAATACCATATACGACTCTGATGAATTCTCACGCCTTTGGCAGGTGGTAACAGTTGTTTGACCTAGTATCTTAATTTAGTTTTAATTGTATTACACGTTGCCGTGGTATTATAACAACTATATATATATATATATATATATATATATATATATATATATATATATAGATAGTTACGCCATCGTAAACGGTATTATTTGTTGAACGGCAATGATTACAAATATAACGATTATTTTTAAATCTACAAATGTCCAACAATTTAAAATTTAATACTTGACTTTGTAGTTCAAGTGCAACAGTAAATCCAAATGAGCTATGAGGCCAACTGTTCCCACGTAGCTGTCACGGCGGGCGTGGAGTCGGTGCTGCCTATCGTCCTATCTACACCGCGGTGGACAATCCGTTTAACAAAGGCTCGCCGACTAAGGCCCGGCTCGATCATTTCCCACGCGGTAACGGTCGTCGGAACCGGAACGCCCGGGCTAAACTAACAACGCTCGTGTTCTCCACACGTACAACGTCCATGCCCAGTCCTGTTCGCAGCATCGCCGGCGTCGCACCGCTGCGCCCCGAAGTGGAGTAGGAACAAGCGGCGATGGGCAGGCGCGGCGCGGCGCGGCACGTCGAGATGGACGCACAAAAGGATGACCGATAACTTGTATGTTCCCTCGATGACAGAAGAAAACATTGTTTGCGTTGTGAACAATAATTTTAAAAATTGACCATCACGTCGATGAAAAGAAAGGCCGAGTCCCGCGAGATAATAATACACGATGTCTCTGTCTCTGTCTCTGTCTCTCCGTTTCGGAGCTACGTGTACGATTATATTCGCAGCGGGTAGTGAGCATTCGACACGAGTTACCATTTCAAATGTATACACCAAACTGACATTATTCGTTTTTTTATCTATCAAATGACAACACAACCATGGAAACGTGACACCAGATAGGATGGTCCTTGCACCAAAACATTGTGGCCGTCGACTGGAAAATTCAAATCTATGTTCCGACACCACAGTGTTCCGCTACAGTTTACAGTTACCCTTCAAACCGGAACTCTGATAATATATGCACAATATTGACAGGAGAATGAAAAAGGCAATTATAGCATTACTCACAATGAAATCTTTCAAGATTAGTGCGAGTACTTCTATCTGTATGTAAACAGGTCAATTTACATTTCCGGCTGGTTATAATGAACAGTTTTGTTATTTTTTTTTTATTCGTTACCAATATTACTTAATACAGTTTAATAATACGGCGAACCTAGTCCGCGGAGCTCGTTTGCATTGATATATTTAAACTTGCTCTTATTTCCTCAAAGCGGATATTTATTTTCGTTATACCCGCGTTAGTGGGATAACACGTGCCCGTGTTGTTTAAACAGTCGTGGTTAACTACACGAGTGGGCTGATATTGCGTCGCAGTCGGGAAACAAAGCGAAATATCTTCGATCATAGATCTACTACATTCTTGATCTAGACCCTCTAAGCAGGTACTGTAGCAACGCCTACTTCTAACTCTTGAGTGAATATTATTGTACTATAAATTATTAGGGTAGGATGATCTGTTTCAAGGTTGAATACATTGTGTTGGTGTGTCCTGTGGCGGTTGACTTCTTGCACGTGGTTGTGGTGCGCTGTGTAACAATTGTGCAGCCTGTTAAATTGGTGGTGAAGTGGAGCTGCGGTTGCATGTAACACTATATGCGAGTGGGGCCGGCGGCGGTGACGCGCCACCCGGTCCACGCTATTCCCGGCGGGCCTAATTTTAACCATGTGCGTTTCCCAGTCTAGTTTTAGGAAGTGGGCCGGCTTGCGTTCGCCGAATCAATCGCTCCACACCGGCCGCCGGTCCCTCCACCGTCAATTTAACCATACATGCGCCCCATTTAAACGCACATTTAAATCACGATTAAAAATAATCATCGACTAGGATAATTTTTTACATACAACTAGGAATTTTAATAAAAATTGGTATATGATAATAATTGCTTAATAAAAATGATAGGAAATTTTTTAATTGATAAATAAATCGAAGTTGCAAAATTGAGTCTATGTCCATATCGACGGATTTAGCGGAGCTCTTCGTTGACTAACTGCCTCCGGACGATGAATGAGCTCAATTAAGGGGAGTAATGGTACGACTATGGCAATTATTTACACGGCTTTAGAGCGCAATTACGTGAAACCTTTAATTGGGGCCCGGATTGAAGCCAACGTAGCCGATGACGCAACCGCCGTCTGCCAATCAATAGATCCATACATCCGAGATGTTTGCGGATCGCGCGAGTTGATATATAAGCGGTCTTCCAATTATCGAAATGACACTTGGGACGTCCACGTAGACTGGACGTTACAATTCAGACGAAATCTATAATGGATGAGGCGCTGCCCGCGTCGGCCCCGTAAACGAGATCGTATGAACGAGCGCGCATACATAACCGACCGGCCACTAGTTTACTGATCCACGATAGACTGGAGTTAAAAACTTTTATAAAGATCTATTCTGACCGATATACATTTGTGGTTCACGACTTTACCTCATGATATCAAGTGATGACGCAGGTGCTGTGTAAGAGCTCATTAACCTATTTAATATCTTATTTCCTATCCCATTTCTACGGTAACACTGATCCCAGCAAGTTGATCCAATATTTCGACGAATTTTTTTTCGAAAGTTTTGGAAGTTGGTGGAAGTTCTAGAGATCTGTGGAGGCTATAGGTTCATTTGTGCCTCACAAGTGCGTAACTCGCTTGTGCCGAGCATACGTTCATGTAACTTAACTTGCATACAAAGAAGGGCGCCGCAAATCATTAGAATCTCTACAGGCTCGATGTGACGGGAATTGTGGTAGGGCACGACGACGGTATTTCGGATTAATTGGCACCGGCTTCTGGGTTATTTATCACATGATTACGAGACACCATTGTCTCTTAAGTTAAATGAGTAAAGTTTGTTTTCACTAGTATAAACACACTAACGCTTTAACACACTTACTCAATACCACAACTTACAACTTTACAGTAATTTTACTAACTACAGCGCTTTATAAACGTATTACATTAATACTACTATATGGCGGAGGAATGGGCGTTGCGGTAGTTCCTACCCTGACGATGTTCAAAAAATTAAATCTACTACGAGTTAGCATTATTTTTAATCTTTACCAAAGCTCTCAGAAAAATTCAATGTTTTTTTCCTATTTATTTAAGGAGTTCCAACGAAGGGTACACGACGTATAATAAAAACCATGGCGTGACAGTTTTATAGACAACATAGCGACGTGTTCTTCAGTTAAAGGAGACCACAGTGTGCAAATTAAAATGGTGAGACTACATATGTAATGAAAAAGATAACTAAAATGCAATTCGTAAATGTGAAGGTGTTTGACGATGAAGATATTAATATAAAAAATTCTTAGGCATTTGATCGGTTTTTAGATGGGAATATTAACTATGAGATTTTAATTTACTGAAATCATTAGGACATTAAATGAAATATAAAGGAAAAAACAGCGGCTATCCATCAGCCAGCGACCACAAACCCGTTCCAGTGCATCAATCTCAGTTAGTTGATAAATCTGATTTAATAAGCAGCGCGCACCGTGCATCACAGCGGACAATTTGTAAGCGTAAACAATACGCGCAGTTAACGAAGCCCCAACAATATAGCCCTCCGGGGTCCGCGAAATATCTCAAGTTGGTGACAGCGCGGGGCGGGCACGGGACTTTGCATTCGCAGACATAACGAGAGGGGCCGCCGGACCGGCCATTGTGTTTGTGAACTCAACACACAATTTATTCGGCAAACATTACGGGAGACACGAAATCTCGTCCATAAATACATGCGGGAGCACATATCAAGTATCGGAATGCAAACGGCCGGCTCCCGGCTCCCTGCTCCCGGCGGCTGAATTATGCAACAGAGTCGCCGTAATAGCGCCGCTGCCGCTGCCGCTACCGCTGGATGGACCCAACTCCTAAAATAATATACAAACGGCCAAACCACGCGCCCAAACTGCCACCAAACGAAATCGTCTGATCACTCGCTTACTACGTAGCGATTATGACAGCAAGTGTCCCAAACCTTAGTAAAGGGCAACGATCCATAGAAGATTTCATATATTTGTGAAACCTTGATACTTAATCCTCTGAAATTGGCTGATATAAACGGCGATTAAAATCAGCTTAGTTTTATTGTTATTATATTGATAGATAGAGATATTCTTTTATAAACTATGTTTGATTAGTTAGTATGACGTGCATCCACACTAGACGGTACAAAGCGATCGCCATCGGGTAAATTGTCCCGCTCGTGTTTCATTAAGGTGAAATTATCGTCTATCGGTTCGCGGGCATACCGACTGACACCCAGGTATTTAAATAATGGCGCGAAACGAGCACACGACGAGGCCATTGCTCTTGGGAAATTTCATTAAAAAAAAAAACTGTCCACGGCACCGCACCCTCGAGCGAATGCCGTCAAAACAGCGCGCCGATCTCTTCTTTATCGGTTTTTAATAAGGAACGAATTGGTATATACACGGGCGGCACGGCCGGTCGACTGTATCCGTACGGGATGAATCTCTTCATTTGTACGTACGATGGCGACACGCCGCAAGATTACGAGCCGAAGTAAGGATTAACGGCGCATCCATTTATCTCACATGGGTGGTCGACCGGCGCGCTAATTACAGAGTGGAGGCGTTCGTTTTATGCGAATTTCGCAAATGTAATTTCTTATAAAAATCGAACCGGCGGCCCGTTCGCGTATAATGAATGAATGCACGGGTACGGCGGCGGCTCGCATTGAACACTCCTGTCCAGATAATTAGAGACGCAGCATGCTGTGCCCTCGTTAAATATCTGCGCGCGCGCCAAATAAGCGTCGCACAGAAATGGTTGAATATCTGAATTTCATAAGCTACGACGTCGCTCGTAACGCAACCGTGTCTGCCTTTCGAGCTCGTGTAAAAATATATTTTTGTAAGATTAATCTACCGATAACCGCTATTACAACAAAACAATAATAAAAATATTAACTGGGAAAACAATAAGCGGGTTTTCATTAAGGAGTGGCGAGAGCTCTAAGATATAGTTAATCCGGCACCACACGCGCTGATCATTACGACGCACCTATTAGTCAAATTAACTTTATTGTTGGATAACGCCTGTTGCACAAGGCAGCTCAATCAGCTTACAGGCGGACAATTATGTGAGGCACACTAGCCGCACAATGCGATGAGTCAGCTGAAATTGCGGCCCGAGCGTATATCAAAACAATAGTATTGATAAGTTAATAAAGGGAGGCGCGAGAAGGCTAACGAGCGATTACGGAGCGACGTCTGGCATAGACGCGCGTCTCGCGTGGAATACGTTATGGAGCCGTGAGTCACCGACGCGCCCGGGCCCGGGATGCTCGACGTCTAAAAAAGAGAAAGAATTTACGACTCGTGTCGATAACTTCTATAGTGGCGAATGTAAGGTTTTTTTCACATTCGATGCACCCGATACGTGCTTTGAAATAGAACCGAGGCGTTCGCGTTGGAATCCGACGGAGAGTAACACGGACGCTGAAAGCGAAAACGCCGTTTCGCGATGTTACGAAACGCGAGGACGGCGCACGCGGGATTAGGAGATCCGCCCGCGGCGAGGGCACTGCCCGAATTCCATATTTATACCGCTAATTCATACACAAGAGCATCTGCAGCCCACGATAGCGTTGCGTCAGTCAGTTATGGTACGGTTTATATTCACGGAGCCGCGCCGCACCGCGGGCGTAACGCGAAACGAATACTTAAAGAATCATATTTATGTGCATGACATGGCCGCGACGACAGGTGAAAACCGTTCCCTGGGAAGCAGAGAAAACCGCCGCCACCCGATCCGGAGATCGTGAAACTGGACCGCGTTCGGTATGTCACGCGACCGGCCGCCATAAAAATGTAAACAGAACGAGACGAGTGCACGAACAGCTAGAGTAGCGAACACAACATCTATATATCCATTCGTCGATATAATTATAGTGTGAATTTTTCAATTGAACAGAGTAGCGCATTACTCTCGCCCACTGAATTCTACTGAAATCGAATTCGACTTATAGATTTCTCTCGACATTAACGTAAAACTCGAGTCGGCGTAATCGAATTCATCGTTACAAAACGACGGACTACATATGTCGGAGGTCGAAGGTGTGGGCGCTCAATTGGATCGAAATTCAACAGATATGCAAATGAAGAGCGGGGGATTAATCGATTTGCGCAGTTGATGCGACGGGAGCAACATGTAGCTACCGGATACGAATCGATGAATAAATAGTTATCGATTAGCGCCACAGCGTTAATCCATGTATCGAGACTTAGCACGGCAATGATCACTAATTTAATGAATGGTTCTGCATAAAGAATTTCAAATATTGTTCTGTTCCGTTTCAATAGTTGACATGCAACTTTAGATTCTTCATCTGTTCTGATAATAGCTGAGTTAAATGCAAATAATTATAACGAATTATTGTTAATTACAATTCGAGCAATAATAATTACAAAGAGCCCTTCACCAAGACAAGCCGCATCAGACGGCGCATCCTCAAGTACGACACGAGTATATCAAAGAATCATCACACGCCGTCCGAAAGTAATTTTCAATTAAGTTTCTCGATAATCCGGATCAGAGCGAGTCGGGTGACTGGGAGCCGGCCGCGGCTCACCGATGATAATTGGAAACTGTCTCTAGTTTCAAACACCTGCTACTTTGTTACTGAGTTTTTCTCTCTTTGCATTATTGAAGGCGCCACGCTGCGCGCTTACATTTATACATCTCCGTGCTCTAACCTATTGCGGGGCTTTCGTCTTAACTGCCTAAGCAATAAGGAATAGATTAAAATTAAAGATTATTTGTAGATTTCCATACATTTAAAGAATAAACGATTTACGATTCAAATAATTATAGGTTTATAAAGTTTTCAGATGATTTAATTTTAGATATTGTCTAATTTTCTGAAAATAAAAACTTGGTGTTTCAAGCGTCCCAAAGTATTAAAAACACTATTACATACAATTTTTTTTTACATATGTGATGCGTCTAGATATGATACAGATTATGATTTATTAATTTAACTTTGCACAGTAGTTTCAGAGGGACTGATCAAAATCTTACAATAGAACGGTAAATTTAGTAGTAATCAGTTACTTATTATATACCCGAAGCCAGTTTTCCGATATTAATATTATATATGCGTATCGTTAATAGTTATTATCAATGTATCACTATTACAAGATGAATGAATGTCGATTCATTAGTCGTGATGAATCAACAAATGCGTGAAGGCGCGGCGCCTCCCGTTTCCGGTTCGGTTTTGAAACACACGATCGGCTTCTAGTTTACAAACGCAATGTATTTTTAAGCCTTAAAAAAAAACAGTTTAATCGGAATGCAAAAAGTATGTAACGATAGAAGATACGTTAAATCTCACGAAGGTAGTGGTTTCTAAACGTTTCACGTAACAATTTAATTAGATCCGAATTGAGCACCAACTCATTACAAAACACTAATAATCGAGTGGTTATTGATCAGACTTTCGTTTGGAATGAATCACCACTTAAAGCAGTTGCTGACGGACCCAACTCGAACTCTCAACAAACAAACAAAGACATAAATAATGACATTACACTCTATCCGTGCGCTATTTACAAATATAGTTAACAAAATACTTTATTGCTTGCGTTTATGTATATCGATCGCTACACTCATCAGTTGTATTCGTGAGTGTAGCTCGAGAGTGACTACAGCGACAGTCCGGTCGGGGTTCCCCAGCGCTATCGCAGTCAGGGAGTACTGCATGTGTTAGCCGATTACTATAATGGTCTACCGTTGCGGGTGATGCGACATGTGGGGGTGAGATAGATGAGGGTGGGAGTAAGGCTGGCCCAGCGAGCCCAGCGGGAGCGGCGACGGACAGGGCGGGTGCTGATGGTACTGCTGCAGCGGCGACGGGGCCAGGCCCGGGTGGTGCTCGATAGGGTACTGCGCGGATCCGGCGTACGCCAGTTGCCTCACCTTCATGTCCTCGTCTACTACGTTATAGGTGAGCTCGGTTTCCTCGAAGCCGGTGGCCGCCATGCGCTGCTCGCTGGTGGTTGGCGGGTCGGGAGAGTTCAGACATGTCTGTATGAGCCGTTTGCCGGAGTCCGACGTGATCATTGGCTGCAGCTTCCGCGTTGCGAACGTGTAAACGTGTCCGGTTTCGGACGCGACTAGTAACATCACTTGTGTTCCCGTGAGGGTTGATAGCTCGTATGCCTGGAAAGAAAAAAAATCATTAGATTTATTGATGGAGGAAATAATAAATCACCATTAATAAAGAAAATTAATAAAGTTAAATAAAAGTACAGAATAAAATATCGGAACGTCCTAAACTTTAGAGAATTGTTCCTAGTACAAAAGTTTTATTCCTAGGTCTCTAAATAAAAGAGTAGTGAAGAATAGTATTATCTTCAAGCACAGCGGACAAAACGAGATCTATTGTATTTTATCAAATATGGACACAGTTGAAGATACAGCAGAGATCATTTAAATCGATTTAAAGAAAAGAAAAAAAAGGGATACTTAAAGTATAAATATTAATAACCATATTGTAGCTAAATGGGACTACGGAATTTCATAAGTGAGGGTCCTGAGATACAAGCTGTGCTTAGCTCGGGACACGAGTTTGTAGTTTGGAATAAATTTTATCTAAACAAAGCTTGGACAGACTTTTTGAAAGGTTTCAAACAAGACCGTATAATGAGAGATTTTTCAACCAGGTAATCCCGGTACTGGTTCCAGATTGCAATAATAAATCAATGATGTAACACAAGTTACAAGATTTAGCGACCGTCCGTCCGTACGGTCCAAACAAACAGGTTTGCAGTTCGCGATTTGCATAAAGCGCAGACTCCTCTACATTTAATGTTTAACATGGTATTTTAGTTAGTTTAGATCTTATCAAATTTTTTGTTAATACTGGAGAGCATTTAATATATCGCTTAGATAACGTCAAATAGACCGCATGACCATTTAGAACGCTTTGAAGCTTCCGATATTGAATAAACAAGTTTAGAAGCAGGAGTGTTAAAAGAAAGGAAAGCAGGAAATGACAGCGGGGGCTAAAAATCTCCCTTGCAACCTTTCACCTCTCCCACGCCCCTAATTCTTGAGCAAACTGAACTGTTTGGGAGCGATATCACTCTCACGGGTATTCTTTATGTGTCCGACGCATTATCACACCCACAAGCGCCACCCACACAATTTAAACCAATTCACGTGTACACGCGACACGCGGAAAAGTCGACTTAAACTTTATATAAATATAGACCACGAGGACACAACCATCGCTGGACAATTGACACGGTCAATTGTCAATTTTGCGGCGGCTCTGCTCTACTCGTGTTTGACGTACAAATTATTGTCACGCAGAATGTAAACGCGATCCGACGGGTAGGTGTAAAAGGCTTTTTGGAGGCTTTAATTGTAGCATTACGCGTATTGGTAAAATAAATTTGCTCAGTTACACAACAGTACGCGAGTTGTTAAAACACAATTCGCCCACTAGTACCTACCTTGCGTAATATTCATCTCGTACATAATTTATTACTACAGTAATCGCAATTTATAAAATTATTTTAAAATTTATAAAAAGTTGGATAAGTAATGTACCAAAGTAAGTTACCAAAATTCATGTAGAGTCAACTATCTAATTAGTAGCTATCAAAGAAGAGAAAGGTAAAAGGTATAAATAGTTTGTACATTGTAGTCGTGATACTTCTACATACAAACTTAAACATATCGTTGCCCGTTAACAAGAGACTGGCATTCGGAAAGGGTATCGAAGATCGTTCAGATAGCGATCATAAACAAACCCATAACCTTAATCTTGTAAGGGTAACGCAGCAGGCGCACCAAATGTCAAACGATCAATCAATCATAGACAAGCTAGAATTGCAACATTAAAAAAGCCATCGATGGTATCGTATACGATTGTCAATTATTTTTAAATTGTTACCATTGCCGTACGAATTGCACTAGCAGCAACGATAAATCAATACTTATTCATTGAATAAGGAATACTAGATTGGCTCCATTCAATATTTTGGTTTAGACTACCTTCATTCAAAAGTGTAACAGCAGGTATAAGTGTCACCTATCATAGATTTGTTCCTTTTACGCACTGGAACTAATGACACAACACGGTTACAGAGCAATAACGCACACAGCGTGCTTTATTTTAAGCCGTTCCTTTATTCTTTGGTGTCTGCTGTTAATCATCACATGCGTTTCTGGCAATTACCTTTCCATAACCGTCCTGGCGTAGAAGTCAATAAATTTGCATTCTGTAAGGCATAAACGCCATAACATCCTATAATTGTGACTCTAAATTAATTATTTTTACTTTTAAACATGAGAAACGTATATGTTAACCCTTTATTTCCCATTGATAACCCTTTCCCATCAGAAATATTAAATTCCATCAAATTCGGATATGTAGTTTGTACACGAAAACATTTGTGATATTACTAAGTAAATATGGATACATAAATTACTTGCCTGCATCGACAGACGTAAACTAAAACTAGAAAGAGCAACCAGCACAAATTGCAGGCGTTTGTCGCACGCCATGCAGCCTCTTAATTGTTTTTCGTATAATTGATTAGTAACCTAAAGACCTTTAGCACAAGGCGCCGTTTCACTTGCAACGACGAGATCACACCCTCCTAGCTCGTTTCGCCGATCAATGAAATGATTGATGATAAGGCGCTAATTAGCAACTGTGCTCCCTTCGGCGGAGGTCTCCGACTCGCCAGGGTCATTGCAAAATATTCTTTATTCATAGCGGGAACGGGTTCCGCAACGTCGGCACAATTAACATGGTAACATTGCCAAAACTGATTATTACAAATTCACCCTTAATGAGCTTTGTTGTTAATATGATTAACGACGCCTCAGTGATGTATTCCATCTCGACAATGATATAGGACCTCTTTAAAAAGGCAAGTGTTTTGTACTTTAGCTGAAGATCAAAAGTGTATTTTGACGGGTGTGACTATTGTAGCTACATTTCTTGGACTCTGCGATGGATTGCGTATTAAGTCGTTAACAGAGGCCGTAATGGGTGAATTAATATGCAGTTAAAGGTTATTACGTGATGCCGAGAAGAAGAAGTGTTTAACTGAACATCCGTCATAATGATTGACACCGTAATTCAATTTGAAGAAACCTAAGCGGCGGCGGATACGCATTTACTATTTAAAGGGGCGATCGGAAGCGAACATCAAGTGTAGTCATAAGAAGCCCGAGGTATAGACTCGTGAAGTTAACCTCATCAAGAATGCTGTAGGATATAAAATAGAGCCAACACTTGTCTAAAATGATATTTGTCTATATTTATTTTTAGCCAATCTTCCTTTTGGTAACGATATATATTATAAAGTGGAAGAAATGGAGAGGACACTCATGACTCTAAAAGAGCACAATTAGGAAACAGTTAATAATCAAGTAGAAAAGAATGTATCGTGACCGGTAAAGGCATTTGTCCCACGACTATTTAAACCTATTACCAAGTGTAAAGATTACTTGTTTTTTTTTTTCATAGATAAGCACACGATTACACCTGTTACATAATCAGCAGATGCCTAGCTGTCTAGTTAAGTACGGTACAAGATATTAATAATTTACAATTATAATGTTTTATACATACTAGAGGTAATTTCTTTATTCGATTAAATCGATGTTTAACAGGTGTTCTAATTACACTAACCAATAGAACAGGTTAGCGTTCGTATAAATACATCAGAATGATGGAGATAAATGATAAAAAAAGGTGGGTATCAATATAAAACATTAATTTTTCACTCAAAAGATCAAAGCTCTTTACACAAGATACGGCAAATTTCGAGCCACTAAATCAAATAACTATATTAGTAAACTTTACTCTAAAAGTCGCTACTTTACTTTTCTCTTTTTCTTACAGTTGTCTCCTCTTTATCACCTTCCAGGATACGCTGAGAGTATAGATGGGAAAACGATCCCTAAATACTAGTATTAAACGGAGGCATCGCTCAAAACTGTCTTTCATATACGAAAACAGCGAATATCCAATAAAAGACTGATATACCATAAAATACTTAAGACATATTTACAAGTATTAAGTTAATATAAAACTCTCTAACAAGTAACATTAAAAATTGTGAATTTCGTTTAATCATCGCAATAATTTCGTACAATTATGACGGCATTTAAAAGTCAATAAAAGCCCAGTGGCGCTCGGTGCCCCACCAGCCCCACCAGCCCCATCAGCGGCTGACAAGTCATCCGGTGACATAAGAGCACAATTATATAAATGCTTGCCCACTTTCGGCAATGAAATATTTTCGACGATTTTCATTTATCTTAACGAGCCCTTATTAAATATCTGCGCAGAGAATGCAATCAGCTAAAACTGTAGAAGCGTTCCTCGGTATTGTCGCCGCGATTATTTCATACATGTACTGTTTTTCTTAATTAACATCGCAAGTATTTTTATTCACTAATAATCACATAAATAACCACTGCACTGAATGAAAATTTTAAATAAGAAAATCCTAACATTTAATTATTGAATAAAGTTATGAATCAACAAAAGTATAAACTGAGTTTTTTTTTATATTTGTAAATCTTACTAATTTTCACATATGACATGTAGGTGATATGGTAAATTGTGTGATACGAGATAACTATGTACACAGGAACTAAATCCGTACAACACAACGAGCTATAAATCAGGACATTGACTATTTAAGGATCACTGAGAACACTATAAGATACCCATGACATTTAATTTTTAGTGATAGTATATATAGTATATATATAGATAGTATATATATATAGTTGCATCGGACCGATCGCGCTGGCAATCGATCGAGAAGGACTATGTCCAAGAGTTAGGAACAATAAGCTTTAATAATAATAACTCACCCCCTTAAAAAATAAAAACTTTGTGAACATAAACACAAGACGAGTCCTTTTCTATTTTATCTATTCTAGTATATGTTATTACAAAAATGTTACTGACTTCAATGCTTAGACAAGTGACAGTATTTTTTGTAACAATGGTAGGTCTCGTAATTGAGGTCTAATTAATACTACATAGTTTTAAGTAAAGTACGAATGTTTGACGGTTCAAACAAACGCTACGGTGTGTTAGATCTCTAGCAAGACTTAACCCATTAACAATTATGATTACTTCACTAATTCCACACTGAACTGTTGAAAACTTAACTAATCGAAACTAAGTTAATTAAGCTTCGGCAATTCTCGAAACTCTGCTGCTGTCACTTGCGAGGTTGCGAAAAAAAAAACAACTGATCCAGTTAAGTCGAGAGAGATTGTTGTACCGGGTGCAACTTGTTAGGTCGCCCGTAACCCGAATACATGGACATGGTGAGAGAGAGAAGTTAAAAACGCCAATCTGGATATGTCAATATTAAGCCTCATTTATTCTCGAGTTGCTTAAACAAATCCAATATAAGTACAGTGAGAGGCCTGCCGTGAAATTACATATGTAATCGATACGCGCTGAGAAATTACGTATGTAATCGACACAGGGTCGATTGACAATGAACATTTAAGTGATAATATAGTGAATTATTAAAAAAAAACATCTCCGTCCTGTATGGCAAATATAACAAACAGTATAATTGCTGCTAATAGTATGTTGACATCTAGACCGGAATACCAATAGAAACTGGGACTTTGTAATTTAGATATTTCCTTACAAGAGGTTAAAAAATTTAACCGTGCTTGCCTAATAAACCCAAAACTTTATAAAGAGAGAAATCAAAGTATTTTTTTTAATCGACAATGCAACGAGAACAGCGGGACGTTCACTTGATGGTATACGATACGCCCGTCCGTCCATATCAATGCCGCGCTAGTTAGGATGGTCATTAATGTCTACACACTACTGTTTGACAGTAGAATTAGAAACTGTGGTGGTAGCGACCGGGAGCTAGACGGTCTCCAGGAGCAGAGACGTACAAGCACATAGATAATAATTAATAATCAACAATAAACTACTGAAGAACAACGAAATGTGGCATTTAAAACGGTAGCGGTGATTTATAAAACATTGCCCAACAATGGATCAAACATTGGCGTATACGACAAATGTACGTATGTCGGTTAAGCTCGATGACTCAGACAACCTGTTTCCCTTGGGCGCCTTGAAAATTAACGATATGAAATCCAACAAAAGAAACGAAACAAGTAAAGAGTACGCGTTTTGTTTCCGAACATATTTCTTTAATTTTATTTGCGAAAACATCGGAAAACATTTCGATACGTTCAATCGAAAGTTGCATATTGCAATAAGTACGTACATGTAAATGATTATCTTTGTAATTATTTTAAATTTATTTATTGGCTGTCAATAAGATAATTTACGGATTAATGAAGAAATCAATCAATTTATTTTGATAAAGCTTGTCAACGTTATTCGTTTGCATACCGTTACAACGTTAAGGAATGGTAAAGGCACTTATTTATTAACTTGCTTCGCGACCGCGTCTACTGCTACCAGCGAGGTTACAAATTGCAACTGCTCACACGTTTAACAAGAAGATAATTGAGATTATTTATGAAAAATTGTCTTATCATGACCCAAAGATGGTCCATCATCAGCCGATAAACATCCACTGCTGGACATAGACCTGCCTTAAACATCTCCACACTGATCAGTCCAGCGCTGCCCGCATCTAGGATGTTTGGGTCACGATTATAAGTAATCACCGATGAAGTGTGATTTTCTTACAAGTGCGGCTTCATGAAAGCCAAAGTTTCAATGATTACTAAAAACTGATAAAAGAACTCAACCGCAATCAGTACAAAGAACAAAAAAAAAACTTTATGCCCGAACTGAAAACGATGAAATATGCCAGTGGAGCCGCGTTCACACGTGAGCAAACCGCTTATGATTCGCAAAAAAATAAACATTTGACGGATCGGGAATTGTTGTATAATAATTTGTCCGTGCAATGCGCCCGAGCGGACCATCGAGAAAGAAACCTCGCGAAACACACACAAGCGTCGAGAAGAAATAAGTTGTGGTGCGTAAGTCACAAATTAACAGCAAATATTTGGGCCAACGCATTAAGCGATGCGACATTTCTCCGGCGGGAGGCGAAATTAAAAATTAAAACAGAAAAAAAGCCCGACAGCTAATTGCGGCCACAATGGGATACAATTGGGCACAAAGCGGCCGCGATTCCCACGGTGCATCCGAGGCGCATACGTACCGAGCATATCACGCGTGCCCCCCTTTTATTGCCAAAAATTAATGCCAGCAAACAGTCCTTAATTGCGAGCCGGTCTGGTTACAATCCGCCCCCGGAGCAAGCACACGCTTCGCGGAAACAGGAAACCAGAAAACGCCCAAATACCCAATAAGCGGCCAATAATAATGTGACATTACGAATCCGCTGCTGAATCCCAACGACATCGCAGCATCTCCGTATCTCCGAGCGTTTATTACTTTTTAATTTAATCGCACCACGTTTTCTTTTCACCGCTACCGTATTTTATCGCTAAAATAAGATATAAAATGTTCGTAAAACTAAAAGTAACATTTAGGTTACTACTTAAAATTCTGCAGAATTACATTTAATGGATCACAAATCGCAAATTTAGTGACACTTTTAAAGAATATTGTAATAAAGTAAACAAGTATTACCCGTCACAGTGAAAGTATAGTTGCGCGAAATCAAAACGATTCAACGGGAAAAAAAGTTCTAATAATTATATTAGCAACATAACATCGAAACAAAATACCACAATTGTTTTCGACAATTCTAAAGATAGAATAACAAGACTTATAACACTAGTGATTTCAATAGCTACAGCATCTTCAAAATCTAAAACTAAACAATATTTCTGTAAATAGACGGCTTCTAATGAAAGAGACTTCCCTATCAATTGTAAAAACATTACCGATAATGTATACACATTCATCAATTCAGCCTTTTTATGTCCACAGTTGAACCTACCCAAAGGGTGAAAACAAATAAATAAAAGGTAAATATACCCAGAACAAATTTAGAAGTAACTGTACGATATGATAATTGCAACAAATTTAAAGTTGACAGATAGTTAAAGTTTAAGTTGAGCGATATAAACCGATTCATCTGGTATTTATTGAGCTATTTATCTTTTCAATGCAAGCTTTTACGGCGATAAGTAACATAATATTTTAAACAACGATTCAGAAGAGATCGTTACCAAATTGTAGCGATCAGAGTAGTTCGTGGCTGCTGAAGCGCCGTTGAATCGTTCCGAAGCGAAACTTCGAACGGATAAATCCCGCAAAAGAGAAAGCATTTGTAAATCAACTCGACCCGGAATAAGACCGTGAAGCATATGCGATCAAATCTAGATAGAATCAAGGATTCAAATTGTTATGGTAACGTTAGAAACTAATATCGAAATAGATAAGGAAATATTCTTACACACACACACTCAATAGACAACGACAGTGAAGACAACGAAGGTGATAATACGAGTATAGGAGCAGTAAATACAGTAGTAATCGATTGTAATCGATTGTAATCGATTTACTCCGAATGGTAAATCGTAGCGGGGTTTAAGGACCGGGTCTGATAGCAGTTCTTTGCAATTTATAAACTTCAGGGTTTATGGTAATTAGACTTTGATAGATCGTAGTCGGATATTTCTTGAAGCTTTAAAATACTATAAAATAAGCGGTATTCTTGGGATGATTTGCTTCATCGTAAGCTCACGCTCGAAAAGAGTCAAACTGAACCTTACAACTTAAACTATCCTCTTTTTCTTATGTTCTTTGATCTAGATTATTATTTACTTTAATATTTATTTTAACTAATGGTAGATCTCCATTGCCGGTAACGGTCTAGGTTAGTTAGTACCAGTGCGGTAGTCCGGAACGTCTATTTTCGCCGATAAACAGTGGTGTGCAAACATTCCTATCTTCCGGTTTGAAGGGTGTTGTAGCTAGTGAAATTAATGAAGTAACGGGACTCAAAGCGTCGAGCATAACGCGGTGCAGTGTATATCACCCCAACTGCCGCCGCAGCTATCATGAGCAGATATTATAACTTAAGATGAGGTAGACAGACGTCTCGTTGGTCTTTTAGCGTTTACAAACAAAAAGATAATCATGAAATACACATTTTTACTTAACATATCATTATTTAAAGTTTAACGTTAAAATATAAACATAAATATGTTATTTTCTAGCGCCGTGATGATTGTGAAGATATGTTATATTTACTCAAGAAATTCTTTTGTAATTGACATAGTTCTATTATAAGTAGTTTGCACATAAAAAGTAATGTTGATACGAATTTACCTCATTTCTATTTACAGAGATAATGATAGATGCAGATGTCATTGGTGCGCCGAGACGCGTTTCCTGCACTCTGCGCGGCATTGTCGCTGCGTGGAAATATGTTAGAAATATGCAAACGCGCTGGTCATATGGTAAAGCGGGTTGAACAGGTGCATGCGGTATTCGGCCATTAATTATGCTTATTTTTCTCAAGAATAATAACATACTTTAGATCTAGATAGGTACTTAATAAATATTATTTATAAAATCCAAGAAGTAGGAAACTAAAACCTCAGCCATTATTGCTATAAATCCACTGAAGTAGTTTTGATGACTCAGATCCAAACGAAACTACTGTTTTAAAATAAGCGATTATGTGAGTATGTTATATAAGAGTATAATAAAAAAAAGTCCGGTGACGGGAAGCTGTTAAATCTTCATCGTCAAATTAAAGCGGATTGAAACGACAACCGTTTTAGATAATTCATGAATTAACAAACGCCATTGATAAATATAGCGCAGCGCGCGTTGCGCCGGCCAGGACCCGAGGAAACCCCAAAAACAGGTTATGAAACGTCAGGTTGCCATATTTGTTGGCAACACCGGACTGGATTAATCGTAAAAGGTCTAAACGAGCCGTCTTCGGTGTAACCAGGCGTACGCCACGTGGCTTTATTTGTTGCTCTCGACATTTTACGTCATCACACCTGTAAGGCAAGGATGCTCTTATGGCATTTGCATAAAGGTCGACCAGTCGCCCGCCAGCTCCGGACGGGGATTCGGAAAATAAAAAGAACTTAATTCTCTCACAATCGCGAACTTTTACTCAGTTCATGGGTAGGGCACACGGTGACCCTAACGCATCAGGTTTTGATCAGCCTTTGCCACGAATCGATTTAAGTATTTATATACAATGCAATACAATACAACCCATGTTGTATTAATATCTCTTGCTATTTCTTGTTACATTTTATTTATTATTGTAACATTAATATTTAATTTTTGTATGAATAACGATAATTAAGCCGTCGAACAGTTAAAGTGAAGCCGATCATTAAGGTTCAAGATTTTATATCATATTAAATTCGAGAGCGACAAGATAACATTCACTGCTCTAGATACGTCAGAATTTTAAATATAAAATAAAAAAAAATCAACGATTAAATTATAACAAAAAAAAAACACAGTGAATGCATCTGCACGGGATTGCCGATCCCAGAGACAGTAATGATGGGAAAGCGAAAGCGCGATCGGGGCTCCATTATCTTCGTCGGTGCGATCAGGAGCCTGGCACTTAATCACGATTAAAACAACACAAAAACGGCGACCATGCTGCCGAAATCGACTCGACGTGTCGTAAAGAAACTAATATAAATATATCGGAGGCCTTAAGGCCGATAATGTGATGCAGGAGTGGCAGAATTAATACTGTCATATTCGCGCCGTGTTTGTTTTGAGAACTCCTCAGATGCGTTCGGAGAGTTGATTACGGGAAAAAAAGCGGGTAATGATTCGAGAGCAACGGAACGTCGTATATTTCCTTGAATAGCGGTACAATATGCAAATCTTTTTTTTATATATCCAATAGACTAAACACTCGACCTCAATTTCGTACGGCGTTAAGGGACAATGAAGCTGCACATGTTCTCACCCACAATATTCTGTATATTATGTTTTGGTAGCTGGAACACTAGCGGGTTCGAGAAAACTCAATCACTGCTCAAACTCCACAATGTGACAGCCCAAAAAACGAACCGGAAACCTTTGTGTTTTAAAGGAAACTTAGCCCTTACGTCACTAATAGAGTGAAGTAATGATGATGATAGACCGAGTTTAATCCACTGAAAAGAAGTCTGCAAAGCAAATAAGTTTTATCGCAATTGAAAGTATTTTAAATACTATGGATGCAAAGTTGGTTAAATATGAAATATTAAGTTTTACGCTACGGAATTTTAAGTTTTGCGCTCGAAATCTGTGCGGATGCTATTCATAAATTTTAAACCTTTAAAATTATGAAAAATAAAAATTCTTTTCATCAGTTGTTCCGGTACTTCATAAATGATAAATGTGTCAAATTCTCATTTAATTAATACGACCCAAAACTGTAATACATTCAAACATAAAAATCTGTTATTGTTGGATCGAAGTGGAGGCTTTCCTTTGTTTAAAAACATTATTTTTATAACAAAAAATTATAACAAACAGCTCTATAGTCTCAATATTAATATGTTGGTAGAAATCACACTGGAATTTAAAATTTTTCCTTAATGCCAAAAGCAGTCAATGGAAGTGATTCCATGTTTCTCCACTACGATTACCTAAAAAGCACGCTATTTATACATACAAGACATACAAACTAAGAGCTAGTGATTAGCAGTTACTATGCACGATAGAAATCTAAATGAATCTCGCTTAATTGAAACAATCACAGATTACGCGGAAGGACTGATTAATTAAACAATGGTCCAAACGCTTCAAAAAAAATGATCTCTTGGACCGGACAATAGAGTACGCAATGAATAGACGAGCCATTTATGCCCAAACTAATAGGTATTTGCAGACATGCAAATAAAGCTTGGACCTGTATATGAGTTGCATTAAATTGTCCTTAATTATTCTATAATGGGCAAGTTGCTTATTTCATTCACGACCGCAGCGCATGAGTTTATGAATGGCCAACATTGGCCTTAAACGCGTTCGTTTGGCCAATTTCCATAAGTTTCCCCCGCTTGCCAATTACCATTTATTGAATATTGTCCGAGCTCATTTCCTCTGACTTGTAATGCAGAATAAAGGTATGGAAACCTAGCTTTAGATGCTAGAACTTGACGACAAATATTTGTTATTTGTAATTTTTTACACCTGTATTACAAGAGTAAGAGGCTAGCGTGGCGCGGGCATGTTGTGCGGAGAGATGAAGGACATATAACTAAGAAAAGTGATGAGAATGAACGTGGATGGTTATAACGGATAGAGGCAAAGCGAAGGAAGTGTGGATTGATTTTGTGAAAGATGACATGTGTAAGAAGAGCCTGAATTCAGATATGGCGGCTGATAGAAGGATATGGAACAGAAGTACATAGTGCGCCGACCCCACATAGCTGGGATGAGGGCAAGAGGAAGAAAAGTTGTTACTCCTAAATAAAACTCAGGATTTAAAAAAACAAATGCGAGAGACGCAAGCGCACAGCGCTACATTAATTTTGTAAAAAAAATTAAAGTTCTCTGGCATGCAGGGCTGTACTTGTTAATTGATTATATCTGTCTGTGTTTTAATTAATATAATTAAAATTGATGGAGCTTTGTGCATTCATCCGACGTTACCCTTAATATATGCGGATAGAAACACTAAATTAAACATCAAAAAAGTACATTTAATTCCCAAAGACGAAAAAACGAGCATAAGTCAACACGATGGTTGCCCCTCGTCATAAACGTAAACCCGTCCGACTGTTAATAATTCCTCACTTAACGGCCTTCGTGGCTGAATAAATTTTAGCGTTAAATAAACAAGCGTTATCTGGGATCTCAATCACAATGCAACGGCTCCGAGG
Source organism: Ornithoptera priamus (assembly GCA_029034505.1). NCBI lineage: Eukaryota > Metazoa > Arthropoda > Insecta > Lepidoptera > Papilionidae > Ornithoptera > Ornithoptera priamus. Next base: position 1,916,546 of record JARDWD010000219.1, on the reverse strand, counting down.
GCAGCGGGAGCCGACTGAAGCGCCGCCACCTCGATACCATCACGCCGCCGATACGCATCAAGGAAGACCACTTGTCAATACATTTCACTCGCGAATCGTAGCTCCGTAGCCGTCTGGAACTGGTTGCCGTGAATTGTGTCGCGCGTTGGACATTTTTATACGTGTGTCGGACAAGATGTAGCGGCGCGTCGCGATTACATGTTAATGCGCCGGCCCGTCACCGAGTTTATGGGGGCGATCCGGCTCCGACTGCGACTGCGGCTCCGGCTGCGGCAGCGGCTGCGCGGCGCGAAGATGCGTCGATAGAATTCCGAACTCTGACGGCCATTCAATGCACCGCACAAATCAAGCGAGCCCCGTGTTAAATGCTAATTCTAGGCCCACAGATATGCAAATTAACAACAGCGCCACTAAATAGCATTAAGACGGGGAATATTCCCGCTAAACTTATTTACTGGACGATTCAGACGTCCGAGCGAGCGAACACAGGTGGTCCAATAAAAGGTTTGGAAGCCAAGCGCCTCTTAGAGATGCCGCCATACCCTAAAAGGATAATAATGCGCCGTTTCCAAGCTCCCGTGCGGCGGTGGAGCCCCAGGACTCCGGAGAAATGTAAATTGTTACGCCACCTGACAAATAGCTTAATTAACAGCTGACGCAGAATGAGGGAATTAAGATTACCTAATGGTTCATTGCCGAGATTGTGCGGCATGTTTATGTACAATTATGATCACTTTAAGCGGCCATGTTGCGGTGTGTTCTGGTATTTTGTCCACCTCCAGCACATGGTTTGACAACATTCCCATTAGCGCTTTTAAATTGAAATGAAAAGTATAAACAGTGTAGTAATAATCAAACATTAGCGGCACAAGTTAGTATAATTTTGTGCTTAAAGTCCATAATGCCCACACGGAGCTGTTCAACGAAGGCATTTAATTTCAAGGTTATCATGGTAGTTGAGAGAAATAGTTTTTTCGCGACGTTACGTGTCGCTCGGCGGAGGCGTCTCGTGGGCGCGCACGTGACGCCGCGGCGCGCTCGCGGTCGGCCGGCGCACGGCGCACGCGCAGCCGCGTGGGCGGCGGCCACGAGACTGAGGCGGATGGGCGCGTTCGGCGCGGCGCCGCGTCAAGCTCAGCTCGGTGTATGGTCTTTTGACAACCCAAAACAATTACAAACGCAAGTGGGCGCCGGCCAAACGAACAAAGCTAAAACGTTACTCGCACTCGACAACCTTGATTTGTCGATCAAGGCTGCCGGTCCCGCGTAGCGTCTGTAAAACGCCACAACAGCATCAAAATCCAGTTGCCCATCAAAACAGGGATTCCTCGGCGGCTGACAAAAACCACCCGCGCATTTCGACCGCATGACGACGTTGACGGAACGTAAGCTTTCCCACCGAAATGTGGACGTTTCGCTGATTTTTTTTAATTGCCCGAAAAAACGGCACTCGCCGCGCCGCTCACGAGACGCGATTAAATAAAAAGTTACTCGTTAATGTTTAATGTATGAAAGCGGCGGTGCCGATACATTATGGATGGGACCCCGCTGGCTCGTCGCGTTCGGATATTTGGATGAAACGCCGGTATCGGCGATCGCTACGGTGGCCGCGGGACCGTTTTTCTCCCGACGTCCCCCGCAGATAAACATCGGATGTCGCATAATGGCCACGCGTGACCGTATTACCACGTTCAACATTTACATATGTAAATATTTTCAGTCCAAAACTGCGTAATCGACTTTAATTGGTGAGATAAAATTGATGATTTACTTCGGTGCAATCCGCGACTCGCACACCGATAAAAGAAACAAATATCCTTTTTCCTTATCCGATAAGATCTAAAGGATTCGGCATCAAAGCGCTCGCCTCGGCGATGATAACGCGAACACTGCTTCGGATTCTATCGCAGTATATAAACAACACATCGCTTTCTTTCATTCATTTACTTAGCAAACAGAACCAAAAAGACTTTTTGCTTACTTAGATTTATCTCACTTGTTCTGATTACAGAATAAATAATACTAATTCATAAAGAACTACACTTCTTCCTTTTTTAAACATGTTATATGGGACTGCAAAAGGCAACAACTTATTAATGGCAACTGTAAAGAATAGAGAAAGGTTCGTAATAATATCCCATTATGCAAATCTATATAACATCATCATCAGGCAGTAAATGTCCACTGCTGGACCTAGGCCTCAATCGACATCGAAGAGTTCATTGAGAGGAATTGGATCTTAGCTCCACCACGATGGCCCATTGCGAGTTGGTGGGTAGTCAGAGCCTCGTCTGTTAATCAGCAGGGTGCACCGCGTGCAGTTGAGGTTGACTCCGTAAGATGCTCGGCGGAACCCTTTCCTACCCCTAATCTGTATAACAATAAAGTCCTTATTAACATTTTGTTTTTGGTTTTTATTTTTGTCCCATAAAAAGTTTAAGTCTTCTCAATTCTCGGATCTGGTACTGGCTAGTCCAACAAATCTGCGGTGTGTGTGTGTGTGTATGTATGTGTATATGTATGTGTGTGTGTGTGTGTGTGTGTGTGTGTGTGTGTGTGTGTGTGTGTGTGTGTGTGTGTGTGTGTGTGTGTAACTCATTAGGAGAGATAAGTCGATCGGTCTTACGCGCCGCCGCTTACTTTATTGCCGGCGATAGGGCCGCGAACGGCGATTAATTTATCCGCAATTATTAAGGCATCGGCCCCGTGTCGCGGTTACTCAATGACGCTCAAAGTTTACTTTTTCGAGATAACGCATGCGCACCGCGCGACGCCGCCAACGCACGTCGCTAACGCACCGAACCAACATTATGTTCGCACTTATTAATATTATTATTTTATTCCATACTACGAAAGCACAATATAAGCAGGACTTTCACCTGATAGTAAGTCATTCGACCGCCCTTAACAAAGTAGCGCTAGTCAGGATGATATACACATCATCCCATTGCACTTGTTGTCTGAGACGAAAGATGTTGAGTCTCGTTACCCTAGCAATTACATTAGATACATTTACGATAGTAACGTTTGCAAACTACTGTTTGGCAGCGGAACCAGGCGCCGCGATGGTACTCAACTAGACGGTCTCCTGCAACAGAGACCTATGGTCAACAAATATAAAAGAAATAATATACAAAACGATATAATAATAACTATTTTTTTATTATAGACTTCTAATACTCTAGAATTGTCTGTTCAAACTACCCTTATAAGAAAGTTTTTTTTTAATAATTTAACATCTCATGTTTTATATTTATTCTTTAATAAATCATCCATCATTTTGTTAAACGAATTTGCAGTACAAAGAAGCCGAGATGCAAAGACGGAAAGCTTCTAAGCTTTATGTTCGCCTGGTAACGTTGTTGTAATACTCGTCCATAACCGAAAAAACAATCATCGGTTAAACCGTATCGTATCGCCAGCGGACGACAGACGACAGACGACAGACGACAACCAACCGAGCGAGCGAGAGAGCGGGGTGGTTGGTTGGTTGGTAATCGTGCGCGATTACGAGTGTTTTCTCGAAAACCCGTCTCGTGAACATTTCAGTCGTGATCTTAGCGGTCTCTTGATCTGCCGACGTCTAACGAACGAACTGGTGTCCGACGATGAATTCGCCGATTAAGTGTGTACGTGAGGACAGTTTGTCATGCGAGCCCTCGCTCGGCCGACTTAGTATTGGCACCCGCGGACTAGGCGCGCATAACGGGGAGGCGTTGACGTGGTGTTGCTGGGAGGCGGGCCGACACGCTAGACGTTCCCAACCCACCGTCCAATCAATCTTGAGCTCCCCCGCCGCTCGCCGCGCTGCTCTCAAACTTTCAGATTCGCTCAATTACGGTACGAGTGGAGATTAACGTGCACTGGCTGTTATTCGGCAATCTCTGACGGAGTCATGAACTCCTGGTAATCCAGACGCATAAACGATCGCGCTTAGTGTTAACGAACAAACAAAAAAAATATACTCCTCTGCTGAACGTATATTTATTGATTGAATTGACTAAACAACCACAAACCTCCCAACATCATCAGCAGCATCGGTGATATACGAGAGAGAGAGTGTGTGTATGTGTATGTACATTTGCCAATTTTTAAAGTAATCCGGTTTAAACGATTTCAAGCAACAAATAAAAAAACCCGTCATAAAAACAGCACTTAATTAATCGTTTAGGAAACCAATTTGGTAGGCGATATGAAATTAAAGGAATGTTGCCATTACATATAAATAAAAATAAAACAGCATACTTAATGTTCCCCACTAATGTGACTTTTCTCATAAGGAGAGTGTCAAGTGTTTTTACCGGGCTGGCCAAGTGCTGGTCGACAGTCACAAGTCCACGAAAGCTCTCATTCAAAACTTACCGGTTTCCTCACGATATTTTCCTTTACCGGGGTTCGGTCCATAGTGGGGTTCGAACCTATATAGGAATATATCACGTGCATCCATCCGCCTCACATACACTATTACAACCATCGCAATAGCCATATCACTAACCAATTCCTATCATAATCCTCGTCGCGGTACACGAATTCACCGCTAGATGTCGTAAAAATCAATAATAAGTTAACAAGTAAACTGTTGAATCTGCGCCCCTGGTACTTTTGCGGCCATATTCGCCACTTTCCACATAGTACAGAAGGGTGATCCAATTTTTTTTTTGTTTACAAACAGCCAGTAATTGAGAGTAGCATATAGCATATAACTGTAGTAAATTCTTAAATTAATATTAATTGTTATTTTTACTACGGATGCATTTAAGTGTAAATTTTACGATAAAGGAATGGAACATAGCGGGTCTTTTGAAATCCCGTCCAAAAGAAAAAATGTCGGCTCTTTCATTTATGCCTCGACATAATTAACATCGATTTCATGCTTTTTAATCTCGTAAGTTTTAAGTAAGTCATTATTTGGCTCTTATTGAAAAAAAAAATGAAGAATTGTAATAAAAAACCGTCGTAAAAAGTTTATTGGATCGTCAGCAGTCACAACACTACTTAATAAATAATTATATTATATCAACGTGGCAAATAGCAGGTACGACATCTTTTCACATCGCACCGCAAAGCTGCCTATAAAAAAAAATTAGAAATGTAGCTCGCTCAATACGTATTGTTTTGTTTGAACAGTTTTTAAATTATTGATTTTTGTCTATACTCTATAATTGCACTTAAAACGAAATTGATATTAAATTTAAATTTCAGGTAAAACATACACTTCCTATTTCCATAGCAGGATAATTTTATAAGACTCTAAAACTTATGCCATAAAAAAAATTGAAACTAATAACAAATGTGCAAAATAATTCCTTATTTTTCCAAACTTAACTTATTGGATTTTTTTTGGTACCCAACATTGATCAAGTAAAATAAACGCTTTCAAACCAAATCAAGAGTTAACAAAATCGCAGTACGTTAAGCGTGATCGTAGATAAAAAAAAATATGCGCCATGAATTGCTAATCTCTCTCGTCGTTGCTAAACAAAATGGCCACCTTACGGATAATGTTTCGATATCGTTATATAGGGCACAGATGCGTTTGCGTTCTTTAATTAGTTCATGCACAAACGCTGTAGTCGTATCATTTCTATAAAACGCGCGCAAAACACGCCTTAACCTAAATACACAACAAATAATAGCATAACGCAGTACAGATTAAAAATGTTGACAAGAAACGCCGTAATGGCTCGATTACGCAGATTAAAGAAACACATAAAAATATAGCGGTAGTTTTTTTTATCTACAGCAGCACAAAATACCAGATAATTTCTCAAAATAACTAATGACTGTTAATGAAAATTTGTATAAAAAAATATGTTGATCAAATATTTTTTTTTATCTAAATTTGAAAAGTTATTTAAAAATTGTTATTAACGATAATTTTAATTGTTATTAAAACATAATGGCCAATAAGGTTTTTTTTTTAAAAAAAGTAACACGAGTAATATAAATGAAGACTATCAATGTTTTAGACGGCATAACCTTTGAGGTGTATGGCTGAATATATAAAAAAAAATTAGTAAAATTTCCCGCGCAATGCAAAGGTCGGCGGCGGCCAACAAAAAGCTCAGCGCGCGCCTAGGCGACGGGTCGCGTCGCGTCGCGTAGCGTCGTGTTGCGTCGTGTGGGAAAATAATCAGCGGCGCGATCTGTATATCCGAGCTTGGTCCTAATTAATTTAGTAATCGCTCGTGACGACTTACTCCTAGAGCGGGACCTAACGAAATCACGACTCCGGCGAACGATAATCGTTATTTTAAATTTATTAAAATGTCCTCCCGGGGACTGTATCGCGACTTATCGGACTGTATAATTTATTCGGGTCGCGCCGAGGCGGTCGGTCTGCTCCACAACGAAAGCTGCGCGCGCGGACAATGAGGGGTCATTTTGCATTCAATTGTTTCCGAGCTATTTATTGTGTTAATTATCCTGCTTACGTTTTCTTTGTTTCAATATTGGAAAGAGGCACACTGAGCATTTATATAGCCAACATTATATAATACTTAATTCTCTTACTTTTAACTTTTATACGAGTACAAAATTAACGATTCGTTTGTTAATCCTCGGGATCGAAGAAAACTCTCTTGAAAACAGATATACTAATTGGACAGTTTCTACGTATTGGTGATGTTAATATAATTATAATAAATAAATAAAATGATACAAGTATTTTCATGTAATGGTGTTATATGTTTATATAGCGTTAGGATTCTTAAGGATTCTTTAGAATTACACTAAGGGAGACATTTATATGAAAAAATTATTATCCATATAGAATCTTGTTAGATGTTATATTATTAACTACTTTCTATCATTAAGAACTTCTCCGTTATCTAATATATCAGTTTTCATAACGGGTTCAATGTTTTGTTTTCTGAAATTCCTACAAAAAGAAATTAATACTATAATTGTATTGAGGTTGCGTGTATTGATGGTACCCTTGCTAGTTAGTGCCCACACAAATAAACTTTGTTAAAAAAAATTTAACCCCTTTTACATCTGGCAGACATTACCAGTTTATGGTTATTTTATATTATTATTAGTGGATACAAAATCGAGAATTATATATTTTCATTCTTTGCGCGGATGTCTTAAAGTCGTTGTCTTATACCTTCTCTTATCTAATCGCACAAGTATCAAAATCTGGTATTTATTTTGAAGATTCACTCGTAACTTACAGATATTTTATTTAAAGACAACAAGGAATTTTAATGGAAGTGACATGTAGGCATTTATATTAGTTACGTAAAAAAAAAACCTTCTTCGACAATATAAACATACACTCCAATTATAATTGTTCGTACGAAGAGTCCACGCATCTGTGGGACGTTTTAATCTGAACGCAGCACAATGTCCGCTGTCGGCGATGACCACGACAATGTCGACATGAAGCCGATACGCCGACATGGCCCCGGCAACGACTCCGCTACGCCGACATGCTTCGCCGACATTAAAAGCGGTCGTGTCGCACCACCGGCCCCCGCGGCGGCGTAATTAAACTCCCGAGTATCCGACATGACCGAATTTATGGCACGGCGTTTATAGGTCTAGATGGGCCCCCCTTGTAATCGAAGCATGTACTTGTACTCGCTCATCAGAAAACACAAAAAGAAACTACCCTAAAGAAAATATACCTTTAAGCCGAAACAAATTAGTATATTTAAAGTTGACTATGTTAATATTTAAATTAATCATAAAACAGAATAAGTTGGTGGTGGAGTATTTTCGTGCCGGACTGTACAGCTCTACTTGGCTTAATTTGTTAGGTTTTCATTGCTGGAGACCGTCTAGGTAGGTACCATTGCAGCGCCTCTTTCAGTTGTGTGGAAACATTATTGTGTTCCGGTTTGAAGGGCGCTGTAGCTGGTGTAAATGCCGAGGTAACGAGACTCAACATATTATGTCTCGGGCGACGAACGTAATATGGTGCAGTGTCCTTCTAACGGGCGCCACTTCGTTATGGGCGGTATCACTTACCATCAAGTGAACGTGCCGCTAACCTCGTTGCCTTAAATGAATTTAAAAAGAAAACAATCCTTACAGCATCGCTGTGTTCAGATGTCAACACGTGGAAGTCTGAGCGAGCAGGTTTCAGCGTACACAGCCACATTGTTAACACCATGTAAATTCGTGGCAAGTGTAAGCTCATCCCATTGCAGGTAAATAAAATCCTCAAGAGCCTAATTGGATCAATCTATGCTGCATCACCACTATCCTAATCATCTCAAAATAGGAATTAAGTTGTAGGTCTAACAATGTCACCATCTATCAAAAAACTAATTTGTGATGAAATATCGGGTGTAACAGGTCCTCTCAAAAATTCACGGGACCCAAGCCAACCTCACCTGATCGTGGTGCACCCTGCTAATAAACGAACGAGGCTATGGCTCCCATCAACCCACATTAGGCCAGCGTGGTGGGAAATAGCCCAAATGACGGCTCCCGGTTCCCGGCGGTACTGTAGGCCATGCTGACTGTACCGTGGCGTGAATCCGCTGGATGCGGCAGCGCAGGACCGATTCATGTGGATATCTTTAGGGGAAGCCTATGTCTCATAGTAGACGTCTATCGGCTGATGTTGAAGGGTAAAACTGATAACAAGCTTCAGAATAGGTTCCATATGCTCAACAGTGATAATTTAGCTTATCTCACTGATCTCCACGAATAGATACAAATGAAGATGAGAAGCGTAAGACTACATTTATCAGGAATTGACCACATTCCGTTTAAAGTCATCCATACAACATCAATAAAGTGATCGACACATATCTTCTACTACCTAGACTTTTGATTATAATTTTTAAACTAACCTACCCTCTATTATATATAATCACAAAAGGTATTAGTTATAAAAAAATAACAGATAAATCAGATCTAGCATAGTTGATAAGGAAATATGATAAAAGGCTAGGTGTAAGCACGTGGCGGGGTGATGGTAATGGACGCTCCAGCCCTCAGCCCTAGAGTCTCGGGCTAGTAAGAATAGGACTAAGGTAAGCCCTGCCTGTTGTACAAGGCGACTAAAATGGTATAAAATTTTCGCGAGTCTTGAGGGTGGGGACCCTTATCGTTCAACAAGCGAACCTGCGTGGGACAGCGTATAGCTTAGCGATGGTGCCTAGGAAGGTTAGGCTTCTCCTCAGAGACGTATTAACAGAAAGTGTAGCAGGGCACAGGTGCGTTCTATAAGAAATCCCGGAGCCTCTCCGAATGCACTGATGCAGAGCACCGAAGGAGTTTTACTGAGTAAGAATCTCACATAACCCTAACATCCCCTCAGAAACAGGGTATTTTTCGAAAATGTCGCTCCTCCCCCACCACCTCGAAAGAAAAAAAGGTGCAAGTACGTAGAGATTTCGTGTATGGCCTAAGTTCAGCAGTGGACGTCTATCGGCTGATGATTATATGTATAGACCGTACCCTAAATATCTGTACTTGATTGTGCATAGTGTACCTTTTGTGTAACTTGAGAGATTATTATTTAATCAGGTTTCCAGGGAACCAGGGTATGCAGTGTTTGTCTATAAGAAACGGACGCCTGTAGGACGTTCGTGATTTATATCAGGAGACGACAGCTTGACAAACTCAAATTGATAACCTATGTGGATCGCTGAACAAGAGAGAAAAAGGAGGCTGATCGAGCTGATCGAGCGGCAGGCAGAGTACCGGGTAGCATGTTGCTACCTGCTGCGAGACAGGGCCGATCGCGTGCGCTTTGTAGCCAACTGACCGGCGCCGGCATCCGTTAACCGCATCTTATCAGGGTTAAAGCAGGTTTTTTTTCTTATCTCTGATACTGCACTGACGGATTAAGGACAATAAGATTTTTTTTATTTCAACCTGTAGTTTATACCAACGCTTTCACATTGAATTATAACAGTATAACATCCTGACCGCTTTATTTTAGTATAAATCTACGTATATGCCGCAACTCCTATTTCTACCGTTAGATACTAGTGAGCAAACATTACTGTGTTCCAGTTAGAGGAGTGTTATATACAATGAAGTTGCAGCGGTAACGAGATTTAATATCTTCTGTCACAACACATTTTTTTTTTAATCTCGATGGAAATCTTAAAAGATACCGTATTTCTGTGGGGCTTCTACCCACAAAAACCCCTTACTTGGTCTGTCTTAGTGCAGTAGGAGAAGCATTGAGATCTCCTACGGAACGCACCGGTGCCTCACTGCACTCTGGCTAAAACATCCCACGGTAAGGGCAAAGCCCTATCCTTAACACCCACGATGAGCTACAGCAAATACAAGACCACCATGCAATTGCCGTCCTGCTGGGGCTTGCCTATTGAGTTTTGAGGTCATAAGACATCTTACATAATGTGCAGTGTATATCATCCTAACTAGCGCTGTTATGGAGCCGTACATATTTTCATATGATGAATGTCTCTCTCGTCTCGTCACTTCGTTAAATAAAATTCGTCAGGATTATTTAAAGTATGCAGGGGGATCATTAGCAGGAGCGCCACATCCAGCAGTGGAAGTCTCTCAACTCATAACGACGGTACAAATTCATAATCATCATTTCATAGATATACCTTCATTTACATTTCTATGCGAAACAAATTCTAAATTCTCGTTGAAGCTAGCGCCATCTAGTTGAAAATGTGAACATCTCAACTTGTTCACCTGGTGTCTGTGGTGGTGGTATTTGCCAACAAAGAAACCCATTTAATAAATTAATCAACACATTCAATGAAACGGAAATCAAGGGCCGCTAACGAGCTATTTATCGCGCGCTCCTCATTCGCGTCATACACATACACACACACACACACACACATTACTACCTATCATTTATATTATATAGCAGTAAAATAAACAGTAATAAAGTAATCAGGAGTCATAAATAACTAACTACCGTTAAATAAAATATTTTTTTAATTGACATAAACAACTATGTGTAGAATCACATACGATTATAAGACGGGTAATGTAAAATTTCAAAAGCATTTCATCATCATAGGTGGGAATTCATGATCAAGTTTCTCCCCTGTCCTTTAAACTTTATTTAATATATTTTTTAATCGAGGAAGGGTAGAGATGAGGAAGACGTACACCTGATGGTAAGTGATACCTGCCCATAACAACGTGGCGCTAGTTAGGATGATTAACACAGCATGACATTGTGCTCGTCGCATTGAGACAAGATGACCCCGATAGTTACTGGTGATAGGTCTCTGTTGCTGCAGACAGTCTAGATAGGTACCACCGCAGCGCCTATTGCAACCGAGAAACAGTACTGTGCAAACATCACTATGTTCCGGTTTGAAGGACGCAGTAGCTAATGAAATTGCTGAAGTAACGTAACTCAATATCTTACTTATGTCTCGAGGCAACGACGGTATTGTGGTGCAGGGTTAATTATCCTAATTAGGGCCACATTATAATGGACAGGTATCACTTACCATCAGGTGAACGTCTCGCTCGTATCGTCGGTTCTTTGAATAAAAAAAATAGCTTCAATAGTATTTGAGAGAATAGTGGATAAGCAGTGCCGAACACGGGCTAGACCGCGTACAGTCTGCCACTATTCGGCCTGCCTGACCTTTAGGTCGGTGGAGCCATGGGAAGTTGGGGTACCTTCAGTACCTTAGTTACACTAGGTACAGCACCATTCAAATTTGAACAGGATAATGCTTGCACAATGCTCTTGGTCGGCAGAAATAAAAGCTGCTGTGGTACTAATACCGCGGCTAGCAACGGAGATCATAATACGACAACTCTCGATTTTGCCTAAAATTAACTTAACAACAACTAAGTGAACTAATTAAAATTATTAAGTTAATTACTACTAGTACACGTTACACTTTATCGTATATAATTGGAGCGAGGTTACTAAACAATCGATCTAGAAAAAAACTTAATTATTGTATTATTAACACTTCGTCAACAATTACGGAGACAGTGATGGAGCACCCGCTGCTGAGCCTAGGTTCAAGGATCTCGACGGCGACTGGCCCTTCGCCACCCTCATCAAACGGCTCCCCTCGTCCTTCATCAGAACAGTGATCCAACTTGGGAGCCATAACCGTTCGAGGATCTCACTGCCCCGCCAGCCGACAGTCCTTCAAGCGATGCGTACTACCCATTGCCATTTAAGAATCTTTTCAGCTATATCGGTAATATTACTCCTAATGTGGACTCGTCATCTCCGATCCAATCACGCTGGGCTGAAGCTCTTTCCATCACCCTCTGTGCGATGTTGAGCTACTTCATGGCACCACTACTACCGAAGGTCAATAACCATACTGATACGTATGTATCGTGACTCCATCACCGGAGACCGTCTAGGTCAAAAATTACTGTGTTACGGTTTGAAGGACGTAGTGGCTGGTAAAGTTATCAAAGTACAGAGACTTGACACCTCCTGTCTTAAAACGACGATGACAGTTGTGGTTCTGTGTATACCATCCTAAACAAGCACTGCGTTGTCATGGTATTACTTAACATCAGGTAAGTCCCGTTCGTACTGTCGCTTAAAAAAAAGTTTTTTTTTTCAAATTTTTTTTTTATTATCTCCATTCTTTTGTTCAGGGGTGGTTAAAATAGTGTACGGTTTTGTTTTATGTCTTCCTAACGGGGAAATATAAGCACGCAGATTAGTTTAGAAGTTACATAACACCATGATCATCATCACCAACAGTCCGCGGCAGGCAGGCAGTTCGACATAGCCTCCTGGCGTTTTTAGGAGAGGCCTACATCCAGTTATAAATATATAGGAAATATCTAGAAATTTATTGACCGATCAGGAAATCACCGAAACTATTAAACTCAAACACTCAAAATTCAGTAAAGATGTTACTTTGCTAGGTCAACTATGAATGGATTTTACAAAATTCCTTCCCCAAAAGGAGTTGCGATATAATCCAGGTATTAAAATCTAGAAAAATACCGAATACCGGGTATTGAAGTTTCGGTCCGATAATGCAATCCCTAATTATGGTTAATGGTGGACATTGGCTGACAACGACGAGCTGGTCGCCGGGGTATCCGACGGCGGACTGACAGCTCCACCTATACAATCTCAAAGTCTAACGGTTAACGAAGCAACATATACTGATGTACACCAACATATATAACAAAGCATTGAAACGAGACAGACCATCATCTGATGGTAAGCGCACCCATAACATCGTAGCGCTAAGTCTCGTTACTTCAGTAATTTCACTAGCTAAAGCGCCCTTTAAACCGGAACACAGTAATATTTGCACAATACTGTTTGTCAACTGCAATAGGCGCTGCCTGCGGTTGTACCACCTTTTTTTTACTGCGGGTAAATTCGTCTTAAAAAATACCCTGCTTCTGGGGGTTAGGTAAGGTAAGGTTATGTGCGGCTCCTACCCACTACCTCAGTGCTTTAAGACGGACTTTGGGATCTCCTACGGAAAGCACCGGTGCCCCTCTGCACTCTGGCTAAAATATCCCACGGATGGGCGAAGCGCTCCTTAGCACCCACGCTGTGTTACGGTATATACAAGACCACCATGCGTTTGCCGTGTTCCTAAACCTCACTTATTGAGCTCTGAGGGCCGCCACCCTCCAGGCTTACGAACCCGAGGAGCCTTCAAGTCGCCTTATACGGATACGAAAGACAGGAAATACCTTAATTCTATTCTTAATAGCCCGAGACTACAGGGCTTACGGTGGTACCGAGCTAGACGGTCTTCAGCAGCAGAGACTTACCATTAATGCAAATATATAACAAAAATCTGTTTTTTAGTACACCATTACAGTCTAACATCCGTCATTAAGATTACTTAGAAATACTTATGTAGTGTACGCCACGATGCTGGCAGGCGTATCATTGACCATCAGGTGAATGTTTTCGTATTTTCAAGTAAAAGGACACTATACTTATATATACATATATATATATATATATATACATATATATACTCCTATTTCTAATCTGTTAATAACAATCACAACTGTTACTTAACTACACAATGATCGTTTAAGGACCCATGTTCATCATCACCCAATAGACGTACACTGCTTGACATAGGCCTCCCCCAAAAATCCGCACATCGAACCGTCCTGCGCTGACCGCAACCAGCGGCTGCTTCAGTCGTTTGTAAGGATTCATATGAGGGGATGTGGGCCATTTCCCACCACGCTTGCCCAATGAGGGTTGGTGGGAGCCAGAGCCTCGTTTCTTTGTTAACAGATTGCACCACGTGCAGGTAAGGTTAGCTTGGATACCTTTAGGTTTGTTGTGCGGAACCCCGTACACTCAAGTTAAATTGCAATTAAAAAAAAAAAAACAAGCACGCAAGCACTCAGACGTTTTATCATCGCGAGTTTATAATTTAAGCAAATTACTCGTTAAGTGGAAGACTTACTTTTATGTACTTTAAATGAATACTACATTTTAAGTCAAGGCACTTTATACGTAATTAACAGTCATGTGTCTAGGCAAATAAATTAAGTTATGTTTGTTATATGAAAATAACCTTTTAACTTAATTGCCGCGGAACAAAGGCTAAACATCTCATTTATTAAAGCGAAGAGCCCAACTTGGTGCAGTGGACATCATCCCAACAAGCGCCACGTTGCTATGGAGATCACTCACCATCTGATGAACGTCTCACTCATCGCGTAGACAATAAAATAAAAATCACTTAATATTTTTACGAAATACAAATTATACATGTATAACTATTGCCTGTCTGTTTGTTCCGGGTAATCTACGAAACAGCTGGACTTATCTCGACAGGATATCCTGTGGCATGAAGACAGTGTTGTAAGACGCAACTTGACTATTTTTATTTATGTGATATATGTATAAAAGATGGTTCAAAGTAATATCTTTAATATCATACATGTTTAGATTGATTAGAAAAATAATTGCAATAACTCTTTGTTGTTGCAAATAAATGACGCCACAGTGTATTGAGTTAGACATTTACTGGTGGTGGTAGGTAGGTCTTCATTGCCGGAGACCGTCTAGGTAGATACCATGCCAGTGCCAATTTCTGCCGGCAAACAGTAATTTGTTCCGGTTCAAAAGGGATAACGAGACGTCTCATGGCGACGAGCACACTATGGTGCAGCGTATATAATTCTAACTAGCGCGACATTCATAATCATCAGCCGATAGACGTCCACAGCTGGACATAGGCCTCCTCCAAAGATCTCCACATGGATCGGTATTGAATTGCTAGTGTCCAGACGGTGCCACGCGACATTATGATGGGCAAATATATCACTTATCAGGTGAACGTCCTAGTCGTCTCATCGCTTCGTCGTGTGAAAAAAAATATTTTTTATTTGAAAATAATGATTACGTACCAAATATCGATAATGAAACGACAAGGTATACGAAAAAAGCCTAGTTATTAAATTAGCTTAATAATGTTACTTTACTGTATTATAATCTGTTGCGCACAGATTAAATAAAACGTAATAGTACATCGCGGTAACGTTTCTCTGTTTACATGAATACTAATTTTTTATGTTTTATTAATCATCGTGATCCGGTAGTAGTTATATTAATGTTAAATTTGTATTAAACGTGGAAAACTAGTATATATTAATTAGAGTTAAGATGTGTTACTTATTATTGCAATCTATGGTGCTTTTAAAGATTAAAAAAAGTTATGTATTAAAACAGACATAAAATTATGTAAATACGGCTTTTGACATTATGAACTATACATAATAATATGAATAACAGTAATAATATGAATATACGGAAAAATAATATATTTTAACACTTTTTTATCTAGAGTTCCCAGCCTAGCTATAAACCGCGCCATCTATTGAACATTTATGACACTAATTCTGACAGATGCCAATACTTTTAATAGAAACGAAATATTACTAATATTACACAAAACTTACACCAATAATGTTTAAACAACATTATTCTTAACAATAAACTATATCACAGTCATTTAATAATCAGTTAATTAAGATATACTTACGGCACAATATCATAACAACAGCTGACATCTGTCAAAACTTTAGTCACAAATGCTCACAAAAACACGAAATTTCCTACATTATCACAACTTGTCTTCTTCCTCTCTTTGAAAATATGTGCTTAGACCAAAAAAACTATATATTTCGACACTTTCCAGCAATATTCCACATCAAACCGTTTGGGTAAGCATAACCTCAAATGTCAACAGTTAATCTTCACACACATTTAGAGCTCAATTTTATTTATTAATCATCGTCAAGTGAAACTAGCCGATTCAAAATTTAATTTCAAGTATTTCACGAAATTCCCTTTACTTAAATAGTACTTGAAACTCAACATTTATCATGCAATTCTTTATGAGTAAACAGTAAATAATAATAATAATAGTTAAAAATTTCAGACTCTTCTATCAGTAATCAGATATTTAAACATATATAAATGAATTTGTTAAAGGTATCCTGTATTACATTACTTTTTTTATTGAAGGACAGCCATTAAGTGAGAAACATCTGAACTTAATTTGAATTATTACAAGAGATACAAAGTGTATTTATTTGTAATTATTTGAAGAATATGTCAGTAGTCGTCTAAAATACATGTTAACGATTTTCCAAGTAATGATATCATACAGAATTGTTATTTGATCAATACTCCGTTCCAACAGCTGGAGTCACAATAATTAAAATTTTATGTGGTGGCTATGATTCACTGAACAGAGTTGTCCTGTATATGTGTGTGTTAGACACTCAGCACAGTATGCATTGGATCCAATAACCCACATGGCTATGTTATGGAATATTGCCAAAAATGGTCTGCAACCCACCTTCTTCATGATGCCCGTCTTCCTCTTGGAAAATGTTGTGTACCGCCGTAGCTTATTGTCTATGTATTCCATCTTTATCTTAACGCGCCCTTTAGTCTTCTTGCCATTAGATGGGGGGGACTTTTTGGGTTGAAGAGATGCATAGCCATCGTCTGCAATGTCTGGCATGGGACAATGTTCTAGGCCGAGACTTTGCGATGGCCTCTCGTCGTAGCATTGGTCCGATGGCCGCTTCACACCGGCGCGAGGCACCGGACAGGGCTGCATCCCCGGCCGCAGGGCTCCGCCACCGAGTGTGCTGGGCGGCCGGCCCGCTCCGTACATGTCACCGACATCCCCGAGGAGTCCCATACCATACGGCGACCCGAAGCGGGGCTCCCGCGCTCCGCCGGGCGCGTCCATTATAACCTCGCAGTACGCCACAGTAACCGTGCGCACACGCGCTATACACACCTCACCGTTCGAACGCCGAACGGAGACTGACCGAAAACGCGAAAGAGCCGAGGGCGGGACTGGCGAGTCGGCCGCTCGGACCGCAACTGAGTTCGCGCGGTTCCGTCCCGCGCGCCTCGACCTCTATCCGTCCCGCTCTGGCGCGCGGCGTAGGGGCCGCCGGCGAGCGGGACGCGCGGTCCGCACCCGCGCCCCGCGTAACCCGACACATCCACATCCGCGCAGGGGCCGGGGCCGGGGCAGGGGCCGGGGCCCGCGAACCTTTCAGCGACTGAAAATCCGTATTAAAATAGAGATTTTATTTCGAGTTTATTTCGTAAATAGAAATAATAGAACCGGAAGCGCGGGCCGGCGAGCGGCGCGGCGCGGCGCGGTGGGCCGGCCGCCAGCCATATTTAGACGCGAGCCGTGCCAAATATGGCAGTGGCGGTCAAATGGGGGCCACTGAAATCCCTCCTACTCGCAGCTGGCGATTTTCACGTCTAATAATTAAAAACTTTGTCACGTCACTCGCAGTGACGGACCGTACCCACCGCCGGGTGGAAATGCACCCTACGCAACGCACTACGCATTTATATATTGCTAACAATATATAATATAAACATTTACAAAAAAATTTCATTAATTTTAATTTTTCATAAATTCGCTAAACTTACTTTAAAATATTAATCGCGCTAATGATCACTAAATGTGACCCGGCTGGTGTTTGGACGAGATTTCAAACGATCGAGTTTTCAAGCAAAAAGATGAAATCAACAAAAACAAAACGTATTGCTTTGTAATATATACGGTACATAGAATACAGTACATAAAGTAAACAGGATATTTAAATGCAAAAATAATTGAATTATACACGAATATTTTCATTTAACTAAACGTGTATAAGTTAAAGCCCGAGGGGGTAGCTCGCGCGGATAGTTTTATTTAATTGGTATAAATATACTTAGCAAGTATTACTCGGCTATCCACTTTTCCGGCCCAGTGGGAATGATGCATAGCATTTATCGTGAAATAGTAATTAATTATAGTAAACATACATAATTTACCGAGATTACTTAACACTCACAAATCGCACACTTTATATATAACAAATAATTTTATTTATTTAACTTGGAGGCAAACGGAAACAAAAAACAAAATTAAAGTACAACATATATATTTATATATATATATATGTAGAATATAAAACTATTTACCATTGTCCCTTAAATATCAATGCGAACATGTTTAGTATATTATAATGTTTCGCATGTTTTTATTGATAACAACAGAAGGAGCAGCAATACAAAGTAATCATAGGTGTTTAAGTTTACAGAAATCAAGGAAAGATTAAACTTTTACAGATTAAACTAAATGGTCATATGATACTAATTTCGACCCGTAAACGTTTTTTAGCGATTTATGTAATAAGTATCTTAAAATTACTTTGCAGTTCATCTCGGAAAAAGCGTGGGTACATCGGTTTCATATTGATCAGAACTGTTGCGCAAGTAAATTTACTTTGTTATCCCATACAATAGGAAATATACATATTTAAAACAATAAATCATTTCCTGTTTATGCACGACGTACTATTTATTTTTATGATAGCAATATTTTATTAATACAATAATATTAATAGTAAACATGAACAGTAGTAGTATACAGTTGCGAAGTTCGTTTGATTTTGCCGCGCGGCTCGCAAACTTTGTCTAATACTACAACTAATGTACTTGTAATGTTTTGAACTAGGTCTTTTTCTTAGAAGTAGGGAAAATAAGAGCAGATGCATCATTCAGGTATTAAAACGTATACGCAGCATCACACCGTCGTCATCAACATTAGCTTCGTAAAAGGTTTCCAACGTTTATATAGGATTTTATGTTACGTAGCTGTTCATCTCCCGCTTCTTTGGCTGCAATACCACCGCCACTGCTTTATGGAAGAAGTTTCGTAAAATCCATTCTTAGTCGACTTCTAAACGGCAGAACCAATATCTGCACCAAATTTAGAGTATTTGTCTAACAGTTTCGGATATATCATGATGAGCCAATGGATCATTGGATATCTCCTATATATAGATATACAAGCAATATAATAATTTATGTTATTTGTTGGAAGGAGTTGGAGATGCTATCATCATCATCAAGTGCAATCTTCAAATTGAAGTTGGACGGTTGGTCGGAGAAAAGTTTTCTGATCTCGCGCCATTATTTTAAATGTCGAGTAATTACAACGTATCAACTGTCGTACGTCATCAAACTACTTCTATCTTCGTCTTCCGGATGATCATTTCAAGGATATATTGTAAGCAAACTTTATCACCATTTAGAGCACGGAAGGATCTTCCGTAGATATCGGAATTTTGGAAGTTACGAGAATTCATGTTTTTTTCACTACTAAAACCTGCTCAATTGTCAACCTTGATATGTTGCTAGGAGCTTCTAAATCTTCAACCAAAAAGAGCAATGCAGGTTTGCATTACACCTCGGCACAAGAAAGGTAAAAATCCTCTTCAGGACTATTGCTGGATCATAGAAAAACCGATACCACGATGAAAGTCTCCCCTAAAAACTTGCCAACCCTAAGATATATAAGTTATATCCTACGAACGGGCTGAAACCATCTCTTCCAATTCTCCTGAAGATATACTAACATTTAAATGCTAACGAAATAATAATACTGTTATAAAAACATAATATATATATATTATGTAGTATAGTATATATTTTTTTTGGTTTTACGTGTGGGAAATGCCTACGCATACTCGTCCTCGCGGGGGCAAGGACGAGTTATGTCGGACTTGTACCGACTAAAACCCCCACGATGTTCCGCCTCATCGCCATGATGGCACGGTCACGGGAACGCGTGCACTCAACCGCGACCATACTGGCGCTGGCCGCTTGCGCAGCCCCACATCGGGAGGGAGGGATGAACCCTCCCTTTCCAGGGCGCGCCGGAACAAACAGCGCGCGCGCCCCTCCTCAACCTCATTGCGCGGGCGACCGTTTCGCCCGAACCCGTCGCCCAGAGGCCATGGGAGCCACGAGAGAAAACCTCTCCCGGCTCTCGGCGGCGGAGAGATGTTAGGCCCGCAGCTACCTGTCAACGGCCGCGGAGGATAGGGAGAACGGCGCATCTCAATACCGGCACTCCTCTTCCTTCGCGGCCCCACCGCCGTCGCATCGCCGGTGCGACATCGGTTAGCCGCAGAGGGTACTCCCTCCGTGACCCCACCTCTGCTGTGAGGGGCGGTATGAAACCGACTCTGCAGCCTGGCCGCTAGGGCAGCAAACAGCCGCCCCTGCGCCCCCCGGCCGCTCCAGTGAGCTCTCGGTGGGCCTCCGGAGCTCGAACCTGTAGTAGCCACTTCGGCCAGCCCTTCGCCGCGGGCCAGCCGGGTGGGTTCCACTTAGCTTCACCGTATTCCGGATCAAGGTTACTAAGCCCCTCCGCCACGACAAGGCGAGAACCCGTTGGAGGGGTAGTATAGTATATACTACAAGTATACAGTAGCTTGACATAGTAAATACTACTGTATACTCAAGCTACTGTATACGTCTTTTACAATACTAACTTTATTTTTTAGTTATTAATAGTAATAATTATATAATATTCGTTTGCGTTATGACGGTGTTACCATAGTCTTCACATGTTCCCAAAAATAATTTTTTTTTAAAGTTTCTATGTTATCTTTGAAGGTTGCCTTTTTAAGAATTTCCAGAAGTAGTTGTCAGCCCTTGAAAACTTCCTCCAATAACCATAAACAAATAAAATGTCGACTGCGAGTAACGTATAGAAATAAACTAATAAAGGAAGCTACTCTCTACTACTTTCTGGTGGCTGGTCTCTGCTGCTGGAGTCCGTCTAGGTACCGCCACGGCTCCTAACGCAGCCGACAAACAGTTCTGTACAAACGTTACTGTATTCCGGTTTCAAGGGCGCTGTAGTTGGTGAAATTACTGTGGTAACGAGACAATATCTTACGTCTCAGGCGACGAGCGCTATGTGGTGCTGCGTATAGCATCCTAAATAGCGCCGCGTTGTTATGGACAGGCGCGTCACTCACCATTAGGTGAAGGTCGCGTTTATCCTGTTGCTTTGTAGAATCAAAAAGGAGTATTCTGAACTTTATTATCTATGGACTGGTTGTCATTTAACGTCATGTAGAATCCTGATCCTTACACTATGGTCTGGAATATGGTTAAAAGATTGTGTGTCATTTGTTTTCAGTAAGCGTTTGGTTTTTAACTCGTGGTGCACTCCGCTAAGCAGGGTCTGGCTCTCACCACCCCGCATTCAGCCATCGTGGTGGTAAACTGCCTAAATGCCCGCATATCAATTCCTCCAAACGACGACCCCCAGGTCAAAACGTATGGTGAAAAGTCGCTGGATGAGACAGATCGATGTGAAGCATATTTAGGGCAGGCCTATGTCCAGTAGTGGACGTCTATCAGCTGATGATGATATCTAATTTACAAAGTCTACTTTAAGGGTTGATTAAAATCCGATTATTTTCTAGTAACTCGTTTTTTAATTATTACCTACTATCATAATTGATCCTTGTTTATTTATTAATTTTTTACCACCGATTTTATTTTTTAAAGGGTTTAAATGCAGGGTTAATTTCTCGCCCTCTTTCAGTTATTTTCCGTCATTGGTTTACTTCTTTAACAGGTTGTTTATCATTTTATTATAGTCATGGACTATTTCAGTTATTATATCAAAAAGTATTTAATACATAAATATATATCATAATATCTTTTTTGTATATAATATATATATAATAGAGATAATATATATAAATAGATAAAGGATATAATTGTTTTCTTATTACACAACCTTATTACACGTTCATCTTCGTGCTTGTCGCTCGTCCCATTGAGACGTAGGATGCAGAGTCTTATCATCCCAGTAATGACACAAGCTACAGCGCCCTTCGAACCGGAACACAATAATATTTGCACAGTATATTTTAGCGGCTGCAATAGAAGCTTCGAGCAGAAAAGATTCTTGTATTTCAGGTTTGTTTCAGCTGTGAAGAAAAGCATGAGACGACAGTCTCCGCAGGAAAGGAGAACGAGAGAAGTAATTGAAATGTAGAATGATGGAGAAATGAAGTTTAAAAGATGAGCAGAGCATGAAAGCGTAAAGAGAATAAAAGATGAGTATGAATAGGAAATAGAGGTAGAAAATACTGATGGTAAATGTAATGGGACCGATCGATGTGGAGATCTTTGGCGAAGCCTATATCAAGCAATGCGTCTATCGGCTGATGATGATGACGTTGAAATGTAATGTACCTGAAACACCCTGATCCACCATACGCTGGGGAACCAAAAAAAAATAGGCGCTGCGGTGGTACCTACCTAGATAATTTCCGGCAATGGAGACCTACCATCAGTAAAGATTGATTAGTTTACCAAGTTACTTCTCTCCGTTACTTATGTTGCTATGTGATGTCCTAAGTAAAGTTTAGCGTAACTGACCTTATTCAATGAACACTGTGATAACGAATAAATCCTTGAATGCGATAAATTAACGGGAAACGGAAGTGGGCGTGTAATTACGTCCGTAAATCTGTTTAGTGCCGATCGCTGTCTTCGATCACCAAATACGTTACCTGTTTGTTTGTTTGTTTGCTAGAGTTCCACCGCGCCCCGTTTTGTCACATTAACTATGGACACTCCGGCGCACGTGGGTCGACGGTCGGCAAAGGAAAAAATTAATCAAGCGACGTCCAATTTACGATGTTATTAGCGAAAAACTGCTAGATTTCTCAACGCGTCGCCATTGCGCAGCCGCACGCCATTTACAGCACTCTTTATTGCGTGTAGTCCATAGTTCCTTTAACTCAGTTTTCTTTAAACGTTTTATTTTACAATAAACTTATTTTGTAATGCAACAAAGCGATTGTATTGCAGATTTAAGAAGCGGAATGTTCCTTTGCTGGTACGTGATATCAAAGAAATGTACTCTCGCTATTACAGGTCTCTGTTGCCGCAGAACGTCTTGATACCACCGCAGCTCCCATTATATAGCCCGCGGACAGTAGTGTGCAGATATTATTGAAGGGATCTTGTAGTTAATGAAATTACTGGGGTATAGAAACTCAATATCTTATGTATAAAGATGTTGAGCCCAATGTGGTTGCGGTGCATATCATGCCAACTAGCGGCAAGTAGTTATGGACAGTTGTATCACTTACCATCACGTGAACGTCTCGTCCGTTTCGACAATTCGTGGAATATAAAAAATCATAATATTTACATATAGCGCCATATCGCCGCTAGTCGCCTCGTGACTGCATTTATTGAAAAAAAACTTTATTCCTACTGCACACGGTTTTACTCTTCGAAGGTATACTCGAGAAAATTTTTCTTTATTATCTATAAACACAAATTAAATATATGTTAATTGTTGTAAAGATGTTTTTGTCATTATTGATAGTTTTATTAATAGTTGATATAACACTATTAATATTAGGAATTTCTTCAAGACGACCGTTTTATTTAATTCTTATAAATAATGTACATTAAAAATATGTGAAATAGTTCAATAACATTTATTATTAAAAAATATTAAAATAGACATTTGTTACGCGTTATATATATATATATATCGTTTGTTAACGAGTTATTTAATTTATTTAGGTAATTTTTACGCGACATATACCGCGACATCTATGTTTACATTTTAGAAACTCTTAACACAATGTTTTTGTTAATAAAACACAGATGGCGCTTTTAAAAATAATTAACGAAAAATATAAAAAAATGTCATTTGATATAACCATATATTATACAATTCTAAACTGGAAGGAATAGATCTATACTTTTAAAGAAAGCTAGCTTTAGGTATTGCCAAATTAATGAGAATTAACATTGTATGTTTTAAAGCGACGAGCACAATACGGCACTGTGTATGTCACCCTAACTAACATTACAATATTTTACACCACCAGACGAACGCTCTTGATCACCTTGATATGTAAAGAGACATACTACATTGGACCACCAAAACGCGGTTTACGTAACCGGAAGTTTATGATTCAAATGTCATTATAATTAAACGATTGTCTGCATTATAATATTTTTTTAATCCAAACAGAAGACGTTGTAGAGCCAATTGACATCCGGTGCGTTGAACCCACAAATATTTATATTCATAAGCGAAGTATGGCGTTGTTCATATTATATTGTAATCGTTTTGCGTCACCGGTGCCCATCGTGCTTATTGTTGCAACTTCCATCAGATATCAAACCGATAATTAATATTTAATGATACATCCTCTATGCCCATATCAGTGCTTCAAAAGTTTCGGGTGTGTAGAAACAATGAATGGGGGAGGGATAGAGATTTACAACAAGCTTCATGCAGCATGATAATGGTGCTAGAAATATATATATATGGGGTACTGGGATAATGAGACTTGATAGCTTATGTCTGTAATAACGAGCAAAGTGTGGTACTGTATCATCTTAGCTACTACCACGTTATGTGTAGTCATCAGGTGAACGTCTCGTTCATCGCGATGCTTCTAAATATTTGCAAAGGTTGACAGACTAAGATCCTAGATTTCGAGAATGTTCGAGCATCGTAGTTGTTCCCAGTCACCAGAGTTTACCCGTGCTCGCCGCTTCTTTTATCTTCAAACCTAAAATAGATGTACTTATACTTATGTTACGAGGGTCGCCAACACGTTAGTGATACCTTCAGTGTTACAGGCGATATAGACTGCGAGCGGTCAACACCAGGACTCAGGCATGTTCGTTATGTAAATGATATAAGAAATGATAATAGAATTGGTTCAAACGTTTTCCGCGGAAAGTTAACCGCTCCTACTGGAGAGTAGTAAAGTGCGGGCGTCGTTACATGTACAATCAACACCATAGTGCGGAGCCGGAAAGATGCGACCGGCGACGGAACAATACAGTCCGGTGTCCGCACACCCGCCGGGCTTAGTTACGAGTGCGGCGCGGCGCTGTCGGCGGATGTACCCGCCGGCGGGCCCGCAAATCGCCGCCGACAGCGGCCGCATTGTGCCCACCGCGATGCTGTTAACGTCAACAGACGCGAATGTGCACCGAGCACACCAACAAGAGCAAAAAGCGAGCGAACACGCGCCCGCGCCCGCGCCTGCGCGGGTGATTTATCGGCGAGAGACAACGTAGAAATTTTAATTAGTACGAACTTTTTTACGAATAAAGACATAAAAAACCTGTCGACGGATTCCTATCATCGCGGCGACCGGACGTGCTGTTAGTGGAATTGTTAACGTTCATCCAGGTTGCAATAACATACAAATCTAAAGACCAAATAAATCACCATCATCATCAGCCGATAGACGTCCACTGCTGGACATAGGTTTCCACTAAATATCTACACACCGAACTGTCCTGCACTACAAGCAATCAGCGACTTTCAGCGACCTTCAACAGATTGTTGGTCCATTTTGTTCGGAGGCTTCCCAGCACTCCGCCTACTGATAAACGACCGCCGCTCTCGAAAACCTTTCTGCTCCATGGCCGATCAAACATTGGGTCTGTAAGATTTGCCGTTTGCGCCCCTAACGCTGGCTCGTTGATGCACACAATACAACTGCCGTACGTCCACTCTCGCCGGCGGCTCTCGATTTACCGACGTACCCACACACTATTTTGTAGGGTACCCACCCACTATAGTGTCGTTTCAATTCTAAACTATAGCTATCTATACGCATGTAATATTCTTGCTACATAGAGATACACCGATTCAATTTCGAACTTATTAAATACGGCACACACAAATATTCATTTTGAAAAAAGTTAATAATATCCATTGTCTGCATAAAATCCACCTTAATCACTATTAATCCATGAACTAGGTCAGCCTGTGTATTTGAAATATGAAAGAGTAATATTACAATGACTTAACGACAGGCTTACAAAACTTATCCGCATATGATGTTAGGTGACAAGAGCGAAAACAGTGAAGTCCAGAATACTCTAGATTTTTTCATGTCTGTAATGATACTAAAATAACTACAGTATATGTGCTACCGACATTAAACCCAGGACCTTGTCACAATTGGTCAACTAAGCTACATTGCTGGTTGTTAAAGTTTTTTTTTTACTTCCAACGTGTTTAGAAATCCAAAGACAAGATGCGCAAAATATTTTAATTACAATAATTTAAAATAAATTCACCGAATAAGGATTTTTCTTAATAAACCCTTACAAATTCCTCTTAATTTAATTCCTTAACATTAAAATGTTCAAATCGATTATTTTCGGATACACGGCCATTAAACGCTGCAGGATTCCGATGCGTAAAGACTAATAAATTCCCGAAGTGTAAAATTTTATAAACTTATATTCGATTAATTAATAAGGTTTATCTTATACTGAAAGAAAAAACAACTAGTTTATTTAATTTTTTTCAACATGTTTTATGTGCCAAACCAATTTTAAAAAATCTATGGAATAAAGTTGTCTATGAATTATTAGGTCTTGGAATGTCCTCCGCTTAAAGGGATCATTACCAAGCCATAAAAAAAATTTAAGTCAAGCCGTTATAGTTTCCTTTCACCAACTTTAAAGCTTTTAGCTTCACCGTGGGTCACTAAGCTACCGCTATTGCGCCCCTCCGCCACAACAAGGCGTGAACCTGTTCGGGGGGAAGTTGACCGACTTGTGATATAACAAATATACTACATCGGTTTGATGAGAAACAATGGGGACGAGATAAGTAATTGTAATTTGTTGGAATTATAACAATTTAAAGTATAAATGTTGCTATTTGAAAGAAAATAAAAAAAGGCCGCAAGTCGGTCGATTTAGTAGGTATTCGCTGGTCGGCGAGCGCTGAACGCAGCGATGTTCGCAGCGGATTCCTTAGGAAGCGCTTTGTTGCTCTCGTTTTACTTACACTCACGAGACATGGCTACGCAGCGAGCTTGAAAAGTTTTAATGAAAAACTCGTGTAAGCTCTCAAAGAGCGTTCACACTGCAGTCTAGTGCAATAGGAACTTTGTGATGTGATAATTAATACCTTTACTGTTTTGTCTTCACTGGCGGTAGGTCTCTGTAGCCGGAGACCGTCTAGATGGGTACCGCATGGGCCGTAGCGCTTATTACAGCCGATAAACAGTACAGTGAAGACATTACTATGTTCCGGTTTGATTGAGGTTGTAGCTAGTGTAATTACTGGGATAACGAGACTAAACCGTCTAAGTAACTAGACCAAGACCGTGTAGTAAAGAAACTCGACATCTTGTGTCTCACAGGCGACGAGCGCAATGTAATGCGCAGTGTACATCTCAACTAGCGCCACGTTGTTATCGCCCGGCGTACCACTTACACCATCAGATGACCCTCCCGTTCATCTAGTCCCATAATGAAATAAAAAAAAATGCGACGAACAAAATATTATGGACAGGCGTATGACTTACGTGAACGACGTGACGTGAACGTCTCGTCGTTTAACTGAACATAAAAAAAAATATTAGCGGCGACTGCGTGAGATTTATGAAAGAAAAATATATAGTTGATGACCATGTTCCCTAGTGGAGCACAAAACTTATTACACGACCGCTCTCCCTTCGGCAGTGAACAAAGAAATGACAGATTGGCGACTCAAAAGTTGTATTTATACACTCTCTACAGTGATGCCATCTACATAAAGTGTTGCCAGTTTTCAGTTTAGTTCAAATCCATTTAACTAACGTAAGTGGTGAAGGATCATTTATAATATTAACCTTGATTTATGAACTCGTTAAAAGATCTATATTCAAACAAATAATTCTTTGCCTGTATTTTATTTAACTTATTTAGTAATTTCATTCATTTAATTAATTAATTTAACATAAAATATTGATAATTGTTTTAATGGTGCTATCATTATCAACCGACAGACGTCCACTGCTAGACATAGGCCTTCCCCAATGATTTCCACGTCGTTTGTTCATTGAGGGGAATTGAGCCATAACCCACCAAGCGGGCCTAGTGCTAGTTGGTGGGTGGCCAGTTTCGTCTGTTATTAAGCAGGGTCAACCGCGTGCAGGTGAGCTTGACTTGGGTTCCGTAAGATGTTGGGCGGAACCCTTTACACCCCTCTCAATGGTGTTAACAGGTAAATAAAAAAGAATTGAATGTACTGCGTGTACGCACTGTATGCAACGTGGTACAATCGTTTTTTTTTGTTTATTTAATGTCTTACATTTTTTTTATTCTACGAAGCGATAAGAGCAGCATGTTGACCTGGTGGTAAGTGATACGCCTGTTCGTAACAGCGTGGCGCCAGTTAGGATGTTATACACTGCACAACATTGTGCTCATCGCCTTGAGAGATAAGATGTCAGGTCTCATTACCGCAGAATTTCAATTAGCTACAACGCCCCTCAAACCGGAACACAGTAATGATTGCACACTAATATTTGGTATTAGATATAGAAAATATATAATACATCGCTTCATATAATCCTTGTTGGCGTGAATCGGCCGCTACTGGAATACAGTTGAGGGTTTTAGTCAGCGCAAGTCTGATATAACATGACTTAGATCCGAAGGAACAAGTTAACATAGGCGATGATACTAAAGTAAAAAAAAATAATTTATCGTTTACACTGTTCCATAATGCAGTGGGCTGGTTTAGTAGAATCAAGGTCCTTGTTTGGATTTCGCTCCTCTTTATGTTATTGGGGCCGTTCGACCACCCATACATTGTATATCGGCTGCAATATTATCTGATGTAGGCCGTCGACCGGAACTACTGGTAACCATAATACGTAATAGAAATGGACAGGTAAACCCTTCAATACTTTCATTCATTCATTTGCCGTCTTGTGCACGGATGCCATCATCCATTTACGGGGATAACGAGGCTTGACTTCTTATTCCACAAAGTGATGGGCGCAATGAGGTGGCGATAATAATCCTGGTTGTTACCACTTTGGCTCGACGTAGCAATCACTAAGTGGACATTGTTCACTTCATGTTATCAAAATTTGTCGGAAACGTTACAATTTTGTTATCTCAATATAAGAGAAGTGTCATAAAAAAAAAGCGGAGCTGTTGCTATAGAAACGATTAAAAAAGCTAGACTTGTCTAAACATTTCAAATGGCTTTTGTTTTTCTTTTTACTCTCCTTATTATGGACAGCTGTATCACTTACATCAGGTTAATCTGTTCATCTTCTCTTTGACAATTATAACAGAAAAGTTACAGAGATGGGTTACCATCAGGTGAACACCACTTTGTTCCATAAAAAATCCCGGCGTCTAACTCAACGCACCGAGCACGACAACCAATAAGGTTTTATATTTAGAACCTATATAACCCTTACTCCAAGATAAAAAAAAAGGTATCATCATCATAATTTTAACCGGTGGAAGTCCACTGCTGGACATCTTGTAACGTGTTTCACAAACCACGGCTTCGTGCTGTTTGAATCCAGCAGCTCCCAACCATATTTTTTATGTCTTCGTCCACCCAGTGGGGTGTGTGCCGACACTGCGCTTTCCAGTGCGGGGTCGCCATTGCGGCACTTTACGACCCCAATCTCCAAAAAATATAGGGACTTTAAATGAAATAGGTATGTGATGTAAAAATAAAACATTCAGCATTACAAATTGATATGTCTCCATTTTATTCACATTGTAATATAAGTGTACTATTTACACGCTGTACAGGGTCGCAACAAATCATAATATACTATTAAGTACTTACACATAGAAAACATTATCTACAGATATACAAAAATAAAATATCAACAAACACTGCGCCCGCGCGGCTCTACGTCGCTTCGGTCTGTATGTGGCTTATATTTATAAAAATAAATTTAAATAAAAATATCAACGCAGCGATTATATAAAGGAAAATCAATAGATATAACATTTTTTATAACATCAGTGCTTATTAAAGCTTTGTAGCATCAGACTCGTAGCTAGTGAATTTCAGGATCCAAGCTAATGTTTAGTATCTTTTTCAAGTCCGTCTAAGCACAACAGTAGCAATTACTTTTCACCGAAGCGTTACTTTGTGAACTTCCTTGTGGTGATCAAGCCTCTATATGATCCTTCCCTAGGGGCCAATGCCATATGACCTTATGCCAAATGCTTCTGAACTTATTCTAAAGTGTTCTTTCATTTGCTTTATAATATTAGAGACGCTGACAACCACCGACAATAATTAAATTTTATATATATATATTGATAAAATCTTATTTATAGAGTACATACATTATTAAGTTGTTTCATTTACTCATCGATGTAAACAGGACATAAAGAGGTGCTGCTAGTTAGGATGATAAACACAAGAACACAAAATTATGAAAATGTATAATGATATAAAATTTTTCCTCTTCTGTAATATCACTGGCTAAAACGCCTTTCAAACCGGAACACAGTAATATTTGCGCAGTACTGTTCGGCGACAGTAATAGTAACAGCGATGGTATTTACCTAGATGGTCTCAAAATACTTCAAATAAATATATTCGTTACATAATAATAATAATAATAAAAATAACGTTTTTTTTAATCATCTTTTCGAAGTATTAATGTTCATATACAACATTATATGAGGTTGGGTTTATATTAAAGTTTTTTTACGCCACGAATCAATGGAGCCATTACACTAATTACGCAGGACACTGTTAAAGGAATTTTTATTTAATAAAAAAAACAAGTCACATACAGACCGCGTAAACTTTATACACAAATCATTATTCGTACAACAGATTGTTCGACTATTTACACAATACAATTAACGCGCGCGAACTTGTTTATAATCTGACAGCTGTCACGGCGCACCACAGAATTAATTAGGCGGGAACTTTAAAAGTCACTCGAACCGAGAGATGTCAATGGTAAGCAAACTAAATAAATATTAATATACTGTATTTACCTTAGAATGTGCGCAAAGTTTGTTTTAAAAATACTTACAATTTAATAATATGAAAGTGATTTTTTTAAATATGAAATACACTTTGAGGGGAGCAAATAAAATCAATACGGTCAACGGTAACGACAACACGATGAGCATATTTAAAGGTAATTAGTAGTGTGCATACTTTACAGTTATCGTGTCTAAAAAATTTGGAGATTAGTGCAAATGGATCAATGGCTACCATTTCATAGAGACCAGCACAATTTAATGCTTTTAATGTAAAAATATTTTTTTTAGTAAAAATTTAAATTTTAACTATACATAAGTTAATATTAATATCCTCTTTGCGATGCTGCTTGTGACAAATGTATTAATATAAAAAAAATACGAACGCATTTTTCTACATATAATGGAAATGTTTAGTTTCTCTGAACTAGAACCACATCAGTGAAGTTAATAACGTAGTTGAAACTTACACAAAAGTGACTTTTCAAGTTCCGAATGCGATAAACAATCTTAACATTAAGACCTTTCAGACAAATCGCGATGTACTAGAGAAATATTGATCGTTTATTATTTAGGCCAAAGAAGTACACTTATAACAAATTCGAAAACATTGTTTAAAGAGTTCAATTATTATTTTTTTTTAATTAAAGTTTTCATATTAATATCTGAAACGGAGCTTACAGACGAACCTACGGAACACTAACGACTGTATCTAACGTTCTAACGCCTAGCAATATTTCTATCGTAAAATGAAAAATTAGCTCAGTCTATCATTGATATATCGCTGGTAACCGCTATCGTTCGATATAGATCTCTTACCAATTAACATAATTTAAATGCTTAAACCATAAATACATCTTCGAGACTAGTCGACAAGGTCTTTGGCCATGGTTGTTTAAAAAAAAAAACTTTACCGGAAAGTAAAATAACCTTTTGCTATAAAAATGTTATTTTTTTTTCTCTCATATAAATCTATAAAATAATAAAAATATCTCTCTATATAAAAATCCATAAACAAACTCGATATAAAAGGCTATATTCAAATATGTACTTATTATTGCCAGCGTAATTAATTATATTTGATCATCTCTTAAAATATAGGGTCGTATAAAAGTAAAAACGGTATACGGTTAAGAAAAATCCGTTGGTGTTGCTGCTTATAAATAAACACTATGTATCGCGTGAAGTGGATCGAAAACAATGGAATGAGAGCACTTCTCGAAATGGCGGGAAAACTCAACCGTTTATCTGTCAGGCGACATTTGCCGAATGCAAACTGAATTTGCATTATCATTTACGCATGATCATTAATTAAATATTGCAAATTCATTTAGTGACGGACATATTGAACGTGTGTGATAAGGTTTAAAATATGTACACTAGAGAAAATAATCTATGGTCACCATAGAGTTTACACATGTGTCTATCAAGCGTGTCGTTTGACTTTAGACACTTTGCCGTTCATAAGCACACCGACTCAAGTACAAAAAATATAAGGTCGCACTCACACGCACTCTACTCTATAATCTCACTACGCCCCTATAGTGCGATATCCGTATATAATATACATATTGTATATATTTTCACTATCTATATTTCCGTTTCCGCCTTCCCTACCTTCCGTCTAGGAGTAATCCTTTAGACAAGCACCGATATGTCGAAATGGACTAAAAAATTTCACTATACAACTATAGCTCGTTAACTAACGCCTTTAGAATTATTTCATCGCTCTAAGGACATCCGGCTAGTCGCCATTTTATTTATGTCAAAACATTGTCCAACATATCCGATAGAACCTTTAGTTATGCCTTAACATTTAGTAATCGAAACAACCGTTTACCCGTGTCTATGTTTTGGACGATTTTATTAGGGGTTGTGTGGGTAGTTTGTGTTTTAATAAAAAGATAGTAGGAAAAGAAATTACAGTACAAATATAATAAATAATAATAAATGAACTTTTCAATAGTCCCACAACTGGGACTAGAGGCCTTTTCTCACAAGTCAACATAATTTATTTATAACTTATGAGGGTACATTAACAATGTTAATTTTAATGTACTTTTATTATTTTTAAAATATGATTATTTATCTTGTTGATTTCATGGACTTAAAAACGATTAAAAATAATGGCGTAAAACATATTGTTCTCGTAATAAAAATTAAATAGAAGTTTCAAAATTGCATTACGAAATGCTAATCTTAATAAACTTATATTAATGTATATACTTTAAGTATTCTTCAGGGAATTAAATATTAATTATTATTTATAATATAAATAACTATTAAAGCATGGATGGATGTTACGACTGACTTAAAATGGTAAAACTGAGTTGCCAGTGTACTAAACTGATGTAATATATAATTTCATAGAAAAAAAAAATAATTAAAATAGTTCGCTATAATGTAGCTGCCCTTTTTTTACAAAACGTTTTTATTATTTAGGGAGATAACCAATCAACCAACTCAAAATAACTTGGTATATATCCGCACCGTGCTCTCCCATATTCAAATGTCTATGAAAATTTAAGCATGGCAACACAGGCTTCAGTGCAAGCATTCTCATAAATACGCCCCCATAAAGCACCAGTCGATAAAATTAAACTAAATGCTAAACGCTTATTGCACTATTATTGTTTATTACAGCGAAAGGAATGGCAAGTAAAGAGGTCAAACTCCATCACACGGCCGCCATCTTGAATTGCAAACGAATCGCGCTTACGAACTTTATATGGATAAAATATGACAGATAATATATATCATTTTATTAATATATTGTTTTTTTTGTTAATATTAATGAGTAAATAAATAAATACAAAAAAAAAGTTCTTTTTCACGACTTCCGCTTAGCAGTTCCGTCTACAAAATAGGTAACGGCCGGCGAGTAAGTATTACGGCATGATTGTGCTCCAATCTCTAAAATATTAATAATAGAGTGATTACTATTATTCCAAGATGGCGTTAGTGAATATTTTTTTTTTTAAATCATATAAGGACTTTCTGGCTGAATATGTGTTTAGCACGCGGAAGCTAGGGTTGTCGTATAAAAATATATTTAATATCAAAACGGTTGCGGACGTAAGGGTTACAAAAGCTGCCTGTTTAATACAATATTGTTGCGTATCCAATTAGTATTACTAAGTTGGTACACATGGCACAAGATGGCGTTTTGCCGGGACTAGTGATGTGCACACTCTATACAGATATTATCCAATAGTGTTGTCCTTGCACAGAGAGTTTTCTCGATAATTATGTAATAACAAATGATTGGATAAATAACGGTCTCTAGCGTAGTTTGATCGGATTTTTTTTAATAAAAAAAACTATTGTAGGAGCAGTTACAAACTACATACCCTGGTTTTGGGGACGAAGCCCTTTTATACATTTCGTGCAGCCTTTTCGATTGTTATTGTCCATACCTCCCGAAAACTAAAACCTTCCCCCTCCTTTTAATAGTTTTGGTACATTTAAATAATAAAGCTTTGGTTTGTTTCATCATGGGGAATTAATGAATCGGAAAGTCATTTTTAACTTACGTAGTGGGGAAGTAACCGACGACCCATTCCTTCAAGCCTTTTTTTAACCTGCTGCCGTCATCTGCTTCGTTCGGCTCAGAGCGCGCCGATATCTGGATAAAGCTGCGGGACACCGGAGCTTGTCTCGCGGTACTGCAGCGGGTCGGCACGGAACTCGATTGGCTTCAGCGCCATATGACCGTATATCTTGGCGAACCTATCGATGCAGGAGGAACGTTGCGTCATGTGGCGCGCATCAGCTGACAGCATCTCCGTATTGGTGCACTCCGGGCACTTGAACTTCTTACGCGGCGTCACCTGCAATGATTTTGTGACATTAAACGGGTGATAATTAGAGCTTCCTTTCCAGTTAGTAAGTTTCACTTGCTGGAGGAAGTCTATGTGACTGCCTTAAAAAGAAGTGTGCAGACGTTGCTACGGTATGGTTTAAAGGATCTTCTTTTTTTCATTTTAGTTCGGGGAGAAAATCTTCGTAGGATACACTGCTTCTGGAAGGGAGTCAGAGTTATGTGAGATTCTTACTCACTAAAACCAACTAGGTGGTCTGCATCAGTGCATTTGTAAAGGCTCCGGGATCTCTTATAAAACGCACCGATGCTCCTCTACGCTTTCTTTGAACACGTCTCTGTAAAGGGGCTTAGCTCTCCTAAGCTGTCCCACACAGATTCGCTTGTTGAGCGATAAGGATCCCCACCTTCAAAACCCGCGAAACTCCACTACCCTTTTAGTCGCCTTTTACGACCAACAGGGCTTGAAGGATCTTCTAGAAAACACATTAACTTAGAATAACTCTAACATCATAAAAAAGAATACAGCGGTACAGGATCTGCTTAAACGAGCCTGAAGATATTACTTCACCTTGATTGGCGACTTTCTAGTAACGTTCGCGACCAGAAAATTCATCGCAATGTCCTCGCAGTTGAAGTGGTCGTCTACCCAGGTTCTGATCTCGGCAGGCATTTTGTACGTGTAGTACCACGACCAAATTTTGTGGTGGAATGCGGCGCCAGTTAACACCTGGAACGAGAAATGCGTTGACTTAAATATTTTTTTAATTAATTCTATATCTATTCAGGCCACATGATAATTTTTGCAGTGGCAGTTTTGATTTACTTATAAAATCACTTAGTTTTAAATATCCTCACAGGATGAAAGTCCATTTCAATTAATCGACATCTCACCATCGAAATCTGATTGGTCCACTCGCTGTGGTACTTCCAGGAAGCCGTCACGTTATCCCACACATGCAGCCGGGACGGAAATCCTACTATCCTATCGGGAAACTCTCTCCATACGTCAAATCTGAAATTCATAAAATGTCCTTGTCAATGTCAAAGTAGTGCTAAAACTTAAGAATGCATTAGGGAATAACTGATTTCAGTCACAAAATCATCTTCGGATATATCAAGATGCATTTCTGCAGCTGAGTAAGAGAATACGAGTACAAACATTAGTGTTTATTTTGTAGTAGAATACGAGCAGATCTTAACTGTATAACTTCTTTTTTATCGGTGAGCAGTAATATTAGAAATTACTATCTATTAGTTAAAGAAACGTTTTGTACATGGGACAATCACCATTAACTTGAAGTCAACGCAAATCGAAAAATAAATCGATTCTGTGTATCGATTTTACAAGTTGTGTCCAGTTTCACGGTGTACTATAGTATCGATTTCGGAGAGTGCGCGATGGAATTACACGATATAATTCCACCATCTCTCTTCGTCACCGGAACACCAGGCACATGGTGAGTCACCATCCATATCTTGTAAATATCATCAGCTTGCCAACAAACAAATTTAGGTCCTCATTCTATATAATAACAGCAAAGGAATGGAACTACTTGCCGACATAATTGGTCCCGTACAAATACAACGTGGGTGTCAAGAAGAGTTAAGTAGGCTGCTAATAAGTTAGTGCACATCACCACTTAACACCAGGTGGAATCGTGGTCAAGCATGACTTCAAGCTCTGGTAAAATAAATTAGAACATCTATATATACCATCATCATCATCATTAGATGCCTTCTTCAAACTGAAGTTTGGCGATCAGGTTCAAAGAACCAATTCGATGCTCAGCTATTATTTTTAACTGATGCTATTAACCCGGTCCACACCTTTACGTCGTCAAACCATTTCTTGAGCTGTCTAACAGGTGCACGGTTTCCAGGAATTTCCCCCCCCCCCCAACAACCTTGGGAACTTATAAAGGGAAAAGTATATATATATATATATATATATGTACTTTTCCACCCATGTAGAGACTCATAATATCTCTGGAGCCATAAGGTCTCGATACTTAAAATTTAGTAGAAATATTACTGTTACCGAATATAGGCTACCTGATTTTTTTTTATTAACATCCTATGATCCCAAGATGGGGCAAAGGACGTCCACAGTGAATCTCCATTGCGTTCGATCTTGATCTTTAGCTATAAATGGATTTAATAAAATTGTTTCCCTAAATGTAGTTGCGGGGGTGTGACGGACGGTGACGCGGGCGGGGGCGGTTGGGGGGTTACAGTTAACTATAGATATGTAATATCAGTTCGCGTTAAGCGATCTATGAGCGGACGGGCATTCACTCGCGACACGCCCGCCGCACGCAAACAAACAGGCCGTCGCACGAATAGGGGATATTACATTTAGCGACACAATGAACGGACGCTTCACTTCATTTAAAGTTTTGGTTTCATTTTAATTTTTTTTATTATTTTAGCTCGTGCCTCGAGTCTGATGCAGCCGCAATAGTTATCACTAACACTTGCGGCGCAAACTTCATCATAAAAACAGAACTGACTGACTGATTCATCACTGACTCAACTGACTGACTTTATCAGAACGGACGCTTGATTAATGCTTTCTATAATATAGTTCGTTATTAAAAAGCATTTATCGATATTCTCACCTTCAATAAAATTTCTATACATTTAAATTTAAACGTTCCGTCTGTGACTTCATCATCATCATCAGCTGACAGACGTCCACTGCTGGACATAAACCTCCCCCAAACATCTCCATATCGATCGGTCCTGCGCTGCCCTGATTCCGAGGCCATTCGTCCATTACAGAAAGCATGGCCTCCGGTACCGTTTAAAACCAGGGGCCGTCATTTGTAGGGATTCTTAGGGAGGGACTTGAGCAATTTCCCACCACGCTAGCCCAATGTGGGTTGGTTGGAGTCAGAGCCTCGTTTGTAGATCAGCAGGCTGCACCACGAGCAGGTGAATTTTAAAATTTAGGACGTTTTCGAAATTTAGAGCACGATCGTATCTGACTCCATACTGAAGGCATTTGAGAAATTTTGATCACGGTACGGTTATTACGATCCCTCCCTGCATTTATCATTACTTTTTTTAATCAACGTAGCACGGGAAGAGAGCGACGCTCATCTGATGGTAAGTGATACATCTGCCCATGTTATTACATGGCGATTGTTAGGATTATATACCCTGCACTACTGCTCGTCGCAGGAATATCAGCAGCGTTAGTACCTACCTAGATGGTTTCTGGCAACAGAAACCTACCACCGGTAAACCAGTAAACAAAACTAGCGGTAGGTCTCTGTTGACGGAGACCGTCTAGGTACCACCGTAGCGCCTATTTCTGCCGCCAAACAGTAGTGTGCAAACATTACTGTGTTCCGGTTTGAAGGGCGCTGTAGCTAGTGTAATTACAGGGGTAACGAGAACCAACATCTTATGTCTCAGAGCGACGAGAGCAATAGGGTGCAGTATATACAAATCTAAATGACGCCACGATGTTATGGGCTATCAGATAAACGTCCCGCTCGTCTCCTCCCTTATGGAAAAAAAAATCCTGGTTACTGTATAAATATAGCGCCATTAAAAACAGAAACACAGTGAAGGTTGCAGTGACACGTTTTAGACAAGAATAGATTCCGCAGTCGGAAGAATTACTGATACCACCAAGTTCTACTGATGGAAGGTGGTATAGTAGATAATACATACTGTTACTAAAGTATTCAACTCGTGCGTGTCGCCAGTGTTGACAAACGGATGCGAGACGTGGCCCGTTGCTATCGGTCTTACAAAGAGGCTCAGTCACCCAAAGGGCAATGGAGAGGGCTAAGCTCGGAGTTTCTCTACGCGATCGAATCAGAAATGTGGAGATCCGCAGAAGGACTAAGGACACCGACATGGCATCTGTTGGACTCCGGGTGGCGTTGGTAGGCCTCCGACAAAGTGGACCGACGATCCGGTGAGAGTCACGAAAATTGGATACGAGCAACGCGGAACCTATCGACGTGGTGATCTTTGGGGGAGGCCTATATCTAGCAGTGGTGATGATAATTACTAAACTACTGCAGTGCTTATATTTGCCGTAAGGTTAGTTCACACATAATTGCGTACCTCCCTCGAGGCTACTTTGATGGTATCATATTTAGTTCACCTTGCCTCTTAATATTTGAAAATACTGCTGCCATATATAAAACTTTATTACACCTTTAAATGGGGGTAGCTTTTTGCTAGTATACATTAAAGAGTTGAAGGACAATTTGAAAGGCGCTTTAGTCATTGAAATTAATGGGGTACCGAAACCTGATACCCATATAGTTCTGAGTAAGAGTAAATGTATCTTTCACGATCAGGCAGTTTAAGATCTCTATCGACTCTTTATTTTTTCATAATAAAACACTTGAATAGTAAGTCGGGAAAAAAAAATGTATAAAACCTTTTCGCTATCTAGATGGGCCCCACCTCTGTCCCCGGCCTATCGCATATATCTCGACGTTATCGCGGAAACCCATTAAACCATAAAGCATCAATCACCGGGCTACGCAACGGTGACCTAAAACAATCAACCTTGTTCGCGCTGAGGCACTTAGCTCTTAACCAGCGAAGTAAGGGCGCGCACACACACACACACACACATACATGTAGACACTGTGTAAATGTAACGCAACTAAAAAGAATAAAAGCATAAAAAAATATCAAACCCATGGGATGAGAATGATTATCAGACCTGATAATTTCATTTGGTGGTAGGTCTCTGTTGCCGAAGACCTAGGTAGATACTACCGCAGGGCCTATTGCAGCCGACAAACAGCAGTGAGCTAACATTACTGCGTTCCTGTTTGTAGGGCGCTGTAACTCCTGAAATTGCTGCAGTAACGAGATATACATCTCATGCCTATGGCGACGAGCGCAATGGTGATGTGTCTATCATTCTAACGAGCGCCACGTTGTTATTAAGCGTATTATTTACCATCAAGTGAACGCCTTACTCGTCTTATAGCTTTATCGAATAAAAAAAAATCCGTACACGCAAAATATATAAAAATTTTCAAAAGTAAATTGGAATGTTTAAACAAAGACGTGGTTAAATATAAAAGAGTTCTCTTAGATCACATCCTGACAAATGGAAAACAGCAGTAATAATAAAATGCGTGATGAAAATTCATATGTACAAAATCAGTCGTAGATTTTTTTTAAATAAATGTGAAAAAAAAATCACATATAAAATTGATATCCGGCAGTATGAAAACTCGTGGCGATCGTACTTTAATCAATTAATTTCAGTGAACGCTGACTACTGGTTCGCGTGACCACTCCGCCCGCCGCTTCAATAAGCCTAAACGCATATTAAAAAAAAAAAACAACACGGGTATCATGACGGTCGTGTCGTCACTTTCAAGTTATAAGCATCTGCCGACGACCGCATAAAACGATGGTAACGGGATCAGAGTAAGATGGTGCCTTGTCCATGGAACTGTTATAATCTTGGCTACTTTTTAACGCATGCTGATGGCATGAAGGTGGCAGCGGTGAAACTCCAACTAGTAACCCCAAACACATATTTTATTAAAAATTAGATTTTTTTTTGGGAAAATAGCCGGAACCTTTTTTTTTATTCAACGAAGCGACGAGGCGAGCGGAACGTTCACCTGATGGTAAGTCACACGCCTTACCATAACAAAGTGGAGCTAGTTAGGATGGCATACACTGCACCACATTGCACTAGTCGCCTTCAAAGATTTGACGTTATCTCGTTACTCCAGTAATTTCATATAGCTTTTCAAACCGTGAAACAGTAATTTTTGCACAGTACTGTTTGTCGGCTGCAATAGGCGCTATGGTGGTACCTACCTAGACGCTCTCCAGCAACAGAGACCTACCGCCCGTAAACTGCACTAACACAATAGCTGTAGTGGACATAGGGAACTGGAATCCATAACAAGTAAAATCTTCGTTTAATCATCATCGCCCACGGCTGGACATAAGCCAAACAGACATGACGTTTTTACAAATAAAACGATATGAACGTTAAACAAATAACAGACGGCAAAAAATGTTATCTAGGAATAGAATAGAAAATTGTAATCTAGAATAGAATAGAAAATTGTAATCTAGGTATAGAATAGAAAATTGTAATAACAAGTTAGCAGACTAAACAATCGATCAAAATGAATGATTTGTTATCAAAAACTTTCGTATTCCCCATTTATTATCTATGACTGCAGATTATTAATAGACCATGATTCTAATGGCAACATATCACGCAATGAATGAGAAGAAAAATTATAGTTCTTATTTGATCTGTACCAATCACATGATATTAAGTGACAAATGCAAGTTATGGCTGCAGGTTTATAATGTAACAGTGGTAGCAAGTCTGGTGGATTAAAATAATCGTGGGGTTCTCTCACCTGTTGTTAAAGTCCACACTAAAATGGTCTATAAATAATTAAATTGCTATGAGCACACAAAACGAACAATTACTGATATTTAAAGGTTTTTTAATAAAAAACAAACTTCTATCAGGAACGGAATAACAAAAATTTGCTCATACACACACACACACACACACACACACACTTAGGAATCTTAATTAAAGCAACGCCACTCACCCAAATTCCAGCTCGTCGGGCGTGAGCATGATGATGTCGTCGTCAATCGTCAATTGACACTCAGTTTCGATCTCATCGTAAGGATAGAACCTGTTTGATAATTTGTTTTCCTTCGTCCGTATCACTTTCAAAGGCTTGTTGATGACCGGCCACTCGGAAGCTGTGAAATAAAATTTTGACAGATGACATGAAAAAAGGCGCGATAATTTTATTACCAATTTCTTTGATAAAAGTCAAAAGTTTTACATTATAAAGCCAATATAATGAGAACTTTTCATAGACACGAAATTTTTTTTTTTTCTGAAAAAATTAAAACCTTAATTATTAAAACTAAGCGTCTTTTTCGATCACAAGGCTCTTCTATATAAGAAGAGATAATTTATATACAATGGTTTCTTTCTCCAGAAAACTCAGGCTCAGTAGGATTGAACCGAGGTCTCTTCGAGTCTTTTATCACACTTTATAAACTAGGCTGTCACGGCTATCATCGCTTTTTCAATTACGGAAAGATTTTGTTGCGGTTTAATTAACTTTAAATTTTTAATTAGGCACTTTAAAAATTTCACAATATGGCCACAAAAATTACTGTATTATATCTTTGAATGAACCTTTTTTGTCTCAGATACCGGAGTGTATGAAGACAAAAGTCTTCAACTCGTGCGTGTTGCCAGTTTTGACATACGGAGCGAGACGTGGCCCCCTACTATCGGCCTTATGAAAAGGCTCAAAGTCACCCAAAGGGCAATGGAGAGAGCTATGCCGGAGTTTCTCTGCGTGATCGAATCAGAAATGTGGAGATCCGTAGAAAAACTAAGGTCGCCGACATAGCTCAAAAGATTGCTAGACGAAGTGTTGGGAGACCTCCCACAAGGTGGACCTGTGATCTGGTGAGAATCGCGGGACCGATCGACGTGGAGATCTTGGGGGAAGCCTGTGTGCAGCAGTGGACGTCTATCGGCTGATAATGATATCTATGAAGATATCGAAATAAGAAAAGGTTAAAAATCGTAACAAAAGACAATATCTTACTGGCGGTAGATTTATCGTTGGAGTCCCTCTAGGTAGGTACCACCGCAGTGCTTATTTCTATCGCCGAACAGTACTGTGCAAACATCACTGTATTCTGGATTAAAAGGCGCTGTAGCTACTGAAATTATTGGGGTAACGAGACTTGAAACCTTGTCTCTTCAGGCGACGAGCACAATGTTGCTGTGCCATGCTAACAAGGGCCACTTTGTCGCGGTAAGTTTATGCCCATCCCTCGAATACAACAGATCGGTAGCGCCAATCTGACTATTCCATCAGACAAAACATTCAACAAACCGTATCCGTCCAGTGTTAACTCAATCGTATTTAAACCTTATACCGTTAACTTTAAGTCGACTATCCCGGTAGACCATGCACGCATGAATCGCATAGATTATTCACATGCAACTTTCCTTCGTCGTTTTACAGAATACATCGTGCGTTCACGCGGTTGCAAAAGAAAATTTAATGGTTAACATTTTTTTTTATTCTACGCAGCGACGAGACGAGCGGGACGTTCACCTGATGGTAAGTATGGCATACATTGCACCACATTGCGCTCGTCACCTTAAGATATAAGATGTTGAATCTTACCTCAGTAAATACATTAGCTACAACGCCCTTCAAACTGGAACACGGTAATGTTTGCACACTACTGTTTGGCGGCAAATGTAGGCGCTGCGGTGGTATCTACCTAGGTCTACGGCAACAGATACCTACGACCAGTAATATATAAAATGTCTTTGTCATCTATAACTACTGGTGGTAGCTCCGTTGCTGGTAACCTCGGGCTATTAAGAATTGGGTATAAGATGAGCCCTAACCATCGCAGAAAGCGACTAAAAGGACCTTAGGGTTCGTGGGTTTTGAAAGGTGGCCTTCATTGCCCACTAAACAAGCCCAGGGTGACTCATCCATGTCGTAGCCTAGCGAGGGTGCCGAGGTGAGTTAAGGCCCACCCTAGCACTGAAGAAGCAGTGTATCTTTAAGATTAATCCCCCACCGTTCCAACCCGACAACAAAAAAAGGACAATGTAAAATTAGAGTTTCTAAAGGGTTAAGACAAGAAAGCTAAAACATAGCGCAATCCCTAACTCTTTGTACCACAGTGGTCCACGGTCGGATTCTGCGGTCTCATATTATGGATTTTAGTTAGGTAGACCTCACCACACTAATTTTTATAAATCTGTCACC
The DNA here is from genome assembly GCA_029034505.1 of Ornithoptera priamus. Lineage (NCBI taxonomy): Eukaryota > Metazoa > Arthropoda > Insecta > Lepidoptera > Papilionidae > Ornithoptera > Ornithoptera priamus. The sequence continues at coordinate 1,872,853 of JARDWD010000219.1, read as the reverse complement.
TTAAGTTCCAGTAAATTCTGATCGAAAACGCTTTCACGTCACACGGCCTTTTTAGCACTTAAAACTTCGTGAGATCTAGGTCAAGTTTTAGCCCATTATTGTTAAAGTATTGGGTTCTAAAATCTAGACTCTCATACTTTCTAATGTTTATCTTGTAACTTAAGGATTAACTTTATAATTAAAGCTTAAATTATAACATAGAAATCTATACATATATATATATAGAAAAATGGGCTCATTTGTTCGCCAATCACGTGAAAACTAGTGAAGGTGTCGACATGGGAACATGAACATTCGAAGCGTAATGATTTGTTGATGGTTGTAGGCTACTTACTTTACGAATTTCATAGATCCTCCACAATTTTATTCCTAGTAAACTTTTATAAACATTTCCATTTTTATTGTTAATGCGGTTGCTATAGTAACGGCTGGTATAGTATGTCGTTGGCGATTGCGGTCGCTTTAAAAAAATATTTCAGACAAATTTCTAGTGACTTTATATAACGGCCAGCAAAGCTGGCAGGGAGCAGGTAGTTCTTTATATGTAAGAAAAGATACATCTTAGAATGTTACACTTGAAGTTCCGTGATGAAATAAACATCTAGTATTTCGTAATTGTATTATAATTACATTGAAAAGAAAGTCGCCTTACTGAGCTGCGCGTCGACACCGTACGCTGCGACCGACTCGTGAACAAGTCCGAAACATTCGTATGGAACTGGTATTCACCAGCTCGCGCCACGTAATATTCAAAGAGTAACTTAAGTTACTTTTCAATACTGCTTGCTTGCAAATTATAAGCCACGTCTCTAAGTTATGTGGGTCAAAATATATGAAAGCTATTTGCTAACATATTGTACGCAGTGTTAGTTTTTCAATGACTTCCCGCAGCGACATATATTTTCTATTATTCTATACAAACTTTTTAGATTTCTAGATTTTTTTTTAGTTTCTAGGGTATACATAAGAGAAATAAATTAATGAGTGTTGCTTAATAACGTCGCTGATGTCCCCAACAGCGCAGTGAAAAGATGTGTATAAGATAGTTTATTTTTTGAAAATATCTGATATTATATATACATTATCTATTTATATATAAAACAGATTCCCACCTATGTAGAGATTTATCTCGATATCTTCGGAACCATAAGGCCTGGAGACATGATATCTGGTAAAAATATTCCTTTCGCCGATAATGGGGCAGCTAAAATGGATTTTAGGAAAGTTTATCCCAAGAGGTTGCAGAGGTGTTACTGCCAGGACTGTCGGAGAACAGCTAATAATCTTATATGATACTATGTTCTATAGTGGTTTTTTTTTAACGAGACCATCACCTAATAGTAAGTGATACACATGCTTGTAACTATGAGATATTAATGAAGATATTTACACTGCACGTGTTAAGTCTTATCAAAAGTATCTTCAGTAGAAATTACTTTAAACCAAAACTTAGTCAGGTGTGCTCACCACTTTACTGGTGATAAGTCTCCGGTGTTGGACATCATCTAATTAAGTACCACCGCAGCTCCTATTTTGTGGAACCATTGCCGTGTTTCGCTTTGAAGGACGCTGGAGCCAGTGAAATTACTGCGGTAAATAGACAACGTCTTATATCTCAAAGCGACGAGCATAATGTGGTGTAGTGCATACTACCTTGACTCCATGTTATGGGCAGGCGTATTGCTTACCTTCAGGTGAACATCTCGCTCGACTCTTCGCTTCATTGATCAAAGAAATAAAAAAACTATACTGGAGCAACGCGGGATCGATCGATGTGGAGATCTTTGGGAGAAGCCAATGTCCAGCAGTGGACGTCTGTTAGCTGATGATGATGATTTAAAGAAGCAATTTCAGATAATTTCATGGTATTATAATTAGAAAAAAACATTTGTGCATTTATATAAAGAAGTTAATCGCCAATTTTAACAAGAAACCTTCGATCATTGAAAGAGAACGTTCACAGCATCACATGATTCAATGGCCGAGATGAATAGAACCGCGTTAGTCATAATCAGGTCAAACAAAATGCTTAGATGTTTTTTTTTTATATTAGATATAACAAATACAATAGAACTGCGACTGGGATTTAGAATGTAGAATACAGGCTAGGTTTATGCTGAAAATATTCTGAAAGTATGATCTAGATATTACCATAAATGTTCTTACTATAAGCTTTAGCTGTGATAAAATGAGGCTTTTGTGTTATTCTTACTGTTGCTTATATATTATTACTGCTAGATAGCTATTATTACTGTTCTGAATTGAAGAGTGCTGTAGCTAGTGTAATTATTGTGGCCATGAGACTTAACATCATGTCTCAAGGCGTCGAGCGCTAGTGGTGTTGTGTATATCATCTTAACCAGCGCTCAGTTATAGACGCGTATCACTTACCATCAGGTGAACGTCTTGCTAGTCTCTATAAAGCCGAAGATAGTGGATTGTGCACGACTGTAATACACGAGCTCTCGTGATAGACTGACAAAATGAGGTCAGTAGATTGGGTGAGGGTTTGAATCATTTGTGGGTAATATTAATATACCAGTCTGTAACATCGTTACACTATTAAGTATGGTATACACTTCATGCACCACATTGCGCTCGTCGCCTGAGACAAGATGTTAAATCTCATTACCCTAGAAATTTCACTAGCTGCAGCGCCCTTCAATCAGGAACACAGTACAGTACTGTTTGTCGGCTGCTATAGGCGCTGCGGTTGTATCTAGATAGTCTCCAGCAACAAGAGACCTACCACCAGTAAATTTATTAGTAATTTGTTTGTATTGTTAAATAAAATAGAAACTATAAATATTTAAAAGTATACAAATAGATTTTCTTTTGCTAAGACCATAATTAAATTATAGGTAAAGGTTGTTTTTATATAGTCATTATGTGAAGTACTAGCGTGTACTTAAACCCTTTACAACTATGAACAGGTAATATCTAGAATGATAAAATTAGCATAGAAGTAAAAAGAATTAGAAAAGATGACGATCATTTAGAAGCGGCTGAATAAAACAAGCTAGACCAAAATCTCACGGGACTCAACCCAACCTCACCAGCTCCTGATACACCCTGGTAATCAACAACGAAACTCTCGTCATCGCTACTTAACGTAATAAGAAATAGAGGAGGTTAGTTATTGGTGGTAAGTCTCTGTTGACGGAGACAGTCTGGGTAAGTACCACAGCAGCTCCTTTTACTGTCGACAAACAGTAGTTCGCAAACATTACTGTGTTCCGCTTTGATGGGCGCTGTAGCTAGTAAAATTACTGGGGATAACGAGATAAAACATTCTGTCTCAGGACGGCAAGCGCAATGTGGTGTTGTGTATGACATCCTAACTAGCGTCACGTGCCATGAGCAAGCGTAACACTTATTAACAGGTGAACTTAATATCAAGACAAATTAATGTCTGATATGGTAACAAAAATTAATAAGTGATAAAGTGATGAGAATGAACGTGGATGGTTATAACGGTAGAGGAAGACCGAAGAAAGTGTGAATGGATTGTGTGAAAGATGACATGTGTGAGAAGAGTGTGAATTCAGATATGACGGCTGATAGAGGGATATGGAAGGTAAGTACTTACTGTGCCGGCCCCACATAGCTGGGATGAGGACAGGAGGAAAATGGTAACCAAAATTAATAAGCGACATCTTTGAATGGTGACTAATGTCAACATCTCACCATGAGCACTGTGTGATGATGTACTTGTGTGATATACTCTTGTCTTTGTGGTCTGGTATAACTTAACATCGAATACTCCTTATATTTGTCGCTCCGTGATATAAAAAAATACAAGTTTTTCTGTATTTCAACGAGGATGTGACGTGAAGGACAGATTTAATCACGCAACAGTTGTGCGATATGCGTTTGTGTACATCTGTATAATTATTTAAATAGGGGGGAAAAGGTTATCAGACACAACTGACGGCATTTGTATATAATAGAAATCTACATATATAACACGCTCATCTACATATATAATTAACACTTAAGTTCGATGACGAAGTATTTGTGAGAAACAGGATAAAGATGAGGATTATTTTAAGAAAAGTTTAGTGTGCGGATGAGGATAAGAAAAAGAAGGAGGAGAAGAAATAAATATTTTTCAGCAAAAAATATTTATTAAGTACTTTCTCTTCCCTTATGTAAGGAAGAGGATGCGTGAAAAAACAAGGCAGTTTTACGTTAGGAAGAAGAGGAAGAACAATCCTCATCAAGCCTTGTTGCACACACAACTTTTGTCGATATATGCACTGATGTATCGGGGATGATAACTTAAGTTATTTTTATATACATATAGTCTATTATAAATGTTAAAAAGTTTTCACAACCCTCACGCGGATATCTCTTAAAATTGGTATTTTTTTTTAATGAATTTTCATCATGGAAACATTAATTATACAAAGGGATGAAATAGATATACGGAGGGACAGCGGGCTGCGGGTTATCAGCTTGGCACAAATTTTTTTTTATTCAACAAAGCGTCGATACTAGCGAGACGTTCACCTGACGGTAAGTGATACGCTTACCTATAACAGCATGGCGCTAGTTATGAAGATATATACAGCACGATAATGTGCTCGTTGACTTGAGTTATATTAAGTTTTGTTACATCAATATTTTCACTAGCAGTAATGCACCCACCTAGATGGTATCCGACAACAGCAGTATCATCATCATTATCCAAATGTTATGTCCATACTACGTTATGGATATCTTGAAAAAAAATATATGTATATATATATATATTCTCATTAAATTAATATTTATTTATTTACTCTGCCATTCATGGTATACAGGTGGACGTAATGCTAAGACGACATTCTCTATCAGTCAACCCTGAAAGGTTTCAAAGGCTTGATTGGCAGATAACCTTATAGGTGTTCTTTTTTTATATTCATATCTATATAAGGGTATATCAAGGAATGTTTAAATATTTCAGTTTTTATTAATAATATAAAACTAAGGGATATAACTAGTTTAGGATGACTTCCCGTATAGGGGCGCTATTCGAGACTCCCGTCCACAAGTCCACATAGCACTTGTCGGTTTATATAGGGGTAGTTACCCTTCAAATGTCAATAGCTGTGTTTACCACACTATGCTATAATAATCAAGATTATTCGTTAGCTACTGCGCCACTCAAATTGAAACCAAGCTGTATTTGCGTACTGCCTCACTCAAGCACAAATTGGATCGATCTCTTCCCACCAAACTCAACTTAAATGACGGTGGAAACGGGAGCTGCTTTGGTACTTAATTAAAGGATGCAACTTAGGAAAATACTATCGTCTATAATTAGTGCTAAACGGTTACAGCACACCTCGTTAGCTCAATGTAACATGATACGGCGCTCTTCAAAGCAGAACGCAATGTTTACACAGTGCTGCTTATCTATGTAAAGTACAACCCAATGATAACTGCCCGTATGCGCAGCGGCGAAAAGCTTACATTGTAATACAGAGATCCGAGGTTCGATTTCTAAGCCACCTGTTATAAAGTTGGTGATAAGGTTTTATTGAATCCGCCTGGATAGCTTAAACACTCACATTGGAAATCTGTTGCTATAACTGCGCTATGTTTCGGCTGTCAATACATGAGAGCCAGCATATTCTCTGCGAATCCGTTTTACCCTCTTCGGTGTCATTGTCACTTCACATCGTGTGAAATTTAGGTCAAGTGTTGGCCCTAATACATTCGCTATTAAAGCCATTATTAATAGGCATATAAAATAATAAATAATATGTACTTACAAGGAGGCGGTGTTTTCTTCTGATTGTTCCACACAACTAGTATCTTGGCGAGGCTCGGTGTCCTCACAAGTTTCCTGATCAACGTGAACAAGCTCTCCACGCGGTCGTACGTAAGTATGACCGCGGTGAAGCCCGGCGACTTCGGCGCCGTTACCGGCAAGAATAACGGATTCACCGGCCCGTACTGCAAAATATCGTCTCGTAAAAAGAAAGAAGGACCGAAAAACTTTCTTTTGCAGACAACATGTAGTCTCGAAATCGAACTAACATCCTGGACTAAGCTACCGGTTCACCACTGCACCGCAGATCTAATTATACATTCTTGAACACAGATATATACATTTCGGAGTGTGCACTGGAATTACATGATATATTTCCACCATCTCCATTTTACCACCGGATGACAAGATGCACACGGAGTCACCATTCAAACATGTTAAATATCCCCAGTTTAAAGTAGGCAAATAAAGAGGTTTATCTACTGTTTTTTTTAACAAGAACAACAAAGGAGTAGGACAACTTCTGGAGAGAGTTTTCTAGTACAAACACAAAGTGGGTATCTCCCAAACATATGAATAAGTAGGCTGTTACTAGGTTAGAATATATTAACACTATAGATCACACCACCACTTAATTACCATGTTGGTTTGTGGTAATGCACTAAGCTTTTTAATTTGAACAATTATAAAATACAAACACTATAGACACAATACAAAATACAAAAGACACTAACCACTAGTACATTTAATAATTCCCCTGTACTAATAGGATACTAAACTGATAATAATACTAATCAGGATACTAATCTGCGATTTTTCTAAACATACAATCCATTTTAGATAATTTCATTCATTCATCATTATTGCGTTAAAGTTAATATCTTCTTACATTTTTAAAAGATTAAAATTAACACAACTTACTATATGTTCTGGCATATTCCAGTCCTCGTACATTCTAGCAGCTAATGGAAAAACCTTTTCATTAATTATTTCAAGTGTTGTCAGTGTAATCTTCTCTATACTGGCAAAATACCTCTCATACACCCACCTCAATTGCCAATAAAGCTCCCCCCTTCTCTCCTTACTAACCGAATGGACTATCCTTAACAGATTCTTAATATTTTCCTCGGGTACATACAATGATATGCGGTGCCAATCCACATGCGAGTTAAAGGGCATGATTACAGTATCGGATATAATAATAGGAATACATTGTGATGCCAATATGTCCATTAAAACGGACTGAGTCAGTCTTGCGCTACGTACCACCAAACAAAACATACCCTCCTTCAATATATCTGGATAATTAAACATTCTATTTGTTGTATATTCACATCGTCTGGTGTGATCTAGACTATATGATTCCATCTTACATTTGCCAAGTAGCAATAAGTCATTGGATGATGATGCTATATTCTGCAGTTCAGCTAAATAATCATCAGGTATATTATGCTGTGTTGATATTATGAGGTAATTCTTCTGTTTTGGTTGTGTGCTATCAATTCCTTTAGCGATGTGGCTGTATAGTGGTAATGAAATGTCAAATCCATATCGAAAAGTCCATGTGTCAAAACCGGATCCTGCTATAATGGCTTTACTTGTATTAAGTTTGATGACTGTTTCATAGTTAGGTGCAAAACCAGGTAGCATATTGAAAATGAGATGGTTCTCTCCATTGTTCCAGCTTAAAGAGAAATAATGATTCTTACACATACATTTTTTCACTACAGATTAAAATCATAGAAGACAAGATATTATTTAACCAGTTAAAAAGTAGGGACTATAGTCAATAGTCCTGCAAGACAAAATTACAAAGATATTATTAAACTTACTTTATATTTAAATTTATATGAGTTAACTGTAATTTTTTTTTTAAATTTGATTTCAGTATGTAATTATTTTTTCATTGTTATTAACATGATTTGAAAAATGTTACTTACTATTCGAGAGAATACAATGCTTGAGACACATGATTACTTGAAAAAGTGTTCTGGTTTAATGTGTCAATACTGGGCACCAGCAAGCAGGCGTCCTCAGGATTTGGCGTGTAATACTTACTATGTTTTATAGTATCTAAGATCTCATAAAACTCCTTAGACAATTGTGAAATAATTCTACCATCCTCTGTCCTGTATTCCTTTAAAGGGTATATGTATATAGTTATCTTATCATGGCCACCCCTTCCGCATTTGTAAACGTTAAAACAACTCCAGTATGTGCAATTCTGGTGGCGGGGCTCGGAATGTGGAGAATTTCTTTTAATTTTCGACACTTGTAATCTTCCTAAATCTAAACTCACTGGTTCATAGATTTCAGTCCGTTGTGAACTTCCCGCGTAAATATTAAAAAGCACAGTAAACACTAGAGACACTACTATAAACAATAGTAGGCCAACAAAAAACCTATGGTATAAAATTTTCCTATATGATATATACTTCGAATGCTTGCTCGTTTTTAGAAGCGTCTCCGTAGCCATTTGTGATTTCGACGATTAAATTAGTATTCTTAATTTACATATGGCACCCATTATTAGGTACAATCGATTGGCTCTCATTCAAAACTTCGCAAATTTGTAAAACACTACAATGGTGAAGCTTCGCGAGAATTTTGAGTTGTCGCAGTGCTTGACGGATGTCTGACAAATTAGGACAAACAGTGTTGTGTATTAATAATTAAATTCAAGCTTTACACTCGATTCCTTGTATCGAATAAGACATTGATGTTAATACTATTTTACACACAAACAAGATTATTATTATTAGGTAAGTTTTTAATTAAAATTAATATGATTTATCTATTTATTTTTTAAGTTTATTATTTATAGGGTATAGTTATACAAAATTTTAAATTTAAATTTTTTACGACTTTAAAGATTTTCAATCCAATTAATCATAACAAAAGAACTTAAAAAGAAGAGCGTTTTGAACTTACTTAAAATTACTATATACCCATTTTTTTATTTTCAAGTTCACTTTATAAAAGTTTTTCTATTGATCGTAAAAAAACCTACTTACTTTCTAATAAATAATTATTATTTCTTTTTCTGGTGTTTTAATAGAAATACATAATATAAATTTATAACCAAAGTAATAAGATTTCTTAATAACTATTCATTTTGTTGTAATAAAGTTAGGTTTTTCTATCGATACACGACAAATATGTAGTATTATGAACGTACCAATGAAACGTCAGAACATAAACTTTCTTGTTTTTGTGTCAGTTTTGTGTTGTGCGTAGTTGGGTTTAGTTTCTGATGGCTTAATTATTTTTTTTATTATTTTATTTTTATATTCCGACCAAATATTTCGGTTCGAGCTTGACCAAAAATGGCACTGCTACCACCTGACCCGGTTTATACCATCCGAAACGTCGATAATTCACCTGTGTATTCGTTGGCATTTAGCTTTCTTCCCGGCGGACTCGAGAGGTTACTGGCCGGTTCGAAAAATGGCTATGTTTATGCATACAACCTTCAGGTAACATCAAATATTTCAAGGATGCTAATTCCTGTGTTCATTTTTATCTCAACTGTGCGAGTGATTCGTATTTCATTTGAAATGGCCATCGAAAAATTTGTTTAAAATTTTCTGTTCACTACCCTCATTTCATGACCCAGAAATAAATCCATTGTTTGCTGACATTATTTTGAAAAAAGTAGTTTGGTTTAGTTTAATTATAGTTTTTCTTGTTAGTAAATTAATAAGTTTTCTTGTTTAAAATAAATATTCTATAGGATTTTAAAATAAATCATACCAAATAACATTAATACCAGTGATTTGTAATACATCTATTAAATAGCTAATTTTAAACAATAATGCATATTTTTAAACTTTTTTGATGCTATGCCCATATATTTTGTTTACCATTTATATTAAAAAAAAGTTTTAAAATATTATTGTAGATATATGTCTATGTTGTTCTAACTACCAAACAAATTATCATCTAGTACTTTGTATTTGTTAGGAGACATGATCAATAGCAGGTCTAGACATCATTAAAAACAATTAGTTCAGCTGTTTGAAAATTATTACCTCTTCATTTTTCAATGTCTGGCACAAGTCTTGAAATTTAGATAACTTGAGTTAAATATTATGCTGATATTTAACTCTATTAGAAAATAAAGTTAACGAAGTAGGGTAATTCCTAAATATTTATTTTGTCAGTAGACAGCTACCTATCTGGTTAAGTCTCATTGTAAATGCACAGATATATATTATTATATTTTCCAAATATAACAATTTAAATTAGTTGTCACATGGCTACTATATTTTAGTTCCTGATCAGCCTTGGTTATATTGTTTTTTTTTTATACAAAGGGTGGGCAAACAAGTGTACAGCTCACCTGGTGAAAAGTGATCACTGACACCCATAGATATATTGATTCATTATGTAACCATTTATCATTTTCAATTTAGGGTTCAATAATTTTGAATGTGTACTGTAAATTTTTGTTTAATATTTCTAAGTATATATTTTTTTTTAATAATATATGTGACTTCTTTTTGTAGACTAACCGGGTACAACAAAAAATACAAATTGGTCAAGCTCCCATCCTGCATATTATCCATACAGACAACCAGCTTATAACTCAAGAAAAGGGTGGCAAATTCAAAATTTTTAATTTAACCAACTCAGGATATAAGGAGGAGCACATGATAGAAATAGACTATCCAGGATTTTGTCGTTTTGAAGCCAACACAAAACTCGAAACACTCTACGTACCTGATGGGGAATCCAGAATTGCCATTTATAATTTTTCTGGAGAGAAAACAGGTTCCCTCACCCCAGAGAACCCACCACCTAACCTCGGTGATCCCATGTGTATTAAATTTGTTGAATTTTCATCTGAAAAGCCATGCCTCTTTGTAGGTTATGAAGGTGGATGGTTATTGTTGTGGGATTGCAACACTAGTCAATGTATCAGCAAGCTACAAATTAAAGCATGCCCAATGTCTGTAGATTTTCATAGGGAACAGATGAAAGGTATAATTGGTAATACTTCTGATGTTGTGCAGGTATTTTGCATGGGGAAGAAAAACTTGAGTTTGGCGCTCAAGATGGATGTCACCATCAAGAATCCGGGTATAAATAAAGTACAATCCCGTATGGATGGTAAAGTGTTTGTCACAGGAGGTTGGGATAGTCATGTCCGTATATTTTCCTGGTTCTCCCTCCGACCACTTGTTGTATTGACAGAGCATAAACAAGCTGTACAAGATGTTGTATATTCCACCCAAAAAGTTTCTCTGTGGAATGCTAACATAATGGCTGTGGGTGGACTGGATGGTGCAATAACACTTTGGGATTTATATAACAATAAACAATAATTACGATACCGCTGTGATTATTCGACAATGTTAGGGTGTCTACACACTGTTACCAATATTGTAATATGTGCCGAGTATAACAGAGAAACAAACTTTATGATGGTTCAAAATAATCTGATTCAGTTATAATTTTTTAATTTTTTTTATAGATATGTGTCCCCTAAGATTTTTTCATCCATCACAAGTTGTTTCGGTGCCAGTGCGACTGTACTTAAAAACTGTCTGGTTAAAGGTGTTGTTGTTTGATCGCTCAGCATGTTCACGTTGTGGTCACCTTAACATGTAATAATATCGTAAAAGTTAAGAAAGTTTCCATATTGTTTATAATTGCCAGAATTGCCTTTTGAAAGTTATATGCAGCATCCAAAAAAAAAAAGCAATGATTATTTGATTTTAAATATTGAAGGAGATTTAATAATTTGAATCGTTTAATTGGATCTCAATGATGTACAAATGGTCATGAACAGAGTTACTACATCCGTTTTGTGCAGTTTACTCTTAAACTTAAGCGAAATGTTGACTTGTATTGAAATGATTATTTTAATGTGAATGATTTGACGCAATGTTTTGTAAGACATTAAAGCTAAAGAATATACTGTTTTTTATTTATTCCCTAATATATGTATAAATATTTATATATATATATATAATTTTACATGTAAATACATAAGGACGTATATTAATATTGTTTATTTCGAGTGGTGCCCTCTTGCCGGTAGACGTAGCGTTGGGAAGCCTCTCACAAGGTCGACCGACGAGCTGGTGAAAATTGCGGAAACCCACTGGATGCAAGCAACGCGAGATCCGATCGATGTGGAGATCTTTGAGGAAAGCCTGTGTTCAGCAGTGGGCATCTATCGGGATGATGATAATGATTGTTTATTTTGAGTACACAGCCAAACTTTTTTCTTTATTTAATTTTGGGACTTAAAAAATCATGACAGTCCCTTGGTACCATAAAAAAATTAATTAAAACCAAAAATGTTTCATTGGAAAAGAATGCCTTTAGTTATTATGCCCGCCATTTTGTTAAAGTAATTATATATTACTTTAGTGGTCGTTAAGTGTATACCAATGTAAATTACTAAAATATACGTTTGTAGGCCAGTAGATACAATTACGAATTGAACTGGTATTTTGAGGGTACATTAAACAAATTTCTTCCATCGTCCGTGGATTAATACGATGTTTGGTATGGTATTAAGTGATCAATGGGGCCGTATATCGCCAAGCTTATCTGTCCAAATACTATCATATGTTTACACCATGAACAAAAAAAAACAGAAATATAGAGGTAGTGGGTAATTATGTAGAAATATATGAAAATTTGATAAATATACAACTCAAAAATAGATATGGTAGTTTTAGTTATAGAAGGTATTAATATACTAATGTAAGTAAACATCGTCATCATTAACTGATAGATGTCGACTGCTGGATGAGAAGAAATGGCTTAAATGCTTCGAAATGCATAGCTTATTGCAGATTCGGTTGGATAGTAAAACCACAAAACATATTACCTCTTGCGTTGTTTACTTATAGTGTATGTTACAACAATAGCGTTCTCTCCGCCGCTGTCACGTTATGCGTGAATATTTTTACAGGTGACAAAATATATTTTGTTTAACCAACACTTGTCGTTGAAGGTTTTCAGTGCAATATTGAAACATTTAATACGCGCATGTAACTCAATTTTCTGACTACAGTAATGAGATACCAAAATTTTATTAACAGAGAGAATATATGCTGTTGACTAGGTATTCATTAAAAAAAAAGTAATTTTATATAAAAAAAGGCGATATGCGTAGAATTTTAAAGAATGATCCGAATGAAAGTAATATAGTAGCACAGTCATTAGTTTATAATTTCCCTGATTTGATTCTGATAAAGTTTTATCTAAACTTATATTTTTAAAATATCCAACATTTTTTTCAAATTCTTCTAAAATCGTAATTTCTTTTATAGTTAACAGTGTAGGTACTTTAAAGTTCTAATTCAATTCTAAGTTAACAAGGGATTTAAATTAAAGTGGTAGTTTAACATTTTCGACACTGTTATGAATTTAAATATTGACGGCGACAAGATTCATAACTCCAGGTACTGTCGCTAAAGAATAGTAGGATACGAGACCTAAGGTGTAAAGTCATGTCGATTTATTCAATAAAGAGAAATATGGATTCTATAAAAAAACATTAGGTATTCATTTCATAACCTTGCAAATGGACAACTGTATTCACACTTAAAATTCGCATACGAAATCCGTATTTGAGCGGACATTTTTATTTGCAGCGTATAATTTGAATGCAGGAAAGGTTATTCGAATGGATTTTGTCAAACTACAGGCGCCGTTGAAACAGTATTGAATTATTATTTATACTTGAATAGTAAATGTGCATTACGGACAATCCTACGGTTTCGGAGTCCATATTGAGAAGTTTTGACTGTCTCATAATTTTATGTATTGCTATTTATTGTGTAATTCTATAGATCTACAATTATATATCATTTTTTTGTCTAAAGCGGGCTACAACTTGACCATCAATTTGATACCGTAATAAGTAAATATAAAGCTTAGTTGCCTCTCTGTTTATAATATAACATAAGGGACACACCTATGTGTTATAGCTGGAGAATCGAGGTAGGTAGTTAGTCAGGATTCGAAAACCTATAATATTAACCAAACTACACGTGACCCCGGATACGATCAAGGGTCTTCCATGTAATAAGAATAGCTGTTCGCTCTGCGCTACGGAGGCATTTGAATACTATTTTTGAAGATATTGTAGAGACAAAACAAACATTCCACGCTGAAACTAAATAAATTAGGTAAATGCACAAATATGCTTTGTTTTTATGATACAATATGACTCAATGCATCAATATCAATTCTGTTCACGTTATGTTTGAGGAATATTAGCCAATAAGAAAGATGTTTATAAAAATATACTTTGTATTGCATCATTTGAAAACAACGCCATCTCACGGACAAATAGTATTACAATTTTGGAGTCTCGATAGGAACAGCTAGAACTCTTGTAATTTGCATAACCCGTGTAGAACAGGACGCACTATATAATGAAACACTATTACTTTGGATCATTTTATTCATTTATCATTTGGTTTTTAGCTCGTGAATACCAAATCTGCGAGCCTGGAGTCCGATGAAGCCGCAATGGCTGTCAATAAAACTGCGGCGCAAACTTCATCATAAAAAAAAACTTTGGATCGCTTGTAATCAAACAATCTACAATGACACTTGTCGTGTACCTTTGACAGATCGGTCATCATAGACAAATGTATACCATAACATGGCCCATCGATCTCCGTGTTGCCAGATAATATTAATTTACACTAGGTACGTACCACGACATCTTGATTGGTGATGATAGAATCGCCACATCACCTTTATTATATTTGAATTACAGTTAGACAGATAGAAGGAAATATTATACTTATGTAAAGTACAAAGGCGATTCACGTTCTGTGAACGAGGCCACTCCCTATTTGTTATCCACTCCTGGTTAGATTTACATGGGACGAGGTCCCTGTAACTGATCTAAAACCGCTAATCCGATGACCTGTCCGTTTTATTCTCCTTCGATCGCAGCGGTAACCTCATTCTATTATTGTAGCTACTACACTACGGAAAGGTGATTCATGTAATATATGTTAAGCATATTAGATTAATTAACATCTCATGTACAGATTTTAATACTCGCCCTATCTAGTGATCTGTACCTAATACACTACCTTTAAGCTCTTGAAAGTCATTGACTTACAGCTCATCTGATACTGGACTCGTGGACGCAGATCCTCGGCCCGTTTTGAGATGGTTATTATAAAACATATAAAACCTTTAATTCAACAAAACCTCAAATAGTTTTGTCATAAAAATCTTCAAATTTTTTTTTAGTCTTCATGTCTATGCCCTATGTTATTTATATAGTTTCTTGTCTATGACCTAATATTTTTTCTAATTAAACACCATATTTCTAAATTTTATGTAATCGAATTAATTTGATATTTTTTAGTCGTCTCTTTATCTCATTGTAAGTGATACGTCCGTCCGTAACGATGTGTGCTGTATTAGGATGGTGTACACTACAACACATTGTTTGTCATTTTAGGACACATGTTAGTTCTCTTTGCCTCAATAAATTTACTAGCCTACGAAGAGACGAGACATTAACCTGGTGGTAAACTATACGCCTACTCATAACAATCTGGCGCTAGTTAGAATGAAGTGTACGCAACCACATTCTGCTAGTCGTCTTGAGACATAAGATGTTAAATCTCATTACCTCAGTAACAACGCCTTTCAAACCGGAACACAGTAATGTTTGCACAGTACTGTTTTTCAGCTGCAATAGGCTCTGCGGTGTTACCAACCTCGACGGTCTCCGGGAATAGAAACCTACCATCAGTAACATGGCGGTAGAAAGGTATTTCTTAATATTTCTTCAGGAGAAGGTTATAAATAAATAAATAAATAGACAAATGATATTTCACAGTTTTATTTTTACACTGAATTATATTTATGTTACTAATATCACATTTACCGCGCCATCTAACTGCCTTAACTAAGTTTACCGATGTAGCAACATTAAACCAAGTCTTAAACCTAGGACTAGCTGATTGAAAGTTAAGTTAAACTCTGTTCGCATTACGATGCAGTTATGATATGTATTTAAAAAAATTACAGTTAACTATGTCTATATATTAATCGGTTAAAATTTAACCATTAACCTTCCTACTTATCATTCAAAGCACGTTTTAACGACGGCTTTGGTGCTGACTCGTTTTGACTATATTAGTCGTTCTTGACTTCCGCGAGCTGAACTCTCACCGGATGGTAAGTGATACACCTGTTCATAGAAATGTGGCGTTACGGTGGTATACACTGCACCGCATTGTGCACGTCGCTCGACACAAGATTTTAATTTTAGTTACTTCAGTAATTCCATTAGCTACAATTCCCTTCGAACGAGAACATAGCTGGACAGGTGTATGGTACCTGCCCTGATGAATTTTGATAAAAGAAAGCTACCTGTGTTCCAGGTTCTAATGATGGTGCAGCTTCCAGGTTGTTGGTTTTATAATTGTCATTACGGCGTAAGAGTTACCACTAGGTAACTCTTCCATCCATCTTATATTAAGGATAAATGTAAAAACTTTAATTTACAAAAGCCAGTGGTGAGCTGGACCTTCGATTGACTCGATGCATCCTTCACTCCTGGCGAACATTGTAATTCAAGGATGGCGACCTAATCCACAGCGCATCCAGTTTTGTAGAAGCAGCCAAGTAATCATTTCGGTTTTGTTGTTTCTTCGCCTACACTTCCACGATTTTCCTATTTTTAGGGATGAGGGAATCGTCTTCCGCTGCAACTTCCACCAGTCTTCGCCGCTTTCTCAAAGGTCTGGTAGATTCAGCCGGCTCTCTAGTCTTCGTGACAATTTTAGCCATTTTGTTACCTAGCCTAGTTATCTTGAATTTAGGTAACGTCTGCTCCGGGCTTTTAGCTTCGCTTGTTTGATTTTCATTCCTGTTGCCATCTGCTCTTGCGTTTTCTTCCACCGCCTCTAACGTCTGCTGGATGGCAGCTTGTATTGCAACGTCATAGGCATCTTTCGCATTATCAGCTTCCTTCTTACTGCTATTTATTGTGAAATCAAGAGGACCTTCCGTTTCCTCGTTGGTTTCAGTTTTTACTTTGCTCAGGTGCGCTTGAAGGAACGACGTTATCGGTATAGGTACGGGTATCGGAAGCGGTATCGGCAGTATGACCGGGTAAGGTACCAAAACTGTTACCGGTGGCGCTTGACCCAGTGGTTGAGGAAAATTCAGGGGTGGAATGAGACGAGGCCGTTCTTGCATTATACCGGGTCGTGGTATAAAGCCCAACCTAGGTTGGAACGAATATATGTGATCGTTAAAATGTGAGGGCCCTTCGAAAACTGGTGGTGGCATACCGAAAAGGGGATTAAATGGTGGGGGGACTGTATGGTTTATCGGGTGCGGCGGGGAATGAATAACGCTGTTTCCTGCGGTGCCAACGGTCGAAGTTGGTGAGGAGCCGTCTAGGGATGGACTGCGCATACGCAAGTCCTGCGCTTTTGGTGTTGTGCTGTGCTGTCTTAAATTCTGTGACGTAATCGTTGCTGAACATTTGGAGGTCCTCCGTTTGCGTACGTTAGTTTTACCTCTGTCCTTCTTCAATTCTGGCGATTTCTGTATTGTTTTCTCGTCCGACGTCCTCGGATTCATCAGCTTCGCCGCTGGAGCGACAGTTATTAACGGCAGCGGCGATTTTCTCGTGTGGTTTTGTTCAATCCTCTCGACAGTTGGTTTAATTGTCATGTTCTCTGGACTTGGAGAGCCTGATCGTTCCGATGCGGGTGAGACCGACCGGCTTTTGCAGTTTTTAAGCCAAAGCTCGGGAGTGATGAGGTTAGTGGATGACGCGCTGCTCACCAAGTGAGGGTTGAGATCGAGGTGAGCCTGCGTTTCCCTGCAGAATATGTGCATTTTGTATTGGTTGAGGCATTTGTCTGAGCAAAACTGGAGTTGCGTGGCTCCGTCCTGAAAATTCAAATTATTTATATTTAATATTAAGTTTGATTAATTATAAACTTTAAAGACAAAGATAACTTAAGACATTATGTATAACTTTAGGTACGAACGTTATAACTTCATTGCTTAAAGATTTCATAAATATACATATTATAAAATTCATTGTGAACATATAAAACTTAACCTAGAATTTATTGTTGTTGTTGTTAGGTAAGAAAGCTTCAGCCCTGTAGTCTTAGGCTATTAAGAGTAGGACTAAGGTCTTCCCTGCCTGTCGTATAAGGCGATTAAAAGGATCCTCGGGTCCGTGGGCTTTAAGGGCCAAGGGGACCTTTGTCCTTTCGTGGGATGTTTTAGCCAAAGTGCAGGGTGGGCCCGGTGCGTTCCGTAGGAGATCCCGCAGCCCCTCCTAATGTTCTGACGGAGACCACCGAGGGGGTTTTAATGGATATACGCCCCACATCACCTTGTCTTGATAAAAAAAGGTAACAAAGGTCAGCGGCAACAACTAAGGGTATGCGTCATCAAACCCTTTTCAATTTGGTTGGAATTAGGTCTTACCTGGAAGTCTACGTACGCCACGGTGTGCCGGACGTGGCGACACCAATCGCAAGTCTTCGCTCGCTTGAAGTTGGCACGGCGCGACTGGCTGAAGCACAACTCGGAGCAGAACGCGGCCCCGGCCTGCTGTAGGGCTCCGCCCTCGCTGGTGATGCTTTTGTTGCACCATGAGCATTCATCTGGTGAGACGGTACATATGGTGAGATGTACTACAACATGTTTTTGATGTCGTTTTTCTTATTAGAATTGTATACAGACACTGACACTTACTATGTTATAGTAAGGTTAGAGTAATTAAGTTTCAAGTTTAACTTAATTACTTAATATAATTAATTTACTGGTGGTAAGTCTCTGTTGCCGGAGACCGTCTAGGTACCACCGTAGCGAGTATTGCTGTCGACAAACAGTACTGTGCAGATATTATTACTGCGTTCCGGTTTGAAGGACGCTGTAGGTAGTAAAATTACTGGGGTAACGAGACTTCTAACACAACGTTGTTATGGGCAGGCGTGTCACTTACAATCAGGTGAACATCTCGTTCGTTTTCTACCTTCATTGAATAAAAAAAATTATCAAGTTATTCTTTCTTAGTATATAATAGCAATCTACCGAATATAATTACTTTAAGGGGTGTAAGGGGTCGCGTACAACTCAAGGGATCCAAGCCAACGTCGCCTGCTCGTGGTGCTCGCTGGTGGCGCAGAACCGATCTTTGTAGATATCTTTGGAAGAGGTCTATACCCAGCTGTGGACGTCTATCGGCTGATGATGATGATGAATTACTTTATAAATCCAATATATTTGAGGTATCTTTCTTTATTATCCGAGTACTTTAAACATTGTCTTCCGTTTCCGGGACTTTCAAGAGGATAACAGCGCAAAAGAGTTCCGCAGTCACTACGAATAGTAATTGAACCAATGTTGGGTTTAAGATTTATTGTCTGATGACGTTTCATGCTGATAGTCACTTCAATCATAATGGTCATCATGAAAACGTGGATTTGATGTTTGTGGTGAAGGATGCACTATGGTGAGATATTTTCTGGACTCCTAAAAAGTCTGTTTTCTTGCAGAGGTTGTATGAAGATTAAATAGAGCGCACAAATGTATCGAGCACGGTGTTGATGATGCCCAACGGTTGGATTGTCGTCATTCATGGATGAACGGCATCGCGAGGAGCAAGCGGCCGAGTAAACAGCTCAAGCGGCAACTCATACGAAACGATATTTATCTGAACTCAATAGCAATCATTCTATTACACACTTGTTTTCACGTGATTATACATATATTAAGAATTTATGCAATAGTAACAAGTAGTGGATGACGATGTTCTTACTTCATAAACACAAAGTTCCATCTGTGTGTTAGTGATGAGAAAAGCGAGAACAACACCAAGACTTGGTCCTCCCACATTTGGTATACAGATACACCTGGTCATAACAAGGTGGCGCTAGTTAGGATGTTATACACTGCATGACATTGCGGTCGTCGCTTATACCTAAGATGTTGAGCCTCAATATCCCAGTAACTACACTAGCTACAGCGCCCTTCAAACAGGAAACCAGTAATGTTTGCGCAGTACTGTTTGTCGGCTGCAATAGGGGCTGCGGTGGTACCTAGACGGTCACCGGTTACAGAGACCTACCACCAGTATACGGTCTTACTTAATAGGTCTTGGTCTTGGTTATGGTCTTTGTCTTGACCAATTTAAGTTACCACGGCGGGGGTAATTATGGGCTAATATAGCTTTACGTATTGTAAGGAGATAACGAGGACCTAGTTGGTGAAACGTGATCTTTTAAATTTTAGCTCTGAAGATGGTTGTTGGAATGCAGTTGCTATTATGGTGGAAGATTGATAATGAAGATAGCGGGTAACCAGACGGGTTCAAATGGTAGGTCTCTAGGCGCGTATTGCATCATATAAACAGTATTGTTGCAAACATTACATTGATCCGGTTTGAAGGACCAATGGCAACTACTGGGGGTAGGTCTCAGTTGCCGGAGACCGTCTAGGTACCAACGCAGCGCCTATTGCAGCCGAAAAACAGTACTGTGCAGACAAACATATTTGTGTTCCGGTGTGAAGGATGCTGTGGCTAGTGAAATTATTGCGGTAACGAGACAACATTTCATGTTTCGGGGCGACTAGCTAATGCCATCTTTTTTTATTCAACCAAATGCGGGGCGAGTGCGATATTCATCTAATGGTAAGTAATACGCTCATAGCTAAGTGGAGATAATTATGATGGTTTACAGTACACCATATTGTGCTCGGCCTCTAGAGACATAAGTAATTACATTACCTACATCCTACAAACCGGAACACGGTATTGTACGTACAATACTGTGTGGCGGCAGAAAAAATTGTTGCATTGTTTATCATTGTAACTATCGAGCCGCGGTGTCGGTTGCCATCGTGATCGTCTCCTTGCTACATTATATTAAGAAAAAACATAATAATTTTATAAAGATGGCCGTAGCGAGACGATACCAATCTTAGATTAATTATTCGTGTTTTTTTTTTATTTTTGTAATATGGAACATTTAAATAATCGGTAAGACGAGGCCGCGTAACCGGAGCCGCGTCTCCCCCGCGGCCGGTTCGTATTTATACAAAGCGCTGATATCTCGTTATGGGCCTTATTAATATCCGCCGAGGACTAACGACTCGGTGTCAGGTTCCTCGGAACACTGACGGCCCACGGCTCGCCACTCCGAACATATCGAACATTTCACTTTTCTTCGTCTTCTTCTCCATATGATCCTCCAACTAATAAAGATTCGCCGCCTCACTAATGAGTGAGGATGGAAGACGACACATCTGATTATTGTAGGAAATAAGATAAAGATGTAAAGATAGTGAAAGAGTAAGAAATGTAAAATTAAAAATAAGAAACATCTAAAAAAAAAACAAAGACTAAGATAAGTAATGTGGTGAAAGATGAAAGGCCATGAGCAGAAGATAAACTGAGAGTGAATGGAAAATGGTATGAATGAAAATGCGAGGGGAAGAAAGAAGCAAAAAAAATGAAAGAAAATGTCAAAAATAAAGGCGACAAATGGAATGAGGAAAATAAATAAAGAAAATCACGAAAAAAATATTTAAAGGGTCCTGTACCATTTCGCAGGGGAACCCTAAAAATACAGCTAGAGAAGATTGGACACCAGTTCTGCGAATCCCTTTCCGTTGCGCATCAGGTGGATCAGCTGCCCAGCATTCTGGATGTTGGTCTACTGCTTAATGTTGTCTATTCCTGTTTCTCCTTCTCTTTTAACC
The DNA here is from genome assembly GCA_029034505.1 of Ornithoptera priamus. Classification (NCBI taxonomy): domain Eukaryota; kingdom Metazoa; phylum Arthropoda; class Insecta; order Lepidoptera; family Papilionidae; genus Ornithoptera; species Ornithoptera priamus. Next base: position 1,851,354 of record JARDWD010000219.1, on the reverse strand, counting down.
ATCCGTTTCAAGAAGAATACGATTTGAATGAACTACAGGATAATTCATTACGGGATTTGTGATACTTTTAATGATGAAGCTTCAAGTATCGAGCGGAAAATATTGTTGGTGATGACGCATTCGATTTATTTCTCATCCGCTAGAACAAGAAAGACATTGAAACGATGGTAAGTGGATGTCTAAAGGCTGATGATGATAGTGATGAGGAGCCAGATAATTTTCATATTGTTATTAAGATGTTTATTCAGCATCATATTAGATAACCACATCGCCAATGAATGATAAGAAAAATCTAGTTTTGTAGGCAACTTTATATATATTTCAATCATCATAGGTTGTGGTGGTAGCTCTCTGTGGTGAGAAACCATCAGGTAAGTACCACATTATTTTCCTATCCAATTAAGCGACGAGACGATTGGGTTGTTCCCCTAATGGTAAGTGATCCGTCTGCCTATAACAACGTGGCGCTAGTTATGATGGCACATGCTGCACCACATTATACTTGTCTGAGACATAAGATGTTGAGTCTCGTTGCCTCAGTAATTACACTAGCTACAACGCCCTTCATACCGGAACACAATAATGTTCGTGCGGTACTGTTTGAAGCAATTGAAAATTTGCAATAGGAACTGCGGTGGTACTTACTGGTCTGGTGCTTCCGACAACAGAGACCTAGCACCAGTAATACGTTTTTCCATGTCAAAAAAGTCTGGGTCTTAAGGCGACCTTACATCAATTCCGATCATAGGCTGTGGTGGTAGTTCACCGTGGTCAGAAATTTATTATTAACTTGAAGTAAAAAGTTATTATCAACTCGAAGTTATAAATATGAGTATCATCATCATCAGATAGATGTCCATTGATACACATAAGTCTCTCCCAAGATTCCCACCTCAATCAGGTAGGGATTGATATGGGGGGATTTGGGCTGTTTCCCACCACGCTCGCCGAATGCGGGTTGGCGGGAGCCAGAAGCTCATTTGTTGATTAGCAGGGTGCACCACGAGCAGATAAGGTTGGCTTGGATCCCGTAAATTATTCTGTGGAAACCCTTACACCCCTAATATAAATATATATACAAAATCTATCAAATTTTTTATTATTTGATGAAGCGACGAGACAAGCGGGACGCTCACCTGGTGGTAAGTGACATGCCCATGACAACGTGGCGCTGGTTAGAATGTTACTGCACCATATTGGACATAACATAACAGGATATTAAGTCTGATTACTCCAGTAATTTCTCTAGATACAACTCGCTTCAAAAACATTGTAATGTGTGTGCAACACTGTTTGTCAGATACAGGAGTCGCGACGGTAGCTATCTAAACAGTCTCCGGTAACAAAGACCTACCGCCAGTAAACTTAATAATAACTTATGTGTAATTCAAACAAACAAGTTTTTTAATTATTCCTTATAAAGTATTCTAAGAAAACTCACAAAGTGATTACACGGTGAAACTGTTTGCGCCTTGCAAGCCCGTTTGGTGTAGTCCGTGTAAAGCGATATGGTAACATTACGCTTTCATAGTAATCACATTTTAACCGCAAACTTCTATATCTTTATTCCCGACACATCCACCGATACTCCGAACGGGGTTGCCAACCATAACTACTTCCCTTTATACATTTACTTAGTCGCTCCCCACCCGTTTAGCTGGTAACATTCAAATATTTAATACAACCCGCAGCTGTTGGTGTCTTTCTATAACAACCGTTGCTATAGCAACGGTATAAATAATACCAAACGAAAATGTTTATGAAAGGTGATTAGAAATAAAACTATGAAGGAAATATGAAATACAAAAAATAAATAGCCTTTATCATCATCAGTCAACAGACGTCCAGCGCTGGACATAGGCCTCTTCCAAAGATTCTCATTCGATTGGATAGAAATCTATTTCTTTATTTCTGTTTTGTTGTTTTTTTTCTCAATTTAATTGTATTAAAGACAAGAAAAAAAAAATTATTAAGTAAACAAAAAGGTATTATTTTCCTATTTTTGTTTACCTACTGCTATAGTGTTTTATATAACCTATTAAGAAAAAACTCGTTAAAAAGATAAGAAAATTATCTTCAACATAACTATTCTATTAAACAATACAAATCACATTGTTTTACTAAAACAAATGATTAATAAGAAGCCGATCCTCATAACACAGAGGACCCTGGTTTAAATCCAGGGTCACACCTTACCTGATATACTACTAGCTTACTTTTCACTGGTGGTAGGTCTCTGTTACCAGACCGTCTAAGTAAGTACCACCGTAGCGCCTAGTACTGCCGCCAAACAGTAGTATGCAAACATTGCTGTGTTCCGGTTTAAAGGGCACCGTAGCTAGTGTAATTACTGAGGTAACGAGACTCATTTTGATGAGAACAACGAAATCCAGTGCTCCATCCTAACTAGCGCCCCGTTGTTATGAGCAGGCGTATCAGTTAACATCAGGTGAATGTCCCGCTAGTTGAATAAAAAAAATCCATTGTTAATACTTTGTCATCATCATAATTTCAACTGTTGGACGTCCACTGCTGGACATAGGTCTCCTGCAATGTTTCACAAAACACTTGCGTTATTCAAATCCAGAGGGTCCCTAGCAATGTTTTTATGTACTTTGTCCACGCTGTGCTTGCCGCTGCAGGGTCGCCATTCCAGCACCTAAGACCCCAACGTCCGTCGGTATAGATTGTAGGATAAAATAAATGACTATTCAGTATAAAGTGTACGATGTGGCAACCCTGACGTCGGCGTATGTTGAACGTTACGTGTAACGAATTCGCGGCGCGCTCATTAGGAATAGTAAACCTATTTTGCGGTATCAAATTTGTAAACGCTCGCTTTAGGCATAAACACACTAGCGATTTTAGGATTATTATTTCCAAACATTTCTCTAATTTTCGTGTTTCCTAATTAATCATTACCTGTGCTGGTACTTGTGGCTCTTTGTTACTCAGATCTGTGGTTTCGGGCTAGTAAGAATAGGACTAAGGTAAGCCTTGCCTGTCGTAGGAGGCGACTAAAAGGGTCTACGAATTTCGCATGCCTTGATGGTGATGGCTTATCGCTCAACAAGCGAACCTGCGTGGGACCGCATATGGCTCAGCCGATGGTGCCTAGGAGAGTTAGGCGGCTCTTCAGAGACATGTAACACAAAGTGTAGAGGGCACCGGTGCGTTCTGTAAGAGATTCCGGCGCCTCTCCGAATGCAATGATGCAGATCACCGAGGGATTTTAGTAAGTAAGAATGTCACATAACCCTGACTTTCCCCCAGGTGCAAGGTATCTTTCGAAGATTTCCTCCCGAAACAAAAAAAAAAAGGTTTCTGTTGCCGCAGAACTTCTCGGTACTACCGCAGAACCTATTACCGACAAACTGTACTGTGCAAACGTTAATGTGTTCCGGTTTGAAGGGCGATGTAGCTAGTGTAATTACTGACGTACCAAGATTCATCATTTAATGTCTCAAGGTGACGAGTGCAATGTAGTGGAGTGTATAACATCCTAACGCCACGCACCATCCTCGCTAGCGCTACTTTGTTATGGGCGTCACGTATCACTTACCATCAGGTGAATGTCTCGTTGGTCTCGTCGCTTAATTAAATAAAAAAAATAAAAAGTTGTCAATTAAAAAACCATCTGCCATAATATTTCAAATATGAATAACATTTATAGCAGTACTAAAATATTTCAGTCCATAAATAATACTAGGAAGTGTTATAATGCAAAATACAACACCATTAAGCGCAGTGTGTGTGCATACAGATTAGATCACAATCTCCCAATTTCCCGCAGCGAGCGGCGAAAAGCGCGGGCGAGTGGCAGGGTGGGAGGGTGTCGGGGTGCGTTCGGAAATTCAGAGAAGCGCAGCTGCATGCGTCAAGGGGCCACGTTTCTCGGTACTAATATAATATTTTTCTACGAAATGTTACGTTAGATTTTTCGTTTCTCGTTAAAGTGGAATGAAATTTACGATGTCAGTAATAAATTACTGTTTTTTTTTTACTTGATCATAATTTTGTAGAAAGCTTTTAAGTTATTACTATATAAGAACGTATATATATATATTACTAGCTGTTACTTGGTCTCTTTGCTGACCGTAATATAGAATTACACATGAAATTTGTCTGAAATATTCCCTGAGAGCCAACCGTAGCCGCGAATGACTTTCTTAACCAACCGTTACTATAGCAACCGCATAAACAATACCGAATAAAAATGTTTATAAAAGTTAATTACAAATGAAATTATAAACGATCTAGGAGCTTAAAAAAAAGCCTATAACTATCTACAAATCATTCCGTGTCGAATGGTCGCGTTTCCATGTCTATACGTTCACTAGTTTTCACGTGATTGGTGAACAAAGAAAACCCATTTTTATTATATATATATATATATAATGGATATACCTGTATTTTTTTATATGATAGTTTACTAAAACGTCAATGGATAAAAATTTAATATAGCCAATCTAAACGGATATTGAACGCTTGTCCTTTTGACGTCACAGCACATAGACAACAAGTTTTTATTTTTTAAACAACGACATGTCTAGGCAAAACTTTTTTGCTTAGGGGATAGTATTCGTATAAATATTGTCATATTTAATAACAAAATCTGGCCAAAAAAAAAAAAATTAATTATTAGAAGTTTTGAACTAATGAAAATTAATTAAAAATATTTGTTTGTAATTTGCAACGTGTACATTTGTTATTAGCGTATATTAATATTAATGAGAGTATGTAAATTAAGCACTTCTGTTGTTTCTGATTATATTTAATTATACGATAATTTAGCTACAGAAATAAGCGTCGAAATTTGAATTGTAGCTAAAATACTGGAACCAGTAACTATCCTGAAAAAAAATTAAGTAAAATCGTCAAAGCATTTGAGAGCTCGATGCGAAAGACAAACAAGTAGGTAGCATAAGTTGAGACTATGATATCATGTAGTGTGTGTGTATATATATATATATATATATAATATATATCATATAGTGTGTTATTATATTTGGGATGGAGGTCGTAATACCTTTATTCTTTTGCTCGCTCTGTTCGGGACTGGAGTTGTCCCGTGCTCTGGACGCAGCCCAACGCCTCAACTCCAGGCGTTCATACCCGTACCATCCCAATAGCTCGTTCATTGCCGTCTCAGCGAACTCCTGTAGGGTGCAATAAATATTAGTTGATACACGACTATGTTTCTTCTAATTTGATTATATAAGGATGTCAATATTATCATTGTTTCTTGTAAAATAACATAAATATTAGAAAGATCTAGACCTCATATTGAGAAGAGAGGGTTACATGTCAACAATCTTTATAAGAAAATCTGTTGAGTGGTCACCTTCAATGCATTGTGAAGACTTACGAGATCACTTACAGAACACACCTTTGCATCATAGCAATATGACCACAGTCCGAGTTAGACAGCATTAAGTATACCCATCAACTGCTGTGGTCATCGTTACATACATAATGCAGATTCTGTTAACGTTTTATTATTAGGTGGTACAGTCTATTCTATCTGATAGGTTAAAAATATATTATTATTCACGATATGCCTCTAAACTATTACTTCGTATTAAGGGATGATGCTACAGACAGGCAATAAAAAAGAAAGTCATACTATTATATATAGTAATACTTTACCATCTATCTTTAGTTGGTAATAATCCTAACATAAGATCTAGGATCTACATGTCTTTTTTTAGATATTAGTATTACTTTAATAACTAAAAACAGTTAAGACAATTTGGTAATCATAAGAATAGATTAACTTATATTTCTTCAGTATTATAACGAAGCATCTCAAGTGACTTTGAATTTATTCGCCGCTGCAATAAATTAAAATCAAAGACAATCTACCGTTTACCCGTTTCATTGTAACATTATAACATCTTAATAAAGCAAGAAACTTAAGTGGTGGAGATTTCACAAATACATGAAGTGTCTCGTAAATCAATAAGAGCGTCCTTGTTGTCTCGAGTGCGCTTTAAAAGTCCGAGACGTCTCGGCATTACATGCGACGCTAAAATAACACTCTTGCGCACAATACAAGTTTATAAAGAACGGTCCACGTAAAATAAACGGTGTCGCATTCGACCTCCTTACAGATTCGTTTTATTGCCAACGATTACGTTAATAAATATTTAAGTGTATATAAAGATGTGATACAGCACGGGCCGCGCCGCGCGACATCTGTGTGCCTTGCGAGCTTTTAAAAAACGAAACTGTCACACGCGATCTACGGGCGGCGTTTTGGCGGGAAGGAGACTCTAAATAAAACTTTGTCCCATTTTAAAGATTATTGCAGATCCAATTTAAGATTAGATCAAAATAAATTGCGTGTTAGATAAAAATATTTACTTTCTCTAATAAATTATTAGTTTTATTCAAACGGATCAAATATTCATGTTACTTTTTCAAATAGTTTATATAATAAAAATTTTAAATATTTTTTTTTTGTTAATTTCTCAAAAATATATACCCATTATATGTTAAAGAATCAATCTATTCATAGTTTTTTTTTACCATCATTATCAGCCGATAGACGTCCATAGCTGGACATATGCCTCCCCCAAAGATTCCCACCTCAATCGAGTAAAAATTTATATGGGAGGATTTGGACTATTTCCCACCACGCTGATCCAATGCGGGTTGGTGGGAGACAAAGTCTCGTTTGTTGATTAGAAGGGTGTACCACGAGCAGATAAGGTTAGCTTGGATCCGGTAAGTAGTGCGGGAACCAACAGTTTTTTTTCTTTAATTAACAACGAACAAACAATGTCATAAAATCTGTCTTATTTCGAGCATAGACAATAAAAGTAGATACAGATAACAGTTAAAAGAGTTCGTTATTGAATCGATAATCGATTCATCTCAAGCGTACGGCGCAGGTAATATCGGATGCCGCGCCTTTTATAACACCTTCATTACGCGACAACTGGATATCTTTGACACACGAGCGTTAGTATAACCTGAATTAATTAATCCTTAACCAGACCGCCTCTGTAGTGACAGTGTCCTGTGGATAGGTAATATTTCATGAGTAAGATGACCAGCGCGGAGATAATTGGTCTCCGGTTACACATTGTAGAAACGGTTTAGAGACGTTTTAAAACATAAATGTATTTTATATATTATATATTATATATATATATATATATTTACATGCGATCGAAACGAAATACTGAATAGTTCATATAATTGAGATATTTATAGTTTATTTATTTAGTTAACCAATGTTGTTCCGATCTTTTTATTTCCTACCTAATTATTTCGTTGTCAACATTTGTTACTGTAACTGCTAAAAAAATCTTTCAGTATTTTGAATCAGAATCAAAAGTTTGTTACCATAAATTTCTCGATAAAAAAAAATGTTATCAATTGCTTAATTTTGAAGATAATATTTCTATAATTCTTACAGGAGTCAAATGAATTGTAATTATCATAATGCCTAAGGGTAAGAACTGAACTGAATTAAAAATTAGTTCTGTAAAATATAATGAGGATTTAATAAATTTTTTCTCTTTGGTAAATATTCAAATTAAAACAATTTTAAGTCTAGTAGTGGACGTTCATCCATTTGAGATGATGATTTTACCTAATAAGTGACGACACAAAGATATCGTGCGGCACAGAATTGATAAATCATTTATGGTTATATTAGATATTCATTTATTCTCGTACATAAAACATTAAAGCCCAAAGTGGGTTCCCTCTCAGTTCAATTTACTCTATATTTGCGAGCGCTGTGCTCGAGTAATAATTATCACCTCAAAACTTGATATTCCGTGTGCACGGTGCTAGTGAGAGGTACTGTTACCACGGTTTTATCAGTAGCGGTCCGGAAATCTAATAAACATAAATGATGTTGCATTGTAACCCTATTTTAATTCAAATTCATTTTAAAAGAGAGCACCTGCTGTCTATACCACATATATCTACGCGATGGTAAATGACTCTGATAATTCCTTAAGGAAACATCAAACAAGAAGTGATCTCCTTTTGCTGTCCCCACCCGTGCCTAAATAACGAATATATAAACGGTTAGAAAGCTACGTAAATATTATTATATTTATATATTAATTAATAAATTCAAAAATGGGAGGTGAGCTATGCTCGGGGTTTCTCTGCGCGACCGAATCAGAAACATGGAGATCTTCAGAAGAACTAAGGTCATCGACATCTCGAAAGATTGCTAGACTTAAGTGGCATTGGGCAGGCCAGAGCGCATAGCAAGAACCGACGGCCATTGGGGCAATAAGGTTCTTGAATGGCGCCTGCGTACCGGTAGACGTGGTACTGGGAGGCCTCCCACAAGGTGAACCGACGATCTGGTGAGAATCGCGGGAACCCACTGGATACTAGCAACGCTGAACCAATTGATGTAGGGATTTTTGGGGGTGGCCTAAGTCCAACAGTGGATGTCTATCGGACATCTATCAGCTCAGAGCTCCCGCAACAATGGGTGCTGTAAAACATTGGATATATTGAATATTAAATAGTTAAATACATGCGATAAGGTACGGAAAATTTTGTTATATTAAGTGATAAAATTTATGGTGGCAGGTCTTAATTGCTGGAGACTATCTAGGTAGGTACCAACGCAGCGCCTATTGCCGCCGACAAACAGTACTGTGCGAACATTACTGTATTCCGAAATGAAGAGAGTTGTAGCTAGTGAAATTACTAGGGTAACAAGACAGAACATCCATGTCTGAAGGCGACGAGCACAATGTGGTGCAGTGTAGACCATCCTAATTAGAACCATGTTGTTATGGGCAGGTATATCACTTATCATCAGGTGATCGTCCCGTTAGTCTCGTCGTATAATTGTATAAAGAAAGTAATTAATATTTATATTTAGTAGTTAAAAATAATAGTCTCAATGGATTTTACTAAAAAGGTAGTCGCCGTCTGTACAGGTGAAACCGTGCCCATTAGTTCAGTGCGATCACGGACATATTCCGCCCCGCATTCGCTGGTGCTGCGAATAAATGTGAATATCGAGTGACTGCACTCTTGATTACGTATTGACCGCCCTCTCGACTTCTGACACGCTTCCATTAACAGAGCTTCAGCAAAAAAAATACACTGTTTTTTTTTCATTTTATAATTGAAGTAACTAAGAACTTTCCTTTAATAATTATAATAATAATATATCATTTATTCCCACAAAATAAAAAAAATACACAGTAGAAAAAAAACGAATATTATCCTTGGATCATGTGGGAAAGGAACCCACTCATGTATAGACCGCAACCTTGATTTTCAGTGTTTTCAATGTAAATTTTCTCTGTAAAAATAAACTTCATAGAACTTAGTGGTTTGTCCAGTTTGATATATTTTATAAGATATTTAGATATTTTTTAGAGAAAGGGATGTTTAGATGGTTCGGCCATGTAGAAGGAATGGATGCAGGATTAACGAAAGAGATATATAAATTAAGAATGATTGGACAAATCGGTGCAGGTCAACCTAGACGGACATATTCCGATCAAATCGAAGATGTCCTAAAGAAAGGCCAGGTATGGCACTCGCAACCGACGAGCATGCATGAAGACGCTTATGAAAGTGGAGAAAGCGAGAGAGGTGTGCCAGAATCGTAGCAACTGGAGAGTGGTGGTCCTTGCCTAACCCATCAAGAACGAGGCGTGATATATATGTAAAAAGATTATCTATATATTTTGAGACCCATTGGCTCTTCACAAGATTTCCGTAACCATTCAGAATTTGGGTGAGATATTGCTTCTGCCATTTGGATATCGTTTTAGAATGGATTTACCAAATTCCTTCCCCGAAGGGAGTTGCGGGGGTGTTAATAAAAACCGGCGGGGCGGGCGACTGCGGTTGATCTCAAGATATATTTCTTACAAATTTGAGATCTAATTCTATATATAATTTTTTTATGTGAAGCGACGAGACGAATAGAATTATTACCACGTTGTGTGGCGTAAGTAAGGATGATATACACTGCACCACATTTCACTCATCGCCTGAGACATATGATGTTGTTTCGTTACCGCAGTAGTTACACTTCCTTTTTTTTTCTATTAAGCGACGGGATAAGCCGGACGTTCATCTGATTGTAAGTGATACGCCTGCCCATAATGACGAGGTGTTAGTTAGGACGATATATACACTACACGGTAATGCGTTCACCTGAGACATAAAATATCGAGTATCGTTATCCCAGTAATTACACTTGCACAGTGCCCTACAATCCGGAACACAGTAACGTTTGCATGTTATTGTTTGGCGGCAGAAATAGGCGCTGCGGTGGTACCTACCCAGACGGTTTATGGCAACAGAGAACAGCTAGTAATTCGTATGTGGTTAATTAAGTAAGTTTACAGCAGTAACTTTCAAAGGACGCTATGATCCTTAGATAATACTTAGAACTTCCGCTATCTAACAGTTTCAAATGTCAGAAGGGAGATTATAATCTGTGGTCTTTCATAAGTAAGTCAAGTGTAAGGGGACCCGCACAGCAACTCATGGGACACAAGCCAACCTCACCTGCCCGTGGTGCACCCTCAACAAACGAGGCTCTAGTCCAAGTTCCTACATAGGAACCCTTACAAACGACGGCCACTGGTGTCCGGCGGTACCGGAGGCCATGCTCATTGTGAAGATCGCGGGGGCCTCTGGATGCGGGCAACGCGGGACCGATCGGTGTAGTCTTTGGGGGAGGCCTATGTCCCAGCACTGGATGTGTAACGGCTGATGATTGATTGATTGTCTTTCATAAGCAGACCGCATACCCGACCATTGCTCAATATCTAACATGTCGTTAGGGTAGTAGCTATTAAGATTTTACTATTAATTTAGAAATAGTAATAACCCGAACACACCAACGCCATTGTGCGCCGTGTAATATAAACTGTTGTACGTCGATAATATTTTGATATCCAATACAACGTGGCTTTTAATGGCGGGAGCTAGAGTAAATTTAGGAGCGTTCGCAACCCGACACCCGCGACCTACGCGCCGGTGTTGCCAGCGGAATAATCCTACCTGCATTTTGAAGTGAAATGATTTCTTTGTTGCCCGACGTATATAAATAAAAAAAAATATTCTAGTTACAGAAAGATTATAATTTAAATTTAATAACCTATTCTCTAATTATTGACCATAGATATTTATTTTAATTCTATATCGAAAAAAATTGTTCATGTATGTGCGGACGAACGACAGTACTGATTTTATTCTTTTTATTGACTTCTGTCTCGACCTCGTAGAAATTACAATGAAAATAATATTTTTTAAAATACTTTAACGGCCCTGGATACATGACTTTTAAGCCTAACTTACGCATACAAATTTACAAGTTACTTAATCTTATTGCGTTTACAATGTTAATTATAAATTTATAATGTTCAACGATTCTGTGAGGGGTAAACAGAACTATAGACATTTTCTAGCTTAGGCACTAAAATTAGGTTAATTTATTACTTTTCCCTTTTTCAGATATATATATATATATATATATTGAGTTGTTTTTGTTAATGTCGAGAATATTTTTGCGAAGTTGTCGGGCAGAAACTACTTTTTGAAAGATTCTATAGTTTGATAAACAGGGGTGAAACGATAAGTCACAAAATTATCACCACATCATTTCATTGTTGTGTATAGACAGCATCATTAGAATATCCAGCTTGTTCCCTCATCTTTTTGTCTCATTATCACCATTAGGTGCCCTCTTCAAACTGAAGTTTGGCGATCAGATGAAAACCAATTCGATCCTTAGCTATTCTTTTTAACTGATGGTATTTAAACCCGGTCCATTACGGTTTTATTGTCTACGAACTAAATAATATTTGCTATAATATTAAACTCGCAAATTTTTAAATATAAGACTTTGATTATTAAACAAAAATGTTGGTAAAGATAATAAGTAACTTTCCGATCATATTTACTTTTTAATCACCGGAAAAACGATTGCGCAAAAGATGAAAGCTCATATACAACTGACACATCACTATTACTTCTGTTAAAGCTAGTACATCATTTTGTAATGGTATTCAAATGATATTGGACCTTATCGCGTGTTCAGGTAGCATAGTATCGCACGTGCCCGGGTTCGCTTCCGCGCACATTAGCGATGCGATCGTTTTACACGGCATTAGGTAAATTATAAGCTCGACTGGCCCGACACACGATATGTTTGTCTCGCTGCTGATATACTAACTACTACTAAACGTCTTTGTTGCCGACAACCTGCGAATTAATTATACCACTGGCGTTTAGTGAACAGATGAACGATGAAAGTAACTTCTATGTAACCCATTACCGCCACCAAGGAATTATTAACATGAGGATATATATTGTGATGTTTGAAATACCATCGGAAAACTATATTGGTATAGTTAATATGTATCAAATCGCTGATCGACAATTGTTCGGAGTAACCCATTCAAAATTTCCATGCTTCGAAGTAAATTAAGGTAAGGTAAAGTAAAACGAAGAACTGAGAGATTACCTGTTAAGTACAAGATTTAGAGAACCTGAGTGTAGAGATATCATGGCAACGAAAGATGACTTGGCAGACTATGTTCAATGTGAGACAGCGCGGACGGGTTACAACTAGACAGAGCTGAAGGCAGTAACTAAGCAGTAGAAACTACCTAGAAACATGTTTCTAATGGGGAACGAGAGAGAAAGTAGAAGACTAGGTTATGCTTTAGGTAGTGAAAATTTTGATCTGTTAAAACAATATGAAATCCAAAAGTAATGAACGTTAAATTTGACGGTAAGATGATATCCGATTGAGGAACCGTGTTATAATTTTAAGCTTGATAAAGGATGGGTGGCCAAGATTACAACACAGACTATAAGGACTTCCAATATCGATACGTTTACATCGACTGGAATACATTTCGTTTAACTGTCTTTTGCTTAGATAGCTTTTAAGGTCCAAAAAATTTTTTCTTATTTATTCATCTCCGCTTTTTTCTTTAATAATCCGATTTGAAAAAAAGTTAAATTAATTATAATCACGCGATTGTCGCATAGTGAAAACTACACCAACTGCGCTATTCAATAGAATACAGTCGTCACCCAATGCCGGGTGTTTGTAACGGCTAGACGGTGAGCACGAACGGGTTCTAAGAAGGAGGCTATTTTCGCCCGGTCATTCATAGCGGGACAAGTGGCTGATTTATTGAGTGAGGGCACCAATTGTTGGAGACATGCGCTCCGATATGCAAGGGGACCGTCTTAATATAACTTTCTGCGACGAAAGGGAATTCACAGCACATATACTTTAGTATGTTCACATAGTTTAATTTAAATAAACATTCACAATTTATTAATAAGATAAACAAAAATTTATTAATATATATCTTCAGAAACAAGATTGGAACAATTGTCTCTATATAATAGTTATTATTTTGTAAGTTATCGATGTATACAAATAGTTATGATAACATGAGTGTAGTACATAGTTTTCTTCTTTTTTATAATTTAACTATGTTTCAACTGTTAGATATATTACTCAAAATTTGTTAGAAATACTGTTTCTACCATTTAGAGTTCATCTAAGAATGGACTTTACAAAATTCCTTCTCCAAAGAGAGTTACGGGAGTGTTACGGCCTGCAAAGCGGACAGGGAACAGCAAGTGTTTTTATTAAAGATCCTAAAGAAGTAATATATAACATTATTACTGTTTAGTAAATAAATAAATCGTTGGTAAAAGATAAATCATTAGATATATATATCTATATATACATGCTATCATACTTTTATTACCGTTAATATTAAAACCTTTTCAGCAACGGTGAAAATTTTATTTTGATCCAATAAAGAATTACTAAAATTGTATATAAGCGAGAAAGAGAAGGGAAGGTGCATACAATAAAAATAACGCTTGTATATAAAAAAAATAGGAAAGGGATAATGTTATTGAATGGCGCAGTAAGAAGTGGCAACACTGTAACAGAGTATTGTGCGAGTAAAGCGGGGCGAAACCCCGCCGGCCGCCGCGTGAACACGAGCGCCCGGCACGAAACCGTGGCGTCGCGTTACATCTCCGATTGCCGTCAATCGATTGCTTTTCGCATGCTTCTCATTATAGCGTCTGAGCGAAACAAAGAGAGTTTAGGGTTACCGTGCATTACACTTCGAGAGCGGAGCTTTCCGCTCATGCGAGTACCCGTACTTTCGGGAAGCGCGTTTCGGCTGACAATACCGCCGGCAACGGCGAGCGCGCCTTTGTAAAACGATACCCATCCCCCCGCAAGTCTGGAGCAGGGCTGCCATGTGCAACGTTAAATTAGCTTTTTTTGATCGCTTCGTTTGACTAGACTACAAGACTACAAGCCTTAATTGCTGCATTCTTTACACTATTATACAAATAACAAATTAGAGCGTGTTTCAATACTCAACTTTTTTTCTTTTGACGATGGACTTCCCTCAACTTCCCAAACCGTTAAATACCAATAAGGTCATGAATGATTGAGCATGCTCGTCGAGAATATTTTTAAAATTTATTATATAAGAGTCCTAGTTAGCCTGGGAAATTCGACAAAGACACTAGACTGTAAGGGGTCCTGCACAACGACTCACGGGACCCAAGCTAACTTCACCTGCTCATTATACACTCTGCTAATCAACAAACGAGGCTCTGGCTCCCACCAATCCGCATTGGGCCAGCGTGGTGGGAAATGGCCTAAATCCCCTCGAATGAACACCTACAAACGACAGCCCCTGTTGTCCGTCGTTGACGGCAGCGTAGGACCGATCAGTGTGGGGATCTTTGGTGGAGGCCTATCCAGCAGTGACGTCTATCGGCTGATGTTGACGATGATGATGATGATGACTAGACTGAACAAAGTCTGCAATATAAGGCTTAGAAATCGAGCCAGAGATCTCCTCGTTATTAGGCAAGTAGTTGACCCCTGCACCATAGAGACAGTTCATATTAGATACGATTTGAAGGTCTGTAGATTCAAATAGTTATTTCATAAAAAAGAATTATGGATATTCGTTACTACACGAAAATTAGGTCCTTGTAATATATTAATTTCTTTTCATATAACATTTTTTTATAGTTATAGTTATTTAAAATAAGTCGTGGACAAAAAAGAAATGATATTGGTATGTAATAAGGTTTTACTTACATATTATTGTGTAAACAAATAAAGTTGGGCTTGTAAGTGTACATTGCGGGCGGTAAGGACTTCCCACCGGTGGTCGAGGCAATGTGTGAAACAGTTGTTGTGTGATGATGTCACGAAATTTCTATTTACACTAAGCTTCGCATGACTAAGAGCATGACTCCAATCTTCTTCGTGGCATGTAAACATCACACGAGTATCATATGATATGCAAATATGCGTAACATTAAATAACAATTAGTGCCCTTTCATCTCCGAAACCATTATAGTAATCACTATAAAACAAAATTTTATAAATGTTTATAATTAATTATTGCAGGGAAAGATCTAGAAAATATTTGGGACCTATACTTTATAAAATCAATATCAAATTTAAAAATACTTGTAGTCGTTTGCTAAAGTGAAGCTCAGATACAAAACACGGATGTAATGTTCGGTGCTTCCTGTCACCGCGGGGGGCATACCCGCTGGGAGGTGTTGTCCTATAAAAAATTATATTTAATTGTTCTACATCGAAAACATCCATAAACACTTGAACAGACAGGGCGACGTCCGGACAGGGTTCGTGTGGAGAAGCGGTGTTGGATAGCAGTGACTGGGTTCCAGTTACAAAATATAATGGAGCTGGTGGGAAGGGTTAATAATTATTACGTACTATGTTGGGCTTTTTATTTTCCTGTTCTTCTATAATTTAATATACAGTATAAAAATTCATATACTGTTGTTAGTTTACTAGATGGATGACCTGGTGAAGACCGTAAGAAATCTTTAGATTTTGTTGGCATCGGACTGATGGCGGTGGAAACCCATTGTCGATGTCTACGATCAGCAGATGACGATAACGATGACAGTGATGACAAGTACGTAATGAAAGATTTCGGCAACTCATATTCTTCATCGAATTTTTTAATTTGGACTTTGTGAAAATCCTGAGTGTTATTCCTGTTATTGCATGCTGTGTGACATTAAATCGACGCACCAGCTTGAGGGTCGAATGCCAACACTATAGGTGATAGTGGAGAGGATGTAGTATAATTGAATAAGTAACTTTATAGTTCATTATAATTGTACATAGCGTGTGCACCGGCGGAATGACGCAGGCGCATGCGTTCATCTCCTAACGGATTACGTACATCCGCTTTGGCGAGAAAACGATCCGTCACGTCGGTGACATATGCAATTGGAGAACCTCTGGCTAACATTAAGTTTATTATTATTTATTAGGTTTAAGGGGAATCATTATCGAAACCTTTTTAGATATTTTTAAGAAACTTCATAGCTTTTACGTTGGCATTTATTGTACTTGTAGCTGAGTTCGTCGCTTTAATACTTAAAAATCTCCTTATCTCAGTAATTTCACGAGATACAGCTTCCTGAAACATGAACACAATAATGCTTGCACACGACTGTTACACAAATAGGAGATGCGGTGGTACTTCGACCGTTTCCGGCAACAGAGACTTACGATTCAATTTACCAAATTTGTATGCAGGATACCTGGAAACCTGGACACTAAAAGCGAGAATGAGATCGAGGATTGATGCGTTCGAAATGTGATGCTGGCGCAGAATGCTGAGGATATCCTGGACGGAACGTCGCACAAACGAGTCAATCCTCAAACAGTTGAACATAACAACACGTCTCTCAACAATCTGTAGGCAGAGAGTCCTCAAATTCTTCGGACACACGGTCAGGCGAGACCCAGACAGTCTGGAAAGACTGATTATTACTGGTTGTGTGGAAGGAAAGAGAGCGAGAGGGCGGGTATCCTACAAGATGGACACGCACAACTCAGGACGCTACGGGAGTTACCCTGCAATCATCCATCCAAATGGCGCAAGACAGAAATGTCTGGAAAGAAATGGTGGCCAGGGCAACGCACCATAGTCACGTCCCTCAGTCATGAGGTTACGACAAAGATGAAGATGCAGGATATAAAAATGCAAATATTTTTATAAGGTATCTTCTTTGAAAGGCGTCTGCACATTTATATGAATACCACTGCGGCGGATATTGCTTAGTAATAAAGTAGTGTGGAAACATGATTGTAGCGTTGTAGCTAGTAAACTTACTTTAGGAACGAGACAACATTTTACGTTAAATTATCTTTAATAAAGTGGACTTCTTTGTAGCTAACTTGTACACACAATTTGTTGACCCTACTTATTATAAATAATATATATATATATATATACATACACAAATATATATATATATATATATATATTTGTGTATAAATAAGTAAGAAATAAAATCATCGAATTTTTTCCTAGAAAATCGGGAATTTTTTGGAAAATATTTAAAAAATGAATAACCTTAGATCCATTGTTTCACAACAAGCTAACCTGTGTGGACCAAAGAATGGCTCAGCTATTGTGCCTAGCAGGGTTAGGCTCCTCTTCAGAGACGTGTACCACAAAGTGTAGAGGGGCACCGGTGCATTCTATAAGACATGCCGGAGCCTCTCAGAATGCATTGATGCAGACTACCAAGGAAGTTTTAGTGAGTAAGAATCTCACATAACTCTGACTTTACCCTGGAAGCAGGGTACCTTTCGAAGATTTCGTTCCGAAACAAAAAAAGTATCTTACCGGAGACCGTTTAGACACCACCGCAGCGGTTATCAAACCCACAAGCAGTACTGTGCAACATTACCATGTTCCGGTTTGAATGACGCTGTAGCTAGTGTAATTACTGGGGCAACGAGACTACTTCTTATGTCTCAGGCGACGAGCGCACTGTGACGTAGTGTATATCATCCTTACTACAGCCGCGTTAGTATTGGCAGGCGAATCACTTACTATCAGGTGAACATCTCACTCGTCTCGTCGTTTAATTTAATAATATCAGTTATGAAATTTTTAGGCGATAATTGATAAAGTTATATTAAATTATGTGCGAGACGATTATTTAGGAAAGTTTGCAGCGTTGACTGGTGGCGCACAGTCCGTCCGGGAGCGGTATATATCCGGGTACAGGTCCAGCTCTGTGCGGAGCAGCTGTAGCCAGACGTGTAGCGTTACACGAAAATTAACGTCAAAGCACCGTCGGCGCGGGTGTGACGCGACGCGGTGTCCGGTGGCGCGGGCTAGGCGAGACGGGCATTAATTATTCAGGCGTCGGGTTCGAATACACACGCCGCTCCAGCCCCTCGCCTCACCCGTACCCTACCCGCCTTCCACCTACGGATCCCTACATGTACATTTTATATTCATCTATTTAACTGAAGCTAAATAGCTAGTATATAATCTGTCATATTGTATAAAGGACTGCCAGTGAAATTTTTTTTAGAAATCAATTTTGAATTATGTTCGTATTTAAGTATAATGGTTTTTAGGATATATATATATATATATATACAATGTAATAGATTTTTGTTTGTTCGTCAATCACGTGAAAACTAGTGAACGTATCGACACGAGAACACGAACATTCAATGTGGAATGATTCATAGATGGCTGCAGGCTATTTATCTTTTAATTTTGTAGATTCTTCATCACTTTATATCTAATTAATTCTATAAACATTTTCATTTTGTATTATTTATGCGGTTGCTATAGTAACGGTTAGTATAGAAAGTTATTTGCGGCTGCAGTTACAGTCAAGGAATATTTCAGACTAATTTCAAGTGTTATTTCATATTACGGATAACCTAGCGGGAGGGGAACAGCTAGTATATATATATATATAAGAGATTTCCACCTGAATCTTCACGTTATCTCCTAAACTACAAGACCTAGAGACTAAATTTGGTTGGAATATTCCTTTTACCGAGTATAGATCAGCTAAGAACTAATTTTACAAAATTTCTCCTGGAAGTTGTGAGCGTGTCACAGCCAGCAAACCGGGCAAGGAACAGCTAGCGTATTATATATTTATTTTATAATGAAACTTGATATTTAAATAAATAATATTATATTATTAACAGCTGTAATAATATATTGAATAAATAAGTGTACGCTGTGCGAGTGAAATTATCGCTTTAAGTAATAACCAGGAACCAGGAAGATAAATACAACTTAAGTTGAATGAGAATAAACGAAAATTGTAAACTTTGTATATATTATAAAATATCATTAATTTATTGACTTCCGTAGTAATTATTGGACATCCTTTATTTTTTATATAAATGTTAATGACATAGTTGCGTTACTAACCTACGGGGTTAGTATATTTGGACACAACACGAACGAAGCCGCGGGCGTGTCTAGTATCAAATAATGACGAGCTAACTTATTCGCCGGCACCACGGCATGCACGTGAGGCGGTCTCTATTTCACTCAAAATTAAGGAGCCGCCCGGTGTCGGATGTCGGCACTAGAGCAATTAAAACGTCTGAACGGTTGCCACTCATCTCGATTCACGTAATTAAAAATATTTTTAATTAACATAAAAAGAACGGTGATACTACAATTTGCTATAGAAGATAATTATCGAGAGGGTTTTATGGGTAATAGCCACGAGTTCCTAACTGCCCTCACGAAGGTTCAAGAAGAGATAAGAGTCGTGTTTATGCTGAACGTTGTCACTGTAACGCATTAAACTTTTTTTTTAATATTTGGAAACTTAAATAAACTGTATATTTAATGTTCGGAATCGAGGCCTCCTTTCACAGAGAGAGTCAAGGATATCTATTCACGGCGCTGGTGATGTGAAGGTTGGTAGATAATGTATGTTCTCGGAAAGTGTCGTTCTTGGAACATATCGATTTCCTTCTCTTCTCAGAAAGCCGTACAGCGTGTAGTTACACCGCGCATACAAATCCGATCTTTACCGCGTGTTTTGTATTAATTATTTCTTTCATCATACCCTTCTTCTTCAAAATATTGCTAGCCGCGTACATCGGTACAGCGCTACTGGTTTCAATTCGAGACGAGCGTTGAAATCAGATAACATTCGTAACCCGACACCGGGGCTAAAAGCGGCCCGTCCCAAATGTCATCTTTCGAGCGGATCACCTTACTGCGGCCCGCAAAGGGTGTCCTCCGTTGTGCGCCTGCGCGGTATACAAATCATTCGTAAACACCAAACGTTTAATAAATCAAATTGATTTATTCTTCTTCTTCGATAGTATCACTCTTGACATAGTGGTCCCGGTCATCACTTCAGGTGTTGGTCGCAGTTTAAAAACTCGTCGCCATTCCTTTCTGATGGCCGCCTTTCTAGTGCATTTATATATTGGCAACGATGATGGGCCATTTATATTGATTTATTACATACTTTAATTACAATTCTTTTAATTATCATTAATAAACAATCTATTTATCATGAATCATTATGTGAAAGATGAAACAGAGAATGATAAATACAAACTGGAAGAAAGAAATGGGAAAAATAATATGGTGAAAGTAGATTATAGGAAATGGTATATAAAAGGACCAACCCTACTCTTCTCTCCAAATCGTATTCCTCATGTCTGAGGGTTGTGACTACCCCCACCCATCACATTTACCGCTGGCCGCATATACCGGTTTCCACTTTCATCAGATCGTCGGTTCACCTTGTAAATAAATACCGCTGCTCGAGGAGCTTACAACCTCATCGAACGTAAGTAACAATGGTACGTAGAAACTATCAACAGTAGGTCTTCTTAGGACTGCCTTTGTAAAGGACGCTATGGTCTAATCTACATATATGACCTCCGGTAAGAAAGACCTGTCAATAGTCAATGACTATATGAAAAATGATATCATCACCATAACTGTTTTCTCTAATCTGGTGTTTATCGATCATATTGTTATAACTATTTCTATCTTTGACTACACTTTTCAATTGGTGTTTAAACCTGGTCCAATACTTTTGTATCATCAAACCATTTCTTCGGTTGTTTCATCCTCATCAGCCAATAGACGTCCACAGCTGAACACAGGCCTCCCCCAAAGATCTCCACGTCGATCGGTCCCGTGTTGCGACTGATAACTAGGAGCATATTTTTCAGAAATTTTTCTCCAGGCTCACTCATAAAAGAATCCCGGTTGTCCGAAAATGTATAGTATTCTTTTTATGGTGGTAAGAATTTATTTAATTGACCTACATTTACAATGGGTATGGAATCAGAGGATTTCAATCACAACCCATAGATTGTTTTTATTCGACAAAGCGATGAGATGAACGAGATGTTCAACCGATGATGATACGCCTGGATACAGTAAACTAGAGCTAGTTAGGATAATATACACAGCGCTATAGTGCACTCATCATCTTTAGACAGAAGATGTTAAGTCTCGTTACTTAAGTTCAAACTGGAACATAGTAATGTAACACTCTACTGTATTACGGCAGGAATAGGAGCTAGGGTGGTACCTAAACGGTCTCCGGCAATAAAGTCCTACCTCCAGTTAGCAGTGTTTTTGGTCAGACTGTTGCAATATTTAAGGGGTGTAAGGGGTCCCGCACAACAACTCACGGGAGCCAAGCCAACCTCACCTGCTTGTGGTGCACCCTGCTAATCAATAGTCTCTGGTTCTCTCCAATATGCATCCATCTGTCCAGCAATGGACGTATATCGGCTGATAGTGATGTTGCAATATTTTAGTGTCTCCTAGGTTTTTTCAATATTCAGATAAGTAAAATGTTAATTTATTTATTTAATTCTCTTTGTACAAATTAAGCAACATTCTTTCTCTAATATTTAAATGCAGCGATGTCTGGGCCGCATCAGGTGACGCCGAAACGAGACACCTCTCCGTTTAAACGTCGTCGACGGCCGGTGGAAATTATAATAATAAAGAAATATTTACAGCCGACGTTTGTATGAAGTTTCTCGTTTTATATGACGAATAATAAAACTAATAAAGCCGCTCGTTAAATTCCAATTAATTCATTTAACTGCGACCTACTCCCGTAATAACATACTGTATACAAAAAATGGCAAAAATTCTACCTACCACACGACATTCAATGTCCCCACTGCCACAATATCTTTGGCTTGTAAACGACTGCAAGGAAGTAGCACAAGCATTTCCAATGACCTTTACCAGCAGACTGTTTTTACCGACCAGTATTCCAATCGCGGCGGCAAGGGGTTCAGTGGTCAGCAGTGAAGGACAATAAGCTGTAATGATGGTGAAGTTAATAAGTAATATATAATTGTCCATAATTTGTGTATGTGACAGTTAAGGAAAATCAAACTCTTATTTTCCCTACGAAAATAATTTTTATCTAAAGTCCATTTATATTAAAAGCTAGATCATTATTTTGATTAATTATATAATTAGATAAACTGGTACACTTCACGATAGTCTTCAGTTCATCAATTCTGTAAATCTTCCATACAAACACATGTTTTTGGTACGTGTCCGAGCTCGTCTTCGACGACCGAGGAGTTTCGTCATATATTCAGACAAACAGTGAAAATCCACCACCAGATAATTACAATCCCAGTAGTAACAGTGGTCAGAATTAAAAATTATAATTAATTAGGTCGTGGACCCCGTGTCGGCTAGCCCAGTGTCAGATAAGCTAAGACAAAAGTTTCTAAGTGATACGATATAGGTCATCAGAGAATATGGGTTTTGATATAGTTTAAGATGAGATAGAACACCATGGGTATAATATTTTCACATTATGCTTATTTGATCAATACTTTACGGATATGATGATGCTGTACACTAAGGGAATCCACTGTCTGCTTGAACAGTTTGAAGCAAATCGCATATCGGACGATCAAAGCTAAAAATCGGAAATCTCAGTCGGATCTAAATAAATCACAATATATATATATATTTATATAAAGGTGTTGTTTGAACAATAATAAACCTTAACGTTTAGGTAAAAGAGTGATATTGAAAGTGCAATTTGTGAAGGTGGTCACTTGATACATGATACGCTTGCGCACGCCTCTGCGCCTACAAGGTGGTGTTTGTTCACCCCCTTGTCGCAAAGATTATGGCGAAAATGTACAGCAGTGCAAGAAAACAAAAAATACCATTTTAACTTAAGATATCAAATATAACATAAAATATGTTGTTGTACTTCCTTAAAAAGAAATTCTTTTCACGACGAATTTTGTAACAGAACACCTAACTTAGTTCCGTGTTCATGTACGTCGCTTTGTGCCATGATAAACCCGTCTGCTTAATATCTTCACAAGTATTAAGAAAAACAAGAAAATTACTAGAATTCACTATGTTTCTCAAGTCACCACTTTGATGATGATTGTGGTGTCGATTACTTTCTAAATAAATAATATTGAATGGAGGACAGAGTTTGCTCTTTACATTTATCTCTATACATAAATAAATAACAATACTTTACAAGAGACGAATGTCCCGCAATGGACGTCCATCCATTGAGATTATGAGGCTTTTTTGAAGCTCAAGTCGGGTCACCAATATGGTGATTGTGTAGTTTAGTTCTTGTAAATAAATCGCGTGGTTCAAACCGTATCCATGTATTTCGTAAAATTCACTTTACAATGGTAAAATAAATTAAAAGTCAGTATTTACAGTTAACTCCGCTGTCGTAGGAATCGAAGTGAGCTCTACCGCAACACGCACAGTATTTTATACTTAACTGATTATTCGAAAGAAAATTGATTATTCATCGCATTGTGTAAATAAACAAATAAAAACTCAACATTTGTTACAAATATAAGCGACAGATTCGATTGCTTAGTCTTGGAGTGCCAGGTGAGAGGAGGGTGACGGAATAGTAAAGAAAGTGTATCAAGAGCGGCGTCACGACGGTACTCTTGTGGTGATGGATACACGCCACAAGATTATGATGATGAACAGTCAGAAGAGGAAGGTAATCTAGGCAAGGATTTAACATGAATTATTAGTCAAGATTCGTACAAAGTTTTCCACAAGCTAGTAAAACTGACCATCATTTTTCTTTCTTTTTAATTCAATTAATTCAAAAGAAATTCATCATCAAAGTCTTTTAATTCATTCATTATTATCGTTACAGCTTATTCTCGTCCTTAGTTATCCTTGACCTTCATTATTGAAGAACAAGTCTGTGTTGGAATTTCCAAAGTACAACGACTCTTGTTTTCACATGAGACAAAGATGGATGATCATGCAATTTTATTATATTCTGAATAAAGTTATATGGTTTGGCAGTTCAAGAGTGAAGGTATAAAGCAAGGAAGTGGAGGGTTCGCGAGGCCGTCTGCTCTTTGGCCGAAGATGTACAATGCGGGGGCATCATATGCACGGTGTCGGTTACGACGGGCTATCCGGTGACTTGCCATCGGCCGCGCTCGCTTTCCATGTTTGCTCACGCTGTACGCCGGTTATTATTATATTATCTCATTGCCGACACCCTCGTAAATTGCGCAATGTCACTAAACAACAATCTACTGTAGCAAAGGTCACGATTAATAAGTGACGTTATTATTAAGACTACAAGGAAACGGTTTTGAATTTATCCCGTACATTGTTTCTTTACGACTTACGTATTAATACGAATTCTGACTCATTCAGTAGATAGTATAGGATTAAAAATTAGTCAAAAAAAATATTCTTTAATATGTAAAAATGGGTAATATGTGTTTCATTTATTTTATTTACTTATGTCGAAAAAAATTGTTTATAGAAGAGAGCGCACTATGAACATTACTAGCGGGACGACAGTTTTATACACCGGTTGAGGGTTAAGTTGAAGGAAAAGTCAAGAACTTAAACAAAAAATCGTTTAAAATTAAAAATTGCTTTAGCTTCAAAAAATGTATATATTGATCTCTCTATCTCTTCCTAGATTATAATCACATTCAGCCCTGTACTCTCGGGCTAGTAAATAACAGATAAATCAGATTTAGCATAATTGATAAGGAAGTATCATAGAAGACTAGGTGCAAGCACGTGGCGGGGCGATAGTATTGGACGCTCCAGCCTCTCAGCCCTGGAATCTCGGGCTAGTAAGAATAGGACTAAAGTAAGCCCTGCCTGTCGTACAAGTCGACTAAAAAGGTATAAGAGTTTCGCGGGCGTTGAGGGTGGGGACCCTTGTCGCTCGACAAGCGAACCTGCGTGGGACAGCATATGGCTCAGCGATAAAGCCTAGGAGGGTTTGGCCCTTCCTCAGAGATGTGTTAACACAAAGTGTAGCGGGGCACCGGCGTGTTCTGTAAGAGATCCTGGGGCCTCTTCGAATGTACTGATGCAGACCACCGAGGGAGTTTTAGTGAGTAAGAATCTCACATGATCCTAACTTTCCCCCAGACGCAGGGCATCTTTTGAAGACTACCCTTCCGAAACAAAAAAAAAAGATTATAATCACGTTAGGGTGAGAGAAGGAAACAATATGTTGTAATTCACGTCTTTCTTATGTTGTTCGCCTTGAATGAATATTAAAAATGATTATAATAATAATAATTTTCACTCCAAAATATCTTAGGAAAAACAATCCTTGACATCCGGGCTAAGTTTACACTTATGTTACAGAAGTCAAAGAGTATTAACCGGTTTCGCATTAAGGTTATTAGTTCACATGTTAACTGTTACGGTGATTTGTCAGCGGAAATAAGTACAATCGATTACTGTACACTTTTAATTGAGTGTTCGTTCTCATTTTAGCACAAAGCGTGCGCACCGTCTGATGTGACAACGCCTTGACCGCACCGGCTGCTGATTACGAAAGAAGTCGCATGGACACGGAAGGCGATCTAGGTCATTGTTGTTACTTTGGTAGTACTAATTTGTTATTTCACAATACAAGGAATTAATAAAAAAGAAGTCTAAAACAACAGGAGTACTACTGATGGTGAATCTGTTTCTAGGGACCGTCAAATGAGACAACGTTCAAGCGACTATACCTGCCACCAAGTAGTAGTGTATGTATAGAGTGTGTTCCGATTTGAAAGGCGTTGAAGTCACTGCAATTACTGAGGTAATAAGACTAGAATAATATAAAAAAGTCTTGGTAATATATAGTTTATTACAACTGGTAAAAAGGTTCACGAGAGTTGAAGGTGAGAGTAAAAAGGTCGACGAGCAAAATGTGGTGTAGTGCATAACATCATCGCTTGAACAACTATGCTATGAACATAATTTCATATCAACAGTGGTATCGTTTCATCATCATCATCATCAACCGATAGACGTCCAACGCTGAACATAGGCCAGTAGTGCTGCTGTTTAGTATCACTTACCACCGGTCAATGGATACTAAATGCCCCACATACACCACAAGCTCCGTTAAACAGGCCATGGATCCGGGTCCTGTACGAGCTGTGTGAGGCGTATGGGTCTCACAAGAAAGCTTGGACATAATGATGATCATTAATTGTTTATTTGATGAACCAAGAGTTATATACAAAACATCATATTACACATAACTTCTATATATATTATTTCGTATTATCTCACCACGCTGATCGCCAACCTTCACTAGTTGGAGAGGCACATTAAGAAGGAGAACACATAATTTGATATTCTCTATGAAACGTTAATAATGCTTATATACTTTATGAAGCTTAAATTATATTATAAACAGCCGTAAAATAAATCCATCTCGTAGAGTGAGAGGTATAAATCTCTTCACTTAATAAGCGAAATATTGGATTACCATAGCTTCTAATTAGGGAAGGAGCCCTAGATCATGAAAAAAATATCTTCTCATTAAAAACGACTAACAGTATCTTTTTCTTCAGGCATTACCTTTTTTCTTAATTTATTATAAATAAAATAGCCTTCGAAATTTATAGGGAAATAATCTCTGATCCGACTTTAAAGGGATGGTTTAGATTTTACGTACTACTACTACTACTACTTAGTACACTATAATTTAATTGACAAAGCGACAACAACGTGGCGGTAGATTAGTATAAATAATGTCATATAAGTCTGAATCACTTTCATAAGTCATTAGACGCCCACTGTTGGACATAGGTTGGCGAGTAAAAATAAATAAAAAATGTTATTATTACATCTGCTTATCCACAAGGATTTTTATTCAACGAAGCGAGCGGGTCGTTCACCTTTTGGTATGTGATACGCACGCCCATACCAACGTGGCGCTAGTTAGGACTTTAAACACTGCATCACACTATCCTCGTCACATTGAGATATAAGACGTAGTTTCCATACTCCAGTAACTTCACTAGCTACAGCGCCTTGCAAACTGGAATACGTAATGTTTAAATAAGAATGTTTTTCGGACTTGTTTCATCGCGGGTAAAATCTTAAAAGATACCCTGCTTCTGGGGATAAGACAAAGTTATGTAGGGCCTTTACCCACTAAAATCCCCTCGGTGGTCTCTGTTAGTCCATTAGAAGGGGCTCCGGGATCTCCTACGGATCGCACCGGTTCCCCCTTACACTCTGCCTAAAACATCCCACGGAAGGGCAAAACCTTCTTTAGCATCCACGCTCTGTTACGGCAAATATAAGACCACCATGCATTTGCCCCGTCTTAAGAGGGCCCCACCCTCAAGGCTCACGAACCAGAGGACCCTTTTAGTCGCCTTGTACAACAGGCAGGGAATACTTAAGACCTATTCTCAATAACCAGAAACTACATGGCTGTCGGGCTGGGGCATCCGTTGCCATCGTCCCGACGTCTTACCTACTTAAACGATCTCTGGCAAAAGAAACCTGTTACTAGTGAATATATATGTATATGTCTCTATCATAAAACATGTTTCTGTATGTCTTGAATATGTATATGTTATTCTCTAATATATCTCCTAAGATGGATGGAAGCGATGAAGTCATAAAAAGCGCTTCGTTTCTCTACCCTCTAGAAATAGATGCAACGTAACTCTTCTTATTAATTTCTCTCAGCTACGACGCCTTTCGGGGTGTAAGGGTTCCCGCACAACAACTCACGGGACCCAAGCCAACCTCACTTGCTCGTGGTGCACCTTGCTAATCAATAAAAGAGACTTTGGCTTCCGCCAATCTGCATTGGGTCAGCTTGGTGGGAAATAGCCTAAATACTCCCATATGAACCCCTACATACGACGGCCCCTAGAGCCCAACGGTAGCGGAGGCCATGCAGACTGTATGTGAAGATCTTTGGAAGAGGCCTATGTCCAACAGTGGACGCTTATCAACTGATAAACCTACATAGACAGTCGAAGAGATGCAGCCACCACCAATAAGCGGCGATTCGTGTTTTGCCACCGCCACTATGTTAAGTGTCATTAAATTAAGCAAAATTGCACCGCTAATCTTGGCTCCTAACAAAATATAAGCATTCTCAACTTTCGTCTTACTTCCCGATCTGTGCTATTATGGACCTTTATAGGGTGACCATGGTTGTTCCAAGAACAATTAACTGTTGATTACTGACTATAAGTTGGTGGTATATCGGCGATATGATTTTCTGCAGCTAATTATAATGGGTAGAGTTTACAAAAAACGAAAGGTGGGGAGAAGGAAAAAGTCATAGTTAAAGAATATCAGTGAATAGACTGGCATATCTGGGGCCTCCGAATTGTTCCGCCTAACCAGAGACAGAAAGGACTGTATTATCTGATCGCCAACCTTCACTAGTTGAAGAGGCACTTTAAGAAGAAGAAAAAGCTGGTGGTAGGTCTCTGTCGCCGGACACCGTCTAAGCACCACCGAATCTGCTATTTCTACTGCCCAATACCAGTGTGCTGACGTTACTTTGTTCCGGTTTAAAGGGCGCTGTAGCTAGGGTAATGAAACTTCCTACTTAGAATCTCATGTTTCATAGGACTTCCACAATGTGGATTATATATCATCTTAATGGTCCTGGTTGTGAACATGTCGATCGACTTACGGAGTAATGTACAAAGTTGGTATAGCCTAGTACTGGGTACAATACAATTCGTAATAAAGACTGCCGAATGTAAGCCTTCACGTTCGACTTCCAGCTCCGATCCGACACCATCAGCATTCAAACCCTCCTTAAAATTTTACTAAAATAATTTATAACAAGATTTGTCTATTAAATTCTAGGGGGGTTGCCAGCTTATCAGTACAGCTCGCGTGTTCCCACCGAACATGTCAATTGGATATGACGTGACCTGATCGGATGGTCGGTTGATCGATCAACGCATTGCACGAAATGGAATTTGCATATAGAGCGAAAATATGCACCGAACATTATGTCAATAGAATATTTGATGGAAAGATCAATTTAGATTTAAATGCCACATAGACTTGATATAACCTTTTCATCATCATCAATGTAGTCTATCAATATCCTGCTTCAAGAAGGGTAGGCAATAGCCATACTTACTATGCTTAGCACGAAGATTAGAAAGCTTAGGGGTTGATTAAATTCCCAAATGAAAGTTGCTCCGTCCTTGGAATTTCTTCTACCCATTTCGTTAGTAGGGTGGTGAAGATATTTTAATACCTCCCCCACGCGATGTATACTTTCATGCTTTTTATTAACCGTTGTCAAAAATGTAAAATATAAAAAATATATATATGTATGTATGTACAAGAACATAGAACAGAGGTAGTTTTTGGTGGGAGGAGTTATTGGTGGTAGGATTACCAAACTGCATTTCGATATTAATGTTGCTATTGCAGGTACTAGCTTTACATTATCAGTTCATTTACGATCAGATGATCTTTGTGGTTTCCTTATATATCAATGAATATATACGAAAATCTCATACTAATTAATATCATATGACTACTATAAACCGGATGAAAGGGTCAGCTCACGGGGATAAAGACCACTCAGTTATTTTTACAACGTAAATGAATGTAAACAAATAGCAGACTTAACATTCAGAGGTGATATTTGATATTCTGATCCTTATTATTTTTTTTATACTACAAAGCAACGAGTCGAGTAGGACGTTCACCTGATGGTATGTGATACGCCTACCGATAACAACGTGGCGCCAGTTGAGACGATATGTACTGAACCACAATTTACACTCGCACAGTATTTACCGTCACCTGAACGTATAATGAGCTTGAAAAGCGCTGAAAAGTTTGTCTTTCAAGTAGATGAACTTATTACCTTATTCTTCTGTTAGCTCTTCAACCTATTATGGGCTTTGATCACGCAACTTTTCTACGTTGTTCTGTTCTCTTACTATGCCTCTACTTTACAGTCAAAGTAACGAAACATTGATCTTCTTTGATCTAACGATCCCCGGTATGTCACCATAATATACTCTGGTACCCTGGCTCTGTCTATTCGCTGTATGTAGCAATCTGCGTTGCTCAGGTTCGGTTCTCTTTAGGATTCATCTGTAGAAGTAGCTAATCCTCTTTTATGAGAACCTAGGTCTCGGAATCATCTCTAAGTATGGGTCTCTGGAGGGCAGCACTATAACTTTCCTGGTTATTAGTTTAGAACGAAAATATTTTAAAAAGCCACAGAAACACCCGAGTAACAAAAGCTGTCCATGCAAGGTTGTTGTTACCTATAGTTATGTTTATTTTAATTATATTTAATAATGAAATTTGATGGTAAAATGAAACTGTGAGGCATACCGAGGTTTCTTTTGTAATAAAAGCGAAATGCGGTATCTAAAATAAAAAACCCATTACGCTGAAAAAAAATATTTAGAGCATCTAGTTCTAGATTTTTGTAATAGGTGTTATAAATTTGATCGAGCTCGTACATTAATGAGTCGGCGGGCCCGTGACGCCGCCGCGCGGACTCCGACGGGGCTATTGACATGTCAAACTATTTCCGCGGCGCCAAAATAAAGAAGCACGCGAACCCGCCGCCGCTTCCTGCGCGTTATCACATCGACACGAATGCGATAATCAGATGAAAACAATAAATTGAGGCGTCGGCTTGCGGCCTGGGACGGTCTCGGGTTACGTTTTGAGCAAAGGAGCGTCTAAAATTACCCCGCACGCACACCGAACGCCCCACAAGTACGTACAAACACACACCGCGCCGCCGCCTATATCTATTATCAAAACATCCACCGACTCTGGTTACAGCGATCCGAGCGCGCTTCGGATATCGCGTTACACACTTTAATGGCTGGAAAAGGCCTCGAAAACGTGATATTACACGCGTTTTATTGTGTATCGCGAAATGTAATTAATATTGTAACCCAATACAGTATAATTTATTCGGCGTAACCCCGCGAACCTTTCGGGGCCCGTGTTGGGAATATCGAATTTAAAAATACACATGTACTGCCGGGTATAATGTTACGATGCGGAGCAGGCCGTCTGCCAACGGCACGACGCGGTAACACGATGATGGGCTTCCTACGGAAACCATCGTCAATCCTTGAAACGGTCTACAATTAAATCTTACCTTGATTTCTTCTTCGCTCTCTTTTTTCACTTGTGTCCGTTGTGGCGGCGGTGATGAATTAGATGGCGTAGTGCTGTCCATTTTATAAAACAAAGTCAATTCACTGAAATAAACACAAAGAATATGTTGGACAGTTGTCAAAGTTTTTCATGTCACTTATAACTTCGACGATCGCGTAAACATTACCCGCGTGGGCAGCGAACGACGCGACACATGCTCCTAACGCGGCGCTCGACACGCGACTGTTCGAACTTTGAATTTACGCTCCGAAAAAGCTGCAACATTTTTTCCCGCGCTCGGTTGGCAAAGAGAATGGGCGGAGCTTACTCAACAAGCTTTAGCGCGGCAATCTACAATATAACGGTATTACGTCAATTCTAATAAAAAAAATATCAAGATAAATTTAACCATTTACGGTTTTTTTTTTAAAACAAGAAATAATACAATTAACCTTAAGGGCTCTCTACTAAAACAAAGCCAAAGAAGGTTTTCAATGATCACTTTCAATATTTACTCTACGTATATTTAATGTTTTATTGTATGAATTTATAGGTGTCAACTTTTACTTTAAAAGTTAAATTTGTATATACATAGGCGGAATTAAACAAAATATTCTATTCCGTTCATTTAATAACGGTGTAATCTGTGTGTACATAATTTGTACTATTGTTCCAATAAACTTATGTCTTACAATGTAGATATTTTGAAGCTTTTATAACATTTTTAAAGTCATAAATTATCTGCTTATGATAAAATTTAAATTATAATTTCATACGAGATATTTTAACATAACTTATAAGCGACAGCGGTTTCTCCGTTTCAAATTTTGGGAGATCCTGTCGTGCAAATGTGATGATGCCGTGGAAGTAACAGTTCCTCATTTTCTGACGGATTGTCCTATAAATTTAGGCTTGAGGTATGATTTTAGGCAGGAGAAAAGCTTAAGAATAGATACAGCTAAACTACCCGAGATAATAAAAAATAAATTAGTTAAAAGTGACTACATAAATTATTGTTTAAACATATATACTCGTAAAATAGTAAACAGTAGAAATTAGGTAAGGAAAGTAAATATTACTTGATATATTATATTTCTGTTAATATAAGATAATTAAATAGCATAAGTATAGATACAATGTAAAAAGAAAATAGAAGTAATGATAAAAAAATATACATAGCCCAAATTGGTAGTGAATATATTATAAATAATAGGATAAAGTGAATCTCTGTATAATATATCATGGAAAATGCGAATAAAAAAGTATAATTTATAGAAATAGAAATCACAGCAGGAGAGGAAAACGGAGCCCAACTTTCCCAGGGAAAGGAGCAGTGTTGGCGCGGTCACGGAATGTGCGAAAGTATTCCCACTTATGATGCTATGACGTAAAATTTGCATTAATAGAGATATTTTTTTAAAATATGTTTTACATTGAATCTTCTCGATTGTCCATGTTAACATTGGTTTATTAAGAGTTCTGCTGTCCTAGGATCAGGTCCTACACTTCACATGAAGAAGACATTTATAATTTAATTTCATATGTGAAACGTTTATACTTTAGTCTCTAGCAATTTGGTTCTCTGAAGGGAATCGAAAGTATACTCAACTAAAAAAAATCGGTTAATGAAATTTATACATATAATAACATCGTCAAATATTTTAATAAGTTATACGATATTTTCTTTAATATCGTATAACTCATTAAAATTTTAATAATCTTTCTTTCATGTAAACTAACCACAGATCACTTGATAGTAAATGACAATTTAGTTTATAATAATTATAAATATGGCTCCAATGATATTAAGGTTGTTTTAAGTAGAACGCGTATTATTAACACATTTAATATATACCAGTAACTAAATAAGCTCTTGCTCTACATTCAAATATTCTATTAGTTATTATCAGCAAATACTTTACTCTTATCGTATTCCAGTGGCAGGTGTAGTGTATATTCCATTTACCTCACCACAATAAAGCGTTGTAACAATATACAATAATTGAAAACATAGTATGCGTTTATCGTGATAATAAATTTCGATATCTCAATTGCATGTTATTTACGATAATTATCTAATTGAACATGAATAACACAGTATGTGTATGCGCTCTAAATTTATTGGTGTTATTATTAATTTCTTTTATGATAAAATAAA
Source organism: Ornithoptera priamus (assembly GCA_029034505.1). Taxonomy (NCBI): domain Eukaryota; kingdom Metazoa; phylum Arthropoda; class Insecta; order Lepidoptera; family Papilionidae; genus Ornithoptera; species Ornithoptera priamus. The sequence goes on along the minus strand of JARDWD010000219.1, from coordinate 1,817,912 downwards.
AGGTAGTAGTAAACCTTTCAAATTTTTATGCCAGTTTTTCTGTACTGTCGGTAATAGATTTCTTCTTTAGAGTTTGCTTTCATAGGTACCAGAAATAATGTATAAATTCTATTCTATTCTTTTCTTTTATAAACTCTCTGTAACTCGTTTCTCCAGTGTTGAGAGCCACGAATTCTTAGTGGCAAAATGCTTCTTTTGATGTTATGTCAGCTCTTTCTGATCTCCGCCTTACGTTTTTTATTTTATATCTTTTATGTAATTGAGATGAAATATGAAACTTAAACAAGATTTATTTTATTTTATAAAAGATACAGCTCAAGTTACCACTCGTAGTATCAACGGATTTAACTTCAAATAGACCGGGACATTAAATGATGTTTAATTATATCACTTATCGGTGATTTTGTTTAACTATTTTAATACTTTATATTAGTCAAAGCTGCAGTTAATATTATCATTAAAAATATAATATTCATTTTAAAAATAACCGTGAAAAGGAACGTGAAGGATAATTTTCAAGGTATAGGAATTGTCAATAAATGTCAATAACTCGACGTAAAATATTTCACTTCGCATGTATAAATCATAGTTTCTTAATTGATTATACGGTGGTGAAATACTTCTATCGCGATCATCATTATCATTAATTAAAAATTTAAAACGTTTAGTCTTTGTTAAATAAACATTATTCGTGAAAATTTGCTTGAAACAGTTCTGCGTATAACTACATCAATGGTTGTTCAATGCAAAATGACGTCCAAATTACCTAAAAAAACATTAAATTTAAAACAAGTACGAAGAGAATATACATATTTTTTTGTATTTCTTTTTGTTGATTACTATAGTAATGTATTATTTTCTAATTTCAGTTCCTCTTACGTCAGGAAGTCATGAAGCTGTATAGAGACGTATTCAGGATGTTAAGGAATATACCAGACGAGAAGATGCGATCGGAACTTAAGGATTGGGCGAAAACTGACTTTAAAAATAACAAACATCACACTGATGAGGCTGCTATAAAAAGCATGTTGTATTATGGACGAAAATCACTCAAAGATTTGGAAAAATCAATAACACTTAGCAAAAGTTAAAGTAGAAATTATGTGGAGCGTATACATTTTAATGTTTGTTTAACTTTGTGATTTTTTTATATTACTTTTGAGTAGTATATATATCCTCATTGCTTATTATAGGTATATTTTACTGTGGTAGTAGTTTATTAATTTAGTTGCAAGGACAGTAAATTTAGGATTAGATCTTTCATTGTAATAGCAGGACTTAATAAATTTAGTTACTATGATTTGCTATGTTATGAAAATTAAATGACTAATTAAAATTTATTGGAATTATTATGTTATGGTTTGATTACTTAATATTTTAATTTAACCTGATAAAATTTGAAGAAAATATTGAACAAAAATTTATTATAAGTTTAAAAGGAATATGGGGATGAAAGTTCCTTTATGAATACTTCTTGATGAGCAGTAAGCACTTAAAAATACTTATCTTATTGAATAATCTGGTATTAAGTCAAAATAATATTCATATTCACCTTTGAAAATCCTAACAATCTACTTACCTGTCATGCAAGTTAGCTGATAGAGAAATAATATTTGACATTGCCTGTACTTTCTTTTATTTAAATGATTTCTGGGTGTGTTATTTGTACAATAATTTAATCAATAAAAATAATACCACTATAAATGTTTTATACACTTTTATTATACATTAGCCTATGATACAAGAAGAGACTACTACATACTACATACTCATAAAGCACCCCTATCCTATTGCTTGTGCAACAATATCAAAATAACAGTATAAAAACAAAGTAATATTTCATATTAAAACAATTGGATAAAATAAAAAAAAAAACAAAACGTGAGGTGCTTTACTGTTCTTATTGCAGAATTAGTTTTCTATAAATATTTCCTTATAAAATATGTATATCAATATTGGTATGGTAACACCAGTACCGACAACTACAGTGAATACTGTAAAAAATGTGACGAAATCACCATTCTTATTCAAATACTTAGCTAATATTTGTATCAGACTTCTTGCTATATGATGACCGTCAGTTCCATAGCATGGCACAACATTCAAAAATCCTATTCCCATTGAAAAGATAAAAATGTACCTCAGGAGTTTCTCAAATTGAGAAGGTGAAAAAATTGATACCAATGATATGCGAGGAAAGTATTGGTCAATAAAAACTGTTTGATGTAAGTCCTGAGGTACACCCAAGTATAACACTGCATTATCATCTTTCCTTTCAATGATTATCAAGTATGTGTGGTTGTTTAGAGATGGCTTTAAACAATGCATATTATGAGAACAGCTATATCCATCTTGCTCCATACATCTAATTAATTTATTTTTAACCATGTCCCTTGGTTTCAAACAGGAGTACTGGCCAGGTAGTACTGAATCTATAACAACTTTTGGCTCCATGTACTCAAAACATAAGCTGTACAAATCATCTTTTCTGCAGCATTCAACAACATCATTCTCTTTAACCGTCTCCATCATTATTTCATCATTTTGAGCAACAAATTCAGCACTTGTGCAAATGCCATAACGATCATGAGCTGAGTGGAGGCAGTTCACCCAATCATTAGCATTTTTAATTGTGCACCCATTCACACTAGTAATAACATCACCTACATTAAATCCTCTAACTTCTTTCAAAGGAGAATCTTCAGTTAAGTCTACAACCTTTACACCTATATCAGTCTGATAAGCTATGCTAAATAATATAGGTGCAGCAAAGAAAAACAACATTGCCATGAATGCTAAAGCAATATTGTGCCATACACCAGCACAGTAAATTTTTAGTCGTTTAGTTATTGCAAGGCTATTGAGCTGTTCAGTATTAAGATGAACAAAAGCTATTGGAATAATCGCAAATACATAAACACCCACAGCCATTAAGGGAACATCTTCTTGAGCAGCTGCCAGAGCATGACCCAACTCATGGAAAACACTACTTAATCCAATAGCAAGGAAGTACACCCAGAAATCTGATGCAGGAATATTAACTCCTGGCAGAACACCCTTTATTTCTGGTATGTTGTTGATTTGTATGGTCTCATAAAAATGTTCAAAAATAAACGTAAGTAGTATCCAGAGAGCAAACGGTAAGAAGAGCCATACAGTAAAGAAATACCCACAAGCAAACCATTTTCGAAGGATTCTTGTTAGGTTCTTACTCCAACGATACAGAAACCTATTAAATGCAGCAGTGGTCCAAGAAAAGTTAAATACTCCAACTTTTAAACCAGTCCCTTCTAAGAATGCATAATACGGGTAGTGCATGCAACTCTGAAAAAATAAAATAAAATATTGAGATACTGGTAAGGTAAACATAACAATATTTTTGTATATATACACACCTTGAAAAATGAATCGAAGAACCATATTACTACATAAAAAGCTAACACAAATGAACAAAGAATAGCGAATGACATGTTTGATTCACTAATATTTATATAAATTTATAAAACATCTCCAAGTCCAATACCTGGAAGCCGGCAAGATAAAAATCGATATATTGAAATGCAGACTTAACTGTCAGATTATCACAGATGAGCAGACGTTTCTGATTTGTATTAAATTGTGAAGTATTTATAAAATAATGTTATATATTGTCTAATTTATTTGATGACAAAAATAAAATCGTAAGTTATATAAATAAACGAAAACTTTGATGATAAAGTTTCATGTTAAATAACATTTTTTTTGTTTATAAAGTAGTTTAGGTGAATCTAAAAGTACTATAAACTCTCCTGGTATAAATTAAAAATATTTATTCTATCACGGTGTAATTATGTTTTATTATAAAACGCGTGCATTGTTTATTTTAACAATGTAATCGATATTATTTATTTTGATGCCTTTGATGTTTTGTCGATTAGTGATCGTTCATCACTAAGTGTTATTTTGCAAATGTCATTGATATCTCGACAGATTTGTGATTTGTGAACCAAGTGGAAGTTGACGGACGCGTTGTGTGTGAGGATCGAAATAAAAAATTGTGACATTTTATCATGTGAGTGATGAGTTGTACCGAAAATGAAAGTGGCCCTTTTGTCGTATTCTTCCTACCAGCGGTTCTCGGCTGCCTGACCATATTATTGGCTAGGCGCTGGGCTTATTCGCAAGTTAGCAATACCTCGTCCACAGCTGTTTCTAGACGGCGAAAAATAATCAAAGATCCGCTTATAAAGCGGCCTTTGCCGCCAATCGCCAGTAAAATGGTGCCACCAGGAACGAAAAAAGCCGCTGGAGTCACAAGAAAGGTTTGAATTTTATTTGTAACCTTCCACTTAAAGTACTATGTAAATATATCGGTAATATATTTTAGGGTTATCGTCATCATAACTTATTCTTTATTGTTATCGGAATGTAATAATGTAAGCACTGTGTAATAATTAACGAAAATATCATATGGGTTTATTTAAATCATTGATATAATTTAGTAGTCTGACTTAAACTAACAAATTTGTTATTTTTTATTGTTATTCTTTTATTCTAAATCAAAAATAGTTTAATGCAATGTTTTTAATTCATAAACTGTTATTAATATGACATTTATCCTATAATTCTTTCCAACAAGCTTTTATATATCTAAATCTGAATTTCATATGATGATATAAATCACAGTTGACCACTCTTAATTTTCTATTTACCTACAGTAGACTAAAACTTGATTGGCATTTCAAGACCCAACTACAATTCAACAACCAAATGTTAACAAAATGATAAACAATTTTAATACTAAAGCAAATTAGTTTAAAATTTAAAAGCAATCGTTAACTATCAATGATAAAGTTTTTATAGTAATGAAGTTTTGTATTACAATTTTTTATGTTATCGAATAATAATAATATATAATGTAGGATAATACTAGTTTATTCTTATTCCAGGGTGTTGGATCAATGACAGAAGAGGAAATGAATGGTGGTGGTAAACGAATGTCCCGTACTACTCGTTTATCATCAACAGTAACACACTCTGCTATGTCAGGGACTGACATAAAGTTATCTGATGGCATGTTACAACCTAAACACATACCATTCCCATATATACCACAGGATGGGGAACTGCTGTTTGAATTTATGACTTTTATGTTTACACTTGTGGCTGCTGGATTGCAGTTCCTAAACTTGTATAGAACGGCATGGTGGTTACCACATTCATATACTAATCAAGCAATGGTGAGTTTTAATCATATTTATAGTCTTATTCTCTATTTATAGGAAAAGTGTCACAAGTGACCAGTACATTGATTAAATATTAAAACATAATGAAATATTTATTGCAAATCTCCTTCAAATTATTTGGTAATAGTTAACTTAATACTGTATATATGAGAAAAGAGAAAAAAACATATATAGAATATCAATTGTTAAGCAAATTTTATTCATTATTACTTTAAATAGTATTAGTAAACAAAGCTTATTTCTACACACATCATTAAATTATTTACATTTAAGTTATATAACCACCTTGTGCAGTAAAAGCTGTCACAAACTTTCTGAATTTTTTGGTCTTGCTCTTATCTTCAGCAGTTTTTCTTGTAGTTTTACCAAGTTAAGATCTATTATAATAAATTACTAGACTTCTGAAACACACACAATACAAGACATTTTACCTGTTAATGTATTGCTACTTGGCATTATGAAAACGTTTAATTTAGAACATTCTGATCGGAATGGTTTTGTTAGTAAAAATATTGTTATATTTTTAAGCTGTAATTAGAAAAATTGTTACATTGCATAATGTGTAGAAATTGAATATGTATTGTTCACTTTCAGAACTTTTATTTAATAGAACCTCATCTTGTGGCATTTATAGTGATAATAATCAGTCGAAGATTGCTTTTAAGTTTAACATTGGCGGTACTAAGATTTGTCCTTGCTCCTAAGCTATTGCCACATGCCACAGTTGCTGTAAGGTAAGTAAAATATGAAGCCTATACACTCAATTTAATTTCAAAGATCAATGTAAATATATTGTGGTGGTACTACCCACTTAGAAACAAAGAAAAATATCAGTTTCTTTTTAATGTAATAATCAATTCAAGAACATAATTGTTGCTGGAAATCGGATGAAATGCAGCATGCATTATGCTGGTCATGTTCAAAATGGTATATAAATCTTGAATTTGAAGAAAATATTTTTTTTTTAATATTTTCAGGATGTTCATGCTTGGAGTTATTTTGGGAGCCCTAGCATGGAGTACATATTTCATTGCAATAAAGTACCAATTAGTTGAGACAATTTACCTATTTTATCCGTAAGTATGGTTTATTATGTTTTAGGTTTTATATTTTAAATATATTTTTTATTTTTATTAAAATATCGATTAAACTATTCCAGTCTTGAGTTATTGTTTTCATTTGATAGTCAAACAGTGTACTTTTTTATGCTTTAAAAATGTTATCCACTGCCTACCAGAAGCATATTTTCTAATAGTGCAAGGAATTATCAGAACTAACTCACAGCACTTAGTAATTAGTATGACATTAAACATTGTAAAATGTATCTGATAAAATAACATTATTATACACTGTGATTGTTAAAAGTCAATTTGAATATTAATGATTTCAGGGCAGTGTTGTACTTCCTGCTGTTTGGTTTTCAATCAGGCCCATTCTTGGAGCTGAATGGGGACAGCCCGCCACTACATAGCTGCTCGCATGAGCCCCACCACGCGCGCCACGAGGCGGACACGTTGACTGCAGATTTCAATATGCGACTAATAAAAATACTATTCAACTCGCTGATAGAGGCCTACTATACTAGCTTCATACCATGCTGTTTTGCACAGGTGTGTTTTTTTAATATTGGGATAAGTCTGATAGTCGACAGTCGTCCATAGAACAGCATTTTTTTTGTCTATGTTCAGTACATAAAATCTTTGCCGTGTGGTATATGAATGGGTTGACATTATGAATGTGTTTTTTTCAGCCGTATCTGTATTACGACATATACGCGGCGACGCAGCAGGTGGGGCTGGTGCTGGGCGCGCTGTGTGGCCGTTACTCCGCGCAGCTGCTGTCCGCCGCTTACTGTGATGTTTCGCACCGCGCCGCTCTGCACCTCGGGCGCTGGCGGGTTGCGCCACCGCACAGTAAGCACTCCTTATTATTAATTGATAAACTTCCACAAAAAGGCCGTAGATGGGGAAGCACGATTGTCGGACGTAATCTCGTACAGTAATGCTGTCAATTTAACAATGACGATAGTGGCTGGCCAAGACAATAAAAAAAATTTCTCATCATGACCACTTGTTTAATATTAGAAATGATAAATATAGCAGTAAAAAAAAATTACTAGTGGTAGGTCCCTGTTGCCTGAGACTGTATAGACAGGTACCACCACAGCGCCTATTTCTGCCGCCAAACAGTTATCTGTAAACATTACTATGTTTCGATTTGAAGGGTGCTATAGGTAGTGAAATTAGTGGGGTAAACTTTTTGTCTCAAAGCGACGAGCGCAATTTGTTGCTATGTATAGCATCCTAACTAGCACTACGTTGGTATGGGCGGGCGTATCACTTACTATCAGGTGAACATCCCGCTCGTCTTGTGTAATAAAAAAAGGGGCAGATGTAATGCCTATATTAAATTGGTAAATATAATACAACACATATCTTCTCTCTCCTGCCCTTTTCCCAGCTATGTGGGGTCGGCACAGTATGTACTTCTCTTCCATATCCCTCTATCAGCCGTCATATCTGAATTCATACTCTTCTTACACATGTCATCTTTCACACTCTTCTTCGATCTTCCTTCACTCTTATGACCATTCACGTTCATTCTCATTACTTTCTTAGTTATATGTCCTTCATCCCTCCGCACAACATGCCCGCACCGCGCTAGCCTCTTGCTCCTCAATTTTTCTGTCACTGGTGCAACTTTCAGACTACCTTTAATACAACGCACATATAACAAAGACAAAACTATAGTAATGTATTTGTCTGTTGCAGGTGCCGAGAGCACCGTACAGTGGTCTGGGGCGCGGTGGTGGTGCGCAGGTGCCCGCGTGCGGCTCGATGGCGTGGAATACGTGGCGGGGGCACAGCACGTCGCCGCGCACCCGGCGGACAGGCACCACGCCAGGTTCTATGTGAGTGTATGCAGCTGCAACCTCATTGTCACTAAATACCATGGGAAGTTATTGTTGGTGTTAGCCCATTGTAAATAAAAAAAACTTGCATGGCTAGTTTTGATTTTTTAATCTGTTTTAAATTGTTTCTTTCTACTATCAATAAAAAAAATGATTCAATATTTCTCTACATTTGGTTTTGTTAAAGAATCTTTGGTTAAAGATTAAAAAAAAATAGTATGCGAAAAGAATGTTTTCGTATAAAAAAAATTGTTGTATTGTGCTTATTGCATTGCTCAGATAGTTTAGATCAGTATTTCTCAACCTTTTTTGTGCCATGCCCCACCTTTGCCTTTCTACTGGGTGTTAGGAGACCGCTTCCGAAAACGAAGACAGATGATAGCATTAATGACATCTTTGATGATGGAACGGAAGAATAATCGATTGTGATTAAAAAAAAAATCATATTTTTACTACGTTTTATTAGCATTATTTACGCCAATTAAAATGCTCCGTGGCCCTATGATACTTCGAGTTCCCGCCGCGCCTGTTCGTTCGTTGATCCGAACATCAGCTGTTTTTGATTTTGTGTTTCATTGCTGGTTTTTTTTTTTACCAAAGTAATGTATTTTTTATTAAAACTATCGTTTCATTTAGCTGTTCTAACATGATGGAGCGAAAATTATGCTAATAAAACATTTTAAAAATATAATTTTTTTTAATCAGGATCGATTATTTTTCCATCCCATCGTCAAAGGTGTCGTTAGTACTATAGTCTGTCTTCGTTTTCTGAAGTGATCTCCTAACACCCAGTATAATTCTTATGCCCCCTATGTAACATACGTTATTTTTTATATTAAAAAATTTAATAGAGAAATCACTAAGAAATTGTTAGCGAAACACAGTACCAAAGAATTTTCAAAATATTTAATGAAATTGAAATTCAAAGTCCAAATAATTTTAATGAAGATTTTTCTATATTAATTAAACTAGGGTCAAATTGAAACAGTTTCAAATCAATCAAGTGTTACATTTCAAGAAGGAATGTTTGGATGTGCAGGACAATATTTCCACATATAAACTTACACTGCAGAACATGGACTTCCTCTAAAGATGGTAATTGCTACATTTGGCTGATGGATTGGCTGCATAAAATATTCCAATAATAGTTCCGGGGAAAGCATCTATCACTCTCCACAATATGCTGAAGATAATGTTGGAGATATACTAACCTGCACTATATATTGTATGTTACAGGCCGTGTTCATAAACCCGTCGACGTTGCTCTGCCTACTGCTCTGCCTGCAGCTATCACTGGTGGTGGTGCAGCTGTGCTTGCTGTTCTCCTCAATAGCGTGGCACAACTTGCTCGCGATTGTGACCCTGCTGTTCATAAATTACTACACACTGTTCAAGCTGGTGCGGGACTATCTCGTCGCTTGGAAGGTGTACAAGGCGGAGAATATGATACAGGACAAGAACGGCTCTGTACTCGCGACTAATTGAAACAGAAATCGTGGATCCGTGTGTAGGCTTGCGCGCACACAACTACGTAAACCTTTCGAACTGGACCGGTTACTGTGGTACGCGCACAAAATTCTAACTAGTAATGCATTTCACGTAACTACGTCTGTATCCTTGTCGTATTTTATTCTGCGTCAAAGAGGAATGTTCACCTGATGGATACACATAGCATGACAAGCATGACAGTATTGGGCTCGCATCAATACAACACGTCTCGATACTCCAGTATCATTAACTTCAGCACCCTTAGAACTGCAACTCAGTAATGTTTGCACACTACTGTTTAGCGACGGAATTATGCGCTGCTACTTACGCCAACAAACTAATGTCAAACTTCCTTCCTGTCACGACAATAATACATACATTAACTTTGTTGCGATATTTATCATTCAATAGCCAACGATGAATAGCATTCAGTTCTGTGATGTCGCAATAGTTAACTCATCATTAAAAATGAGAATATATATTTGTTTAAGGCATAAGTAATATAATTATATGATACAAACCTTTTATATTCAATTTATATATAATATCAATTAGCCATATTAGTTTGTGCAGCAGTCGCACTCGCTAAATGGGTTCATTCCTCACTGAGCTCATGATGAGATATCCACCAACCCCCACTAGTGTTAGCATGGACTCTTCAAGAGAAAACTTCGATCCCATCAGTGAAAACATAAGGGGGCTGTTTATTATTATTATTTGTATAATCTAGCCGGTACAGGTAGTTCACTGAAATGCATTAGTCAAAAACGATCCGTTATTCAAATTAATTGTGTCAATTGTACTTAATGATTAGAATTTTGCGCTCATTATTCGTTTTAAGTAAAAGTTTCGAACAAAAACTATTTCTAAAAAAAAACATGGAATACGCATTGGAAGTTATAAGACTGATGTGAACTAAGCCATTTTGTTTTTTTTTTTAAAAAATAATTCCTTACTGTGTTAAGTGTTATTTTTGTGAAGGCGACTAAATAATCTTTAATTTGTAAGTTTCATAATATAACCTCACAAGGTGTATGTGACGCAATTACTTGTAAACAATTGCCATAGACAAAGAGGAAAGTGATTTCCATGTACCACAGATAATGTAATGATTACATTGTTTTGATCGGTTCGCTGTGTTATGGTTCGCTTGATGACTATATATCATTTGCATGTGTCAAGAGGTACTCCAAAATAATCTAGTCACCGAACACAAATGTAACCAGAAAATGTGATTAAAAATGATTGACAGATGTATACTTTTATTTTCTGTATATATTGGATCCCTCTTTTGCTTCCCTACTGCTGGTAAGGTTTATTGCCAGAGACCGTCCAGGTCGGTACCAACTCAGGGCCTATTTCTGCCGACAAAGAGTAGTGTGCAAACATTATTGTTCTCTGGTTTGAAGGATGTTGTAGCTTGTGAAGTCACTGGACTTATCTTTACATTTTATAACTCAACATGTGTGTAATATGTAGAGCAGGCGTGTATCTTTAACCATTAGCTGAATGTTCTTGTCTCTTCACTTAGTAAATTAATATAATAATATAATTTATCAAGTGAAGAGTATATGAATAATATAATATATAAAATATATTTATTTTTTCAATATATTTTATCAATTATATTTTTTAATTTAATGAAGCTCATGTAGTATAACACTACACTATCATTAGAGGAAGGTACTTCTTGGTATCGTATTATTTTGTGGATACATTGCTTATGTATGCAATGTAGTCACTATCACTTAAACATTGATAAAAAAATATCTTATCTATAGTCAATATACCACAAGCAATGATTAATATGTTGATAATGTTTGCCGGTTATACAACAGCCCCGTCTTGAGTTCATCGTTATTGTTAGCGGACAGACGTCCACTGCTGGACATAAGCCTCCTCCAAAGATCACATCGAACACTGCCAGCATCGAGCTGCTTTCCACAACTTTCACCAGATCGTCGGAGCACTTAATGGATGGCTTGCAAACACTGCGTTTTTCGGTACGCGTTCGCCATTCGAGAACCTTGGTGCCCCATTGGCTGCCAGTCCTTGGAGCGACAGTCCATGGTCACTTAAAACTAGCAATATTTTTGACTATATCGGTGACCTTGTTCTCGTGCGGATTTCCTCATTTCAGATTCAGTCGTGCAGGGAAACCCCGAGCATAGTTCTTTCCATTGCTCTCTTGAGTTCAGAAAAATAATTTTCTTAAGTCCGTTTTATGTCCAGCAGAAAAAAATACTGGAATTACTATAGGATATGCCTGTGGTTAAATGCTTAAGCCTTAAGACAGATATTACTGTGTTGTACTGGGGTGCCTCATGTTGTACAGTTTGGTTGTTTGCAAGGTATTTAAATAAGCGCTAAACTAACTACCAGCTTCTTCGTAATAATGGCATTACAGCATCGCTGCATTCCAATATATACAGAGTGAGAGAATAAGGCAGAGCATGATTAACCATCCACTATATCATTATGTTAATACTGTGTGAAATTGTGGTCATGTGTTAGCCATTCTAGATGGAACAAGAGTGTAAAATTAAAATAAAATAACACAATTGTTTAATTTTTACATTTATTTTATTAATACCCATGATCCTGTCTTGTCGCTGTCATTAATTTGAATTTTCATTGCCTTCATTTTATCTCTTACTGTATCACATGCAGTCAGTAACTCTTTGTCCTTACGTACTAAAGCATTATGCCTGACTGTGTGCCGGAACTCCACTAGAGTGTCTACTAAGGAGCCGGATATACTGTTTTCCGAGTTGTCTTTTAGTTTCAAGCCGAATTTTTGTAAGATATCAGTAATATATTCGGCAGCTAATATTACAGGAATTGGATAGTGATCCCTAGTGTCAGCCTTTATAATTTTATTTGTGGAAGTGACTAAGTTTAGCAGAGAATTTATGCAGGATGCAGTATCGAAATCTGACTTTAATGCTTCAATATTACTGACTTCAATTTTTTGCAGTTCGTGTAAAAATTTATTATTATAATTACCATGACCTGTGTTACTATTATTTACATATACAGAAACATCTTTAAGGAAATATTTAAACTTATTTAGCACATTTTCTGCAGTTTTCATAGCTTCATTTGTGTATTCCATTGGATACCTATAGTTAGACATAAGACACGCCATTCTGAATGAATCTGCCGTATAGTTCTGAAGAAATTCAGGTATTAATAAAGTATTTTGTAAAGATTTTGACATTTTCACATCTTTAAAGTTTAAATGTCCAACATGAATCCAATAGTTTGCCCACTGCCTTGTGTTATGAAAAGCACATGACTGAGCTTCCTCATTTTCATGATGTGGAAACTGAAGATCAATACCTCCAGCGTGGAAGTCTATTTGTGAACCAAACACCTTACTAACCATAGCAGAACACTCTATATGCCAGCCTGGCCGTCCCTTACCCCAAGGAGTCTCCCAAAATGGTTCTCCTGGTTTAATTCCCTTCCATAGTGCAAAATCCATATTATTTCTTTTCTCACTAGTTGTTGGTTCTACACTCTCTTGCATATTTTGTAGTTTACCATAAGAAGGGAATTTGGTTGTATCGAAATATACTGAACCATCTTTAGTAGTGTACGCCATGTTGGACTCGATAAGACTAGTAACAAATTTTTGTATTGTCGGCATATAATCCGATACCCTGGTTATAATCATCGGTTTATCTACATTCAAGCTTTTTAAATCCAACCAGAATTCATGTTCGTAATTTTTTGCAATTGTTCTATAATCTGTATTAGTATCAGCAGCTTTTTTTATTATTTTGTCATCGATATCTGTGATACCCATAGCGGTGACGAGTTTTATATTAAAAAAGGACTTCAAAATCCTTTGTATAATATCTAACTTCACATAACAGCATGCGTGGCCAATGTGAGCAGAGTCATATACAGTGGGGCCGCATGAATACCACGTAGCGATGTTTGGATCATTTAAAATCATTGGTACCTTTTGATTCGCAACACAATTGTAAATATACGCTCCAGTAGGATTTCCGTTTGGCATTAACCATTTTGTATCTTTGAATGATTTTAAACTGCATATGTGTGAAAGTTTCCTTTTAAAAACATTTTTTATAAAAGGTTTTATCATTTCTCTTAATAAATTTCGTAACAATAACAACAAAGTTCCCCACTGATAACAGCTGATTGTCAAAATACATCGATCATTTTGATTTCATAAGAATCCGTTCCTTTCGTACTGAGATCTATGTAAGGTAAAGTTAAAAATAACAAAACGAAAATGAGTATTATTATCTTAATTTAAATTGATATACATTCCGACATTGGTCACTGTTATAAACACAAATATAGACATAAATATAAAAGCTTTTAAATATTATCTGGGAAGAATCTGTTTTCGTTGTTACCTTTGTCGTTTAATATTAAAAGAGAGTAATGTCAAAATGTAAAAAAGTAACCTTTCCATGTTATAAATATTATGATATAAAAACTCCTTGAAAAATGGTTGTGTTTGGTCCAGACGACGTAAAACTAGAGGACAGTTCACCTTGTGCTGGTCTAAGGGCGGATCTTAAGATGTGTTTATTAAATAGCAGTTGTTGTCAAGTGGTTAGTTTTATATCATTTTAAAATTATTGCTTCTGTGTGTTATGTATATCACTTTGATAACAATGATTTCTTTAAGGATAAAAAGACTCCAAGGGAATGTTTGAAAAATGGTTTGGTCCCAGATGAATGTTTGCAACTACGACAGACTTTTTTCGAGTGCAAGAGATCACTGGTAAATTATGATTTTTTTCATTTATTTATTGTTTACACTAAATTACAATAATTTTACAAAAAAAATACAGAGTTTATATGACAAAAAAAAAGAATGAGAGTGCAGTAACAATGTTTACACATTTGAGGCGTTGTTATCACAGTAATTGTACTAATTAATGCCATTATTACCTTTTCAACAATAATATGATAGTTCAGTCTGTTCAGTAAATGAAAAAAGGTATCAAACATAATGATCCAGTGAAAACCAAAGATGTCATTCCTAGTGAGGTATAAAGAGACCTATAGTAGCCTGAAATTTATTAATATAATTCTGTATTTTCTTCCAATAACAATAGTAGAAAATGGTTTTGGTTAAATAAAATACTGTTTTTGTTTCAGCTTGACAATAGAAGAAGATTTCGTGGGCACAAAGGATATTGAAATAAACCTTAGAAAATATTGTTTAGTAATTAGTGTTATTTTCTTTTAAATATATAATTAAAAACGAAAAGATATGATTTCTTTTCTTGTTGTTTTGCCCAATTTATGTATAAACTATCCAGAAACGTATATATTGTTTTGGTGAAGATTATAATTTTCCTTAATATTGTGAAGACAATATAAAAAAATGGTTTTCTATGATGATCATAACAAAGGCATTAAAGGGAGAGAATACCGTTGTTTGCTTATATTAAAAAAAGGAGAACTGCTTTTGTTTAAATCTGCTGTATTTTTAATATGGAGGAAAATATATTAATACTGCCATTTATGATATAAGAAAAAATTTGTTAAGAATAGGGCTCTCTAGCGGTGGTTGTTTTGTTAATGTTTTAATATTTTTAGGTAATTTTATAATATTTACCTATCACTATCATGTCTCAGGTTAGTATGGCACTATATGTATTTATACAGACTTGTGAGCTATATACACTATGAATATACAACATATATATGATCTGAATACATATTATACAATAAGTAATGGTGCTTAACCTCTTAAGAAGAGTAAGAGAGTTAGTAATTTTTTACTTTAGTATCAACCTTTTTATATATGGGGACAATTCTAGCTTTTTCCACTCATTTGGGAATTGACCAGTGCATAAGGAGTGGTTAAATATTAGTGTTAGTGACGAATTAATAGCAGTGCACCTCCTAACGAACAAAGGCGGTATATATTATCCAGTCCAGCGCCCTTGCATACATTAATACATTTAATAGCCTTCAGGACCATATTTTCTATAAGTATTAGTTGTAAAAGATCATTCAATTTCTTACTATTTTAACTTTTAACTATCTGTACTCCCCCCAGCAGGTTCTCGCCCAGTGGTGGCGGAGGGGCTTAGTAACCTTGGCGGGGTCGCCCATGGTGAAGAGAAGACGAACCGACCAGGCTAACCCGCGGCGAATGGTCGGCCCGAGGCGGCCGCTCAGGTTAGAGCACCGGTTGAATAACTGGTGCTCACCGTAGCGGCCAGGGGCTACAGGGGCGGCTTTATGTTGCCCTTTGCGGCCAGGCTGCAGGGGCGGTTTCATACTGTCCCTTGTAGCCGAAGTGGAGTCGCGGAGGGACTACCCTCTGCAACTAACCGGTGTCGCACCCGTGATGCGGCGGCGGTGGGACCGCGGGGGAAGAGAAGCGTCGGTACAATGATGCGCCGTTCTCCCTATCCTCCTCAGCCGTTTAACGGGTGGCGGCGGGCCCAACATCGGATTCGCCGCAGGAAGCCGAGAGAGTTTTTGCTCTTGTCTCTCATGGCCTCTGGGCGACGGGTTCGGGGGAATCCGTTGCCTTCCTTTCCAAGCTCCCGAACTCGTCGCCCGGAGGCCATGGGGGCCACGGAAGAAAACCTCTCCCGGCTCTTTGCGGCGAAGTGATGTTGGGCCCGCCGCTACCCGTTAACGGCCGCGGAGGATCGGAAGAACGGGGCATCGCAATACTGGAGGAAGGAGTATTCCTCTTCACCTGCGGCCACCTTGCCCACCGGTGAGTTCCAGTTATCCAATCTGGAGCAGCCGCTTCTGCCGGCTCTTCGCCTCGGGCCGGCCGGTAGGTTCCACTTCGCTTCACCGTGTGTCGGTCCACGGTTACTAAGCCCCTCCGCCACGACAAGGCGGGAACCCGTTGAGGGGGTGTTCCGCTGTTCGGTTCAACCCTCCCTCCCGAGGTGAGTCTGCGCAAGCGGCCAGCGCCGTTGGGGTTGCGAATGGTGCGAAAGCATTCGCGTAACCCCGCCATCAGGCGACGAGTTGCAACATCGTGGGGTTTTAGTCGGTGCAACTCCGAAATAACCTGTCCTTGCCCCTGCGAGGACGGGTATGCGCAGGCATTTCCGCCATGTTAATAAAATATATAAATATCTATCCGTGACAACGTTACAAGTGTAAACGAAAGAAAAGTGATCAGCAAATAGATTGACTATTTCCACTCCCGTCGTGGCAGTAGCGTCGTTCATACTCATAATGGCTGGAAATATAGTTTTTCTTTTATATATCGCTAGAATGATTTCGGATTTTTACATATGTCTGATTCAATTTGACGTATATAATAACCGAACCTTGATCGCGTTAGTTTATTGCATGTATGGCGCGATGTTTCGCATTTTAATTTATCGCGAACTCGGCTTTTTTCTTTTAAAAGTTTTCTAATCTGTTTGTTATCTCAACGAGAGTATTTCGAATGTTTAAGTTGACGCTTTGGTGCGTATTTCTCTATTTTATCAAATAAGTTATCGTAGAATGTTGAAACCATATTATTGACGTCGCAATCCTTAAATGTTTTAATCAAGACAATAGACTTGAAGTCTGCAATTATATCATTGTAATTAGCTCTATGAAAATTGAAACATTCGCGGTTACCCGGTTTAAGGTAGTTCGGATCGATACAAGTACAAGATGGAATAGATAACAGAATACAGGGGTTATGTTCGTCCAGTCTACTTAAGTGACCCATTGGGGCTAAAACAGAACATGCTTCCAAATTTGATAAAGCAAGATCTAAAATGTTTCCATTAGTGTTACCTATATTGTTGCACTGATAAAAATTGTTCAGTGTCATAAAATCTACCAACGAATGTTCACACGCTGCATGTTCCGGCGCGCCCTGGAAAGGCAGGCTTTATCCCTGCCTCCCGAGGTGGGGCTGCGAAAGCGGCTAGCGCTGGCAGCTTCGCGGTTGCGAGCGAAAGCGTTCCCGTGACTCTGCTATTAGGCAATGAGGCGGAACATCATGGGGGTTTTAGTCGGTGCAAGTCCGACACAATTCGCCCTTGCCCCCGCGAGGACGAGTATGCGTAGGCATTTCCTCCACATAAAACAAAAAAAAATTACTGAGGTATCGAAACTCAATATTTTGTGTATTAGCCGCCACGTCAGATTGTTATGGACGAGCGCATCACCTACCGTCAGGTGAACGCCCGCTCGTCTTGTCGCTTAAATGTATAAAAAATAAACTTTTGTAACCATCACCTTCACATGTTTTGCAACATACTTTAACTTGTATAACTAAATTCTACGAATCTTATGACGTTTATTTAATTACTATAGTAACTTAATTTTTTTCACATCTATTGTTGAAATTAAATAAATTGTGCTAAATCATAATTCATAACTTTTCATTTATTGTATACATGTGTCCGTAGACAGTCTACACGCGAGGTTTAATCTGAAGTAATCACTGGTTACAGAACTTTTTTTTTAATTCTGTTAAGGGAGTAGACGAGCGAGGGTTTAACTAATATATATATATTGCACAATATTACACCCGTCGCCTGAAATATAAAATGTTGAATCTCGTTACCCCAGTAATTTCATTAGCTATAGCGCCCTCCAATCAGGAACACAGTAATGTTTATACAGCACTGCGTGTCGGCATCAATAAGCACTGCACTAGACGACTTCCGGCAACAGAGACCTACTACCAGTAAAGACTTCACAATTTTAATGAAAAGGAAATAAAATAAAAGACAATATAAATATTTCTGTATTATTTTTATTATAAAAATAAATCAAAAAAATTTGGTTATTCTATATTCTGGAGCTTAGCCCTTAATAACTAGCTTTATAAGCTAACCAATGCGCAACAACTAGCTTACACTTAAAAATCTAAATTCGTACTGTATGTACACACATTGATGCAATCGATATAAAATCGAAATCAATAAGGCAGTGCCGGAACCGTCGGAATAATTGAGATTATAATCTTTAAATAATCTATCTTTATTTATTTTTTTAAATATTTAATAATTTCATCGTTGTACTAACAAGTAAAATGATTAATCGTGAAATCTATTTTTAAACTGGTCTGATCTGATGGCAACAATTTAGAAAATCGTTTAGGTACAGATAAATAACTTTATTAGGCTTATTGCAATTTGAATAAAAGAAACTGAATTTGTATATAAAAAGCATATGGTAGAACGCGACCAGGAGGACCTGCATAAGGTAAGTCACGACCTGTGCACGACAACAAGGCATTAGTTACGATTTGTACAAAGCACCGGACAGCTCACATCGCCTTGAGATTGAAAACATCGTTTTTTTTTTTTACTTTAGTACTATCAGCTACAGCGCTTTTCCAATCGTAACCGTAACATTTGCACACTGTAATTTGACGGCAGAAATAAATTTGCCGGTGGTACTTACGCTATTTCCGGTAAATAATGAACAGTATAAATTTAATTGACAAGTATTCAAGTAACCTTTAATAAGCACAGTAATTACGCGAAAACTATATCATATTTCTTTTTAAGAATTTCTCGAAAAATTTATGATCTCTTTAAGAACATTGTCAATTAATGACTTATAATTATATACTTAAATAACTCGAAGTAAACAGTGGTTACATGGATTTGTTACAACAATTATCAGCAAAAATGTAAAATAGTCCGTTCTGAAAATTCGTATTTTTTTATTCTATTCACATATTTTGTTATAAATTAACATAATTTTTTTGTAGCACTAATTAGAATATCGTTGTCTTTATAACCTGTTTGTTACAGCAGCACTTTGTGAACATGTACTGTGATAAAATAAAATATTTTCAAAGCAAGTTTTATGAAAATGTGTTTCAATTAATACGTCTTCAGACATTTTAATAATTCCAGCAATTGGAGTAGACTTAAAATATGTTGTTATATAATAATTTAAGTCTGTGTATGCCCGAGTTCAGAAATAGGAAACAATGGGCTGAACTTATGTCATGCTTTTTGATAATACATAAAATCATTACAATGAAAGCGGAAATTTTGATATGTTTCCAGGATATGTATATACATAAAAATAAAACCATGGTTAATATTTTTATAAGGAAACGGCATATTTTTCAAATTGATTTTCACCGAAATGGAAGACTATAAAAATTAAATCTTTTTATATTTTACTCTTTTCTGTACACAACTTTGTACTATATATTTAATTCAAGACAAAACCTATAAAATTTTAAAATTTATTTCAGACAGCACTATCAACAAAATAATAATGGATTTGCATGTTAATATTTTTATTTATTTAAAATGGATTAACACTTAATTCCATGGTGTTAAGTGACAATGAAGCTATATGTTGTCAGCAAACTCATCGATGCATCGATTAAAAATATTTAAGTTCACTCTTTTCATTTATCTTGCACCAAAAATGTAACCACGCCTTTTTATTGAGCTTTCAAGATTTATAATTGACTGAAGTTACACTTAAGATACGACCGAAGTAAATGTCGTGGTCTAAAGACCTTAATTATAATCCTAAGATGCAATAAAATTTCTAGTTATTACTTACCATATAAAATGCGTTTAACGTACTAAGTCATCGTTATTCTCACGTAGTTGTTTTGTGAATGATTATTATTTTTTTATATTAAGGAAATTACCATATTTGAAATATTTTAGCCTTTCTACGATTACGTTTAGCACTTATTCGAATCGTTCGTATAAACTACAAGCTTATTCAGAATAAAAACTTTTATTTACACCTAGTTTTTTGTTTTAATTTATTAACTCGACACGCTTTGGTAATTAATCACGCAAACATAATTCAGGTCGCGCTAAAAATATCCGAACGTAAACTGCAAGCCGCCATGTTGGTAATATACGTTGCTATGTATTACCAACATGACGGTATTTTTTTATGTTTATAATTTAAAAACAAGATGTGTTTAACGCTGAAAACATTAAATCAGTTTAATTAAATTTAAACTTAAGAATTTAGTTCTTATATTTAAAAAAATTAGTAGTGACAGAAATATTTGCTAAAGAAATTTTTAGACATGGCTTTTGGTAGATTGATAGAATTGAATGAATCAGTTTGAGAAGTAATGCAATGTAAATAAATAATTATTTTAATGAGTCAACTGTTGGGGCTCTGGCCCTTCTTCCACAAGGAAAGATTCTTAATTACACTGGACCAAGTTCGAGTCGATGATGAGACATGACCTTTAGAGCAGTTCTTGGAACATATTGGTTTCCCAGCGTTGTTCTTCACTGAAAGTTCAAGCTCGTTGGGGATGGGGATCCAACCGGCTATAATGCGATAAAAAACCTTTTGTGTTATTGACAATTTTAGCGCGACCTTTGTGGACAATATACTACTTAAGTAAAAATTTTTTTTTTGGTCCATTTTTCACAACTTGCGCGGATGCTCGCCAAGTGTAGATGTGTCGGTTGGTCCGAACATCAGAATTTAACATGTTCTTTACGACGTATAGCTTATCTTAAAATAAAGCAATATTTTAACGCCTTAATACTTATTTTTTTTTTGTTGGCAAAGATCGGCAATGTTTCGTAATATTTAAGCGTTAATCATTTCTAATACCCTACAATATAATTATTAAAAAATTCGCGAAAAGTGTTATTAAAATCTTAATCTATATTATTAATTATTGCAAATCGAAATATTTTAAAAATGTAAATAATATGTGAACGTCGCAACACGTCATTGCTTTTGCTAATATTATAATCTTTTATTGCAACTGGTAACATTTTACAACCCTATGTTATTGCAAGTCTAGACAACTTTCAAGGCCTATGCGGCCTTGCTCCTTCTACTAGAAGGTCTGTATGGGTTTGTACAGTCCGGTGTACCCGCAGAGACGGGCGCGGAGTGCCGTCACCAGCATGGCCGCGCCGGACAGATCGTCCAACAAGTTGGCACATTCGCATACCAACAAGTACATTTTGTCACCGTGCGTTGCTACGGATTTATGGAGCGCTATCTTCCTCATGCCGACCGTGTGCGGTAAGTGTCGGTACAGCATCCTCGCTCCCGTCCAGTACAGCCAGTTCCTCTCGAAGCGCTCACCGTCGTCGCCTTCAAATACCTGTAAAAATTAAAAATCTACGTTAATGTGTATAAGATAAACTTGGAATGGATTCAAATTTATAAGTAAGGTTTAAAGTATGAATGGGGAAGCGCGCTGGTCTCGAGAATCTTGGCTGTCACGCGTTGACGGTGATAAGACGGTAATGTTGTTATGGCGGATGTAGATTTACAATATGGTGGATAGTTCCAATAAATGAGGAATAAACGAACGGACGAATATATGAATAAAATAAATAATGAATAATTGAGAGCATGCATGCATGTATGAATGAAGGACGAATAAATGCATAAAGGAATCAATAAATGAATAAACGAAGTAATGATTGAGTGAATGTTTGCATGAATGAATAAATAAATAATCAATCGTCAGACACTTGTCACTGTAACCGGAATGGGTGCTTACCTTATATACACTTATGATAAAGCCAGTTGTTGGTGTGTGTGACTTCTTTGGTCCCCCGGCCAGATCGTTGAACGGCGGTCTACATATCATCGCCACCTCGCTGTACAGATCCAGCGTGTGAGCTGCCGAGTACCTGATGGTCTTCGGGTCGAACTTGGTCAGCGAAGCGGACCTCAGGTTGTTGTAGAACAGTAATGGATCAGTTTGGGTGGTGTTTATCACATAATATGATATGAAAGGAAATTCTGAATTCTTTTCCATGTTGGCCAGTAGCATTCCTCCGACTGCTGTATTTGCTTGGGCAATGTCGCTGAGCAGCTCGCCGGCCGCCATTTTTTGTTTGATCAAAGGTTTGGCGAGCGGTGATTCCAGTATTGGCTCTATAGGTTCTAACGGGCTCATCAAGTGTGCCAATATACAGAGCTTGGGGTCCGCTATCTCCAGTATGCTGAGGGAGTTTTGTGTGTTTTTTGTCGTCAGGCCTTTCTCTGGTGTTGGTGGTGGTACTGGTAGCTGGAAATGCAAAAATTCTTTAATTAATCATAGTTTAAAAAATTTACGTAGTAAATAGTTGGTTGGTGGAAGTCTTCCGTTGTACCAGTCAAACAGTAGTGTGTAAATATTACTGTCTTCGGGTTTTAAGATCAATGTGGCGCTGGGTATATCATTCCAAACTACCACCACGTTGTTATGAGCAAGCGTAGCACTTACCATCAGGTGAACGTTTGGTTTATGTTGCCGCTTCGACGCATAAAAAATAAGTATGAATCTTATTGCTTGGCTTAATACTCACAGGTACGCCATCAGGTAGGAATCTGTCAAGAGCGTGTGCCGGTATGACGAAGCAGTCCTTCTCGAGGGTTGCCAGTGAGACCGGCTCTGTTCGTCGGCGTTCGATGGCGGGCCGCTCCCACCGCATCAGCGAGACGGTAGGCTCGCGCGTCACCAGCGGCTGCGGGGGCTCCGGCTCGGGGCCCGTGCCGCCGCCAAGGACTGGCCCACATCTCTCTGAAACATAAATGAAACATGATTTTATAGCTTTTACCTTTTACTACTATTTAAACTTAAGGATAAGTGGACAAATAATAATAATTGATATCTCTTTTTTTTCTACAAAGTGACGAGACGGAAGAGACGTTCACCCTATGACAAATGATACGTCTGCCCATAACGACGTAGATGATATACACTGCACCATATGTGCTCGTCAATTCTCGTCGTGCATAGTAATTTCACTAGCTACAGCGCACTTCAAACCGTAACACAATAATGTTTGGCAGCAGAAATAGCAGCTGCGATGGTACCTACCTAGATGATCTCCGTCAATGCATACTTGCCGCCAGTAACTTTTAAACTACTCTCAGTCATCATCATCACATATTACACTACAGTAAGGGCAGATAACTATTTTAAACACACATTAAATATAATTTGACTATCTATTAAAGGGGTGTAAGGAATCTCGCACAACAAATTACAGGACCTAAGCCAACCTCATCTGCTTGTCGTGCACCCTGCTAAACAAAAAACGAGGCTATCATGCTACCCAATTCCTCCTGGACGAGCGCGGTAGGAAATGGGCCATATCCATATGAACCCCTACATATGACTGAAGGTCGCGGGAATGTGCTGAATATGGGCAGCGCAGGACTTATCGATGTGGGGATTTTGGGGAAGGTATATGACCAGCAGTGGGCATCCATCGGCTGATGATGACGATGATGATCTTTTAGTCGTTCTTGCGCCTTAAAGGATTTTTACAAAACCTTAGTTTTTATAAAGGTTGCGAGTAAACCCATTGCTTGAAACAGAGTTAAGGTTAAAGTACATAGTTTGAAGGCATGAACCAAAAGGTCAACATAACGAATATATACTATATTATATTATACTATACTATACAATACAATGCAATACAATACAATAAAATCAAGATATTGACCCTGTAATTCATTGAAAATTGTGGTTAGTATTAACCTCGAACTTTTACTGCCATTATAAACATATAACCTTGAACAATTTATATTTGAGTATAACGTGCAACAATATTTTGTATTTATAATCAAAAATACAATATAAACCGATTGTTATCATTATCGAGTATTAGTTTATTGCTAAATACAAGTAAACACGTAAATTGTTTATATTCTATATGCGTACTTTGATTGTTATTAAATTAATGTTGTTCTTACGTTGCTACGGGATCACATCGCTGACCGCCTTCCCTCGCTGTTTGCGATTGCACGAACGATTCCACGATACATATAAATATATAAACAGCACACACAAACACATATCACGTAATCGTCACAGTCAAAACCGCGTTCCTACTCGCGCACCACGTTACCTGAGTCGGTGTACTGTGCACTGGTCCTAGGTGCCGAGAAGAACAGGTGGGTCCTGTAGTGGTGCTCCTCCATGCAAGAGAACCTGTCGCGATCCCGCCGCTTTGCGTTTCGCCCGGCACCTAAGGCCCCCTTCGCCTTGCCCCCGCCGCCGCCGCCGCCGCCCCCGCTGGTCTTCTCGCCGCTGAAGTTCTTGCGAAACATCAAATTCATCTTGGAAGCTTGCCACTCGCGCCCTCCCACTCGCACACATCTAATTATACCGGCTAATGTTTTGTCTAATGTTAATTAGCAGTCCACCTAGGGAGCAAAGCTGCGTTCAGATGGCGCGGACGGCTCGCGCGTTGCGCACGCGCATCATGACAGTTCGTAGGAAGGTTCGTAACGCAAACGGAATGGCATATGAATACTTTTACTTTATACTTAAATACATTATGACAAGCTGTTCCTCGTCTGCTTTGCTGGTCGTAACATAGAATTAGATGAAAAATTTAAACTTGAAGTTTGTCAAACATATTATCATCCGGCAGCAATCCACCGCCCCCCTTCCCGTTATTATCACCCCCGCAACTACCTTTGGAGAATTTGGAAAATTTATTCTCCGTTAACCTCTAGATGACACAAGCAATATCTGTACCAAATGTCGAGTCTTCATTCAAACTTCGTGAGAGATATTGCTTCTGTCTAATAAATTTTCTATGCAAGAAAAAAAAAGTGTAATTCCCACCCATTTAAAATCACTTCATGGTCTTTTTTGGTACGTTACGAGGGACTCCAAAATCTCCTATAGAATTCCCTGTTCTATAAAGGTACCTCTCCGCAGTTTGACTTGGCATGTTTTAAGGAAAACTAACACCCTCCTTAGCTCCCCTGTATAACGACAAACGCGAGACCACTCTTATAGTCCTTGCGAGCTCGCTTATTAAATGATAAAGACTCTCAAGGTCTAAGAACATAAAGACTGGTAGAAAGAGATACTTCGAGACTACATAGCTGAACATTATTGATCTATCGTATCCTTGTGGTACTATCAGAACTATTTTTAATTCTCTTTGAAAATATTGATTACCTACAGCTTAGATAAGCCAAGTTGGTAATGCTGGTATTTACTTGAAAGTAGTTGCAACGTTAGAACGGAAGTCGTTTGCCCGATCCGCTTCCGTTAATAATTAAAGCGCACTATAGATTTTGTAAATTTAGCTCGGTTCTTAAATGTGTCTCGTGTAAAAAAAAAATATTTGTTTTTTTAAAAGGTATTTATTTGTATATATGGTATATTTACTTTACCAGCTGTACCTCGGCTGGTTTGCTGGTCGTAACCTCGCAACTCCTTTTGGGAAAGAATTTTGTAAATTCCATTTTTAGCTGCCCTCTAAAGATCAGAAGCAATATCTCTACTAAATGTTGAGTGTTTACATCTAATAGTTTCGGAGATCTCGTGATGAGTGAATAAATCTCTGAATATGTACTATATACATAATAAGTATTTTGCTATCCATTGGTAAAGTAGCTCCAGAACCGACCAGCAAGAAATTCTTTTAATTGCTTTTAAATATATCTAGATCATAAGAACCTATAGGTAAGGATTGCACAGATTTCTATACGATAATAGAATATAAAAAAAGTAAACCTAATAAAGAAACTGATGGTTATGATCTCTCACTGATAGTATACGTCTGTTTCTACTGGCAAACAGCTTTCGGTTTGAATGGTGCTGTAGCATTTGAAATTATTGGGTTAACGGGACTTAATACCTCATCATCATCGTCACCTAAACTGCTGGTGTTAAACGCTTCTTCTTATTATACAGAAATATTAGTCTGGCAAAGCTATCGTATATCAGATTGAGAAAGCGTTGTTATTCCTAACAGAAGCATTGAAAGCTAACTCTATCTTCTGTACAGAGTATCGCGGCTGAAGAGTAAATATTGATTAATTTCCTAAATATATATAGAAAATACATGGTGGATATATTTGGTCATTTAGGTCATGAGACGTTGCGACCTCAAGACCTCAAGTATTAGGGGATATTTCGCGATAACATCCAATTTGAGTAAATGTTAGCCCGTAGCCTTTGACGCGAGCTTCTTATTTTCCGGCCCATTTGCTGGCACATCCCTTGGCCACGTAAATGGCAGGAACTGGCCTACTTTTTATGTTGTGTATCTTTTCTCTAATTATCTGTTGGTAAATAATTTCAGTTAAATTAATGAAAATACAGTAACAAGAAGTTCTGTAAAAAATCTGTGGTGATTAGATAAAGGAGTACAATGAAGAAAAAAATATTTAGATTCTTTATGTTTTTGGACGAAGATTTTTTTGATAACTATATGTACGAAAAGAAATGTTAAATGTATGTAATGTTTGTTCTTTTGTAACATACGAAGCAAGGAGACGATGGGGACGTCCACCTGATGATAAATAATAAGCCTGTCTCTAACAACGTGGGATGGTCTAGACTGCGCCACATAGTGCTTATCGATTTCAGGCATAAGATGTTAGTTCTCGTAGCCCCAGTAATTTAAGTAGCGACAGTTAAGTCAACAAGTCAGTAAATAGCGTCTGTATTTTTAAAGTGTTTAAGACTAAACAGCGCAAACAGACACAGAGACGGATCTTATCTTTTATCTAATAGCATTGCGCAGTTAAACCTGGTTACAGCTCGAGAACGGAGACGGAGGCGAGTAATTTAATGTGTCGTAAACTTTATTTACTTACTTAAATAAAAAAAAGGTCTCCGCCGGCAGCGGACGACCTCGTTCAACATTTACGTGGTTTGTGGTACAGTGAAAACAATTTGGAAGATATTTCACCTGCTTTAGGATTTTGAACAGTGCTTGACATCAGCAACCCTATCTTGTATAAACAAATATCAACTTGTATTAAAAGAACTGGTGGTAGGTCTCTGCCGGAGACCATTTACGTAGGTACCACCGCAGCGCCTATTGCAGCCGAGAAATAGCAGTTTGTAAACATTACTGTGGTTTGGTTTGAAGGGCGTTGCAGTTAGTGAAATTACTGAGGTGACGAGTTAATAGGTTATGTGTCAAGTTAACGAGCATAATGTGGTGTAGTGCATGGCATCTTAACTAGCCTATTAAACAACGGTCGGCAACGCAGCCGCGACCCCTATGGTGTTGCGACTGTCCATGGACGTCAGTGATCACTTTCCACCAGATAAACTGTTCGCTCCTTTGTCCACCCTACCTATATAAAAAAAAATACCTAAACAATATCATATTTGTATTTAAAAGTGAATGTTTCCGTTCATAATAATATTTGTATTAATGTAGTGGGATAAAATCTTAGAAATAGTACCTCATAGTTCCTATAGTAAGTAATAGTTTACTAGTGCTCAATATTCAGTACATGAGTGAGATATTGATGTTGTCTGTGTACCGGATACAACAAGCAATACGGATAAGCGAGGTCTGCGCATTGAACAGCGCGTGCAGAGATTTCTATGTAATTGAACATTTAGTTTGAAGTTTAAAGCACAGGAGATAGCGTATACAAAAAATCTCACTTAAATCAAATTTTTCCTCTAATTATACTATGGCTGTTAATTTCTTTGTGAAGAAAGAGCTAACTTATTTGTTTAAGTTAAACTTGTTTGCTGTGTACATCGCCCGCTTTACTGGTTATTGCACCCTATGGGGACGCAACTTTGGGCAGTCTAAGAGGTTCGTAGATTTCGTGATGAATGAATCAACAAATGAACCAATGAATCTCTGTATGTCTCATATATATGGAGGAGAAGAGTCTTGGAGTAGAGTCCGTGTACAGGTCGCAGAAGTGTAGGACGCCCTCCCGATGGACCGACAACATCATCAGGGCAGTCGGGAGTAGGTTAAGCGCGAGAAGCTGAGCATCGCATTCGGTGGAAGACATTGTGGAAGGCCTATAGGCAGCATTAGATAAACAAAAGCTGATAATGATGATATATATATATATACGACTATGTATGGGATATCCGGAGATTCTTCTCTATATATATATAGACAAATAAGCTTTCATTTCAATTACATTATGACATATTCTTGTGTATATATATATAAATATAAGTTAAGGGTAATGTAAGGTAAGGTGGTTATAGGTGAAATAAAAGGTTATTTAGTTACAATAATATATGTACTATTAAGAAATGTTCAGGAAGAGCTATAGGCATTTTTAAAAATATGTATTTATGATTGGATAATTGATGTAAAATAATTTTAAGAGTGGGGTGGTAAGGGGCTCCGCCCAACATTTTACGGAGCTTAAGTCAACCTCACCTCCACGCGGTGAATAACAGACGAGGTGCTGAATCACGCACCAACCTGCAGTGGGCCAGCGTGGCGGGCTCAGGCCCAATTCCCCTCAATGAACTCTAACTAAGAGATCTTTGGGGAGGCCTACGTCCAGCAGTGGACGTCTATCGGCTGACAATGATGATGATGAGTTTTAAGTTAAATATGATAGGTATGAGATCGCGTTATGTCACACAGAATAACCTGTAACAAAAGTCTGTGGCACTGCGTCCTAATGATATTTCTAAATTAAAATTCTACTTAATCTGTTAAGCTGACACTTCTTCAGTATTATTTAGATCACATTAGGGTACTTTCGCGTACCGGCTGCTTCTCGTGACTTGCACCAGATCGTTAAGCTGCTAAGTCGTACGTTACCCTCGCGGAGGGACGCGTAAACTGTTGATTGTGAGCCATCTTAACTTGTCGGTAATGAATTTGCCCAAACGTTTTATTTCCGGTGTATATAATGAGATAAAATATTTATTTTCATTTTTTTAATAATTAAAATAAATAATGCTAATGAATGTACTAGTAAAATAAGTATTTGTTTCTAGGGTTGTTCCCTCTTGTGGGTAATCCGATACCAAGTATGTCAGGTCTCGAATTTGCGCGGTATTCCCGCCTATTATTGATAAATGGATGTGGAGAGTTCCAGTTCCACCTCGAGACGCGACCTCATTTAGGCCTCTCGCTGTCGGGACTGGGACCAGGGTTGTGTGCGAAAGCATTCCCGTGGTTTCAGCTAATAGCGTTGAGATGTACACCATGGGGGTTTTAGCTGGTAAGAATCCGACATAACTCCTCTGTTGCCTCTATAGCAGAAGGGTTTCCGATGCAGGATTTCCCCACGTAAAAAAAATAGTGTCGTTCCCTCATGTCTGAGGATCGTAGTCAGTACAAGTGTTGCTGTATGGAGCAGACGATCTGCTACCGGTCCTGTCCAGCGCATATCTTACGACTGTTTAAAATTCATAGGACCACGTGTATTTAATCTGATCAGTCCATCTGGTTGGTGGGAGACTGAATGATCTTTCGCTGTCGGTAAAAAGTATGGTTCGCGTTCCCAGAATATATAACGATATAAATATCAGTGAGAAATGGACTCAAATCCCATCATATGAACCTCTGCAAACGTGCAGATCATTGGGGGAGGCCTATGTCCATCAGTGGACGTCTATTGGCTGATGATGATGATGAGATAAAAAGTTGAGGACCTATTTTTCTTAATTTGTGTAGCGATTTATTATATCATAGAGATGCTAGTGTGTCCTGTAATATCCGTCTGTTAAGAAAAGGACTAAAGTAAGCCTTGTCTATCGTAGCAGGCGACTAAAAGTATTTTCGGGTTCGTGAGTTTTTAAGGTGGGGCTCTCATTTTCCACTTAACAAGCCCGAGATGAACGGCAATTACGAGGTGGTCTAGTTATTGTCATATCAAAGCGAGGATGTCAAAGAGGGCTACAGTCTTCTCTAGGAAGTGCTTTAGGCGTAGTGCTGTTCGTAGGTGATCCTGAGGTCGTTCCCAACGCCCTGACCATGATTACCGAGGGGGTTTTTAGTAGGTAGAAATCCCACATAACCTCGTCTTCCCTCCAGGAGTAAGTTATCTTTTTAGAATATCCTAGGTTAAAACCAGTGCTACAATGCCTCTACGTAATATTAAACAGTTACGATGTACAAGTGGTACGGTGTTGATGCCAACTGCCGCCAATATTTAGATGATATCCGGCTCTGGACAGCCGGATATTACGTAACTTTATATTCATAAATTTAAGCTGTAAATGTGGATTTATACTATAATAATAATTACTTGAGACTTAGTACTCTATGACACTCATAATTTATTAAAACGATTTCTAAGTGTACATAATTGAAGGAGGAAGTTATAGGAATTTGGAAAATTGACAGTGTTTATTGCCGTTGCTGGTGTAACAGGAAACTCATGTCCTTGAAAGGATGTTGCATTATCAAACGTTTTTATTTTAAATTTCAGAAATTAGCAGCAGTTACAAAGTACGTTTCATTTCTCTGTTTTAACTGCTGTTCAGAATTTATTAAACATATAAGAAAATTAAAAAAGTTTCGAAGTGCGAGTACTTATTAC
Source organism: Ornithoptera priamus (assembly GCA_029034505.1). NCBI lineage: Eukaryota > Metazoa > Arthropoda > Insecta > Lepidoptera > Papilionidae > Ornithoptera > Ornithoptera priamus. Next base: position 1,787,090 of record JARDWD010000219.1, on the reverse strand, counting down.
TTGTTTTCCATTTCCGGTTACTGGAAGGACTGATATCCTGTACATCAGAACACTCTTTTTTTCAACGGTGCCCATATTGCCGCCCTATTACGCCCTTTCACCGGATGGTAAGTGATATGCCGGCCGATATAAACGTGGCGCTAATTAGGATGGTATACACAGCACCACATTGCGCTCGTCGCCTTGAGACCATAGGTGGCCATATGTACGCTAGGTACAGCGTCGTCCAAACCGGAACACAGTAATGTTTGTACAGGACTGTCCATCAGCTGCAATAGCCGCTGTGGTGGTACCTACCTAAAGGTTCGCTGGCAGCAGAGATCTACCACCAGTAGACATGATTCGGTATGTCCTAACTTGTAAGACGTTTGAAGTTCGTGTAATAGAGCTTTGAATATGAAGCACTAACTTCACTTTGAGGCGTAACGACCTTCCAACTTCCAACTTAAGGCTCCACAACAACACGCCTCCGACTTTATTGTAGACATTAAATAACTTAGCTGCGTATGTTCGCAATATCAAATTCATTATGTGTTGTGTGTTATTACTGCTTTTTTTATACGGCAAAGGCATAATACGTGCGAAACGTACACCTGATGGTAAGTGATACGCACACCTATAACAAAGTGGCGCTAGTTAGGATGGTAGACACAAGAGCATATTTTGCTCATTGCCTTAAGATATAAGATATTAAATCTCATCACCCTAATAATATCGCTATCTACAGCGCCCTTTAAACCGGAACACTATAATGTTTGTCAGCTGCAAGAGGCACTGCCGTAGTACTTACTTAGACGGTCGTCGGTAAACAGAAACCTACAACCAATAAAAGGTAGTAGGTCTCTGTCGCTGTAGACCGACTAGAAACCACCACAGCTCTTATTTCTGCCGTCGAAGAGTGCGAGCGCGAATATGCTGCAGTGTACATCATCCTAATTAACGCTACGTTCTTATAGGCGTCTCCTCAGTTTATCGAATGAATAGAAGAGGACCAAAGTAGCTTTCCTTTATAGAAGATTGCCATACGTCATCATCAGCCAATAGACGTCCACTGCTGGACATAGGCTTCTCCAAAGATTACCATACAACTACAGTTTATTTGTTTTATTTAATGTGAGAATATGGATAACTGTAGGAAAAGAGTACCAGATACCAAAAGACCAGGTATTCTTTTAATTGGCATAAGCATCAATCTTCTACATTTAAACGGTGCTCGTGTAATAGTAGGATGAGATCAGTTCGTGTTTCTCGAGCTCGTCCTTTGCTTAATAGTCTATGTCATACCCTCAATACTCACAAAGCCAAAGTTGAGGTTTAAGAATCTTTATTTCTCACAAGAATATATACAATTCACTTATGCGAGAAGACAGTAAGCACTAGATTAAGTTAACATTACGAGCGTACAAAGAAACACATACAGTGATTCCATAAACTTAATGCATAGAACAACTGACACTGCAACCGGCCAAAGGAAGGTAGTCTGCAGTTCGCGGCAGTGGTCGGTGGTCGGTGGTCGGTGGTCGGTGCGGTACAATTTTACAACTAGCAGAGATCGGAGGGCAGTCGCTAAAATTTTTTAAGTCGGTTACACAGAGTGAGTCGGACTGGAATAGTCATGCGCAATGTGTTGTTGTATTAAATAAATGTTTTGTGGTGAATTTAAGACATGTTTCACTAGTAGTTTTTTGAAAACTCGATATGATTTAGCATTTTTTATATTATCGGGTAGACTGTTGTATAATTTATCTCCTTCGTATAGTACACTTTTTTCCCATAGTTAGATCGCGGAGGCTGTAAATATAAATAATTCATTCGATTAGAAGTCTTTCTACAAGGAAAATGAGTAACTTTTTTAGCAAAGGTTATTTTAGTATGTATTTCTTTATTTAGTATTTATGCACTAACATGCAAGTGCAGAAGTAGTATATTTGAGAAATGTTCATAATCTTAGTATTTTTATATATCTTTTCGGTAGATGTTAAATAATCGTAGTGGAAAAGGACCTTTATTAGATTCTTTTGACATACATTAAGGCTACTTAAATAAGTTATTGCTGCGGTGCCCCAAATTTCTATCAGATATCCCATGTGGGGGGTTTGCTAAACAATTATATATTGTATATTTCACTTGACTCGGTAAACATCGAGTTATGCGTCGCAATGGTCCTGTTAGGGATAAAATTTTGTTTTTGATTTTTTCAATTTGCGGTTTCCTTGTTAATTGATCATCTAATATAATTCCTAAATATTTTTTCTGATTTTTCTTATTTATAATTTCGTTATTTATTTTTAAATGAAAATTATTATTGATTTTTTTAGTTCTACTCACAATACTTATTACTACTACTTCTTATCAGTGGAATAACGCCCAATGCTGGGCACAGGCCGATCGATCCTGCGCTGCTCGCATCTAGCGGTATCCCGCGACCTTCATCGGGTTGTCGGTCCACTTAGTGGGGAGTCCGCCAGCACTATTTCTTCCGGTACCTATTTAAGAACCTTGCTACCCTATCGGCCGTAAGTCCTTCGAGGGATGTATCCTGCTCATTGCCACATAAGATGAGTAATTTTTTAGATTATATCGGTGACGTAGGATGAACCCCCGTACATAGCTCTTTTCAATGCTCTCTGTGCGACTTAAAGCTTTTTCACCAGGCCCATTGTAAGCGTCCACGTCTTACTGCCATAAGTCATAACTGGCAACACGCACCAATTGAAGACCTTTGTCTTTAGCGGTAGTGGGGATGAGAATATGGAGCGTAGCCTCACAAATGATTTGTCGATTGATTTTTTTCTGGAAGTTGTAGTTTCCTGGCTCAACTATTTGTCCCAGATATATAGATTCGATTTGACCTGTAGTTCCGGGCTGCTAGTAATAGGACTGGTTCGTGGGCTTTGAAGTTGGGGGACCTTATGGTCCACTAAGTATAACAAAGTAAGATAACAACGAAAAAAAAAATTGGTATTTCTCGAAAAACCTCCAGTGTAAGAGCCAGGGCAGGGGTTAATTTTGTATAGTTAAAGTGGGTAGGGCATATTGCTCGAACGACTGACGGCCGATGGGGCAGTGAGGTACTCGTGTGGTGGCCAAGTACTGGTAGATGTAGTGTTGGGAGGCCTCCCACAGGGTGGACCGACGATCTGGTGAGAGTCGCGGGTATCCACTGGATGCGAGCATCGCGGGACTGATCGATGTGGAGATCTTTGAGGGAGACCTATATTCACTAGTGGACGTCTATCGACTGATGCTGATGATGATGATGAATTTAAGACTACAGAAATATCTTCTGTTAAGATTGTCTATAAATTCTTTTACACCATCACCACGTTCACATGTAACTTACTACCATCATCACAACAAGTTAAATTAGTGGCACCTTTACATATAAAATATATATGAGATATTCATAGTTGAGCCGGAAATGATTAATAGCAGTTATTTTATTAAAAAAAAAAGTCGCGTGAGCACGCGGCATTAAGTATAAATGTTATCGTGGCTTAATATGTACTTAAAGTATGTTAATAGATTTTCACATTAAGCTCGTAAAGCTAACCTGGTATATAGAGAATGGGTTAGCTTAACCTAGTAATTTCACTGGTGGCAGGTCTCTGTTGCGACGGGACGAGCGGCATGTTCACCTGATGTTAAGTGATACGCCCGCCCATAACGACGTGACAGTTAAGATAGTATGCATTGCACGTTGCGCTCGTCGCCCGAAGCATAAGATATTGAGTCTCCTTACTAGCTAAAGCGCCCTTCAAACCGGATTACATTAATGTTTGCACTTGCAGTGGTGGTACCTACTTAGCCGATCTTCGGCAACAAAGACTTACCACCAGTAAACCACCGTAGCGCCTTTTGTAGCTGACATACAGTAGTGCAAACATTAATGTAATCCGGTTTGAAGGGCGCTTTAGCTAGTGTAGTTACTGGGGTAACGAGACTTGGAATCTTCTGTTCCTAGGCGACGAGTACAACACGGTGAAGTGTATACCATTTTAACCAGTGCCACATTGTAATGGGTGGGCGTATCACTTACCACCAGGTGAACGTCACACTTGTCTCGGCGCTTAGGAGATTAAAAAAAATAAACTATAGATACCATCAAAATGTTATTAATTTTTTATACAGGGATAAGTAGAGTGGGATGTTCATCATCACCAGCCGATAAACGTCCACAGCTGGACATAGGCATTCCTCAAAGATCTCCTCATCGATCGGTCCCGCGACTCTCACCAGCTCGTCGGTCCACCTTGTGGGAGGGCTCCCAAGGCTACGTCTACCGGTACGCGGTAGTGGGATGTTCACCTTATACTGTTACTAGTTATAACGCCGTTCAAACCGGAACACAGTAATGTTTGCACAGTACTGTTCATCGGCTGCAATAGGAGCTGTGGTGGTGCCTAGACGGTCTCCAGCATCACAGACCTACCAGTTAATACAAGAGATACGATTTATAACATTAGTATATTTGGATGTCACCACATCGATCGATGTGGAGATCTTTGGTGGAGGTCTATGTCCAACAGTGGACGTCTATCGGCTGATGATGATGATGAGGGAGTTTTTTCTTATTGATTTATCTCCGTTAATATTTCATATAAAAGTCTTTTCACGTTGTTGTTATAATGGTCGCTGTTTATTCACAACGGACGTTCAAGTAATCCAGATAATAAAGCTCCCAGGACAATCCCAGCTTCTACTGACACACAGTGCTAGCTGGAAATAGCTCTGTTATATTCTAGAAATTACTAGACACATAAATACAATATATGCATGATATTCGAAGAAATATCTTGATATATGTGGATAAGTAATTTTTGAATATGTTAGATTAAAAACTATATGAAAACAAAAATGGAACCGGTTTTATTGTTTCTAACATAAAAATAATATTTATCTGGTGGTATGTCTCTGTTACCTTCCATCACCGTAGCTCCTATTGCAGCCGACAAACAGTACTGGGTTCTGGTTTGATGAGCGCTGTAACTAGTAAAATTACTGGGCTAACGAGACTCAAAATCTGATATCTCCGGGCTACAAGCACAATGTGGTGCTGTGTATACCATCCTAACGAGCGCCACGTTGTTATGGGTGGGCGTATCGCTTACAAGAAATGGGGAGATCCGTTAAGGGAACTGAGGTCACCAACATAGTCCAAAAGCTTGCTACCCTTAAGTGGCAATGGGTAGGACACATCGCTCGAAGGACTGACAGCCGTTGGGGTACCAAGGACCTCGAATGCCGACCGCGTACCGAAAGATGTAGTATTGGCAGGCCCCTCTCTCCAGGTAGTCCGACGATCTGGTGAAGGTTGCGTGAAGCAGCTGGATGCGGGCAACGCAGGATCGATCGATGTGGAGATCTTCGGGGGAGCCTTCTGTCCAGCATTGGAAGTTTGTGTGCTGATAATGATAATGATGATGTTATTTTTTGATCGACGAAAAGTGACAAGACAAGAGATACGTTCACCTGATGGTAAGTGCATTATATATGTAACGCTAGTTCGGATGATATATACTGCACCACTTAATGCTCGTAACCTTGAGGCTTTTGTTAAGCCTGATTATCCTAGTAACTTCAACAGTTACAACAACAGCAGACCACAACACAGTAATGTTTGTACACCACTGTTGTCTAAACGGTCCCCGGCAAAAGAGATCTAACGGTATTTAATAATTACGAGATCAACTACAGGGTATAAAGATGTAATATTTTGTCGAAGGTCCGATATAATATGTCCTGGTTTTCGCGAAGCAGTTATGAAGAAAGGATGTCACGCAAGTTAAACGAAACAAAGCACTTTCAATCGTTTAAGTAACACCACAGTACTTATTTCTTTAGTAATTTTTTTACTGTGATCAAATTTATTATATTCCGGTATTAAGAGGTGATGTTATAAAAAACTTGTAATATCTTGTATTTCGTAGTAATAAGAGCATTAACTGTGTAGATAATTCCACACTTAGATTAGACTTAGACTTTTGCAGATCGCATCGCTTTATATGCATCAGAGTTATTTTATTGGGAAATAATTGGAGTAAAGAATAAAAATATACATATCGTTGATTTATTTTTTTGCTCTTGGTGTGAAAAAAATTGTAGATAACTTCTTTATCCGATTTCGTGTTAGGTTAGGAACAGTTCAGTAATATGTATATTTGCCTCATAGTTATAAGACGTATCGTTCGCCGCCATCTTGTTTTCCTAACGAATAAATACATGATTTATAGGGGTAGATATATTATCAAACATTTGTCTATTTTGTACAATACTTAATAATAAAAATCTATAAATGTAAAATTTATTATCGGTCTAATATTATTCAATAGGAATACTGACTAAATACATACTACGTATCAATAGGAAGATACAAATAGCGTGTCGCCGCCATCTTCATTTCCTAAGGAAGACTGATGTCGATTCGATTTATAAGCAAATATATTATAGAAAATTTGTTTACTTTGTACAATACCTAATTATAAAACTAGATAAATGTAATATATATTATGGGTTTAATATTATTGTGTAGTAATATTGTCTTAATGCATACTACGTACCAATAGAAGAAAATACTTATAGCTATTCAATAGGAAGATACAAATAAAGTTTGGCTGCCATCTTGATTTCCTAACGAAGACTGATGATGATCCGATTTATAGAGGCAGATATATATTGAAAAATTTGTTCACTTTGTACCTAATTATAAAAATTCGGTAAATGTAATATATATTATCTACTATTATCATACTATACCCTTAAGGGTTCCCGCACAACAAGTCACAGGGTTAAAGCTAACCTCACCAGCTCATGGTGCTTATGGCTCCCAAGAATCCTCATTGGGCCAACGTGGTGGAAAATAGCTGGAAAACGCTGTTATAAATCCTTATCCGATAGAGGTGAAAATCTTTGGGGGACACCCACGTTCAGCAGTGAATGTCTATTGGCTGATGATGATGAATATATATTAGTTTAATATTTTATGAATAGGAATACTGTCTAATTACATGCTACATATCAATAGGTAGGTAGTAGACAAATAGTTTTTGTCTGTTTCATCATAGTACGAGTATGTATGCAAGCGATAATAAATCCGTCTGTATTGATAGAATGGATATTAGAATTGGTTTACATTATCTATTCGTATTACACGGATCATAAACTCTGACCGAAATTGGATACATGTCTGGAGATAATCTTTTCAATTATCTACAGTAGATTCAATCGTCTGCAATGGAATTTGAAATCTAGAAGTTTTTCAAGATTTTTCAATTTTGAAAGACGTTAGATTTTGCTTTTTATATATTGCAACATGGCGTGTAAGGGGAACCCAAGCAGCCCTGCTAATCAACAAACCAGGCTCTGACTCCCACCAACCCACATTGGGCCAGCGTAGTGGGAAATGGACCAGATCCCGTCATAAAAACCCCATTAAACGTGGAGATTATTAGAGGAGGTATTTGTCCGGCAGCAGAAGTCTATTGGCTGACGATGGTGGACATATGAATTTATCGCATTTAATCTCATTGTAATAAAAGGCAACAAAATTACGATGGTACTCATAGCACTACATTGCGCTCGTAATCTCATTACTCCAGTAATTTCACTAGTTACTGCGGCCTTAAAACCGGAACATAGTAATGTTTACACAGTACTGTTTGGCGGCAGAAATAAGATCTGCAGTGGTTCCTACAGTATCTTCGGAAACAGATCTACAATCGGAAATAACACAAGAATAACGCTAAGGATAGGGTAGTAGCTCTTCGTGTGACCTTTAAAAAGATTTGAAGATATTTCCTTCTAAAGAAACCCAAAGACATGAATAATACGATGCGAATGGTCAATTTTTTGTATAAAATTTTCACGTTGTTGCTAGGGAGATGTCCAAGGATGGGTGGGCGTGCCGCTCGTGAGACAGTTACATACATCGTGCCGGTCACGCGAGCAGTTTTTAGGTTGCCTTTTGTTCATTAAAATGTAACTCTGTTGTGTATTAATATTAACTACTCCGTGACTAATATAAATGGCTGTAGATATCTGTTGCCTCAGACCGTCTAGATATCAGTATCTATTTCTCTCGCTAAATAGTGTTTTGTGTTTCCATTTATTGGATGCTGTAGCTAGCGAAATTACCGAAGTAATGACATTTAACATTTGCCTAAATGTGAAGAGTACAATGCGGAGCTGTGTATCTTAACTAGCATCATGTTGTTATGATTTTTTTTTATAAAACGAGGCGAGCGGCACGTTCAATTGATTGTTAGTGATACAACTGCCCATAACAACGTAGTGCTATGATTTTCAGGTTCTTTTCTTTTTCTTCTTCTTCACCAGCCGATAGACGACCGCAGCTGGACATAGGCCTCTCCCAAAGATCCCCACATTTGTAGGAATTTATATGAGGGGATTTAGGCCATTTTCCATCACGCTGGCCCATTGCGGGTTAATAGGAGTCAGAGCCTCGTTTGTCGATTAGCAGGGTGCACTACAAGCAAGTGAGGTTGATTTGGGTCCCATGAGTTATACGGAACACCTTACACCCCAGAATCTTTTCAGAAGACAGAAATATAAACAAGTATAAGACAGCTGCCTTCACTTGTGAGAAGTATGGAAGAAGGAATTAGAACGCAGAATGGACGTGTGAAAGCAGCACTGAGTATGATGGATAAGATGGAAAAAATTAGGAATATGAGTTGAAAATGGAAAGACAATATAATGTGATGGTAAATGTATGACAGATAAAAGCCCTGACCCAAAATACGCAGAGGAATGATAAAAAAAACAATGTAGTGCTAGTCACGATGTTATATACTTGAGACATCAGATGTTAAGCTTTGTCACCCCGCTATTTTACTAGTCATTACACTGTTCGTCGACTGCAATAGGAGCTGTGGTGGTCGCTAGTTAGACAGTCTCCGACAAGAGAGACCTACCACCAGTTAAATTTTCAAATTGAAGGATGAATTATGAATCTGCAACGAAACGGTTATATTTACGTTTAGTTACTATGTTCGCAAAATAATACAATGATTAAAACTTCCATTAAGGAACAAAGACAATTAATCCCGCTTTACGATTAAGAGCTCGGAGCGAAACTTCTCGAAACTTCTTTATAGATTTAACAAATTTATTATTCGTTATATACTTCGATAAGTTTAATACGTTTTAAATGTTTTTTTTTACTAAACTTGAGTAAGTCTATTAAAAGTTTCAGCGGAGAAATTTTTTGAATAATAGGAATGGAAATAGTATTGAAATGTTTTTAAATTACTCTTTGGTAATTTTTAGTATCGATATTGGAATGGTTGTTATCGATTACTCGCAAACAAATTAATATTATCGAAACGAATGAATATTAAATAGAAAATAATTAAAAAGTTATATACACATGATAAAATTTAATTTGGTTTACTTATATATATAAAATATATAAAGAGCCATATATATATGTTTTAGTTGTTTCCCGCTCATTTTGCTGAGCGTAATATAAACATTCCTTGAGAGCAACGCGCAGCCGCAAATGATTTTTTATAGCATATGTTGTCATAGCAACTGTATAAATAATACAAAATGATAAAATTTATAAAAGTTAATTAGAATTTTTTTCTTTTTTCTACTCGGCCACGAAACCGGCGGGACGTTCACCTGATGGTAAGTGATTAATTGGCCCTCCGATAATAACGTGACGCTACTTAGAATGGTGTACACTGCGCCACGTTGTGCTCGTCGCCATTACACCAGCTACATTCAAACCGGAACCCAATAATGTTTGCACATTGCTGTTTGTCGGCAGAAATAGAAACTGTGCTGGTACCTACCCAGATAGCCTCTGGCAACAGAGACCTACCCGTAGAAAATAAAATAATGAAGAATTTAATCCCCCCCATACGAACGATATGGAAGTCAAAAAATTAAGAAGCCTATAACCGTCTACAAATTATTCCGCGTCGAATAGTCATGTTCCCATGTCGATACGTTCACTAGTTTTCACGTGATTGGCGAACAAAGGAAACCCATTTTCATTATATTTATACAATAGATATTTCTATATATTATGTAGTCGACTGATGATGATATATTATCCGGTTTGAAGGGAAAAAAACAGTTAAATAAGCATACTACTGTATGTGGAGTACTAGGAGCAGTGGAAATATCACGATTAATTCCATAAGATGGAGATTGGGAATGCAATGTGATAGGCATCACGTAGACAATAAGGTATCAGGAAAGAACTTTTGGTTTATTGGTAATTCGAGGCTCAAAGATGATTAATTGACATGACTGTCATCGCTGGCAGTGGCCCAGAAAGTAACATGAATGAATACGTCATCAGCTCGATTTGAATGTCAATCTAAATATAAAATACTTTTTGGTTTAGTTTCGTTACTAGCGCCATCTTTTATTTAAAGAAGAGAACAAGAAGTTTAATGCTGTATCTTCTCGGCAAATCTTCTAAATAAATGATCTGCTTCGGGGGGAGACAAGGTTATGTGGGATTTTTACCCATTAAAACCTCCTCGATGGTTATCTTTAGGGCGTTGCGTGTGCACTGGGGATCTTCTAAGGCACGTCCTAGAGAATGCAGCATCCCGTATTGACATCCTCGCTTTGGTACCACAAGAACTAAACAATCTCGTACTTGTCATTCATTCTTGGCTCGCCTAGTGGACAATGGGGCCCCACCTTCAAGTCCTCGTACCAGAAAACCTTTATAGTCGCTATCTATGACAAGGAGGGCTTACCTTAGCCCATTCTTGTTAGCCCGAGACTATAGGACAGGTGGGGAGTACCTATCTAAACGTCTCTGGCAATAGATACCTACCAGCATTGCGAGGAGCCCTACCACATATGCCTTTTGTTAGGTTATTGGACTTGTTTTTTTAATATACAAGTATAAAATATTTATCGAGTCAAAGATACCAAAAAAAAAAAAACAACCTTGCAATGACCAAAGGTTGTGCAAACAGACAGACACTTTGTTTAACGTCACGCGAACCACCACCACGCGAAACCCCATCAAATATTTATTGTGTTTGTAACAATTATGCGGATTTTTAAATATACCATAGGGTATGACACCCTTGACCTATACACGTGCTTGTCAATGTGGATTACAAAGAAATCACTGATCACCCTTGGTGTAGGTAGACAGGTCATCGGTTTCCGTCAATCAGAGATTATTACTGCTACTTTAACCAAAAGTTTGTAGGCTTTAGGGGTAGGGAGAAATGTTTGTAGCGGATAACTAGGATAACAATACATACTTCTGTTTTTTTTTTATTTACTTAAGTAACGAGACGAGCGAAACTTTCACCTGATGTTTACTGATACCTCTCCTCATAACAACCTGGCGCTAGGAGTATATACACAGCAACAAATTGTGCTCGTCTTCTTGAGATATAAGATATTGTCTCGTTACTTCAGTAATTTCTCTAGCTACCATGCATTTTAAACTGGTAACGTTTGCATACTATTATTTGGAGGTGGGAATTAGGAGCTGCAGTGGTACATATATGGTCTCCAGCAATAGAGACCTACCGGTAATATACCTTATATGCCAGTTTAAATGCCATATTAGCCAAAGACGGAAGACAGTTGGTTGCTACATCATCAAATGGTGGGCAGTACTTGAAGATATATTGCTCATAGATCCTCCACAATATAATTAAAAAAATTTGGTGTTTAAGATCCTTAGAGGTCATACAATATTTTTTTTGTTATAATTATTTATTTAGTTCCTAGTTCTTTCTTCATAAGTAGATCATCATCATGGTCATCAACATCATTGAGATTATGATCTATTTTAATATATATCTAATGATAATGAAACAGTTAATTTTGGCAGTAAACAAAGCAATAAAAGCGGAAAGTAGCGGCGGAGACAATGTTATTCATTTCAGCGTTTTATTATCCGTGGAAACATTCATGAGACGTTGGAAACTCGTATTCCAGGTTACCGTGGCATGTTTTGCTGGTGGGCGGGCACCTGGCACCGGGCCAGGTTACATTGGGACGATTTAAAAAAAAGTATAAGCAAATTTTGACGTAAAGGATTTTAATATACACAGATTTACGCGTGAAAGAAAGTTCATCTAGTACATGGGTGTCAAAATCTCACTGGTGGTTGGACTATCTCGATAGGTACCACCACCGCGGCTACTGCAGTCGACAAAGACCAGTGTGTGGACATTACTGTGTTCCGGTTTGAAGCGCGCTGTAGCTAGTGAAATTATTTGGGTGACTATACTTAACGTCTCATCTCTCAATTCGATGACTAGTGCTGTGTATTGTAACTAGCGCCACATTGTTATGATCCGCCGTATCACTCACCATCAGATGATCCGCAGCTCTCATCGCTTCGTAGAATAAAAAACATCTCCAAATCTATGCGACAGCCTCCAGTAATAGAGAGGCACATTAAGAAGAGGAAGTCAGCTAGCAACGAGAGTTACCATCAACTACATAATACGTTACAAGGAAAACGCTTAGCCACCGCAACGCTTAAACAAATAGAATATAAACAACATAAAAAAAAATTTAAATAGAACCTTAATACTCTATTGTACAGATTTTTTTCTACGAAGCGACGAGAGGAGTGAGACTTTCACCTGATATTGAGTGATGCGCATAAAAACGTGGCGTTGGTTAGAATTATATATACAGCACTACATTGCGCTCGTCGCCTTGGGACAAGATGTTGATTCTCGTTACCCCAGTAATTATATTAGCCACAGCGCCCTTCAAACCGGAACACAGTATTGTTGACATAGTACTATTTGTCGGCTGCAATAGGAGAGACCTACCACCAGTATAATACTGATACAGACGTTGTGTTACATTACGCCCGACGTGATAGTTATATTTAAAATGGCCGGCATGTTAACCGGCTATTAAAAATGTAGTTCGACCGTATTATAAACAAAATGGCGCTGTCCAACAAAATGGTGATATTATCCGCCGATTAATTCCGGCCGGGCTTGTTTAACAATCGCGATTGCGTTATACGATACTTCTGTTCATTATAAACAGATAAGTTATCGAAAGCGCGTATATTAATTAGGTCATTTTAAATACTACTGGTGGTAAGTCACTGTCTCCGGAGACTGTATAGGTGTGGGTATAGGTGGTGTTCCGGTTTGAAAGGCGCTGTAGGCTAGTCAAATTACTGCGATAACGAGACTTATCCTGTCTCAAGGCGACGAGTGCAATATGATGTAGTATAAACCATCCTAAAGCAGGAGTATCGCTTACCATCAGATGAATGGTCCACTCGTCTAGTCGCTTCATTGAAAAAAAAATATATATGTCATGAACGTTCGCTATATCATACAGCCCGAAAAGCCTTAGAGGTTTGCTTGATGATAAGTCGAAGATATACACCACCACATACTCACCACCCTAATCGCCTTGTCGGACATAAGATGTTAAAGTTTATCTACCTCAATATTTTTGATTTCTTGTCTGTCTCGCTCTTCGAATTTCCCCGTCATAGTCCCCTCTTTTGTATCAGTGAGAAACTCGCTTACAGAATCCAGACTTGCGAGAAGTTCAGCTCGATCCATCACCATGACTATTGTATTCTTCTCCACTCGATCCTATAGAGCAGTTCAGTTATTTCTCGGTATGAGAAAACAAATGACGTGGTGTCATCGGAGGTTCTTGATTTTGCAGTCTCCAATGGAATTTCATCAGTGAAGAAGTAACCGAAATAAAAGAAGACAGTGTTCATTTCCAGCACAGACTGGTGATCTCGTATGGTTTATTACCATCCTGATATTATTCACCTTTTTACCAACATTGGTATGTTCCGATTGTGAAAATCGTAAAACCAGACTATGTTGGAGGAAAAGGTGCTTCGCAGTTTCCGTTCTTATTGAGGTCAAGTATTAACTGATACCCTGATGTAAGGGTTTCCTGCACAACAACTCACAGGACTCAGGGCAACCTCACCTACTCGTGGTGCACCATGCTATTCAACAAACGAGACTCTGGCTCCCATCAACCTGCATTGGGCCAGCGTGGTGGGATATGGCTACAAATCCTTCCATGTGAATCCTTACCCGATCGTGTGGGAATCTTTGGGAAAGGCCTATGTGCAGCTGTGGATGTCTACCGGCTGATGATGATGATGATGAGATAAATGACTATAGGATATAAGATGGCTGAAGTACGTTAAAAAAGTAAGGGTTATTCTTTGTAAAGGTAAGTGGGGGTTAAAGATGGTTTAAAAGAACACAATGAATTTGAATTGTTAAAATCTTTCTGAACAAGGAATTGAGATTATCCCTTTCGAACGGATCATTTAGATCATTGGAGTTACGATGAGCTCCAAGAGCTTAATGGATAAATGGTATTAGACGAAGTTACTGAAACGGATTGATCTTTATCGTTACTTAAACCAAAACGGAAAATAACCTTCAAGTTAAACTCATCGACGTTAACCTTTAAAATATTTAAAGTTCAACAAAGTCTTCATCATCAGCCGATAGACGTCCACTGCTGGGCATAGGCCTCCACCAAAGGTCACATACAGCCAGCATGGCCCCTGGTACCGCTTGGCACTAGCCGCTTGGTCGTATATAGGAGTTATTTCCCATCACGTTGGCCCAATACGAGTTGGTGGGAGCCAGAGCCTCGTTTATTGATTATCAGGGTGTATCACGAGCAGGTAAGGTTGGCTTGGGTGCCGTGAGTTATTGTGCGGGATCCTTACACCTTTCAACAGTCTACCTTTTCTAATTTCAACATCATGCCTAGGTTTTACTGGTGATAGGTCACTGTTGCCAGAGACCGTCTAGGTAGGTACAACTGCATCGGCTGAAAGAAACACAGTACTGTGCATACATTACTGTGTTCCGGTTTGAAGGGCGTAGTAGCTAATGAAATTGGGTAATGATACTTAATATCCTATATCTCGAGGTGGTGAGCGCAATTTTATGCAACAAATACCATCCTAACCAGCGCAATATTTTTATGGGCACGCGTATCACTTACCATCAGGTCTACATTCAGCTCACCTCGTTGCTTAGCTGAATAAAAGAAAAACCTCTCTCTGGGAGGAAGATAAGTTTATCTGGTATATATACTAAAATCCCCATAATGGTCATCATAGAGATCTTCTGAGGATTGCACCGCTGCTTGCCTGAATTACGTCTAAACTCTCTCGCTGGCTTTATTACGACAGATATTCGGACTTGCTTAGGAGGCCCCTACCTTCAAAGCCTAAGAACCTGTTAACCCTTTTAGTCGCTTTCTACGACAGGCACGTCTTACCTAAGTCCTATTCTTCATTATTCATCATCATCATTATCAGCCTTTGTTTATCCACTGCTGGATAAAGTACTTCACCATTGTCTACAATCAAATAAAGTCCTATTCTCAATAATTCGAGATTACAGAGGAGGATGTATGAACATCTTAGCTGACAGGTCATCATCTGAACCTCTTACTCCTGACCCTAACAATGTGTATTACCCCTGAAACCATTGCATCAAGATAAGGATTACAGATATTCCGTTTTCAGCGGAGGCGAGCCGCGGGTTCAGTAAAACTTTAAACCTTTGTGCTGATGAAATGGACTCGGCCATTCGTGTACTATTGTTTCGCTTTGGGTTCCGTCCGTTTTTTTTTCAGTAAACGGTCTGTGAATTCGCGCTGAACCGCTTCCGAAGCTCGATCAGCTTCAGAACTTTATGTACCTTCAGCGATACAAACCTTTACAACTTTTATACAGCGAATTGTTTTTCCAACCTTCAATATTTTATTCCAGAACATTACAAGATTTTATATTAAGCAAATAAAATATTTTTTTTATAATCTATGTAGCGATAAGACGAACAGGGTTTCACTTGGTTTTAAGTGATACGTCTGCCTATAATAAAGTTATGTTAATTAGAATGTTAAATACACTTTCGTATTGCGCTCGTCGCCTTAAGACAATAATATACTAGTGATAGGTTTTCGTTGCCGGACACAGTCTAGTAATTACTGTGGTAATGAGCCTCATTACTTATATATAGGCGAGGAGTGCAATGTGATGCAGTGTTCCTAACTAGCGCCACTTTGTTATAAGCAGGCGTATCTCCGCGTATCACCGTACCTCTTCTTTCAATAAAACAAAATATGATGTTAAGTCGTGTTACTAAAGCAATTCTATTAGCTACAGCGCCTTTTAAACCGGAATACAGTATTGATTATACACTACTGTTACTCATAATCATTATTAGCCGATAGACGTCGGCAGCTGAACATAGTCCTCCCTCAAAGATCATCTATCGGTCACGAGTTGCTCGCATACTGAGGATTCCCACGAGTCTCACCAGATCGTCGGTCCAGCTTGTGGGAGGCTTCCTAATAGCCTACCGGTACCCGGGCGCCACTTGAAGATTTTACTCCCCCATCGGCCGTCGGTACTTCGAGCAATGTGCTTCGCCCACTGCCACTTAAGTCTAGCAATGTTTTGGACTATGATGAACAAGTGGAAACGATAAGAGTAACAAGGTTATGCGTTCTCTTCAGATGTAATATAAACATACATCTTAATCTTAAGTAGACAATAAGCTCTGTACAATCAAAGTATATTAAGTGAATCTAAAGATATAAAGTCAATTCTCTCTGCACCTTCATATGGAACAAGTCCTAGAGGTTTATTTTTTAAAGACTCCACCAGCTGATCGTTCGACTTATCCTATAATATATCTTTTTAATTTTGGAAATTACTATTGGAATCTAGAACTTCAAGCTAGTTTCATTGGAATTATCTTAATCTCATTCCCTCTATAAATACATACATATATATTACAAGCATTATATATTATACTGTAAGCTATATAGGAAATCTATACGGTTTGCTGACTAAGCGAAAATCGGATGACGACGAACGAGAGAGGCTGTTCCGATCACACATCTTCATAATGGTGAAATGAAAAATGATCCTTAATATCGCATGAATAATATTGATGACATGAATCATATATTTATTCATAAATTATCGTAAGTACATATATAATATATAAGAATATATAACATTTGGGATACTTGATATGACTTCTTAAGTATGAATTCCTTAAGTTAGCTCCAGGGTCATTTTAGAAGACATACAGCAAGTGCGTTGGTGACCTATTAGGTCTCGTAATTGTCGTTAATCGCAGTGCGATTGGGAACTAGATGATCTCCAATCGTTTTACTTAACTGTCGAATCCAACTCAAAGAAAGAAGCAGGTGTATATATCTCTCTAGCAGACACATAAGAAAAATGATGTCTTCTTGCATTTGAGTAGACAACGAGGTTTACGGGGCCGCACTAGCTGAAAGACTCACAGATCATTTTTTTTAATTCGACAAAGCGATGAGGCAGGCAAGACGTTCACTTTATAGTAAGTGACACGCCTACCCATAACAACGTGGCGCTAGTTAGAATGATAAACACTGCAGTGCAATACGTTCGTCGCTTTAAGACATGATATCATGTCTCGTTACCATAGTAACGTGACTAGGTACAACCCCCCTTCCAACCAGAATACAGTAATAACTGCACACTACTATTGGACGCTGCAATAGGAGCGTATCGCTTATCATCATGTGAACGTCCCACTCGTTTCGTGGCTTATTTAAATAAAAAAAAAGTTTCTTAACGACCGTATGATGGTCCTCCTTATCTGTTTATTGATGGACTTCAATTTCGTCAGATTGCGAGCTCATTGAATATCCTATCCAGAGATTCATTGACCCATCACGAGATGTTCAAAACTATTAGACGTAAAAACTCAAAATTTGGTAGATATATTGTTCCTGCCATTTAGAGGTCAGCTAAGAATGGATTTTTACAATATTCTTTCCCCAAAGGTCGTTGCGAGGGTGTTATGATCAGGAAAGTGGTTAAGGAGCAGCTGGTTGTGTACAATTGGACGGTTCTATTAAGAGTTCAAAGTAACGAAGGAGGTCAACAATCACATAACACAATGGCCGTATTTTAAACAGTGCAAGGCGCCGTGTTTCCAATTCGGTCACGGCTGGTGCTGTGAATTATACGTAAACGCTTTTCCACCTCCCACCTACTCCACAGTGTTACACAGGGTGCAACACGCCCACCCCTTCAGCCCTCTCGTTTGTAGTGCAACGAGCGTCACCCACTTGTTAAAATATTTAAACGGAAGGTTTATTTATCATCAGCTTTTACACTTTTGTTTTATGTAGAACAGCCCCTTCAAAGAATAGAAAAAATTCGCAAATATGATTAAAAAAAAATTGACTTTTTTAGAAATTTTGCTATGAAAATATACTCAGATCCACAGGTTAGGCTTTTCAAAGGTTAGGTTATACACTTCAGTATACACTGCATAAAGGAGTGGACTGGCTTTAAATACCATCAGTTAAAAAGAATTGGGGTGTAAGGGGTAAATAGTTCCGCACAACTCACGGGACCCAAGCCAATTTTACCTGCTAGTGCTGCACCCTGCTAATCAACAAACGAGGCTCTGGCTTCCACCAACCCGCAATGGGCTAACGTGGTGGAAAATGGCCCAAAAGCTCTTATATAAAGCCCCTATAAACGACGAGCTCTTACATGTCCGGCAGTACCGGAGGTCATGCTGACTGCAGCGCAGAACCGATTGATGTGGAGATTTTTGGGGGAGGCCTATATCCAGCAGTGGACGTCTATCGGCTGATTATGATGAAAAGAATAGATGAGGATTCAGCTGCAGTTTGAAAAGGGCACCTAATGATGATGATCATACACTATATATAAGTTATTAAACATTACTAAAGTTTTAGATGATTTTAACGTGGAGCATAGAGTTCCATAGCGTGATGGTTGGGCTCTGGTGCTGGAGATCGTCTCGGTAGGTACTACCGCAGCTTCTATTTCTGCCGCCGAACAGAGTGTGTAAATATTACTGTGTTCCTGTCTGAAGGGTGCTGTAGCTATTGCAATCACATTGTGCTCATCGGCTTTAGGCAAGTACGATGTGGTTTGTTAGTGGTAGGTCTGTTACCAGAGATCATCTAGGTACAACCGCATGTCCTATATCTAAATTATAAATAATTTAACAAATAGATAAATAAATATGTTAACTAAATCATTTTAATATGAGTTGCAATATGTCGCTACCCGTCGCGACGTTACGTTTTAATATTAAGAAGATTGCTGGCGTCGTTACGTAGTTTAATAATATCGACGTCACTTAAAAAGCAGTGACGGTATCACCACCATATCCAGGCATGTATTACTGAAGAAATTATGTAAACTGATATTAATATATCGTTACAGCTACAACTTGATGCAAGCAGAGCAGAATGGTTACACATCATGTTATACAATCAGCCCTGTGGTCTCGAGATGATAAGAATAGGACCTTGATAAGCCCTGCCTGTAGTAGAAGGCGAGTAAAAGGAGCTAGGAGTTTCACGGGTCTTAAGGGTGGGGTCCCTTATCGTTCAACAAGTGAGCCTGTGTCCCACACAGCGTATAGCTCAGCTATGATGCCCAGGAGGGTTGGGGTTTTCCTCAGAGACGTGTAACACAAAGTGTAGAGAGGCATCGGTATGTTCTGTTACATTCCAGGTCTCTCCGAATGCACTGATGCAGATCACCGATGGGGTATTAGTGATTAAGAATTTCACATTATCCTGATTTTCTAGAAGCAGGATATCTTTCGAAGATTACCCCCCGAAACCAAAATAAAGGATATTATACACTGCACCACATTGTGCTCATCGTCTTGAGATATAAGATGCAAGTTTACCTTTTAAGTATGTGATGGATAACCGTTTTTTTTTTATTTCATGCGATTCACACATTCTGAGGTGTTGCAAATCTCCAGCACCACATCTGGGATGCATCAATTCTTTTTCTCTACCTGCTTGGTATTATTAACGTTTCTTCTCCGTATAAGACGATAAAAAGTACCAAAACTCGTAGGTATCCGACCTTGGTTTTAACACCGATTCCACTGTTTACCACAATTTTGTTTAAACAGGTCACAGCATCTGCATCCGTTCCAATTCACCTTTTCATCTCGAGGACACATTTGCCCTCGTTACAGATTTGAATTGATATATATATATATATATCAAAGCAAAAATAATATTTTTAAATGAAGTCTTATTTGTTATAGTTTCCCAGCTGGTTGTACATCACGCGGACTCTTAAGCTGTCCAAATGGTTTCTGGCTTAATGCCAGTGAAGAGTGTCAACAGAAAATACCCCAAAGAAAAACAATATTTAAGAAGTGATGATAAATCAACATCTTACTGTAATTATAGGAATTACAGTAATAGTAATTATTTTTTTCTAATATTTTAGACTAATTCTGGTAACAAGCAGCAGTACATGAACGTAACTGTGCGTTCACTGTTGGTCTCTGTTGAAGGAGACCAGCAAAGTAGGTACCACAGCAGCTCCTATATCTTTGAAGGACGGTGTTGCTTATGAAATTACTGTAGTAACGAGATTTAATATATTATGTCAGTAGGCAAGGAGCACAATGTGGTGCAGTGTATCATCCTAACTAGTGCCACGGTATTACGGGAAAATGTTTCAGTTACCATCAGATGAACGTCTTGCTCATCACATCGCTTTTTGAATAAAAAAAAGTCACCATGGTCCGGCTTCTCATTCACCATCAGGAGAATAATGCGTCTTACTCCCTTACACTATTATATTATCACATCAAAAAACTCTATTCTTGAGACTCTTCTCCGCTCTAGTAATTAGGTTTATAAAAACCTAATACTATTACCTACATCATCATTATCATCAGCCGATAGACGTCCACAGCTGTATAGGCTTCTCCAAAAAATCCCCGCGAAACTGGGGATGTAATATTGGCGAGATTTGGGCCATTTCCAATCACGCTGGCTCAATGTGATTTGATGGGAACCAGAGCCTCGAATGTTGATTAGCAGGATGCATCAGGAGCAGGTGGAGGTTGACTTGGGTCCAGTGAGTTGTGCCGGACCCTTCATAAGAATATTTAAATTCAAAAAAGATATTTTAAATTAATATGCGATCTTTAACTAAACACGAGATTCATGTGGAAGATAGATAAAGAACAAGAAAGGAAAGTACTGTCGCCAAAATCCTTCAAGGTCATCGATAGAAGGTTTAATCTCTGAATAAGAAATCATTGGTAATCCAATGAGAGAAAATAAGAGAGTAATCATAGCAGGGTATTATTTCGAGAGAAAGAAGATTTATTACAATGCGTGCTTTTAACGATAAAGTAGAATATTTACCACCGGTTATCTGGTGTTTAGATTTCTTGATCTTATTAGATGTGTCTTCTCCTTCTTAAAGTGCTTCCCTAACTAGTGAAGGTTGGCGATCAGCGTGGTACAGTCCTTTCTATCTCTGGTTGTCCGTGTGTAGATGGAAGACCATCGCCCTAACTACAGCCTGAACTTCCAAAACTTTCTTCTATTGAACGAATGTATTTTTTTAAGCTTTTTGTATTAATTACGAAAGCTTTATTAAATAATTGTATTGTTGAATAGAATACCCAGATTCCTGCTGCGGATCACACAGGAGTTTGTTTTTGGATGAAGTTAGTGCTTATAGTGTTATTGAGGACCTGTTTATTTTCTTCTGATTCATAACCGACAGATACGAAAATCAGATTAATAACATGGAGCAGATCTTATTATCTCATTAACGATCAAGTTTAATTAACGAATGTACATGTAGTGTAATGTACTGGTACTTCGTGACATGGTGTATTCAACTAAGAAGATTAATTCAGGCTTAAAGGTGATCACAATAAGAATAAAATTCTATTCTTCTTGATGACACTACTAATAGAAAACTCCATAATAAATATTTTAATTGTGAATATTTGTAATTATGACCAAAAATCTACGGTTGTCATTATTTAAGTGTATTGACATAATTTTAACTCGGAACATCTCCGATATGACTATCATCATCATCATCCTTTATTAGACATAGTTCTAGAAAATAACGAGACGAGCGGGAAGTTCACCTGATAGTAAGTGATACGCCTGCCCATAACGAGACACTAGTAAAGATGATATACACAGCATTGCGGTACGATCGTCGGTTTGAGATATAATGTCATGTCTCGTTACCATAGTAACGTCACTAGGTTCAACCCCCTTCCAGCCGGATTACAGTAACGTTTGCTCTTTGGCGGCAGAAGTAGGAACTGCGGTGGTTTATCTAGACGGTCTCCGACAACAGAGACCTGCTACTAGTAAATCACAAAGATCTTCACACTGGTCCAGCGGTTCCTCGCAATCTTTATCAGATCGCACCTTCCCCTTAAGAAGGCCCTTCCAGCACATTAATGAGTTTGCTCTTTACTATTTCCTTTAGCATATAAAACGAAAAAAAACATCTAGCGCGAAGTCATTAAGCCTCCGTGTTGCTATTACGGAACATGCAATACTGAAATTAATATATTTCTTTTTATTCAGGACCTTAATCATTTGATGGCTGCGTCAGCTCAATTACATCTTTCCTATTAACCCTTAACTAGTTAGTCCTATTACTAATATATGTTAAAACTATTAATTAATTTACTAATACATATATTTGGTAAGGGAATGAATAATTGCCTTAAGAGTTCTATATATATGTAAATATATACTAACTGGAGTGTAAGAGGCCCCTGCACAACCTCACCTCCTCGTGGTGCAGCGCTGCTAATCAACCAACAAGGCTCAGGCTCCCACCAACACGTATTGGGCCCGCGTGGTGGGAAATGGCCCAAATCTCGCCATATGAACCCCTACAGACGACGAGCCCTAATGCACGGCGGTGCCGGAAGCCATGCTGACTGCAGCGCAGGATCGATCGATAACAAGATTTTTGGAGGAGGCCTATGTCCAGCAGTGGACGTCTATCGGCTGATGATGTTGGTAATAATGATATACTAACAACTGTTCCCCGCCCGCTTTGCTGGCTGTAACATGAACTTCCTTTGAAGAAAGAGTTTTGTGAAATCGATCCTTAGCTTACATCTGAATGACAGAATCAATATCTCCACTAAATTTTGAGTGTTCACGTCTAATACTTTCGGAAATCTCGTGATGAGGCGATGTATCTCTGCAGATCTCCTATACATGTAATTGTACGAAATTATATATTGTGTGGCACACTCAATGCTTTAGTAATAACCATATCATTATCAGTTGATACACATCCACAGCTGGGCATAGGCCTCCCCTAAAGATTCCCACATCTATCGGGTATGGATTTATATGAGGAGATTTGGGCCATATTCCACCACGCGGAACTAATGCGGATTGGTGGGAGCGGGGGCCTCGTTTGTTAATAAGCAGGGTGCACCACGGGCGGTGTGGATCGCTTGATTCTTGTGAGCGTGGCAACCCTTAGAACCCTTTGCCCTTACATCCAATTACCATATGGAGATCTTCATTTAAAATATATGTAGTACGTTAAACAAATTACATAAATTTCTTAAAGTTACGTTAAGTTATATAACGGTACTTAAATAATTAATAATATATAATGTCAATATAAGCACTGTAAAAAAAGTGAAAACTTGTCAGTGGATAACAAAAATACTTGATAAGAAAAAAAGTTCTCATAATGAAATTTTTAACATTAAAGTTTCAATATAAATAAAAAACGATAGTAAGTGATAAAATTTAAAGGTATTCTGTAAAGTAAAGCCGTTAGTCACCATGGAAAAGGTGATGATGTTATATGTTCCCGATAACCTGGACAGTCAAACCTACATGTTGTCCTGGGCTTTTGTGACTGGCACTAAGGTAATTTCTGTCTGTCATCAAAGTCGACTAAAGAAGCCTTTTTTTGATTTTGCCGAGCAACGAGACGAGCGAGACGTTCAGCTGATGATAAGCCTACTCATAACTTGGCCATAGTTAAGATGACAGTAATTTTACTAACTACAACGTCCTTCACACCGTAATAAAGAAATGTTCATACAGTATTGATTGGCGGTAGAGTAAGCAGCTACAGTACGATCAGCAGGGCTATCAGCAGCAAATTCAGTCTCCTGCATATTTTGTGGTTTTTAAGGGCGTCCACGTGCCCACTGATGGGGCACAGGCCTACCCTCAATATGAGGGCCCAGTGCGGATTGGTGACTTCACACACACTTTAGAATAAATTCTAATTTATGTGCAGGGTTCCCCCTCACGTGTTGACGGGACTCATGTCAACCTCACCTACACGTGGTGCACTCTGCTAATCAACAAACGACGCCCTGGCTCCCACCAGCCCACATTGAGCTATGGTGGTCGGAAATGGTGAAAAAACCCTACATGAACACCTACAAACGACAGCACTTAGTACCCAGCGGTACCGTAAGCCAATGCTGACTGTGTGAAGGTCGCGGGAAGTCGTTCCCTGCGAGCAGCATAGGAGATCTCTGAGGTAAGCTTATGTCCAGCAGCGGACGTCTATCGGCTGATGATAATGATGCATATTTTTTGGTTTTATATTGTTAAGGAATCCGTGACGAGATATTACTCCAGACCTAAGAAATGATCTATTTTGTTGTTTTGTTGAAACAATTGGCATAGATCCAGAATAATTCTTAAATCATACTTAAGAGAAAATACTGGTTTAATTTTCTTGATAGGCAAATGTTTTCGTACAATGGGCTAATCGATCCGCCTGATGCCAATTGTAATGTTGAACTGGCTCCCAGTTGAATGTCAGCCAAATGGCTGATTAAAAACACCATTAAGGTTACATTCAAACCTAACGAATTTTATCGCAATTAATGAAATTAGCCTTTGATGTATCTTATTGTGACTTAAGTGCTGTGCTTTAGTTTATTCTTCTACTTGTCGGGCCTTTTCGTATCTGGTGGCGGATTTACTTCACTACCGAAGCCGTGACGGTTGAGTGTAATGACAAAGGATATGATAAGCTGTGATCTCAAAAAAGGGATATCCAACATAGAGCGAAGTGGAGTGAAAGAAGTAAGAAAGCAGACTGTATCATAAGACTGGACAAATGCAAAGAAGAAGAAGATGATGAATTGCTTACTCACATAGACAAATAATATACAATAGAAATAACATATCAAAATATAGCTATATTGAGTAGATATATATATATATATATATATATTTATATATAAGTAGATAAAACAATTTGCTATATAATTGCAATTGTTATTTTTCAATAATTACTTCACAGAGATTCATTATCACCATCATTATCGACGTCCACTGCTGGACATAAGCTTTCTCCAACTTCCACATCGATCAGAAAAATATATATATATATATATTTATTGTTAATACTTCAGAGATTAATAAGTGTTAATCGAATAAATAAAATTAGTGTGTATGTAATGTGTGTATTGTAATATACACTAATAAGTAGCATTTAGTAGTTAGGGGGTGTAAGGGTTCCCGCACAACTCACGGGTTCCAAGCTAACCTCACCTGCTTGTGATGCACCTTGCTAATCAAACGAGGTTCTGGTTCCCACTAACCCGCATTGGACCAACGTAGCAAAAAATGGCCCAAATCCTTCTATATGAATCCCCACCTGATCGATGTAAAAGATTAACTGTAGCTATATAAGTTAAGATATTTGAAGAGTTGGATAAGTTTGATAACTTATTAGGACAAAGAAATAACTTTGTTAACAGAAGATAAAATATAAATGCTTTATTTATGTGATATGATATTTGTTTCATCTAAACGCGGTACTCTTAGAAAATCATATATTCTTGGATGCTGTGCTTTACTCACAAACCGACAACGACATATATACGAGTACAGCATCTGGATAAAGTAAAACAACTTTTAGAAAATATTAAAAAATTGCTTTGTAATGCTCATATGAATCCCTACAAATGTGGACATTTTCGGCTTAGGCCTATGTCCAGCAGTGGACTGTCTACACAGGTGATGATGATGATGATTTGTTAAAAGAAACATTGAATAAAAGCTTGTCTACCCGCTGCAAGTTACTTTGAAATATAAAAAGACATGACCCCTTACTATCGGCCTTTTAAAAATCCATAAGGCAATGGAGAGGGATATGCTTGGAGTTTCTCTGCGCAATGGAATCAGAAATGGTGGAAATCTGCAGAAGAACTAAGGTCACCGATATAGCTCAAAGGATTGCAAGAGTAAGTAGCAATGGGCAGGTTGCATTGCTCGAAGGATTGACAGCTGATAGGGCGGTAAGATTCTCGGTAGACGTCGTCTTAGGGGACCTCCTACAATGTAGACCCACGAACTAGTGAAGGTCGTGGTAAGTTGCTGTATGCAGACAGCGCAGAGTCGATTGGTGTGGAGATTGGTAGAAGCCTACGTTTAGCAGTATACGTCTATCAATCAATGATTGACCTTTTTTTATATAACATATTCAGTACTTTAATCAGATGATATAAACATATAGACTCTTTTTTTATTTGGGGGTTAATACCTTCGTATACCTGTCGGGTCCAAGGACAGGTTATATCGGACTTGCACCAAATAAAACCCTCACGATGTTCCACCGTCGTCGCTCTATGGCGGGTCCACGGGAATGCTTTCGCACACCTCCGCGACCCCACGAGCGCCGGCTGCGCTGCACAGCACCATTTCGAAGGAGAATCCCCTCCCGTTTTGCACCTCTGTAAGGGTGTGCCGGGACACACACCGCACCCCCCTCTAGTCCTCTTATAATTACATGGGCAACGGATCCCCCAGAATCCGTCACCCAGAAGCGAAACATATAGAAGCTGAATCAACGGTAGTTATCTACATATCAAATGATTTATCCGGAAGTCAATAAGTAAATAGGCTTAAAGCACTAAAGTAAATGAAATGAAGTATGTGTCAAAAAACTCGTGAACATTTCATATATATTTGCCCATGTGTGTGTATGTGTGTGTGCATTTGCCTACAATAAACGGTTTATCAAAGTATTGATGGTATAATCTACACGAGTGTTGTATCAGGTATAACCATTATTTGAACCTGAAAAATGTCCTTCAAAGATTTCCACATCGATCGATCCTGCGCTGCTCACATCCACCTGTTTCCCGTGAACTAGTGAAGGGTCTCCCAACACTGCGTCTTCCTGTACACAATTGTCATTCGAGGACCTTGCTGCTTGTGTGTCCTGCCCATTGCCGTTTGAGATTAGCAATCTTCTGGATAATGCCGGTGACCTTAGCTCTATTTATAATATAAGCTTGAATTAATAAAGGATCTTATTCTGAAGTATAGCACATAAAAGAAGCTATTAGTGAGCGCGGCTTTGTAACAATGGAGCCCAGGAATTGGTCCTTCATCTTTGCATACAATGGACGAAGGAAAGAAATCATTTCCATTTCCTTGCTTTCATTTCGTCCTTTCATCTGTGTAACAAAACCTACCATGGTGACTTCACATAGCTTTTATTAAAGGTACATGGTATGCCTTCAGACATTTACTACATGACTGACCAGGCAGGTTTTTTTTTTGTTTACGTGTGTAACAAAATGCTAATGGTCGCACACCCCGAAACCAGAACGGCCGGTAACGGGGTAGTGTCGGACTCCAACCGACTAAAAAGCATCACACGGTATTCCAATCACTTCCGAAGATATGCACGAGGGTCACGGGATGGCACCCAGCAGTTCTTCCGCAACCCCCGATCGACGCCCGGATTGAACGGGCCCGCCTCGGGAAGGGATGTGAAGCACCCCTCCCGAGACCAGGCAGGTTGGTTTAAAACTTATTGCAGTGTATACTGGCAGCTCATTCCTACCGCCGGACAGTAATGTGCAAACATAACTGTGTTTTTTTATTCTACGAAAGGACGAGACGAGCGGGACGATCTGATGATGGTAAGTGATACGCCCGCCCGTAACAGCAGCTTTATGCTGTGCTCGTCGCCTTGGGACACATCAAGTAGTCTCGTTAGCGCAGTAATTACACTAGCTACAGCACTCTTCAAACCTGAACACAGTAATATTTGCACAGTTTGACCGCAGAGACAGTCGCTGCGGTGGTATCTAGACGGTCTCCGGCAACAAGGACCTACCACCAGTAAAGTATTAGTGTGAAGGGTGCCGTAGCTAGTGTGATTGCTGGGGTAACGAGACTTAGCCTTTTGTGTTTCTACAACGAGCACAATGTGGTGCTGTGTATATTGTCTCAATTAGCGCCATATTGTGATGTGCAGTCGTATCACATACCATCAGATCATCGGCTCGATGGTCTAGTCGCTTCGTTAAAAAAAATTGAAGAGACTTACACGGGTTAAACCAAAGAGTCTATACTTTGAGAACTTGGCATCAAGCAGATCTTATCATCTTTGGTAAAGTGTTGTATCCTCACCTTTGTTAATCGCATATACTACAGATGGATGGTAGCTATTGAGCGACTTGTGGTTTAGGGTAAAGTTGAGGGTACCAGGCCACGGGAAGAACGCCTATGAGATGGACTGACCTGATAAAGGCGGCAGTAAATGGCTCATCATCGTTACCACTATATAAACGGACTAGGAAGCGGCTGTCAGAGAGTAATGGCGACGTGTTGTTAGGCTTGCGACGAACACCTGATGTGATGACCACGACCACTCTGTCAAGAGTGATACCGACGAAGAATAAGCGGCACGGTTTATATTTACTTGATCGTACAGTTAGCTTAGCTTTCGAAGTTAAAGATGTTAGCGGTCTAGATATCTAATACGGTTAAAGTTATTTTTGTTACTTATTGTTCAACAAAGAGATCGATAGACGCATTCGGCTCGACTGGGCAGCGTTTGGGAAACTCCGCCACATCCTCATCTCGCAAATACCTTTAAGTCTCAAGACGAAAGTCTTTAACCAGTGCTTCCTCTCCGCCCTTACTTTCGCAGAGACTTGGCACCTGACTATCGCGCTGGTCCACCCATTCAAAATAGCATAGTGAGAGATGGAGAGAGAGCTATGCTTGGCATTTATCTAAGGGACTAAATCCGGAAAGAAGAGATTCGACGGAGAACTGAAGTGGAAGTGGGCCAGCCATGTCTACCGTGTCAGTCACGGCCGATGAGGGAGAAAAGTCTTGGAGTGAAGGCCGCGTACAGGTCGCAGAAGTGAAAGACGCACTCCGACCAGATGGACCGACGACATCATCAGGGCGGTCGGAAATTGGTCGATACGAGAAGCTGAGTAGCGCATTTGGTGGAGGACATTGGGAAAGGCTTGTATCCAGCAGTGGATAAACAAAGACTGGTAATGAAGATGATGATTGTTCAAC
Source organism: Ornithoptera priamus (assembly GCA_029034505.1). Lineage (NCBI taxonomy): Eukaryota > Metazoa > Arthropoda > Insecta > Lepidoptera > Papilionidae > Ornithoptera > Ornithoptera priamus. The sequence goes on along the minus strand of JARDWD010000219.1, from coordinate 1,757,900 downwards.
AGTAACTCCATATATCGAGTTGTCTTCACACAAGACACACAGCGTTATGTATGGAAAGTGTTTTATTGATTTTTTTACTTCATACGTGGGAAAATAAGCACCTGTCTTATTTAACCTGTGTCAATGTGTTGTTACAGGTAACACAATCAATATGATAAATCAAATTTAACTTAAGTTTAACATAGTTTAACATCATAAGTTGGATTAATTAAGTTTATACTAATTCATTAAAATCTTCAACATTATTGCATAGTATGTCACTCCTATAAATTTATAATATTAGGGGTAGTATTTTACACTTTAATACTACACGGAAATTTGTCATCTAGTTAAGAAAAACTAGTGAATGCTGCAAGTTGATTAATTAGATTTTTTAATTAAATGCATGTGTCCGTTAATTTAGTGGCATTCATTCATTTGATACGAAGTTTTAATGTTAATTACTCACACAGTTCTAATAGTTAGTTTTACTAAATTACAGCGACCATCTAGATATCACCACAGCTTCTATTTCCGCTGCCAAATAGTTATATGCAAACGTTATTATGTTCCGGCGTGAAGGGTGCTGTAGCTAGTGACATTACAGAGGAAAAGAGACTTAACATCTTATGTATCAGGGCGTCGAGTACAAAGCGGTGCAATGTATATGACCCTAAATAGTACTACGTCTTTATGAGCAGTCGTATTGCTCACCACCAGGTGAAGGTGTCGTGCGCCTCATTGCTTCGTCGAATCAAAAAAAAAAATTATTCTCGTCATCTCGAGATATAACAATATCAGTCTGGTTAGTTCCCTTGCTGCAGCGCCTTCAACACAGTAATGTTTGCACTATTGTTTCGCAGCAGAAATAGGAGCTGCCGTGGTAGATCTAGACGGTCTCCGAAAAGGGATACCTCATCGTCATCCGATAGACATCCACCGCTGGACATGGGCCTCCCCTCAAAAATTTCCAAATCGATTGAGTCGGAATTCACATGCACGGCTTGTGCCATTCCCACCACGCTGGACCAATGCGGATTAACGGGAACCAGAGCTTCGTTTATTGATTAGCAGGATGCACCACGAGCTGGTGACGTTAGTTTGGGCCCCGTGAATTGTTGTGCTGGACCACTTATAGCCTATGAGTTCCTTGCCGTGTTCTCAAGAGAATCTAGGATATCCTCAAGGTTACCTGTAGTTTTCTTTGACAGAACTCCCCCAACCGCCGTCACTATAAGAGATGACATAAATTTTAGTTGAGCTACACAAACTACACATAATTAGAGTTGTAGTTAGTTGCAAATCCTATTCGGCAGTATTCAAGGCGCACCGCGTCCCAGTAATTCCCCCTCTCCCCTATTTACTTCGCACCTCGGGCCATTAATAACTTGTCTAACTTTGAAATACGTATACAGAAACTTAGGGAGAAACAGCAGCTCCATTATTCAGATGTAAAGATATAACGTTGGTGATAGACATACAAGGTCATTTGCCTGGTTATATTTTAATACAAACTTCCGGTTTGTTTTTAATTAGCAAAAATTTTTAAAAGACCTAACGTTACATACCATTTATTCCGATAATTATTATATAGAATATAGTTTTTATGGAAAATATCGTGGTATAAATAATAGCGTGGTGCGGGCATGTTATGCGGGGGTTGATAGAGACATAACAAAGAAAGTGGTGAGAATGAACGTGGATGGTTATAAGAGTAGAGGAAGACCGAAGGAAGTGTGAAATTGTGTGAAAGATGACATGTGTAAGAAGATTGTGAATTCAGATATGACGGCTGATAGAGGGATATGGAAGAGAAGTACATACTGTGCCGATCCCACGTAGCTGGGAGAAGGGCAGGAGGAAGATGTTTTTATGGATAATAGCACTGCTTAAGAATGTTGGGAAGATGATAAATAAGATGACTGGGACCATTTGATAATAGTAAAGAAAGAGAACAAAGATCTAGTGGTGCTGGGTCTCTGTTGCAGGAAACTGTAATATCTTCCGTACTTTTGTATATTGAGCGAAGCGACGAGACGAGCGAGACGTTCATCTGATGGTAAGCAATACGCCTGTCAATAACAACGCGGCGCTAATTAGTATTATATACACACCACCACGTTGTACTTCATCGCCTTGATACATACGATGTCCAGTTATCCCAGTAGTGACTATCCACAATCCTTTAAACCGGAACAGTGTATTATTTGCACAGTTCTGTCGGCTGCACCCAGACGGTCTTACTTATTCTCATTGTAATCTTTGGGTGTAAGGGGTCCCGCGCATCAACTCACGAGACCCAAACCAACCTCACCTGCTCGTGGTGCACCCTGCTAATCAACAAACGAGGCTCTGACTCCCACCAACCTGCATTAGGCCAGCGTGGCGGGTAATGGCCCAAACACTCTCATATGCACCTCTACAAACGTGGGGATTTTTAGGGGAGGCCCACGTTCAGCGGTGAATGTCTATCGGCTAATGAAGATGATGAAGATGAATCTTTGTGATATCCTTATTAAAACATAAATTATCGCTTAGTTCTAAGATTATGTTATGGCTTACGGAAACGGATTTAACTAAAGCTATCTGTGATAAATGCATCATTATACTGGATTTGCATTCAGCTGGTAAAGTACGGAGCTCATCCTGTCGGCGCTGTTAAAACTCACCACAATCTAAGTGTAACTTAATTCTCTGCAGTATGTTAGAAATCTTAAATCTTTACAAAACTTAAGTATTTAGTTAAATCCTTAAAGGTCCGAAGTAAATTTTATAAGGCATGAACACTAACAGGCTTTCAAGTGTAGTGCCTCGTGTCTATACTTTCTCCAGATAAAGAGTTTAAAAAAGAAAATAGAAACAAACGTCAGTTTTTTTTTTTAAATAAGTCTTAAAAAAACTGTTATTAAATTACATAGCTTTATTACACTATATTTTGCTTTAACAAATATCAATGTACGATATTTGACATACATCATATTTTTACTCCGTTCTAAATCTCTAAAGTTATATAAACAAAAATAGAATCTTTCTATCAGAGCTTATCACTTAATAGAGCTATGTAGAAGCTCGGTTAGGAGATAAAAAAAAATCGTAAACATTTCCGTTGGCATACGAGATCGGAAGCAAAGATGCGTAAGGCGACGTACTCGAGAAACTGTGTCAGCAATATTTCCGCGATATAACTCCCGCGGCGGCCGCGGCGGCCCGGAAAGTTAACGATCGCGACAGATTTAAAATGAGAAACAAGTTATTTTCACACAGATTAAAAATTATAATACAGAGAAAGCAACCTCTAAATGATAGACCACCACTGCTGGACAGTGGTCTTCCGAAAAGATCTACAAACCAATCATACTTGCATTGCACGCATCCAACGGTTACGTTTCTATAACAGCCCTGTCGTTTCGGGATATTAAGAATAGGACTAAGGTATTTCCTGTCTGTCGTACAAGAGGACTAAAAGTGTCCTCAGGTTGTCGGCTTTGAGGATGGGGGCCCTCAGACCTCAATAAGCGAGCCTTAGGATGATGGCAAATGCATGGTGGTCTCGTATTTGTTGTAGCAGAGCGTGGATGCTAAGGAGGCTTAGCACTTTCGGAGGATGTTTTAGCCAGAGTGCAGGGGGGCACCGGTGCGTTCCATAGGAGATCCTGGAGCTCCTCCTAATGCACGGACAGGACCCACCGATGGAGTTTTAGTGTTTATAAGCCCCACAAAACCTTGTCTTCCCCCCAGAAGCAAGGTATTTTTTAAGACGATTATTCCCGCGATATAAAAAAGGTGTAGATAGGCTGCGGCCAGAATCAGTAATGAGAGGTCGTGGGATGCTTGGGTAACCTTCACTTAAGAAGTGAAGTCGCAGAAAGAGAGCGAGCGAGAGATAAACACACATCTGTCAATCCGTAGGCAGAGACCCGGGCGTCGTAGATGGTTGTTCTACCTCCAACCCCTATAACGGACGGCATGGTGGAGGATTTGAGGATACATATGAGAGGATACCGATAAGTATGAGAGAGCTCGAGGTGGCGCGCGTGGTATTTCCGTTTAAAACAGTTAAATTGTGTGGATAACTCCAGCTCCACCCTAAGACGAGGTCTCATCAATGGCAAATCGCTACGACCAAAAGCATAGTCTGACATAATTCTTCCGTTAATGCCACAGCAGAAATTCTGTTTCTCTTCCCTTCGCTTCTATTCTCCACAAAAAAAAGTCTAGATAGAGAGCACTGCAGCTATTCCTGCCACCAGACCATGTTGTGTGTTTTTTGTCATTCGTTCCACCTGCTTGTTAGGACAGAGCCATTTCTCCTGTTTTACTTTTTTTCATTTTTAATTTCATCTGACATACTATTTTCTCCCTTCTTCCTTTATTCCTATTTTTTCCCTCTATCATTCTTCAATTTCCAATCACACTTTCATCTTTCATCCATCGTCTTATCGTCCTCTGGTATAAATTACACTTGCTCTTACATCTATTACATTATTTCTTTTCTGTTACAGTATATTACATATCTCACCTATTTTTTTTTTATAGGATAGGTGGGCAAACAAGGCGAACAGTTAACCTGATGGAAAGTGATCACAAGACACCTATGGACAGTCGCAACTCCCAGAGGGGTCGCAGCTGAGTGATCGACCTTTAAGGGAATAATACGTTCTTTCATTAAAGACCACACGTCATATTGTTTCCTTAATTTACAATTTATTTTCTTTCATTCCGTCACAATACTTCTGTCTACTATTATGCGATTACTGTTCCGGTTTAAAGGGCGTTATCATCTGTTAAATTACTGGAACACTGGTTAAAAGCGGAATATGGGGTTATGTGTTATCCTATTTAGCGCAATACAATTATAAATATAACTTACCATCAAGCAAACTTCTGCCTCGTCTGGTCGCTTTCCCATATAAAAAATTAAATCCTTCGTTTAGATCATTAGTTCCCATAGTAGACCAGGTAGATTTCCAGAATTCCAAGGAAGTTCTACGAGGGTCTACGTTGTCTCTCATCTTCACATTTTTTATCGAGTTTTGGAAATATGGTAGAAATGTAGTTGCATAGGGTCCATTAGAACCAGCAAAATTTTGACATTGATCCTATGGGAAGGAAAAGTCTGAAAGGCCTCTTATTTTAGATCTTCACGCTATGAGACTGACACTTTTTTCTATATACAGACTATATATAGTGTTATAGCAAAATTGTTTAGGCTTAATACGCTTTCTTCTTGAAGACTACTGTTGCGATAAATATACTTATTTTTGTACAAACTCACAACCTACAAACTTTTTTAGGTATATAAAAAGATTCATCATCAGCTGATAGATATCCACTGCTGAACATAGACTTGCCCCAAAGATTCCTACATCAATCGGGTAGGTAAGGGATTATTTGGACAAATTCCCACCACGCTGCCCTAATGCGGTGTAGTGGGAGCAAGAGCCTTTTTTTGTTGATTAGCAGGATGCACCACGAGCATATGAGGCTGGCTTAGATCCTGTGAGTTGTGCGGAACCCCTTACATCATACACCACATAAAAAGTTTATTATTATATAATCAAAAATTTTAATATATCCAAATGACAAGTGAACGGTATCCATCAACAATGTAATTGGATAAGGAGCGTAAAACTTTATGAAAGTCCTGCGTAAGGACAATGTAAAGTAATTTTATAGTTTTTTTTACGGCTCTGATTAGGAAAAGTTTATCTTCATGTTACAAACTTAATTTGCATATCTTAATACTGTAGAGGTTATCAATAAGATACTTTCTAATGAAATCATGAAATAGCGCTGGCGCATGAGGAGCATTTGTGGAGGTTATACATAATATAATGTCCAAACCTTCATAAATTAAAGAGGGGTTTATCTACAAGGGTTATGTGTATATACAATATATAAGTTTTCCACCTACGCAGAAGCTCATCAGGATATCTCATGAAACCATAAGGCTTGCAGACTTGGAATTTGCTTTTACCGAGTACAGAGCAGCTAAGAATAAATTTTAAAAAATTACCCCCCACAAAGAGAATTGTGGTGGCTGTTACAACCAGCAAAGCGAGCGAGAAACAACTAATTTAGTTTATAATTATTAAAAGATTTTTACTTTGTGAATAATTAAAAGAAAATTAAACAAAAGTAATGTATATAATAGAAGAGGTGGCACTATATGATATATCATCACATCCTTTACAGTAAATAAACTTTGAATTTCTTATCCTGTTACTGTCCTGTCGGTTGGGTCTTCTAACAATGTCTTTTTTGCAGCATGACTGGAAACTTTATTGAAATAACCTATAGTATTTCAATAAAGAACTTGCTGTGGTGTCGAGACAAGACGATGAGGAAATTACGTCGGTACAAGACTTTCCACTTCTCTTAAAGAGGTTAAGCTGTATAAACTTAGTCCGCTATAGTTGCGTTGCTATTAAAACATTTAATTTTAAAGTGATTTATTAGAGACAAATCTTCATAAATTCATAACTGATGATTTTAAACTATTTATTGAAGGGATTGATTTAAAATTTAGTTTAGTATTATGTTATACTTTGAATCTCTTAAGTCCAGCAGTTAAACAAAACTGAAACAGTTTATTCAATATAGTCAACGGGGGATAAAAGTATTAAGTGAATCTGGGACAATTTCTAATAGATTGACAGTTGTAAGGTCACCTGAACTTACGTATTTGTTTTGACGCTATATTGAGACCTAGTTTAGTGTATTACCTCTAATGACACAATAGATCTTTTTGTTTTTCTGAATGTAAATACGTGAGAAAAGTTTGGATGCTTTTCTCTAGAGAAGTGAGAAATTTATAGTTAATGATAGAAATCACAACGACTTCAGAAAGGAAAATTTACTTAGAAAAGCATATGTTAGGAGATAAGACTATAATTATTCCTCTTAAGGTTATAGAACAACATAATTCAAACTTAAGGATCTTAACATGATAATGAAGACTGTTTTCCTGTAACAATGCCATTCTCGTTAAGATTATTCTTCGAAATAACGTTACACATATCCGGCTTTTGAGTATAATATGTTAACTTCCGTTGTTTCGTATACATCAGCTACAATTTACAATAAACATATATTACAGATCAGGCGCTGATATTGGAATTGCAGTATACTTAGAATATCTTCGGCAATACAGATCTACCACTAGAATCGGCGTACACTCTGTTCGAAAAATCTTCACTTTTGAAGTTTATTAAGATTTCAGAGCTAAACGAATATTTAGTTATTAATTGAGAAAACAGAATGCTTTCGCCAGCCAACTAGCTGTCAGTGCTGTTCGACTATATATACAGTTAATCGCTACATCCAAGAATAAACGTCTCCTAATACATTTTACAGCGAAATAAATCAAATGAAATTTTATCGAGGCACCCGTCCTGAAGACTCATTTAATATTTGTGGAATAATTTGACTTTATTACTAAGTAGTTTATGATTCATGGTATTCATGGCTCTAAATAAAATATTGTGCTTCGACTTTGGATCCGGTCAGAGGAAATACACAATACTTGGCACAACAACCACTGTTCATCATTTCGTATTTAGATATAATATGGATAATAATAATTAAAACATTAGGAAAACTTTCGCTGGTGGTTGGTCTCTAATGCCGGAAATCGTCTTGGTTGATACCACTGCAGCTCCTATTGAAGCCGACATGAATTATTATGTAAATATTATTGTGTTTTGATTTGAAGGACGCTGTAGCTAGTGTAACGAGACTCAACATCTTGTCTCAGGTGTCGAACGAAATGTGGTGCAGTGTATATTATTCTAACTAGCAGCACGTTGTTATGGGCGGGAGTATCACTTACCGCAGATGAACGTCCCGCTCGTTTTGTTGTTTTATTGTATATATAAAAAAAAAAATTATTTATATAAGAAAGAAGACAAGCCAAATTACTTTTTTTAATTAAAAACGTGAAGCTGTCGTGAAAAACATTTGCATGTGTAATCTGTGTACTGTTTTAATTTACCGCGCAAGTATTACAAGTCACCTAATATTAAAAATGTCACTAACGTCACAGATAACAAATTCATCAAGCCGGATTAGGGCGCGGTGTTGTTTATTTATTCCGTTCTCGTTACTTACTTTGGTGATAAACAGTTTTTAACTATAAAAGAAAGTATCTTATTTTTTTTGTTCATAATTCCACTAAACTACGAGAGATGCTCGACGGTCACTTAATAGTGAGTGTTATGCCTGCACATAACATTTTAAGAATTACCATAAAAAAACTAGAAACTAACAAACGGGCAGCGAAACAATGTAACAAATAAATTTTATTTTGGTAATAAATTTAGATGTTTCAGTTGTTAATTATTAAATTATAAAGATATTTGTACTGCTATGAAATAATGATTTTATTTACCGCTTTTGTTACAAACCTTTAACCTACATTAATTTAAAAAAAAAAGATTAAATTTAATTACACTACACTTCACTACCACTATCACTTTCTTCACTTATTCACTAACTTTGAATATTAATTTTACGAGGTTCGATTTGGCGCGCTTTTTTTAAATTGACGTTTATTTTTTTTTTCAATTTCGGCCTAAAGTCGTAGTGCGCGATGCCTCGCGCGTTACGTAAGAGCGCGCGGACGGCTCCCGCGTCGCGCTCCACTCACAGACTGAAGCGTTCACGGGGCCGCCGAGCACCGCTGGTCACCCAGGGTGTACTATCGATGATGTCCATCTTGATAACAGCCGTAACAACGGGGTCAGGGTTTAACAAATCAGTGGCAAATTTTTACCACACTTGGGTCAGGTCAAATGCCTTTTCGTGGCGACACTTTTTCGACTTCGAACAAATTTTTATTACATATTAATTAATTTCTAAGCTTACTTTGTTATATTATTAATGTAATAATGAAATAAATATTTTTAAAAATAAAAATATATAGTTTGAAATTATTCTTTTATAGTTTTCTGACGCATTTAGTTGATATTTTTGTATATAAATTTGAATTAAAAAAATTAGATAGTTATAAAAGAATACACGAGGTTATATTTGAAAATAAAGCCGAAAAGAATCGAATTTAAAACATCCGGGTTTTTTTTAACGAGGCGAGGCGTCGCTTTGAGACAGGATATTAAGACTCACTCCACCAATAATTTCACTAGCTACAATTCCCTTCAATCCGGAACACAGTATTGTTTGGCGGCACCAGTAAGTTCGCAGATAAAAAAAAGGTTTTCGATAAATTTTAGTACAAATTTTTAAATCAGTAATTTATATTATAATTACTACTACAGGCTCTTGACGGCTGCTATTGTAAGCGAAATTAATTTTGTATTACTTTTGTATCAGCCTCGTCAATGATAGATGTATTGGTTTTTATCTCCGACGTACCATAAATGGCGATTATGAAGTAATCATTCTAGAGAACAACTCTTTTTTTTAAAGATACCTTCTCGTGGAAAGTCAGGGTTATATGAGATTCTTACTCACTAAAACTCCGTCGGTGTTGTGCATTAGTCCATTGGAAAGGCCCTGAGATCTCCTATAGAATACACCGGTGCCCCTCCACACTTCGTGTTACACGTCTCTGAGGCGGAGCCAAACCCTCCTAGGCACCATCGCTGAGCCCGCAGGTTCGCTTGTTGAGCGATAAGGGCCCCTATCCTTAACGTGACCCCTTAATTCGCCTTCTATGACAGGCAGGGCTTAGCTTTGTCCTAATCTTACTAGCCCAAGACTACAGGCCTGAGCGAATTGCCTCAGTAGTAAAATCCCGATACTGGTACACTGTATTTTATTAATTACATATGTTTGTATAACTATAACGATTGATACATACGTTTCTGTGTTCCGGTTTATAGGTTGCCATGGCTAGCAGTTACCGTGTTAATTAGACATGGCCCCAAGGCGATGAAAGCAATGTAGGTTTAACCTAACAAGCGAATAATGTTTGTTCGCAATCATGTTTACCAGGCGAGCGTTCAGCTCCGTCATTTTAAGCTGCTTACAAAGTAGCGATCATTTTCCTCACCGCAGGGATTGCCAAATATATATAACTTTATGTATATCTGATCGTCTCAAAATAAATTTTAATTCTTCCTATCTAGTGGCATTTTTATCTGGCGCCTACAGAAATATAACTATTTGTCTAGTATATGTTTCTATGCGTAATAATATTTGAAAATATGCGCGACATATTGTCGGCGATGTCGCTCTTTATCTGTGACAATGAAATATCGCAGACGAATTTGCTTTAAAACGTTTTCTCATTTTGATAATGTATTTTGAGACGTTTTTTCTATAAATTATAAGAAATAACATATTCTAACGTCTATACGTGAGAAATTAAAGATTCAAAAAGTTTATTCTAGTACTCATACAAATGTATGTACTATGTATAAATTAAATACTCTTCAGAGTAAATATGACTTTACATCACAGTGATTGATTACCCTCAGAATAATATAAATAGGAAGTTTACAAGTTATCCCCCTATATCTTGTGGGTATCAGTAATATATTATAATGAATTTCATATGTCTAATAATTTGTCTAGCTACACTGCCTTTCAAATGGAAAGAATCTGGTAGAGGTTTCGCTTGCTGGTTATTTCTTAGGAATAAACTCTATTGAAAATACTTCAGAAATATTTTTATTAGAAAAAAATTCAATAGCCAACGGACCCCTCATTCAGCTAGGATTTTATAAAAAAAAAGTCACTAATTAATACCGCCAACACTTAGACCTTTTAATGAATTCTGTATAGACTACCTTTTTTTAATTGAGTATATAATTAACGTGGCTTAGTTATATAACTTCTGGTAAGTTTCCATGAGTCTGTTGAAGACGTCGTACGTATGCATTACTTTAATCCGGATTGAAGTAGATAGTAGGTAGGAGACTTTTCTGCAATTAAAACTGTATTCAGGGATATATTGGTTTATTTAATATACAGATAATGAGGAGGTTTTCATTAAAGTGCATTTATCTGAAGTATAATAATTTGTTGCGGCGTTAGAAAGACTACTTTAAAGTTGATCCCAAAAAAATTAAAAAACCTTAGAGGTAGGAATATTTCACTCTATTTGTCTCTACAATAATTTAATCTGACATATTAGATATGTTAGAGCAAATTGAATATTTAGTATATTCCTACCTCTAAAGTTTTTTTATTTTCCTGGGACTAACTTCGGAGTACTCTTTTGTCTTTTGAGTGGAAGTGTTTACTTCAATTGAAAGTACCATGTGGGCTTATTATATTAACTGTTAACTAACTGATAAATAGATATCAATACCCACTTGTATAGTAATAAATAGTATTAAACAATAACGTTTGCGTTATCAGTATGAACACAAAATGATCTTAGAAACGTCTACAGAAATAATGAAGAAGTAATGTTACATGTTTTCACATCTTACGTCAGAATATTGCCTGGTTTGATACCAGCAGCAACTTGACCACCTTTTTCGTAACGCAAAGAAAAATAAAAACATAAAGAGGGCCCACTCTACGTTTTGTAAAGTAAGCATTTAAAAAGATTCTCGTTGAAAAGTCCACTTTACTTCTATTCAAAGTAGTTTAGCCTATTCAATTTATGAATTATTATTTACTAGCTGTTCCTCGCCCACTTTGCTAGCCGTAACATAGAATTAGGCTTAAAATTTGTCTGAAATATTCCTTGAGAACAATCGTTACTATAGCAACCGCGTAAATAATACCAAATGAAAATGTTTATAACAGTCCATTAGGCATAAAATTATAAAGCTTCTCTGATACATTGAAAAAATAATAGCCAATAATCATCTACAAATCATTCGAGTCGAATGCTCATGTTCCCATGTTGACTCGTTCACTAGTTTTCAAGTGACAGGCAAATAAATGAAACCCATGTTCATTATATGTATATAGATAACAAATAATCAAATTCAATACTGCAATGCTTTGATAATTAATTAGCATTACAATTATCAGCCGATAGAGGTCCGCTGTTGGAGATATACGTTCCCTAAAGATATTCGCATTGATCGGACCAGTGTTGTCCACATCCAGCGGTTTCCCGAGACTTCCAGCATCACAACTACGGTTAGACGGCACCACTTGAGCACTTTACTGTCTCTTAGCCGACAGTTCTACAAGGAATTTGTTCTGCCTTTAGTCATTTAAATCTAGCAATATTTTAGACGATGATGCAGAGAAATTCCGCCATCTCCCCATTGCCCGAGCAAGACGTTTGTCTTATGGTAAGTAATATGCCAATCCATAACAATGTGGCGCCAGTTAGATAATATACACTGCACCAAAGTGTGCTCGTCGTCTTGTGATATAAGATGTTGTCTCGTTATACCAATTGTTTCATTAGTTACAGCGTTCTTCAAACCGGAACTCGGTAACGTTTGCACACTACTGTTTGGCGGTAGAATACATATTGTAAGTAATTAATAATGTAATATAAAGTTTTGAGATGATTCATCATCAGCCGACAGGCGTCCACTGCTGAACATAGGCTTCCTGCAAAGATCTCCACATCGATCGAACCCGCGCTGTCCGCAACCAGCTGCTTCCCGCGACCTTCATCAGATCGTCGGACGACTTACAGATGATTATTTACATTGATTTTCCTCGTCTATTTATTCTATCATTATTTCTTTGTCCTCTTGTAGGCTTCCCACCTATAAATAATTTCAAGTGGTAACATTCTGTCGGTTGTTAGGGAGTAGATTGTGACAGGCAAAAAATAAATGAAAAATGATTAATATTTAGTTTACATCAAATAACCCCAAAAACTACTTAACGCGTAATATTCATATTGTTAAAGCTCTAATTTCCGCTGAATGTTCTAGTAAAATTTAATTGTAGATTTTCTAAGTTTTCTCTGTGGCAACACTCGATTGTTTTATTTTAAAACAATTTTGGCATCGTACACGCTTTTTCCAGTAGCTGTGAGACAGGTGCGCTTCGTAAATATAAACCGTACATTATTTTCTACACAAACATCAATTATATGAAGATGGTGACAGCGGATTTTTATATTCACAATATTATGATGATAAATTTTTATATTCATACTATTATGAAGATGAATTTTTATATTCATACTATTATGAAGATGTATTTTTATATTCATACTATTATGAAATGTATTTTTATATTCATACTATTATGAAGATAAACTTTTATTTCCATACTATTATGAAGTTGAATTTTTATTTCCATTCTATTATGGAGATGAATTTTTATATTCATTTTATTATGGAGATGAATTTTTATATTCATTTTATTATGAAGACGAATTTTTATATCTATCCTAATTCGAAGATGAACTTTTATATCCATTATATTATCAAAATGTGTTTTTGTCTATACTATTACGAATTTTTATTTCCTTACTATTATGTAGCGTCGCCTTAGAGATAACAACTGACATCATTTAGTTATGAAATGTCGCGGACTGAATACATTAGAATTTTTGTCTTTGTCAAATTTTAACTTAACTTTACATTTACTTTTTTTTTGTTTTACGGAGGGGGAAATGCCTTCGTAAACTTGTCCTCGCTGGCGGCAAAGACAGGTTATGTCGGACTTGCACCGACTAAAACGTTGTTCCACCTCGTCGCTTTATGGCAGGGTCGCGAGAACGCCCTCGCACTCCTCCGCGACCCTGCCAACTTTACACTTACTTAATACAAGAGTTGAATGGTTTACTGCTTGTGATCTTTTTCTATTTGTCTATAATTCCAGTAGTCAGGTAACACTTTTGTATAGTTTCAATGATTGTAGGATTATATTTGGAATCCTCCTACATACCTACATATATAAATAAAAGATATTCCAACTGCTGTAATATTATCTTTCTCATAGTCCTAACTTCTGCTTTACGACTTACTTTATAGCATCGCAAATAAAACTATACAACACAATAAATAATAAGATACAAAGGACATCTCTTTGACCGATACAAGGATTTTCTTTTAATACAATTGACTAGACGAGCAGGACGTTCACCTGATGGTGAACAATACACCTGCTTATAACAACGTGGCGCTAGTTAGGATGGGTACTGCACTGCACATTGCGCTAGTCGCCTGAGTCATTTGATGTTGAGTCTCTTTGCTCCCATTATTATAACAGTTACAGCGCCCTTTAATCCGGAACACAGCACTGTTTTTCGACTGCAATAGACTTGGGGGAACATAAGGTTTTGTGAGGTTTCTACCCACTAATACCCCCTTGGAGGTTTCTCTCAATGCATCAGAAGAGGCTCCGGGATCTCCTACGGAACGCACTGGTGCTCCGCGGTGGTACCCACCTAGACTACCTCCGTCAACAGAGACCTTCTTTTTTTTGTTTTCGAGGAAAAACTTCGAATGATACCTTGCTTATGGAAGAAAGTCAGGGTTATGTGAGATTCTTACTCTAGTCCTTTGAAACTGCCCCGGGATCTCTTACAGAACGCAACGGTGCCCGTCTACACTTTATGTTAACACATCTCTGAGGAAAAGCCAAACCCTCGTAGGCACCATCGCATCCCATACAGGTTCGTTTGTTGGGCGATAAGGGCCCCCATCCTCAAAGCCCCCGAAACTCCTAGACCCTTTTAGTCGCCTTGTACGACAGGCAGGGCTTACCTTAGTCCTATTCTTACTAGCCCAAGACTACAGGGCTTCCGTTAACAGAAACCTACCACCTGTAAATGCTGATGATGTTGATGATGAAATGTGTAACGAATATAATTTCATAGTGCCATTATTTAATTAATATTATTTTACAGCTGACGCTTGTCTATGAACGGTGTTGCCAGTTGCCAGGTTTATTTATAAATGACTGCTTTTTCGTTGGCGCGCATTTATGTGCATTGGCAACACAAATGTATTGTTTGTTGTTATTGCTAATCGTATTGTTGTTTAGTTAATCATTTCAGATATTATAACGTAGAAGTTTATTTATTTAATCAAAATAAGATATACTGGTGGTAGGTCTTTGTTGCCAGATACCGTCATGGTAGGTAACAATTCTTCCATTTCAGGGGCAAACATTATTGGGTTCCGGTTCGTAGGGCGCTTTAGCTAGTGTAATTACTGAGGTAAGAAGACTTAACATCCAGTCTCAAAGCGATGGGCGCAATGTGGTGCAATGTATATCATCCTAATTGGCGCTACGTTGTTATGGGCAGGCGTGTCACTTATCATCAGGTGAACGTTCCGAGCGCGTGTCATCATTTAGTTAGATTCACAGCTTCTCTGCTCGTCGAAGGAAATCTGAGCTACATGGCTTTTCTTCCCCCCTGCTCCGTTGAGACTCCGTTCTCCCACTAAATTCACTGGTGCCCAAATTTATATAAATTCTTCTTACGTTACTTATCTCATGTGTAATAATTGGAAACGCACTTGATATTGAGTTTAAGCTTAAAAGAAGATTAAGTTTAAAACTGTATGACACGAGTAACTTTGTTAGAACGATACAATTTGTATTAAATAATTTATTACTTCAAACGTGATACCAAACCAGGATTTTGTTACGTTATTAAATGCAGAATATATTTTTAGTTAAATATCCTCATTTTCTGCTTAATTAACCTAATTAAAAATTAACCACAAATATAACAGTAAAACATTGTATATTCCAAAAGTAGTAAGTTGATAGTTAAATGGTAGACATACGCATTATACTTGTGACACTTTTTCGGGTGCTGTTTTTTATAAAAAAAAAGGATAATCGAAGTGTATAGAAAAACATACTTTGTAAATAACGTAAATACGTAACAAAACTTTGAGGAGATTCAGTACATTACTATCTTCTTACATAAATTGGAGTTACCGCTTACGGATATTACTGTAGGCGACAAGATGTCTGCCCTGTGTATATTGCTTGAAACGCGACAGTTTTTAGACTTTTATTTGTTCTTTGTATAATAATATATTTATGTATGCAATATCAATATTATAACGAAGAAAATTTTAAATATTCTTTGATATTTTCATCATCAGCCGATAGACGTCTACTGTTAGAAATAGACCTCACTCAAAGATCTCCACATCAATCGGTTCCGCTTTGTTCGCATTGAGTTGCTTTCCGCGACTCTCACCAGATCGTCGGCCCAGGAACTTACTGCCCCATCGGCCGTCAGTCCTTCGTGCAACGTGTTCTGTCCACTGCCACTTGACTCTGGCAATCTTTTGGGCTATGTCGGTGACCTTAGTTCTGCGGATCTCTGTATTCCTTCTTCGATAGCGTAGAGAAACTCAGAGCTTGGCCCTCTCCATTGCCCTTTGGGTGACTTTGAGCCTTTTCATAAGGCCGATAGGAAGGTAGTCATGTTTATTTATATTTTTTAAATAGAAAATGATAAAACAGAATTAAGTAGTAAAAAGATAAAATTAAACAGCGTAAGACTGTTGTATGGAGAATATTATAAAAGACCTACATCCAACAGTGGGAGTTCGTCGGTTGCGATGACGATGAAAGTTGGATCATTAAGTTAAACTGGTAAATTAAATATTAGAGAAATTTATTTATACGTATGTGAAACTAAGAATGGTATTTTCTCAAATAATTACCTTAATAATAGTTTTCATTATTACTTTATTAAAAAAATAAACTAATATATTCAGGGTAAAAGATGTATAGGGGCTAAAGTATAGCTTGTATCCTATCTATCTATGGAATACCCCATCTAAACACAAATAAATTTTTTAAATATTTTTCAAAGAATTACCGATTTTTTAGGAAATATTCGATGATTTTATTTCTTACTTATTTCCATACAAATTTTAATGTAATAATTATTATTTAATCATTGTTTTAATAAATTAAATTAATAATCTTCACTTAGAGGTTAAAACTTTTAAATCATGTTCTTTGAAATTCGTGACGTCTAGGTAGGTATCCACTCTCACCCCAACAGGTTCCCATCTTGTCCTGGCGGATGGACTTAGTAGCCGTGGTTGGGTCGCCCACGGTGAAGCGAAGAGGAACCTACCCGGCCGGTCCGAGGCGGCTGCTCTAGGTTAGAGCTCCGGTGCTCCACCCTAAGCTCACCTCGGATGCGCGCCGGTGGGCTGCAGAGGCGGCTTTATGCTGCCTTTGCAGCCGAGGTGGAGTCGCGGAGGGAAATTACTGGAGTAATGAGTCTTAACATCTTATGTCTCAAGGCGACGAGCGCATTGCGGTGTTATGAGTACTATTTTAGCTAGCGCCACACTATTATGGGCATACGTATCACTTACTATCAAGTGAACATCCCAATCGTCTCATTGATTAATTTGTTTCGAATTATTATAAAGGCTTTTATTAAACTGTAGTAAATATAGATTTACTAAATAAGAAAAATCGTCTGTCATACATACATCGATACTGCATTCAAAAAAACTGTCAGCTGCATACACATTTTATTTGTATTTATAAAATAGTTTAATATTTATCATACTTTTAACAGAATGGAGACAAATTTTCCTTTTACAAAGATTTATCTCCTTAATGGGCTTATCAATGATATTACACTACTACACTGCCTTCTGTTAAGAGAAAAGAAAGTATGCTTTAAGTTGAAAATGCCATCTGTGTATTAAATTTTCAATGATTTTTCTAAGGAATAACGCCATCTATGGAAGTTAGTAGTTAACAGGTAACTATTTATCGTTCCAGTTTTCACAACATATCAGTAACTACCGTATTTAGTAACAAGATGGCGCTATACAAGGAAACCTTTAGGAGATAACGATGGTTGAAATTTACAGGTTTCCGCTGAAATGACAATCTGTTAACGGTAAGAAAGAAGGAAAAAGAAGAAAGCTGAAATGTATAACCATTGAAAATAGGTACTGGTAGACTTAGTATTTGATATAGATGGTAGATCTTTGTTGCTGAAGTCCGTCTAGGTACCACTACAGCATGTTTCCACCGCCGAACAATATAATGGAAACATTATATTTTTCCGGTTTTAAAGGCGCTGTAGCTAGTAAAATTATTCGGGTAACGATACATAACATCTTGTGTCACACAGTGACAGTATATCATCCTAACTGGCGCCAAATCGAAGTTCGCACGCCAATGATATACTTCGAAGTGAAATCCACTTGTCTTGTCGTTTCGTCAAATATGAATAGGTTGTTCTATTATATGACAAAATAAAAAAAAACATTTACATTTGCATACAAGCAAAGTTACTGAATTGCGATTGTATAAAATATACTCGTAACGGAATATATACTACCGATAGTTTCACTTATAACTTATCCACGTATTTACATAATTAATAAGAGGTACTCGCACTTAGCGTTTAACTTACAAACCTGACACTGGTTGATTTTAACTTTAAAACTAAATTGATCTGTTGACATTTTAGGTTTCCGTGAAGTGGCAACCCTGCCAAGCAGCAGTAAAACGACTATTTATGGTTATTCGAAGCTTGCGTGCACCCATTCCACTTAATGAAAATATTGTAACCAATTCAAAAGCACAAATGAGCATAAAAATTATTATATTTGTTATACAACGTAGCCACGTGATGTTCAATTGATACCACGGATGACACTTAGGATGATAAACACTGCATTAAATTATGCTCATGGTTTTAAAACATTAGATGCTCCTACGTCTGCCGCCAAATATGATAGTAGTGACAAACATTACACTAACATAACGACACTCAAAATCTTGTCTCAAGAGGACGAGCGCAATCTGGTGTAATGTATACCATCCTAACTAGCGCCACATTGTTATGGGCGGGCGCATCACTTACCATCGCCGGCGCTCTCTTGCGGAGGCGGTATTGTAGTCATACTCCTAATAGCACGAGACTACAGTATATACCCAACACCAAATACTAAATCAGTTAGTATTTGTCGTCCATCCTGGACTTGATCAGTGACTCGTGAGGGGCCCATCTTCAAACTCGTGAACCCGTGGCAAAAATATGTATAAATTTGTTTAGTCCTATAAATAGTAGAAAATCTATATATATAAGAGAGACGATTCCCACCTACGTATAGTCATCACGGTGTCTCTGAAACCATAATGCCTGCAGACTTAGAAATTTAGCAGAAATATTTCTTTTTCCGAATTTACGGCAGCTAAGAACCAACACCACCACTAGCAGCCAATAGACGCCCACCGCTGGACATAGGCCTGCTCCAAAGAACCACACATCGGTCGGTCCTGTGCCGCCCGCATCGCTGGGCACCAGGGGCCGTCGTTTGTAGGGTTTCATATGGAGGTATTTAGGCCACTTCCTACCACGCTGGCCCAATGCGTGTTGTTGGGAGCCAGAGCCTCGTTTTTGATTAGCAGGGTGGACCGCTAGCGAGTGAGTGGCTTGGGTCCCGTGAGTTGTTGTACGGGACCCTTACCACCCTGAGAACGGATTTAACGAAATGTTACCTCCAAAAGGGATTGCGAGGGTGTTAATAACGGATAAGGATATTCCGGCCAGCAAAGCAGGCAGGAAACAGCTGGCAATGTATAAGCTAACCAAATAAGGAAACGGAGGAAGTTGACTTCGCGAATTATCAATTTTGTGGTTCTACTATAATTACTATCGTAAGGTTATGTTCCAATTATATATTGCCCATTGTGGTTATGATAAAAACTTTAGAGGATGTTGGGGAAAGATAACATATATAATAATACATGGTATTTAATTAAAACTAAACTCTAAATTAAGATTTCTTAGATTATTCTGTTATAATTAGTATTAATCTAGTCTATATAATTGTACGTAGTGTTGGGTAGCGTCCCACTAGGTGGACCGACGATCTGGTGAGGATCTTAGGAACCGGGGCCGATCGATGTGGAGATCTTTGGGGGAGGCCTATGTCCAGCAGTGGACGTCTTCCGGCTGATGATGATGTAAATATAATGATTATAGTTGTTTTAACTAAAAAGTACTGAAAAACTTTATCAGTACTTCATTTTATTATATTTCATCATCAGCCGACAGATTTCCACTGCTGGATATTAGCCTCACCCAAAGATTCTGATATAGATCGATCACACTGGCCCAATGCGGGTTGGTGGGAGCCGTAGCCTAGTTTGTTGATTAGCAGGGTGCCCTACCAGCAGGTGACGTTGCCTTGGGTCCCGTAAGTTGTTCTGCGGGATACCTTCTACGTTCCTAGTTGTGTGCTACATGTAAAACATAACAATGTGGTGATAGTGAGGATATTTACACAACACGCTACTCTTAATGTCTTAATATATGGTATAAAAATGTCTTAAGCGCAAACAGCTTTATTTCATTTAAGCTATTAAAACGTATTTTAAAAATCATCGCGTTTATTAATATCGCTGACTTTAAGTAATATAAAATATGTGTAACTTGTATAAGTCGTTTTTTTTAATTTGACAAAATTGTTATAACAATTAAAAACGGGTGTTATAAAACAAAAGTCACTGTCAGAAGTGGGATTCGAACCCACGCCCACAGAAGTGGACTGCGACCTGAACGCAGCGCCTTAGACCGCTCGGCCATCCTGACTTGTTAACTCTTTCTAAAACTATGTTTTGATTACAAAATAGATTTAATACAATAAATACAAAATTTATCTTAAATCATATATATATAGACGAAGATACACCTGCATTGGGCCAGCGCGGTGGGAAGTGACCCAAATTACTATTACTAATTGTGGACTTCCGGAGAAGAACTAAGGTCACAGACATAACCCAAAAGATTGCTAGACTTATGTGGCAGTGGGCAGGGCACATTACTCGAAGGACCGACGGCCGATGGGGCAGTAAGGTCCTCGAGAGGCGCCGGCGTACCGGCAGACGTAGTATTGAGAGGCTCCCACAAGGTGGACCGACGATCTGGTGAGAATCGTGGGAACCCACTGGATGCAAGCAATGCGGGAGCGATCGATGTGGAGATCACTGGAGGAGGCCTATGTTTAGCAGTAGACATTTATCGGTTGATGATGATGATGATGATATCTACATAATAATAAAAAATTACCTCCGATATATACATTTATATAATCCCAAACATGTCTTCTTTTAGAAAGTAAAACTTTCAGTAAAATTTTAAATTTGGAAACACCTGACAGTAACAAAATTTTTCCCCTACATCGTACTCATAAAACAACAAGTTAAAACAGCTCATAGTGCTTAAAATTCACACACATTTTTTTTAAGCTGCACACATTAGTTACAAAAAACTGAAGGAAAAATCTCTACATAATTTAAATCTACAACCTTGTTGACTCCATCATCATCATCACCTAATAGACTTATGTGTCTAAAATTTCGTTATTTATTATTATCTGCTACTATACAGTTGATAGTCATATAACTTCATGTTTTTTTTACTGGTAGTAGAACTTGATGTTAGTCTCTAAGGTCCCAAGTATCATTCAGCCGTTGACTCGTTAACAAGCAGTCCTAAGATATTTATTAATAAATGAATTACTTAAATGTGTACTAGTCATTTTTCTCTTCCTCTCTCTTATAAAGCACAAACAAAGATTAATAATATCAAAAAAGAAACAAACGGCTGACGTGAAAAAACAACCCTCTAAGAATCTGTGACCTTGTTTCCGATCATCACAACTACATCAAATTTGTTAGACCACAAATCCTTGCAAAAGACCACCGATTCCTAACAAAGATGAATCGAGAAACTAATGAAATCAAAAGGCATACTAATTTCAATACAGAAGGTAGTCGACTAAATCCCCCAGCTAATTATTCCACCATCATCATTATCAGCCTTTGTTTATCCACAGCTGGATTGAGGCCTTCACCAATATCTCCCACCAAACGCGATCCTTAGCTTCTCGCATCCACCTAGGATAATGGATCGCAGTAAGGATCCCAGTAATAAAAATAATAAATAATACACCAAGCACAGGATTAGAAGACTTCAAGACACAGTGAGTTTATTTTGCGTAGATAGGACGGTAAACAATAACTAAAAACTGCAGGTACTCAATAATGACTATCAGGTCAGAACGTCTGTCAGCTCAGTCCTCGCCTGACCATGACTACTGCAAAGCACTTTAAACTAAGGGATATTAAATATTTAAATAAACGCGATAACATTTATATCAGTATTTGTTTTAAAGCTTAAATTTTCATTATTGTTCATTTCGCCTGTCACTCCTCGCCCCGTTCCGTTTCACGCAGCGGTTGTATATATAAAGGCTGTTGTTATATTTGTTTTTTGGTTGTTATTGTAATTATCGCTTGTTAGGGTTATAGGGTTGTGTTATAGGGTGCTAATAGCTTGTGAAATGGCTGCTGACTACGCCAACGATCCCGCTGTGAACAGTTTGCGGGACTATCTTCGCATCCGCAGTGTTCATCCTAATATCAATTACGGTAAATTTCTTCTATATGAAGTTAATATTTATTACAATTTACATTTCTAATGAGCCGCTAATTAGAATGTTGATATTACATCACATTGGGCTCCTTGTGCCTCTAGACACAATATCAAGTCTCCGTTACCCTACCACTGGTACCAAAGGTGATATCTATTTTAAGGGCTTAGTCCAGCTTATGAATGGAAATAGTGACTGCTTCTATGCTGTTTATAGGTTCTATACAGCTAGGGTTTCGGCTAAAGAAACAATGTTATGTAACGATCATGTTTCTATAACAATAGTTCGATATGGAACATCTATCATCCCACACTTGACCTTTAAACAAATTTCCTTGACTGTCGACTTATGAGAAACTTTGAGTCAATAGTGGAACATTAAAAGGGCTTTTAAAGTTGCTATAACTTGGCTATTATTCCTTCCACTTCGGGAGATATTGAATAGAAAAGAATGAGAATAGCCAACATTAAATCGGAACACTTAAAAGTCAATATAATCAAAGTTAGTCGGCAATAATAACTTAAACTTTCCATTAAAATTGTGTAGATGATGTGATGAAGCTATCATAGTTATAGTTATTGTGACTAGGGGTTGATAATAATTATAACTGTCATACATGTGCCAAAATTGGACGTTCATAGGGATGAACGTCCACTCACAGTGCGTGAGAGACCTTGTATTCTCTTTCTCTTACAGATGAGTGTTTGAATTTTCTGAAGCGTAAAGCTGCTGAAATAGGTCTACCTGTGAAGGTGTACGAAGTGGTGCCGAATAAACCTGTCTTGATTATGACGTGGGAAGGTACACAGCCGGAGTTGCCGAGTGTGCTACTCAATTCGCATATGGACGTAGTACCAGTTTTCGAAGTCAGTAATGGTTGTGTTCATTTTATAAATCTACTTCTAGAGGATAAATTCGGCTTTTCTATCTATATAGACTCGTTCCTGACTATTGTCCAAAGCGAACTAAACCTAAAGCACTCTTGTCTTAAACATCCAAATCATATCTGATTAAATTTTATAACATATAGAAAAGCTGGAAGCATCCGCCTTTTGACGCTGAACTGGTAGACGGCGTGATCTTTGGACGCGGAGTTCAGGACATGAAATCTGTTGCCATCCAATATCTGGAGGCGGTGAAGAGGTTGAAAGATAACGGTATACGTCTAAAAAGGACAGTGCACCTTAGCTTTGTACCAGGTAAAGATTATCATACTGCACTATCTTTGAGAAGTTTATTTAGATGTTTTTTCTTCACTGGAGCCTATACTCTTTTCAGGACACAAAAGAGATAAGTAGATAATTTAACTTTTATATATATATATATGTTTTTAATCGACGAGACGCGCGGGACGATGACCTGATGGTAAGTGATACGTCCGTCCATAACAACGAGGCACTGGTTAAGATGGTATGTACTGCACCGCATTGCGCTCGTCGCCCGAAACACAAGATGTTGAGTCTCGTTACCCCAGTAATTACATTAACTACAGCGTCCTTCAACCGGAACAGACTAATGTTCGCACACTACTGTTGGCGGCAGAATTAGTCGCTGCGGTGGTACCCACCGAGACGACCTCCAGAGCCAGGCAACAGAGACCTACCACCAGTAGAACAGAGACCTGCCACCAGTATTGCTTGCAGATCATGTTTACTTTTACTATCTCATACATACCGATATAATATTTTATTTAAAACATTAATATAGTGTAAAATAATGAAACTGTTTCTTCGAAGTGAGATGCATCTGATATCAGTTTATCACGTATATTTAATGCTACAGTCTAAGCCACACGATCCGTTATATTTAGCTGAGTTGGCAGCGTCTTGGCAACCGACGGGACAGTAAGAGCATTAGGGACGCCACCTGAACTTCTTCCGGCAGTTTATTACCAAAGATAACTAAATTTATCTAAAAATTAGTTCAACTACCTTTTTAGTTCAGATTAAGGAAACGACTAGATAATGAGAGGTTCAGGCTGGTCGAAACAGAAATTCTTGGAAAAGGTCTATGTCTATAAATGGACATTTTTCGACTGGTGATGATGATGAAAGACCCTTGGCATTGATTTATTAATTACATAGCTGTCACGTCTTCGTGTATTATTCAACGCTATTCGTTTCTTCATCTAAATGGTGAAGAGATAACTGTAATTGAAATTTTTTAAAGACGAAGAAGTGGGAGGTGCGAAAGGAATGGGAGAGTTCGTTAAAACCGAACACTACAGAAAGCTGAATGTCGACTTTGCACTTGACGAGGGCATCGCATGCGCAACTGATGAATACCAGGTCTTCAACGGCGAGAGGAGCATATGGCGTGAGTACTATATAAATGTAAATTACTTTAATGTGTTTATTTGTCCAATAAATGAAATTTAAATGTTACTTTGTTATAGCTATATATATCATCATTATCATCACCAGCCGATAGACGTCCACTGCTGGACATAGACCTCCCCCAAAGATTCTCACTTCGAGGAGGGATTCATATAGCGGGATGTGGGCCAATTCCCACCAGGTTGGTTGGTTGGTGGAAGCCAGAGCCTCGTTTGTTGATTAGCATGGTACACCACGAGCAGGTGAGATTGTTTAGAATCTCGTGAGTTGCTGTGCAGGATCTGTTACACCCCACATATATATATATAACCGCCCATTATTAGTATGAACGTAGATTTTAGAGATTTTATTAAATGAGAAAAAGACTTAAGAAGACGTACTTATAGTTAAAAAAAAATAAAGAAGAAAATAATATAGAAAATGTAGAAGTAAAGAAAAAGCCGTCTCAAATGGTACAGCGGGTCTTAAAGTAATGATGCAATTAGTAACCATTATTGTAATGGATTAAAGCAGGCTTTGTGAATGTCCTCCAAATCTATGGATTACACCCGGATTAGGTGAACGTTAAAGAAATTGTCGTTTTGAACTCATGACCATCAGCATAATAATTGTTTGAACCTTTTAAATAACGGTTACTCTATCCAACATCATCATATGGTCATCAGTACAGGATCTATCTACGTCCCCTGTTGACTATAACCTCTTAAGAGGGTGTGTTATTGTTTTCTACAGTTACAAAGGGCTATGTTTTCCTTTCATCGGATTTATTTCTTTCTTAGATCCTCATTATGACAAAGCTTAAGCTTGCAGCAGTCCAATTCTAGCTTCTTTTTGGAAACGTCGCTATGATTGATTTTCAGCTATAAGCATCAATAATTATATCTTCAAAATGATATTAAAATTGTTCAATGTGATCATCATCAATCCACCTACATCTATAACGAGATATAACCTCTAAAAAACGAACTATGCTTTCTTTCCTTCAGATTTATTCCTTCTTTAATCCCTTTGTCAAGTGGAGTGATGGTATTTAGATTCCATCTCCTTCTCACATGGGAAAGTTAGATTGGTACACTGAGCTATATATAGTGGAGTATCTTATTTCACAGATATTTTTAAGATAATATATAGAAAGCTGAAGTGACGCCGGCATGGTGTTAATAAAGATTTATTTACTACTTCCAGATCTGAACGTCGTTTGTCCAGGCAAGTCGGGACACGGGTCTCTACTGCTGCCTGATAACTGTGGAGAGAAGGTAAGTATTTATATATATGTATATCTGACGATACATATCTAGTAACGTTACTGTAGTAATACCTAATACAGCTATGTATTAATAAGAAATTGTTTTGTTGCTATGGGACATTAGTTGTTAAGATTTGTTTTAAAGATTTTGTGACAAGGTTCTTTAAGATCAGTTCTAACATTCGCTGGTGATTTATTTGATATTAAAAACAACTAAATAACTATTTGTTTATAAACAACGCATAGATAAATACGATCTATTCGGAGGATTTCTAACATTATCTTGGCATCTCTAGCAATTTATTTAGGGCCCAAAGCGCCTTGAATGTTAACGCGGCTCGAGTTTGATTTAGATCGAGAAATAAATCATATGCTAAATATACAACGGCGACGGAATCGATGTTACGATGGAACCAGCTCTAGCTTTACATGATTTGAATTTCACATGGTGGTATGGCAATGGAGGCTCGGATGGTAAATATCAAGAATACTCTCACATGTTAGCAGCCAGAACACAGCGATGCTTAAGGTGATAGATTTACCATACGTCTGTAGTTATCCGAGCGGGTTCATCATCGCAACCGATGGACGTCCACTAGTGGACATAGGTCTCTTATAAGGTATTCCACAAGAGACTGATTAACTATGAACATGGGTTTAGTGGCTTTTGATGTCAACCAACCAACGTACCAAAAACCAATCTCTATAACAAGTGACTTCGGAATCGAACCAGGGACCGAGCTGCAGAGCAGGCATATTAGCTACTCCGCCATGGAGGCGAGCAAATATTCGATTATAAATCATTTTGCATTTAGACTCAAGTTTAATGAGAAATCTGCGCCTCGCGTTTAGTTTCTATAATCTAGATTAATCGTCAGGTCAGTCAGACTTGTAGTCTCGGGCTAGTAAGAATAGGACTAAGGTAAGCTCTGTCTGCCTTAGAAAGCGACTGAAAAGGTTTAGCAGCTTCGCGGGCGTTGAGGGTGAGGGCTCTTATCGCTCAACAAGCGAATTTGTGTGGGACAGGGGTGGCTCAGTGTCAGTGTACTCAGCGATGGTGGCTAGGTGGGTTAGGCCCCTCCTCAGAGACGTGCTAACACAAAGTGTAGAGGGGCACCGATGCGTTCTGTAAGAGATCCCTTAGCCTCTCCGAATGCACTGATGCAGACCACCGAGGGGTTTTAGTGAGTAAGAATCTCACATAACCCTGACTTCCCTTCAGAAGCCGGGTATCTTTTGAAAATTCCTGCCACTGTCTCCCCTCTCCCCAAAAAATTGTTTGGTATTACACATATGTTTCAATAGCCTCAAATAAAAACTAATTTATTAAAAACTTTATGGTCTGTGATGTTTATAACCTAAAACATACGAAACGGTCCATAACCTGTTACAGATCCGTTACATAATCGACAAGTTCATGGACCTGAGGCAGGTATCGAAGGCTCGTTTGGCCAGCGACCCTTCGCTTACCATTGGTGACGTTACCACAATTAATCTCACCATGCTTCAAGTAAGTCTAACTTTAACTATCATCAAACATTTGACATATATTTCAAGTGATGGTGTCGCTCCTGATATGGATATGTGGACCTTAGGAGGCCGTAGTATATCCCGGAGTCCCTCCTAATTCACTGAAGAAGACTACCGAGGAGGTTTTGTTGGGTAAAAATCCTACATAATCTTGTCTTCCCCCCAGAAGCACGGTATCTTTTAAGAATTTCACTGCGAAAAAAAGAAGGGATGTGTTTAAATGATGGAACACGATGCTGTTATGATAGTTAGACAAGGTATTCCCCACTAGCTTTCCTGTCATCATCATCATCAGCCGATAGACGTCCACAGCTAAGGCCTTCCCCAAAGATCTCCCCATACAGTCAGCACAGGTTCTAGTATTGCTGGGTACTAGCGGCTATCATATGTAGGGGTTCATATGGGGGATTTGAGCAATTTCCCACCATGCTGGCCTAATGCGGGTTGGCGGGAGCCAAAGCCTCGTTTGTTGATTAGCAGAGTGCACCACGATCAGATGAGATTAGCCTGGGTTCTGTGAGTTGCAGTGCGCGACTCCCTACACCCATTATATGCTTTTCTATTCGTAATATAGAATTAAATTTGAAATTTAAACTTGAAATTTGTGAGAGATGTTCCGGTGGTAACCCGCCGCTCCCCAAACCCTCATCCCTGTTATTAACACCCTGTAACTCTCGTTGGGGAAGGAATTTTGTACTTGTTTTATTCTTAGCTCCTCTAAGCAGCATAAGCACCATCTCTACCAAATTTTTAGTCATCACGAGATGAGCCAATGAACTCTGGATATCTATATACCTATATAGATAGACTAAAGATTAACAACAGTATTATATCTAAAGTAGTTCGAAAACACTATCATCGTCATAGCTCCATTACGTATGTAGCCTCAGAATCAAACTCCAACCCCTATAGGTTAACCGCTGAGTATCTTTGGGGGAAGCCTATGTCCAGCAGTGGACGTCTGATCAGCTGATGATGATGATGAATGTATATTTGGTTTATTATATTTATTTTGTTTATAGGAATATATCAATGTTGTTATATGTTGTATGATGAAATAATATTGTTCACATGGACTGTAAAATATCATTAATCCCTTGTTTATATGTACAGGGTGGTCTCCAGAACAACATAGTGCCGGAGAAGATGACAGCTAGTTTCGATATCCGGTTGGCGCTCTCCGAGGACATGGAGACTTTCGAAAATATGGTATGATTTTTTTTTCCAAATCATCTGGATACATCGAGTATATATTTTCTTATTTTTAAATGTAATTTTTTTTATTCACTACCACCTGAAACCAGCTAACTTTATTACAAATATTTCATAATTAACTTAAAATTTTGTTCAGCGCGCTTTTTAAGCAGCTTCCTTCAAAACTTGAAATTAGCTTATTTACAAGAAAAAAACTCCAGTTTTACATTCTGTAGCCCAGCTCGGAACCTTTTCAAGTAATCCAACTCTAAAGGTGAATTTCTTTAGAATCCTCGAATAAATAGAAACTGGGTTAACAGGAATTTTACACGAAACCACTGAAGTGCATCTGATGGTAAGTGATACGCCTATAACAGCATAGCTCTAGGATGACTATATACTGCACCACATTGCACTAGTTGCTTTGAGGCATACGATGTTAAGTCTCATTACCCACTAACGAACATAATTTCATTAGCTGCAACCCTTCAAACCGGAACACGGTAATGTTTGCACAGTGCTGTTTGTCGGCTGTAACAGAAGCTGCGGTGGTATCTACCTCAACGGTCTCCGGCAACAGAGATCTTTCAGGATTTTTTTTTATAATTAGAAACGAAAACTTCTTTAATCACGCTTTTGCATATTTTTTGTATATTCAACCCTCGTCAAAATTAATATTATGTTAATAATGAATGAATAGAGATATAGGGGTACGATAAAAACCATTTTAACAAGTATTTTAATCGTGATCTTATTTCGTCCGTGTCATGTGTGCTCATTAGATAAAGCGCTGGTGTTCAGAAGCTGGGGCTGGTGTTACGTATAACTTCAGCCAGAAGGACACTTACGTAGCCCCCACGCCGGTAGACAGCTCTAACCCCTACTGGCTTGCATTCAAAGCGGCTGCGGAAAAGCTGTAAGTATTACAAGAAAAGTTACAGTATAAAGAAAAGGTTCGGTTTGAAGGACGTTGTCACTAGTGAAATTACTGGAGTAATGCGATTTAAGATGTGTCAAGGCGACGAGCACAATGTGGTATCATTTGTTATTGATAAGCGATTGACTTACCATCAGAACACTGTTTTGGTCGTCTAAGCACTTACCATACTCTTTTTTGGAGACGTATCAGACTACAGGGTTGTACCAAATGTAGCGTAAGATATCCTTTTCTGTCGGCAGCGGCATAACCCTGGCGGTGCGCACGTTCCCCGGGGGCACCGATAGCCGATATGTGCGCGCTTTAGGAGCGAAGGCTCTAGGCTTCACCCCCACACACCGCACACCCTCCGCTCTGCACGAGCACGACGAGAGCCTCCCCGTCGAGCAGTTCCTCGAAGGGATCCGGATCTACGAGGAGATACTGCCGGCAGTCGCAAATGCATAAAAATTGACAAATCTATTCAAATTTTCGGATTAAAACTGTTCTTAAGATTTTGTTGGTTTTCTGTCGTCATCTTTAAATCTATAGACAATTTATCCTGACAGCGGAAGTACTGTATCGAGTTTATTAACCTGGCAAGAGTAATGTAAATAATGGCGGGGGTGTTTTATAACTTTAGGTTAACACAGCCTAACAGAGGTTAAAAGAGTACGCTTACTGGTGATAGGTCTCTGTAGCCGGAGACTGTCTAGTTAGGAACCACTGTAGCGCCTATTGCAGCCGACAAACAGTACTGTGCAAACATTACTGTGTTGCGGTTTGAAGGGCGTTGTAACTAGTGAAATCATTGAGGTAACGAGACTTAAGATTCACATGTTTTAAAGCGACGAGCATAATGCGCAGCAGTATATATTAACTTACTTAGCGCTACATTATGGGCATGCGTAATGGCATGGGTATGGGCAAGCGAATCACTTAATATAAGGTGAACTAATACGAGAGTTGGACAATGGTCTTTTATTGCCGACTAGCTAACTAATCTTTCCATAATTTACTTAAAATTTTATTCCGTGCGCTTTTTAAGCAGCTTCCTTCAAAACTTGAAATTAGCTTATGTACAAAAAAAAAACTCCAACTTTACATTCTGTAGCCCAGCTCGGTACCTTTTCAAGTAATCCAATTCTAAAGGTGAATTTATTTAGGAATACATAATCTTCTAAATAGAAACTAGGTTAACAGGAATTTTACACGAAACGACGGACGTACACCTGAAGTTAAGTGAAACGCATGCCTATTACAACATGGTTCCAGTTCGGATGGTATACTGCACTATATTGCACTCGTCGCCTGATGACATAGGATGTAAAGTATTATTAGCCACTAACTAATGAACATAACTTCATTAGCTATAACTTCCTTTAAACCGGAACATAGTACTGATTGGCGGCAGAAATAGGAGCTTCGGTGTCTACCTAGATGGTGTCCGGCAACAGAGACCTACCACCAGAAACAACAAAATTTGAGTGATGATTTTAAACTTATCACACATATGTTATTTTATATCTATACATCATAAGTCAGGATGGCCGAGCGGTCTAAGGCGCTGCGTTCAGGTCGCAGTCCACTTCTGTGGGCGTGGGTTCGAATCCCACTTCTGACAAACCTTTTTGTTTATTTTATGTACTACACAACCCTAAGCTACATTTTCTATTACTTTTTTTTTTAATATTTTTTACCCTTGGGAAAGATTTATTATTTTTTTGTATTAATTGCTTAGTGTTCTCAAGAGCTGTATAAATGAAGTGTCTCTCGCGGGCGATGGCGCTGACGCCATTATTTAATAAAATGTTAATATTTATTAATCCTACCCCCACCGATCCACTTTAGAGGACCCCATTCAAACCCGTTAATTATAGAGGTGCCCGTTCTAGATTTTCTCGTCACATTAAATCCTTTATATTTTAAGTTTTTCATCATCGTCATCAGTCGATAAACGTCCGCAGACAGACCTACCCTATATATTTCCACACGATCGGGTAGGAAATCATAAGGGAGGATTTGAGTCATTTCCCACCACGCTGACCCAATTCAGGTTTGTGGATTTTTAATAAACTTATTCTACCTTCGACTAAAAAGGAAGTGTAATAATTTTATGTTTATCTTGAGAGTAATGGTGACGCGTTGTTAAGCTTGCGGCAAACACCTAAATTGATGACCACGATCACTCTGTCAAGGGTGATACCGACGAAGAAGAAGATCTTTGTCTAATTGGCATACCGTAATCAATATAGGACTGTAGGAGTTCTAAGTTGTCAACGAATGAACGTGAAAATAAAAAAATGTTGAATCTGTTGATTTACATAAGACAAATTTGACTATGACTTTACTCAATTGAGATTTTTCTAAATAACGGAAGGCAAAAGTTTTGCTACCATTTTTTTTAATTTAAGAAAACGCGACGTGCAGGACATACCAAAAGCAACGAGGGTCAAGAGAGAACACTTTTGACTCCCTGCGGCAGATTTGGTCTTGGGCTCCGCCACCAACTGTTATTCGGCCGTGGAGGACAGGGAGAGCAGCGAAACGTAATACTGACACTGTTCTTCTCCTTCGGCACTATCACGGCTACGAAGGGTAGTGTAAGCTTGTTCCCGTAGCCTACCGGCACACCTCTGGCCGGCCGGGTAGGTTCCTTTAAGCTTCACCGTAGGTGACCAAGCTATAGCTAGTGAGCCCCACCGTACGACAAGGCCTGTCTGGGAAGTGCGGTAATACATACCTAAGCGATATCCGGTAACAAAGATCTACCACCACTAAAATATGATCATAAGCCTATTGTTGTTCCCTGCTTAACCCAGTCCTCCCCAATCGGTATCCATTGAAGTTGGTCTGCAGCCGCCTATAACCAACTTGTTCTTGTTTTCCTCACTTGGTGGTAATTGTCATACCGTATACCATGCGAGTAAGCATAGTATGCAATCACTTTTTACCACACGCCGCAAATAATAATAGGGTTGTTTTAAACTATTTTAGACACGCCACTAATATCAGATGCTATTGAAAATATTTTCACATCACTCGTCATCACCATAATCAGCTCGCGGCAGTCCACAGCTGAACATAGACCTTTTACAAGGAGCGCCGCTTAGCCCGATCTTCGGTATACGTAGTATAGTAAATCATAATGATCTTATTGATTTTAGAAAGGTCATAATAATTTTTGCACACTACCGCTACATAAATAGAATGGACCTGAATGTAGTTTACTATACTACAGTAGAAATGGTTTTTTTTATAACAAATTATTTGATCACATTTCTATACGGATGCAGTCTCGTGCGCTGTACCCATAGCGGTCTTTATTTTCCATTGTTATTTTTCTTTGACGATGATAACTATGGTTAAAAATAATATATAGTGATTATGGTGATCACATCATTCTAATCAGGAATGCGAACATAACGACACAATAACACAAATTTACTACCAGAACAGTCATATTTATAGACTCCATACGCAGACCGGCTACATACTTACCATAGCAGATCCTATTTTCGCTATGAAAGAGAAATATGCAAAGGTTACTGTGTTCCAGTTAGGAGGACATTGTAGCTAATGAAATTGATGAGGTAAAGAACCTTAACATCTTATGTGATGCATTGTATATCAAGCTTACTAGCGCCTTGCTGTTTTGGAGAGGCGTATAAATCATCATCAGGTGAACGCCTCGCCCGTTTCGTTTAGAGGAATTAAAAGTATATAAGATTATATTCGTGAGCTTGTTCCACATTCTTAGTAGAGTGGTGATTGCTGGCAACCCATTGGACGTTACAAGCGGTGTCACCTGGCACCACATTGCGTGTCGCTGGTGGATCAGCGACGGTGGAATTAAAAGCAAACAGTGTAAAACTCGACCATAAAGGAGACGTTTCATACGTTTTATATACGAGAGTAAAATAGCTGTAGCTTTATGCTTATGTTAGACTTGGCCTGAATAAGTATATCTAGGTACCATAGTTTACTCCTGCCGATAACCTGTAGTGTGCAAACATTACTATGTTATAGTTTAAGAGAGTAGCTAGTGAACTCAAAAGCGAGTCCATACATTTTGTCAGTGTACATCATCATAGTAGCAGCTGGATGCAAGCAGCGCAGGATCGATCGATGTGGAGACCTTTAGTAATGGCCTATGTCCAGCTGTGGATGTCTATCGGCTGATGATGGTGATGATATCATCCTCGTCATAAAGCGCAGTATTATTATGGACGGCAGTATTATTTATTATTAGGAGAAAGTCCAGGAAAAATTTATATTTCTCATCACAAGCGACTAGTTTTCCAATCAATATAAATCTTATCATCATCATCAGCCGATAGACATCCACCGCTGGAGATAGGCCTCCAACAAAAGTCGCCTAGTCGACTGTTCCGCAATGCTCGCTTCCAGAGGATTCTCAGCGCGATTCTCACTCATATATATAATTGATCAATATATATATATATTGATCAATTATATATATTAGTGATGATCATATATATATATATAAGTACATATAATGAAAATGGGTTTTGTTTGTTCGCCAGTCACGTGAAAACTAGTGAACGTATCGATACCGAAATATGAGCATTCGATTTATTTTTCGGATGTCATATCTCGTCATCATTATATTTCTAATTAACCTTTGTAAACATTTTCATTTGGTAATATTTATGTAGTTGTTATAGTAACGGTTGCTATAGCAACAGTTGCTATAGAAAGTCATTTGCGATCTAATTTTATTTTACTGCCAGCAATGCGGCCAGGGAACAGCTAGTATATAATAAAAGAGCTAGTAAAGACAAAAAGTAGATAGTGAAAGATGAAGTTAAGTTACGCTGCCTTCAAGTTCAGATACAGCGGAAATGGAAGGAAGGTAAACCTGCACGTTCAATATTCCTGTTCTCATCTTGGCCGCATATGCAAAATACAAGACAAGAACACATTGATAATGAATGCAGAGCTTTGTTTGTTTGTTTGTATGCACGTATGCAGTATTCGACGACGTTAGCTTTGATTTACAAATGCTGCTTCCTTGTATCGATTGTTTGGTTCTGTAAAATTTCAATATAACTAACTTTTTTTTACATTGGCTACAACGCCCTTCAAACCAGAACACAGTAATGTCGGCATCGTACGGTTTGTCGGCAGCAATAGGCGCTGTGGTGGTGCCTACCTAGAGTTTCCGGCAACAGAGACCCACCACCAAGCAAGTGAAGTTTAGAAGAATGGATTTGTTGCGTTGTTTTAAACTTTTAAAGCGGCTGGCACATAACTGGTCGGAAAACTTGTTTCCTATTATAACTTTAACAACTTATTGCATGTGTTAGTGAAATGCTCATAATCATCATCATCATTATCAGCAGACAGTTAGTGATATAAAGCCACATAATCCCCGTGGCGTAGTAACTAACCGCCATAGGAAGGTCCTTGTTTCTGATTCCAAGGCCACATATGTTGGAATTTAGATTTTAGCAGGTACTTGTGTACCATTTTTTTTTAGTTTCGTGGAGGAAATCTGCGAAAGATATCTTGCTTCTGAGTGAAGTTAGGGTTATGTGAGATTCTTACTCACTAAAACCCTCGCGGTGCTCAGCATCAGTGCATTCGGAGAGGCTCAGGGATCTCTTATAAGAGATAAAAAAAGCACCGGTGCCTCTCTATACTTTATTTTCCATCATCATATCACCACAACTAGCGCCGTTATGGGCAGGCGTATCACTTACCATCAGGTGAATGTCCGTTCCTCTCCTCCCTTCATAGACTATAAAAAACATACTCATGAATAATCAATTATTTCTTTTACCAAAAGTTCGACTTTACTCATAAGGAAGCAACAGAGATGAGATTCTCAATTCTACGTGTACACAAGTGATTGCTTACAGGCACGATAGTCTCCACCTCTAGACTTTAATTAGCAGGACTAAATCCTTTTTAGACATTAAATACTAACATAGACCTAAGTGATATGTTATATGACTAACAAGCTGGTAATAGACTTAAATTGTCTGCAATTAAATAAATAAATAAAATATCTCTTTACTCTTTTATACTGTTAAGTGATGTTGCACTTATTGGACTCTGGAGCGAGCAGTTCGCCTGGTGGAAAGTGATCACTGACGCCCATGGACAGTCGCAACACCAGAGGAATAGCGACTGCGTTGCCGACATTTAAGGAAACGATATGCTCTTTTCTTGAAGGCCCCCCATATCGCATTGACAACTGATTCCAAGTAGTTGAGTAGTGAAAAGTTAAATCTCATATTCCACAGCCTGTGACTCAAACTGCTGATGGCAACGTTACCACCGCATCAAAGCATCAATTTGACAGGCAATTAGTTTCAGCTTACTTCGTTTGCACGCGGATGCTGCGCCATTTAACCTTTCAAAAGCTAGAGTAGTTTACGCGGTCTTTGGTCAGTAACAACGATATAGATGTTCAGTATTACCATCAGACTAATATATTTTGTGAAGCTTGCCACCAACACCTGAAGCCACCACCACTTTGTCATAGTGATACCGACGGAGAAGAATATATTTTAGTAATTGACAGTGAAACATATTTCTAAGTATAAATTAAAAACTCAAATTTATATAAGAATGGAGAGAGTGATGGATAACTGCACTGTACTTAAGTTGTATGTTATATATTATAAGATAATATATATAAATGATACATGTGTTTTGTTACTATTTTTCTAATGTTTATTTACATAGTAATTTCTGTTTTATAGTAAACACATACGAATATATTTTATTTTACATTTCTCTAATAAGTAAAAGGATATAACACTGCAGTGTTGTCCTCTATTTCCTTCTTGCACATATATATATACTTCGCTATTGACTTATAAGTTACAGTGGTGTATTTATTACTAATATAAGTAAAATGTGTAAAACCCATTTGTTTTATTTTGTAAATATTAGTGATGTAATGAAAACCTTCCCTGAAACCCAGTGAGTTTCATTTCAGTCGTTTTCAATAGAGGTTGCATTACAAACTAAAGGTTATGAAAGTATATGACGATGGAATCTTATTTTTCAAGCGGTATATATTTAATAATTACATTTTAAGATTGAGTTTAAAATAAGTATTGTATAGAAATTCTTTATAACATACAATATTGTAAAAAAAGCATTAAAACAACTACAATATATTTACTTTCCAATTAAAACTTATTATAACATTATTGGGTAATAGACTAATGATTAGCAGTCTTACATTTTATGAGAACTACTGAAAATAAAGAAGTTAATATTTCTTCATCTTTCGAGATCTTTTTCTAGTTTATAATTCGAGATGAATGCATATAAAAGATGAGAAGGGCGTGCACTTTGTCACACTTAACAAAGACGACGGAAGAGCACGGAGATCAACACACCAGATTTATTCTCGAAATAGAAAACATACCGTATCTTTAAATTATTTACATTTACATACTAATTTTTTTTCTTATATATTGTTTTGTTAAAAACCTTATAAGCGATAACATAAAGTAAACCTCATGGCGTTTGTTTAATACAGTTTACTTAAGAGAAGTTATAAGAAAATATGCTTTACTATAACTACTATATATAATCGTTTTTCTTATGCCAATGTATATGGACTTACATATCATCATCAGCACGTGGCAATCCACTCCTGAACATTTGTCCTTTCTCAAGGAACGGTACTGAACCCGATATTCTTTGATCTAAGCAAACCTGGTTTTGATAAGCTTTTGATATTAAAGACCATGTACATTAAAGCAAAGCATACAGATGAGTCCTTCTTCCATGTAAATGTAATGATAGATCCTATGGGATGAATTACATCACAACATTAATGTATATAGTAGTTTAATAAAATCATGGTCGGTGTTCGAAAAGGGTGAAAAGATATATGTTATGATGAGAAGGTGGCACGTCGAGGGTGTTTAATCGAAAGGATACCTCACTAACCCCATTATATTTCTGGAGAGAATGAAATGATTCTTAACTTATAAAGAAACCGCTTCACCTACTTTCTTCTTTGTTACTATTGTCCCGCAGATATTTACATGAATGTAGACCATTTCGTAATGTTCCCTTTTCATTAATTTTTTTGTTGACAATAAGTATTTATCTCTTAACCAAAGAATTACATGCACTATAGGCAACTAGAGTCCTGTTAGTCTTTACCTATAATTTCCGTAGAATCATTTTTAATGCTGATAAAATGTTGTTGCCAGAGAAAATCTAGGTAAGTACCATCGCATCATCTATAGCAGCCGAGGAACAGTACTGTGCAAACGTTACTGTGTTTTGGTTTGAAGGAGGTTGTAGTTAATGAAATTACTATGGTAACGAGATATAACAGCTTATGTCTCAAGGCCAAGGGCACAATGTGGTGCAAAGTATATCATTCTAAGTGGCGCTACGTTGTTATGGGCGGGCATATGCCATATCACTTACCATCAGGTAAACGTCTCACTCATCTCATCGACAAATAAAAAAAACATGTTTATATTTGCTTTAGTTTCACAAGGTCTTAAGTAACATTCATTAAGATGTGACGTTCTCGTTCAGAATACTTTTTTGCTCATATTTTCACATGCGGAACGCAATAATACAGTTATGGGGGTATATTGTCAATATTACGGTAATTACCTCAGTGGATTCGAGAAAACGCTATATCCAATCATACTCCACTAAATTACCAGCCCAAGGCAAACATTTAAACTGGAGACTTCCTCGTTACAATGCAAGCGATTAGCCTTTGCAAGGCGGAAGAAATTCCAACCTAAAAATGAAATATGACGTGGAGTGTGCACTCTGAAAACTTGGAACAGACTTGCGAGCCTTAAAATGGGTGGGAAAATGTCAAAAGGCTTGATTTACTGCGCAAAGACCATTTAAGACTATTATATAAAAATTCTACACATGAAATTTCTCTTGAGTGAAATAATTTCGAAACTGAGAATGCAACAAAAGAAGAAGAAAGAAGATAAATTGTTGAAAACAATTTGTCTTTCTCTTAGTTAGGCTAGAGCGAAGCGTTTTTATTTAAGTTTTGTCTGCTTTAAAAAAATTTTGTGTTGATTCCTATGTAATTCGTGGTGAAGTTATTGTCGAAGGAAATCAAGTTGTTAGTGTTTTTTTTTATTTTAGATAGATAATAGACCGATTTCTAAGATCTCTATTTAATTAGAATTGATGTGGACACGACTCTGCGTGGTGTGGGGACACGTTGACAAATGGCGACTCGTGACGATGGAACTGTTTGTGACACGTTCAATAACAAGCTGAACGCTTTGAAACTAACATTTACACAAGCATTTGCGGACAGGAGTCATATTTTTCCATTAAAACTCTTAACCGTCTTCAAAAACCCTTGTTACTTTAAGAAAAATAAATAAATTGGAGTAATACTGGAGGACTATCCACGAAGAGCAGAATCGATCGCTGTGAAGACCTTTTAGAGAAGGCCTATGTTAATCAGTGGACGTCTTTCGACTGATGATGATGAAATACATTGAATACTATTGAAACATATTAGTCGTTAACTGTTTTAATATGTACAGTTACATTTCATTAAAAAGGTATTGTTTCTCCTATCATATTTTAAATGTTATCCAATACATCAATGACCGTTGTTCCGGGTAAGTTCTGATCACAACAAATCTATTTTGTGATTATTCCGTAGTCCAATATTGTGACTTTTTAAAGCGCATCTAATTGTCCAAGATTCTCTATTTATCAAACGAATTAATACTTTCTCCCTCTCTCTCTTTATTCCTAATAGACTTAGTCTTAGTGAAGTCTTAGTTAAGGCATACAATGTGGCAATATTATAAGAGAAAAAGTACCTTTGGTTAGTTTCATACAAATTGCGTTTTTGCATTTCCAAGCTCGTTAGGGTCTTCTCAGAGGCACTAGTTCAAAGTCTCATTCTGGAACGGAGCCAAAACAGAACGGAGGCTGGCTACAGTTAAACAACTGCAAACTTTGCCGAATATTATCTTTTTGAATGCAAAACCGTGTACATAACTTAATTTCCGGCGCAACAACTTAAATGCATACAATGAAACTCAAATTGCTTATTGCGGACTAAGTGTAAACAAAAGTTTTTAATTGTACAATTGATAGCACGTTTCTTTTGTATATTGAGTTATTTCCGCTACAAATGACAATGAGAGTCAGAAATATGTAAAAAAGGGAACATTTTGAGTAAATAACGAAAATAAAAAAATAATAATATAAATTATTTAAAGATTTTATGTCCAAATTTACGTTCAATTGTCACATTCATATAGATAGTATTTTTGTTAATAGTATATACAGACTATTCTAGGTTCGGAATCAATAGAAATTAATCAAGTTGTTCAGTTTACATTAAAGATATATTTTCCATTGAGTCAAGTAATTTATTGCAGATGAGAAAAAATTAGAGGTTACTCCCTCTGTATTTGGTGTACATCAATAGCTTCTGTTTTAAGCTACTTAGTCGTTTATAATTAGAACTGAAGAATATTCTTTTATTTTCGAAGAATTAAAACGTTAAATTATGCGGAGTGCGACCTTCGTGCAAAAGATGCGATCAACCCGCATACATAAGATGAGATTAGAATTTACCAAATCACTCTCGGTCTCTTCAA
This sequence comes from Ornithoptera priamus, assembly GCA_029034505.1. Lineage (NCBI taxonomy): Eukaryota > Metazoa > Arthropoda > Insecta > Lepidoptera > Papilionidae > Ornithoptera > Ornithoptera priamus. The sequence goes on along the minus strand of JARDWD010000219.1, from coordinate 1,717,788 downwards.
TAGACTTCTGGAAATCTTGAAAGTCTTCTGAAGATATTATTTAATGAAGCAAATATATGCAAGTGGTACTTCCGAACTATAAAAAGTAATAAAAATTGAGACAAATATATTGCATATCCTGTAATTGAAAAATCTCACCAAGGTTGTATGGTGATATTATAAAGGTAGCAGAGGAGAGTTTGAATCAATGTAGACAAAGACAGAGACTTTAGGAAACTGTGAAATAGAAGAAGCCGTTACTGAAAAAGGGTCTTAAATAAAAATACTATATTTAAGCAGTCAAGATTCATTCAGCAATTATCAAATAAATGGCTTATTATTATTAATATTCATAGAGTCAAGATTAGATTTAGTCTTTTAATTCATTACTACGGCGATGAAAACAAATGTAAGCATCTTCTCAAGACACTCGACTCCCGCAGCCCTCCTCAAATGTGACTGTGAGAACACTTCAGCAGCTACAGAAACTGTGGTACATTTTAATAAGATGTCTGAACGTGAATTCTAGGTCAAAACTACTTATACTTGATTCAAACTTATCTGTAGGTTATAACGAAAATAAATAAAAAAAAAACTGATTTTTGTGTTGTGACTTAATAATGTAACTTTAAGAATTATTAAGAGAGATAACTAAGTATTAAACTATTTTAGGTGCACATGTAAGGTAAGGAATCTTTCAGCTACATAATCTCCTTGGGGATACTCAAGTTTGTATAGAATTATTCCAAGTAAAAAACAAACTATCACATACTAGCAATCTATCTTTAAAGAATCTTTTGGAAGTAAAACAAAATAAGTAAAACTATTAAATAACAAAGCATTCTGAAGTTGCCCCTAAATCGATGATTTATTTGTACGCTCCATTACTCAAAGCCGAGCTAAGTCTGAAAGATTTAGTATCTTAGATAGGGTTGGACAAAAATGTAGTATTATCATTTGCTTGCTAAATCAATCATATATAAAAAAGCTATATAACGTTATACTAATAATAATTTTAAATTTATGAAAGACTTAGATAGATATTACAATATGTTTTAATACTTATGATACCTAGTGCTCCCACATCCAAGGTAGCACTGCTCAACAACTTAGAAACTAATCTATGTTCATAATTACACTAAAATTATGAGTCTTCTTCATCTTTTGCTTTTTACTAACATTTATCCAGTAATTTACTTTTATTTAACGTTATATAATTTATTTCTTCTGTTGACAGCGGAAGAAATAATTTGACATCAAAAAGGGCTTAAAGTCCATCAGTTATAAAGAAAAGCTGAGGATCGAAGATGATCTTCAAACAGTTGGATTTATTACCCTTTAAAAGTTTAATGAACAAACAATTTTTAGAACGAAAGTCAACTAATACTAAATGATAACAATCACTTCTTTTTGAGTACAAGTGAACCTCACCTTAAAAGTTAGTGTTAAGTTTAATAGTAAAGGTCGCTTCGATTTATGTAAGAGCGTCCTCCGGATCAATGTTGCAGCGTGATAGCGAATCGATTGAATACCCGCTGCAGATTTATCTGCATTCGTATGGTTTCCTAAACAGGTCCAATCAATGCTCAATTACTGCCAATGGCATCACGCTCAGGGTTGGACTTCATCGTGTCGTAGTTCGCATCGCAACTGGCACTATTCACACGGGACAGGTAAAAGCGATATTAATATATAGGGGTTACTATTCCTTTAGCGGGGGTAAGGACTCCCGCACAACAACTCACTATATACTCTGGCTTCCACCAAAGAGCATTGGGCCAGTGTGGGGGGAAATGACCCAAATCCCCACATATGAATCACTACATACAATGGCCTTTAGTGCCCGGCGGTACCGCAGGCCATGCTGACTGTATGTGGAGATCTTTGATTGAAGCCTATGTCCAGCAATGGACGTCTATCGGCTAATGATGATGATGATTCCTTTAATGAATATTTTAATGGTAATATGTGGTAATAAAATGCTTCGATATTTAAGTAATACGTTAATCCATTTGGTAGCAGCTTGGCACTTAAATATATCTAAATACTAGCTGTTCCACGTCCGCTTTGCTCGTCCGAAATATAGAATTAGACTTGAAATTAATTTAAATATTCCTTGGGAGTAACCGCAACCGCAAATGACTTTCTATAGCAACCGTTACTATAGCAACCTCATAAATAAATAGAAATGAAAATGTTTACAAAAGTTAAAGAAATAAAATGATGAAGGATAGCTTATTACCATCTACAAATTATTCCGCGTCGAAGTCATGTTCCCGTATCGATACGTTCACTAGTTATCACGTGATCGGCGAACAAAGAAAACACATTTTCGTTATATATAAAATATATAGAGAGAGCGAGAAAAATATGTAAGGATCAGCTTCTCTCCTTAAAGTTATGATATTCTCTGCCTATTTAATGAAATTTCGCTATTACCCGCATAGAACAAAAAACCAAAAAAAGTCTATTGAGTATAATAAAAGCAACTCAATACATTTTTTATTAACTTTTTGGTGTAATATCAGAGGATAAAAGCCACGTGTGGTTCTGTAATATTAGAATTATATAGAACCCGATCGGAAGACCTAAGATTTCTTTATTAATATCATCAGTAACGAAACGGGTGGAACAGAAGGCTCCACTAAAGTCAGGTGATTACGCTGTGCTCTTAACTATTGTTATTTATGTTAAATTGAAAATAAATAATATGTTTATGTATTTTTTATGCTATTTATATGTATTATTATGTACAATTATTTTAATTTCCATTTTCACTTTCACACATTTTCTATTCATGCTCAGTTTTACCATCTCAGCGTGTTGACGGGCAGAAAATGCTTACTCCACCCATTGTTCCATATTAATAAGTTATGACAGAATAAAAAAATATTATTCTAGTCAGCAATAATTATTTTTATATAAATGTCTGTTAAGTTACTAACATCACTACAAGTACAGTTAACTATTATAACAATTTCTTTGTATTGCGTGGAAAAAGAGTTGATTAACGATAATTGATTAAGCTGGAGCGGGTACCAAAGAACCAGCTCTACACCACTGGCCGGCCAGGAAAGTTCCTCTTCGCTGTAATTTGAATACCTACACCAAGACAACGGGACCTCTCCGCAAAGATATAATGAGAGCAACTACAGCGTGATCAAGGAAGATGTACTGCAAATACTTCTATGGATTGTCAGCCGCTTTTCAAATGTGTTCTATGGCTACTGAACGTTAGAGTCCTGTAAAGGAAGCTATGGCCAGAGACCCGAAATGTTATAAAAATAATAGCTTTCATAGATATTTACCAATCCGCACTTGACCAGTGTGGTAAAATAGTAACGTTGACTCTCTTTCATCTCAGAGAAGGCCCCTTGTGTGGAATAATTAAGGATTTTTTTTTAATACAACTGAAAAATAATACTTTGTCAGTAAGTGAACAAAATTTTATATAAGTTATAATTTTCATGTGGCTCCCGGGTTTCCGTTTTACACAACAATAAAGTTAACGAGTCGCGAATTGGTAGTATACCAATAACTACTCCACCGCTGATGGCCGTTACGAAGCGAGAAAACATGCACATGATTAGAGGCAACTGTTCCCTGTAGCACCTGATAGGGTTGCCATCAACAAAACGGCAACAATTTTTTTAAATTACATCATTCAAACTGTTTTAGTCATATAGACTATTATTATACAGATATATTATAAACTTTGTATTTATATTTATATCAATGAGCAAAACAAATACATATGGATTTTTATGATGTATGCCCAGCAGTGGACGTAATAGTACTGATCAAACGCTAATTAATATTTATAACTTCGTCTTACAAGTTTATAACAACTTAGAATTTATATAAGTAAACAAAGTATTATGCCGTCCTCGTGAAATCTTCTAAAAAGATACTCTGTCTCTGAAGAGAAGATAAAGTTATGTAGGATTTCTACCCTTTAAAAACCCCTTCGCGGTCGGACTCAGTGCATTGAAGGAGACCCCGGGGTCTCTTCCTACGCCATACGTACGTCCCAGTCAGGTCTGTAACCCTCCCCAGTACCCTCGTTTTAGTACGACAAGCACTATACCACCTCGTACTTGTACGCTCCAGGCTCGCTTTTTGCGCAATGAAGGTCCCCACTTTCAGAGCCGTTTTAGTCGCCTACCTTCTTTTTACATAGATTGAATAAATATAAAAATATGTAATAGGTTTAAGTCATGGTTACAATTTCGATGGCGAAAAATAATTTTAAATTCTACTAATGCTGTCATCTCTTTTAACCCGGAATATAAAAACCCCAATACTTCCGAGACCCTCTGAAGTATTTTCTCTTTTATAGGAGCCCCTGAATTTATTGCGTATGTATATTTTTTTATATCAAACAACGCATATTTAATGCGGGGTTAGTGTACTCCGGAATCAGAACCATAAATATAAAAAAGATTCAACCCGGAGGGTGGAAAAATACTATATATATATATATATTTGCTGTTTTAAAATTTAGTCTCTTTTAATTATTTTACTTATCGTCTGTTCAGTTTCTGATGAAAGATAATAATTTTCAGTAAGCAGTAAGTTATAACTGCGCACCAACTTTAGATGTTAAATGTAACAAGAACCCCTCAGTAACAACCATAACTACTTATTTAAAAAAATAGTGGTTGTTTCGGCACCGGTAGCAGTGTTCTGAAACATTAATTGGTATCACAGATGTTGATGATTAAATATTTACGGTTATATCTACCGATCCTACGGTTGAAACGATTATAAAAATAAATTATAAATATGTAAGCGAACTTTACACATCATCATCAGTCTATAGACGTCCACTGCTGGACATAAGTAACAACTCAAAAGAACAACAACAAACACAACATCAACTTACATAGTAACTTTACACACGTTAATATGTGATTTGATTTACCTTTTTCCTTCAAAGAAAATAGAATAAATTCAACTTTAGCATTAGAAAGTATTGAATTATATATTTTTTATATATCGACAAGGTCAGCGTTGGACCATGATTCCACCTGATGTTAAGTGGTGAAGTGATCTGTGATGGCAAAGCGCACAGACCTAGTAACAGCCTATTCACTCTTCTCTTGAAAACACCCGCGTATTTGCATGGAAACATCGACACCGGCAAGTTGTTACACTCTGCTGTTCTCATAAAGAATGAGGACCTGAACCTCTTTGTTCGCAAACTGAGCATTTCCACAAGAATCACATAAGGATGGTGAATTTATAGCTTTAGCAGATAGACAATTGTGGTTGTGTTTTCTTCGTGTCTTAATGTAGTGATGATGTGACAGTTACAACCACTTTTATCTGGGCAATCCATCTCATAGGCGATCTTCGTCGTGGCCTGATACTGTATTAACTTATTTCTTTTTGGCGGAGGGTTACTAATAAACATCAATAAATATACAGATGAGGAATATGAATCAGATTAACCTTAAACGCACCTGGAGATCCATTTACAATTTTTCTTCAGAGAATTAAAAAAAAAGGTAGTTCGCGCGGCGCGTCCCTATCCCGAGCTGAAGCCATTGTGAGGAGAGCGCGCCCCTGCTTCAGTCGCATTGCGGATGCCTCTTAATATTGCAGTCAGTGCCTGGCAACATTCTGTAACCTAAATTAAAACGATTTCACCTGTGGCAACTTAAAAACGATAACCGATGCGAACGCGAGACGAATTTATCGCTTTTGTTTGGCAACTACCCCGCAACGCAACGCCCCCAATATATCATGAAAAGTAAACAGAAATTATAATTATTAATATCTTAAAACTTTCAATTACTGTAATAACTAACGCCTTACAAAATAAGGATACTGAGGGCTCGATCCTGGGATATATTAAAATTGGTTTTTCCTGTTGATAATATAAATTGTCACATTGGGTATGATAAGCCTGTCTGATCATAATTTAAAGAGTTACGATACGATTAGATGCAAAGACAAAGATATAGTGACAGTTTACTGGTGGTAGGTCTCTGTTAGGGGTGTAAGGGCTTCCGCACAACAACTCAACGGACTCAAGCCATTCTCACCTGCTCGTGGTGCACCTTGTTAATGGCTGGGTGGGAAATGGCCCCAATCCAATAAACTTAGGGATTTTTGGAGCAGGCCTTTGTCCAGCAGTAAAAGTCTATGGGCAGATGATGATTATGATGATGAGGTCTCTGCTGCCGGAGACAGTGTATGATGGTATGTAGTGTGCAAACATTACTGTATTCCGGATTGAAAGGCGTTGTAGCTAGAATAATTAATGGGGTAACAAAAATCCACCTCTTATAGCCCAGACGACGAGTGTAATGTGGTGGTGGGTATATCACAGTAACTAGCGCCTCTTTGTTATGGGCGGGCGTATCACTCACCATTAGGTGAACGTCTCGCTATTGTCGTTGCTTCGTTCGATTAAAAAAAACTATAAAAAGTTAAAACTATCACTTACTTAGAATTTACATACAACAAAGCATTGATCACAGCCAGAACTTGACTTGGTGGTAATTAAATTATCAGCTCACAACGCTAGTTAAGTTTGCTCCAGAACACTAGGGCCGTTCCTCCGGTAATTTAATTTCATCATTAAATTTCGTTACCGCAGTAATTGTGTTAACTACATCGATATTTAAATGAGAATGTTATATAACTATAACACCAGTTGAATATACCACCATTAAGATTCTTTTTTCTTTTTATTATTTAAAAAGGGGTCGTCAACGATAACACGGGGGTGATGAGATTTTATTTGCGTGAAACGTTCAAGGGTGTTATTTACCCTAAGAAGTACTTCCTGTGAGTCTTATCGTTTAAAAAACAATACCAATAAAATACATTAATAGATAAAATATTTCTTTTTTTTCTTTTTTCGAGATCATATCAGATAACATTAACATATGTTAACCACTTTAATGATATATATATAGTAAACATATTTATTATGATTTAAGTATATGGTATTATGACACTGTCATCCTCATATTTGTTCTGTGTTCAAACACTGGTAGGTAATTTTATATATTTTCTTTATATATATATATATATATATATAAAATTTGTACTAAATAAATAAATCAATAATATCTATCAATGACTCTGGATCCATTCATTACTATTTGTAGGAGTGGTGATAAATGTCGCGTAATAAATAGACGCGCGCGGCGGTGAGCATGCGCGTGTCGCACGCGCTCATTCGACCCGATTGTTAATAACACATTAAAATAAGTGTTATAGTGTTTGACAGCTTAAGACTTTTGTTTATTCACCTGTTCAGTCCAGATTTTAATGCCCTTGTTCTTAAATATATTAATTGGCTGACACAAATACGGCCGGTAAGTCTCTGTTGTCCACTAGGTGTAGACCAATGTTACCTAGTAGTAGCATGTCTCTGTTGCTGGTGACCGTACTGGTAGGTACCATCGCGGCTACTATTTCTGCCGCCAAACAGTAGTGTGGAAACAATGCTATGGTCCAGTTTGAAGGGCGCTGCAGCTAGTGAAATTACTGTGGTAACTGACTTAATGTTATGTGTCATTAGACGTCGAGTACAATGCGGTATTTTATCGTCTTCTTCCAGTGCTGGACTTAATCCTTCCCCAAAGGTCCCCTCATCGACCAATCCTGCGTCGCCCTCAACGCCGGACGGCAGAAGCCTTCGTTTGTTGTGCTTCATTTGAAAGGAATTTGGTCATTTCGGGCCACGCTGGTCTAATGTGGGTTGGCGGGAGCCAGAGCCTCGTTTTATGATTAGCAGGATGCACCACATAAGAGGTGAGGTTAGCTTGAGTCCCGTGATTTGTTGTGCGGGACCCCTTACATCCCTATGATGTTGTGTGCATCATCCTAACTAGCGTCCCGTTGTTATGGGCAGGTGTATTACTTACAATCAAATTAACATCTCGCTCGTCTCGTAGCTTCGTTTAATAAAAAAAAGAGTTGGTTTGCGGTGCACCCTGCTAATCAACAAACGAGACTGGTTCCTACCAACCCGCCAGCGTGGAAGGATATGGCCCATATTTCCCCATATGAACCCCTACAACCGACTGAAGGTTGCGTGACGCCGCTGGATGCGAGCAGCGCAGTACCGATCGTTGTGGCGATCTTTGAGGGAGGCATATGAACATAGGCCTCCCCCACAGGTCTCCGCGAAAGATACTACTCATACTTAAAATAAAACTTATAGACAATTTCCATAGTAAAGTAACAAATAGCTTGAAAAATCTCTCGTAGGGTATAAGGTGACAGTCATTTCGTAGAAGAAGAACAGCGCATCATCTAACTAAATCTATCGTAATTTCTCTCAAAGATTTTCCATCTTGCAGCGAGTTTTAGAAAAAGCTAAATTATGAACTAATTTATAAAATTTATAGTTGTTTTTAAAAGGATTTCCAAATGAAACCTTAAAAAGGACGAATAATATGAAACAACGTATAATCGCTAACATCAAAACTAATGGAGCCATATTAAAATTATTTAACCCATAAAGTTATATTAATTTATGATTATAGTTATATTGTTTAAAGTGAACTAGAAACTTGCATGTTTGGTTTATCAGTTAAACAAAGAGTTAAAATCGAGGTTAAAATTATTGATTTTAAAATTCGTTGAATAAAAAAATAGAGGGTAGTAAGGGAATCCGCCCAATATGTTATAGAGTCCAAGTCAATCTCACCTGCACGCGTGCACCCTGCTAAAGAATAGACAAGGCTCTCACCACACACCAACCCGCGCTGATCCAGCGTGGTGGGATTAAAGTACAATTCTCCCTCAATGGGGATCCTTGAGGGATGCTTATGCCCAGCAGTGGACGTTATCCGGCTGATAGGAAGAAAGAATTAACTAATAACACACGTCATCTGAAGCAATGAACTATATTTTTTTTATCACTCTGTTTATTCGAATTCTATTGTACCACTAGACCATTTGTCTTTAACACGCTCAGTGCTTTATTAGATTTAAAAACACTGGTGATAGGTCTCTGTTCCCGGAGACCGACTTGGTAGGTGCTCCGGTTTGAAAGGCGCTGTAGCTAGTGAAATTGCTGCGGTAAAGAGACTCGACATCTTGTTTCAAGGCAAGGAGAGCAATGCGGTGCTGTGTATATTATCATCGCTAGCACCACATTGTTATCGGCAAGCGTACCACTTACCATCAGGTGAAGGTCTTGCTCGTGTCGTCGCTAGTGCGGCTGCAAAAAGCGCATTGTCTCATGAGCGAGAAACCGTAATTTCTATTTTATGTGTCTGTTGGAGACAAATATATACACCTGCCTTCCGCTTTGAGTTGGATTCAACAGCTAAGTAAAACGATTGAAGATCATTTAGGTCCCAATCGCACTGCGATTAAGGGCAATTACGAGACCTAATAGGTCACCAACGCACTAGCTGCACATCTTCTAAAAATGACCCTGCAGCTAACGTGTTAAGGTAATCATACTTAAAACAAAAGGCATATCAAGTATCCCAAATGTTAAATTTTAAACATGACTATACTTGGTACCTAAACACCTAGTTTTTTAGGGCATCCATAACAGTCTTCGGATGGTAAAGGTTAAATCCAGATCTTTAATACACGATATTCTATGTCTGTATTTATGACATATTTAATACTTAATATTTTATGGAATACCTTTTTTTATATAAGGTACTGAAAGCAGTTATTTTATACTAGGCTGTAGGAAATCGAATAAAAACTCTTTAAAAATTTAATAATCGCTTAAACTGTTTACTCTTCATAATCTCTGAAAATAGATTGTTAAGTCCTCATCCGCATCATATCAACTTCTGTTGCCTTACGCAAAGAGCTGTGATAATTATCTGTACACTAGCCAACCTGATATTTAATAAGAGTTCAATAATAAGTATAGTAACTACCCTTACAAGTAGTAATATTTTAAAGGTTTCTGCTCGATTAACAAAAAAAGATATTCTTCATTCATAGTCTACCATCAGGTAAGTAAAAATGAAAACGGTTATAATAATTGTATAAAACGTAAATTTTTATGGGAATATATGCATTTTATACAATAGGTGTTTTTATTCCACAGACAAATGGGACGTTCACCTGATGGTAAGTGATTAGCAAACCCACTACAACGTGGTGCTAGTTAGGATGGTATACACTGCACTACATCTCGATCGTCGCCTTGATACAAAAGATGTCAAGTCTCGTTACTCCAGTAATGACATACAGCCCCCTACAAACTGGAACACAGTAATATCTGCACAATACTGTTTGTCGGCTGCAATAGGCGCTGCGGTGGTACCTGACGGTGTCCGGCAACAGAGACCACCACCACCAATAAAGCCCCGTTCTGGGGAGAAGGATATGTAGAGGCCATACTAAATTAGTACTTGGCGTGGAGCCTCAGAAACTTCTGTGGAAAACACTAGTTTCCTTTTGCACTCGCACCTAAACCACCAATAGTCCTTCGTATCTCCTTTTCTTCAAACACGGAACAAAGAGTAGAACGGCAGCAGAGATATTATTTTAATTCAATTTTGTAACCGCATCTTCCTTTCAATTTCACGGTTTCATGTTCTCATTAAAGTTAGTATAGTGTATCTGTTCGTTCAGAATTCTATTAAAGAATATGTTGTGTCCTCTTTGAAAAATTATATAATATAATAAAATAGTAGTGCTATAAAAAAACATTTACAAATATATTTCTTACAGGAAATTATCAAAAATGTTTTACTTGGTTTTAGTTGACGCGTTGTCAAAATAACAGCAGGCATTTTTATCGTTAGAAACGTAAAGAAAATCAAACAAGTGATTAGTTTAATTTATATACCAGTCTTACTCATATTTTTAACTAATTTTTTTATTTTTATATTTTTTAAATAAACTTATTAAATTTAAAAACAAAAAATACACGTATTACGAACTACTACAACGCATAGATAATATAACATTAATGATCCAATAGCGAAATTCATAAAACAGAAAAACTTTTGTGTTAGGATTGTAGAAATTAAAAAATAAAAAAAAAATTGATCTATAGTTAATATTCATTTAATTTCTTTATATGTATGTGTGTATATATATATATATATAGATAAATATATATATATTGAATGCGTCTTAAAATAAAAAGCTCTTTTGTTACACACGTTTGTCCTTTGTATTTATAAATATAGAACTTCTACTGTATCTATGTACTTTAATGATTTCTTTTAATTACGCAAATTTAAATGTTTGTTACTCCGTCATTGACATATTGAATTATTGCATAAAGGCTACAAAACCTTATAATATATATTTATTTTTTAATCTGTACTACATTCATTTATGAATATAGTTTCAATGTAAGAAGAAGAAAAACAAAGAGAATTAGTGTAACTGTAGATTGTTCCTTTTACTTTTTTAATGCTGTGACAATTTTCGAAGCGATTTCGTTCGGGAACGTTTTTTTTTTAATTTATTGGCCAAAAGTTTAAAGTCATCGTACGTCGACAAATTAATAATAATAATTTTCCCGCCAATTTTCGATCATCGCGTGTCACTTACCGGAAGGGGATTTCTCCGGCGTGGGCAGTTCTTCGCGGCGGTGTGTCTTGAGGAGTTGCAGGGCGAACTCGGCGCCGACCTCCTCGGACCTCGGGCATGGCACGTAGGCGTAATGTTTTCGTGTCGGCGCCGGCGCGGGCGCGACGCGGTGCTTGCTCCGCTCGGCCATGCGGCGACTGCCGCGCGACGCCGCCGCCGCTGCCGCGAGCCGCGAGCCGCGAGCACCACCGCGGACTGGCGGGCTGGCGGGCTGGCGGACTGCTGGCCCGCACCGTCCCCGCGCTACAATCGCACAATAACCCCAACTACACTTACACCGCGGCACAATTTTTAACTTTCATCGAATTGGTCATTATTAGGGCAACAGTAATTTTTAATTAAGAATATTTTCTCACGCGAATCAAAATAGAGTAAACTGTATTTCATGTTAACATAAACTATAAATCTGAACTTAAACTATTCCTATGTTTATTTAATGCTTTTTGTACTTTAATTTTTCACTGTTCGTTAAAATTATATATTGAAACAGACAAGTTAATTCTATCAAAAATATCTTATTAATAATTTTTATATCGCCAACGTCTAGATATGGTGATGGTGGGTCTCACTCGCTGGAAACCAGTAGCAAAGTACCATCGCAGCTGCAATTTCTGCCAACAACACAGTAGTCTACAAAGCATTACAGTGTTCCGATTTAAAGGGCGTTGTGCTAGTGTAATTACTGGGATAACGGAACTTAACATCTTACATCTCAAGCGACGAGCGCAATGTGGTGCATGTGTGGTCAGGCGTATCTCTTGCCATAAGATAAACGACCCACTCGTCTCGTTGCTTAATTGAAACAAATATCTATATATATATATATATATACATAGCATGCGACCGGACGATAAAATTTTAAATTATATGACCCCCATTGTAAAATTAACCGCTAACATCCCTTGCAGCAGAACAATTACGTCTCATTAATTTGATTAACTGTCGCTTAACCTGCATTATTAATTATTTTTTATTGTTATAAAAATAACATAATTAATTTTTACAAAAAAATCAATACGATAATTGATAACACTTTTATTCCTATGTATTGTCGCGTAGCTTCTTTCAAACTTTGACGTATAATTTTTTTAATCAAAATTAATCATTAACTCTGACTATGATGTAAATAAGATAAAAACGAAAACAAAGATTTGAAAAATAACGTTTTAGCTTTTTATTAACTTTTTTTATTTAACGGTGCGATGAGACGGGCGGGACATTCACCTGATGGCAAGTGATACGCCTGCCCATAAACACACACATACATTGTGCTCGTCGCCTGAGACGTAAGATGTTGAGTGTCATTATCGCAGTAATTACACTAGCTACAACATCCTTCAAACCGGAACACAGTAATGTCCACACAGTACTGTCTGTCGGCTGCAATAGACGCTACGATGGTACTTAAGTAGACGGTCTCCGGCAACAAAGACCTACTACTATATTTATATATATATATATAAAGCACATACATATAAGAGGTCAAAGTATATATAGATATTTTAAAAAAAAGTACATAGGTGAGTTTTGTACTAACGAACCTATGAGGAAAGTAAATTATATTAAATAATGAAATATATAAAAAGTAATATAAGTAATGCGGTATAATGTACACTATATGACTTTTAAAGCAAATCAGCTATCACCTGTTGTTAAATATAGTTTATTTATAATGTTATATAAATATAGCATTTTATGTAACTAATAGGCATTACTAACTGCTATATCTTTTATATAAAGCGAAGTAATGAAATTCTCCTACTGGAATGTGATATATACTACTCTTAACTATGGCACTCCATTTTGAATGTGCTATACTACGTCATTGCTTCTACACTTTCTACGAGCTACACGGTCTTTCTGATTAAAACATAGTATGCTCTCCATATACTTAGACAGACAGCTTCGGTAAGATAAACACTTTGATATATAATTAAACGATTTTATATTGTTTTAATTCTACGACAAGAAGAGCAAACGATCACCAGGTAGTGATACGCCTGCCCATAACAATGTGAAGCTAGTTTTTTTTCTTTTTTTTTTCTCTTTATTTTACAGGGCTTCATCGCAGTTAGGATGACATACAGCACCACATTGTATTCATCGTCTAGAGATATAGGATCTTGACTCACGTTACTCCAGTAATTACACTAGTTACACCGCCTTTCAAACCTCAACACGTACATTGTAAAATTTTGACGTACATATACCTTCTAGGTAGGTACCACCGCACACCATTACTGTGCTCCGGTTTTAAGGGAGTTATAGCTAGTGTAACGAGACATTACATCTTAATTAGCGCCACATTGTTATGGGCGGGCATATCACTCAATATAAATATGATCAGGTGAACGCGCGTCTCGTAGCCTAATTAAATAAAAAAAAAATATCTGTTAAACTTGATTGAAATGTAACAAATAATTACAAATTGAAAGCGTTATATATAATTAAAACATGAAAAAAAAAAATTTTTTAGTTTCGATAAAGCTCATTTGTTTTACGATTAATTTCAAATGGTACGGTTACTTTTGTATACAAACGTTACTGTGTTTCTCAAACGTTACTTAATTAAAAGCTACTGTAATGTAATGAGGATATTGTAACCGCCCAAATACATTTAATTTCACTTAAAATATCCGTACTGAAAATTAGCTAACTTCATAAAAACAATATCCGGAGGACGAAATGTAGGAAGGAGGACGAGGCGGGCATTAATTAATACGTTAACGCGACACGAAGCCGTCGCTGCGGCTGTGGGTAACCTAACACGGAAGATTTATCGCTGGATGACATAAACAAATCCTCTTCCATAGATACTCTATCTTTTTAATAAATTTACAATCCGTAAGAATAAGACAAAGGAACCACGACCATACAGTTCATCATACATCTTTAGTTATAGACTTTTTACTATCTGTATATAAAAACAAATTGATAGAAATCTGTACTTTACTATTGTAAAAGTTTTTTAGTTTTGTTATTTCCGCTGTTGGTTTTCTTATTACAATAAGATAAAAATAAAATGCGAACATTTTTACTTCTATTTTTTTTTTATGAAAAGTAATACGGAAACTAAATTGAAGAGCAACTTGATGTTTTTCTGTGAAAAATTCTTATTTTATTGTAATTTTTTTAGTTTTAAAAATCAATAAAAAATTATTGGGTATGTATTAAAGAATTATAAAGTTATGCAAGTACAAGGAACTTCACTACAATATTAATTTAAGTGTAAAGTAATTTATAAAAATAACACAGACACTAACTGATCTTGTGCAGTTATTTTCCACAAATCGGATTGAATTTATATTTTTTAAAAAAATTATGAATAGACTTTATTAAAAAGTTTTTAAAAATAATCATTATAATACTCAATGACACCGACAGATTAGAATCTCAGGTTTTTCCCGAGAAAGGTACGAACAGAAAAAAAACCCACAGAGTAATTGCTAAAAACCAAACACAAACAATCGAACAGGAATCTTATTTCCGGTTAATACATTCATATTTAACAAGTCTGCTTTAGACTGCGGGTTATTTTAACATTTAATGTACACGAGGACTTTGAAACGTTCCGTTTAATGAAATCGCCTATTGTCCCACAGGGATAAAATAAAAATTTCCATTGTGTTGACTTGCCGCAATGCAGGGGACGCGTCATTACATACGATGATAATAATTAAATTGTATAATTTTTAATCAAATTGTGTAAATAATAACGATAATTATTGTTAATATAAAAATCATCATTCCTTTGTTTGTCCTTCATATAAAATTTTCATAAAATCTGAGAAATGAATATAAATACGAATAAAAATCTGTATAATTTTAGATAGGTGATTTTTAATACATTTACATATATTACCTATTTGTAGAAAACTTTTGGTTTTTACCAAAACACAAATACAATTTGAAAACTATCAATTCAAAAAAGTTTTTTAATCATTGATTTCGTAATCGATTAGTATAAAAAGCAATTAAATAATTATAGTTAAATTTTTGTTTCACAGTTTGTCTGCGGTTACCGCATTTGTGAAGAAGATCCTAACTGCGGCGTTTCTAACTGCACTGCAGTTTCGTGTCCGCTTTAAGTAATGAGAAAGAAGTTTTGAAATAATTAATCAATTCTTAAATTAAACTACAATAATGTTTTAATTTAGACACAATTCGATATAAATTATTGTTTGGTAATTCCTTCTGTAATTATATAAACTTTTACATACTAACGTCATTTTGTTAAAAGAATAAACGCAGATCTAGAAGTTGATGCTGAAGAAAATTTTATAATATGTTACAACCAAACAAAAAAAAGTTAAGAAACAAGAAAATATTCATCATTTACATAACATATAACAAAATTGCATGTTTTTGTTAAATTCTTTGAATCTCTTCGATGTTTTTACCAAAAAAAATTAAATTTATATATGTTTGAGAATAACAAGCTACACAACGATATTAATGATAAAAAGTAAGAATCATGTGAAAAAATTTAATGTATTGAGTAATAAAAATAAATCGTAAGCATGAAATTTGCCATCAGAAGGTGTAATTGGTGCGAAGTTTCCAGTGATAAATAAAGCAGAGGAAGGTAGGGAATATTTTATTCATTACAGTTGCCGAGAGGGAAGCTCTTTTTTTCCCTCGTCTGCTTAAATTAACATAAGATGGTAAGCAGTTGGAGTAATTGCATGCAGATCTAGTCATTTCTTTCCGCATATTCTTACGGAATATTATTAAAGAATGCGTAAACTGTTATATTTATTATATCACACATTAAAATTCTAATTAATCATATTGGCTAGCCACTTGTCTTGTAACACAGTGCTTGTGCGATACCGAGGTCACATTTGGTGAAGATAGGTTGGTAGAATTATTATAAGAATCTACTTGATAGGTCTACCATCTTAACATTTTTGATCGATTGCCATAAACCTTATTTTGGTTTATCCACAATCATCGATCTCTGATACTTAACATCTTGTGAAATTGTGGTCTTGTTTGATAAAGCTAAGATTCCGCGCCAGGTTTCTTCAATAAATTTGTTAATATATAAAAAAATTAAAAGATTCTTTCAGTAAAATAATAAGGTTTTAAATGCTATTATCAGCGCTAATGTTTTAATATCCGCACTACGTCGAAAGTTTCAAAGAAGCAGGAAGACCTGGTACAGAACTTTACGTGCCAGGTACGGACGACTAGACTAGGTACCAACTTGATACGCCTTGCGATGTAATGGTAAATTTAAATCACCTAGAACTTATCGTATATAAGGCTCATGTCCTAAATAATCAATGATTTCGTTCATTATCACATCTATTATCCTACAAAATATTGTGGATACTATCGCAGCATCTATTTCTTCCGCCAAACAATAGTGTGCAAATATTACTTTGATCCGGTTAGAACGGCGTCGTAGCTAGTGTAATTACTGTAGTAACCAGACTCAACATTTTATGTTTCCGAGGTCGAGCGCAATGTGTTGCTGTGTATATAAAAAAAACTCTATTCAAATACTTAGTATTCATATTAAGTATTTTTTCTATTTATGAATCATATTCTATACTTTTTAATATAGCAACACATGGCTGTAAAGCCTCAGATGATATAGAAGACTAATACGATATATCATGATTCATCATTTTAATTATTTTTTTTTTCATCATTAATGAAACCTATTAAATTTGTATTATAAATACATATTAATATTTTAATAACTACTGTTATACGTTGTCTTTATTTGATTTGTTTTTATCCCTTAGAAATATGCCAGCCTCATTGGCTTAAAAAACAAACACTACACAAGTGCTTGTTGTCATTTAAAATTGGAACGCCAATCAAAATGGCGGTCACGCGTTAATGGCGGGAATAAACGATACTGCAGCACACAGATGGGCCTAACGCGGATCGCAATGTTGCTTTAACGATACACACCGAGTAATGAATTAGTAAACAAATGGAATTTCCTCTTACTAAGTCACTGTTAGTAAGATATATATACTAATTCGCTGGTGGCAGATCTCTATTCCCCCCGAACATGTTCCCGCCTTGTCGGGGCGGCGAGGTTCAGTAGCCGTGGCTTGGTCACCCACGGTGAAGCTAAGAGGAACCTACCCGGCCGATTCAAGGGGTAGGGCAGGACCGAGGTGGCCACTCCAAATCCAGGAAAGTTTTTCTTTTCGGTTCCCATGGCCTCTGGGTGACTGTTTCGCAGGGATTCGTAGCTCAGGTGACGGTAAGAGACCGAGAAGGAGAAAAGGGCGCGCTGTGTGTTCTGGCGCGCCCTTACAAGTTTCTCCTCTTGAGAGGGAACTACGGAGTCGTGGATGTATGCGAAAATGTTCCTTTGGCCTCGCCGTCAATAGACGCGGGTGAAACATCGTTGGGGTTTTAGCCGGTGCAAGTCCGACCCTGAAGTTTCCCCACGTAAAAAAAAGGTCTCTGTTGCTGGATACCGTCTAGGTAGGTACCACCGCAGCGCCTATTGCAGCCGTCAAACAGTATTGTGTGCACATTACTGTGTTCCAGTTTAAAGGGCGCTGTAGCTAGAATAATTACTGGGGTAACGAGACTCAACATATTATGTCTGAAGGCGATGAGCGCAATGTGCTGCAGTGTATGACATACTTACTGGCGCCACGTTTTTATAGGCGGGCGTATCATTTACCATCAGTATAACGATCTGCTCGTGTCGTCGCTTCATTGGATAAAAAAAAGTTATTTTCAAAGGGGAGAATAATAACTAAACATTGGTTTTATAATAAATTTTAACTTACAATACAAATAAAGTTATTCCTAAGAAAATGTTATAAAACGTAAACCAATTCTTATAATAAGATTCAGAAAGAATTAGACCTTTATAAAAACAAGGAGACGAATGGGAATTTTACCAGATGGTAAGTAGTAAAAGTAACAACGTGACGCTAGATAAGATGGTATACACTACACCATTTTGCGCTCGTCGCCTTGGGACATAGGATGTTAATTCTCATAACCGCAGTAATTTCATTAGTAGCACCGCCCTTCAAACCGGAACACACTACTGTTTGTACCTACCTAGACGGTCTCCGGCAATGGAGACCTATCGCCACTATACACAATATGTCTCGTTAATTGTACTTGTAAATGTAATTAACTACAGAACCCTTTATATCGGGATACGAAAATGTTTGCATACTACTATTTCAAGGCGGAAATAATGTCTAGTCTGTCTCCAGAAACAGAGAAGCATCATCAATAAATTATTTTTTATACTCACATGGAAAACAGTGACTGTTACGTATTAACTCCTCGCGTTCGCGCCGTATTCAGAGCAAGCAAATATTTGAAGTAAGTAATCGACTTTTAATGTAAAATAAATTGAAAAACACTTTGCCAACAAACTTCCTATATATAAAATATAAATTCCCTTTCTGTATGTTTTTACAAGTACCGGCAGCTACTAAGGATAAAGATAATTAAATAAGTACGAGCAATGACACGGCCCGACTCTCGTAAGAGGAGGGCATGAGTCCCAGTCAATGTTAAGTTAGTTGTTTATTATATTATAAAGGGGTGTGAGGGTTCCCGCACAACTCACGAAACCCTTTTTTTTGTTTCGCAGGGGAAATCTTCGAAAAGATACTCTGCCTTCTGGAGAGAAGTCAGTTATGTGAAGATTTTTACCCACTAAAACCCCCTCGGTGGTCACCTTCGGCGTTTGGAGTGGTCACGGGATCTCCCTTTGGAACACAACCGCGGCCTAGTTAACGCTACATTGGAATAGCACGTCCTGAGGTCTGCTTTATGCAGACGTGACCAGCCTCGTGAATACTTCAATGACTGGAGACCAGGTCCAGCCATTGTTCTCCTCGGGGTCGTTTAGCAGAGGATGAGAACCCCGATCCTGACCGCCAATGACCCCAAAGGCCCCATTAAGTTGGGGAACTCCATTCACCAGTGCGCCGTGACGCCGCGCCTTACGCCACGGATCTATCCTCTCTCGATCCCGCTCAGTAACCTCTTTCTGTACCATAACACTGTCACAAAGGAGGCTACGGCTCTCCTTACAATACCTCCTCCCAGCATCACCAACACGTACCTACCTAAACGGTCTCCAGCAAGTTTAGTAGGTAAATTTTTTAGGGCGTAAGATTTCCCGCCAACAACTCACAAGACCCAGGCCTTCTCGTGGTAGCTCCACTAATCATCAAACGAGGCTCTCGCTCCCAATAACTCACGTAGGGCGAGCGCCATGGGAATATGAACCCTTAAAAATGACGGCCCCTACTTCTCGGCGACACCGTGCTGACTGCGGACCGATTGATGTGGAAATCTTTGGCGAAGATCTATGTTCAGTTGTGGACGTCTATCGACTGACGATTATCTATATATATATATTGATTGATTGATGTAAATTTTATTTGAATATATTATCATAGTGCATATCAATCGTAATGTCTATGAGTTGTCCCTTCATATTTTATATGTCCGCAAATAAATTAAAACAGGTCAAAGGTCAAAAGTAATTTCTACCAGAAACCTGTTATTAAATTACTTTAAATATTTGCTATCTTTAGCTATATACTAAGTTTCTGTATCACATCCAATTGTGCTTTCCATCAAGTTCCGATGGCTTAAAATAACATATGTCATCATCAAACTGTCGTGCCACTGGACAAAGCTCGGTTAAGCTGTAATCAAGTTACATTGACGTAATATACATATATCAGATACGACCGGAAATTATAGACGTACATCGGAAATTCATCATCATGCTACGGAAGGATGCTCCTGAAGGGCTATCGGAATATTCAACCTGAGCAATCATGTAACGCATAGAACTAGTGATATATGAATTATCTTATAGTCTTTTTTATACTTGTGTTTTCTGTTGTTTGAGGAGTATTGCCCATAAGGAACCATGTTGGGCATGCGGGTTGGAGACTGTAAGGTATTGGTAGGGATAGGGAGATGTGGGAGGAATGTAGTCTGCATTGAGAGGAATGTTGCGAAATACACAGGAATAACGGGTAATGTAGAATGTTACTATTTGGAATATTGTTAGGGGAAGAATAGTTACAGCTTAAGGGAGGAATAGTAACATATGCATCGGACAAATAAACCCACCGACAGGGTATGCTAGAAATGGTCGCAGAAATATTATGCTCACCTTTCCGTAGATTTTTCCTTCTTTAGTCGACTTTTACGACACGCAAAAGGTAGTATAGCAGTGGGAATATTCTAACCCGTCTTCCACACGGTAAGGCTAAGGCTGATAATGATATTTTTAAATGGTAGAGTGCCTATTGTAGAAGGAACTTGTTAACAAAATATGCCAAAACCGTATTCAGAATATACTCGTCTTTGAGAAGAAGAAGAATATACCACGAGACGATCATTTTCATCATCATCATCTGAACAATTGTACGATAATGTTACATAGAGTTATTTACACAATAGAAGGATATTGCTGGTAGGTTTCTGTTTTTTTTTTTTTTTTTATTGTTCCCTCTGGGTGTAGTGGGCCCGGGCTATTATTTACCATTCATTTACCATCAAATACATTTTTTATTTCTAATTTCCACATTCTCGTTTTTCATTCTTTTCCTCTTTCGGTCTCTACTTATTTTTCACACACTTCTCTTCTCTATCGTCCTGCATTCCATTCCTTCTGTCATTCTTCTCTCACTCGTGAAGACTGTCTCCTGTGTTCATTTCTGGAGGGGGGGGGAGAGCCTGGAAAGAATCATCATCATCGTTTCTTCTTAGTTTCTTCTTCTTCCAATTTAATTATTTTTTAATTCTCGCTTGGTTCTTAATTTTGTTATAAATCTTATTTTTACTTTACACTACTTTCTTATGTACTATTTATTTATTACAATTTATATAGTTTCCATTACTGTGTTCCGGTTTGAAGGGCGCTGTAGCTGGTGTAATTACTGGGGTAACGAAATTCAACATCTTATGTCTCAGGCGACGAGCGTAACGTTGTGCAGTATTTATCAGCCTTATTAGCGCCACGTTGTTATAGCTTAGAGTATCACTTACCATCAGCTTTTCGTCCGGCTCGTTACGTAGCTAATTGAATTAAAAAAAAGGAGATATAACATATGAAAAAAAAAGTTTTTTATCATTAAATATACTCATATCACAAAATGGCAGGTTCGAATTCCAGAAGGTAACAATCAGTTGAAACATTTATATATTTTATAACACCTTCAGAACTTTTCTGTAGTTTCCATTGGAAATTGTCTCGGTGTACAGTTTCTGCAGCTTGACCTTTGAGAACAGAAACAACTGCAGATTCTGATGACGCCATACATATGTATTCATGCAGCGCCTCTCGTGGGGGCGAACTTTAATAAAGAACTGAATGAGCTCGATTGTATACAGACGACCGTGAGAAGCGTTAGATGATATGAAGATGTCTTTCACTACTATTTTTTATATTTATCATTCAGTCTGTTTAATTTTCTTCGTCCATTTGCTTTTCCTCCCTATAATAACTTTTTTTTTATTTATTAGTAATTTGACTATCCCATAAAGCAATGAACTGTTCATTCTTCTGATGGTTATTAGAAGGTCTAGCCATAACAATATGCCGTTAGTCGTGTCGATACTACTGCACCATATTGCGCTAACTCGTTCAGGGCTTTATGACATCTAAAGGATCTCGTACAAGTTTTTCAGCAATTGCATCACAAAAACTCGTGTTCTCTCCTTTTGTACGAGAAAACGTATTTTTTTTATTTCTATGTTATGTCTTTTATAGATTCAGCCATATTATTTAAATATGGGCAAAGTCAATGAGAACTTATTTACACTACTCGATAAGTTTCAATTGGTTCAGACTTACGTTATTGAAATTTACTAACGTCATTCTGTCAGCTGCTTTCATATATCTATATAATGATAATGGGTTTTGTTTGTTCGCCAATCACGTGAAAACTAGTGAACGTATCGACATGGGAACATGAGCATTAGACGCGGAATGATTTGTAGGTTATAAGTTATTTTTTAAATTTCATAGATCCATCATTTTATTTCTTATCAACTTTTATAAACAATTTCATTTCGTATTTTTTATGCGGTTGCTATAGTAACTGTTGCTATGATTACAAAGATTTCCTGTGTTTGTATAATAGTAATTATATTATATGTTGTCAATTATTTGATGGAATTAGAGAAACCTTTGGCTGTTTTAATTCTCTTAGTATAAACAAACGTAGTTGTCTGAGAAACTTTCCAATTTTATAACATTCATTACCTCTCTTTTATACTACTAAAACACTTATATATGTATACATAATTATTAAAATTTATATGTTTATCTTAAATTTATTTTATATATCTATCTTAATATATATATATATATATAGGATATACCCAGAGATTCGTTGACTTATCACGAGATCTCCGAAACTATTACACGTAAACCCTAGAAATTTGGTACAGATATTGCTTCTGTCATTCAGAGGTCATCTAAGAATGGATTTTACAAATTCCTCCAAAGAGATTTACGGGCTTGTTAATAATGAAAAGGGATATAGGGGCGGGAATATTTCTGACAAATTTCAAATATAATTTTCAAATCTTATTCTATATTACGGCCATCAAAGCAGGGGTGGAACAGCTATGGTATTTATAAATTTCTAACAAAAAATATCTCTTGATCAATAGAAAAAAGACATTTGTATAAAACCTTTTTTGAGTAGTTCTACAAATGGTAATAAATCGTTTTTAACCGGACGTGATTATTATCATCAGCCAATAGACGTCTATTGTTAATAATAATATTCGATAAGGAATCTTTATACTTAATTATCCTACCCCGTTTAGATTGAACAATTTCTCACGGCTATCACTAGATCATCAGCCCACCAAGTAGATGTGCCAAGAACCTTACACATCCACTCACTGTTATAAACAATGTATAAAGTTGACACTAAACTGCAATAGTGCTTAGCAAAATTATGTACAGACTGAAGTTTGAAAGTACTTAGGTGCAGCTTCCACTGTAAAGTTATCCTTTAAAGTTGTTTAAAAACAACTTATTCCGAATTCCTGACTTAAGATAAACCTATTTTATAGTTGATGTAGTTAGAGAACCTCGAGAAGGTTGTGATCTTATTAATATTCTATGAATTAAGTGGGAGAGAGTGAGGAAAGCCAGATCCTCAGAAACTCTGATTTTTTATTTACTGGTAGTACATCCGTTGCCGGAGATCATCTAGGTAGGCGCCTATTGCAGCAGACAAATAGTAGTGTGCAAACATTACTGTGTTCCGGTTTCAATGGCGATGCAGCTAGTGAAAATTACTGGGGTATCGAGACTAAACATTTTATGTCTCAAGGCAACGAATGCAATCTGGTGTAGTGTATATCAACTTAACTAATGCCACATTGTTGTGGGCATCATTTAGCATCAGGTGAACGTCTTGCTTGTCTCGTCGCTGGGCAGAATAAAAAAAATCTTCAGTATATATGTCAGTCGAAAATTATATTTATAGTCTGAATGCATTTCGAAGAGTTGCTATCGGACGTACAGATATACGGTACGCATTCATCCCTAAGCGGTAGATTTATTTGGGGATGAAGTGAAAAGAAAAATTAATCTAATCAATTTTATTATGCAATCATCAAATTCTTTTATTTTTTAGAAAATTAAATTAGATAATAATTTTGATAATACTATAATCTCGAAGAGTAAGTCGAACGGGCAAGTTACGCCATTTTCTAATTTCAATCACGCCAATTCGCCTGATGAACTTGTCTCTTTATTGGTTCCATAACAAAAACATCTGGTGCTGATGGAGAGGCTATTTAATCAGTTAAAATGATATACATGATGTTGTTAGTACGCGGAAGACAACCCTAAACCATTAGATAAAGAGACGAGAAGCTATATAAATCACAACAAAAAAAAATTATAAAAATTTTACGACGACTGTGTTAGTTGTCATGTGATGGTAGCTCTGGAGTTTGTGAGTGATGATATTGATTAGTAAAGAGCTGACTCGTTGATGATCAGTTCAGCAGAAATGCATTTCGTTAAAGTTCTTCCTGTCCTTGAATATGGGGCCCCAGGCTCCGTAGTTCTTTTTGTTCTCCTGCTGCTTCTTATCAGTTGATGTTATCAGGGGTTTTCTGTAAGATAATTTTTTTTTAAATTAAAAGACTTTCTTTTACGCATTATCTAAATCGCTGGCTCAATTTAAAATATATTTAATCTGTATAGTACAGTAGGTATCATTTCCTTGGTGATGTTATTGGCGACGTCATCGGGGATAATTAAATTCCAATGTTAGGATAGTCCAGCTGTGGACGTCTATGACCTGATGATGATTAGGATATAACGCGATATTACCTTTCAATGTTAGATAACATCGAAACATACATGAAAAGTTAAAGCAAACAATTGAATATAAAGTTCTGTTTTTTTAACCACAATGGACTAAAACTTCACTTAAATTTCACGTGATGAAGTCACAATGAAACTTAAGGTGGTAAATATTAAGTCCTTACATATGAAATTAGCGTTTTGTCGTGCTGACCACTTTGATCTGAAATATCTCCTCTTCGGTTAAGAATTCCAAATTCAAATTTATAAATTCATTTAACTGCTACATTTGAGTTTTGAAAACAATCATTCATTTGTTTTTTCTCTCATTCATTTGTTCTTTGGCGTCGCTTATTGCCGTACAATGGAAACCGTGAAATATCGGTATATTTACGAGTACGAGCTCTACCGTGGCACCAGTGCTGCAGGAACAGCTCGAAGGATTAATAATGTGTACGGCGCTGGTGTCGCAATATGAAAGCACGGTACGTTTTTGGTTTCAACGTTTTCGTTCTGAAAATTTCGACGTCCAAAACCAAACCCGTGGACGGCCAGAGAGCAAAGTAGAAAATGAAGAATTAAAGACTATTGTGGAAGCGGATCAAAAAATTCAACTCCGATGCAGCAGTTCAAACCGCCTTCAAAGAGTTTATTGCTTCTCGTCTCCATGGTTTTGTTAGTAAAGGGATCAATGAACTACCTATGAGATGGCAAAAGTGCATAGATAATAACGGTGCATACTTTGATTAATTAAATATAATATACAAATAAAAAATTTAGTTTATATTCCTCCCGTACAAAACGCCAATTTCATATGTAAAGACCTAATATAATATAGTGCCATATTAAAATACTTTCTTTTCAACGGAATTGCGTCTAACAAGATAAATTTAAGCATCGTCTAAGTTATTGAAAATTACATTAGAAATCCAAGTCTAAATAACCAAGTAGACCGCTAGGCGAAACATCTGTATCCTGGCTGCACTTACTTGACATGAGTAGCAGTGACATCGAACTGCTGACAAGCTTGGTTTGCCTTAGAGGCGGTCACATAATCATCACCACGGGCCATTGCTGCTGATAGTTTGCACTGAATCAACACGAGCTGATGGAGAGAAGAGAGACGATGATGGGGTGATGGGGAGAGGCTGGGCAGGCTGTCTAGGGTACGTGCTGTATGTGAGTGAGCACCGCGTGTTCCAGGCGGTTGCCGGTGTTAGCTCGACGGCTACCTTTTCTTGTGCACAGGTTTTTAGCAAGCCTGAAATTTGAAAAGCAGATTTAATTAGAAAAATTATTCGAAACGGAGATAAAATACGTAGTATCAATGCTATAGCTTTAGTGTAGCTAGTGTCAAACAAATGCCTAGACACCCTGAAAATAAGATTCATTGAATTTGAATTATTTTGGCGGAGGTTACACCAGTCATATCGTAAACATCTACTATCTAATTATTATTATTATAGCTATTATTACACTATTATCCATGTATCATCTTAATCTAAACAAAGTGTTTATCTGTACAATATTAAATATACTCGTATTTATACAGAGTTATGGCTGCTACTAATGTGGATGCAGGTTGACTTCTACCTGCATGTATAAGGTCAGAATCAAAATATAATTAAAGTTAACACTCGTCCTTAACATAACAAAGTTATGGTCTCAAAAGGAAGAGTGAAAGGGATCTCGTTTTATGCCAAATTAAACATACTCCTACAATGTAAAATGGGGTGTAAGAGATTCCGTCCATCTTACGGAGCCCAAGTCAACCCCTCTCGAGACGCTCTGACCACCAACGCGCACTGAACTAGCGTGGTGGGCTAAGGCTCAATTCCTCTCAATAAACTCTCCGATGTTGAGATCTATGAGGGAGGCATATGGCTGATGATTGATCATGTATAAATCACCATCGCGCATTCTTCTGTACGTATATATTGACGTAGAGTAAATGTATATAGCCTACGATATAATGCCATTATATAGCGTGACGTCACAAACATAGTTTAACAAGTTATATGTACTCGTAGATATAACGTTAACTGAACTTGTAACTGTCACGATATATAAAGCTACTTATATATATTGCAATTTATGTGACAGAACGTGAACTTAAAATGCATTTATTAACATAAGTTAGTCCCACCCGCCATTAGGAACTGGATGGACGAGGTGATGCAATAACAAATAACTTTGGCATCACTTCGTGAATATTATTACGTTGTCCAAAGACCACCTCTCTTGTGAAGGAAGATGAAACAACTCTTATTATACCTTTGGACTTTAATCACCACATATATTTATGTCTTTGATGGTAATTAAATTGTAGTAAAAACGTTTGATTAACGTCCCTACTTCATATCTAGTATATTAAAATTATTTCTTCGGATTCATTTACATGCTTTAAATTGTATACTTCTTACTAAAGTGCAGTAAAGTAATGTAAAGAATTTTTATAGCTTTCCTTATAAAACCAACTTATGTTTTATTTACGTAGCAAGACGTAATCAAGTTCTTTCTTT
Source organism: Ornithoptera priamus (assembly GCA_029034505.1). NCBI lineage: Eukaryota > Metazoa > Arthropoda > Insecta > Lepidoptera > Papilionidae > Ornithoptera > Ornithoptera priamus. Next base: position 1,690,422 of record JARDWD010000219.1, on the reverse strand, counting down.
AAGTTGTAGGACCTTTTCTTTAAGATATAGACACACCATAAGATCCCAAAAAAATTCATTACATAAATTGATTTAGTGATACAGTCATGAAAACAGTCAACAGTATATATTTATTATCCAACGGAACAACAAGGATATTCTCAGATTCAGATTATTGCTGCTTAGGCACGGTTTCCGAACTCATCTGTCCGATCTAATCTAAGTTCTTCACCAAAGCATAGTGGCTCCAAAACAAGTATTTAACGTATGCAACGCTCTGGTAGATCAGACGACGTTCACGCAGCGATCGCATGCATCGGCTAGTTCACCTAGAAAACAGTTATGCTTGTCTTCGTAAACATGGAACCAGTTCCGATTCTCGATTACCAAATTGCGACGCGTTTTATGGACAATAAAAATATAATAAACATCATTTTCAAAACCAAATTGTTTGAGAAACATTAAATTTGTTCAAACATAAAAACGCTGCGAAGAAACGAAAGGCATTCATTTGGCAGTAAAGTGCTAGTAAGTATCCACAAAACAAGCTGTTTAATTAGTAGTAAGCAATAAACTTGCTTATGATTAGGTGCTATTAACCATGTTTATTCATCATCACATCGGAACAGTTAAACTAAAACAAATAATATGAACCTGAAACTATTTAACAAACATTTACTATAGTAATAGTTTAGAATACAATTTTGATACCTTTTACAATTTAATATACGAAACTATTTCTCTTTTCTTTTGTAGAGAGATATTAGAGAAAACTATATAATAAATCAACCCCTTTTTTACATTATAGACGATATTTGTAAAGGAACACACTTGGGTTTTTCTTAACTTATTTTGTACAGTAGTTGTTCAAAATATATTCCAAAGATCTGAGGTATTAGAGACTATGGACATCATGATACAAACTAATCTTATTCCGCTCTCCCGTTGAAACAGTTTTGTTCCTATTTAAAAACAAATAACATAAAAGAAGAAGAAAAGAGAAGAGTAGAATTATGAAACCAAAATTTTATTTATTTGTTCGTGAGTCATTCATCTCTTGATAAGTATTTGTCCATATCAATATGGCGTTAGTTAAGATGATATACACTGCACCACATCGTTCTCGACGCCTCGAGACATACTTAGATGTTATGTATCGTTACCCCAAACCGAAATACAGTAATGTTTGCACACTACTGTTTCTCGGCTGCAATAGGAGCTTCGGTTGTACCTAACTTTTTTTTTGTGGGAAAATCCTGCATTGGATTGGCAACACAAGAGTTATGTCGGACTCTTACCGGCAAAACCCCACGGTTTCTCACTCACCGCTTTTGGTCTAAACCACGGGAACGCTTTTGCATACAACCGTGGTTCAGATAGAGAAAAGCCTTGATGAGGCCACAACACCGGGTGGAGCTACTGTTCTCGACCCCTATAAAAGTGTTAGGCGGAAGTATCGCACGCACCACCTTGAGGCCTTTCATATGTGGTGACAGATTACCCCCGAATTTGCCACCATGACCTCTGTTATGAGGATTGGAAGTAATAAAACATCTTCCTTCGACGCCCCGGTTTCTGCCTGCGGATTGAGAGATGGGTGTTTATTTCTCGCTGCCTCTCAGCCGTCTCTTTCTGCAACATTACATCCTCACATAAGGCCACGACCACTCACAACGGACCATGACTTTGATAAAGCCTAAAAGTGAGAGGGCATCCCCCACAACTCCAACAAAGTCTTACCGCTGGGCATCCCAGGTGGTACATACCTAGACAATATTCGGCAACAGAGACCTATCATCAGTAATAGATTGTGTTTAGTAAGTAAATTTTCTGGTGTGTAAGGGTTCCCGCACAACAGCTCACGAGACACTAGCCAACCTCGACTGTTCGTGGTGTATCTTGCTAATCAACCAACAAGGCTCTGGCTCCCGCTAACCTGCATTACGCTAACGTGGTGGGAAATAACCATAATCCCCAGGTATGAACAAAAAAGACCAGCCGCTATTTTAACTGAAACTTGAAGTATTTCCTTGGGATTGTAGTAAAATATATCATAACGTCATAGCATTTATACAAACAGCCTCCGGCTCTTTTAGAGACCATATTTGTAACAGTTATATTTTGGTTGTAAACTATTAATAGTGTTAATTAAGATTATCATCATTAAAAACTAATAGAACTGGTATTGTTCAAGCTCCAGCTCTCTTTGCGTATATATTATACATGAACCTTGAAATAACCTGTCCGATTATTGTAAATATGTTACGCAAAAGATAGTAATTTTTATAAAATCCTCGTTCCGCTGACCGGATACTATGTTAAATAGCTTTACAGAACTTAATTCTCTCAAGTTTAACTGGTGGTAAGTCTCTGTTGCTGGAGACAGTCTAGGTAGGCTACCAGCAGCGCTTATTTCTGCAGCCAAACGGTAATCTGCAAATATTACTGTATTCCTGTTTGAGAATCGTAGCTATTGTAGTTACTAAGGTAAAAGGACTTAATACTATATTCCGGTAGCTAGCGTAATTACTGGGGTAACATCAAAATCTTTTGCTTCAGGACGTGCGCAATATGGTGCAGTATATATCATCTTAATTTGAGCCACGTTATTGGCGGGTGCATCAATTACTATCAAGTGAATAACTTCCTTGTCTCCTTGCTTAATTAAATATAAAAAAATCAAGTATATTTTTTAAATGCAACTTGCTGTTTACCTTATGATAATACTAACATTTTTTTTTTAATAAACTTCATGATACTTGAATGAGATACTCTTTTAAAACCTACTGCTATCATTTCTGCTTTTAATAGTTTTAAATTCAAGAAACATTAGTATAATATAAAAAAAATCTCATTTAAGAACGAATTTATGGTCTTTTTCCTATTTTAGTACTTTAACAGTTGTATTAAAATGTATCTTTTATGATACACTTTAGCCGGATATAACTTTCTATGCTAATAAACCCTGAGAGGCAAGAGATATTGTACAGATAATAAATGTAATAATAAGTAAAAGCAATAAAATACAACTATCTACTAGCTGTTCTACTCGTTTTGCCGGTCGTAACACCCCCACAACACTCTTTGGGGAAGGAATTTTGAAAAAATTCGTCCCTAGCTGACATGGAAATGGCAGAAGCAATATCTCTACTAAATATTGAATCTTCACCTCTAATCATATCTGAGAACTCGTGATGAGTCAGTTTATCTCTCGTCAGATATCATCTATACATATTAAGATAGATACATAAAATCGATTTAGAATATAAATACAAATCTTTATTTATTATGTGAATTCATATATATAAGCGTTTTTAGTATTATAAAGGAGAAGTAATGAATGTTATATGATTGGAAAGTTTCTCAGACAACCACATTTGCTTATACTAAGAGAATTAAAGCAGCCAAAGATTTCTCTTATTCCGGTCAATTAATTGACAACAAATAATATTATGATTATTACACAAACAGGAAATCCGTATAAAGTAAAAAAGTAAAATTTTTAAAACAGTAACATTTTTATACTACATAAAGGAAACTAGGTTCACACTTGTTGACCTAAAGATTTGGTTTATTTAAAATCTTCGTTGTGTAATATTCGTTTCGGTTGTACCGATGATGAGATGACTAATAAGTAGCTTTCGTCCATTGTCGTTACGAACAAAATCTACTGTGGTTATCTTTGAAACGAAGGTTCTGTTTAACTGTTTATAACTGGAGAAAGTCTAAGTTCTCCCAACTCATGGTAAGCTGAAATGTTTATAATGGTAAAGCGCACTTGTCTGAAAGCAATATTCTCGACTTTAACGATGCGGTCACATTAAGAAGTTTGAATCAAACTTCTTAATGTGAAAAGTTACGGATTGTTTGTCTATAATCATATATAGCTTTATTTCAAAGCGGGCCACGAGCTAAAACTGGTTCGGCGGCCACGAGCCTGCCCCGTGAACAAATAAACAAGTTGACAGCTGACCTGGGTAAAAATTTGTCGGTGATCGCGAATTTTCTCTTCGATGTTGTCATTGACACCCGATAGTTGTTTTATATAAAATTAAAACACACTCCGATGAATTCAGAATTTCGCTGCCGATCGACGCGGGGACCGAATGGATACTGCGCCCGCTCACGCCGCGCTCGCATTTATCTACACGAGCTGGTTGCCTTCGCGTCACTGAACTGGATATCACGAGAAGATAAAACGAACCCATAAGAGGAATTATTCCCAAAATTATGAATGTTAAAATTTTCACCTACAGCTCACATTTGACTTTAGTTTTGCATAGTGTTAATTGACTAAGAGGACGAATACGAAGAATGAAAATACACTGAAGGCAACCTCAGAGTTATTAGTGAAGAGCCGTCCCAGGTACATCAGAATTCAAATTTTCCTGATTTTCAGTTGGACGTGATCTCCGACCATTGTGAAATCACTTACAAGGGTACTGGGATATGCATAAAACAGTCCCGGCGACGAGCTATACCAATACAGCGTTAGAGAAGCCGCGGTGGTGTTCCGAACTTGTCCAACCGCTGATGACAACCACCAAGGGCGTTTTAATGGGTAAAAATCTGCACGTAACTTCACTTCTCCTCAGAAGACAGGATATCTTATTTAAGGTTTATCCCCGAAAACAAGAAAAGCATTATTCCTAAAAGTTTTATATCAATGCATATTTTTTCTGTTAGGGGTTATAAAAGATCTTTATCAGCCGATAGACTTCGACTGCTGGACATAGGGCTCCCTTAAAAATCTCCTTGATAGAGTTCATTGAAGGGAATTAGGCATTAGCCCACCACGCTGGCCCAGTGCGCGTTGGTGGGTGTTATGTTATAACAAATATAAGGTGTTATTAATAAAACGGCGGTGATAAAGTGTTCACTACTTATTTGTACTAAACATGAATATAAAATATAAACCAATGATGACAATGTTACAACTCTTGATCCTCTCAATAACAACACAGTTACACAATCCATTAACTTAGTTTACTTACATATAAACATCACTTGCTTTGTATCTAACGACATTCCCAACTGGGGACGGATATAGGAACTGATGCCACTTCTCCTCACATTATTAACCAGCATCATATATCAGGCAAAATTATCAAATAGTGGAAAACATTAAATAAACCTATTTATAACTAAAATACATTCTTTTGTATTAATCACATGAAAATTATATATTATTTCTAAGTGTAACCTTATCTTCAATAACGAGAACAATGTTATATTTTAATTTCAATGCCGTTTTCTAGATAATATATCATTAACGTTAAGGGTACAGTTTATGCCCAATCATCACATGTGCTGCTTTATCTTATATGTCCTTAGAAAAAAAAACCTCTTCACATATACACTGCACCTTGTGCTCCTCACCTTGAGACATAAGATATCTACTTCGTTACTCTAATAATTACATTAGCTACAGTTCTCTTCATGAAAACAGTAATGTTTGCTTACTGCTTACTGGTAGATATAACCGCTATTAATTTTTTTTTAATCTCATCCCCTCGGGCATTTGTGAGCCTTAGCTACAATTTTCCTTTATATTACAGTTCTGCACTTTGTTTCTTTCTTACTTTTCCCCTTTCTTCCCATTCTTCTTTTCTTACCTTTTTAATTTCTCATACACTCTCCACTATTTCCTTCTGTCCTGCATCGTGTTTAATTAAGGGAGACAGCCGTTCTTTATTTATTTCTCCTTAAGTCGCTGTTAGCTTGACTGCTGATAGCTGTGTACAATTACGAACTATTCTATTAACATTGATATCATTAATAGCGATCAAGATGTATAGAAAACAGGGAAATATTTATAATTCCATTATTTTTATTACAACACAGTACACTTTTTTCTTTTGATTTTTTATTACAAACTTATTGCGCAATGTTACACAACTTGTGTAATTATAGTTACTAGTCAGAGCGCTAGTTAGGATGATATATATTGCACTACACAGTATTAGTTACTTTGAAACACGAAGAGTTGTCTAAATAAATTAATTTCAGTAATTAATTGCCAGTTAAACTGGCACACAGTAAAGTTTAGCATGTTACTGCTAGGCAGTAGAAATTTACGCCATGGTAGACGGAACTTTGACAGTGTATAAATATTAAGACCTTTTTTCATTCTACCAAGCGACGAGACAAGCGAGACGTTCTGATTATAAGTGATAGGCCTTTAATAGTGACGTGGCGCTAGTTAGGATAATATAGACTGCATCACATTGTGCTCGTCGCCTTGAGACACAAGACGTTAAGTTTCGTTACCCCAGTAAATACACTAGCTACAGGGCCTTTCGAACGGGAACACTGTGCTGTTTTTACAATACTGTTTGGCTGCAGAAATAAGAACTGCGGTGGTACCTACCTAGACGGTCTCCGGCAGCAGAGAACTATCACTACAGTAAATTACTATTACTAGCATGGATCATATGATATTGACTACGAGGTAAAAGAAGAGGGCTTTTATAGATCGGGAGTATATCTGTAAATCTGTATTCCCGTCTGCAGCATAGAAGTCGACTGATTTCAAAGATTTTGAGGGTGTTTTTAGTAGCTCAAAAATATCGGTTTAAATATACAAAGAATTATCAGCCTTTTTTCCTTAAGTTTCTGACTATGTTGATGTTTGAAATTTTATCGTTTAAAGCAATCACTTATCGTATCTAAAGTGGTGGTTGGTCTTCTACTAAAGGTAAGGCTCTGTTACTGAAGACAGTCTAGTTACGTACCACCGTAGCTCCAATTGCAGCCGACAAACAGTACTATGCAAAGTTTACTATGTTCCGGATTGAAGGGAGTTGTAGCTAGTGAAATTACTGGAGTGACTTTACAACTTATGTCTCAAGACGACGAGCACAATGTAGTTCTTGGTATACCATCTTAACTAACGCCACGTTGTTATGGTATCACTTGCTATCAGGTGAACATCTCGCCTGTCTCGCCCGTCTCGTCGCTTAACATACGTAACTTGAAAAGATTAAGTAAACAACTTTACACGTGCCCGGACTCACGTCAGCGAACCGTCGCGTGTTCATTCCAACAACAAGTCCAACTCATTTATGCGCTCGTCTTAATATACATACATAAAGTTATATATAAATAATATATACATATGCTAATAGTAGAGTTGTAAGTTAAAAACAAGATATCTATATTTCAATACAATAACTAGATAAGCAGTAATTTTATAATAAAAGATCTAAAAAATTTATAATATAGACGTTTAAACTTTGAACAAGCTCCGATTCAGATTCAATAATACTACGTGTATTTTATACTAATCAAATTACTGGAGTAACGAGACTTAACATATATCTGTAGGTGACGAACACATTATATTATTTATATACATATATATACTCAGTATAAGGACTGATAATGTCTTTATGATTTCTATTCTATTTCTTTATATACATCCATTCCAGCAAGAGAACAGAAGCAATGAGGAATTCTGAAAAGTTTTAATCACCTTTACATAAATCTTAAACTAATAACTTTACTTATACATACTTATTTTTTATGTTATGTATTTGTTTATTAATTAGCGCCACATTATCATATGTAGACGTATCATCATCAGGTAAACGTACCACTTGTCTCGTCTAGTGATAAAAAAACTTTAAGTTGTTCGTTGCACCGCAAGTATACAATAGTTTCGTTTGCATTCCTGTCAGACAAGTTAGGCTCAGGTTCTATTGCAATTCAAGGACACTCGGCTTAGGACGTTAATGGAAACTTTAAATGAAACATAAATAAAAGAAAACAGTCACAAGCGTTCCAAAATGTCTAAGATGTGAAAAAATCATCTTTACTTTTTTGTATTTACTTCTGACTGGGTACGAGTTAGAATTTCCCTCGAGAAGAATACCTATGCTGCAGCTCTAAGCTTCCACTTGTGATAAAAGGCGACTAAATAAGGAATAATTTAAATGAAAAGGCAGGTTAACAGCATACATCAAACCCACCTTTGTAGATCATTCGGGAAGCATTAGAGACACAGTTTCAGTGTTTATAATTTCTTCTATCAATTCAGAAGAAGTAAACGAAAAAAAAACTGGAGTACATCAAAAATTTATAATTATCATCATCAGCATTATCAGCCGACAGACGTCCACTGCTGGACATATGCCTCTCCCAAAGATCTCCACATCAATCGATGCTTCGCTGCCCGCAACCTTCATCATCATCGGATCACTCAGTGGGGTAAGTATATAACATACAATTCCTAAACATCAACAAAGGACGAAGAAAAAAAATTATGTTGTAGTGTAGTACTTTTACAAGGTCTTGGTTGCCGGAGACCGTCTAGGTAGGTACCACCGCAGCACCTATTTCTGCCACCAAACAGAAGTGTGCAAATATTACCATGTTCCAGTTTGAAGGGCGCTTTCGCTAGTGACATTACTGACAGTAAATAATGTTAACGTCTCATGTCTCAAAGGGATGAGGACAATGCGTTGTGTATATCATCCTAACCAACGCCACGTGTAGTCGTTCATCGAATAATAACAAACAGTTCCCAAAGCTTCCACTTAAAGGATATCTTACCGGCGATTCGCATAGTTGTTGAATAGTCAAAAGCTGAGGTCATCTCTTGAATTTGAATATTTAGATACAGCATCCACAGTTGCTATGGCGACACCGTACCATGTATAACACACTGGTTCGGAAGTTCGTTATGGAATTATGTAAAATAATATAATCTTACGAAATATATTCAATTTGATGTTCGCTCATTTAATCCATTTTCGCCTCGTCTGGTCTGTAGATGGCGGGCGGTGTTTTTTTAGGTTTAATTGAGGAGCAAGAGGTTACCGTGGTACGGGCGTGTTATGCGGAGGGTTGAAGGACATATAACAAAGAAAGTAATGAGAATGAACGTGGATGGTTGTAAGGGTAGAGGAAGATCGAAAAAAGTGTGGATGGATTGTGTGAAAGATGACATGTGAAAGAAGAGTGTGGATTCAGATATGACGGCTGATAGAGGGATATGGAAGAGTACATAGTGTGCCGACCCCACATAGCTGGGAAGAAGGCAGGAAGGAACCGACCTTCATTTCACAGGGTATTTTAAGCGACAACGAAGCCGTGGGGGGTTAAGCATGCTCAGCAAGAATACTACGACTCTCATATGTTGTCAGTCGTAATACAGCAGCTATGGAGGCAGATTAACAGCTGGACAGACTAAAAACAATACTGCTACTCTAATAGCACTTACTAGACAAACGGTTAGCTGCGTACAGACTAGATATGTCGTGTATCAAGAAGGTTTGCTCAAATAGCGGATACTATCTACTGGTTGTAGGTCTCTGTTGCCGGAGACCGTGTAGGTACCACCGCAGCGCCTATTGCAGCCGACAGACATTACTGTACGGATATTACTGTGATCCGGTTTAAAGGACCAATAACCTTAGGTTGTAGTGTGTCTGTTGCTATAGCCCGTCTAGGGCCGCGCAGCGCAGCGCCTATTGCAGCCGACAGACAGTACTGTGTTCCAGTTTAAAACGTGTCGTGGATAGTTAAATTACTGGGGTAACGAGACTTAACATCCTGTGTTTGATGCGAGCATAACTTGGTGTTATATATCATTATTCTAACTAGCGCCACATTGGCAAGAACTGGCGTATCAATTACCGGCAGGTGAACGTCTTACTCGTCTCTTCGTTTTGTACAATAAAAAAAATACTAACTTACATAAAAACTTAAACAGTTCTTTAGATTTTACATATCTACTAACTATATGTATATATTTTAGAAAAAAAAAGAGAATTTGAGGTTTTTTTTCATAACTGTCATCACAAAATATTTAATAATGGAAACTAACCTAACTTCGTAACCTAGTTATTTTCTTCATGAAGAACTGACATTAAAGTATCATGCTAGAGAAAAAATAAAACTAAGGTAACATCTGAGCTAGTCTACTGAGTCTGTGTTTGAATTGATCTTCGACTGATTCAGGATTTGGAAAGTTCATCATCAGCCGACAGACCTCCACGTCGTTCATTGAAGGGAATTGGGCCGTAACCCGCCACGCTGGCCCAGTGCGGGTTGGTGGGTGGTCAGAGCCTCGTCTGGTTATTCAGCAGGATGCACCGCGTGCAGGTGAGGTTGACTTGGGCTCCGTAAGTTCTTGGGCGACGAAAATTAGATCCCACTTGACTTACTGTACGATATTTTTCCTACAATTTACTAAACATAAGCCATCAAAGTAAATAGAGATTTTGTTTCAACTAAATTTTACTCAATTTTTTTTACTTATTTATATAAACAATATTATTCAGTGTAAGGGCTGATAATGTCTTTATCGTTTCTATTCTTCTTCTTTTTATACATCCATTCCAGCAAGAGAACAGAAGAAGCAATGAGAAACCCTGGAAAGTTTAAATCACCTTTACATAAATCTTAAACTAATAACATTACTTATATATACTTATTTGTTATGTATTTGTTTATTTAAACTTATTTTTGTAAAATTAATCTATATAACAAAATATAAAAAAACAAACACAGTGGGTTGTAAATAAAAAAAATTATGTTTAAATGTAATAAGTTACCGAAAAGTTGTCAAGTCTGCGGTTTCCAGCGCAGCTAATTCGGGGTGGTATCGTATTTTGCTTACCACAAGTTAAACTAACCCTGAGATTTTCCCAAAAGGTAATGCAACTTTAATATATTATTACTACTACCCTCACCTTCCCCAACTAAAAAAAATTGTAAGTTTTCATCATGATTAACAAAAAAGATAAAAATAATGTACCGAGGAATAACACAAAGAAGGATCCCTGCATATCCCTCAGATTGACGGTGTGATTGTCAATCTCCTGTGCAGCCGTGGTGGTCTTCCAGCAGCGGTCCCGCTTTGGCATGTAATAGCTCAGCCACTTGGTTATGAGGCCAGCTTTATGCATTTGATAGATCCTGTAATAAATTATAACATTTTAAATCATAATTTAAATACATAGCAGGGAAAACCAAAATTAGTAAATTGTTTCATCATCATCATCAGCCGATAGACGTCCACTGCTGGACATAGTAAATTATTTACCTTTGGTCACACTTGAAGTATCTGAAGTAGGAATGAAATTAAGTTTATATATTTTTATTATGATCTTGGTACTATGTCAAAATGTCATCATCATTAGCCAATAGACCTTCACTGCTGGACAGAGGCCTTCCCCAAAGTTTCCCATATCGATCTGGTAGAGATTAATATGAGAGGACTGAGCCATTTCCCACCACGCTGGCCTAATGCAGGTTGGTGGGAGCTAGAGCTTCCTTTCTTGATTAGTAGGGTGCACCACGAGCAGGTGAGGTTGGCTTGGGTTCCGTGAGTTCTTGGAAATCCTTACACCATTCCGTCAAAACATAGGAATAGAATTTTTTGTGAAGACCAAAGTCCTACTATCTTCTAACTTTTGAACGGAGTTGAAAATAATTATTACTTGAATAACGACATATCTCATGTCTCCAGATGTAACCAGAGTGTTAGTCCAGCCAAGAATTCAAATAAGAATAAGAAAGCAACGTTGGACTGATTGATGTGGAGATTTTTGGGGGAGGCCTGTTTTCAGCAGTGGACGTCTATCGGCTGATGACGATGTTAACTTATTATCTAAACATGACCTCTTATGAGGATAGAACATAGATCATTGATATATAAATATGGTTAAGTATATTTCTGTATTAATGGGCAAGGATATAACTTAACATCAGCTAAAGTTATACATCAGAATTACAAACATATCATCATCATTGAAAATATTTATCACCATTATATATTACATCCAGTGGGTTCCCGCGTTGGTACCAGAAGATCCTCGGTCCACCTTGTGGGAGCCTCTCAACGCTGTCTACCGATATGCGGGCGCCACTCGAGGACCTTACTGCTCCATCGTCAGTGAACGTCTATCGGCTGATGATGATGATGATATATTATAAAATAATTAACATATAAGAGAATTTCACTCACTCCTTATTAATGACCGGAAGATATGGACTACCGGCCGGTACAATCATAGCTACCTTTTCCTCAATGAACTCTTCAGCACCTGTGTGATGGAAATTAATATTTTCTGATACACTGATTTTAGTCAGGTCTACTAAACCCATAAAATTGTAAATACAGTTCACAGACAGGGTTATGTGGGATTTGTACCCACTAAAACCTTCTCGGAGATCATCCTTAGTGCTTTGCAAGAGGCCCCGGGATTTCCTACGGAACACACCAGTGCCTTCGTGCATCGTCGTCTAATCACATCTCGGAGGTACCAATAACCCTCTCCAGCATCGTCTGGTTTGCTACCATAAGAATTAGGCCATCTTGGACTTGTCGTTCAATCACGATCCTCACTTTCAAAGCCCACGAACCCAAAGACCCGTTTAGTAGCCTCCCACCACAGAAAGACCTTAATACTAATGGTAGGTCTTTGTTGCCGGGGACCGTGTAGATAGGTACCAACGCAGCGCGTATTTCTGCCACTATTAGTAGTGTGCAAACATTACTGTGTTCTGGTTTGAAGGGCGTCCAGGTTAATGAAATTACTGGGGTAACAAGACTCAACATATGTTTCAAGGCGACAAGCACAATGTGGTTCTGTGAATAACATCCTAACTAGCACCACGTTTTTATGAGCAGGAGGCGTATCACTTAACATCAGGTGAACGTGCCGTTCGTCTCTTCGTTTAATTTAACATAAAAAAAAAGATATTTAAGCGCCTTTTTTTATAACAGCTTTTATTTCAGTTCTTTGCCTACTTCATAATAAAAGTATTATGACTCTTAATATATTTTTTACCGTAACAGTAAAGTGAATCCCATCTATCAAAATATCATCATCATCATCATCATCATGAACCGATAAACGCCCACTGCTGGATATAGGCCTCCCTCAAAGATCTCCTGGTTTGTAGGTGTTTTTATGGGGAATTTGGGCCATTTTCCACCACGTTAGCCTAATGCGGGTTGATGGAAGTCAAGTCTTCGTTAGTTGATTAACAGGATGCACCACGAGCAGGTGAGGTTGGATTTTAATCTTGTCTGTAGTAGTGAGGGACCCCTTACACCCCTATCAAAATTAATATACATATATTTAAGCATTTATTACACTCGACAATTTAGTACTGGTAATAACTTATTACTATAATGCTTACTGATGGTGAAGTCGCATCTGCCAGTTGCTATCGTCGCTGCTCTCATTACGTAAGTGAGCCGCATCTTCCAATCGATGATAACATGCCTTTGTTTCCGTACACGTGCCAGTGAAGATGTAACTGGAATTCATAATGTTCCACACACTGACAATAGGTCTTTGCTGCATGAAACCATTCAGACAGGTACAACTGCAGCTCCTATTTTTCAGTACTGTGTTCTTGCGTGGGTTTGAATGGCTGGTAGCTAATGAAATTACTGGAGTATCTTATCGTTCTGGATCTTGAAGCGATGAGCATAATATGTCAGTGTATATTATACGCCTACTCCCTCCAACCCAATTTTGGGTCATCGTGGTGGGAAATGACTCAAATCCCCCATTAGAATCCCTACCCGACTGATGTTGAAATCTTTGGGGAAAGCCTGTGTCCATCATTGGTCGGCTATCCGCTAATGATGATGAATATATTATCCTAACAATATCGTTGCGGTGATGACTCACCATCAGATGAAATATCTCACTTTTATATGTAAAAGTCCTGTACATCAGGTGAGGTTGAATTAAAACTAAAAATGAAGTTTCTATAGGATATTTGCTTTCTGAAATATTTTTAACGTACCTAAACGAGGATCTTTTTCCAAGCTTCCTGTTGATGTCATCTCCGCTCCTTTGAGTAACGAGACGTATTTCGGTTCCTTTGAATTCTGTGTAATAAACAAACTACAACAATAAAAACTCATTACGAAAAGGGTTATTTTATAATGTGAATGCTATTATTTATATCTCGAAAAGGTGAGTACGATCTAAGAGAGCTTGAGCTTCCGATGAAACATCTTGAAGGAATCACAATTTCCCAAAACAACAATTTTAGAGAATAAAGAATAAATGATCTTAACTCTCTTCGTGATACAATGTCTTAAATTCCAACTGGGGAAAAGTTTAAAGAGTTGTTTATTAGTATGTTTTTCATAAATTACTAAGTAACCTAATAATAGTTATAATTACTGATCTACAAATAACTTCCCCATATGTTCTTCTAATTTATGTTAGTAATGATTCCAAAAACACAGAAAAGATATCTTCTAAAGCTTTTTTCTTATGTTACAATATAGTCCACGATGTTAAACGAACAATTAGAAAGAGTCTAAATCTAGTTTAGAAAATTTCACATACAATACGTTCTAGAAACTAGAATTTAGCTAAAGATCACACCCGACCTTCAATTCCATCTCCAAATACGACCCTCTGTTGATGGACCACGTGTAAATGGCCTTATTATCCAAGAGTTCGTTCAAAGTCGTCACAGGCACCTCCTGCTTGGGGAAGGTGAGGAATGCCACCAGGTTCCCGGAGTACGTCGTAACTACGACTAGTACCACCAACCACCAAGTGCCAACCACTAAGCGGCCACTGTCCGCCCTCGGAAGGTACATACCACCTGAAAAGAAATATACAAAATAAATCCCTAACATAATATCATTTTATCCAAAAGAAGAATTTTTTTTGCTGGTTATATATTTGATGCATCTCTATCACACCATTTCGGGACCATCTCTGTCATACATGGTCCCGAAATGGAACTAGGGATCACAGGTTTCCCAAGACAAGCGGTTAAGTGCTGCAGTGTATGGAAGGTCTTGATTAAGTATAATTGTGCCATTTTGTAAGTTGATATTTACATTTTTCTTTTTTACAAATTGTCTATTATATGATATATCGTACTGACCCTGTTGCAACAACGCTCCGTAAATATACCATAGACAATTGTGAATAGTTGAGAGACCGCCCCGCCGGGACATGTCCATAGCCTCGTAGTACGGGCTGAGCCGGTGCACCGCGTAAAGAGTCGGCCCCATCAGCACCACCGCGCAACCCAGACATAACCACGTCTGAAATCAACAAGAAAATCTGTTTAACAAAATACAAATATATTTGTTTTTTTTGACGTGTGTCCTACTATAGGATTCTTTAAGCTGTTGATAATGATGAAGCCTAACTCCTCGTTACACCTTACAACAGTAAATTACGCTTTGGAAAGGTATAAAAATAATTAATTCACTCATGAAACGGTATACTATTGTAGTTTATTTTCATTGATGTACATCACTCGTCACGAGATGTCGCTGATTCCATCAAATTTAAGGATAGGAATATTTAATCGATGGCTACAAAAATCCTAACAATCGGTTTGCAGATCCATTGCAGCGGACAACAGGAGAGGCTAGAGCAGATCAGAAATAGATTATGGGAGCAAATTGACACACAAAAGCAACTCCATGTCAGATAGTATGTAAACAATATAAAAAAGTCGAACTCACATCAGTGGTGAATGGCAGGAGGAACAACATAGCGCGGCTCAGCTCCCGCGGGCGTGCTATCAGGAACGCGTACGGCTGCGTACTTACAGGCATGGTGTAGTTAATGCCTAAAGTTAAATATAACAAGCAC
Organism: Ornithoptera priamus; assembly: GCA_029034505.1. NCBI lineage: Eukaryota > Metazoa > Arthropoda > Insecta > Lepidoptera > Papilionidae > Ornithoptera > Ornithoptera priamus. The sequence continues at coordinate 1,674,841 of JARDWD010000219.1, read as the reverse complement.
TTCTTTAATATTAACAACAGGTATAATGCCTATGACCACATTTTATCATCACACCTCTCGCAATAGGCAGTTTCCAGGTCGTTTTCCAGAAACATTTTCTACGAGAACACTTGAACTGAGATATTAGCTATCTAGTGAGGTTTTATCTAGGGACTACAATATGAAATTCTACAAAAAGGGTCAGAAATGTTTTCTTCAGATAACTCTAGTGTTACTGGCTGTAGGGTGCGGTGACCACACAAAATCTGGCGTACCGCACATTTCACTTGGTTAAACTAAAAAAAGGCTTTCAACACACTGCTAAAAAAAGAAGAAGCGAATAAGAGTACAGCCCTTTGGTAGCAATGTTGTAAAAGACGACCGCAAATAGAGAATACTCAAAAAAAATAATCAAAATGAAGATTCCATTTATCAACCTGGTCGCCTAAATTCTTTGTAAGCTATTATAGTTTTAAAGTCGTAATCTGTTTAAAAACAACGTTTTATTCGTATTAACTATAACAACCTGATATTTCTTTAAATTTCTATACAGATTGCGTAAGTTGAAACAAATAATAACTTCCATAACTTAACATCTTACCTGAGATGGGTTCTGAGAGTACACTGAACGAAGCGGCGCCTAATGCCACTAGGCCTTTGGCAACTGCTGCCATTGTTAATTTAGCACTATGACTGTGAAACATCTAAAAATAATAAAATTTTTGCTGAAATCATAAAATGTTATACTAGTGGAGGGCAAAATCTATGATTTACTAATTTATAAAATATATATATATATATAGCATTTTATTGTACGTACGTCTGTCGATGTATTAGTTGTATAGTTCTGTTTGATATCGCTCGCCACTATGATACGTATTCTGAATAAGAAAATGCTTATATTAATAAATTTTATTAAATATTTATTTACGCATACATGAAAAACTATAATCAATCTATCAATATATAAGAATCAGAGGATTTTGTGTGAGAATAGTTCACCGGCCTCCGTCGTATTATTGCTTAACATCACGTGAAACTAAACTCAAGTATCAAACCATTATCGGTAAAATTAATAATATTACAAAAGCGAATTGAGAAAAATCTCAATAACATTTATTATCGTAATGAAGGCCAAGACTCTTTTCTGGCGAGAGAAAACCTGGAATCCCAGAAGTGGGAATATTAAAAGCGTTCGATGCAGATACGTTGAACTATGGAAGTATTTGACTGGGAGTTTAGTATGTAAGTAGTTATTATTGTACCATATAAAAAATCCGTAAATTATACAAATGAAGACTAACAATTGTATCATAAACAAGTAATAAAACAAATAAATAAAAACTCACGTAAAGTTCTTGTTAATCGCAAGCTGTTTGACAATATCGAATATAAGCCCGCCGTAACTGATCACCGTTCCCGACTCGTTAGCGTGGAGAATGGTCCACGGAGGATTCTGGGCGTTATAAATAATAAAAAATAATTATATTTATGTACTTAAAAGTTCTTTCCCTTTTCCTATCAACATAAAAGCCACGGGAGGAGGTGACGTGAGTCAGAATGTTTACCTACTGAGATTCTAAGAAGCAATGCAATCAACTGAAAGATGCCCTCTGGTTGATAATAATAATAATGGTTACAGTGGTGATGATGATTTCAGCAGAGATGATACTGCTGGTGATAATAGCTGCGATGATATAGATAGCGATAAAGACTTTGAAGACTACGATAATAATAATTTTGGTGATTATAAAACCTTTAGTACAATCATCTTACATGATACGTCATTATCGGTAGCTCCTTCCCCCGAAAGCCGTGGGCGACGTGGGGGAACAAAACATCATTAAATCTTATCCCATCAACTGGCCGCCATGTTCCCACCTAAGTTACAGACATTTTAGTGTTCAACACAACACCTAGGTAAAATGACGCTTATTTTGTGATTTTTACAACTGTCTTTCAAAAATAGATGAATGTGTAAAAGTTCCAATGTGAAAAGATAGGGACCAATAGTTTAATGGTTTGAAGTGTGTTTGTGTGTTTTTATATCTAGACTGTTTTTAACCAAAAAATCTTTGTTATTTGGAGACACAAACTCTTTCCAGATTTCTTTATTTCTACAAAAAATTTTAAATATTTGTTCTTTTTAGTCTTCTTCAGTCATGTCAGACTAGTCGTGGTATTGTACGCTCAAATCCCATGTGATATTGTGGTACTGTAGTTTATAGTTTCCTTTTTTAATTTTGGATTCAATATTATAATATTGAGGTGAATGTGGCTACTCCTACGCTATAAAGAAACGATCTACGTGAGGGATCTTGGCACTTATCACCATAGAAATAAGATAACACGTCGTTATCACCGGTGTTGTAAACTGTAAAGGAGTAAGCTAGATTGCTGATGATGTCAGCGCTGCAAGCCATGCGACTTTTACAGCTTATCTGACACTGGGCTCGAGGACCCAGATCCACGGCCTGTTAAAGGAGCCACACCTGCAACAATTTTATATCTTCTATGACTCCATTGGTGGTGTTAAAGTCGGTTTCGGTAGACGAAACTTCCGCCACCTGTCGGTAGGTCGCGCCCCAGGTGTCCGCTGCCATTATTTGCCAACTGCTGCAGTTACCACACTTACTGTTGGCTTGAATATATTGCTACAGGCAAAAATTTATTAGAATTTAAACATTAATTAAAAATATTAAGAAACAATACCATTACAAAGATAAACTCTAATACGTAGCTAGATTATTATGATACCGTTTAATATCAAAATTCTTTTTTCATATACAAATCAATATTTTTTTATTTTCCTTTATCAACATATTTTCTTCTTAATAGGCTTTTCAATATTCTTTCAATGTAATAAGTTCTTTTGTAATGAATTGTTTAATAAATGACTGTTTCTCAAAATTTCAATAATATCATATTATAACTGATATTACCTGCATATGTTTCAGTAAGGCATTCCTCCTTTGCTCTTTTGTAGGTCTGACCGCCTCCCACTCCTCGTCGGAAACCTGCGCTGCCACGTCAAACTCCTCTCGCACCGCCGAATCTAACGCTGATATAAACGCTCGCAGCATCTCACGGGAGTGGCATATCAAACCGTTCTAAGACAATAGGATTATAATTGTTATTTTTCTGCCATTATTACATTTATTTATTGCAAATTATTTTTTTTCTAACCTCACAGTCTGTGCTGTCGTCTGTAACGTTATAAATAAACGCAACATTCTCCCCTTCGTAGAGTTTGTTAATAAGTGCGGAGAGATTGGAGTTGTGTATATTTGTATCGGGTATGACGTACAGCCACTGTGCCTGACTGTGCGACATCAGGAGCTCCCGTGCCGTGTCTGCTATCGTCAGCATCACATCCGATGTCACTACTGCCATAAAATTCTCACCTGTAATAGTAATAACGACAAATTTACCCTTCAGATTCAACCTAGAGAATTTATAAAGAGACCCCCTTTAGAGGTGACCGAAAAATGCAACTTCTCTTAGCATGACGCTTGCATTTCAGATATTCTTTTATGCTGAAACTTTTGTTACCACAATCCTACGATTGACCACTACCGTAGACCTGTCACTTACTCAATCAAATTATTTAAATGTATTGTTTACTGGTTCAATATATAACTTACCGATTTTTGCAACTGGCAATTTGGATAACACTCTGCGTACTTCCTTTTTCCTCAAGTATTCATTTACTTCATGCTTCATCTTGAATACTGTTACGGACACCGAGGACACCATCTCATCTTCTATGTTACATGTTAATGATTGCACAACGCGGGAAATTGTATCTCTGTCTGAAAACAAAAGAGAGTATGAAATATATGAAAAAAAGAATACGTCATACTTTTTGAAAGTCTCTCTCCCAGACGACTGTTTAATCAGATACCACAGTTTTATATCTTCAGCCAAGATGTTTTGGATATAGCTGTTTAAACATTAAAATAAAACTTATTTGAAAGGCATTATAGTTTGCCCAAATAGTGTACTAAAAAGACATAAAAAGCATAATGCTATATATATAATCTTAGTAACATTATTTAGTAATATGATCGATCTCTTTAAAGTGAGTTATTGATCCTTTTAAAACCGAAAAACTTAAAAATATGATAAAGAATGTTAAGTTTCTGTTTAGTGAGACATACTTAACGTATCATCGTGCAGTATGATAGCTGATTGCCAATCGAACGCATCGCATGGTTCTCAAGTCGAGTATAAGCTGTGCCAGCTCTTGGCCAGGTTCCGCGTAAGTGACGATCACCGCTCTATCTGCCGGCAGACGGGGACAGTCTACCTCCGTCAATGCAAACAGTAGCAACTTCTCATCCTCAGTACGAGAGTAAAGCGACCATGTATCCTCACATGAAGTCACACTGAATACCGCTAAGAATCCTGCAAAATTAAACATTATTACTTACGTCAAAAATATTTGTAGTACGTAAGAATTCATCCTATTAATGATAGAAATAAAAAAAAATGGAAAGATACATTGTGTCATATATTGATGTTTCATGTTTATCTCAACTTCGAATACATTTATTCGAAAGTATTAATAGTTTCGAACATAGTCCGACAGGCAATTATCAGCAAACCACCTCATTTTCTATACAATGATAAAAATTACTATTACCATTTTACAAATTATATCTTAACCTTTCTTAAGACTGATAGCTGTCCAAGAATAATAATGCACGACCACTCCCCCATGTTTTAATTTAACCCGTGCCAACTCTCTGATGTAGTCCTTCATTTCATCTAGCATCGGCTGGTACTGCTCGCCGAGGAATTGTTTGTCCAGAACTACCGCTGCAGAATAAAATACTTTACAATTCAATAAAATATAAACAATTAATTATATTTTTGTGTCTATTGTTTTGGAACTCTCAAACAGTAAAACTAATTACGATTTTTCATTGCAAAATAGCTTATCGAGCGTGCTTTGAACTAGGCGTGAAAAATTTTTGTCACTGTTTTCCACTTTTTGTTGAAGATGTTTTACAACTTTGAACATTAAAAGAACATTGTGGAATGTGTAACAAATGTTCGAGAACCCGAAAATTTACCTATCGAAGCGTTTGCCGTGATCAGCGATGGAAAATCTTCTGCGAACACGCAACGACAAACACAGAGTACAAACGTCCACAGTTGCATATTGCGGAGCACCATCTACTTCACGTTTGGTTATCACAAACGAAGCCCCGGTCATAATTCCTTCAATAGTCTTAATATCCAATCGACGCGCGTTATTATTTAGGTACTAGTTAATTACATAGAAGTCTGGACACCAGGTGTGTCATGTTAACATTTTATATAATAATAATGCACAAGGTAAAGGAAAGACGCGTGGTGTTAAGTGAACTTTAAGTAAAATCTGTTTATATACAGTATGATCTTTTAGTAGCCATCAAAAATAGTAATGTAATAACTTAAATACTATATAAAAGAACTATTTCTTGAATGTAATATAAAAAAGCTATTTTTGAACGTAAGTAATTTAGCCTATCACGATCGTAATCACCTGCAGACATGAGATAAGATGAAATTTTTCAGTTTCTTAGTAATTTAACTAACTGGTCCATACAACTCCCCAACAGGTTCCCGCCTTGTCGTGGCGGAGAGGCTCAATAACCGTGGCGGGGTCACCCACGGTGAAGCGAAGAGGAACCTACTCGGCCAGCCCGCGACAAAGGCCGCCCCGAGGTGGCCGCTCCAGGTTTTTTTTTTTTTTTTTTTTTTTTTTTTTTTTTTTTTTTTATATACGCATTCCCGTGCGTATTGTGGGTCAGGGTCTATTTATTCCCAAGCACTTAACATCTATTATATTCTATTTCCTCATTCTCCTCTTTCATCCTTCCTATCTATCTTCCTCTACTTATCTACCATTCCTATACTGATCTTTCTTACTCCATTCCAATTCCTTCTTTCGCTCATCCTCAGTGGTTGAAGTGGATGCCGCTCCAGGTTAGAGCACTGGTTGGATAACTGGGGCAGCCGGAGGCTGCAAGAGCGGCTTTATGTTGTCCTTTGCGGCCAGGGTACAGGGGCGGTTTCATACTGACCCTTGGAGCCAAGGTGGAGTCGCGGAGGGAGTACCCTCCGCGACTAATCGGTGTCGCATCGGCGATGTGGCGGTGGTGGGGCCGCGGGGGAAGAGCAGTTTCAATATAACGATGCGCCGTTCTCACTATCCTCCGCAGTTATTTAACGAGTAGCGGCGGGACCAATATCAGATCCGCCGCAGGGAGCCGGGAGATTATTCTCTCTTGGTTCCCATTACCGCTGCATGTTCCGGCGTACCCCCGCGGAGGTGGAAAGAGAGGGTTCAACCCTTCCTTCCGAGGTGGGGCTGCGCAAGCGTTCCCGTAACCGGAACATCGTGGGGGTTTTAGTCGGTGCAGGTCCGACATAACCTGTCCTTTCCCCCTGCGAGGACGGATATTCGTAGGCATTTCCTCCACGTTAATAAAAAACAGAAAAAATCCGGTCCATACAATGTTATTTTATTTTGGAGGCAGATTTCTTGGCAGTGGTATTAAGGGCGCGTAAAAATAGCTAATGAAAGAGAGCTAGAAGTTATATATTAACAGTCAAACCACAATACAATTGGAAAACATACCTTAACTGAAGGTTAAGATATGAACAGAAGATTAAGAAGATGAAGGTTAAGAATTTAAAGAAAGAACATATTGTCTTATTTCATGTTTATTGCAGTAAACTAAAACAAAACATTCTGTATATAAGTAAGTCGGCTCAAAAGGTTAGTGAAATAAATAATGCATCGTAATTTCCGATAACACGCGCAAGGACGAAATAAATTGTATTAAGGCGAATCGTGTTCACGTTATTTAAAAATATTTAGGTATTATTACGTAAATATATAATTTTGCTTAATAATTAAAACCTGTTATTAAAATATAAAATTAAATGTGCCGCTTTTTGAGTTTATCAGGAATTTAATCCATGAAATAAAAGAAAGGTTAGAAGTAGTCCACTTATAAAGATTTTAACATTTTTGTAACTAATAGAATTTAAAAACAATTGTTGCATTAAAAATATTTTAAAGGACAACTACTAACAATGCTATGAAAAACTCCAGTACTAATAACAAATCGGAAGTGATAATTTTTACCTAAGACCATCAGTTTAATCAATATGTTTAAAAACGCTATATTGAAGATAGGAATTTTACAAAATTTTTAACGAAAAGACAAACTAAAATTGGCATAAGTCGGAGGTTTAAAATTTAATTCATTAAATAAAATAAAACAAAGTTATTGAATAATTAATTGGCTGTAGAAATAGGCTGTATGATCTCTGACGATTGCCTGTCTCAAGAAAGACGAATTGAACAACACATACGCAGCTGTTAAACGTTTATAAATGACGTGACTAATGTCAAAACTTTGTAATCTAAAAATACAAAACAAGAACACAAATTATGTCTTTAAAATATAGAAAATGCTTTATAACAGTAGGGACCACAAGTTTTGATTTACTTGCTGAAAATATTAAGTCACCACTTATACTTCGTGCATTAAAAGATATTGGATGTAAAGAAATAACTTTTCAAATAGGTAATAGCTGCATCGAACCTGGGGAATACAACAAAGAAGGGATTCAACTACGACTATACAGGTTCAAAGATTCAATCCAGGAAGACATTAACAATGCAGATTTAGTAATAAGTCACGCAGGTGCTGGAAGTTGTTTGGAAGCGCTTGACGCCAACAAACCTCTATTGGTCGTAATTAACGAAGATCTAATGGACAATCATCAGTTGGAATTAGCAGAACAATTACAAGTGGATGGTCATTTGTACTATTGTACATGTGACACTTTAGAAAGCACTTTGCGAGTAGTGGATTTTAGTATGCTGTCACTATTTCCAAAGCCTGAAGCCTCTTTGTTTGTTAAATATTTAGATGAAGTATTTAAAGTAAATAATCCATAAATACATATAGATATTTTTATTGTACAATAAGTAAAGAAAATTTATGTAATTTTTTATGTATTAACAGATCAAAAAGTAGAAAATTCTGATACACATTATGGGAGACTTCTAAATTCTCCTTTGACTATTTCATCTTAATCACCTTTAATAATTCAAAAAAGTTACATTTGCAATACATAATTGCAACTCTAATATATCATATCATCTTCACAAGGTTCACAATTGTGATTAAGTATTTTTATAGGTACAATAATTAAACAAAGAAATTAAAACAATTCTGTAGTATATTTTATTGGAAAAATACAGATCATTTACAAAAACTCACAAATCGCAAAACCTGCATTTAAATTATTTGAAGTAGAGTTTATATTACAGTAAGGAAAAATTAAGATAACATAAGTATGATAAATATTTAAACTAATTTCTTAGCCTCAAAGAAGCTCTTAAGATGCTTCATTTGCCAAAAACCAATGGCCATGAGGACTCCTGTCTGCAAAAGACTCCACCACAATACTCGCTGGTTTGTACTTTCAGAGGTCTGTCTGAATCTTTCTTCTCTTTGCTGAAATAGACCAAACATTAGTTATTTAATATACAACCCTAGGATTTTACAACATGTAACCAATAATATATACACATTCTTCAAAAACAAAAGAAATTAATAATAATTTTAAACCAGAAAGTCCATACAAGATTAATAAGTAGTGTTAGTAATGTAATTAATTCAAATAGTTATCTTTTTCTTACACCTACAATTAGTTATCCTACTTCTTATTATGTAATGATGTTAGATCATAATGAGACCAAGGATGATAAAGCATAATCACACATTTTTTTATGTAATTACGTAACAAGATGAGCAGTATGTTCACTTGATGGTAAGTGATACACCCACCCATAACATGGCACTAGTTAAGATAGTATGCACTGCACAACATTGTGCTTGTCGTTGGAGACATGAGATATTGAGCCTCATTATAGCAACAATTACATTAGCTACAGCACCCTTCAAACTGGAATACAGGAACATTTAGTAGCAGAAATAGGTACTGCAGTGGTACCCACTAAGACGAGCTCCAGTAACAGAGACTTACCACCAATAAAGAGTGTACTCTTATGCATGGTTAGTGCAATGAATGCTACATTATTATAAGGAGTGCTATTCCAGAATGCAACAAACACAAGAGAACACTGCTGTTCGGTAGTTGATTGACTCGGCACTGAAGCATGGTATTTCATTAAAACTTCTAAGTATGATGAAGTAATTTTTAAGAGAAAGGTAAACAGGCTTTCGAAGACAACTGGTTCATAAAGTTTACAAAAAAAACCTATCACCTAAAGCTAATGGTGCTGGAATTGAACCCAGGACCTTCATATTACATGGCAGTCTGTTAAATATCAAGCAAAGGTAAGCCAGTTATCATGACATGAATCCAGTTTGTTTGTTTGACACAAATAGAAGGGAAAAAGTGCATGAAGTGGTGGATATTTTACAATACATGTTATTGTTTTGAAAATTAACCAATCAGTTGGTGAAAATAGAAACTAACAGCAAAAGTTTGAGTTTTGTTGTGAATATCTGTGTCAGTGTATTAACATCATACTTGTAGTGTGCCTTCATTGCAAGCAAACCATTCAGATAACATCTTAGAAGTCTGGACCATGTTTTAGTTTTTTACAATTTATGAATATTATTACACATTTTTCTAATCACCAAAGGACATGCAAACCATGTAATATCAGTTATTATTATGTCATCATCAGCCGATAGACATCCACTGCTGAATATAGGCCTCACCCAAAGATCTCCACATCTGCAGGAGTTCATATGGGGGAATTTGTGCAATTATCTAACATGCTGGCCCAAGGCATGTTGGTGAATGCCAGAGCTTTGTTTGTTGATTGGCTGGGTGCACCATAAGCAGCAAGCAAGGAGGTTTTGAGTCCACTGAGTTGTTGTGTGGAACCCCATACACCCCTATTATTATATGTGATGACTCAATATGAAATACTTTATTTACCCTTTGATAACTCTGTTCTTTAGTTATCTGGTGTACTTGATCAAGCAACTGTCTTATTCTCAGCTGTAATTCTGTCAATTTGTCCTTTTTAGCTACACTGGCATAGTCAACTGCATGTTCACCAACTTGAATATCAAGATGTACCTGAAATGTTTAAAAATATTTTAAGGTGCATAAAAACATTAATGGATCCTATTACTTTGAAACTTCATGCTTTGTTCTGATCACACTTGTTTAAACATAAATTAACTATACGTTAAAATGTATTTTCACTACTAAATGAAATTTAAGTTATTAGTGTTATAAAATGTTCTCTTCTCATTTTATCAAAAAAATTATTTTAGTAAAGAAATGGTCTGAAAATATAAAATCGTAGGTGTTTTGTTCCTGACAATGGGAAAATTTAATGGTAGAGTTTATATACATTATCTATTAGTTAATGAGATTCAAATAATTATGGAGGGAGGTGAAATACTTTTCAGTTACTGTATAATATGTATTGCTTATATAAAAACACAAGTAGGTTTAAAGTCTAGTAGAATTATACACAGGACTAAAATAAACTAACACTTTTGTGATATCTATATTTTGGGAAACAACTAAAACTCCCTCATTTTCTCAATTCATTATTTTTATTTAATAATAAAACAGGCATAATTACGTATTACTTTTTACTCTTAAGAGACAGCTATTAATATTTTCTCTAAAACCACATATATTTTTAAACCTTTGCATACAAATTAAATTATTTTCCACCATGTTCCATTTTTGCTTCAATTAAAAATATATTTCTTATTATAAAATGATATATTTAAGATTAAACTTACTCTTAATTGGGATCCACTGAACCATGATGTACTGTTAGAATACATGCAAATAACATGTTCACCAGGCGTTGTGGATGTAAAGGAATACATTCCTTCTGAGGAATAAACACGCGACAATACGATTTTATCGTTGGGATCCCGTACTTCCACGTGCATACCAATACCAGGTGTTGATGGCATAAAGCCACCTGACCTTGGGTCATATAGCTCCACTTTGTAGTTCACTGAAAGAAATATTTTTCATTAAAATAAATTACATAAAATTAAATAATTATTTTATCGTACCGGTTTTATGTACAATTATTAATCATAAATAATATTTATTAGACGTGTTTATTGATACTGGATAAGAAAAGAGCATAGTTTTGTAAAACAATTGCTTTATTTATAAAGAACACAGAAATGTATAAAAATAAAACAACTTTCAATTATACGAAAGAGAATATGTTACCTATTACAGTAGTGTCATCGGGGATTTCTTCTATGAAACATTTTCTTTCACCTTCTGCTATGTGAAAATATAACGCAGAAGCTACATCCAGTAATAGAATTAAAGCTACGGGAAAAGATAATTTGATAAACATTGTGTTTTAAGACTCACAAAATGAACATCGGCAAATATCGAGAACATGACATGACACACGTCACCCGAAGTTACAATTTTTTTATTAACGTTCCAATATTGGCAAACAAAATTGGAATATATATTTAAAAAAGAAAGAGCATATTCAAAAGAATTTATTTTAAAGCTTTATTTTTTCCATGTAATTTCTCTTGTTATTATTAATTTTAGCAATTATTTATATCTCATGAATATAAATATTACTGTATGAGTGTTGTATTTATTGATGACGTAGTTAACTTGACGAAATAAATGTCAAAAAGGTCCGTATGTTTAATAAATCGGTCCTAAACCTTAAACTAAATCTGATTTATATTATACTGTATTACTACGTAAGTAATAACTAATCAAATGAAATGACAATGGATCCATTCATTATTGCAGCTATTTTAAGTGCCATAGTTATACTTGTATTATCGCTAGTGTTTTTGCGTGTTGGTCAGGTGAAATCACAACGTAAGTATTCTATTTGTTATTATATTATGGATCATAGCACTGTTCGAAGCTGTTTGTGGAAGTGCATAGAGTAAGTATTCATTTTTATTTACAGCTCGCGCAAAACCAACTGCCGTAGTACAACGGGATGGTGGACCAGGAAGAGTTCAAGCTGTACGAAATCAAAGAGCGCGGATGAGAGCTAATGGTAATTCGTTTGCAAAAATTTTCATATTGAATGTGTGGTCAATAATTTATTATATTCACACAGATGTTACTAAACGTGCTTTATTAAATATTTGATCATACTAGTATCATTTACGATCTTGTTTTCTCCTGTAATGTAAGTTGTTTAACTCCTGTAAGCTGCTTTGAATTCATTGCACATATAATCCCTAGTTTTTTCTACCTCTCCTTTTGGTGTCCATTTGTAAACTGTCTATTTCCATCTCTAATCTTTATTTTTGGGTCGATCTCAATTACTAAGTTCGCAATGAATTTGTTGAATAATTACTGAGTTAGCTAAGCTCCTCACTTTACCTCTCTTCTAAAACAAGAATGAATTTCATATTGAACATAATATTACTGCACTACTAAGTTCAAAGGCTTAGTAATTTCTACTTTTTTTAATATCTAAAAGATAAATTTCTTCTGCCTCTCCCTGATACTAACTGCCTCTGCAATATAGAAATATACCTAATTTAATGGACGGTTATCATATTAAAATAATGAATATAAAATTATATGTTTTCATATTTATTTAAACTCATACATATGGCTATTTTGAGAAAATCACATCATTCGATAATCTTCTAGTTTGTATGTTATATGCAAAAAACTATTTTAATATTATTATGAATATTAAAATATTTATATTCATAGTAACATATGTTATGTCATCTGTGTATATTATAAAAATGTAGATTTTACAATTACCAATAATATTATTGACTTCAATTTATGTAACTGTGTGAGCTGTGGCTTTCATCATTTAAAGGACATAGACCTCCTAAACGAAATTTCCATAGAGGAGAATATGTAGCATTGATTGAATATTTTAGCAAACTTGATTGGCTTTCTGTATTATTGGTTGAAAATGTGGAGGATATGGTGGAAGGATTGTACAAAATAATGAATGAAGCAATAAATATATACACCCAATGTCTTATAGACATAACTCTTCATATCCGATTTGGTACAGTCAAGCTCTCATTAACATAATTGAAGAAAAGTCCCAAGTTCACAAACAATGGAAAATAAGTGGTAACAGATGTTACTGTGATGAATAGGCTTTATTACGTAGTAGACAACAGAAAGTGCAAGCCATCTGCTACAATAACTACACCACAAATGTCTAGAACAATATAAAATCTAATCCTAAATAATTTTAGTCTTTCATAAAAAAGTCGCATGGCTGCTCTAATTATCCAAATGTATTCGTTTCTGGCAACTCCAAATATATCGATACAAACAAATTTACAAAGCCTTTAATGTCTTCTTTCAAAGTGCATTTGGAAAACCAACTACATCTAAATGTATTATTAATGACTCCATGTACAGTATTGGTAATGTTTCTAACTTATGTATCACAGAAATATCGCTAGAAAAATGTTTTAAGTTCCTGAACATATATAAAGGACCAGGCTGTGATAACATTCCGCCCAATTTTTGGTCCTCGTGCGCTTCCTCATTAGCATTGCCTATTATTTATATTTTTAACAAATCATTGAATAGTGGTACATTCCCTTCAATTTGGAAAAAGCACACATACTACTTATTCATAAAAAGGGATCTAGGATAAACATTGAGGACTATAGAGGTGTCTCAATCTTAAACACGTATCAATAAGGTATTTGAGAAAATAGTTTATATCTCCATTTACCCCGTAATCACTATAGGTATTATTATAAACCGGTCTATAACTAATCTAGTGTTTTCCTCGGATTTTGTTTTAACAAATATGTGTGGCGGGGGATAGGTAGACGTATACACGGACTCTGAAACTGCTGAAAACCATTTAAAAATGTAGCTATTAAAAATCTTTATTGTACGTTTGTACGCAGTATCTTAGAGTATGTTAGTCAAGTATGATCGCCTCAATACTCAATTTACATAGATCTTATCGCTTCTCCAAAAGAAGTTCATTAAACCTCTAAATTACCGGTCACCCACACCGGCAAAATCATATTTGGAAGATTGTCTACGGTTTGGTATTTTAACTCTGGAGGACAGACGTAAAATACTGGATGTGTTTTCTCTATGATACCATATACGGTAAATTAAATTGTGAAGAGGTGGTGGCGCGGATAGCGTTCTGCACACCTTCGCGCCGCACTCGCCCTTGCTCCATGTACCATGTCGGTCTGACAAATTTCGCAAATAACTCACCATTAATAAGAATACCACGAATATATAACTCGGAATTTGCTGATTACATATATATATTTATATTTATTAAATTATTAAAAATAAATTTATCTTGAAGAAACACGTCGCCGAAACGCTCGGACTCAACTGAACATAATATTCCATGTTGCTATACGCCAACTTATCCATTAAACTAAGATACCTGTCTGTGTATTATTACTTGTTATCTTAACCTACATATTTTTATTGGTATTAATTTTCCACATTTCTTGTAGCCTTGATCAACTAAATTTTTTTGTTGTTCCTTTTATTCTAACCTCCCCTTCCTTTTATTTTAACTATCTATCTGTGCATACTAATGTACTAATATGATGTACAAAGAAACCTTTAATTAGCCTTATACATAAACTCTAAATAGTTATAAAAATTTGTTAAATATTAATGCTGTTTGTTTCTTACTAATAAATAAACTGTACTATGATTGTCATATGAAAACATAATTTTCTTAGCTGCTCGTCATCAGGCAGCATTAATAGAAGAGGAGCCAGATGGAGTAGAAGAGGCTGCGGAGGAAAGCATTCCAGAAGCTGAAAAGGTGGAGCTTGTGGATAAAATGGGAGCAAAGGTATGTTTATGTAATTCAATTTAGATGATATGGCAACATTAGAAAAATAAAAAAGTACTATTTCTATTGCTTCCAAGCTATTGCAATGTTTCTATTTTAATATGTTTTTTTTTTCTCTTCTAATGTATGACAATGTAAAACAGGTATCCCAAAATAGGTTTTTCAAAATCTAAAGTTATCCATGCATTACAAAATTGGTATTTATTACTTTCAAATCTTCTAAACAAGCACCCTGCAGTACCCTTTTCTACTTTGTCTGGAACATTAGTTTTCCGGTTTGAAGGGTGTTGTAGGTAGTGAAATTATTGAAGAAATATGACTTATCATCGTATGTGTCTAGCAGACCAGTACAATGTGGGGCGCTATAATTCATCTTAGCTACTTCCACAATGTTGCGAAGAGTAAACATCGTTCTGGTCTCACAGATTTTTAGATCAAAATCAAATGTTATAGATTTTCAATCTACCCGTTATTTTTGTATGTATGGTAACAATAATGTGCTATGTAAACGTATTTTTTTTATAAACTTTGTGCAGAAACGAGCTAAAGTAGAAGCTAAAATGGAAAAGAAGAAAGCCCGAGAAGCTGAAGAGCAAATGCGCGAAATCAAAAAGAAAAGAGATGAGGAGCTTGAAGAAGAGAAGAGAAAAGCAGAGGAGAAAAAAGAGGTAAAGATTATTATTACATTAAATTAATGGAGCATCTAATTAGAATTTATTTACATGTATTAGTATGTGTCTATTTTTTTATTTGAATAATATATGATAATGGATTATTTTAATATAATAGGCAGCAACTAAATTATGCAACGCAGTATCAGGTAAATGTTGGCGAATATTCTGTTGGTTGTATAGTAAAATTTTTTGTAACATAATGCAGATGTAGTTTCAACGAAAGGTTTCATTTGTAAAGGAAGAAGACCGTAAAGCGGAAGAAGCTGAACGTAAGGCAGAGGAGGACCGCAAGAAACGCGAGCAGGAGGAGTACGAGGCAATGAAAGCTGCCTTCACTGTGGAGGGCGAAGGTTTTGACGAAAACGACGAGCATGACCAGGAGAATTTATTAAAGGACTTTATTGACTATCTTAAAGTAAGAATCTGTTAACTATAAGTTATACTATTCACGTAATATAATTTTTAATAATAGATTAATGTGATTTTTTAAAAAATACGTTGCTATTACATTTATTAGGATTTAACTCTTGATGTTTCCAGGCACAGAAAGTAGTGTTACTAGAAGATTTAGCAGCACACTTTAAATTAAAAACGCAGGCAGCCATAGACAGAATAACAGATCTACAAGCATCTGGCGAACTAACTGGAGTGATTGATGACCGTGGCAAATTTATCTATATATCACAAAAGGAATTGGAGGATGTCGCTAAATTCATAAAGCAAAGAGGAAGGGTATCCATTACAGATCTAGCAGAGTCAAGCAATGATCTTATTAATTTAAATCCAGTGGTTGTGTCATAGATGGTTGCGCTCTCTAATTACAACTGTTACAAAATATTATTATTTTTATATTATTATTACATACAATTGTTTTATTTTTCGACTAATACTAATCACCTGATAACACCAACAAAGTTGTTAGTTAAATCTATGTGAGACTACATGCAAACATTACTGTTTTACTTTGCAGGTCATAATATGTAGGGGGGCCTGATAATAGGAGAACTTCCTACTCTTCTTAACCATGACAGTGAGCCATCAGTTAAAATGATCCTGTGTTGTTTATTTCCCTTTTTTGTATCCTAGTTATATCGCTAGCGACAATACCCTTCAAACTAGAATAGGAAGGCATACATAATAATGTTTGTTACCATAAACATCTTGTGATATATATTATTCTATGGTCTGCAGCAACAGACACCACAGTGATATCATATATCCTTTAACTACCATTTTGATTACAATATTATGACAATGTTTAGTTGTTAATGAAAAAATTGGAATTCATAAAAATCGGTGCAAATGCTTTATTGAGGGAAAAATGACACTATTCATCTAATTCATATCCGAACATATCTCTTCCATTCTCTACCAATGATAAACATGAATCCCTGATTCTGTCTAATACCTCCATGAGCTTTGTCTTAGTGAAGACCTTGTACAGGCATCTGTTATCTCCTGCAATCAAGTCACTTAATCTAACTGCTTCTTTATGGTTTTCAATATTATCATCACTCTGCAAAATCTTTAGTAACAATAGCATTATTTCTGGTATGCAAAGTCGCCTCAATGTCTCCAACTGCTTCAACCTTTCTTGCTTTTCATCTTCTGTGAAATTTTTAGAAGATGTGCTATCATTGTCTTCCTGGAGCCAACCACCGGGAAATAAAATCACATTATATAATAGTTTTTTGGCATGACGTGATTGATGTAGCATTGCATTTCTCCAGCGTATCTTCTGTTGTTCAACAACTGCTGTTCTCTGCTCATGATGTACTTTATCAGAGAAGGATGCATCTCCCTGCAGAGGTTCCACATCCTTAGGTTGTCCACTAATAAAATGTCTATGCCATGCAGCAAAACCCTCAATAGCTTCTAAATAAGCTTTTAAACACAAATGTTCGCGCAGCTCAGATGAGTCTGATGAAATCTTATTAAGGTAATTAGGAAACAATTCATTAACATTCCCAACACAAGATAATGCTGCATCAGTGTTACCGATAAAAATAAATGTTCTCACCATAGCATTACTTAACCAAAGCGCTTCAATGTCTTGGTTCTCTATAAGTGAGAGCCATTCCAATGAAGATATAACTTTTTGTATCAAAGTTTTATCCTTTTCGACAAGAGTAGCTTGTGTGATAGACATATCTACGTTTCCATAACCCTGTTGTATATCAGTTATAGATTTTTTTATTGCTACTCGAGCAGATGCTGCCAAATCAATGCCTGCACAAACACCAGCTTTTACAACACCCATTCTGTAACTACTCTTATGTATTCTGTCCATTAGATCTGCATACAGGGTTATTTGCCTTTGGCCTGGTACATTTGATGTGTAATAAGCTATGAGTTCAGGACATTCCACTGATCCATCCACAAGGCCTTCCACCAATTGAGTGATATATTTCTCCAAAACCTTATCCCCAATGTCATGGAGAGGATCCTTGCCCATCAATCTTAAAACCAGAATCAAATTCGCTAAAAACCTTATGAATCTTTCATCAGTACCTTGTAGCCATTTCAAAGAATCTTGCATTACAGCTCGTATATTGCCTAACATCAGGTGTCTTTGGCATGTTTGATAATTTGATTCCTTTTTACCATTCATTAGACCTTTCACAGCACTGAATATTTGCTGCAGAGAAAATTCTTCAACTTGCAGTTCTGTTTGCAATAAATCTAAGACATCTGATGGTGTAGTGTTTGCTTCAACTGTTGCGTGATGTTCATGCAAGAATTTGTCAACTCTAGCTTCTATCTGTACACGTAAATGTGCCCAAAGCAAGTCCTCCCAATTACCTTGACAAGCAGGTATTGCACTTGGCAAATGGCCACATAAAACTGCTATTGCGGCTCTATAATGCAAATTTTCAGTAACATTATTAGCAATACCTAAAGCACACCATTTCCAAAGATCTCTAGAAGGGTTTCCAAATATTTCTAAAGGAGAATCATGGTTCTTCCTTGGTAAATAATGAAGTAACTTCCAACCTTGCAAAGCAGCACCTCTCCAAGCTTGCCCTGCATTAATACACAATGATACTGCTTCATTAAATTTTCCACATCTGATTTCTGTAAAAATTCTCTTACTCAAGTCGTTATCATCTTTCAGATCATCTGTATGTATAGCTTTTTTCTGACGTCTTGGAGCATCTGGATCCATACATGTAATCATAGCTTTAGTTTTCTCTTTATTAAATAAACTGGTTCCAATAAGTAATTCATGAAGTGTGTTACCCCAATGCACATTATTTCCAATTACTGGTGCAGATGTTTTAGTTGCTTCTTCCTGATAAGTTGCAGTGGCTTCTAACCAATCCACCAATAGCTGCATAAGTCGTATTTCGGAATCAGTTTGAAAAAGAGCTCCAACTAATTCCTGCTGTGACAAAGTGACCTCAGTAATCAAGCTGTCCAAAGATTCTGGATGCTTAGCCAACGAATCGGCATACAAACAATATAAAAGTTTCCAAGTATTAGCTTCTTCTGCGAGCCAATAATTCTGAGTATTATATCTATTCCATGGTTCAACTAGTTCTAGAGAATCGCAACAAACTTGCGCTAACCTTTGCAACGTAGATGGCACATCACTCGGGCGACTCGACTGTATTATTTCAAAGAACGCTTCACTTAAACCGTCGCCCACATTTCCTGTATTTACAATCACAGAAGATTCATCAAATATTTGTCTCAAACTTGTATCGTTTAAATTTTTAAAAATTGACGTTTCATTTAATATAGGCGAAAGGTTTAAAGTATCTTCTCTTGCTAATAAATGTCTTGACCGCTTGTTTTTTATTGGTGTAAATTGAGTCGAATTCAATTGAAAACTTTTGTTATAACTCATTTTACTGAAATAATTAAATCACTTAAATTAATGGAAATGACTAGTTGAACCGAAACATTGCCGCCGGAAAACTCAGATAATAGAAGCATGTTTTCAGAACCAGATAATAAAATTTAATGAGTTCAACAGCCTTATGAGCATTTTACAATAAACTTTAAATAGAATAAATGTAATATAAACTTAAATAAAATAATCTTTTAAAACTATTATTTTAGCCATGAAACTTGTATTAAAATTTGTATGTAATTAACAAATTGGAAATTGATGGATAAATATTAATATAATATAAGCCACAACTCTAAATTCATTGAATTTTATTATTGAAGACATAGAAGAGCTTTTGTGTTTAGTCAAATTATTAATACTAAATAAATTAATCTTCCACATATCCGTTATAACTTTTACGGTTCATTCAATTTTATTATCAATGTATATTAAATGCGTTAAAGAAACGCTTATTAAGAAAAAACAGAAATTTTATTTTCGTGTATTGTTTTAGAAAAAATGTTTACGCTTTAATTTACGTTTCAGTAATTTTTCTCCATATATATAAATGAAAAAAAAATCATACTTCTTTTTTATACTTATCAAGTGCGCTAACGATAACTTGTCGAACCTTTGCTTGTTACATTTCAACTCGAGGTAAGAGTTTATAACTAATATGTTTAAAATAAAACTCTCCTTTAAATATTTAAAAAATTAGGATATTTTTGCATATAACAATTATTTGTAAAGCGAGATGCTACTGTTTATCCCATGAAATCGTATCGCATCCTTACATTAATCTTCCTTTCCCTCCCTACGTAGTCGTTGCGTGCAAAGGTAAGGTAATATATAAAATAAATAATTTTCAATACTATTTATCACTTAAACATTTCGTTTAATACAAAGAAAGAAACAATATATAATATAATTTATTCGGTTATTAAATACATTTTTATAAATCTGCTTTACTAATATAATCTTTACAGTCATACTTCTTGAAACTTGTGAAATTAAAATGAAGTACATACAGTTTCTTTTTGGGTATTGTCTTTATAATTTATGGATTACTAAAATACATTGTAATATGTGGTTATTAAGAACATGTCCTAAATTACTATCATTAGTGAAACTTTGACTGTGATTACAGTTTTTAAAAACTGATTTAATTTTGTAAGTTTAAGAAGTAATTTGTAGTTATTTCTTGTTAATTCTTTTTAAATGTTTCAATTTATTTTTTAAGCAAATGATGTTATTATTTTGCAATATTGCTTTAAATGTATATATCCTAGAACCTTCTGTTAAATATTTAATTTTGCAATATTCTTAACATATTTAAGATGCTAAATTAATTTGTTACTTTGATAATCAGCAAAATTTACAAAAATAATAATTAAAACATTTGTATCCTTTGGTAAGTGTATGGGAACATAGTAAAAACTTTATACTCTGTTTTTAATAGTTATTAAAATTAAAACTAGTTACAGTACTTTTTACAATGATATTTTGTAACTTTTTCAGATAGAAAAAAAGAATTACATATGTCTTGTATAGACAAGTATAAATATTTACCTGAATATATAGTTATTGTTGTATTATTTACAACCACATATATAAGAAAACATATTTTAGCATTTAAACAAGTCTAAGGGAATGTTAAGAAGTTAGCTTTTATAAAATTAACCATTAAGTATTTTGTACTGGTAGACCGAACTACTTTTTTACTCTAACAAAGAAATACTTCTACTTTATAACTGATCAACAAGATTTTTATGTATGAGAAGGAATCAATTTGAGCTAAAGTATTGTGTTAAAAATAAGATAATTACAATATCAATTGTTATCTCCACATGTATATAATGCTGCAATCAGTCCTAAATTTAAAAAAAATATTTTATTACACAATCAAATAAAATCAAATAGGTACATATATTCTTTTATTTTAGGAATGTGAGTGTGCAATGAAAATTATAATGAGTAATATGGATTTGGAGCTACAGTGTGTTGATTACCAGAGTAAGTTATTTTATTTATAGATAACTAAATTAAGTTTTTATTTATTTTTATTGGCATTGGAATTATATTGAACAAGTATTTACAATACATAATGTTAACAAATTATGTTTTCTATTTTTGATTAGTTATATAATAATGCCTTGACTAAATTATTAGTCAAATATATTGCACAGCTTTATGTTTTGGTATTTAATAAAAATTTGGTTATTTCAAACTATATACACAATTTTCTATTGGGAAAAAGGAGTACATATTTTTAACAAGTGGATTTGTAATATTTTATTGGGCCGCTGTCTTTTAATACTATTTAAGTTTTATTTTTAGGCAATGTAATATTTTTAAAATTTGTCTAAATTCGTTGGAAACATAATTAAAAATATCATTGATAATGTTTATATCAGTAAATAGAAAATTCTGAGCATAGCAACAATTAATTTCGGAATATGTTTTCAATCATATTTAATGTTTGTAAGGTAATATAAAATTATAAATATATATATATATCGATCTTTGAAATAGTACTTTTATATAATTAATGAAAATACGAAGTGGTAATGACGTTTATCTCCTTCATATCGCGTGACGTATGCACGCATTTACGAAGTCGTTAATGAACCAGTTTTTATTTTGTTGAAGAGTTGTTTTAATGCGTTTTCGTTATAAAATAGAATTTTTAATAACAAAAATGTTTTTAATAATTTTTTTGTTTTCATAAAAAATATTGTTGCATTCGATGTACCGGAAGTGTTTATGGTAATTTATAAACTAATTTTTAAAACTGATTTAGTTTGGTTTGTGAAAAAAAAATTGAAATTCTTTAATTATTACTAGAATTATCAACTAAATATCTTGCTTTTTTAGTATATATAATTATTTCGTCATATTTTCTAACATAAAAGAACCATTATTGAGTAGAGTAGCGTGGCGGTAAAGAAAATGTTATTCAAACGAGTGATTCGTTTTTTATAAATTACTTAGTATCAGTAAAACTTTTATGGCAATAATTATTTAATTAATTTAAGATTTTTCATAAATTTCCTATTTTTTACTTGTATCGTGATTTTTCGGAATCGTTTTATTATTACACATTTGACTTTACCGCGCAAGTACCAATTGTGACATGTTAGCTATCTCGTTTTCACAAGTTATTCGCAGCTTCTAGTGTTTGGTGCGGTTTGCGTTTTTTCAACAGAATAAAATGCTTATTTGAATAGTGTTTGAAGATTGTATCCGCCATTGATACCTGAAACTGGCCATTAATGTTATTTTTGTGATTAATATAACGCTGTACCAATTCAGTGCAGTTTATTCAACGCGACGCATCATTGGCTTCCCGTAAAAGTGTTTTAGAAGTATATCATTTCCTGTTTCATATCATATAGAAACAAGCAATTGCGATCGCTAGCGTACTCTTTTCGTTATCACGTGGGTCTAATTTCGAATAATGTGGATATTTGTAATGAATTTGGATTGTTTACCGCCCTCTTTTATCAAGTAATAAGTGCACGCTGTTTAAATACACAAAGACCGGCTTGTAATCATTGTTCAACGTTGTGATTCCAGAAGCGCGCCGAGCGAGTCGCTTTGTACTTGGAATACAGAACCGGCGGGAGACTGATAATGTTCAGCACGGATTGTGTTTTAGTGCAGTGCAGTGTTGTGAAATTGTGTTAAGTGGTTGTTACATAAGGGGAAGATGGTTAAAATGGGGAGCCCGCCCTGACGCGCTTAGCGGCGTCCGCGACGGGCGGCGCCCGGGTCATGGCCCCGGCGCTCTCCGTCGCCTCCAGAGATCTCTACGACACATTCGAAAATTTCGAGAAGCTACCCCCAAGACGGGCGCTTGCGTCCGTCGATAACATTTCAACACACATGGAGGAAGACATGGGCCTCCAAAACCAGCCTAGCCTTGCCAAAGATTCGCAAGAAATGGAACAAATTCTAGTTGACTTGGGAAGCAGTGATCTCGCACAGACCGATCTGCTCCAAGCGATAAAGACTTTAGAATCGGGCGGCGACGCACTGTCTACAGGAGATCCTGACGCAATATTTCCCTTATCTGGGTTTGATTTAACGGAAACAGTTGATTCAGAGGGAGATGCTGCAGCTGATGATAAAATAAGACTCCTTCAGGCCAGGTTAGAGCGTCGTTGTGCTTTTCTACAAAGACGGTTACGTATACTGCAAGCTAGAGCAATCGGTAAAAGGATATCAGAGGAGGCAGCTCTCACTTTTGAAAGGTGTACTCGGGGTGCTCGGAAAGATGGTGGAGGTAGACCTTTAGGTTTAAAGGCTCTATTGAAAAAGATAGAGACCACTGCTGCTTTACAAGCCAGTGCGGCATCTAGAACAGTTGTTGGTCCAAAATATTATCATGCCAGTACTTCAAGAGGAGATGCAAGTAGATCTGCATCAATAGGAATTTCTTCTGGGACTTTAGCAGGGTTAGAGGACACAGCAGGGGCATTGCGATCACATCTTTCCATGGTGAAATTCCAACTGGATTCTGATGCAACTGCTTCATCCTCTGGTGCCGAGAGTAATGATGAAGCTGTTACATACAACAATACTCATCAACAACAAATGGCAATGTGAGTATTTATTTTTGCGCATACAGCTTAAAATATATACTGTGTCTTCTGATGCGATTCAGGTCCTCCAAAAATCAATCACTTATATTTGTTTGTCTAGCCCTATGTAAGTGGTTTAAAAATCTGTGGTAGAAAAATATAACTATGATGTAATATGTTTGTTCAGTTACTACATATTATTAAATATCAGATGTGGTAATAGGCTATTATAAATTATTAAAAATGGGAATTAAAAATGTGTGAGTGTTTTAACATCTGTATATTAAAATAAATCATTAACAATGATCTTTCGGGTATCACCAGATAATCTTTATAAGATCTATACTTGTAAAGTACCAAGCTCTTTTTTTAAATGCATAAGGTAGTATTGCAACAATGTCCTCGGTATATAAAATTAAGAAGTTTAAACATAAATAATATTAAGTGTTTTAGTTAAATTTTATATAATATATATTGTTTAACACACAACCACCAAACCATATCCCATTTCTCTTTATAGGGAAGCACATATATAAATAGCAACTTTACAAGTTATATAAATTTCCACTTAATTTCCTATTTACAGAATTGATTAAAAAGTGATTGGGTTATCAAGTTGCTAAAGAATCCCTAAAGAATTGCTTTGATCTATAAAAATACCATAACAATAAAATGATTAGAATCTACACAATTTTTTGAAAACTCCAGTAATACACTAGATTCCTTATATTTGAATGGTCGAAAATGTTTAATTAAGCTACTGTATTGCAAATCAAATTCTCTTTCAGTGTATATTAACTTGTTGCACAATACAATTTATAATGGTTGTCTATACCATCTAAGTTTATAGCATTTATTTGTAATTAAGATATTATTCACGTTTTACTACCTGTAAATATTGCATAGATATTATATAACTTATTGAAACAATTTTGATTTAGTTCATAAATAAAAAATCATCATTTATACATTTTTATTACAATGTTTGCAGAATATATGGATATTTAATTATTTTTATAAAATAATTTATGTGAAATAAAAGGTTATTTAGGTTACTTTTATTAACAAAAAATGCCTATTTTTTTAAAAATATGGTCAATATAGTAAAGTCAAAATAAATGATGATGAAATGATGATAATAATGAATATTAGAAAAGAGCTGGGTAAAACAATTACACAGTCAACATTTTTTCCTTTTTTTTATTTAATATAGCAATTGATTTATTACAGTGAGAAACGAGCTTTGTGGTCATGGCAAAAGGCCCGTGCATCAATCGCTTCTCGTTGGTGCTGGCTGCAGGCTCAAGTGCAGGAGCTGGAGTATAAGATTCGGCAGCACAATGAACTCCATAAACAGGTATGTAACAAAGATTCCATCTGTGAAAGGTAGGCATTGGTTCGGGTGTAGGAAGAATGTTTTGCAGAAAGTCCCTGTGAGAAATATTAAGTGCTTTTATGTTATGTTATAACTGTAATTGATGATTTCATAGAATAATATATTAATCCAAGGAAAAGGCATTAAATTGATTTAGTTGTAAAATTATATGAGGTGATGAAACATGTTTAAACATGAACAACTGTGTACAAGGTCTTAAGGTAACAACATTGCACTTGTTACTTATTACTCCGGTTTGATTTCAAAATATTCAATTCTCATTGCTTGAATATAAGTCAACAATAATATAATTTCAATAAAATGAAAAACTCAAAATAGTTATTATTTCTATTGTCAAAAAAAATTGTATTATAAAATTCATAATATATTTTAATAACTAAAATATAGACCTGCTGTATATTGCTCATTATTGTGAAATATTTGTTCACATTGTTTTGGTTAACATTTAAGTTTTAGGATCATTTATCTTTGTCTTTTCCAGGTTCGTGAAGCTAAAGGACCAGTTCTGCTGGAAGGTGAACCCGTTGCCTATGAAGGCTCCTTACCTGGTGATGATGAAGATCTACCTGCAACATGTGCACGAGTACGCCCTTTGAGAAGGGACACATTTAAGAAACGAAAACTATTACAAATGCACAACCTACATATTGCCACTCCAAAGGCTGCTAAACCCTCTGACATAAAGTAAGTGCATATTTACATAAAGACAGACAATCTCACTGTAGACCGGACTAACTGTACATAGGACAGACTTAGTAATGGTAGGTTTCTGTTGCCACATACTGTCTAGATAGGTACCACCGCATCATCTATTTCTGCCGCTAAACAATAGCATGAGAGGATTACCAGTGATTACTGGGGTAATGAGACTATATCTTGGGTCTCGGGCGACGAGTGTAATGTGGTGCAGTGCATACCATTTTAACTAACGCTATGTTGTTATGGGTGGGCGTATCACTTACCATCAAGTGCACGTGGCTCATCTCTTCGCTTAATTACATAAAAAAAAAACATCGAATGTTTTATGTCGATGGATACAATGTGGTGCTGTGTATACCATCCTAATTAGAGGTATGTTGTAATAGATCGTCATTTTGTTGAATAAAATGACAAATTTATTCACTAATCATGGAGAAATCTATTTGATCATTTCTAGTGATTAACGGTTTTTTTTTCTTGCGATTCTTTTATCTTCAATGGGGGCTTGCATCGGACCCGAATGACACATGGTGTTTACATGGTGGTAACATTTAATATAAGGTTATTATTTTTAGTAGAAAAGAGTGAGTAAAATATTGAAGCAAATTAAAATATCACTATGAACTATTACTTTACTTTCACATGAAAATCTTAACAATTTTATAATGTGGTTCCTGAGCGAGATTTTTATCAAGGTATAAAGAATTTTATTTATCATAATTGTTTGCTTTACAGGTGCAGTTGTCGTCAACCGATCGAGAGCTGTGCGGTGTGCACGGGTCGCGCTGAGGCGACACAGCCACAAGCATGGTCGACTCTCTCCGCCGCGCAGAGATTAGCTCTCGTTGATCCTGGATATCATCCAGTGCTCAGCGATGTCCGAGGTATAAATTTTTTTTGTTTCCAAGCCTTTCAAATCTGTTCAAACAAAAGTGTTATACATAAGTCTGACAGATGCCATATGGATACTATAGTCGTTGATTTTAACTACACAAAAAATTTTTGTATGTGCATGTATAGTAAAATGTAGCCAAAGTATTACAATCACAATTAAAAGCGTAAAAAATCACACAAGTCTTTATCAACATGGAGACTAAAATTTGAGCATGGGTTCGAGAGCGAACTAACAATCTTTTTCATTGCTGTAGTATATTAATTATTCTTTTAACACTGTTCTCAATATTTTATATTTGCAGACATATCGCCTGCGATTCATATGGGCGCGCTGTGTTCGCGCGCCTGGTTCCGCTCGCGGTGCAACAAGGCGTGGCGAGGCGCGCACCACTCCGGCCTAGCGCGGCACTCGCATCCCCAGCACGCCCAACCCCACGCCCATTCGCAGCCGCAGAGAAATACACCGCCGCCCAACACAGCGACCACTATCAAGAAACATCCGACTAGTGAGTACCACATCTTTCTACAGCCATGATTTATTTTATTATTTTCCATCCACTGGGGGTGCTAATAGACCGGGTTTGGTACACACTCATGTAGGTCTGTGGAAGAAGTTTTAAGGAACCTTTCAAATAAATCTGGACATTAGAGTTTTTTAAAACCTGCTTAGGAGGGCTGCTTGGTCACTTTGTTTACTTTTAAACTTCCATTTTACAGGACTGAAAAGAGGTAGGCCTCCTTTATCCAGGAAGATCAAAGAGAGGGAAAGGGAGGATGAAAACTCTGCCTCTGGGAAAGAAAGGTGAGTATAAGGGATAAA
Organism: Ornithoptera priamus; assembly: GCA_029034505.1. NCBI lineage: Eukaryota > Metazoa > Arthropoda > Insecta > Lepidoptera > Papilionidae > Ornithoptera > Ornithoptera priamus. Next base: position 1,647,098 of record JARDWD010000219.1, on the reverse strand, counting down.
ATGACAAGAAATTCTATACATAAAATAACTAATCTATTTTAAACTACAAAACCATATCTATATGTGTATATATATATATATATCAATATTACAGTAACTTACAATGATTAAAATCTTTGAAAAGATTTTTTATTATATATTGTAATCTGTGCAAGTGCCTGTTATGAATTAGTATATGATATAACGTGATCTTATTTTACGTGGTTATGAACTATCAATGCCCGTTCCATGGATATATATACAAATCAATTAATCAATAACCCTCTTATTATGAGACTGGGCTTTCTCCCAAGGAAATAGATTGAAGGCATAGTATGCCTTCTGCTATTTTGTCTAAGCTTGAAGTGACAGATATGCTCACAAAATTATTGCTTTTAAGTTTGTTTCCTTACCTTTTTTATCTTTCTGTTCTCGCGAGGTCGACCATACAGAACCGCCTATCAAATATAACTATTATGACATTGTGCGGGCTATTACTTTATATCGTTGTTGGTCAAATCAGCAGGGCGCGCGGCCGGCCCAGCACCGAGACGCGCACGCACCGCCGGCCGTCGTATGACATCGACAACATTGTCATACCACAAAGCATTGCCGCGAACACTCGCCCCGAGATACTTACCTATAAGGAGATCATCACACCCAAGTCAGTACACTACTATATTCCTCACCACAGTTTTTACCGCGGGAATTACGTCCATGGTACATTCATCCGTGCTCAGAGTCTAATAGCATATAAATGACCACTGGCACATTTTTGCTTGCTGACTTACTGATTCTTCTACACAGTTTTATACAGCAAAGCCCGAGATGAGGAATATTCTACAAATGATAAGTGATCTGATGCTGTTATGGTTTTTATGTTAAAGACATTGTATGTAATGGATTGATAAAAATAAATTAATTATATAATAACTAGCATGCAGTACTGTACAAATCGAGACTGTAAAATTTGCTTATTATTACAGATTGCAAAGGTACTAGAGTCCCACTGACAAATGAGTTGACCCCGTTATCATTATCATTACCCATTAGATGTCCACTGCTGGACATAGGCCTCTCCCAAAGATCTCTACATTGACAACAACCAACTTATACTAATTGTAATTATGTTGGCTTGTAATATAATGATGTTTTTTAATTAACAGATGGAGAGTTATGGAGATACCCCAAGTACCTCTCAATAATGGTGTCATGAAGTCAAACCGAGTTTCCATAGAAAGTGAGGTATGTCCAAATAAACTGCAGCATATACAATCAAGTATTTTTCTCTATATGTAAATAAATAGCCATCTAGATGTTATAACAATTTATTTAAGTAATTACATTAGGTATGATTCATCAACATTACTATTGTTTTGGTTTGAAGGGCATTGGACCTAGTAAAATTTCTAGTGTATCGAGACTTAATATCTAGTCTTAAGGAGTTTAGTACTTTTGTATAAAAAAAACAATATACTGTGTTTATCGTCACAAATACCGCCAAATTCTTAAGGTTATAATATAATCGTACTCTTTTTATAACTTTTATGAAGAACAGAAAATATAGGCATAATAAACATTTAAATTTGTAGGAGGAGGATATATCGGAGGCCGCTGTGGAGGCGCGTCATTCGCGCGCGGAGGTGCGCGAGCGCAACCGCTATATGCGCAAGCAGCGCTCGCGGCGTTCACAGCATGATGAGCTCGTGCCGCAGGAGTTGCCCATCGCCCCGCCTCCTGTGCAGCCACCCGCACAAATCGTACCCGATCTGCCACCGTCCCCTCCGCAAAGACCGTACGAGGCTAGTATTATCTTGGAATGTCACACTTATCGATCCTGTCTGTAAATTCGACTGATCTGTCTGTTCCTATTGGTTAGTCTGTCCTTTTCTACAGTCGGTGTTACCTATAATATATATTTGAATTGTCCATAACTTATCTGAATTGTTAAACAGATAAAATTCATTTGTAATTAAAAAGTAGGACAGTTTCAAGAAGGTTGGAATGAAGAGATAACTGATTGTTCCATCATTGGTATGGTGTGTACAAATGTTAACTACTGATATTTCATCTGGTGTGATCATGTAATAGTTAACTATAAAATCTGCTCATATACCAATTATTAACTATTTTGTCCCATTTGATTGGTTCTAATAGCCAAGGTTCATACCTTACGATTAGGATGTAACAAATAATTAACACTGTTATTCCAGACAGTGAGACCTTACTCGCCCCGACAGTTTCCATTGCCGGATTCCACGTACCAGGAGATGCTGTCGGGCATGCCGCTGGAGTACCGGCCCACCAGCCCGACGCGGTGGGGCAGCTCGCCGACGCGCTCTCTAATGGAGTGCGAGGAGGACGTGGACATGGAGGACGAGAGTACACTATCGCCGTTGTCGCCGCTGGTTTTCGACGCAGATGATCCTGACGACATGGAGTGGAACCCTGGCGCCGAGAAGGGCGAGCGCAGGAGGAGCGGCCTTAGGTGAATGTGGAGAAAGTTTCAAACATTCAGTTGTTAAACTATGAGGAAAATATATTCAAGCTCACTCGATCTTTATTTCACTGTAAATTGGCGGTTGTTATTAATTGGTGATCATTTTCATTAGCAAAATCCAAATGGACTGTCTGAGGAACTGTGTGGACTCCCTTTAACAACTTATCTGTTTTTTTTTTAATACACCCTGTTGTTCTGCTTCTTTTTGTTGTGAGACAAAATTATAATAAAGTCGAGTTATAATTACAATAAGCAATAAAGTTATTACCCATTAACAATATTAATGTTTGTTATAAAAAGAAAATATTACTGTTACAATGATTACTAATTAATAATAATTTTTTATTAACACCTTACCTGTCGAGGAAAACTTAGGATATGCGCTCCTCTACCTGTCTTTGAAATAAGTAAATCCGATTCACACATTGTCAAGGTCAATTTATGGCATTCCAAGGTCGCGGGAGTAGTTTTATAGCAGCACAATGCAAAGGATCGTACTTCGGGAAGGCGTATATATACTCCGGCGGAAGTTAAGGGGTTAATGTATCATTCCTCACAAGTCATGTCTTTGATGAATCCAACATGTTTCAAGACTGAGAGCTTCCATGGACTGAAATCCACCAACCAACTCTTACTTGACAATGAGATGATTAAATATCTTCGAGTCCTCAGTAGTGAGAATGTAGTGAGGACGGTTTATTTATTTTATTAATAATCGGTTCATGGACATGTGGTTCTAATTCACCACCATCACCATTAGTAACAACCACCATCATATCCATTAATATAATTTGTAAACTTTTTGTATGAAAAATGTCAAATGGTATTTGTGCAGCACATTAAACGTAATATATATATATATATATATATATATGTAAAATATATATATATATATATATATATATATATATGTAAAATATATCAACTTGTATCCGTCAGTGCTGCAGTATATATATTACTGATGTTTGTTTTGCATTGAATACTACAGTATTTCTATGAAAAGTATGAAATCTTTATATCTTCATAATTTTTTTTTATTCGATGAAGCGGTGAGAACGTTCACTTGATTCTGAATGATATGCTCATTAAGCGGCACAAGTTAGGATGATATACACTACATCTCGTGGTTGTAATGCTCATGCCTTAAGTCAAATTACTCCCGATAATTTCACTAGCTAAGTTCTCTTCGCATCAGAACACATTAATATCTGCACACTGCTCTTTGGTGGTAGATGTAGTCGTTGTAGTAGTACCTAGACTGTCTCCAGCATTAGAGACCAAGACCATGAATTTTATCACCGCTATATGTTTTTTTTGTTAATATTATTTTGCTAGCCCTAAGTTAACTTGGCAACGTGTACGTCTGCTGTAACTGCTAAAGCTTTATTACTGTTAAGGTTTTTATAAAAGATGTAATGAACTTCGGTAGTTGTGTAAAAACTGTATGATATAGTTAAATAAGAATTTGTATACCTTTACGAACACACCCAGTGTAAACGCTCCCTTACATTCCTCGCAACTGGTGTCCATCTTGCATGTGTGTACTAACATTTTGTAAACATCCTGCGGGGTTATTATGTATGTAGTGAAAGGATGATGATGCTGATGAAAGGTCAGTGGTGATGATCGTTGCTCAATATTGCCATTGATAAACTGGTTCATGTCATCAGCGATGGAGGTAGTTTTAACAATTTATGAGCGATTACTAAACGTTTTACATTATACGTAATAACCTTGTTAGATTGATCTTTTGATTTGTATTAAAGTCTCCTCACCTTATGTGTATGAACAGCCCACAAAGTTCCCACTATTGGGACTGATAGGATTCTCATTACTTGATGAAAATCAATTACAGTGCGTATATCTATGTTGTGTATTATATGTTGTAAGTCGGTTAACTCTTAAGTAGTGTGTGTAGCGGAAGTTGACGCAAAGCGGAATTGTAAATATTTTAATGTGTGTATATATATATATATATCTCCGGTAAAAAATATCCAAAAGGACTGTCCGATGAAATGATTGGAATCTCTCTAAGAGCCTTTTTTTTTTTTAATCTACTTTGTTGTGTATTAATGCATATAGTTTTTTCGCCAGCTAATCGATTATTAATTAAAATAGATTTTTTTTTAAATTGCTGATTAATTTTGCATTTTAATAGACCGACTTCAATCGGTTCCAGTTTTCAATAGCTAATCGATTTAGTATTTTTAGGATTCTCACTAATCGATTTTGCTAAGTCGTGTTAATGCAGGGGTCGGCAATTCGGCGAAGGTGGAACGTCGTGGGGGTTTTAGTCGGTGCAAGTCCGACATAGCCTGTCTTTGCCCCGCGAGGGCAGGTATGCGAAGGCATTTCCCTCACGTAAAACAAAAAAAAAATGGGGTCGGCAATCTTTTTTAGCTGCGAGTCCAGTATACATTAAAGAGAAGTGTTTGTATCGGAGATTTTGTTTACGTTTTTTATATGTTAATTATATTTTTGTGATTAATTTTGAGTCGTCTCAATTTATCGACTCGCTTATCCGCTAGTCATGGACTGCCGTCCCTCGGATCCAATGCCTTCAGCCCTCCAACCCCCCACCTTCTTGGTTTACGGTAGGGTGAATTCTACATAAGAGTATTTTCAAGGTAATGTGATACTTGCGTTTGTATGACACGAGTGTGTCGGCTGTCGAGCCGTATGCGTTTGTGTTGCAGCACGCCTAGCCGACTCGGGTGTTCTCAATTCGTTCTCTAGTAATTTTTCTCTTAATTTTTAAATAACACAATTTTTTGTAAATTTAACAAATTTTTAATGCAGATAGAAAATTAAATACCCAAGTGTGTCAAGGTTTATTTAACTTAAGGCCACCTTTTAAGTTCAAATTATTTCTGAACTGAGGTCGGGTAGCGTTTGTTAAGCATTTACTTGCTTTCATTGATTTTGTATGAATGATGTGAACAAATTGAAATGAAGTGTTATTTTCTATATATATATATATATAAATATATTTTAGGAAAGGGAAGCCAAAGTCTTCTTGTTGTCGATAAGAGTAGATGTAGTGCGATGTCCGGCGCGCGAGGAAACGGATGCGTTTAATGTATAGCTTAGTGGTAATGCAGGTAATAAAAACACTGAGGTGTTTCATTTTGTTTTATTTCAATACACAAGTCGCGATAGCTCAGACTGAAGCACTCTTAAATGCTCATCTTGAAGAGTCGCGGGTTCGATTCTCAACGTGAGAGAACTGTCATATATCAGCAACCGAATAATACATTTTAAAGCTACATTTACATTAAGTACAAGCTATAAACATGTAAACAACAATACAAAATGGCACCGTATAGATAATTAAAAAAACACTTAAGCTAAGCACTAAACTAGACACGCTTCATACAACGCTGTACGGAAGGTGATCACATAACGCTTTGATATTAATACTGAAAATGTTCACTGGTTCTACTGTGATGATTGCTTCATCATCATCATCGGCCGATAGACGTCCGCTGTTGAACATAGGCCTCCCTAAAGATATCCACGTACGGTCAGCATGGCCTCCGGTACCGCCGAGCATTAGGTGCTGTATGTAGCTTTTCATCTGGGGGTGTAAGGGGTCCCGCACAACTAACGGGTCCCAAGCCAACCACCTGCTTGTGGTGCACGCAGCTAATCAACAAACGAGGTTCTGGCGCCTGCCAACCAGCATGTGGAAAATAGCCTAAATCCGCCCATATGAAAAAAGTTGATGCCACTTAATAAACAGTGATAGTACTGTTGGTGACTCGTCAGTCTCTGAGAGGCACGGGTTCGATCCCGAGCATCGAGATACTTTAAGCTAATTTGATAGGTAATCGTCCTTGAGTTTCCTTGTTCATGGTCCCACGAGACAAGGAATTATAAGAGAGCTGTTATTTTTATGATGACAATGGGATCTTTTGTTAATCGGAAAATTATTTTTTTGTTCTAATTTATGCTTAAAACGAAATGTATTTCAAAGACATATTTGTATGTCCTACCCGTACTCGCTATACGTCCAGCTCGGTTATCAGGTTAAGAGAATATGCGCTTCATCAAACTACATCTGTATATACCATCAGGTGGGATTGTGGTGTAAGCAATGGTCTGTTATCAAAGGAATATGGTGTGGTAAACGAGAAAAGAATGTCACTATATTACACGTGTAATAATAATAAAGTAAATTGTAAAATTGGTGCTGTATATTTTTATTTGACCACGCTATGTAAAGGGTATGACGTCCACCTGATGATAGGTCACATGCCTGAGATTAACGTAGCGCTAGTCAGGATAAGCACTGCACCTCATTGTGCTCGCCACCTTGAGACATTCTCATTGCCTCAGTAATTATACTAGCTGCAGCGCCCTTCAAACCGGAACACCTGTGTGTCGGCATAAAAGGGAGCTGCAATGATACCTACCATCAGGTATATAGAGGAAGTTAAAGTAAACTATTATATAAGTAGTAAATAGATGGACTGTAACTTAAAACATTCTTCGATAACATAACCCTAACAAGTGTACCTTGACTTATGATATCTAATTCTGATACTGTATACAAAACCAACCTGTTGTAAATATAAAAAAAAAATTGTAAATAATACTGATTGTTTATGTTTACATGTAAATAAATTTCACATAGTACTGGTATGTATGAACATTAAAGGAGATTCTTCAATATTGATATTATATGTAAAGTATGTATACAATAGTAAAACATGTCGATAACTTATATTAAAAAAAAAAAACAAATATGTGTGATGGCGACTGCTGAAGATCTCAAGGAAATCCATACAGACCTTCACCAGACTGGCAGTCCATCTTACGTTTGTTATATACTATGATCACAACACTCATGGGAATGAGATGGAGCTGATGATGAATACTGAATAATTTGTGTCTAAATGTTGAATTTTTTTTTTATTCAACAAAACCACGAGATGAGGAGGACATTGGCCTTATGATATATATGCTCATAATAATTTGTCACTAATTAAAATGATATATACTGCACCACATTGTGCTTGTTGTATCGAGACAAAATAGTGATTCACTATCCCAATATAATCACTAGTTACTACAACCATGCTGCTCATCTACCTACATTGATTGTCTTCAGCTAGAGATCAACTACCGGCGACACATCGCTCTTCTATTAAACCAGAAATTAATGTCTCGGCTACCTTTTTTAACTCTACCAACACTACATACTTATATTAAGAAGCAGCTACACGGTGGTTTAGTTAAAAGAATAAAGGAATGTCAAATGCTTAGTTAATATTCCTAGATAGATCCTGTATGTGTCTCGCGTTGCATTCCTTGCAGTACAAATGTCCGTCCAGCGGATAGCAGCCCCTGCCTTCCACCCTCGAGCAGAGCGAAGCGCCGCAGTCCTCGCAGGCGTAACAAGCAGAATGGAAGCTCTTGTCCAAAGCTACGATACGAACTGTCTCCTCCCCACCACCTTCCGAAACTATAGGCTCTCTACAACGAGCGCAGCGGGGTGCATATCTACAATAAAAAACAAAAATATAAGTAAATTGATAGAACACAACTTGTTTCATTTGTACATCTTCAAAGGCATGTCATGCACATAACAAAACAGTATTTAAGTCCAGAGGCAATAAAAAGGCAAAGAGCCAGAGGTATTAATTTAGACATATGTCACTTCGACACTAATTTCTGTTACCAAAAAGTAACTTCTATTTAAATTACTGATGCTACACTATATCTTGTAAAATAACTGTTCAATCAACAATCAATGAAAATAAATATTCTGCTTGTATAATACATCTTCATAATAAATATATATATATATGAAATGCTGAATCTGTGATGGTTCAACTAGTGAGGTGGTCATGAGTGCTCAATAACTCAATAGGGCATGGGTTTCACCCTCGCCAAGCTTTAGCTCCCCGTGAAAGAAACCATCGTGTGAAAAAGGAAGAGTTCTAAGAACAACAGCTTTTGTGGACATGTATCATCCATCATTATAGCATTTGGCTAGCTTGATGGATAAAGGAACTTAAGTCTCTTCTAGTGAAAGGAGGCCTTAAGAGTGATGATGCAAGTGACCATGCAACTGGGATTCTAATATTTAATTACCTTTTATGAAAGTCTTCAATGCAATGAATTCTATTGACCGCATCCACAGTGAATGGTATCCCATCGAGACTTTTCTGGCATACAACACAGGTAAAGCATCGGGGATGGTAAGGCTTGCCTGTAGCTCGGAGTATACGATCAAGAATAGGGTCACCACACACGCAGCATTTCTCAAGAGTATCTAGATAATCTCTTTCGCAAAGAGCTCTACCTTGTACTGCATAGAAGGGCCGACCCTAAGGAATAAAGATTACAATATTTAAAATATACTGTCTTCTTTTTAGTATTTTTATTATACTTCTATTTCTTTCTTAGCTAGTTTATGTAAAGTAATAGCCATAAAATACTAAAACAACTTAATGAATTATAAAAAAAAAAGTTATAAAAATATTGAAAATATACCTGTAAGTTTATCCCACATTGTTGACAACAGAAGCACTTGATGTGGTATATCCTCTCCATAGCAGTACAGCCAGTGGTCTCTCCCATGATCTTCTCTCCACAACAGTAGCAGTTGCCACAGTACAAAGCATCATCAGGCTCAGGTGTAGGCTCAGTGGGTCCAACATATCCCCCATATAATGAAGTACCAGATAGCTGACTGCAAGGTCTTGGATTAATGGGCTCATATAGGGATTCATAGGTAGATGAAACTTGTGACCCTCCATACGTGGAGAAGTCTTGTGCGTTTACGGAAGCAGAAGAAGGTGGATAGGCTGACCCAGGCCTTCTTAGTTCACTGTAATTCGATTGCGCGCCTAAATCACTTATTCGCGATACTTCTGACCGCGAGTCACGGTCGCCGTATAAGCTTTCTGACGCATGCTGTACAGGAATGTTTGAATACACGTGATTAGTACCACCTGGAGGTAGCAGGTTGCTGTATAACAGTACATCACCACTGCGAAGTCTCGCCGAGTTTCTAACGATACAACTCTTAACAGGTACTAAATTTGAATACGTAGAACTCGTGCGGCTTCCGTATTCAAGTCTTGAAGAATATGACGGCTCGCAAGCAGATTTTACCGTGTAACTTTGAGGAATTTGGGGTTGTGGTGCTTTATTCTTTTTAGGCGGAATGGATGGTTTCATCTTCGCCGCATTTATATCAACTTGAAGTTTTGCATCCAATTCATTCGCGTATATTCGTAGATCAGCTAACTGCTTATCTAATGTATTCATTTCAGACTATAATTAAGTACTTTTCTGTGATACAACTAATCAATGAGTAACATTCACAGAAATTACACCCTACTCAAGTCGCTAGCTTATTTGATATAAAAATGTCAAGTTTCATTAGTGATGTAATTATTTCAATTGGAATTGTATGAAATCGATGCTAGTTAATCGACATCTGTTAAATTATATAAAATTAATAACAATTTGTAGTTATTATTATTTCCGTCTATTATTTTATTTTTACTCGCAGAATCTAAATAGGTATGAGTTATAAAATTCTTCGTCACCATAGACAATAAGGTAGGAAGTTAGCCCAACAAATTCCAGGTGAGAAATAGATGTTTGTTCCTTCACAAAATGTGAAACTTAGGTTAGTAGTAGTAGTGCTTAATACTTGCGCTTTTAGTATCGTAATAAATAAATAAAATTTAACAAAACAAAGCATGAGTATTCAGATTTATAAAGTATATTCAATCCTTATTAAAAGACCACGTTATTATTGCTAAAGATAAAGTACTCATACGATTGCATTATAACTAATCGTATTTAAACTTTTTTCGCTAAAATAAACTTAACGTTTATAATTAGGGATAAAGGTGCACGTATAACGATTATTTCTTGCTAGGAAAGTTTTTTAAGTTTCGCAACTTCGTATTTGATCTAAAGGTTGTTTGGCCGAAATTGCAGGTTCAGAAGGAACCACGTGAAATGTATGTATAAATTACGTGAATCTGGATACGCCTGCCCATTTTGTAAATAGGAGATCTTAGAAATTATCTAAGCTTTTTGGTTTTTTTCTTTTAACCTTTTCGTTTATAAATACAATCTTATATGGTGTTAAAATCAATCCATTAAAGACGCAAGCTATAGTTCTAAGTAGTACAAAAATGATTGCTAAAATAAATTTTTCTGAAGGTCCTCAGGTTTGTTTTGAAGGAACTGTTCTTCCTTTTATTAACAAAGTTAAAAACTCAAGTGTACACTTTGATAATAATCTTACGTAGCGATTACAATTGGAAGAATTAAGCCGCAAAATATTTGTATCTTTTAAATCTTTGAAAAGATTGCGTAACTTTCTTCCTACTGCCACCAAGTTTACACTTGTTGAAACCTTTCTTCTTCCTATAATCGATTACGCTGATGCCAGCTACATTAATCTTTCCGAGCAACAACTTAATAAACTTGAACGTCTTCAAAACATCTGTATCAGATTTATATTTGGATTGCGCAAATATGACCACGTTTCCCATTTCCGTGATAAACTCAAGTGGTTACCAATTCTACTTCGCCGGAATACTCATATATTTTATCTTCTTTACAACATTCTATTTCATCCTTTGTACTCGTCTTATCGTAATGAACGCTTTGAATTTCTCTATACCTCATACTGTCAATGTTTAAGATCAGCCGAAAATGATAACTTAAAAGTTCCAAAACATTCCACCAAATTCATGGAGCAATCGTTTTCTGTTCAGGCTGTACCTCTATGGAATGCTCTACCTCTTACAATAAGACAGGCGCGGTCACCGCAAGCTTTTAAGAACTTGGTCAGGAATCATTATCTTTCGCTTTAATTAATTATTTACAATATTATGAAGTCACTTTAAGTATTCATTTAATGTTTATGTGTACATTATTGGTTCTAACAATATTATTATATTATGCATGTCTGTATGTATGAATGTATATATATATAAATTAAGTACCCACACCAAATTTTCGTTTATTTTCCATATTTTCCATCCAAAGGTTGTCTGTAAGAGTCGCTTTTAGCGATAAGATCGCCCATTGCGCATTTATTATTATATATATTCTTTTGTATGATGTAATATTACTTGGTGTGCCATAAAGAATTTTCTATTCTATTCTAATATTTAAATAAATTTTAAGCGTTATCAAGCAATAAAAACTCCCTTCGTTATAACATCAAGATAACATATCAGCAATTAAAAACTGGAGAAAAATTTTTGAATGCCTTTACGACTACACGTATATGCACCTGTTTTATATAGGGTAACAAAATGAATATATTTATAAAAGAAATTTGTATAGCAGTTCTTTTATTTCAGGTGCCAGGATATTATATTTTAATTATTTATAATTATATATTAAATTTTAGTTTAATATAAATTTTTAACGCCATTTATGTTTTTTAGTTAATTCTCGTGTATTCACAAAATGAAGATGAAGGTATAGCTTTTACAATTTTTGTACATTTATAATTGTAATTTGCCTAACAATTAAGATATTTATTCAAATACAATATAAAACAGAAGTTCTGTTTTGCAGAATTTGGTAGGACGGAAGCTGGAGAGGAAGAGGTAGGACGAGGTTTAAGTAAATTATTTTCAAATGTTTTTTTTTGTTTGTTTAATTTTATTTGCTAAATATTTAATCGTTTTCTTTAAAGTGGCACATGGATTTTATGCCGGTGAGTTGCAAAATGTCTGTAATAGGTAAATAATACAATACGATTGTAAATAAAAAAAAAAACATTTTATTCCCAGACCGGTTATCTTCCGGATAGTGTTTACAGAGAATTGGCTTGGTATGGTATATTACAAATTCAACCACTACATCACAGCGCTAAGCACAAAGTTGCAGCCCAACTCATGTGGCAACATACTGTGGGACGTCCCCATGTAATAATGGAAAGCCCACCGCAAGTGAGTTTTTGTGATTAATATACTTATACTTTTAAACTTCAAAATTTGCTAATGAGAACTATACCATTTTTTAATTTAAGAAACTTAGTAAGGTTAATTATAAATACATTTGTAGTCTACTCAATCTGAAGGCAAGGTGAGCCGTCAAATATTGGCGGAGGAAGCAGCTAAATGGTCAAGGGAACAAAGAGCAGCGCAGGAAGTTCTTATGGAAAATATTAAAACTGGCGGCAACGGCTTAACCGTGAGAACTGTGATAAGTGCCCACCAGAAAACAATATACATCATACAGAACAGTAAATATATAGAATTATTTATAAATTATTGTATATACTTATAAATTATATTATATAGAATTTTTTTTCATATTCTCAAAGATTTTAAATATAATTTGATATCATACATATATAGAAATTAAGTAACTGAATGCTAAGTTTCTATATACAACAATAAAACAAAATGGTTGATGGTTAGTACAAAATTATATGAAAATAATTACCAGTTAATATACTGTAACGTTTCAGGTAATTTTTACAAGTGCCCTGAAGGTTCCGAGCCAGATTTGGACGCCTATCGTCTGCAAGCAAACATGCATGAGCGAAAATGCACATACGGAAAAGGGTCGATACCTGTCCCAGTAGATCCTTGCATTGAAGCGGAAATAGCACCTATTGAATATTCTTTTCACGAAGGTTGGATGTTCTGTCTCGGAAACGGCGACAGAGAAAACAACTACTTTCAGAATGGTACTTTAGACTGTGGGAATAAAACCAAGGTACACGAAATCATATTACGTATTAAATGGGGGGTAGACCGGGTAATCGAAGTATGTTGTATATAAATTAATGTTTATTTTTAATTGTTATCTCTATCTATGCTAGGCTAACATTTCATCTCAAATCATACGGAGTGACAATGTGGCAGGCGATAATAAAACGTGCTCGCCAAGAATAGTCTAGAAAGCAGCAACGTTGTTAGATGGTTAGATTATATATTACGAGTGTTTCAAAACTATACGAAGTATTTATACGTTGCTCCAACCCCACTGCAAGTACGGCTCCCGAAGTGAGCAAGGGACCTCTTTTTTGTTTAACGTGGGGGAAATGCCTGCGGATACCCGTCCTCGCGGGGGCAAGGACAAGTTATGTCGGACTTGCATCGACTAAAATCCCAACGATGTTCCTCCTCGTCGCTTTAAGGCGAGGTCACGGGAACGCTTTCACACACATCTGCGACTCCGCCAGCGCTGGCCGCATGACGCAGCCCCACCTTGGGAGAGAGGGAAGAACCCTCCCTTTCCAACTCTGTGGGGACACGCCGGAACGTCCTTCCTCGGCCTCTTGCAGTCGCGCGGGCGACGGATACCCCAGAATCCGTTACCCAGAGGCTATGGGAGCCAAGAGAGAAAACTTCTCTGATTCCCTGCGGCGGATCCAATCTTGTGCCCGCCGCCACTTGTTATACGGTCGCGGAGGATAGGGAGAACTGCGCATCGCAATACCGACACTCCTCTTCCCTCGCGCCACCACCACCGCCACATTAGCGGTGCGGCACCGCTTAGTCGCAAAGGGTACTCCCTCCGCGACTCCACCTCGGCTGCATAGGGCACTATAAAGTGGCCGCTGCTGCCCACCGACACGCATCCGATGTGAGCTCACGGTGGACCTCCGGAGCTCTAACCTGGACGGCCGCCTCGGGCCTGCCCTATATCTCGGGCTGGCCGGGTAGGTTCCTCTTCGCTTCACTGTGGGCGACCCAGCCACCGCTACTAAGCCTCTCCGCCACGACAAAGCGGAAACCTGTTAGGGGAAATGAGGTAGGGACCTACGTTAACATGCAAACGGTTAGCCCACGGAAACAGCCGAAGGCAGTAAATATCTGGTTGTGGTTTTGTTAGTGAAATATCGATTGATGGTATTGTTGTAATATATTTATCTCAAAATGTGAATCTTTATTCTTTGTATATTTAAAGGTTTCAGTAGATGAATTTTTGTCTATGTGCGCCATCGATAATAATATTGTAATAACGTTTGATTACTTCGGCGACGAGCCACGAAAAGATATGATGCATAATGCAACTCTTTGCACCACGTGGGACCCCTGCCGCCTTTCGTATTTATATCGTTTAGAGGTAAGGGGCCTTTAACCAAAAATTTAAAAGTTAATTACTGGATATTTTTTGAAAATAAAGACATGAAATGTTTTGTTCCAAGGCGAAGAATACAATGTTTTGCAATGTATAACTCCCAACTAGCGCGACATTATTAAACACGTATCATTTACCATTAGTTGATCATTCTTTCTGTGATGATTATGGTGGTATGGAGTATATTTAAAGATTGTAGCCTTTCCTAATATGAATATATAATCCCTTGCTTTAGTCCTTAATCTTTATTAAAGATAAGTCATCGCCAATGAAAAGAAAGCCCACAGATCGATAGATAAATAAAACTGGCGACTGCCATTTCAAAGTATTTTTCAAAAACGAAAATCGAATAGAAGTTCGATATTATTGGTCTTTTTTGTAATAACACGTATTTTTTAATATTTTTTTTTCAACTTATCTGAGATATGATGATTTACAAACAACCTACTAAATTTAAATGATAAGGAAAAAAATTAAACAATGTTTTTTGTAATAATTATTTTTAATAAAAATTACAATTCAGCCACCACCAGCTGAACTAGCACCGGCATTCCCGACTTCAACGCCTAATCCCTGTGACACTACTGTTTGTCCTGAATGTCTTGAAGGAGTTACGGAGGATCAAGGAGTTCCTATTGAAGGTAAAATCAGTGAGATAAAATATTTTTCCTAATAACAACCAATTTCTTTCTATAACATTATTATTTTTTACATTTTCAGTGTTTTCGGGAGAGGAAGAAACATGAATATGATTTTAAATAATCAATTGAAAGCGTAACGAGAATTAAATTTTTAATATTTTTTTTTGTATTATTGGTTTCTTATCTTTAACCTACTTAAACAATTTAATTTTATGTATACATAATATTACATTATGTCCTCTCATTAATATGATAAAGGTAGCTACCGTACCGAACTTTTTTATTCGAATAAGCAACGATAAGAGCAGGATATTCAGTTAATATTAAGTGAGAGGCCTGCCCATAACAACGTGGCGCTAATTATGATGATATATACTGCACTACATTACTAATTGCTAATCAGACATAAGATCTAGTCAAACCGGAACGTATTAATCTTTGCATACTTCTGTTTGTCGGCACAAATAGGCGCTGCGGTGGTATATATCCAGACGGTCTTCGGCAATAAAGACCTACCACCAGTATTATTCATATGATTTACTAATGGATATAGCCTTTTTTTGCTTATGGGGAAAGACAAGGTTATGTGGGATTCGTACCCACTAAAACCCCTCGGTGGTCATCTCCGTTGAATTGCGGGAAGCCTGGCATCTCCTAGGCAACGGACCGGTGCTTCCCGGCACAACGCTATAAGCGCGTCCCAGGGAGAGTTGTAGCCTTCTTCGATACCCCCGCTTTGATACAACAAAAACTAGATCACTTCGTACTTGTAGTTATCCCGAGCTCGCTTAGTGAACAATGAGGGTCCCCCACCTTCAATGCCCATTAAGCCGAAAACTCTTCTAGTCGTCTTCTACAACAGGCAAGGCTTACCTTAGTGTTATTCTTAATACCCCAAGACTACAGAGCAATACAGATATGGCTTGTATGATACGTGAACGTTTGGAAGATCTATTACTATCATCAATTCAGGCTCTCATCACACCACTCAATGCAGGCCTTCCTGATCAATCCACACATCTGTTCCTTTGTACTATCTTTCCAGCACAAGTGTTGCCTATATTGAAAGCTAATTTTATTATCATTGTTAATAAATACATTAAAGGAAGGAAGGATTTACTGTGTTTTCATAGAATGTGATACACCTCGTAGTTATCATTGGAAGTTAATTAATTGCTTTTGTCGTTAGATATTTATAACTATAGTCGGAACAAACAGACAGAAACACAACCCTAGTAAGAGCTAATGTCAGTGTCAATATGCCAATCTTGACTTATTGAAAACCTCGTATTGTAATTTGAAATTTTAAACATTTTAAGTATTTGTCCAGAAATATGGTTGTCCTACACCATTTTCGTGATGTTTTTGATGCATCAAATCAACAAGCGGTCTTAACTTTACCAACAATGAAACAGAACTGTTTAAAAATTTATTACGAAAATAATGATGTAAGTTTAAAATCTTTTAGTCATTAAATTTTGATTGTGTCATCATCATTAGAGCATTGGCTTTCCCAGACGATTTACAGAGCAACTTGACCGACGTCAACTAACTGTATTCACGATCAAGCTTTACCAGTGTTAAAATAATATTTTTTTTATTTCTCTTAATTTTGCTCACAGTATTCATTTGTTTCCATCCACACAAGATTTAATTAAATTTTTTAATTTTCAGAATAAGGAAACTGTTTATAATGGTTCAAAACCACTACCACCCTTTGCAGCGAGTGAAATTTTTAATGCCAGCATTAACAAATGGAGGCGTCTTACTGCTGACCATAAAGATTGTAAACCTGTTTATGAAGTTACATTTGATGTAACGGTATGTCCAATTTTTTTGGTAAGATGAGATGACTATAAATAACCTGGGAGAGATTTAATTTTATTGTGACAATGATAACATTATTATATTTTAAATAATGTATAAATGTAAATTTATGTAATTTTTTAAAGCATTTGAAATCAGTGGGATTTACTTTGTGTATTTTCCTTGGTTGCTTGAATTTACATTCAAATTTTTTATAAAAGTATTAATTAGTTTTAAATTTGCATCTTTTTTTTCTGTTAATAGTGAAATTTTGTTGTTCTTTACAAATTTATAGAAAACATGTATGTGACTAACACTTGGGGTGGTATGTTCAATATGTGACTAAACCCAATTAAAAAAAATTATAAATAAAATGATAAATAATTATACAGTTACAGTTATCATTTTGTATTATAATATAAGTGAGAAAACAAATGATTGAGAATTCTGAAGTAACATAAAACATTTTTGATAAAGTATTCTGGCCATGGTAAAAACATTTTGTACTAAAATATTACTGCAAACTTTCAGGGTAGTAATTTTTCTTTCAGGCCTGGTGACACCATAGGTATAATACCAAGAAATCTTGATATAGAAATTGCAGATATTATAGATCATTTGGACTTGACTTTGGTGGTTGATCGTTGCTACAGTTTAACAGTGAATATTAGTCAAAAAGGAGCTAAAATACCCGCTCATGTTCCAATAAAATCTACTTTGAGGCATGTTCTAACACATTGTTTGGATTTACGTGGTATAGTCAAAAAGGTATGTTTATAGAGCATCTATAAACATCAACACACAAAGATTACATTTAATAATTTACAGCTTTTAAAGATAGAATAGTATTTTTATATAGTTGATTTGTATTATAAAAAAAGTATTACATATCCCTGGTGCATTAATGAAGAAGTCCATCATTAGCTGCTGCCTGTTGCCAGAGACTGTCTAAGTTGGTACTAATGCAGCATCTACTTCTGCTGCCAAACAGTAAAGTATAAACATTATTGGGAGAAGAGTAAATAATACTCCTAGATTGGTGCTCTTTAAGACCAAGAGCTACATCGCCGCTTACCATCACATGGAATCATAGACAAGCACTTGTCATTTCTTATTAAAATAATCTCTGTTCTGGTTTGAAAGATGTTGTGGCTATTTAAATCACTTGAGTAACAAGGTGCAACATATTATCCCTGAAAATGACATGACAAGATATTAGGATTGTTATGAGGATGTGTGTCAGTGTCAGGTGAACTATAGGATCGATTTGTCAAATAAAAAAGTTATGTATATATTTTGTTACAGCTCTTCCTGCTTGCTCTATCTGAACATACAAGTAATGAAAATGAAAAAAGGGTACTACAATATCTCTGTAGTAAAGAAGGCTCTATTACTTATAACACATATGTGTTAAACAAGAACTTATGTATATTAGACATATTCCAAATTTTCAAAACATGCAAACCTCCTGTCGAACTATTATTGGTACATCTTCCTAGGCTGTTGCCTCGACCATACTCCATTGTGAATAGTTGTTCTAGAAATCCAAATGAGATGAGAATATGTTTTTCTGTGATGAACATAGGCAATAACAGGAAAGGGCTTGTTACCAGTTCATTAGAAAATATGTTGAATGATAATAGTCTCGAAAACATGATGAAAAATATATCCATTACAAATAAAATTAAAAGTACATTAGAGAATAAAGTTCCTCTTTATATGAGAAATAATATTAATCAGTTTAGTTTTCCCGAGAATTCTGCAATACCTATGATTCTGATCGGCCCTGGTACTGGAGTTGCACCTTACATAGGTTTCCTGGAGAGTTTGGAGGAGAATAAAAATAACCAAAGTATGGTTTGGCTATTTTATGGATGTAGAAATCCGAATTTAGATTATATCTATGAAGAGGAGATGCAACATTTTATTGACAAATTTGTTTTAACTAAACTGTCTGTAGCATTCTCCAGATTGGAGAACTATGAAGATAAATATGTACAGGTTATTATATATATAGTTTTATCCATCACAAGTTAATATCTGATCCCAGTTTCACATGTGACAATGAGGTTATGGATGGTGAAGTGTACACAGATAGATTATTCTGGCTCAATTATGTCTAGAAGACAGCAAAGTTTAAATAGCATCAGATTTTCTATCTGAGGGTGGTAGTAAAGCTTTGCAAAATTCTTACCACCAATCAAACTCTTTAATAAGTGACTTAGAACAGAACCAGGATTTGTTATAAGATTAACAGTCATTCACTGTGAAGTCGTTACTAATAATATTATTTCAGGATTCAATATTGCGTAATGGTGCAGAAATGTCGAAGGTGCTCAAAGAGGGTGGAGTTGTGTATATATGCGGTGATGTTAAAACAATGGCCATTCAGGTCAAGGACTGTTTAGTGAAATGTTTAGTTGATTTTGGGGACTGTACACGGGATGACGCCGAAGAATTCATCTGTGATATGCAAAAAGAAAGAAGATATCTGGTTGATTCATGGAATTAAATTTTTATTATCCATGCGAGTCTTTTTTTTTTAGACATTTGCTACCATTACAGAAGTCCACAAAATACGCCAGCACAATCTTTCTAATATTGGACATTATATTCAGTAAACACATTTTTTTATAATAAAAAGTTAATGCTTCACGACCCACTATTTTAAGTGTGATGATTCCACCTGATGTTAAGTGGTGATGTGATATGTGGTGGTAAAATGCACTAACCTAGTAACAGCCTATTCACCCTTTTTTTTTTAAAGACACTGCGTCGTGTTTCGACGGGAACACTGACCTCGGCAAGTCGTTCCACTCCTTTGCTGTTCTTATCATGGAGCAAGCTAAACCGCTTTGTAAACTGGGAATGTTTACCACGAAAGGATAGTGAATATTGACGTCACATTTACGCAGTATGTGTAACTAAAAATAATAGCTCGGGAACTTAATCCGAGACCTGCATTTATAAGGCAAACGACTGACTGCTGCGTCAGAGGTAAATTCGGCCATAGGTGCATTAACATTACTGTATTAGTTTGACAGACAGTATTAGTATTTTCTCTAAGATTAGGAGACGTGATAGCTTAGTAATTTTATACGCGGTATTGTCTCCAAAAGGCGCCGGTTCGATTCCCATACAACTTTGATTAAAGGAAAACATTGCGAGGGAACCGATGTATTCCAGTATCCAGCTTCCGTGGACATGGAGCATTCAACTTAGTGCGGTAGATACACAGCTTGGACTCCTATCGTGAGAAGGCGGAGTCCCACTACTGGGAACATTAAATGCGTACTTTCTGGTTAGAGCTGTGATAGAAGTCGGTATAAAAACACAAATACTTTTATAAAAATAATTTAATAGGCAAATCTCTAATACGTAGTAAAATGTTCAAAAAAGTCATTGGTGTATACAAACTTACAATTAGACGCTCCACACGTTATCGCAATTCTTCGTTGTGCTGCAGTAATCATCACTGCCATTAATTACATGCATTAATCTTACTACCGTACAGTAACAAACATATTTATCAAATGCAGGCACTCTTGGCATAGGCTAAACACTCCTTCGCGGTTGTTCCTAAAGGAGATCCCGTTACCTCTCCAATCCCTGGGGGCGACCAACATAGGGGTATTAATGGTGGGTAAAAATCTCCA
Organism: Ornithoptera priamus; assembly: GCA_029034505.1. Lineage (NCBI taxonomy): Eukaryota > Metazoa > Arthropoda > Insecta > Lepidoptera > Papilionidae > Ornithoptera > Ornithoptera priamus. The sequence goes on along the minus strand of JARDWD010000219.1, from coordinate 1,626,426 downwards.
CCAAACCCCACCACCTAGAAGACAGGATATCCTTACCCGGATTTCTCTTCGCCAACAAAAGTATAAAGCTCCAAACCTAATAGTTAAAATTAACTGGAATTTTACAGTTAATTAGACTATAAAAGTAATAGTTAATTATTTGTTTAATCTTTACTGAAGTGGTTTAATGGCTTCGGGAAAAGTTTAAATTTAATGGTAATATTTTCATACAAGTTTAATTTATTTAATTAGAGTAGTTTTGTATATGTTGATAAAATTAGATGATATTGATTTAACCAAAGTCTGACATTGACTTATTAAAACCCATCAAGACACGAACCAGGTGGAGTCGACGGGTTAGCAGCTAATATATGGTGATGATTGATGGATAAAAGATGGAGAATGCTTAAGGTTGTCATCCCAAAGAGTGGTGGTTCTAATTGCATTTTAAAGTCGCGATCTTAAAGTGAAATTGGTATAATTGAAATATAGAAAGTAAACCCTGCAGGAAGACAGTAAAGGATAGCGCTGAGGTCATGCATGTATTAGAAGGTGTTTTAAAGGGGCTTTGGAATTAGGAGTTTTAAGGGCGGGAGCTCGCTCGATAAGCAACCCTGGGGACGACAGGAAATGTAAAGTGGTCTCGTATTTCCAGTAGTATAGTATAGGTGCTTGAGCTTAGCTCTATATTGGGATGTTCGTGTCACCTATGCACCAGTCTGTTTTGACAGTTTCGGGGATTACTACTGATGCAATGAAAGCGATCACCAAAAGAGTTTCAGTTAGTAGAATTACTAGAAAACTCCGACTATCAATCGGAAGTAGGATATCTTTGGATGGTTTCCTCCTACACCAAAAAAACGGTGTGTATTCCCGCGGTCAGATTACCTCTGATAAGATGCAGGTCGGATATTAATACGAACTCAAGCGCGCGTAGTTTCTCACGTAGCTTTGTAACAGACAATAGCCTTTTTGCCACTTAAATACTTAATGCGATAGAGAAAAAAAAAGAATATTTCAGACACTAGTAAAGTCAGAATACAGTCTTATTATTACCTTAAACTAGAAGTTTCATAGAAAATAGCGGAATAACCTAAAAATTACTACGCGATAGGAGTATTAAAGATAAATGGTCGGTCATCGTTTCGGGAATGTGCTGAAGGTGTCGTTGTGTTAGTAAAATTAACTGGATCGTAGTTAGATCTGAGCCGACGTATGCGGGAACATGCCAGTAACCTTTGCATTTGTACGAAAATATATAATAATGTATAACGTTATACAAAAATAAATTTTTTGGTAGGATTGTATACAAGAAGATAATAATGCCACTTAGTACTAACTTAACAGACTAGCTACGGGTATATGTACATACGTTGTTTTTTTTTTTTTGGTAAAATAAACATGACGTAACGATCTTAACTACCGCAAGTATTATTCATGCAAAGATATACTTATATACCTCACTGAAATATGTTTGTATGAAGATAGTGATTGAATACATAATAGATAAATGATCTTATCCCAGTCCCAACAGTGGGAACATAAAAGGAACTTGAAATATGATGGTAGCTTTATTCAGTAGTTTCAATTGACTGATATGATAATATATTCAGCTGGTATTTATCTATGGTGGACGGTCTTAATAGTTATTACTGCAACTCCTAATTTTGTTAAACAATAGTATGTAAACATTACTGTTCCGGTTTGAAGGTCGCTGTTAGCTAGCTAAATAACCGAAGCAACGAAAACTAATCTTTCAAGGCGACGAGTACTTTATGATCGTAATCTTGATGAGGTGCCTTCTTTAAACTGGAATTTGGCGATCAGGTTCACTTTGTGATGCTGTGTATAAAATCTTACCCATCACCACAGATTAAGTGGATGTTTTTTACTGCAAGGTGAACAACCTTCTCTCGAAGCTCCGTTAAGTAAATAAAAAAACATTAGTGAAAGTATATATTCTACTAAAATTTAGTTTTTAGAAAGCGGAAGTAAGAGCGCTAAGGCCTATAAATAACGTCGATATATATGGTGAAAAGATGTATGCTATTGGTGCTATCTGTTGCTGGAGACCGTCTAAGTAGGTATCACAGCAGCGCCTACTGCAGCTGACGAACAGTACTGTGCAGATATTACCGTGTTCCGGTTTGAAGGGCGCTGTAGCTAGTGAAATTACTGGGGGGTAACGAATTTAATATCTTATGTATTAGGACTACGAGCGCAATGTGGTTCTGTATATAACATCTGAACTAACGGTACTTTGTTATGGGCAGAGGCATCACAACTATCAGGTGAACGTTTCGTTGCTACCTTGAATAAAAAAATGCTGCAGTGCCGGCCATGAATACTGTCAATACAAGGTCTAGCAAACACGACCACCTTGCATTTGAGACAATTACCTCGTTAAAGCGTCATCGAGGTAATATGCGCAGTTTGAACCGTGATGAGGATTCTGTCAAAAATTTATACTGAATTTTGAAATTTCTTATTATATAAAATATCTATTGTGTAATCTTAATAAGGATATACATATATTTCCAGTAAAGCTGAAATAAGAATAACTATATTCTGCTGTGTTATTGTGTGACTCGACTTGATGTTACTGTGACTTGTGAACCACTGCCGAGGTTCCCATCGGTGATACACAATACAAATTAAATATTGATAATTGTATGATTTTTGGCATCACAGTGTTGTTCACAAGATATGTAAAGAATGTTTGGAAAGCTCTGTTTTATGTAACAATTACCGGACTGCTAAAATATATACTCTGTGGTTTTAAAGTGCCTAGTGTAATATAACAATAACATTACAATCAATGGGACTTCATTGAGGTTAAGTTTTAGTCATTAGTAGTTAAAAATACTTATTAATGTTCATGTAATATTATCTTTGCAGGAATAATCTTTAACTTTTGTTAAACTTAATTTTGGACAGAGCGCAAATACCCTTAAGTAACTAAGAATACAATCAAGCATTCTTAACACTAAATTTAGAATAAATTCAAACCTATACAAATAATTATGGCATACCATTGTACATAAAATAATCAAACTATTTCAATACCATTATGGAAGTAGTGTAGTACAAAGTGATGTAAAAATATTCATATCAAGAGCTGATAGCATATCAGCGCGCAGTGATAACATTCAATTCTACAGAGCGTACCCTCTGTTAAAAATAAAATCTAACGACAAATTAAATTAGACTAGTGAATTAAATCATCAATATTCATACAATCGCCAATATATATCATTAATCACAATAAGAAGAAAATTAATACCATTTATCAACAGTGATCATTCGTGTATGTTATAATAACTTTGTTGTTATTAACGCTATTTAAATTACAGATAAGAAATAAGTTTTTGGAAAGATTTTATTAAACAATTCTATAACTCATGAATATGAGTAAAATTATTAATAAAATATCTATTCAACAGCATGCATCCGGTAAAAATTTAATAATTTACATATACATTGTATAAATGGTAAATTTTAAAATATTTCTTTGATGCAGTCTTATTGTGCAAATGACCAGATAATAACTTTAATAAAAATGTAAGCCTTTCATTGGCACTTAATTATACACGGACAGATATTATGTTCCCAAGCACTCCACCGCAGCTTAACTTACAGTATTGTCAACTTATGCTTCATTGAATTAATTCAGTTCCTCTTCAAAGTTCATATTAGTACTACGAAAAGAATGTTAATGTGTAAATAGATAAGGAATCATAATAGACGAACACAAATTGATAATCCAGTGACAGCTGTATGATTGATGAAAAAGAAAATTAATTTACCGATTGGTAACTTAGTCGTAGCTTTTGTGAAGAATCCTTTGCGCGGCTTTGATTAGCGGTGTCAGAGTCTTCAATTCCATTGCACATTCGAGGAACGGATGATCAAGTAGCTCGTCAGCTGTCGCTCTTAAATCAACATCAACCTGCAGACACTTGTCTAAAAAGTCCTGAAAAGCTGGCGAAAGGGATTCCCATCGCGGTATCTTAGGTCGTCCGACTGCCGCTATTAAGTATAAAGCGCGGAGCGGAGTCTCTTTCATATATGGAGGTTCACCTTCAATCATTTCTATAGCCATTATGCCCAATGACCAAACATCCACCTTCTTACCATACTGTTTTCTTGTTACCACTTCTGGCGCCATCCAATAAGGAGTGCCGACCATCGTTTGTCTCTTTTCATCACCAACAATGTTAGCGCAGAATCCAAAATCTGTCACCTTGACGGTACCATCCATACCCAACAATACATTATCAGATTTAATGTCTCTATGAATAGTCCCTTTTGAATGTAAGAAGGCAACTGCTTGAAGTGTTTCACGGCACACAGCTGCAATTTGTCCTTCTTTCATAACCACCTCAGTGACAACATCTGTTAATGAGCCTCCATCAAGTAACTCCATAGCAACCCATAGATGGTCATAACTCAAAAACGCATCAAGGAAATTTACTAGATTTTTGTGATGAAACCCTTTAAGGACATTGATTTCATTGAGTATGAGATCTTTTTTGGATTGTTTTGTTAGATCAATATCTTTGATAGCCACTCTGGAATTGTCCTTACTGTCTATAGCGATGAACACAACACCTGTGGAAGAATTATACACAATGATATATTTTGCTAAATGTGTTTGCTTAAGTTTGAAAAACATACTTAGCAACCTTATTCGAACAGTAAGGCAAAAATGACTGGCTACTTTGTTTTATTGAGTGAGACCAATTAATTCAATTGCTCGTATTCAAGAACACAGGATGTCTTCAAATCAGATAAGATCAATTAAAATGTAATTACCAATTCAATATGAAATTACATTGTGATATTTAATGATAACCATTTATTATTTAGATGTAAAAATAGTTAATAGCAAATTTAATTTTAAAACAATTTTAGTGCTTTATTAAACAATTTTATGATTTTTATTTACAGCCATTTTACACAAAAGTTAATAAATAATTTATTCTTAAATAACTTAATAGTGTGCAGAATATCACTGCACAATTATGAGATTGCTACCACAGATAGATGCATATATACATATATATGCATACAATACTATATTGTGCTCATTGCGTAGAGACATTCACATTTATAAAACACACTTAACACAATTCTTCCAACACTTATCTTAGCAAGGTCTTCACAACCATGGCATATAAAATTTTTTATCCAAGCAATTTTTTCTTGAGAGTACTTCTAAACTATATATTTTTAATCAATACTGTGAAGGAATCCCGTTGTTGAAATCATTACAATACTAAACCAAAATACAGTATAGGAATATACCAATAATATGATAAATTTAGTTACCCATAAATATGATAAAATTTAAAACATAGTAAATATTACCTGAAGCACCAGCACCAAGTTGCTTGATTCTCTCAAATCTTACATAAGGATCATCTTTATTACATATTCTCTTCAACTCTTCATAAACTTCTTCATCAGTGAGAGCAGCATTCATCATTTCCTTTTTTCTTAATATAGGACTTTCCTCTGATTCATTTCCTATCAATGTCAAATCCTGAACTACAGCTGTCAGATCCATCATTGCATCTTTTTTCTTCATGCTATGTTTATTTGGAGCCGCAGGCATTGTTTGTCTCTGGGTGAGCTTATCATTTGGTGCAACATCTTCCTCGCTACTCTGACCAATGGACAAATCGGAGTCTTGACTTTGGTGAGCATTTTTCTTATCTAACAGCTTCTCTATCTCTAAATCTTCTTCTGTGATTGCTTCTTCAGTCACAAAAGGTTTGAATGGTTCATCTTGTGCTTTTTCTTTTTTAATGGTGTACATATGGAACTTGACGGCCTGTATGGCCGCATCTGGATTCTCATTTTGTTCGGCTGGTGTAATTTGCGTATTTAAAAGTCTCAACCACGACGCTGGTAGACCTTCCAACATGCCTGTCTCCGAGTTCTTACTTACATGGATGTGCTGTTTGACGTTTGTGGGCATTCCGATCTCTGTCGCCCTTTCATCCTTATTATGTTGCTTTTTATAAAACAGCTTCCTTAACACCCCGCGACCAGACATTGTTAGTATTTTTTAACACTTCACAAAGAACTAAGCCATCGCACTACACTATATTCGCGAATGGAAAACTACATTTCACAGTTTGGAATATATAAATTAAATCTAATTAAGTATCGTCAAGATAGGAGTGGCTAATCGCGGACGGACAGACTTGTAGGCAGAAGACAGACTTTATCACCTGTCAAAATTATACCAGAAAAAAATTGCAATCCGTTATACGCTGTTGATAAATCCTTGTTACCAAAAATATTATATTTTTCATACATAATATTGAAGTGCTGCTTTTTTAATTGTATTTATAATTTATATTTAGGTACTGATGTATTATTGGTTAAGATTTATTAATAATAAAAATACTTAAATACTTAAAGTCTTAATAACAAGCAGATGGGTAAGAGGAACGCAAATATTTTTTGTGCGACTGGCGTACATGCTGATAAAACGGAATTTTGGATGATTCATTCATAGCACGTCATGAAATTCAATAAAAACAAATATCGATAAGTTGAAAGACAATATGACAATAGTCAAATCGTTAATTAATTACTTTACATTTATTGTATACCCTGACGTCTTTAATTTGGCGTATTACCTAACATAAATTGTAATTTAAGATATATAATGTTATTATATTGAAATATGTTCAGAGCCATTGTATTATTATCCTGTAAATTGACTTTAAATTTTCCTTGTAGTTAAACAAATAATGTTTTAATCATAACCATCAAAGAGGGTATACTGAGGCAAAACAGATACAGAGAGAACGCTAAAAATAGATGTTTCTGAGATTATTTAGTTATGAAAGTGAATAAGTGGAGAAATGAAATAAAAAAAATCATCAATAAGTTATAGCCATTTATGCTATGATAATAATATTCAAGGCTGTAATTTAATATTTTACTTTTTAAATAAACTGTAGAACAACTATTGTATATAAGTAATTGTAAAATTGATTAACGTAAAACGTTAAAGTATTTGAAATATTCCAGGATAAAATTATTCTTATATGTATTTTTTTTAAATTGTAGCCAATGTATGAGTCCTCATAGCTCTCGTCTATGAGGACTCTCAACTTGGTTCAAACTCAATCTTTTTCTGTTGTTTTAATATTCATTTTCTCTGCGCTCATTATTATCTATTACAGAAAATATTCCTTCCTGATCAATATCCTGCGCGACCGGTCCAATGCCACCTGCATTCAAATTCCCTGCGACCTTCACCACCGTGGCGTACGTCCCACAATACATTCTTAAACAAGTTCTTTTAAATAAATGTACAACAAAGGTTATTTGCTATACAATTATTTCTACAGGGACATGACCTGTTCACAATAAATTTTAATTAGTTTGATTGAATAAAAAAAAGGAATTTATTTGCTTGGCAAATGCAGCTGTTAACTGCTTGCCCACACCGACCTTCGAGTCGATTTTTATGGTAGTATTATTTTCGAGATCCTCCGAATCCTTCTTATTAGTTACTACCATTATATTGCCGAACTGCTGTCATTTTTCTAATATAAAACGACTGTCAACATATAAGAACCTTGATGAACGATGAAGCATGCTTAGCAATATCACAATGAATGAAACTCATAAGCTTATTATAGAAAAAAAAATTTTGTGATTTTAGGTCATGATTTATGTATTCACACGCGTTAGTGATAGGCTAGATTTAATTCATTTCAGTATCCCCACACGTCTAAACCGCAATTAGCTCCGTGTCGGTTGCGGAGTATGTAATATGATCTTATAATGTTTCTTAACGCCTTTGAGAAATCTCTGTGCTTTTGAGAAGTTTTTTTAAATAAGCTTATGTATACAATAGTTTATATCATATCGACGGTCTGGTTAGAATTTAAATTAAACATCACTTTGTTTTCGAAGTAAATGCAATTAATTCAATAAGACGAAAGCAGTTCTTGGAATATGTTGGCTACATTATGGTTTAGAAAACATGTGTAATTATCAAAACAACATTCACCTTGTTGTTCACTATAGTTCACTTTCTAAGATAGTACGAGCTATACGTCTCGAAGAGGTTCAAGTTCGAGGTTCGAGTTTCCGGTAAAGTGGACAACTGGAACTTCTCTAGTATACTGGAAAAATGATGTTTTTCTCTATGTGATAAAAGGCCTCGACTTCAGGCAGTGCGAACATTAAGAAGACTGTTTACTAATGATTAATATTCCTGTAAGACTTATGCATGGTTTTAATATTTTTAACTAGTTTATATTTAAATGTTTAGAACGATAACAACATTTTGTACAATTCTCTTATTACTATAATATCTACTGCTATCTCGTATACTCTATTATTTTTAATGCTATTTATGAGTTGTTTTTACTTATTTGGTTTGCACAATGATCATGGTAGCGTAACGAAACAATTTCTCTGTAAGGACGGTAGCTTTGAATTTTAATGTAATCAGTTAATCTTAATGATCATTTTACTTTTTGTACCGAAACACGCTCAAAACATTTGGTTTCGATACAGTACTCCATCAGACTTTCCTGGAGATGATACCACGATATCTATATTTTTTTTGTATTTTGTTTTTGTGTCAATATAATCTTTATTCAACTATATCATTAAATAATTAATTATTTATATTATTGTTGTTTTTTAATTATTAGTGTAATTTTGTGTCATAGAGTGTTGAATAGTGTGTTTATATTCAATCAATTCATTGCCACATATAATTGAATAAAATGTGATCATTTTGTGATAAGCTATTGTAGTTAAAAGAACTGCAGAAATATTTATGCACGCAGAAATTTACTTTGTTAAGTATGAGGAATTAAAAAAATAGTTAAATTTCTACAATATTACTAGATTTATTAACGCAGGTGGAAAGAGTTTTAAAATTTTATGATTTACCAGTGGTGGATATGTTGCCGCCAAACATTACTGTGTTCCGATTTGAAATGCGCTGTAGCTAGCAGAATTACTGTGTTAAGGAGATTTAAAGTTTTATGCATTAAGGTGCCGCAACGAGGTGCTGTGTATTTCTGAACTAGCTCTCGTCGCTTAGTAGTATAAAAAAATGATCTATTTTTATTTTTAGAAAGAATATAGTGTTAATGAATTATGTACAAGATTATTGGATATTTTGATCAGTTCAAAAAAATTGTTAGGATAGTTATATGAAACAAAATACCAGGGTATTGTTATAGTCATTAGTATTGCTTAAATTTGAAATGGGGCTGATGTTGATTAGTAAATATGAACGTTTATGACATTGGGTGTACCTTATTAGTGAAAATAGGCCAGATGAGCTTAAATATTTCATTGCTGAATGACGCGCGCGTTTATGTGGTGCGCCGGCAGGGCGGCGTCCCGCCCACTGAAACTCAGTCTCGACGTCCACTCCGCGCGGTCCGCCTGTCGTCCTCCGCGCCGGCAAACGAAAATAACTCTTAACACTGACAAATTATCAACACCACGATTGTGAAAATTCACGCCATTCTTGTCGCCATTTTGTTTGTCGAATTTATTTCGTAGCGGGTACGACGAAACGCGATACGTGAGCCGGTTCGAAATTTAAAAATTGTGCGTTTCGGATACACAGTGTAACATTGTGTTCTAATTAAAGGATTAAGAAGGAGATTCTTGTCATCAAGGTAACTTTTTTTTTTAATTAAAAATTATCTAATTTTTCACGTGATCAATATTAGTTTTGCTTTTTAGTTTCATTAAGTTATGTCGTTAAAAATGATTATTACGAATAATTTTACTGGTGGTAAGTCAAACAGCATTGTGCAAACATTACTGTGTTCAGATTTGAACAGTACTGTAGCTCGTGTAATTACTGGGAAAAGGAGACTCGACAGTGTAAACATAAAAACATAGTGTATATCATCCTAGCTATTCTGAGCAGACGTATCACTACCATCATGTGAACGTCGTGGTCGTTTCGTCGCCTAATTAAATAAAAAAAATGGTCATTAAGCCGCTAATTCAACAATATCTGATGAGTTGTATCAGTCCGTTAAATAACTAATATAATCATACTTTATCATGGAACATGTAATTATTGTGTAAATTTTAAGAGAAAATTGATGATTAACAGGAACAAAAGTTTTATATGTCGTCGTAATTTTGTGTTTGTGATGGTATTAGTATTTTCTATTATATTTTTACTATTCCTGCCCGCCTACATTGCTATAGCAACCTTACATTCCAACCTACTCGTTACCAATATTGTTTACTTGTTGAATCCGGCACACGTCGTTTAATACGAATCAAGCTTCTTCCAACAAAAGCTTAATTTTTTTTTTATGTTAGAACTAATGAATCTTCAAAAGAAGTACCTTTCTATATTGCGAAAGGGTTATAATAGCATTTCTGCCTACTAAAATTCCTTTGATGGTTGCCCTCAGTGCATTACATGGGCTACGGGTCTCTAATTGAACATAACGGTACCTCTCTTCATCATGCCCAACCACTTTAGCAGGAAGATACGTAGCTGTACTTAGGACCAATTTTATATCTATTTATTTTTTTAACAAATAAAGCGATGGGATGAGACTTTCGCCTGATGATACACCTGCCCATAACAACGTGGCGCTAGTTAGGATGATATATACTAGACCACATTGCGCTCGTCAGCTAAGACGTATGATGAGACTCATTAACCCAATAATTACACTATCTACAGTGCCCTTCAAACTGGAACACAGTGTCGCTTGTACAGTACTCTCAGGCAGCAGAAATAGCTGCTGCAGTGGTCCCACTTAAACGGTCTCCGGCTACAGAGAACTACCACCAGTGCAACTTCTTGAACTATTAAATTATGCTACTGCAAATATGTGTAAAGTCGATTTTTGGTCTTCCACTAGCGATGATTGCTTTTGGCTTTAATTCGAAATATAAGACCTTTATAATCTAGAAAGTTTAGGGGTTACGTTGGTCTCATCTTAATTGCGTGAGACTTAGGTATAATTTCAGCTTTGCTGTCTATTATTTTAATAAGTATAAAGATCTATCATAGGTATAAAGTTTGATAAAATTTTTTAGTCTCTACTGTTTTAATAGATACACTCTTAATAAATATTATGTATTGTAGACGATTACTTGTTTTCTGTAGTATAATTTTAAGAGACGGGTCCTCTTACGTAGAAGCAACGGAATTCCTTAGCGGTTAATAAACTTGTTCGTCTCGAGAAGTAGTCCAAGATTTAGAACTAATCTTTAGTGTTAATCTCTAGCACTAACCTGTTTTTTAAACTATGATGCAGTCGTGGTTATATTTTAAACTTTATGAATGTGTTTAGTCATATATTTCTCAACGTAAATGCCTAGTTTATCTTTACTGTGGCTGTTTAATATCTAATTAATATATCTTTACATTTGCCACGCGAGTATGTCGTGTGTAAGCTATTTGTTTTTGTTCAAGTATCATTGTATATATCGCGATTTTCCATGCTATTAAACAGATACAGTGAGATATTGGTCTGAAAAAAATTAGCGCAGCACAAATTTCTTTGGACGCGACTGTGCGTAAAACTGGGACGACATTAAACAGTTTCTACGGCGAACTCGAAATCAATTTCGTGGGGCATTGGAGCATGTGCCGTGTATTTTCGTTACGTCTTCTACTTAAAGTATATTAACATTTCGTTTTAAACTTGAGCTTACATACAACATTAAATATCATATTAGATTTGAATATTTGTTCCTTTTTAAATAGAAACGTCTTCACTGTCATCTAATCTAAGCGAATGTTAAGTTTATGTTAAACATTACTGTTTGATTTTAATCTCTATAATGATGAACGGTCACTGAAATGTATTAAAGTCTAGTGCTAATACTAGTATTAAACTGGTAGTATATCCTTGTCGATGGAGACCATCAAAACCAGTGCAGCTCCTATTCCTACCGCCAAACAGTAGTGTATAAACATTATTGTGTTCCGGTTTCAAGGGCATTGTAGCTAATGAAATTACTGGGGTAAAGAGACTGTTCGAGGCGTCGAGCATAATATGGTGATGTGTGCATCTTAATTAGCACCAAGTTGTTATGGATAGGCACTTATCATTAAGTGAACGTCCCGTTCGTCTCGTTACATCAAATAAAAAAAGGTCATTGTAGTTACTACTTCTGTCTCACCTCATTCTTTCGTATAGTTTTTGGATTTTAACTGAAGGAAACTACTCAATGTTCAGTCACGCCCTTGTTAAAAAGATTTATACTTTGTTCGTCAATAATAATAAATAGAGAAAACTAGTAGGTTTTTAGGACATGTTTGTCAATTTTAAACAAGATTTGCGTGTTTTCAGAAATTACATACGTTATTGGTTACTATTATTCTTGGTACATATGCAGATTAAGTCGTTACATTGTTGAACACGCGATAACTATAATTATTTTTCTATCTATTTTTGCATAATATGTCGGAATTTATAATAAAACTTGTTGTATATACATTCTCATGATGATTAATCAATAAACAATGTAAATTTTTTCGTTTATTACATCTTTTAACCTTAATTTCTGCGTTATTAGGAATATTCTCACGTGCGGAAAACAATGTTCAGTTCATCAAACGCAATACATAGCTGTAATAATGAAGGTTACATTTAAAATATTCGTTGCACATTAATAATATTATGTTATTGCTTAGTTCATCCATTTTTAGCACACTTAATTGGTAACATAGCGTGCTGCTCCATCAGCTCTATCTATGCTATAACTGCCTAATGAACATTGTCTACGTAGTAACTGTTCAAACCATTTTCAACATTTAAATTGACTCTTGCATAAGAGGAAAAGAATAAACTTCATGTAACATTTTCAATCTTTTCCTATATTTTTATTAAGTGTTAATGGTATTAGAAATAAACTAGCTGTTCCTCGCCCCCCATTTGGGGAAAAATTTTGTAAAATTCTTAGGTGACCTATACTCGGCAAAAGGAATATTCCTACCAAATTCCAAGTCAGCGAGCCTTATGATTTCAGATATATCTTGATGAGTCTCTATACAGAGGGAGATTTTTTATGCGTGTATATATATATATATATAAAGATTAGTAACGTAAAAAATAGTAGCATCCGAATAACGTGAAAAGAAAAACATCAAAGGAATGATGTATGTTATATGTCATATAGTGGCGGATGTTAATAAAGTCACAACGTGTGATGTGCCTGAAGTAGATAACCTGTTTATCAAACGAAATTACTTCACTATAGATTTTTAAGATCGGAATTATAATTTTGTTTTCATTGTCAATAATTTGACGACAATTTAACATGATGTTAAGAAAAAATGGGGCCGAAGACTGTGAGCTCCCGAATACTCTTGCTCTGATACAAGCAGTCGAAATAGGAATTCAGGAATCGTGATACTGGATATGCGGTTAACGAAGATGTACAAACAACAAATTCGAATTGAAACGAAAAAAAATTTTAAAGATTTATTTATTTCTACAAATTTTACAGACCTCTGGATTCCTCATTAGCCAATGGCTGTGTCGAGGAAACCCAGGACACAAAACTTCCTGTAACATTTTCATTTTATTTGGCAGCAACTGTTACCTCACTAGTATGAATTGTACTATATACATATTTATGTTTATATATATTAAATATACAATATACATATATATATTTTGTATTAATTATAGGCAATACACTACAAAGAATATATATATAATTGAGGATTGTCAAGTTATATTGATAATTTTATTTAAAGGAGTTAACCTTTGACGTCAACGCGGTAGCATTCGGCTATGGAAGCTGATAAGTTTGGCTTTCAGCCATTATATTTCAGTGAGAGAATGAAGGTCATCCGATATTAGCGGTGACGTATTCAAATTTGGCTTCCCGAAATGTGAATATTTTGTTCAGATTGTTTATGTGTGTCCACGCGGGGGATATTCTTAGATTGAAATTAGAAAAAAGTTTGATGGAAACTTTTAAGCAATAAATGGAGTATCGCATGTTTTAAACGGAGTAAAGAGAATTATGAGTCCATATAATGCAAGTATATGAAATATAAATGTAAGGTTTGATTTGTGTAAGAATTAGCATTTTTATTGAAGAAAATAACCGGAATTTATTTAGAGACTGTCGCTTTGTACGAAACCAGGTTTCCATCAACATACAAAGGAATTTGATGGTTTGGTTATATTACTAAAATATATATTTCCTACTCCACTTTTTCGGCCAAAAGATTATGCAGAAATATAGTTAAAGTTATGGGTTTACTACCCTTACTAATGGCGAATTTGATCTGGTGACCAGATTTTTACCCTGAAACGGAATGCATCTGGCATTAATATAGTACATTCTTATTTGTATATTTGTTCCATTTCTTTCGTTGTATTTATGCATACGTGTTTTCGTTTAGTATCTATCATTGGTATTTAAGATATGCACCTGGACAGAAACCGAAGAAGAAAGACTTTCTATTCCGGATGTAACCCTAATACTGAACACGATCCGCAGATATGATGGATCGATCTCGAAGAGAAATATTCTGTTTAACAAGCAAGTACTGATTCTTTAATGTTGGTTATTCATTCTAAACATTGAGAGAGGTAATTGAACTCGCCAGATATCTGAGTGGATTGTTTACGTTGTTGCGTTGTCTAGTACAGCGCTTCCTTAAAGGTCAATAAATACAGGGTGAAAGGTAATAGGTGTAAAAGATTTGGTGGGCTAAAGTATAGCTTCTATTCTATCTATGTATGGACTACGTCATCCAAAAACAATGGTTTCGGAGATTTAATTTTTTAAATAATTTTCAAAAAATTCCGATTTTCTAGGAAAAAATTCGATGACTTTATTTCTTACTTATTTTTACACAATTTTAATGTAATAGTTATTGTTTAATTATTGTTTTATTAAATTAAATTAACAATCATCACTTGAGGCTAAAACTTTTAAATTAGGTTCTTTGAAAGTTGTGACAGTAAAAAATAAAGCGTCATACTTACATTTTTATTTAATCTTAAAATAAAATAATATTTATAAAAAATACGTATAAAGCAAGTAAATAAGTTTCTGATTTCAATAATTATCCGACAAGGTATAAGAAAGTACTAAAGTTTCTAAAATTTAGAAAAAAAACACTTGTAATAAAACTAAGTAACATGAAATATCAAACTGTAGAGACTCCTAAAATTGAACGCCGCGTCGCCTCTTAATTTGCCCTTTTGTTTTTGTTGTAACACGTGTGAGCGTTTTTTATTAATATATATAATTAATTTAAATGTTACTCAAACTGACGGTCACGGTTCCTGATACAAGCACGAATTTTTTTTCTTAAGTCAGATCGAGTGACTCGCCCTGTCAGCTGTTCTCTTATTGTGTCAGCAGCGGCGATGATGCGTGATTTGATATCCTCTAACGAGTTAATTGGTGTCGTGTACACTAAAGATTTCACATAACCCCGTAAGTAATAATTGCAAAGCATTAAATCAGGACACCTTACGGGTCACGGTGTTCCGCCTCGGCCAATCCATCGCTGAGGGAATGTAGTGTCTAACCACTGTCCAACGCCGAGACGAAAATGGGCGGGACAACCGTCATGCTGGAACACCACTTCTCTTCTGGTTTCCAATGATGTACCCTTCTAGATAGTTAAATTACGGATACGAACTATACTTTAGCTCCTTCAGATCTTTTACATTTATTACCTGTCACCCTGTACATAACTAACAAGACAATCATATTTTGTTGATGGTTCATTTTAGGCGCGCATTTTTGACAAAACTTGTCTTTGGCATGTAAATCGATTTTAATTAAACAGAATCTTCCATAGACATACGTTCGTTATTTTTGCGTGACACGTCGTTAGAGTACTAATATATTTTATGTCGTGATGGTCCTCAGTGTTATATACATTATCATAAAAAATGAAGCTCTATAGAATTCGAAAAGGTCCAGCTTCAGACTTTTTTTCCATACGAATGTTTATTTTTAAATTTTTACGAGTACACTCTCTTTGTTCTCATAAACTTTTATAAAGAAACGGCAACAAGGAATTTCGAATAGAGTTACGAGTTTATGTGTAATATATAAATATGCCTTTATGGTCTTTAAACCTTTGACTATTTTATTAAGGAAAGAAGATAAAAAATAAAGTTAAGAAATTTAATTCTTTCTTAGAGAATTGAATGTTGTAGCAATAATTTTACGTCACATTCGCAATTTATACGTGTTACGTGTGGTACTGTTACTCGACTCGAGAAATTTTTTTTCCTCTCAAATCACCACATTTTGAGACTACATGGAAACTACGTAGTGTGTGATGTAGTGATCATATAGACGAACATGTAGTCGCATGCGACGGGTTAAATTAAGTATTGTATGTGTGCCGCACGAACATATGTATGAATCAGCATTACAATCATCGGGAGTGTCACGGATATTTTTGGAGAGTGGAAAATGGCTGGATAGGGTTTGACCTATCTGAGCGGGTATATTACTACAAATATTATTAGTAATGGTTTACTTATAAGGATTTATCTTTATGTAAAAGAAGGGTCTGTGTCCCAGTAACAGAAACATTAAAAGTTAATAGCATAAAGATCTAGAATAACTTTAGCATCATTTCAGACTAGCTGTTTCCTGCCTGATTGGTTGGCCGTAAAACCTTAGTAACTTCCTTTGGGGCAGGAATTTTGTAAAATCCATTCTTAGCCGACCTCTAAATGGCAGAAGCAATATTTCTATCAAATTTTGAGTACTCACGTCTAATAGTTTGGAGACTTCATGATGAGTCAATAAATTTCTAGATATCTGCTTTATATATAATTTGGAAAGTGTTCATCTAAAAAATTGTGTTCTCGTAAATATCCTCATTACGTTCATTGAGGACTTGTTATTAATATATATATATATAACATAAATAGCTCATGTTCCCAATGTTGAAACACTCATTTTCCTCACTAAAATTATTCAAGTGCGTGTTGCTACTGTAACGTGTTGTTTATTCAGAGGAATCTGATCTATAAAGTTGCGAAATGTATTGCGAGAAATTCTTCCAAATTTAGTACAGAACTATCACCGCTTCATGATGATATATGTGACAGTTCATACTGAATATACAACAAAGGATTTTTTCCTGTTTAGGTCAACAGCATTTTATATAGGTAGTAACTACTGTATACCACGTTATCTTTAGTGTACCATCATCATCAAAAATATACTCTAGGTTAGTAATTAACAGAAAAGTGTACTATGTTATACTTTAAGTTTTTTTATTGTTAACTCGTTAGGTTTCGTAAAGTCGACGACAACTCGAATGAGTCACGGAAGTTTAGGGTGAGGGTTGTGTGTAATGTGGCCGGAAGTCTTTTAAAAAGGGGACAAAGGAAAATATCGTATTATCGCTAACATTTATGACTGGGAATATGATTTTGTCAATGCAGTAGTTGTGGACTGGGATATACTGAAATGGCGAGGTTGGACCATATAGATATGTAAAGTAAGAGTGTATACACTTTTGGCTCTAAAATTTATTGTTATTTCTTACACAATCCCAATACTAATATATAACATATAAAGAACTCTCCACTCCTACTGCTGAAATTTGGTGCTTTTATATACAAGGACAGTCAAGGCTTACTTATCCAATTATATAAAGGTCGAAATTCACATTTTTTACTTGAAATCAGAATATGTAGTTTGTAAAATATTTTGTATTAGTTATGATATTATTTCATTACAGATAGATTTCCTGAAATCCTTAAATGTAATTGTTGTAGGACCATCGTATCATTTCTCATGTATTACAATACAGTCACATTGGGCTCGTCATCTTCCAATTGCTGGGATTGTATCGGGGCGTTCAGCCATTTCAAATAGCATCGCCGCGAATTGGGACCGTGTGTTGATCAGGTCGGTTTAGGGACGTTAACTTATCACTTTTATTTATTTTTTATATGTCCAGCAGAGGACGTCTGTCAGCTGATAATGATGAATGAGTTCATGTGCATTCACAATAGCAATGACAGATATTGTCTTAAAACCCTTAGTGGGTTTGTCATGACATTACTTTCTCTTACAAGTTACAAGCTACATGTCTAAAAGTGCCGTTACATATATACTATGTGTGCTTATTTAACTGCTATGTAGTTAGTCAAAAAACGTTTTTTTTTATACAGTCTTATTTTACTATAGGAGAGTGTTGCACAACGATCGATGTGGTCACATGCCTCAAATACTTTCTTTTTACCCTGATCTGTCTTTACCGAGTGTTGTAACGTTCTCGGTTTGTTATATATTTATTTGTATGTATATTGTGTAAACAAGTTATTATTTGTCGTGTTTTTTGTTTTACCTTACCTACTGTATTAGATGAATCCATTTGTGGTTATTGTACACTGGACTGATCAATGACCGTAATTTTAAGTGGTATTAAGTGTAAATGGTCCGACGATCTGATGAGTCGCGGGAAGCCGCTGGACGCGGGCAACGCTGGACCGATCCTTGTGGGGATCTTTGGGAGAGGTCTATGTCCAACAGTGGACGTTTACCGGCTAATGAAGAAGTCTAAATGAGGCCGCAGATGATGAAGCGTGCTCGCTTAGAATACTTTGCTCGTAATGTTAAACTGTTAACCAATTTTGCTTTTGTGCTGTGTGATGATCTTTGGCAATAATTAAAGAGGTTGATTGAAGCCGGTCACCTTTGAAATTAGTATTAACCATTAGGTTATTGCCGTTTTAAGCGGGAGATAGCAACCCTGGGTGCGTGGGCTGCTGTTCGCACTTAATGGGCACAATTGGGAGCGTCCTTTGCCAACTCGCTTCCTTATGACGTTGAACTTAATACGGGCACTCCGATACGTTAAGGACTTATTATAAAAATGATAATACCTATGTTTTTGTACATACAATGTTTCTAGCCAACGACGAAATATCGGTTCCCAGTTTGTAATAAAAAAAGAGAAACTAAGAAGAGAGACACATAGATCTCATATAACTTTAAAGAAATTGATACGATATATGAAGTTGATGTTAAAAAAATATATAGATTATGAATCTTTTAATATATTTAAAACCTTTGTGATATTTCAAGAATTCTTTTATGGTCTGTATAATATATATAGTATATAATATCTCGAAGTGTATAAGCCCATACTGCAAAAATTTACTTCATATAGATTAAAAAAATTAAAACCACTATTATCACGTGGTATTAAGTGACGGTAAGGTGTATGTGTCGCAAATTCTATATAAAAGCAACGAGTGCAATATCTTGTGTAAATTTTCGGATTTTTGATACGTTGGGAGCGATATGGATACTGTGGTATGCTATATATACCGAATATCATCATGTAAATCGTTGACCGGTATTATCGATTTTTTAAATGATAAAATACATAGTTATTTGATTTTAGGTTAGCTGATGTTTTCATTAAGAGTGACAGTTTATTTGTGGGCGTTTGTAATGGATTAATTGCTTTATTGCGGTATTGTAAAGCACTGTAGCTAATGAAATTTTACTAATTGTAGCGCTCAGTTACTGGGCTAACGAGGTATTAAAATTGCTCAAGCTCAAGCATTCTGAAGCAGGAATGCAAAAACTAATTATAACTGAGGTACTTCTTGACTCTATCAAATAGCTAATGGTTTAGTTTATAACATTTACTCCAAAGTTGACGCAAACAGTAGTTGAATATAAAATCGTTTTTTTAAGGTTATCATTTCAGAAATAACCTAAAAAGTTTGCCGCCATTTAAAGTGATACAACGTGGACGCGATTCGGTTCATTCGAAATGATCTGAAACTAACGCATGCGAGTTATTTCTGTAACGCACTGCAACCGGTCGCCTTGTTAACACTTTCAAAACTGCTTCCGAATATTTCATAAGGTTTTAAAGTACTGATGATTAATTCCAAATGTATTTCAGTCTAGTATTTATTAATTTAACCTC
Source organism: Ornithoptera priamus (assembly GCA_029034505.1). Classification (NCBI taxonomy): domain Eukaryota; kingdom Metazoa; phylum Arthropoda; class Insecta; order Lepidoptera; family Papilionidae; genus Ornithoptera; species Ornithoptera priamus. The sequence goes on along the minus strand of JARDWD010000219.1, from coordinate 1,606,502 downwards.
TACACTTTTAGTTGTAACAGTCTTTGTGCGGTTGAGTTGTGATGCAGTTGAAGCATTTTTGCATCAGCTTTACCTGGCAACAGCTCTTCTTTGCTAAATATTACCGTTAGTATAGCAATATTTCTGGCTAACGGTGGTTTAGTTAAAAATATAAATATTATACATAATGGTTTGTAATGCATAATTACTATGTTAACAATAGGTATGCTCTTAGGTCACGATGTTATAATAATCTACTAACAATCATCGCATCATTGTTATAGGTGTTGCCTAAAAACGGACGATCTACGCGATTCTTTGTTTTGATGTATAAAAGTAGTTAATACAAATGATCTGATTCCAGTACTTAAAATATGCTATTTTTTCCTGTTTACAAGATGAATTAGAACATCTTCACCGAATCGGGTAAGAAATTTTACCACGTTAACTGTTACAGTATATGTAAAGCCGTTAGATCTATTTGTTGTAACCTCAGTTTTGGGTAACACAATAAAGTTTTTTTTTAACTATTTCAGTGAGTGGATGGTAACTTCGTTTAACAATATACTCTCCTCCTAATCCGAATATCAAATATAAAGAGTACGGCAAGTACTCTCCAAAGAGAGGTCTACGTTTGGTAGCAATGTTATCGAATCTATTAATATATGAGGTGTTTTATATCTACCACAGTACATAGGAGCGTATGTCTCCTGTTATTTATAACAGGGACTCGCCCGAACTAATAATAAAACTAAGACACATAAATACGTTGTCAACGGACAGTTAACAAGTTATATCTATCGTAAATTGATTAGAAACAACACTTTTGCTTTGTTCTCGCCGTGGAAGTTATCTTTTTAACTGACAACTGAGAGGAGGTTATACTTTTTATGCGTGACAAGGTATAACTTTTTACAGACTTCTACGATTTTAGTATTTTCGTTAAAGATTACTGTAGCTGTCAAAGAGATACTGATATTATAATTTATTTTTATATAAAAACTTTTTCGGACGTTAGGTTTGATGTACTTGTACATCATTAAAAATTTATAACATTATACAATAGAATGAAACAATAATGTTAGTAACAATTAAAAAACTGTTTACTTTCATATACTTACTATAAGTTTTTCTTAAAAATATGATATATTTAATGATAGGTATGAAAAAACAATTTACTTAAGTGTATTATCGCAGTTTTATCAAAAGTTATTACTTAGGTTTCTTAATCTTCACACTTCAAATGCGATAGATATTGATTGATGATTGATAGCTTTAATACTACTTAATATTAATTTTATAGGATACTGGAAAATATTAAGCCCTTTTTCGTATATTATTTTGCTGTAATGATATTAAATTTGACGCAGTATAAGATTATAAAGAGAAGAAACATATCAATAGTTATAAAAATTCTATTCCTTATGCGTTGAATTGATTCAAAATCAACACTAACAGATGATGAATTAATACAACAGATAAATTCAATACAAAACTGCTTTATTACATATGTGTATGCCACATAAATGTTGCTGTTTTAAATATGATGTAAAATACATGTATTATAGATACATTATCAGTAATAGGCAATTATGAAACCTAATTAGTGGGCGTAGCAATCCCTTGTGAGATACATGTGGGTTTAACATTTACATTATTAATAAATCATCTGTCATAAATGTACTCGTACAGGTAGTTAGAAATTAAAAAGTTGTGACAGCAAACAATTAAAGAGTGACATTTGTACGTTTCAGATTCCTCAACTGAAGGCACTTCGAACAAAAAACGGCTCGAAGCGATCCGTACAATTGTACGAGGCGAAAGACCGCGGACGCTCGGGACTTACCCGAAAATACGAGTCGGTGACGTCACCATGGCGTCCACCGACACATCGACCTCCAGCCAGTCTCCCGTCGCACTAGAAGAGCACAAGCGGACCGTCGACGAAGCGTTTCTCAACAGACTGAAAGCCCTCGTCGAGCGGTTAAGGCTTGACAACACAAACCTGAAGAAAGCACTCGACGTCGAGCGGAGCGAAGTTCGAGCGATGAAGGCCCGACACGAGAGCACGTTGAGAAACTTAAAGACTGAATACAAAAAGAAAGAGGAGTTCCTAGAGAAACAACTAAGATCAGTATCAAAGCCAGAGAAGGTGGAAGAGTATCAGTTAGTTAGCAATAAAATTGTCGAATTGAAACGTTTAGCGACAGAGATTCAGTCTTTGAAATCAGCGAACAGGGGTCTACAAGAGAAACTTAAGGTAACCTCCATTACTTCAATAAAACTGAAATGTTACTGTAATCGTAGCACCCTATGGACCGACGTTGAGTTGTTTGATTAGATAAAAGCTCACAACGATAATGTAAGTTGTAGTTAATTAATGATGTTACACCTCTTTGTTATCTATATCATCAGCCGATAGACATCTACTGCTGGACAAAGGCTTTACCCAAAGTTCTACTCGTTTGTAGTTCATATGGGATATTCGGGCCATATCCCACCACGCTAGCCCAGTGTAAGGCTCTGACTTCCAGTGTAGGAGCCAGAGCCTCGTTTGATGATTAGCAAGGTGCACCACGAGCAGGTGAGGTTGGCTTGGTTCTCTGAGTTGTTTTGCAGGAACCTTTGCACCCCATTCTTTATATATGTCATATATTTAAGGACTATATTAAAAATTATGACTATTAAGTGCAAATTTGCGAAGGGTTATGAAAATGAGTTCTTTACAAGATGGAGATTATAGGGATTTAAGGTTGACTTTATTTTGTTGACTATATAATTTTACATCACCAAAAATCCTTAAAAAGTACTAATATTTATTTTTTATATTTATTTTCCCATGTTATTCGAGCCTCAGTATGTCAATTACTTCGTGCTTTACTAATACTAATAATTTATTGTGAACTAAATAGACAGTTTAATATAAACTGTTACTGTGGTGAATACCTATATATACTTAAGCCTAATAATAATATCTGTTATGATATTGGAAAAAAATTATAATTTACTTTTAGTTCAGTAATTATAAATTATTCACATGCAGTAGCGATTCACAAGAATGCATAGTAGTCTACTTTTATATAAATTTTTCACCATTTTCTTTAACATGATTTATTAGAAAATCATAATCAATTTAATGTTCAAGTAACTTAACTATTTCTTAAAACATAACTAAAAGCTTCCAAATCTCTATGGTTTGAAGTGAAGTTTTTCTGTTTATCGCAATGCTATTGGGATGTTGTATTTAAGACTGATGTAATAAAAAAATATCTCACAGCCGAATGAAACAACACTGAGTAAAACACCTACAAACAGAACTACGAATATCTCTCTCACATTCTCTTCGTTAAGAGGTTTCCTCACTTTATTGTCCTCGCCGTAGAGAGATTTTGTCTTGCTCTGATACAAAGTGAAGTCTTCAGATTTTGTCCAGTATTGAAGTATACCGCCTTGATTCAGATGATGAAGAATTTTATTCAGTTTCGGTAAGTAGGGACTACCATATCTAAGCCCGTACACTATAGAACACGGTACCGGACACTCTTCGACGGTATGAAACAATGGTCTTCCGTCGACTATGTTCGATTGCTGTCTGCTTATATACTGAGCATCCGACTTTCTTAACAAAATAGCGTATTGGAACTGTCTTTTAACTATGGCTTTCTTTATTTTAGCATCGTTGAACACTTCAATTCTTTTGGATATGATATTGTTGTACTCGGCGGGAAGACTTCTATTGTAAATTCTTAAGTGTCGGTTGTGCACAGCAAATGTCAAATTTGTTTCAAGTAACTCTGATAATGTGTTTATGTCCGGCTTATATCTTGGATAGGCTATTGCCGATGTTATTATGCCCTGCAACAATGATACGGTAAATATGTAAACAAACTTGTATTAAAATAAGGAAGAAACAACTTATATTTTATCTTAAATTACATTTTACTTACATTGTATCTCTGACACAACTCAGTTTGTGTCTATATACCACCGTATTGTCGTTGTCAGTTTGAGATTTAACAATATATGTACTACTAATCCAATAATAATAACTTCTCTATTAGCATATGCCTGAGCTAAATTATTAGCTCTGTAGTCTGACAAATGATTAGCACTCTACATTATCAGTGAATAGGTAAACATGAGCGTTACTTACATCAACAGCGCAGTCGACCACCAAGGAATAGATCATTATCAGGAAAACGACTATACGAAATATCGGACCCGCAAATTTCATATCCACAGTTTGCCTTATAAAACATTTTATCAAATCTACAACTGTCGATGAAGTGTTACGTCTGTCACATAAATCCCAAACACGCATTTCTACTCCCCTTACAACTAGAGCTATAGTAATGAAGAATATGACGTTGAAAATGCAGAGTAATAGCATATCAGCGGATATGAGCTTCAGAGTCGTCGTAAAAGTCGATTGCTTTAATGATTTCTTGATTAAGAAGCACAGCTCATCTTGGACTAATGGATATGTTGTATCTATATATCCGTAATAAGTGTTCTTAAGGATTCGTGAACTCAATTCCAAATCCGTGTAGCCATCCATCAAATCTGCAGTCACCCCAGTAGCTGTTCCGTTCCACAGTAAGTCGCCGACGGTGTTGCCGTCGCGTGGTGTCAGCGGCTTGCATGTGGCGTTCAGGAATCGCATTATCGTCTCCGCAAGTCTAGAGTTGCAGTAAATCGGTGCACTATCATCTGATGCGTAGATTTTCTTGAACACACTTAATCGTAACTCTCTACCAAATAGATCATTGTATTGTTGTGTCAGCAGGCGGCTGATATCTTCTACATCAGTTATGTCCTTTATTTCGTTACTAAAAGGATTGTAAGTGTACATCCTTAGTCGATCAGAGTACAGCACCATGATAGAGTTAGTAATGCTTCGACTTAAGAGGAGGTGGAAATGAGACTTCATGGTGTAAAAGAAATAACTATCCATTTCGACCGGTGTGTTGATGATGAATATTACGGTGCTCCTTGGTTTGAAAACTCCAGTTCTTATGAGGGCTTCTATCACAAATTCGCTACCGTCTAGCGACAGCTCATTCGACGTCACCAAGTAAGCAGTCGCACCGTGTCTGTTGATCCTCGGCTTGACTTTAGTTTTATTCGCAGCAGGGCAACCGTTCAGAAGCATAACTGGATATCCATATCCGTAATTCTCTGTGTACTTGAGGATTCGGTTCTCAAAGTACGTGAAATCGCAAAAGGTTATCGTGAAGAACCATTGCTTGAAAGCGTTGAAGATCTTATTGACCACTTCGGACGCGTATTCCGCTTTGGAATACGTTTGATTGTGGTATGAGAAAACTTCCTTGTACAGTGCGCATTCTGGATTAACAGAGACGGAAGTATGAATTAGTGTGATTATAAAAACTGTTAACAGTAACATCGCAAAAGGGTTGACTGCGGGGAGAACTAATATCGTACTGCGAAGTGGAAGGGCTTTTAGCCAGCTTCGTGTGGAGTGAATCATTAAAGAATGATGGCTTCAATAAAGCTATGTCAATTACTGAGGCAAAAGATAATATTGGTTCCGTTTAAATTGTGTACACATTGACACTGACTTTGTTTACATTGTCATGTTGGAATAATGAAAATCAAACAAAACTTATTTTACTAGAGACGAGATTTTAACGATTTTCAGTTTTTTGTAAATTTATATCTACTGTAAAATATGCATGTTATATAGAGTTTAAGTAATAATAAACTTTAATTTAAACAATAAATTAATTTGTATTTTGTATGACAAACAATAGCTAGAATAGTAAGTGCGTAAAATCAGTGCCGATAATATTTGGGTAAGAAATATGTGTAACTAGCTGTTCTCCGTTAGCTTTGTTGTCCATAAGACACCTGCAACTCCCTTGTCATGATTTCCACTTACGAGAAAGTATAGACTCATCATGATATCTTTGGAACAGTAAGGCCTACTAGAGACTTGAATTTGGTAGAAATATTCCTTTTGCCGAGTATAGGTCAGCTAATTTATCGAAACGATACCTCTAAAATGGGATGTAGAGGTATTACTGCCAACAAAGCAGGTGGGGTACAGTTACCATAAAATAAAATGTAAATGATGTTTACTATTTATCATATTATTGCGTAAGTTCGCGTTTAGCGACATGGATCAGGAATATTGTTTTGTATGTGTGACATTTAGAATGAATTTGTTTTCCCTTTTTATTTTTTAACATGATCACATTGTTCTGTCAGGTGGCGCAGGCGGCGGAGTGCGCGCGCGCAGCGGAACTTCGCGCTCAGTGCGCGAAGCATGCAGCACTGGAGCAGGCTGCGAGGAGAGACGCGCGTGCACAGTGCCATAAATTGGTATGTATGTACAACCAGATTAGCACTAAGTTGTGTTAAAAAAACATCTGTGTAATTAAACAGTTTAATGTAGAACTTAAAGAGCCCTGATTTAGGAAAAACCGGCCACTCGTATTTTATTACCTAACTAGCTGTTTCCACCCGCTTGGCTGGCTGTAACAACACCGCAAATTCTTTTGGCGGTGACATTTTGTAAAATCCGTTCTAAAGTGACCCATACTCTACAAAACGAATATTCCTACCAAATTTCAAGTCCCAAGGGCATTGTAGTTTCAAAGATATCATGATGAATCTCTACTTAAGTGGAATTATCTTAGATATAGATTAATTAGAGTTTGTGGAACATGTCCACAAATAAACTTGGTTAAAGGATTTTTAATCGGAATATTATCATTACATACATCGGCATTTGAATAAAAATTTATTAAAATTTAAAATTAATTAAATTTAAATAAACAAATAACTTTTATTGTCTTCAAATTACTCAAATTTCAATAATATATAAAATTAATAATATGGACCTATAGAGGTTTGTGCGTTTAATCGCTCCTCCGCCATATACACACATGCGACAACCTTAAGACACTCCCTTTATTGCTCGGCGGTTAATAAACCATAATCAATTCAAGAAAAGAGTTACAATACGCCCAGTGTGTAAAAAAAGACGACTAAAGAATAACTTTATAAAAAAGGCAGCAGTTTTTCCTAAACCGTTAATAGAACAATTCGCCTACCAACCCATAGATTAAGAGTGACGATTACGGCATAAACACCTCCTGGGGAAATGTACATTTAGCTGCGGTTTTCAATAAGTTGAAATCACGATGAAAATGAAATGAAGGCCTTAAGTATTTATGATATAAAAGGCAGTGGCAGCGCCTGGAAATTTTTATTAGCAATTGTACTAGTTGTTTAATTGCCGATATCATTTCCGTGTATATTAGAAGGATTATAAACTTTGTTGGCGGTAAGTTTCCGTCGCCGAATTCCGTTTAAGTGATTTACAACAACGTTTATTTCTGCTGCCAAACAGTAATGAGCAAACATTACTGTATTTCGGTATGAAAGGCGTTGTATCTAGTGAAATTACTGAGGTAATGTTCATATAGTCCTAGTAAACGCCAACTTGTTTTGCATAGGCGTATCATTCATAGTGACGAATAAGAAAAAATCCAAAAGGAAATTACGATTCTAATATCCAAATATATCTATCATAGAGAATATAACTTTGACCCTTTGCAATCAGTGTTAGCTGAAACAATTTTTTTAATTTATGTATAGGGGTATTTTGTGGTGATTACAAGAGACAAGTCCTAGCAGTGGACGTTTATGATGGTGACGCGAGATGATAGTATTACCATCAAACTTGGGTAGTGAAACGGTTCTTGTTTACAATATAACTTTCTTTGTGAATTATTATTATTGAATATTCTCTGATCTTACGGATATTGTTATTATATAGCTACGACGTTTTTCTCTATTTTTCTTCATGACAATAAGTGATTGTTTTTATTAATTTATATGTGTGTATGTATTGTTCTCAGCTGGAGGAAATCAAATCGAAAGAGCGTGTTATTATACAGCTGAGGCGAGAGGCGGCGCGAGCGGCGGCCTCCCAGAATGAACAGGTAACCGCTTATGTTTTATAACGCAGAAATATATATAGCTAGTTCATAGAATATTACATATATTGGTTAATATAAAATTTGTTTACCACCCATTTATACAATCCACTTAATTATTTGATCTTTCACTAGAAGTACAAGCTTAGTTCGGATTGAATCGGGAAATATTCGAACCCATGTCCCTACCGCAGTAACAAACTGAGCTATCGTCGTTTTGTCAAGTTTTTATATTCTCATGTTGTAATTTTGAAGATAATCATATCAGGTGTTTATATCTTAAATCATGTTTTACTGTTTCCGGTGATTGACGGGGCACTTCACGATTTCTGTGAATTGACGCATACCCTCACGCTTGATGCCATCGCTATAAATTGTTAGAATGATAAATATTCAATTAGACGTGTTTTAGGTTTGAATCCTTGTTCTATTTAGATGTTGATTTATGGAGATCCTCTTGGAAGGGCGTTGAGTAGTCGTTACAAATAGGCACAGTAAGTAGTGTAGTAGTGTAAAGATATTTAACGGTGTTAGGGGTCCCGCACAACAACTTACGGGACCCAAGCCTACTCGTGGTGTACCCTGCTAATCAACAAACGAGGCTTTGGTACCCACCTACTCGCATTGGGCCAGCCATGGGCCAGGAAAATAGCCTAAATCTCTGCCTAAGGACTCTTACAAATGACGGCCCCTAGTGTCCGGCGGTACCGGAGGCCATACTGACTGTGGACCGATTGATGTAGAGATCTATCGGCTGATGATGATATTTAAGAACTTTACTGGCAGTACGTTTGTTGCCGAATACTCTCTGCAGGTATCACTGCTACACGATTTCTTTTGCAAAACAAATATGTTCAAACATTACTATGTTCCGGTTTAAATGTTATGTGGTTAGTGAAGTTACTGATGGTAACGAGGCTATATATGTTATCACACGATGAGCTCAGTAGTTCTATATAAATATACTATAGCCAGTGCTTCATTGTTATAGAAAGATAAATAGGCTGCCATTTGGTGAATATCTCGTCATATAATTCTTTTAAAAACTAAAGCTGTCTTTCTAATAATAAGTTTTATCCTATCAGGTTTTTTTTTACTTTGAAGTAATTTAAATATCACTTCAAATTATTTATCAAAACTTTAATGGTAATAAGTTAATCGTAGTATTTTATCAGGTCTTATAAGTATATTTCAACAAACTGGTACATGCAATAAAAGAGTAATCTACAAAATCACAACACCGTTTTTTACTCGACGCAAGTAATATTATGCTGGTAAAATAAGACTGGAGGAAGTATTGGGTTACTGTAAGAAGGCATCTCAAAACAAAGAAAAAAGCACGCTAATAACCAAGAATCCAAAACACGAAACGAGACCCGAGCGTGTGAACTTGCCTTAGGCGGCCGTACTACGGAGCATGGGGGCAATTTTGTAGGAAACTTGAATCCGATTTAAGATAAAGCTACTGTCACATTACATCCATTAATATAGTATTAATAGAATCTGCCTTATAGTCTCGGACTATCACTACTAAACGTCATCCCACGTAACCTTGTCTCATCCCAAATAAAAGAAGAGCGATAAGTGAATATGTAATGTAAACTAGTCTGAGAAGAGATGCATGATAGATAAGAACGACACAAATGTAACGGAAGCTGGATTAAAGATAAAAGGTACGAAAGAGGATAAATATAAAGAAAGAAAAATTTATTAATAATAAAAAACACGCATGATAAGCATTAAAAAAAAACTTTGTCCTCCCCCCATAAACAAGGATATTTTTTGAAGACTTGATGCCAATGATAGTAACGATATGCTGTAATAGCCTAATGGATTAGGGTGCATCCAGCAGGTAGAAGTTCGATTATTCTTGAAGAAGCGAAAAGCTTAGATAAAGCAACATAAGAAGCTTTATTATAGTAACATTATTATAATTTTTTATTAAGTTGCAATCCTATTAATATTGAAAAACTTTAAATAGAAAATGATTTGGTAGTTTAGTTCTTATTTAGTCTTTAGTATACGAATAAACATCGTTAGTCAACAAAGACAGAGGTCGGCAACCAATGATCCACGGTTCACCAATTATTATACATTATGTTTTAGTTATTTTACTTCCATAACTAAAATGAATGTTTAAGTTAGTCAAAATAAAGTATACATGTCATCATCATTATCATCATCAGGCGATAGATGTCTACTGCTGGACATGGACTTCTTTCAAAGATCTCCTCCACACCGATCGGTCCCACGGCGCTTATAATTAACAGCTTCTGATATCCAGAGATTTGTTATCTAAATCTCATCACAAATCTCCAAAACTATTAGATGTAAAAACTCAAAATTTGGCAGAGATATTATATATTAGATATTATATTGCTGCTGCCATTTAGAATATTTATTAGAGATTGAAAACGGATTTAACAAAATTCTTCCCCCCCCAAAAAAGAGTTGCGAGGGTGATACGGCTAGCAAAGCGGGCGGGGAACAGCTAGTATTTAAATATAGTATAATATATCCGAACAAACCTTTAGTTAATAATTGTACTCTGGTTAACGTTAGGGTTTAAGGTTACATTAAGTAATTACTTGTAATATGTTTTGTCAATAATGGTAAAAGAGTAACGCAGCTTCAACGGTGCAGTGTGTTATTACCCTTATAACCGCCTGTGGTCTCGTATCTGTGGACTTTAAAAATTATCTTTGCAATTAAGTTGAGAATTCAAGTGATGCAATGATATACACTGCAACGTGTTGTGGTCTATAAATACTTAAGATGTTAAGTCTCGTTTCCGCAGTAATTTCACTATCTACAACGCCCTTCATACCAGAACACAGTGATATTTGTACATTACTATTCGGTGGCGGATATAGTACCATTTTTTTAATCAACGAAGCGACGAGACAAACTGGACGTTCTGATGGTAAATATTATATATATATATATATATATAATACATTTATATATGTATATATGACTATAATAACGTGGTGCTAGTTAGAATGTTATACACTGCATCACATTGATCTCGTCGTCTTGACTAATAAGATGTTGAATTTCGTTATCTCAATAATTACACTAGCAACAGTTTCCTTCAAACCGGAACACAGTAATGTTTGGCAGCGGAAATAGGTGCTACGGTGGTACCTCCCTAGAAGGTCTTCTGCAAAGGAGGTATTACATGCAAGTGCTGTTTTATAGATTATATAAAAATGGTGGTGCATGATTTTTTTTTTTTAATTCCGAAGCGAATGGTGGTCACACAAAAAATGTAATAATGTGCACGAAGTCCCAGCGAGAAGTTGGTCTTTATATAAATAAAGGAGGACTCCCGCTGGCGGCTGGTTAAAGTTAACGCAAACGATGGCAGTTAAGATAACTCGTCCTTTCTTTGTTTATATTTTATAACTTTTAGTTAAAACCCGTTTATGTTTAAACATTCTACGAGTACACAGCGTCAAAGTTATTACATTTAACTATATATAAATAAAATTAAAACATCTGTTTGTGACGTAAGAGTGACTGATCATTTTGCGTGGGAAATCTTCGAAAAGACACTCTGCCTTCTGGGGAGAAGTCGTGTCAAGTATCACGAGATTTTTACGCACTAAAACTTCCTCGCTGATCACCTTCGGCGTTTGGAGAGGTTACAAGATCTCAGTTCGGAATACAAGCACGGATCTAAGGAGACCTAAGCCAACCTCACCTCCTGGTGGTGTACCCTGCTAATCAACAAACAAGGTTGTGGCACCCACCAACTCGCATTGGCCTAGACGTAGTGGGCTAATGGCCCATATCACCTCTATATATACTACTACAAACTTGGGAATTTTTGGGGTTGGTCTATGTTCAGCAGTGGACGCCTATCGGCTGATGATGATGATTGTTTATGTGATATTGTCAAAAAGATATTATTAGTTTCTGTCTGTGTGGTTTGGGTAATATTCAAAATGATTAGATAAACGTGTAGTTAATTCTTCTTGAATTGCGAAGTAGCTTAGTAGTCATGGTGGTCACCGGCGGTGAAGTGAACAGGAACTTACTGTCGCTGCGGTTGTGGAGTCGAAGCGATGAGGATTGTTGGGCCTTTATCCTATTCTCCATCATAATCTCCATGTGCACTTGAAATGCTGATAAGGCCGCCGTGATGTGTCGAAGGTGGAATATTGAGAGATTGAAGCAAATCTGACATAAGCTACCTTTGTTCCCGCAAGATCAGATATGCGACGGCATTTCTCTCAAATAGAGCAAAAAAAAGATATATAGCCCATGTTGTGGTCACCGTCGTTCATCTTAGAGAGCTACAATTATCTTGTTTTGCTTTTATTTTCTTTTTATTTATGATATATTTTCCTTTTACCTTTATTGCGTTGTAAGTTAATCATAAAGTTTCGTTCTGTCTACAAAATCGAAGTATTTAAAGGCAGGTCACCAGAACGTGGGAGGCGTTCCTGATGAGACAGGAAAATTTGAGACCGAAACACGGAAGGATAAATTAATTTAGCATTGAGATAAATAGATCACAAGGTTATATACATTTCTTTCAATCAGTGACGCCTTTGTTAAAATGTCAAATAACATTCCCTTTGTTTTAGGGATTTAATTATAAGCGCACCTTCGGCACAATACATTAACTTACTAATTTATATATATGTGTATGAAACATGTGACAACAATGAAACATAATAAACTTATTGACCTGGAAACCTGACTATTTGAAGCGAAACGATATGTAGATGGTTATAAGCTATTTATATTTTGAATTTCATAGATTCTTCATCATTTTGTTTCTAATTAACTTATGTAAATATTTTCATTTGGTATTATTTAACAGTTGATATAGAAAATCATCTATGGTGGCGGTTGCTCTCAAGGAATATTTCAGATAAATTTCTAGTCTAATTTTATATTACGGCTAGCTAAGCCGGCGATAAATAGGTAGTTAAATTGTAAAGCTAGATTTTATTTTCATTAATCCGTGTATATAAAACCTTTAATAATCTTATTCATATGCAGCTTAAGTGTGTGTCAGTTTGTTGCGTAACAGTGTCAGTCAATGGAGTGAAGTTCGCGCGGAATTCAAATAGTCCTTACACACTGATACCATGCATGTAATTATCATTCTTAAATTCAATTTTCATAACAATTAAACATTGATAATAATAAGATTTTATATGTAAAACAGCTGTTTATATACACACATACATTTTTACTGATTTTCACAACAATTAGTAATAATTATAAGATTGTTTATAAACTAAATATTCACTGATTTAATTCAGATTCCACAACAAATAATATTAGAACAGCAGTCATTTCTCTTGACCGCTCGGCTTTTACTAATCATTACTATAAACAAATAAGTCCTTATTACAATAGTAAGTTATTTTAATTTCGCAGTACATCATGAATTATTATTATTAATTAATGAGTTGGTTAGCTATTTTTAAGTATTATTCGGTACTCTATTTAAATAAAACACGTGAAGCTTCAAACTCGATTGGATATAATACACTGATTGTGACTTTGTTATCACCATTGTGTAAGGTTAACGGTTCGTGTATTGAATTACGAGACGTTGTACCGATTTGTTGTGTGTTGTACGAGTACAGTAATCGTTCGTTACGTCGTACTTATTATAGAAACTTACGATGAAGTAAGGGAGACTTCATGACATATAGGAGTCCTCTACCAATCAACTTTTGGTAGTGATGTGTTGTTGTATATATAGATAAACATTTATGAAGTGATATAAAATATAGAACAAATGTTTATATTTGTAATAAATATGTAAAAATACTAGTTAGTATACATAAGCGAATACCCAAATTATTTAATATCATTGAAAGTGATAGCCTCGGTTTGAGATAACGCTTGAAGAGATTTAGATTACTTTACTCACCAGTAGTGTGTAAACATTATTGTAATCCAGTTTGAAGGCTATTGTAGCTAGTGAAATTACTGAGGTAACGAGACTTAACACGTTACGTCGCTAAGCGACGAGTACAATGTGATGATGTATATATCATCTTAGCACCACGATGTTGTGGGCGAGAGTATCACTTACCATCAGGTGGATGTCTCGCTTATCTCGTCGCCTCTCTATTTCACTGGAAGAGATCATTTATGGCAATTAAGACATGTGACTTGATCTTTAACTGTATTAACGTTTTTTTTATTTTACGAATTGACGAGATGAACGAGAAGTTCACCTAGTTAGTATGATATATACTGTACCATATTTTTTTCGTCGCATTAAGGTACAAGATGTAGTCTCATTACTTCAACAATTTCACTAGCTACAGCGCCCTTAAAATCGGAACACATTAATGTTTGTACATTATTTTTTGGCGAAAGAAATAGGATCTGCAGCGGTACTTTTTTTGGTTAAATGTGGGGGAAATGCTTGCGCATAACCGTCCTCGCGGGGGCAAGGACAGGTTATGACTCGCACCGACTAAAACTCCCACGATGTTACGCCTCGTCGCTGTATGACAGGGTCACGGGAACACTCTTGCACACATCCGCGACCCAGCCTCTCCCGGCCGCACAACGCAGCCCCACTTCGGGAGGGAGGAAAGACCCTCCTCTTTTCCATCTCTGTAGGGGCACGCCGGAACATACAGCGCGCCCCCTCCTTGGCCTCTTGCAGTCAAATGGGCAACGGATTCCACCGAATCCGTCACCCAGAGGCCATGGCAGCCAAGAGAGAAAACTCTCCCGACTCCCTGCGGCGGATCCGATCTTAGGTCCGCCGCCACCCATTATACGGCCGCGGATGATAGGGAGAGCGGCGCATCGCAATACCGACACTCCTCTCCCTCTGCGACTCCATCTCGGCTGCAAAGGCAACAGATACTAACCAACAGTAGATATTTAAAATAAATATAGTTTAATGGTTTGAGGTAAAGTCTAATGGTTGCGAACGTATAATCGCGAATATTAAAGTTATTAAATTAACTTAATGTCGACTCGTTATAAAACGTTCCCATTATCAAGCGGTTGTGTCGCGGCGGCGCACTTTGGACACTGTGTTTATAGTGAGTGGCAGAGCGAGTCGGCCTGCTGCGCAGTGCGCACGCGCATCCCCCCGTTCGGATTTGAACTCGCCTCACAGCGGCCCGTCTCGTTTGAATTTAACGTTCAAATTCACTGTGCGACTATACCTTAATATCTGTTCATTTAGAGGTGCTGGTTATTTGTGACTGTGTTTCATTATAGTGTTCTAAAGTTTAATTGATTATTAACTGTTGACTGTAACTGTGCAGTGACCGCCCAGTCGTGATCTAACGTACATTTTCCTACCGACTTGCTATTTCGGATTTACTTTCTATTGTTGTAAGTATTCCACATGTTTTATTGTTTCGTACTATAATTATAAGTGAAAGTATTAGTCTGCAAATCGATTAAGCGGCTCTATCACGCATTTTTGTAATTCCTGCTCATTACTTCAAAATGTAACAGTATTTTCAAAAGGTGGTTAAAATACATCTACTCCACTTTCTTCCATTATTATCATTTTCACATAATCCTATTGAAATTACAGATAAAATATTTTATTTTCCCCTAGAACTAAACGGTTATCCGATCAATTAGTTTCACTTTTACTGCAAGTTATGTTTTAATACGAAGATCAGTAATTTTGCTGTAACATCGTGAAAATAAATTTGTATATGTTCATACGTTATATAGTGTGGAGAAACATTCTTTTTTTTTATAGTATAACCTTTACAAACACAAATCTTGGATATTTTTTTTTATTGATTTTATATCTTGAATATTTACAAGAGAGATTTAATTGAAGAGATGTTACATAAATATATAGATATACAAGATGAGTTAATATAAAAAATGTAAATAATATTTATGTCCTTGTTTTTATTGTCTATGAAATTATTTTTCTATATATTTTTAATAGTCGTTTTCTAACATTTATGTTTAATAATTTACATAATTATATTATATATAATTGTTAATATATACTAGCTAATAAGGAGAGTCAAAGAATCTTTAGTCTCCGGAGACAGATGTGTACTGAATTTTTTTTATCGTTTGCTATAATTCATTTATTTTAATTCTGTTGAGTACACAGCAACCCTGGTTTAATGGTCAGCAGCATTAGGTTATCGGCCTTTAATGACTGCTCTCATGTCTTTCTCGTAAAAATATAAACAAAAAGCCAGTATTCATGTGCTGGCAGCGATTTGAATTTTAAGTAAACCAAGTACGTCGATTGCGTATGAAACGTTCGGAACCCATCCGAACAATGTTCTCTAGCGAGAGCATTCATTTCGTATACAAATTAGAAATTTATACAAATTATATTATACCAAAAGTATGAATAAATATATAATACTATACATAAAAATTCTTCAATGTATGTCAACGTGTTCAAGTTTTTAAGTGCGCGACCTACTTTAACAAAGTTTACTTTAATGATCATTAATTTTATTAGGTACTATAGATTAATTAGTAGTTGGTGTATGAACATAAATTGTGATATTAATATTTATGATTAAAATTGGATAAAATAAATACATAAGTGTTTGTATAATTATCATTATTTCAGATTATTCAAGTCATAACACAATTTTACCCAAGTTCTAAAGACTTTGTGTAGTGTACAGGGATGTATTAATTTAACAATATTTAATTGTTTTTGTAATAAATATATAACTGTTTCGTTATCACTGTATCAAAATGATAAGATATAAAGATATTTATTTTACAGCTATGAAATATTTGCTAAATAGTTTCGCAGTTGAAAATTTGATTGCGATATTGACAAGGATATATTTAAATATTCATGAGTACATTTACAATTTAAATAAACCACGATACTTTCACAAATATATTGTACGTTTGTGTTAATAAATAATCTAAACATAACCTCAATTTATAAATGCTAAGGTATAGTTTTTCGAATGTAATAAATCCATGTTGCAGTATTACCTTAAAGGGTAGATACGTTTTAAAACGGTTTTTATCTCCGCCTGATAATTGTAAAAAGAGAAATCAAATTTAAGATCATGTAATACATACTTCTTAAGTCAGTTCATGTTAAATCTATCGATGTATATCATCATCATCAGCCGATGGATATGCTGTGCTGGCTAGAGGCCTTCCTAAAAGATTCCCACCTCAATCGGGTAGAGATTCATATGTGGGACTTTGGGCTATTTCCCATTGATTTATCTTACTATAATTAAATCTATTTTAATATATTTTGTTTACACACAAAATACAGTTTATATTCTTTTATATTCCTATTTTTTTGTAGTGTTTCTCTATAATTTCACTAATAAAATATTGTATATAACTTCAGTCAACTATTGATAGCCGAGAGATTTATTTTAAGGTACATTAGTAACCTTTTTAAATTTATATAATATATGTTATAACATAATAATATATGTTGAAATTTCTGATTAGAAGTAAACCTTGAACTTGTTTTTTTTTTTAATCTAATAAATTAACTCGGATAAATGTAGTTACGCCGACAAATCTCATTTCCTGCGCGTCGAGATCAAGCTATGTTTCCATTACCGCCTGTTTTGCGACGGCAAGTACAAAAACAACGACCGCACATCTCTCGACAAGAATTCCATATAATAAATTACTGTCATTCGGTCGGTCTGTCAGCTCATAAAGAACTTTCTATGCGTCCACGTACCCAGCGCTCGGATGCACCTCTCTTGCTTTAAAGCGCTTTCGTAACTTATTAAGCTATACAGTTTTAAGTTTAAATATAGTATTCTCACTGCCTATAAGCAGAAACGTAACTAATGATCTTTATCTATTAAGATTCTCATTTTATACCTTGTAAGTGATACACTTGCCCATATCAACGTGACGCTAGATAAGATGATATACTCTACACAACATTGTCCTCGTCGCCTTCAGACATAGCTGTTAAATCCTGTTACCCCAGTAATTTCATTAGCTACTACATCTTTCATACCGAAACAGTAATATCTGCGTACTACAGTTTAGTAGCAGAAAAAGTAGCTGCATTGGTACCAACCTAGACGGTATCCGGTAAGAGATCTATTACCAGTCGATGAACAATTGTCTCTAGTTTATCATTATCATAATTTCAGGCTTTACTTTGCCTCTATTTGAACACAAGTAGTACCAATCGACTCTTAGCTCCATCAGTCATTAGTTATTGGAACTATTTTGTTAAGCTTTCAATGTTTTTTTTAAGTAATTTAGGTCTTCTATATTAGCATCATTGTTTTCTATTAAATTATTGGTTATGTTTATGTTTAACAGTACTAAAGAAAAAGGTTTTTATTTAAGTAATACCATATCGTTTTAACAATAAATATAACTGATATTCGACATCATAATTCTGAAGACTAAGCTTCTTCTCTTCCTAACTTGCGACAATGCTGTTAAATTTACGTAACTCCATTGGGATGCTGCATAATGCCGCTGTGTCAAAAATAGACACACCTTATCTTCATTCTTGCATGTCTTTATCATTTAATGTGTGTAATACTTTCATCGGACTAAAAAAAATATTACATCATACCGATAGTGAGATGTTGATTAAATAATTTTGATGTTTACTGCAAACGATATAAAATCTATTATACATTGAACGGTATCGTTACGATAACTGATAACGCTTTCTCTCAAACGTTTAGAATTGATAATCAAAGACGTTTTGTTAAAGAAACGATACGGTAGTTGTAAAATTATGAATTAATATTCATCATCATCAGCCTTTCTGTAGGAACCTCAACTCCATTTCTACCGTCAAATAGTAATATAAAAAAATAATTATGTTCCAGTTTGAATCGCTTTATACCAAATAATATTACTAAAGTATCTGAGTTAACTAATGTCTCAATGTAAGCTATCCTGATATATCTGGAGAGTAACAATTACGAGTTTTTTTGGATACTCCAATATTGGGCTTTTTTAATAGTGGTCTATAATAATCAATAAAAAAACGATTTATTGAAGATAAACGTAAACGTCGATTTGAATAGCTGACGATCTTGAATGACGAGAACTTTCATCCTGTTCTTTATGTCCTGTTGTTGATACGCTGATGTCATCAAACAATAAATTGTTTACATATTAAGTTCTCATCGAAACAATCTCTTAGTGACGATAAATGTAATGTATAGTTTATAAACATTATATCATTACCGTCTGTTTAGTTTTGAGATGACGAGATCATGTTAGTTTTGTTTATTTTCAGGATCGTTATCATGCTCTTTCATAATGCGGTTTTATTCCGCAATTGAATTATTCCTGCGGTTCATTTGTATAATTAAAACGTCTGCCGGCAAGGATGCCTACCTGCCCATCCTCTTCAAATTCATCATTACTATGTGCTCTCTTCAAACTGAAGTTTTGTGATCACAATGAGAGAACCAATTCGTTCCTCAGCTACTCTTTTTAACCGATGGTATTTAAGCTCGCCCCAGTCCTTTCCTCAAACCGTTTTTTCCATTGTCTACAAGGTGCACCTTAGGAACATATAAAGGGATATTTGAAGGTGTGTAATTTTTGCTTCAGAACAGGAAAATGAGATTGGCGACTATGAACTTTTCGTTACGACAACTCTTAACACGACTGATGTAGGATTAAGTAACTTATATACCGTAGACACGAGATATAAGAGAGAGAGAGAGTATTACGTAAATATATCACGATAGTAAAGTATCAAACGATGCGTGATTTTATATTATAAACATTTGAACGCGTCGGCTAGTAACGACTTTCTTTTATAACGAATTTCACCGTTTCATGGCGTCACTTAACGTGAGCTGTAAGAATAAAACATGCAAAAGTCGACTCTATGACAATGTGCGTAAGCTTTGGTCATTTCTTTTTGTTTTCCGCCCATAACGTATGATGTATGTGAGGCTGGAACAACCATAAATAAGTCGACGGCATCATAACGGATTTTTACCGGTGCACGTTAAAAATTATATTTTATGCATTGAATATGTGGAATCATGTTTTGTTGGATAACATCTTGAACATGCAAGTTCAAAAGGGATTGAACAATTATTGTATCCTACGGGGCAACAAAACGTTAATTTGATGATTATGCTTTTTTATAGGAAGGGTAGGCAAACGAGCGAACAGTTCACCTGGTGGAACGTGATCATTGACGCTCCTAGATTGTCGCAACACCAGAGGAGTCACGCTTGCGTTGCCGACTTCCACGGAAATAATATGGTCTTTTCTTGACGGCCGCCATGTCGTATTAGTTCGGAAATACCACTGACAACAACTGTATTCCACAAAGTAATAGTTCGTGGTAAAAAGCTGCACTTAAAACGCATAGTGGATGATCATCAGTCATCTAGAAGATGAAGATGGAGACTCGACGTTGTGTCGTGCACTGCGTTGATGGATAGTAGCGGTTTAGTTCTTCATAGCAAAGTGGAGCTAATTACGTCAACTGCACCACAATGTTTTTTTTTTTCGAAGATTTTAGGGCCTGGTAACCACATTGTGCTTCTCGCCTAGAGAAAAAAAGATGTTGCGACACCTTACCCCGGTAATGGCACTAACAACAACTGTATATAAACCGTTGTAGTTATGTTGGCACAGTAGCACTAATACTGCATATTATATATACTTCACAATTTTTTTATTTTTTGAAAATAATTTTCTCTCTTAAAAAAAAAGTGTTATTAAGGGGCTTTTTAAAGGATCATAATTTTTATGTTTATTTAAAAAAATAAAAAAGATGCTTCGAAAATCAATTTTAAGATTTGGCAGAATGATCTGAAATCCATTGTCTTTAATAACTGCGTTAAAATAAACTTATTGAATCAAAGATGGAGAGTTTCTATACTAGTGTGTTTACATTAAAACTTTTTTTGTTAAGTTTTTTGTTGATTTCTATCGAAGTCAGAGGTGTGCGTAGATTTTTTTTTTAAAACATGTATCTAATTAGTTGGGATGTGTGAATTAGGATGTAGAATCTGGCAAGTAAATAATGCATGGTTAACGTGTCGTGATAAAATCGTGTGACGGAAAATAGGCTGACACCGCGTGTGAAACATTCATTAGCCGGTTTCTCTCCCGACCTCGACACTGTCACGAAACTTTTTCACTAATTAAAAACCATATTTTAATAAACGCCAACTATTCAATTCCTGTGTAATATTATTAAAACTGCTATACAAAAAGAGGTATGTTAGAATTTTAACATATGTTTGTTCGTTTGCAGATCTCAAGGAACTGAAACGTTTTTTTTTGGTGCAGATTCATTTTCATGATTTCTGAATAATATAATGATTTTTTTTCGTCTGCAATAAGTTAACACTTGATCTTCGTTTAACTTGGTGTTAAGTGACAATAAAGCCGTGCCTGTTCGAAATAATCTGTCTCTCACCGACAGTCGGATCAGAGGAATGCCGTAATGGCTGTAGATTTATAATATGAGGGTGTGAACTTTCAATCGTTAGTCAGTAGCTTCTCAATAGCAAACTATACCATTGTTATAATCTGTATGGCTGGAACCGTTCACAGTCGAGCCCTCGACCTCTCACGATAGCCATTGTCTTCCACGGGAATAAAGCGAACGCAAACAATGTTTTTACAATCTTTATTGTCGCTGGATGTGTATTTGCATTGAATGCTTCTGAATGAACTCCTGTGTTATATATACAATAAACATAGCGGTTGAGTTCTATATAGGAAATAATTCATAGCGACATGTATCTTCTTCGTCGGTATCACTCTTGACGGAGTGGTCGTGTTCATCACTTCAGGTGTTGGTCGCAAGTTTCTCAACTCGTCACCACTCTTGTCTGATGGCCGCCTTCCTAGTGCATTCATATAGTGGTAACGATGGTGAGCCATTTACTTTGGAGTTTTAGGTAGGTATATACTGTATATATTTTATTTAGTGTATGGGTGGAATATAAAGTTATTTTTTTTTGTAAAATATATTTGATTAATCAAAGTATGCACCGTTGTTATCTATACACTATTGTCATTTCGTAGGTAGTTCACTGATCCTTTTACTAAAAAAACCATGGGGGCGAGAATCAATAAACTCTTGGAAGGCGGTTTGGACTATAGCATCGAAGTTGAATTTTTTTCCTTGTAAGAAGTTGTCCAAATTCCGGCAAAAATGGTAATCTGTTGAGGCAAGGTCTGGGGAGTACGGTGGATGTTGTAGACATTCCATTTGTAGCATTCATTATTTCACCTAACTTAGTGGTTGTTTTTTGTGCAGTGTCTGGTGGTGGTGTTGCGTTGTCGTGAAGCAGCAGTGGCCTAGAGCGATTGACCAATCTCTGTAGTTTAGCAGCTAGTTCTTCCTTCATAGTTTGCAGTTGCTGACAATAGATATCTGCCGTAATCGTTTGGCCAGATTTTAGAAAGCTGTAGTTAACGACACCGGCGCTAGTCCACCAAATACTCACAAGTAACTTTTTCTGAGTCAATTTTCGTTTAGGGCAAGATTTGGCTGGATCTCCAGGGTTCAGCCATTGCGACGAGCGCTTTCGATTGCCATACAGTATTCACTTTTCATCACAAGTAATGATTCAATTTAAAATCCTTTCATCATTGTGTCGGTTGAGCAAAGTAACACAGCAGCAGCAGTCGACGCGTGTTCGCAAGTTCGATTCACTCAATGCATGAGGTACCCATCGTTTAAGTTTTTTACTTTCCCGATTTGCTTCAAGTGGATTAATAATATTTTGTCAATTACCCCGAAGCCTGCAGCTATCTCTGAAGTGCTTTGTGATAGATCCGCTTCCACAATAGCCTTTAATTCTTCATTTTCTACTTTGGTCTCCGGCCGTCCACGGGGTTGGTTCTGAAGGTCCTAATTTCTATAACGAAAACGTTGAAACCAAAAATGCTTTCTTTTGCGACACCAGCGCCGTATACATCATTAATCCTTCGAGCTATTTCTGCAGCACTGGTGCCACGGTAGAGCTCGTACTCGTAAATATACCGATATTTCATGTTTTCCATGGTGCGGTAATAAGCGACCGCCAAAGAAAAAAATAATAAGGAAAAAACAAATGAATGATTGTTTTCAAATCTCAAATGTAGCAGCTAAATGAATTTATAAATTTGAATTTGGAATTCTTAACCAAAGAGGAGATATTTCAGATCAAAGTGGTCAGCACGACAAAACGCTAATTTCATATGTAAGGACCTAATATTATTGCCATCATCTTCATCCAACCTTGATGCTACTGGTGAAGGATCGGCAAATGGTTCTATCTTTTTCCACCAGCCTTCTTCTCGTCATTCCTCCTTGAAAATTTTGGTATTGATCGTACCGTAACCTTCGGCTAAGCGCAGTGAAATCGCACTGCTACTCTGCGACCTTTCTTACTAGTGAAATTACTCGATAATGGGACAAGATCGTATATCTCAAGATGACAAGTACAATGTGATGTTTTTTTTATGTAATTAAGCAATGAGACCAGCGGCACGTTCATCTGATGGTAAATGATACGCGCGCCCATACCACGACATTGCGCTCGTCGCCTGAAACAACATATTCAGTCTCGTTAAACCAGTAATTACACTAGCTACAGCGCCCTTCAAACTGGAACACAGTAATGTTTACACACTACTATTTGGTTATCTAGACGATCTCCGGCAATAGAGACCTACCTCCATCCGAACTAACGCTACCTTGTTATGAGCAAAGGTATCACTTATCATTACGTGAACTTTGCGCTCGGTTAACGTATCCTCAATTAAAAAAAAAACATTAACATAGACAGGATATTGAAATATGTTTTATAAGTCGTGCAAATAGTAAAAATGATGTCATTTTCTTCTCTTTTTTGAGAATAGTAAGATTCTACTACCATGCTGCCACGTCTCTGGTATATGATATCGCAAATGTAAACTTGTTTTTTTTTATTATTTATATTGCTCAGTTGCGCATATTAACGAAATGTGCGAAGCACATGCGCTGCCGTGCGTAAAATACAAAGGATTTGCGTTCGGAAATCGGCCTTGCACGCATTTCCTCACAATGATGTGTACAGCATAATCTGTGCGAGTATGAGTATCATATGTACTCTGGGAGAATGCAAAGTCCACAGACTCTGCTTGATGGGTCACTCACTGAGGATAGGCGACGATCTGCCGCGGGGGTCGGGAAAGTTTTCTCTCTTGACTCTCATGACCTCTGGGTCACGGATTCGGGGAGATCTGTTGCCCAGCTGACTATAAGAGGCTGCGAGAGGGGCACGCTGTCTTCCGGCGTGCCTTTACCGAGATAGCAAGGGTGGGGTTCATCCCTCCCGAGATCGGGCTGCATGATGCAGACGGCGTTGGAGATGTTTCGGTGTGCGAGAGCGTTCTTGTGATCCTGCCATAAAGCAACAAGGTGAAACATCGTGGATGCTTTAGTAGGTGCAAGTCCGACATAACCTGTCTTTGCCCCCGCGAGGGCATGTATGCGAAGACATTTCCCCCAATTTAAAAAAAAAGGTACTTCTTCACTGAAAGAATTCCACACCACCTCCACTCGTCGGACACAAGGTGCTGTTTATGTGTTCATATGAGGGCATTTGGATTATTCTATACCACGCTGGCCCAATGTGGATTGGTGGGAGCCAGAGCCTCATTTGTCGATTAGGAGTTTTCACCACGAGGAAGTGGGGTTGTCTCGGGTCTCGTGAGTTGTTGTCACCCTTTATCCCGATAATTATATAACAGATAAAAAACAATTATTGTTTATAAATCTCTATACTATACCCAAAGGGGGTTGTGGTGTCAAGTCCAGCAAAGCGGACAAGGAACAGCTAGTTGTATATAAACTTTCAAGCGATTGATTATGCTGATGGTCTAATGAAGAGTTTGTTTATAATGTTTATCTATGGGTACTCTCGTCGTCAGGTAACAGGATCGAGTTGCGGATGTGCGGCATCGGTAACGTAACGGCACACCGAGGTGGTGAACCGCTTTCAGTGGAACGTGGAAATGGACGATCGCGTTGCCACCGACTGCTATTTATCGCTGTTCCATTTCACAGGTAATGGAACAGTTAGGTCTCGATAATGGGTGGGCGTCGCTCGCATTGTAATACTGTGTGCTGCCTTAATAAACCCTCGTTATATTTTCTTCACATGCAACCAACCCTTACTAGAAGCCTAAGCGCTTGTTTCCCAAATATTTAATGGTGGTAGTTTTCTACTGCCAAAGACTACTTTACTATCATAGCTTCAATATGGTTTTTAATGAAATTATTAGGGTCCATGTGCTTTTCTACTAATATACACTTCATATCCTAAACCGACGATTATATTAAGCGGTGACATATATTTATAGTAGTCCAGGTCTAGTCTGCTCATAATCGTCGGCCATAGACGTCCACTGTTGGACATAAGCCTTCCCCAAAGATCCCTACATCGATCCGTCATGCGTTGCCCGCATCTAGTGGCTGTTCGCGAATCTCCGTCGTTTGTAAGGATTGATATGGAGTGATTTGGGCCATTTGCCACCACGCTGCCCGAATGCGGGTTGTCAGGAGCCAGAACCTCGTTGGTGGATTAGCAGGATGCATCAGGAGTAGGTGAGGTTGGCTTAGGGTACGTGAGATGTTGCGCGGGGCCCCTTACACCTCCGAATTGTCTGATTCATATATTTTTTCGTTTATTTAAAAGTTGCTGTGGGTTCCTAAAAAATGTAAAGAGGTAGGTGTCTTAACGCTTCCCACTGCTGGGACACAGAATTAAAAAAAAAATCCATTATTTTTTTCGTGTTGCGTTACTCGGACAACAGCCGGAGTTATAACTTTACTATATGATTAGAAGTTAAAGAAACAGACAGACACGCAATTGAACAAATTAGTTATATAGTTAATATATTGCTGTATATAAAACATAAGAAGTCGACGCAATGAGTAAGTTGATTGTGTAAACATTTCATGAAATGTTTGTGTTCAGTAGTAATAAGAGTTGTAACGTTTTCGTGGTTTACTGAAGCGGGCAACGTTTCACTCCACTCGATGAAGTAGGCCTTTCAACTTATCGGTTATACTAAGGAATAATTGCGGATTTCCGGTGGAAACTGCAGTTTATTTGTACGATATGAAATATCAATTTTACGCTTTATTTCATCAGTTAAAATATTGATAGATTAAAAATGAAATAAATATCTTTAAATCGAAATTAAAGGAAACCGGTGTTATATATAAATTAAAACTGTAGTACACGCATAAAAACAAATGTATGAGAACTTCCTCTACTTTGTTACTTTACTAATGGGAAGTTCACTTGATGATAAGTAATACTCATATCAACGTGGCGCTAGTTAGGATGTGACACACAGCACCACATTGTCGTCGTCTATGGTTATGTACCGATAAGTCGTTACCATAGTAATTTAACTCGCTACAACGACCTTCGTACCAAAACACTGTAATAACTGGCGGCTATTTTATTTATCCCGTAGAAAATCTTAAGATCTTGCTTCTAGGACGAAAACAAAGTTATGTGGGGCTTCTACCCTCTAAAACCCCCTCCATGGTCTTCCTCAGTGCATTGGGAGGGGCTCACGGATCTCCTACGGAACTCTCCGGTGCCCCCCTGCATTCTGGCTAAAACATCTAACGGAAGTGTAAAGCCCTCACTGGCACCCACGCTGCGCTACGGCAAATACGGGACCACCCTGCATTTGCCATCCATGCATGTGCAGTTTCGCTTATTGAGCTCTGAGGACCCCCACCGTCAAAGCCCACAAATTTGAGGACCCCTTTAGTGGCCTTGTATGACAGGCAGGGAATACCTTAATCTTATTCTAAATAGCCCTAGACACTGCGGTGGGATCTAGACGATTAATCCTGATTGAAAATGATCTTAATTTGTTCTTATAAATTTCAGGATATATTTTATCTCATCATCATCAGCTGATAACACCTAAGCTTCTACATATCTCCACATTAGTCGGTTTTGCATTGTCCGAATCCAGTAGATATATACCACATTTATTACTTATCTTATTCTTTTTGGTTTGGCGGGAAGGGGGTTTGGTGTGAAATATTCGAAAGATACCCGGATTCTGGAAAGAAGTCAGGATTCTGTGATATTTTTATTGATTAAAACCCCCTCGGTGCTCTGTGGATCTCTTATAGAATGCACCGGTGCCTCTCTACGCTTTGTGTGACCTCGTCTCTGAGGAGGGGCTTAACCCCCTAGGCACTATCGCTGAGCCATACGCTGTCCCACACAGGTTCGTCCCTGCCGCCTTCAAGGCCCGCGAAGCTCCTGCAACCTTTCAGTCACTTTCTACAACAAGCAGGGCTTACCTCAGTCCTATTCTTACTAGCCCGAGACTACAGGGCTGGTCTATTACCCATCTAATAGTAGAAACTATTAAGGTTCTTTTTTATAAAATCAGGTAAAGGCAATCAGAAGTAGTAAAAACGCAGGCATTACAAGTTAGTTGCTAAGTTGCGTGCTCGAAGCTGTTTCAGACGGCAGCGCCCAGTCGGGCCGAATCGTTTAGAAATCGCACGGCGTACGTTTCTCGATTAGTTTCCTATCTATTGATACTGCGCTGCATAACTTTAACTGCAACAATTAAAAAAAAAACAACTATTCGTTTCTTTTTATATCGACCAGGTTTTATGGTCGATGACTTCATTTCCAGGTTTCCGTTTAATATTATACACTATAGACGCAGCGCTTCGTGATTATTATTCTTTGTCGGGAGTGATACATATATTTGTCGAGACTTGATATGTTGTTTCGTTACTAGTAATTTAACTAGCTATAGCTCCCTTCAAACCGGACAGTAGCCGACAATATATACATATATATATGGCGGTAGATATTTTTTTTCACTTGCGTATTTTGTGCTATTATTTGCTATTATAACTACCATCAGTTCTTATATTTCTAGGTAGCTACTATTGCAGCTTCTATTGCAGCTGATATAGTAATGTGCAATAATTACTGTGTTCCGGATTGAAGGGTGCTATAGTTAATGAAATTACTGGGGTAATGGAGAACATGTCAAGTCTTTCAATGCGACTAGAGAAATGTCGTGCTATGTATACCATCCTAACTAGCGCCACATTGTTACGGGCGGAGGTATCACTTATAATTAGGTGAACTTATTATAAACAATAGATCTTTCATACATAAAGGATAAATTTAATAAGTTACATGATAACACGTAATCTTACGTATGTTCAGTGTGTTTGTCGTGTAATTATTTTGAGCGTTTGATATAAGTTATCTGTAAGTAATGCAACTACTTGTAACTTATTGTTATATCACTTTTAAGTTGTTTACATATACGTAATCTGTTAAGTAACACTACAAGAATTTGATAATTTAAATTGAACTGCGCCTTAAATTTATAATAATAGTGAATATAGTAATTTTACTGTGTACTGGAAAATTGTTTTAAATATTACTGTGTCGTTATATTATCGTATAATTTTTTTTATTATTTTACTAGTGGTAAGTAAAAATGGTAACTAAGAACTTCACTACTACTACACTGTCTAGGTAGATACCACCGCAGCGAGTATTGCAGCCGATGAACAGTGCTGTGAAAACATTACCGTGTTCCGGTTTGAAGGGCGTTGTAGGTCGTTAAATTACTAAGGTGATGACTTAATATCCCTTGTCTCCAAGGTGACGAGCGCAATGTGGGGCAGTATACACCATCTCATCTAACGCCACTTTGTTATGGGCAGATGGATATTTTTTTTTATCATAAATAGAAACTGATGGTACTCGAATATTTGGAATACTTATGACTCCATTTGAGGAAATGGTGGCTACATTCTGCTGTCAATGACAAGCGACAAGTGACAGAAAAGACCTGACATTTTCTCGCTGGTCTCCCGGAACGTCTTCTCGTTGGATAATCATCATCATAACTTCTTTTCCAATGGTCTTCCTCACGACGTTTCCGTAACTAATATAATGTAGCGATAGAAAAAAAATTCTTCGTTTTATATCTCCAGTCACGTGAGATCTATCGCAGATGAAAAAAAAATTAAGTAATCATGATTCGTTACAATTGTGACTGTTTCGTCATCTTCTAGATGTCTTATGAACGTTGGTATAAGATACAATTGGGTTAAATGCTGAACTTGGTGTTGGTGAATGTACTGGTGGTATGCTTCTTTTATTTCCAGCATTCCTCTAGTTTTGTTGGACTAGAGCCTTTTTTTTTGTTTCGGCGGTGAAATCTTCGAAAGATACCCTGCTTCTGGGGGGAAGTCAGGGTTATGTGGGATTTTTACTCACTAAAACCCCCTCGGTGCTTTGCATAAGTGCATTCGGAGAGGCTCCGGGATCTGTTATAGAACGCACCGGTGCCTCTCTACTCTTTCTTTGAACACGTCTCTGAGGAAGGGCTTAACCCTCCTAGGCTGTCCCACACAGATTCGCTCGTTCAGCGACAAGGACCCCCACCCTCAAAACCCGTGAAACTCCTAGACCCTTTTAGTCGCCTTCTACGACAGGCAAGGCTTACCTTAGTCTTATTCTTACTAGCCCGAGACTACAGGGCTGGTGGACTGGAGCCTATGTTTATCTTTCTTTTTATTATCAGTATCCTTTAGTCTCATTTTTTGACATACTCCTCTTTCTTTCTTTTCTTCTTTCATTCCAGTTCTCGCATTCGTATCCACTCTTTATAATTCTCGATTCTATTTCCTTCTCGCATTCCGTTCTCTTAAATAAGTAACGACAACCGTCGAAATTTATTCCTATTTACAATTTTTCTTAATTCTACTTATTTCTATACATTCTAGCTTAATCTAATATCACATTCCAACTTATCCTGCGTTGCAGTGTTATTATTAAAATATAGTATTTTATTTTGCTAGTCTATTTACTTCCTTTTATTCAGTTCTACTTACACTTCTTTCTCAGTTGGTTGCTTCTATTGCCTGAGACCGTCTAGGTAGGTACCACCGCAGCGCCTATTGCAGCCGTCAAACAATAGTGGGCAAACATTACCGTGTTCCGGTTTGAAAGGCCTGGCAGCTAGTGTAATTACTGCAGTAACCAGACTCAACATCTTGTCGTAAGGAACGAGTGCAATGTAGTGTAGTGTATAATATCCTAATTAGCGCTACGATGTTATGGGCGGGCGTATTACTTACTATTAGGTGGGAGGTACCTCTCGTCTTGTAGCTTAAATGAAAAAAAGTGCGTTCTTTTTTCTAGACCCTAGGTTCTATATCTGCTTTTTTTAATCTGTGTGATTTTTTTGTCTAATATATATAAGTGAATTGAAGTCCACTGCTGGACATAGCTTTCTTGTAATGTTTTTCACAAAGCACGGTCTTGCATTGTTTAGATCAAGTGGCTCCTAGCGGTTTATTCTATGCTCTCTATCCACCTAGTGGGGGGTTTGGAGGTGCGGGGTGCCATTCCAGGACTTTAAGACTCCAACGTCCATCCGTTTTACGAGCTATGTGCCGCGCTCATCGCACCTGATGGTAAGTAATACGCATGCCCATAACAACGGGGCGCTAATTAGAATGATATACGCCTCACCGCATTGCGCTCGTCGCCATGAGACAGCACAGTAAGTTTCATTACTCTGGTAATTGCATTGACAACAACGTCCTTCAAACTGGAACACGTTAACGTATTCACACTACTGTTTGGCGGCAGAAGTAGGAGCTGAAGTGGTTTCTACTTGGTCTGTGGCATCGGAGACCTACCACCAGTAATACCATATGATATATAACACTAAGCACTAATCAATATAATATACTATTGTTTACCCATGTCGTGTTTAGACATCATAGACAATAGTGTTTATGGTTTGTAACCATTTAAACTACGCGAGGTTTTGGCTGGGCATGTCGACTAACGGTGGTAGCAGTAGTAGTAGACTTAAGCCAGTTTCGACTATTTTTATTCATCCTTTCTTAGGAGCCAAGCTTGAAAGACTTCAAACTCAATTTGATTATTATCTAATATATGTTCTTCAAGTCATTCATCTCTTGTCCGGAACTACTAGTATATATTCTTAATATATATATAAGTAAACTTCCATCCTCCAGGAGCCGCAGTATGATGGAAGTATAACCTTTAACTGTGTATCAGTTCATTCTACCTTCTTTTTATTGTTACATCGTTTGCCGACGAATTTATAAAGGGATATCGAACGTTCCGGGAAAACCGACAATTTGCAAAAGGGTTAGGGGAAGAAGGGGAAAACTTTCTTGTTTCCTAGAATTGTATTTCGTTATAACATATTTGAAACGTTGAAAATAATTTATGTTTAAATACACTGTGGTATTATTATCAGCGAATAAGATATACTAGATATAGTATATATATATATAAAGTGTTTCGTTTAAATTTGTTTGGGAATTACGTAGCGTTCGCTAAATAGATTTCTCATGACTTTTAGACGACAGATAATGAATTGATTCAAATAAAATAGTCACGATTGTTAAATTTTACTAATTTTTTTTTTATAAGGATAAGATCAAATTATTTAATTTTGGCATGTTTTGCCTTTTATCTAATTTTTATAATGTTTTCTCTTTCTACCTTACAAATAAGTACAGTAGATTTGAAACTGACACCAATAGTTCAATTTAAAATATTTGTCTATCTCTCATTTTATATGTTTTTTTGGTTTTTCAATATATATGTTTAATTAATAATTGTAGGTGTATATATTCGTCGGATGTTTTCGTTTTTTTTTTATTTTAAACTTTGAATTACTCAAATAGGTTTTGCTTTTACACTATGGTTATCGGGTTGAACACTCAGTGTCAGTTAAGTTCGTCTAGTTTATCATTTCTCTACAATCATTGTTCATTAAATATAAAAAAAAAATAGATGACACTTGCTGCGGTGGATAGCTGAAGATGTGAAGAACTGAATTTAGTGTATTGTTATTGTAGTAAAACAAATTCCTGTTAAGGTTTATCAGTCTCATTGTCAACTGTTTAAATTTGTAAGAGTCGCTTTAAGTTGTACAGCTAAGTTGATAGTATGGACACTTCTTTGATGGTTTTCTATTAAATTGATAACTTGTTTTTTTTTCACGATTACATACAACTTTCTACGCAAACAATTCAATTTCTGTTTCACTAATACTTAAAGCATTAGTTCCAGTCGGTGTACGCTCATGGGTACAACGGAGTCGGGTAATGGTAAAACGAAAGTTCACTTCCCCTATCATGACGCTGCTCATCCATTGAGTTTTAAATGCATTGACATGTTCAACAGTGTTAAGTGCCTCTGCAGACAATGCGTATGCATTTCTATTCTGAAACACATCATGCACTATTTGCTTTATTAGTACACTTCATTTCGAAGTATTTATTCATTTTATGTATCTGGAGTGCATCCATTTGTAGTGTTCGTAGATCTCTGTTGTTAGAGATCATCTGGGACCGTCGTAGTGTCTATCTCTGCCTCCAAACAGTAGGGTCTTTATTGTTTGGAGAAGCAACTATGCTAGAGAGACGTTTACTTGATGGTAAGTTATGCAGCTGTTCATGACAACGTGGTGATACTAAGGAGGATATATATATCTCCCATTGTGCTACATCGCTTTAAGGTATAAGAACTTAAGTCTCATTACTGCAGTAATTTCAATAGCTATAACGCCTCTTTCGAACTTGAACACAGTACTGTATTCTTTGTCGGCAGAAATAGAAACGGCGGTGGTACCAATATTGATGGTCTCCGGCTACAAAGCCTTACTATCACCGGTGTGTAAATATTACTCTGTTAATGTGGTGCAGTGTGCGTAATCCTAACTAAACCTACAATGTTATGGGTACGCGTATCATTTTCCATCAGTTAATCGTTTGTTTGTCACATCGTTTCCGTGAATAGACAAAAAGGAAAATTTAGGATTTTTTAATACCGAAACCTGGCTCTGGCTCCCACCAACCCGCAGTGGGCTAGCGTGATGGGAAACGGCCCAAGTTCCTCCATATGAACGTTTCCAAAGGACTGAATGTCACGAGAAGCCGTTGAACGCAGGCGGTGTTGGACCGATCGATGTGAAGATCGTTGGGGGAGGTCTATGTCCAGCAGTGGACGTCTACCGACTGATGATGATACCGAAACAACTAAAAAGGGTGGTCAATATTACATCAGGACGTTGTGTTTGTAGAAATATTGAAACAGTTGGTCTATGTCTAAATTCTTATCTGGTAACATGTTGATTTGTATGCAGAAATAAAGGTTTCATAACTTGATTAGGAATGAAGTCTAATGTATTGGAAATTTCGCGAAGTCGCACTAATGTAACGCGAAGTGTCGTAACTTAACCAAAACGTGTATATTGAATAAGTTATTTGGGTCTCTCGGGCTTCGCTATTTTGTGGAATTGGTCGCAGTTTAACTATCTATGCGTCTTTAATGTGCAAATAGAGATTAGTTAGAAACATCTTAAAAATTTGCTAAAATGGTTTAAGTACAAATAAAACATTCATTCATATACATTCAAATGGTTTTGATTATTTTTTAGTCCACAGTGGGTTTGTATGGTGAAGGCTTTTAGCCCAGAATATTCTGGCTCTTGCATATCGCCAACAGGAACGTAGCAACGTTACTATGGCGACAGATATGCATCAACTCATCAATAACTTAATAGTTGTAGGTCTCTGTTTCCGGAGACCGTCTAGGTACCACCGCAGCTCCTATTACTGCCGACAAACAATACTGTGCAAACATTACTGTGTTCCGGATTGAAGGGAGTTGTAGCTAGTGTAATTACTGGTGTAACGAGACTCAGCATTTATGTCTCAGGTGAGGAGTGCAGTGTAGTGCAGTGTATATTATCTTAACTAGCGCTACGTTGTTAGAAGCTGGCGTATCACTTACCATCAGGTTAACGTCCCGCTCGTCTCGTCGCTTTAATAAAAAAAAAGTAATAATAAGATTTCATCACATGTGAACTTGGAACCGAGGAGTTAGAAGTTATAAGTTAGTCGGTTTTTCACTGAGTAAGGAAAGTTGGTTAATATACAACAAGTTCTTTTTTGGTACAGGGATTGACATTTTAAATCTAGGTTATTGCAGTTTACTGTACTGCATAATCGAAATACACGTTTTGTGAGTCGTGGAAGATGTCTTCAGATTACCGCAGTAGGTAAACTTTTTTTTTTACTAACGGATCCTCTGATGTGCGAAGCGGCTGATAAATGTCACTGCCCACTTAACCTGCGAATGGGGACGCCGACATTTGCGAAGAGATTGCGCTCGAGTTGACGTACACGCGCTGCAGTGTTCGCCGCTTTGTAGTGGATGATGTGACAGATGAGACGACTGCCAACATCGCGGATGCTGCGATAACGGGAAAAAATAAAAAAAATTTAGTCTTTTACAGTTTTTTCTTTCATTCGGTGAAGTGACGAGACGGGCGAGACTTTCGTCTGATCGGTAAGTGATACACATGCACATAACAACGTAGTGTAAGTTAGGATGATATACACCGTACCATATTATACTCGTCGCCTTGAGGCATAAGACGTTTCTTTTACTAGTTACAGCGGCCTTCAAATCCAGTAATATCTACGCACTACTCTTCGGCGGTAGAAATAGGAGCGCGGTGGTATCTACCATCAATAAGATGAGAGGAATATGTCCACTACAGAGTATACTTGTATTGACAAATAAATAGTATAGAAGCATTTAATAAACATTAAGAACCGAATAAATTATTATGTTTCGATCATCATCATCATTTCAGGCTATCGTTGTTCACCGCTCAACAAAGGTCATGATATATTTTGATCGATTAATTAAATTAATTGAGAAATCTACCAAATAAGTAATTAATAGTTGTGTCGCAACCAATGGACTTGTGCTGCATAAATATATATGTTAATAATTAAAAATTGCTAACTAAATTCGCTTGAACTAACCGTATAAAGTAACGCAACTTTACCAACAGACCTAACTACCAGTTTAATGGCTACAAGTAACATAACTTAGATACAAACTTGCTTATTTAACTTGTCATTTAAGCTTGTAATAATTATTGTTATATTAAATTAAATTAATAATCATCATCTTAGGGGTAAAAACTTTTAAATTAGTTTCTTTGAAAGTTGTGACAGTAAAAAAAAGGAGTCAAACTTAAGTTTTTATTTAATCTTAAAATAATATTTTATTTATGAAAAATAGGTATAAAGTACGTAAATAAGTACCTGACTTAAATACCTATCCGACAAGATACAAGAAAGTGTACAAATGTCCTAAAGTTTAAAAAATCTACTTGTAATAAAATCAAGTAACATGAAATATCAAACTGTAGAGACTCCTAAAAGTAAACGCCGCGCCGGACCTTAAGTTGACCCTTTTGTTCTTGTTGTAACACGTGTGAGCTTATTGTTGTCGTTTTACACCTCTTACCTTTAACCCTGTAGATGGATTTTAGCCATTTTCTACCACGCTGGCCCAATGCCGATAGGTAGGAGCTAGAGCTTCGTTTCTTTATTAGCAGGGTGCACCACGAGCAGGTGAGGTTAGATGTATTTGATTGATCCAAATTCTCTATTAACTTGTCCCATTGTGAGATTTAAGTTATATTTTAGGATGCGAATTTGATTGGTTTTATTGTCTATAATAAATATTTATAGTATTTCCATAAATCCCGACGGTGGAGGTTTAATTTGTTACAATTTAACTGAACGAAAAGTAGGTTTAAATTAACATACTGTTGACTAATACAATACGCAAGCGTTAGCTGCACGCAGTTTGATGGAATTAATTGGTACGTATTACAATGACGATGGAGGGGGGGCCTTGATTTTAAAACTTAACCACCTTCTAAGTTTATTGTTAGTCTAAGTAAAAATGTACAATCGTGTGTAGTAATAACTTAATACGATTTTAACGCGGAAGCGGAGCAAAGCCGTTCGAAGTGATGATGAAATAATATAAGTGTATATATAAAATTGTTGTCTGTTGGATGATGATGATGATGATAACATTGTTTGTATTTATATTACATAAGAAAGAGCATAGTTCTTATAATTTTATATTAGTTCTTATGTAACAACAAAAATACTAGCTTAAGTTAAAATAGACCACCAGAAAGGCCTGTTGGTAGTTCTCTTTGCCGTCTAGGTCGGTTGGTACCTATATATATATACCTAGGTTGGTATATATACGCAACGCCTGTTGCAGCCGGCAAATAGTACTATGCAATTATTACTGTGTTCCGATTTGAAGGTTGCTGTAATTACTGGGATAACAAGATTTAATATCTTATGTCTCAAGACTAGCAAGATGACGCTTGTAAGGATGTTTTATACGGCACCAATGTGGTCGATGGCAGAAATAGGAACTGCTGTGGTACCTAGACGGTCTCCGGCCACATAACTTGAATATAGTATCACCTGGAAAATCTAGATAAAAAAAATCTCAGTTGAATCATGTAGATGTGTTTCTTTAAGTTATTTTTGTATATCTCATACAAATTACCAGTTACAAAGAAAACATTAGCATAATTCATTCGAGAATAAGTCATCAACCATTAAGAAGAAAGATGATAAGATACAATAAATGGTGAAACAAAAAAAAATTATATATTTCTATGACAATACATATAAATAAGTGATGATGTCAATCAAATTAATGATAAATCATAAATATGGATTTGTCAATAATTTTAATCACAATTACTCCAATGATTTTGACTAGAACAGTTATTTATTTTATCAATGAAAAATTATTGGAAACTGTATACAGTTAATAGATTTGCCGTATTGCAGCCTCTTATCGTGAGTAATAAAAAAAAAATCTGTATAATCATAAATTGAAACTATTTTGAGTAACTTTCTGAGATGTAATGATCACCTCTATGTTCCACTGACCGGAAACGAGGGCAAAAAAAAAGCGTCCGCCGATATTTTGGCGTCCGAATAAAAACTTAGTGATTTGGCAATAAAAACTTCAACATAAAATGGCGGCAGGTTTGTGTTGAACTAATAAATATTTATTAATTAGATTGTTGTAAACTAATATAATTAACATACTTTTATAATTTATTTGATAGTCTACTTCCGTAGTATACTATGTTCTAACACCAGGATTGTCCCTGGTTTGATTCCGTAGTCACATGTTGAAGAGTTTGGATAGAGGTAGAGACTTCGTAACCTGTTTAGCTACAATTTTCTGTTGATACAATTAAGCGACGAGACGAGCGGGACGTTCACCTGATGCTAAGTGATCCGCCTGCCCATGACCATGACACCACATTGCGCTCGTCGCCTGAGACATAAGATGTTGAATCTCGTTACCCCAGTAATTACACTAGCTACAGGGCCCTTCAAACCGGAACACAATAATGTTTGCACACTGCTGTATGGTGGCAAAAATAAACGCTGAGGCGGTACCCACCTAGACGGTTTTCCGCAATATAGACCTACCACCAATAAAGCTGTTGCCATGACAGCATTATTGTGTTTCAGCTGATAGTACGGAATAGCCAGAATCTTCTACTAGCATCCGGCGATCCTGCTTGGTTCCTATGGAACCTTCACTAGATATTTACTTCCTCTTAATTTTTAACACTAGCTGTATTAGGACGTTGGAATATTGTATTCAAATCTACGAACTTTTTACAGGACATACAGTTTTTTTAATATATTGACATAGACGAAAAGGTCTAGAGGGAGATAGAGCCATCTCATGGACTCAAAATATTTTTTAAATCTTTGATCTTGTTGGTAATGGGATGCGGACTAAATTTTCAATTGGAAACTGCATAACTTTGAACAGTGTAATCTGGTCTAGTTTTTATATATTTTTCTATTAAATAGATATCTGAATGGACGTCCAATAATTACTCGTGGTAGGTCGCTGTTGCCGGAGACTGTTTAGATGGGTACCACCGCAGCTCTTATTTCTGCTGGCACTCAGTACTGTGCAAACGTTACTGTGTTCCGGATTGAAAGGAGGTGTAGCTAGCGAAATTACTGGGGTAACGAGACTTAACATCTTACGTCTCAAAACGACTAGGGCAATGTGGTGCTGTGTATACCATTCTAACTAGCACCTCGTTGATATGCCCAGGCGTATCCCTTACCATCAGGTGAATGTCCTGCTCGTCTCGTCGCTTCATAGTATATAAAAAAAAACACTCAACCTAGGGAAGAGAAATGAAAATATTTTCTTTAATATTTTAATACTTTGTCTATGTTTATTTTCTATTCCACTTTTTGAGTATGTGTAGTTGCTATATATAATCTATTCATTGGGATCGATATAAAGCTATATAATAAAATCAAGAATAGAAGCTATAATCAATATCATTATCATCCGATATTAGTCCACTGCTGGACATATTACTCCCTCAAAGATCTTCACACCTATCAATAAAATAAGTAAGGCTAATAAATGGAGATTTAAAGTTCCACGTATATATTTGTTTATTATTATGTATTAAATACTTATGTATATTAAATTTAATTAGTTCTCTGTACAGTAATATTAAAAAAAAGGACAGTAAAGTTACTAACAGTTGCTGTAGTTAATAAAAAATGTAATTAAAACAGCACGAAACACCTTTTTGTGAGTGTCAGTCGCCGTGAGGTTTTTGTGCGACCATATATTTTTTTCTCATGATGCGAATCGAGCGTTCAATAGAATTCCGACAGTACGAGACCAGATTCTTATCAGGATCATTGGCCAGGGGCTGTGGTGGGGCGTTGAACCTTAACGAATAAATGATTTTTTTTTTATAATTAACACTACGCGTTCCTGACACCGAGTGTTTGATGAGCTTAGTAAGCAGTAAACATTTTTAGATCGTCCAATTATTTTAAAGCGAAGATACGGACGACACGTTAATCTGATGGTAATATCTCTATTACGATAATTAGGGTGTTAAACACTAGATCACATAATACTGAGACGTCTCATTGCTGTAGTAAATTTTTTAGGTACTAAACCATTCAAATCGGAACACAGTAATGTTTTCACGGTACTGTTTGGCAGCTGAAATAGATCTGCGGTAATACCTAGACGGTCTCCGGTAACTGAGTCCTAACACCAGTTCAATTCGGAGAGTACAGGTCTTTCGGACTCATAAATATATTTTTTATCAGTTCTTAAGTTATATTTATAAATACTAGTTAT
This sequence comes from Ornithoptera priamus, assembly GCA_029034505.1. Lineage (NCBI taxonomy): Eukaryota > Metazoa > Arthropoda > Insecta > Lepidoptera > Papilionidae > Ornithoptera > Ornithoptera priamus. The sequence goes on along the minus strand of JARDWD010000219.1, from coordinate 1,567,489 downwards.
TTATATTAAATTTCTTTATATATAAACTTTTAAGTAAAAGCTAATTAGCTGTTATTTAAATTTTATTGTTTGAAGGTAGAAACGGGCATTGTATCAATCTGTATGAGATGGACTCGTTTGAAGAAATATTGTTAATACGTCTGTTATAATGTAATTTTAATTAATTTTTTTAATTGTAATCTAATATTTAGGGTTAATAAGATTTAATTTTGGGCAAGGCTATGTCCAACTGTGGACGTCTATCAATTTCGCTTAAAGGTGTAAATCTTGTATATTCATTTAAAATGTTGTCTGTTGTTCTGTCTCTCCGTCGATACCATCAGTACTTCACCTGCCATCAGTTCTGAGTGATTAGTGACCAGGTTCTAAAAAGTCATTGAGTAGACACTGTGGAGTGAAGATTAAGATTTTTGAGAAGAGTCAATTTTATTCTTAAGGTGTATAAATTTATTTCAAATGAAACATGAAGTGTCACTTTAGTTATTCTAGATTTTGTTAAACGAAATCTTGAATTCAGTATAAAATTAAAGAGATGTAGACGAAAATTGGATCATTTTAATTGATTTCCTATACAGTTTCAGATAAGACTTGTTTCTATGAATATTTGAATAACTAATAGGTTGTATTTTGTTTTTTAATATTTATTTACATACCTATATACTTATTTATTTGCTGTCTCTTCTTTCTCATCTTTTATACTACTATTATGATAATAAGGAATAAAGAGTTGAATACTATTAATATACTATCTAACTCTTTATCCCTTTCCTTTTCTTTCTCTTCTCCTTTTGTTTAGTGAAATAAACTATATAAAAATGTATTTTATAATAATTTAATATAGCTCTTTGCATACTGTCGTTAAGCAGCGTCGATTTCCGGCGACAAAGATCTACAATATAAAAATACATACTTAAGCAGGAAAACGTTTGTGGGTTTCAGCTGGTTACTATCACGTAATGTTTACTAAAATCATTTATAACTATTGCTCACGTATTAGATCTGAGACGTAAATGGCGATTGTGCAGCACAGGTAGAATTTATTATATCTAGACGTCCTAGATAATTTTTAGCGCAGACTTAGCCTTCCGTTCTACACTATAAATCTTGTTCTAATGTTTCTATTTGCGTAAGTTTTTTAGGTTAATCAAATATTATTATAAATAATTTGCATTAATCAACTGTGTAATAGTTACGAATTGCCTTTGTGGTGCAGTGGCCAAGTGTTCATCTTGGTTCCTGGTTCGATTTTGAAGCTGCACATTGTGTAGCACCACCGCAGCCCGGCTATATCTGCCGTCATAGCTATCTCCATAGCTTATATATCTGCGGCCAAACAGTAGTATCAAAAGATTACTACGTTCCGGTTTGAAAAACGTTAACGACACTTAACGTCTTATGTTTCAGGGCGACGAATACAATGTGGCGTTATTAATGTCATCCTGATATACGCCAGGTTGTTATGGGTAGGCTTACTATCTCAAGTGGGCGTCAGACTAGTTTCGCCGCTTTGTCGAAAAAAAAAAAATTAGACTCTGTAGTATAGTAGCTATGCACTTTGTAACACGGAGGTCTCTAGTTCGATTTCATAACTACACGTTATGCAATTTAGTTGGTGGAGCCCTCGTATTGTAAATCTTCAATCAACATATGGGGGCAAAGTATTCTGTATCTATTATTCTCCATCGAAATTATAACTAAACGAAGCCTATAGGCGTCCTACACGTCCTACCCGGAAGCTCTCCCTATAGATGGACCGACGACATCATCAGAGCGGTTGGAAGTTGGTGAATGCGAGAAGCTGTGGTTCGCATTTGGTGGAAGACATTAGGGAAAGCTTATATCCAGCTGTGGATAAATAAAGACTGATAATGATGATGATGATGATGATGAAGCCTATAGAAATAATTTTATATTCATATTCGAGACGTGTCTTTAAGTTAGTTTGGCGATTAGTTTATAAAATCTATTCTTTCCAGGATAGGAATATGATCATGATCCTTATGAATGAAGGAGCTCCCACAGAGAAGTGATTTCATAATTATCAACCATTACTCATTGTCCGATGACAAATCGCTTCGTGTTCACATGTCACATTGAAAGCCTTGATTTCCATACGACGCGGTAAACCGGGAGTGTCATTGTCGGGCCCAATCATCGATTGATTTGAATACAATGACGATTACTGCAGGTTCCTTATGAAATACGGCTCGCTTTGATGGTAGGAACCTAACGTAACCTTCCACCGTTATCACTGACATGGGTTTTTTCTGTCACGGGTAACAAATGGATTTGATAAGTTGAAATTCGGACGGATGTCTTTCGTAATAGTTACCAAGAGTAAGAGTATCTTCTTAATCAATCATATAATTTTATATACTCATTAAATTGAGATGAATCAGCTTGTTTCTTTATTACTAATGAATTAAAAGAAACATAATAGAACGAAAGAAAGAATAGTAATAAAATGCATGTCATCATTATCATTATCAGCCGACAGACGAGGAAAGCAAGTGGCGTGGGGGAGGAGAGCTTCGTCATCATCATTATTGGTCGCATCACCAGTATCGATCCTGCGCTGCCCGCATCCAGCTACTTCCCGCAACATTCACCAGATCGTCGGACCACCTGATGGAGGCCTGCTAACACTCCGTCTTCCGGTACGCGGTCGCCGTTCGAGGACCTTAACGTCCCATCGGCTGTCAGTCCTTCGAGCGATGTGTCCTGCCCATTGCCACTTGAGGCAATCTTTTCGACTATGTCGGTGACCTTGGTTCTCCTACGGATCTCCTCATTTATTTTGTGGGAGCAAAATGCACGTGTTATAACAATTTATTAGAGTGCTTTAAAACACTATGGATAGGATAGGAACATCTTGATGGTCATTCTATCTTTGTAGAGTCTTGGGTTCTTCGTTTCAAACACGATGGTAGCAGTCGAACTTGTCAGCTCCATTATTTTAGTCTCAAAGCGACTAGTATTGTCTTGTCGATATGTCAAATATCGTTGACTAACAACCATACGCTCAGCTTCTGTTCTCATTCTCGTGATAACATTAGGATGTAATATATTTTTGTCGATATAATCACAGCTGTAATATTGCTATTGTACACCTGTTTTTACGTATCCGAAACAACCGCTGCCGTGATGGATACGTGGTGTATGTAATAACCGATTGTGTCTTCATTCGGACTGTCGGCACACAAATCGGTCCAGTATTCGGCGGAGAAAGTTTACCCGTTATACAGACACGGCGGTGAGCTAAACACGTTATAACCACTTGGTAATAGTTACCACCACCCACCAGCTAGCAAACATACAACGAGTTCTTCCAATCAAGAATGGGAGCCGGAAGATCTATAGCACAATGCATCCTAGTTTGAACTCTGTATACTCCTTTATAAATGTAACATTTCATTTTTGTCTGATAAAAATTAAAGTAGAACATTAAATATTTTTTCAGGTCAAGAACTATACATAATATTTTTATCAGATACAACATTTTTGACCCTTTGTAGGTACCATAACAAGATAAAGTCATCAGTTCAAATTTTTTACTGATCCGCTCCATTTCTATTGAAATCCTCAGTAGTAAGTTATCATTGTATTTAAGATCAATTCGAGATTATTTAACCATATTCGAGAAAGGTTTCCTTGTGCTTTATATAGGTTACTTAAATAAATAATTACTACTACTTAGTACTTATTTAAGAATAATGTATGTAAATATATGACAAATAAGCATGTCATTTATATAAGTAAATAGTACTTAACAGGTGTTAGTGCGCCGGTTCATATTATAACGGGAAACGTGTGAGTGATGACTTTTGGTTACTGGTGTTAACCGGTAAATTTGTACTATACTAGGTTTTGACCGCGGGTATTTGTTAAAATATTATGAACGATCTACAAAGCTTTTTATTTATGTTAACAAATAACATCGCCTCTGTATTCTTTGCCTTTATTTAATCAAATGTTCCTTTCTTTTAATGTAATGGGGAATCATTTCGATATCTCTTTGTCTGATTCTAGTATGTACTGAAGAAATTATTGGTTTCATATAAATAGTTCTATCTCCTATATGTTCCTTCAAGTGTTGTTTTCGCGATAAAAATAAACTATGCATTTTACTGTTGGCATTAGCAAGAAAATAAAAAAGTGTATTGTATTTTGTACCGGTATCATTATTTTGTTATTTATAAGTTGGCAACATTTAAAAATATGGCGGCACGAAAGTGACACTAGAACGTAATGGCATCGGGCTGTCAGTGAGGCATCGGAGGGTTAGCGAGAAGAAAGCAAGGATGATTGGTATTAAGTGGTTTTAAGAATATTGTATACATTCCATTACGTATTGATTAAAAATATTAACCATCTATTATTCGTCAAATTGGAGGATAATCTAATATTACTGTGTAAGTCCTCATTCAACTCATTACAAAAATCATTCAAAATAGGTTAAGCAGTTTAGGACGTAAAAATCTAACAGACAAATACATTTTTGTTATCACTGTATTAAGCACAAGTTTAACTTGGCATGTATTGTAAATAATATATATAGAGCAAATTGGAATCTAAACTATTTCTCAGTCTCTCCCTAGTATATTATGTGCAACGTTAATTGAAATTTATTGACAATTTTAAGAGCTTGCGGTCCTGCCAAAATAGATTCAGATGTAGTATTTGAATATCCGAAATAAAGTGACTGACATATAGAAAAACAGTCAAAAGTTCAATGCCAGTTTTCTAATATATATATATCGTGTAAACACTGTTTGAGTATCTTTTTGTGATATTGCAACTGGATTAATAGCAGGCGGCATGACTGCGCTTCTTTGTTCACATGGACTAACAGTACTTGACGTTGTAATTAAACGAATACGGGCACCTAGTTCACGGTTCGTCCATAGTTTATATGGGAAAAAGTTTGACAATTGCCGTTTCAAGAGTAAATGAGTCATTGGAGTGATCCGTGCCGCTCCCACGTGCCCGCGCTGGGCCGGTGCCGCTTCTCATCGTACCACTTGTAAATTATAATTGTTGCCGCGAATGTGGGTTGCCACATTCATTTTAATATCTTTTATCACTTCAACGCGGAGGTTTTAATGTGAACCAGTTTTGGAGATTTGTCAGTCAGTTCGTATTTGATTTGCCTTTGTGTACGCAATAAGGAAGTAAGGATTGTTGTTGATTCGAGTTCAATACTTCATCTTAAATTTTATTAGTTTTGTTATTTACAGTTGTGAATTGATATTATAAAGTTAACTTCCGTTAAGTAATTTTCAATAAACGTGTTATTGATCTAATATTTTAATAAAAGTTACAATTAGGAAAAATGGGTAATCGACGAGGTATTAGGGAAAGCCATAACTATTTTCGTTATATAAAGGAGGAAATCTTCTGAAGATGCCTTGTTTCTAGGATGAAGTCAAGGATTTCTACTGACTAAAACCTCTTCGATGGTCTCTTTTAGTGCTTTAGGAGGAAATCAAAAATCTTCTACGAAACAAAGAAGAGTAAACCTCCTCAGTGCCCTGGTTGTGCGAATAAAACAACCACCTTACATTTCTCGTCCTCCTAGGGAGGAAGGCGATATTAAGAACCAACTTAGGAACACTATTGCATTAAGTAAATGATTACAACATCCTCCTTTATGTACTAGTGATCTTAGATAAGTTTTAAGAGTGTTAAGAGGAAAAAGATTAAAGAAATTCCTCGATATCAGTTTCTCTATAGTATCAGTTATCTTATGAAGTAGTGGCTTTGATGTACAAACCACAAAACAGTGCCAAAAATTTAAATTGTATTGATCATCATCAGCCGATACGCGTCCACTGCTGGACATAGGCCTCCTCCAAAGATCTCCACATCGATTAGTCCGGCGTTACTCGCATCCAGTCGGTTTTCGCGATTCTCACCAGATCATCGGTCCACCTTGTGGGAGGCCTTCCAACACTACGCCTGTCGGTACGCGGGCGCCACTCGAGAGAATTGCATTGATGTAGATTTAAAATTTTTAGCAAACTTACAATGGGTCATTGTAATGCTTCGCTAACGTAAAAACTTGGAGCGTCTTCAAGGTGAACCGACATATCCAACTGCGGCAGATGTGGCAGGTTAGCGACACTTGAACAGCTCGATTACGCGAATTGACTTCAATGACTGTAATGAGGGACATTCGTTGCAGGCAACACCGTAATATCGTGACGGCATAACGGGTTATGGGACGGAAATTGCTGGCGTTGATAATTTACCTCCAGTTGTGGGCAATAAAATGTGCTACGGTTGTGGCCAATAAAATAATTACATATACATCATTTGAAATTACTTCATTTCTACTGAAGTCGATTGCTTGACCTTCAATAATTGGTCTTGAGATTTGTTTATTCCCTATTTACATTAGATATAAATAAAAAGTTTTTGTCAGCAGTAGGATTACTCAGAGCTTAGTTTCGTATAGTTTTGACAATGAAGCCGTAGATGGTGAACACACAAAATATTCTTCCTCTCGTGGTGGCTGTAACGTTATTCCAAAATTGAACCGAGATCTCCATGTTAAAAGGCAAACGCTTGGCTACTGCGTCACAGAGGCAGTTGAATTAAATTATCCAAAGGTCAGTAGATTACTGTATAAATGTTTTTTTTAAAAAATAATATAGACAGAATTTTCATCCTGTTATTTGACTCATAGAATGCTATATATCATTATGTCCAACAAAGTATTTTGTAAATGACGTATGATAAAAATCAAGAGAAAAATTATAATACATTTTCGATTTTTTTTTTATTTCATTAGCGAAAAGGTAAGCGGGACGTTCATCTGATGATAAGGAATGGGCCTGCCCATAACAACAAGGCGCTAGTTAGAATGCACTGCACTATATTGACCTTGTCGCCTTGAGACATAAGACGTTGAGTTTCGTTACCCCAATAATTACACTAGTAATACAGCGCCCTTCAAACTGGAACACAGTAATGTTTGTATACTACTCCTTGGCTGCAGTAACAGGCGCTGCGGTGGTATCTTACCTAGACGGTTTCCGGCAATAGAGACCTACTTACCATCAGTAGATTAGACTAACTTAGAATATAGTTATAACATGTTTTAATCAGCTGGAGATTTTAGGACCTGTCTATTAAGAATATAGGAATTAGTGACGGCGCTTGATCACTATGGTGAAACAGCTGTCTCATGAGACAAAATCATTTGTTTAAGCAGTGGCATAATTAGTGAACTTAATAAAATTTATATTCACTGCATTATTGAACAAATGTTATAAAAATCGAAGTGAGGGCTAAGTTAACACTATAATGGCTGATAATGTTTATCCTGCATTCTCTTAACTCTTTGTAGAACCGATTTTCCTTATTGCATGATAATGAAACCACATGAATATTAACCAGTTCATGATTGCGTAAATCGAATGCAATTCCATTGTCATCATTTATAAATAATTTAATTAATTTCATTAAATATCATCATTATTTGAGCACAATGAAACAGTCTTCAAAGTATTGGTGGTAGGCAAGTAAGTAATTTCATAGAAAATATTACTGTTGTAAGTTTTGAAAGGTGTTGATGATATTGAAATCTTGGAATCATCATCGTCATTATCAGCCGATAGACGGCCACTGATGGTTATAGGCCTCCGTCAAAAATCTCCACCACACTCAATCCTCCGCAGTTAGCATGGTTGGGCATTAGGCCTTGTCGTCTGTAGGGGTTCATATGGAGGGATTTGGACTATTTCCCAAATTTAGGAATTCCAAATCAATGGAAATCTTGAAATAGTTAGACAAAATTTACGTCTGTTATAAGCGTAAAGTAGGTCTACCTCTGACCAAGTATTTAGTTTGGGCAAGTGTGAGTCTTGACATCAAATGACCGTCATTGGTTCGTCGCTTTGTTGAATCAATAAATACTTTTCAAGTTTTTGGTTTATCAGTTGTGTTACAGAAATGATTCTATGTTTGGAATCCGGTGTAACTAAAGGAGTATGATTGTTAACATCACACGCGTCGCCATGTCTAATGCTATGTTACCGAGTGTAATGTGGAGTGCCGTTAGGCGGCGCGTGCGCAGTCACCGCCACTGGTCTACCGAGATGTCGTTTATAACTCGTTAGGTGAGTTAGGATCATTACAAAGTATGTATAGGTAATTTAATTTAGTTTATAATAAGCAAAATTTCATTCGATATGTATGTTATGAATTCCAGTTACTGCAAAATATACTAATTCATTATTGTAGACCCAATTCGAATGAAAGCTCACAACATCAAAAGCTTTTCGTATTTTTAGCGAACGATGGGTAAAAATGACGAAAATGAGAAAATGATTGTGATTGAGAACGTGCAAAAACAAACCATCGATCGTTTGTTGATCAACAAGATAGATAGAACTACTGGTCTTCTTCCTAATACTACAACGGTCGTAAGAATCTTGCTGGACAGTAACTTAAGGAGGCAAATAAACCGGAGATGCAACTCTAATGATGACTACAATCCTCAGATTTGAGATGCAAAATTTAAACAGAGGGAAACCTAAATTTACTCTTGATACATTATTACGATTATAATAGTACGGTATCGGTGTCTTTTACATTTTTATCGATTTCTGGTTAATCATCATGGTTTTCATTTATTTTGGGGATGATTTAATACAATATTTGAATGACGGCATTGATCCTTTGATTGACCAGATCTCTTCTGAAAGACCAGATAATTGAACAGATTAATTCTGTTGTGACGGTGGTCACATTGCTTGGAAGCACATGTAAATAGAATTTATTGGTGATGTTGATGAATTCATGAGCAGACTCATCTCCAGTAAAGTATATCTTTATATGCCGGATAAAGTTGGAGGAACAGTAAATTTACCTGTTAGTAATATAAAAAATACAATCGGACAGGATGTAAATAATAGTTACAGAGAAAAGCACGTGATCAGAGTACACAACAATGACACCGAGATTCAAATCAGATCTTGATAGTGATTGTGACTCGTCCGCCGCTGCGGCCAACGATGTACTATTTAGATTGTTTGCTTGTCTGACTCATTGCGAGCTTTACGTATGACATGACATTAGACAATGCAGTTCACCATCCGGTCTTCCGATTCAGCTCTCTAGTTTTATGCAGCTCTTAAATTTACTCTCTTTAAATCGTATTGCTGAAACTAAATACATCGCTTTATGAATTTATTTGATTTATACGAATATTGTTTAATATCAAAATTCGTAATTCCATAAAAATAGTTACTTATATCTGTTTGATCTGTATCAAATGAATAGAAAGAAATAACTTCTTGAAGAGTGTGCTAAAGTTTCTTAAGGGTTGATGATAATCTTTATACTACATGCGTCAATAGCCTGCGGTAAATGCTTAGCTTTAGAGAAGCAGGTCAGAGGTAAAAATTAAAAAAAAATTTTTCCAAAGAAATGGATTAATGAACTATCTAACAACGAAATGATAGGTAATAAATACAATAAGAATCACTTTCCTTTGTTATAGTTATTTTACTGATTATCATTGCTGTAGATTATTCAATGGTTTCATCATGATCTTAGTTTCTTAATGGTTCCCATGGTTATTTCACAAATTATCGACGCTATTGCTCAATGAAATGATTCTGTAGGTACAGATTCTCACGGAATTTTCGATTAGATTTCGCAAATTTTGTTATTATGTCAATAAAAGGGCGAAGGTATGAAAATATCACAGTCTAACGACAATCACTTCATAGTACAGCGCAGAGAGACTTGATTATAACTGCTGATGCTGCAGGTTTTTTTTCTGTATAAGTATTATGTTAACGTTCGAAGAAAGGTGTAACATTAATTGGTGTAGATGATCGTACAGGGAAAGATTAAAAGGAGACTGTGGTTTGGAAAAGAAATACCCTGTGACAAGAACCTTACGTAACTTGGATAAAGTCAGTAGATGAGAAATAGCACTCGTTTACTTTTCAAAGCAGCAGTATCGAAATATCGATCGTCCAAAGGAAATGGCATTTTAAGAAGAAGCAGTTGTATTAAATAAAATAACTGTTGCATCGTTACTACAAATAGATATTTCATCATCATTATCATCATTATTAGCCGATAGATGTCCACTGCTGGACATAGGCATCCTCCAAAGATCTACACATCGATCGGTCCCGCGTTGCTTGAATCCAGTGGGTTCCCGCGATACTCACAGATCGTCGGACCACCTGGTGAGGGACCTGCCAATACTACGTCTTCCGGTACGCGTTCGCCATTCGCAAATAGATATTTAAATTTTACTATTATGTATAAATATAGATGTATAGTCATTCCATATATAATTACTGACAAAATGTAATCTAATAGTCATCGATAGCGTTAAGGGATAAACATAGCATGGGGTCATTATAAAGGCACTTCTCCGATGTTTTTTCAAATTTTAATATATTATTAGTATCTGTATTATTTTATTATCGTTCTCTTTCTCCTGACAATGAGAGCTGGATCTTATTTTGATTTTTATTTCTTCTACACATTTTTTTTTATAATCATATACAAACTTTTATGTCTTTAATTTTAGAATATCTTATGAGACAAATCTTCTTACTATGTTTACTAACGGATCTATTTAAAAGATTTTTTGATCTGTTGTATCTATTATTATACATTTAGTTTATATTACTTATTCTGATAAATAACTTCATGTGTTAGTAATTGTTATAGTAATAATTGTAGGATTTATGTAAGGTTGTTGCGCATTGCGTCGATGTAAGGTCGGTCAGTGCAAGTCGGCCGTAAGCTTTAGTAATAGTATTAATGTTAAGCAACGTTATCTTGTATTCCGGTTAGATCTGGATTCGAATGTATTAAAGGAATACTAATGCCATCTACTAGTTTAAAAATACTAAGTTTATCGTACTCATTGATATACTTTTAAATATTACTGTCCATTACCGTTAGATGAATACTGATAACAGATTATATGTGAATATATAAAATGGAACTAAACAATGCACTCAAAGGAAGTGTTAATAAAATACTAATAGATAAATATATAGCACTAGTAATAATAATAGTTTTACTTTAAGAACATTGTCAAATTAATGAAACCAGTCTTAATTATGTAAATATGAACTGATTTCCAATGATTAGTACAGTCAATTCATGTCAAGTCAAGTCATTCAAGATTAGTGATATACTGTTCTTAAATATTCATTATTTTTTAATCTGTAGTGAATGTGGTTGTGAGAGGATTACCTTATCGTGGTTCTCATCTTAGAACAAAGAAATTACATGATACTTAAGATGGTCAAATTCCTTGAGAATAGTAGTGGCATTCTCAAATTATATCTAAATTTATTCAGTAACCGTTAGAGATGTTCGCTTGGTTACTGGAATAGAAATCTACGAACGCATTTACCATCATTTCATAATCTAGTTCGTTTGGTTTTTCTTTTTTTTTTAATAAAAAATACCGAGCAACGGTGCGTTGTTAATAAATAAATAGAGCAAAGAGAACAATGATGCGTCTACTCTTGTCTATTGATAATGTTTGAATAGAACTGCGATACAATTCTTACTGCAAAACGGAAGTTGAATTATATAAATACATAATTTACGTATTTGTTATATGTTACTGCATCGAACATTCATATCATCATCATCATCATCAGTATATAGATGTCTATTTCCTAAAATAGGTTTTCTCCTCAGACATTTCATGCGATCTTCATCATAGGGTCTTCTAAATACATATATAATTATGTTTTAACTAATAAGTTTATTAATGCATTAAAAATGCATCAAAATAAACAAGAAAAGGAAATATTAATTAATTTATGTATTTACATTTTATTATCCATCATTCACTTCGTAATAACTTACGTTAAGCAGGAAACAAGTTAAATTAAGTCCTATTCAATTTAGTGCTTTTGATTAACGTTTCTGGCGAATAAAACGTAGGAGTGGTTTAATTATTGCAACTTAAGTGTTCATAATATTTACTTAATTGGCCGTTATGGAGTTACTTTTTCTTTTATAATTAAGCGATGAGACGGGCAGCACGTACACCTGATTGTGAGTGATACGTCCGGTCATAATAAAGTTGAGCTAGTTGAGATGATATATACAGTACTACATAGCGCACGCAATCTGAGACAAGGTGTTGAGTGTTACCCCAGTAATTATAACAGCTACAACGCCCTTCAAAACGGAACAGAGGAATCACAGTACTGTTTGTTGGCTGCAATAGGAACTGCAGGGGTACCTAGATGGTTTCTTGCAACACTTACCACCAGTGAAATTCTTAGTTATAATCTTTTCTGCCTTACTTTATATTATAGTAAGTTAATCTCTTTTAAATGATTAGAAATGATTGGTGTCAGTGTTGCAAGTTAGTCGAGTATTCATTTTAAAAAAAAAAATGCTATCAAGTAGGTTTCACTCCGCCGGCTGGTGTGGGGAACGGCGAAGGTAATTAAATGTACAGGTTGGTGATTCTGTGTTCTGTATCAGAGCGAGATAAAGGTACTTGTACTATATAAAAGATAACGAAATTATTGTTTCCATGGGCGTCAGTGATCACTTTCCACCAGGTGAACTGTTCCCTCGTTGTTCATCCTTCTTATAAAAAAAAAATGGTGATAAAAAAAGCAAACGATTACTAAAAATATTTTAGTTATGAACTTTTAAGGGTGAGGGTTTATTTATGTGAATTCTATATATATAGGAGATATCCAAATGGTTCATAGACTCATCACAAGATCTCCGAAACTATTATATGAAAATCTGGTAGAGATACTGCTTCTGCCATTCAGAGGTTTTTTTTTTTAATCAACGAAGCCACAAGACCAGTGGAATGTTCACCTGACGATATGTTATATACCTGTCTTTAATAACATGGCGCTAGTTAAGTTGGAATTTATAGCACCGCATTGCGCTCGTTAACTTGAGACATAAGATATTAAATCTTGATACCCCTGTAATTTTATTAGCTACAGCGCCATTCAAACTGGAACACAGTAAGTGCTGCGGTGGTATCTACCTAGATGGACTCCGGCGACAGAGATCTACCACCAGTAATAATAGTGAGCTAAGAATATATTTTATAAAATTCCATCCCCAAAGATTTGCAGGGGTGTTAACAACGAGAAGAGGCTTGTGGGACGGCGGGCTGTCACCGAGTGGGAATATTTCTTATAAATTTCTAGACTAAATTCTTAAAATCTAATTCTGTATTATCTTCAGCTAGTTAAATTTAAAAAGATTCAAACTTTAAGGGTGGAAAATTAAGTTACACCAATTCGTGATCGCCGGAAGTTTAGTTTATTAAAAAGTAATTTCTCAATGTAATAACCAGTAGTGGGGTAGGTCTGCTTTGCCAGAGACCACGTAGATGTACCATCGCATCTCTTATTCCTGCCACCAAATAGTAGTGTGTAAATATTACTGTGTTCCGGATAGAAGGGCGTTGTAGCTACCGAAATTATTTAAGTAACAAACCTTAACGTCTGATGTCTTAAAGCCACGAGGACAGTGTAGTGCTGTGTATGCCGTCCGTTATGGGCATGAGTATCACTCACCATCTGGACTCGCCCGCCTGATGAATGCGCAACAAGTGCAGAATGGGTGTGCACAGTGAAAGTTGTTTACGGCTCTTATCAACATAATCAGAGCTTGTTAATGATAAAGCTCTCCAATCCTTACTTTTTATCATTCAACCTCTTTCATGTTCATGTAAACTAGAATGTTACAAGTGAATCACTTTTCTCTTTTGAATCATTCATATTTATGAAAAAAAAATACTTTATCAAATTACTATGATAAGATTTGTTATCTTATGTTCAAGGCAGAAGAGGTGGTGTTGTGTATATCATCCTAACTATCAGTTATTATGAGTATCAGGTTTTACCACAAATCAACTCGTCGGTAGATCGGTAAAAGAATTTAAATGATTGAGATGGTGAAGAGTTAACATAACAATTTGACTCTCATGTATCACTGGTAAATGATGGTAGGTCTCTGTTGCTGGAGACCGTCTTGTTAGTTACCACCGCAGTTCATGTTTCTGCCGCCAAACAGTAGTGTGCAAACATTACTATAGTGTAGTGTAGCTAGTGTAATTACTGGGGTGACGAGACTTAACATCCTATGTCTTACGCGACAAGCGTAATGTGGTGCTGGATATATATATATATAAAATTCTCACTACCCCTAAGTTGTCACTGGCAAGCATATCACCTCCATCAGGTGAACGTCTTCTAGACTTCATAGAAGACAAGTACATCAGCTACTGCGCAGTGAAGGTATATATCTATCATACTTTTAAAGATGATGATCTATCAGCGAGATCTAATGTCGAATAATTGGCGAAACGTTCGCGTGTTAAATCCGATGATTGTCAGTTACTAAATATGGTGTATCAGGTCTTCGAGCCGCCATGGCGGCACACTGTTGCCTCTGAGACAGTGTTAGAAAGTGATGATTGATTGATTACTATCAATCTGTAATCTCTTCATATTAATACACACGTTTGTGTTATTTCTTGTGAAATAATAACAGTTTCACTGTGCTATCATTTCTATAGTTTATAAGACTATCGATTTCACTTTTATATCCTGTTCAAAGTTGTCTCTCTATTATTAAAGTGTTTATTACTATTACTAATATAACATATAACGTGACATATGTGAAAGTGAATACTTAACAAATTATATTACAGTGGTTTCTCACCTTTTGTTTGTACTGATATTTATATTTATTTATAGAAACAAAGAGACTAGCAGGTCCTTTATGATGTCGTAAGCGATACGCTTGGGGGTGAAAAGGTTCCCGAACAGCAACTCACCGGAGCTCAACCTTGCCTGCTTGTGGTGCACTCTCAACAAACAAAGCTCCCGATCCCACCAACCCGCATTGTGCCTACGTGGTGGGAGACAGCCATAAATCACTCTACATAAACCCTTGACAAACGACAGCTCGTCGGAGACCATGCTGACTGTGACGAACGTTGGCAAGACTCGGGAATCAGAACAGCGCTGGTCCGATCTATGTGGAGATCTTTCGGAGAAGCCTTTGTCTAGCAGTGGACGTCTATCAGCTGATGATAAAGCAATACCCTTTCCTACAACCTAATAAATTTATAAGTCAACCGCATTTTTCTTGTTATCCTTACACAGGAAATATCCCTAATAATTTCACATTTGAACAGTAAAATTATTACTCCCCTATTCGGTATTAAAGGCTCTTAACCACCAGAGAGCATTTATTTTAGTTCTGTTCTCAATAACATGAGATCATAGGTCAGCTGTGGTTTTATCTCTCATAGAAGGACTTTGGTAATAGATATTTACGTCCTGTATACGCAATATAAAAAGTAAATAATGAATTAACCTTTATAATAAGTACTACTTATAATAATAATCATCATTATCATCAGCCGATACACCTCCACTGCTGGACATGGGACTTCCCCAAAGATCCCCACATCGATCGGTCTTGTACCACCCGAGGACCAGAGCCGTCATTTGTAGGGATTTATATGGGATGATTTAGGCCATTTTCCACCACGCTGGCCCAAAGCAGATTTTGGGAGCCAGAACCTCGTTTGTTGATGGTCCCGTGAGTTGGTGAGTAATATATTTGTTTCCGCAGAGAGTCTTCTTTAACTTTCCTAATTTGTCTCGGTCTTGATCTAAGTTATAAGCAATATATACGTATAAAGAGTACGCGCTATTGACAATCTAGCTCAAAAAGGAGTGGACTATATAAAATTTTTTTCTTTTTTATTTTCTAAGCGACGAGACGAGCAAGAAATTCACTTGATGGTAAGTGATACGCCTACCAATAACAACGTAGCGCTGTTTAGAATTATATACACTGCACAACTTTGTGCGCGTCGGTTTGACACATATGTTAAGTCTCTATACCTCGATAATTACAGCAGATATAGCACCCTTCTAACCGGAACACGGTGATGGTTGCACATCAATGTTCGGCAGCAGAAATAGAATATAAATAATATCACGTAATATTATATCTAAGTAAATTTTATATTCTACACTTTGATCTTAGCCCAATGTTCGGTACGCAGTATGGGGTGTAAGGGGTCTCGCACAACTCACGGGTTCCAGGCCAACGTCACCTGTTCGTAGTGCACCCTGTTAATCAACAAACGAGGCCCTGGCTCCGACCAAACCGCATTAGGCCAGCGTGGTGTGAAATGGCTCGAATCCCCACAATATGAACCCCAAATAACCACGACCTCTGGTGCCCGACGATGCGGGCGGGGCAGGACCGATCGATGTGGGCATCTTTGGTGGAGGCCTATCTCCAGCGGTGGACGTCTACGGGCTGACGATGATGATGTGTGAAATGTTGTATTGATACATATGTAGGTGAACGACATTTTTGGCATTCAAAACTGTACGTAAACAGCTTGCGCAATGTTTGTGAAGAAGCGAGGATAAGTGGCGCGCCAATTATATAATTCTGTATAATAACACTTCAAAGTTGTTCAGCGTGATTGCATTGCGAATATATTTGCTACTTGCGTAAACAAATATGCAATGCAGTGCTGTTAAACTACGTTTTTTTTTGCAGTTTCAAATACCCAATCGTAGTTCTGTAGGGTTATTGAAACATCCGTTAAACTACCGTCACCATGAAATTTCCATCTATTGTTAACTACATAAAAACTTTATCAAAGTTTTATAAAAAAAAATATTATGATTGTAGCTTTTATAAAACTAACGGGGTTAGGGCTTTCGTAATAATTTACCGTACTTATTACAAATTTATAATACTTATAGATTGTTCAAAAATTTATTGAACACAATAATAATATACTCAAAGAAACTACTTATAAATTACTAAAGAACAAGTAGAAGATATTCAATAGTAGTATAGGATGTCCCGTGGCAGATTTAAGATTTATTAATTAAATTAAAGGATGTTATTATTTTAGAATATACATATATTTGTCATAAAAAGTAAGGACGAGACATGCGGATTTTATTTTTTGAAGATCACTCCGTCCAAATGTTATTCATCGCGACGTACAGACTCGCGGAATCTTTCGAGAGTATTCTGAGTGTATCTCGCGAAGGAGGCTCATGGTGGCTCTTGCTGTGTGAAGCGTGGCGCCATCTTGTTGAAACCACGCGTGAGAGCTGTTCGATGGATGTTCTCTTAGTTTCGGTATAAAATACTCATTAAGCATGTGGCGATAGACATCATCATCAACAGTTACGGTTGCTCCACGAGAATTTTCAACGAAAAACTGTCCAATTATTCCATTGACAGAAAGAGACACCAGTCCACTGCGACATCGTGATAGACCAATCCGCACAAATGCCGCGCCAAACTGTAATCCCTCTCCGATCCCTCGCGCAACCGTTAGAAAAATATTCGAATTTCAAATTCTAAATCTGTCATAGGACAGCCTATATAAATAAGTACCGGAAGCAGTCTATTCTTAAACAGGCTGTGGATCAGAGTTCAAAAGCCCAGTATAAGATGAGCTTTAGAGTACAAATGATTGAGACCTGACTGAGATAATAATAGACCAAGCGCTATACTTTCTCAGAGAATAAGCAATCTATTCCAGACGTCTGCATACATATAGTACTATATACTTCAACGAGTGCAGTATATACCACGGTATTATCTCATGGTAAGCGACGTAATCTTTTATGGTAAAGCCCACTGATCTAGTAAAAACCATATTCATTGGTTTCTTAAAGATTTCCTCTTTCATATCTGGACGGCATATAAATATTACTTGATGACATTACAACCCTTAGTGGATCTTGCCCTCCTGTAGAATTCATCTTCATATGTCGCCACTCTGCCTTCTTCCTCCATCCAGGAAATTTTCTCAGTCTTAGAACATCTACTAACTTCTCTTACCCCTTATGTATAGCCGAGGTTGTTTTTTGGAAAATCCGGGTTCATTTATTATACAGGACTTCAGTAATAGACTAGTCGACTCCATGTTGAACTCTCCACTTTTATCCCGGTCTGGGATGAGCAGCATCACAGAAGTGAGGATATACACGTCATCATCAGCTGATAGACAGTTCACAACTGGACATAGGCCTACCTCGTAGATATGGGGGATTTGGGCCAATTCCAATCACGCTGGCCCAATACTGGTTGGTGGGAGTCAGAGCCTCGACTGACATGAAAAATTTTTATGTATATCTCTTAAGTATAAATTCTCATCAGATCAACAATACATGTTGTATAAATATTATGTATTTAATTCTCAATCAATTCTTACTCTATTCAGCCTATCAATTGTCACCACATTCAGGACTGGACTCCTGACTGAGAGAGAATATCACCTAGGCAACGTGACCGCGCCAGCGTTTTGGAATTTTTCGTTATTATACAATTTATTTATTGTTGAAGATTAATCTTCTCTTCAGATATGAATGTTTTGTTTGATTAATGTCTTCTTTCCTGGTGGTTGCTTATATGAGTAATATTCTTCAATTATTGGCTAATGGAAAAAGGTTGCAGGACCTGAAATATATAAAATGTTTTTTTTTTTTTTACTTAACAAACAGCCGAGACACGTGGCGCTAGCTAATATGGTATACATAGAACCAGATTGCGCTCATCGCCTTGAGACATAAGATGTTAAGTCCTGTTACCCCCCTAGTAATTTCAGTAGATACAGCATCCTTCAAACCGGAACAAATTAAGTAGTAGTAGGCGTTTCCTTCCAGCTATGATGTAGGAGTCTTCAATGCAAGTTAACTTTCATATCGTATTCTATTATATATTTGCTTAATTAATTTAATTATTTTTTTTGTTTCAGGTAAGAAAAACCTTTAATCAAAATGTCATGCGCCAACGCCGAGCACATAACTTGAGGTAAGTTAAATTAACTTGTATGCAAAGTTTTTTTATTATTTTATTAAGCGGTAAGATGAGCGAGACGTTCATCTGATAGTAAGTGATATGCTGACCCATAATAACATGGCGCTAGTTAGAATAGTATACTACTGCACCATATTGCGTTTGTAATTAAACTAGCTACAGCGCCCTTCAAATCGGAACGCAGTAATGTTTGCCGGCTGCAATAGGAGCTGCGGAGGTACCAAGGTCTTAGACAAGAGCCCTGTCAAGATCTCAAGTCTAATATCTTCTATACTATGACTGTAGGTCAGTGTACATAGCGTTACTCTTTGATCTGCTGACCTTACCAGTTAACCAACGGCTCATGTCAAGGTCGTAGTTAAACCGTTTAGTTCCACGCGTGTCCGTTTCAGTTATGGTCAATAAAATTACAGTAAAAGTATGAATTTTAGTCAGTGCCATGGACTTCGCAGTATAAGTACGCAATTCTACACGACCTCAGTTTTATTGCCGTTCGTAATTAATACGTCGGCCATTGTTATTGTCTAATTACGTTTTAGTTTCCAATTTTTTTTTGTTTTATTATCGTTTGTTAGTAAGCGTTGCTGTTTCGGAATTGATATGTATTATGTGAAGTATTGTTACTGGTAGGTAGATAAAGCATTACGCCCATACCATCAGGTTAACGTTCAGCTGGTTTCCTAGAATAAAAAAAGAGTGACGGTCCAGTTATTTCACTACTAAGTTTAAGTTTCATCATCAACCGATAGACGTTTACTGCTAGCTAGATTCCTGATGATGATAACGCTGCGAGCCATTCGACTTTAAACAGCTTATCTAATATTGGGCGCGTGGACCCGGATCCACGGCCTATGTCTACTGCTAGACACAGGCCTCTCCCAAAGATCTCCTCTTCGATTGGTCCTGCGCCCCAAGCATCTAGCATCTTTACTCTAGTAATTAGACTAGATACAGCGCCCTTCAAACCGAAACACACTAATGTTTGCACAGTACGGCGGTAGAAATAGGAGGTGCCGAGTTACCTACCATATTGGTATATATGTCTCCTGCAACCGAGACTTACCACCAGTAAAATGTAGTAACATACTGATAAAGCAGTTTTAATTATAGAGCCCATTCTTAGTACCTATTAAGGCAGCTTGAATTAAAATATTAAACGATATACATATGCAAATTGTTGGTAATACATTGTGGGTAGAACAAAACGTAACCGGATAAAGATTTAATGGTTGGCAACACCAGAAACCCACGCTGGGTTCGATTGGCCTACACGCGCGGGTCAAGAACGTCTTCGCTCTATTTATCTTCATAATATCAGTACATTTATACTATACTAGTCTATTGACAATTGAAATATGAGAAGTATTTCTTAAACTGTATACATCATCATCATCAGCTGATAGACATAGGCTTCGCAAAAGATCTTTACGTTTGTAGGGGTTCGTGTGGGGGGATTTGGGCCATTTCCCACCCAGCTGGCTCAATGTGGGTTGGTGGGAGCCAGGGCCTCGTTTGTGGATTAGCAGGGTGCACCATGAGCTGGTGAATTCTGCTTAGGTGCTGTGAGTTGTTGTGCGGGAAGACTCCTACAATCCAAACTATATACACTACCTACCAAAGTAAGAGGTCTTCTCATAGTTTGTTAAACATATATGTTTCCTTAACCATGCTATGAATGTACATTTACTGGTGGGTAGTACTCTGTTGCCGGAGACTGTCTAGGTAGGTACCACTGCATCTACTATTCCTACTGTCACACAGTAATGTGCAAACATTATTGTATTCTTGTTCGAACGGCGATGTCATCATCAGCCGATAGACGTCTACTGCTGGACATAAGTGGCGTTGTAGCTGACGTAATTACTGGGGTAACGAGATTTAATATCCTACGTCTCAAGCCAACAATCACATTGTGAGGCTGTATATATCATAGGAGGCAGGCGTATCACTTACCGTCAGATAAACGTTCCTCTCGTCTCGTCGCTTCCAATTCAGGCCTTACAATATTTCATATGACTAGCTTAAGAATATCTTTTTAAAGCGACGAGACTAGCAAGTTCAGTTGAGGGTAAGTACAACAAGTGATAAGTAGATTCCTAGACACTGCACCATTGCTCGTCACTATGATACATATCATGTTAAGTCTTGTTACCACTATTTCAGTAGCTATAACATTCTCCGAATCGGAAATACATTATTTTTCGTTCATAATATTTGAGGGGATTTGATTTACAGATTGCTAGACTTAAGTGGTAGTGGGCAGGGCACATTGCTCGAATGACTGACGGCCGAAAGGGTAGTAAGGTCCTCGAGTGCTGTCCGTGTAGTGGTAGATGTAGTGTTGAGAGGCCTCCCACAAGATGGGCCGACGATCTGGTGAGAATC
Source organism: Ornithoptera priamus (assembly GCA_029034505.1). Lineage (NCBI taxonomy): Eukaryota > Metazoa > Arthropoda > Insecta > Lepidoptera > Papilionidae > Ornithoptera > Ornithoptera priamus. The sequence goes on along the minus strand of JARDWD010000219.1, from coordinate 1,546,237 downwards.
ACGGGATGCGAGCAACGTTGGGCCGATGGATATGGAGATCTTTGAGAGAGGCCTATGTCTAGCAGTAGATGGCTGATGATGAATATTTGTGGGCAGAAAAATGTGCTGGAGTTGTATTTACTTAGACGGTCTCGTTGGACAAAACGTCTTATATATATATAAAAAGTTTTCCACCTACGTAAAGACTCATCATGGTATCTCTGCAACCTTAAGACCTACGGATTTGAGATTTGATAGAAATATTCTTTTTACCCGTAAGTGGCTGCCACTCGAGGACCTTACTGCCTCATCATTTTTCGAGCAGTCGCGTGCCGTTATATGAGGTGTTGGGAGGCCCTCTATAAGGTGGAGAGACGACTTGGTAAGAGCGACGCGGAACCAATCGATGTGGAGATCTATAGGGGAAGTTTATGTTCAGCAATGGATTTCTATCGACTGATGATGATGATGCCTTTTACCGAGTACAGGTCAGCTAAGAATGGATTATACAAAATTACTTCCCCAAACGGAGTTGCAGGGGTGTAACTAGTGTTACATGCAGTTCTCAAAGTTGTAGCCAGAGATCATTATTATTTAGTATATATCTATTAGGTTACCAGTATTTTTAGAAACCTGTTACTCGCGTTTTAAAGGCTAGATTACATCCGGTTGTGTTTGTTTTAGCAACAACTTGGATTTTTCACAATAGCACATTAACACTTATTTTACGTAACAAAGTAGTTTAGAATCACAAAGTGGTCATATAGATGCCAGTTAAGCGAAATTGGTTATAACCATATGTACTGTCGGATAACATCAGACAAGCTCGTTAGCTTACTGCGATATCTGATGCGGATAGCCCTTTAGAGCACGCGGTTCTACGTGACGTTAACAATCGTATTTACGTAACAACTTTAATTCAATAAAACGGCTATAACGTAATATTAAAAATTAACATTTTATATCACATAACCTAGACCTGGACTGGACTGAGTAGAAGCGAAGCCGTGGTTTGTGAAGAGTGTTCGTCCAGAGTATTCTCGCTCTCTTATGTATGTGATTTGAACAGAGTAATGTTTTGGCTACTGATTAATCGATTTGGCGAATACAAGTCGAGTCATTGAATACAAGCATTTGAGATGTGGGAACTCCGTCGAATGTTTAAGATCACGTGGAAGCAGTTTGTCTACAATGCTCAAGTCCTTGAGAGAGTTACCTGTAAACGTAGACTGATATCACCTTCAAGCAAAAAACGTTGCATTTTTCGGACAACTTAAAAGAGGATTCGTTTGTGAGTTCTCAAGGTTGATCCTGGACAGCAAAATTCTTGGAAAACGTGCGCCAGGTAGATAGCACAAGCAATGGTTTGACGACCTAAAAGAGTGGACCGGGTTTAAATACCACCAGTTAAAAAGAATAGCTGAGGATCGGATTGGTTTTTTCAATCTGAGCACCAAACTTCAGCTTGAAGAGGACACCTAATGATGATGATACTGACTATTAATGAAGATCGTTGCTACCTGGGCCTATTCAAAAATTATCTAGTAACGAACACAAAAGTACAGCAATGGAAATAAGTGACACTTATTTTATATAGAAGCAACGAGATGAACAGTTTACCTGATGGTCATAAAAATGGTGAAGTCATAGTTAAAACTTAGTAGTAACAATTAATCATTGAACCGAATAAAAATACTTATAACCAGTTCAGTTTAGAAAATAAAAATATATCTGTATATATATATATATACAACGGTCCTATAAATTCCATCACACTGCCTTACCGACCCAGTTAAGTGTCCATTGTGTGGTCACTTCAAATGGTCATCGAACAACATAAACGGACCATAGCGGTCGTAATTAAACAATTGCGTGTTTATGTAACAATGCATGTGGGACGCGAGCCCGCTTTCCTCGCTAGTTTGGATGGACAGACGTGACGGGGTGATCACTTTCCATAATTAAATGTTTTGGCCAAGACAATAATTATATTAAAGTAGTACATACAACATACGGCAGCGAGACTTGGGCCATAACTCAGCGCCAAACTAACGAAATCCAAGTCGCCGAAATGAAAATGCTCCGGTGGATGTGCGGAGTGACGAGACTCGACAAAATCCGCAACGAGTACGTCCGCGGCAGTCTCGGTGTACGCAACATCGCCGACAAGCTGCAAGAGAGCAGACTTCGTTGGTATGGGCACAAAAAAAAAGATCTCCTGACTATGTTGGAAATGTTATGACCAATCTGAACATCACGGGGTCCAGACCCAGACGGGGGCTAAAGACAAGATGGATAGATGTGGTCAAAAAAGATCTAGAGTTCTGCAAGGTTACCGAAGAGGACGCGTCCGACAAAGCGAAGTGGAAGAGAAAGACTAGAAAGGCAGACCCCACCATCAGATGGGAATAATAAATGCCACGGAGAGAGAGAGAGAGAGAATAATTATATTAAAGTATGGAAAAACGTCACCATATTAACACAGCTTAAGATCAAAATGCGTAACCTTATGCCTGCGGGGGATACCGGAGTTTTAGGAAGTCGGCAATTAGTGATTAGGTTTTGGATCAACCGAAACACTACATCAGATTAGATAGATCACAAATCGAGGCAAAACAACACAGATTCGAGGCTAATGAAATAAAAAAACATTCTTATCGCGATGGAGAAGATAGTTCGGTACTATCACCAGCTTGAGACCTATTATTGATAAAATTAAATCAGAAACCAATATCACCCTTCGAAAAGATTTTATAACAAATTGAACTCATTCTGTTTAGATTCGGAAAGTACATAATAATTAAAGCGGCAGGTTCTTCGTGATGAGTATGACGTCAGCGAATCAATCATCTTAATCCTTCTACTGTCATGGGTGCTGCAAAGTATTCGAAATTTTGGGGTTAAGTAATGTTTGGATAAATGTATATCTTTAAACCCTATAAAATTAGTTATATTTACAGGCATGTTTAAAAGCAAATCCTAATCTTAATCATCTCTATCGTCTATTATATCTACAATATATATTTTCTCGTCTCGTATTGGGTTAGTGTACCCAAAGTTGGTACAGACTGTAACAGGTCCTTACACAACTTCTCTATAGATGTTTTTTTTTCATGTTAAGGTCGACCACTGCCTCTGCCTCTGGCTGAACCGTAATAAAAACCGGTATGCAAATTGTTTCAGGTAATTATTCATATGAGCAGTTCAGCGATCTCAATTTGTAAGTAATCAAAATTTGCAATTAATTTCGGTTAAATTTGACTCCACATGTTGTCTTCATCCGAATGTCAATGCACTTGTGACTTTAAAACTGGGTTGTTAAGAGTTTAACATTTGTAGATGATGAAATGATGGCGGCGGTGATAATACTAATGTAACACAAGGATCCAATATTTAAATATGTAAAGCATTAAAGTTTACTATCCATATTCTAAAGAAATCCCGCCAACCCGCATTGGGAGACCGTGGTGGGCTAAGGTCCGATTACCCCCAATGAACTCTGTATAGATCTTTGGGGGCAACAAACAAATTTAATTTGCCAATGATTTGTATTGTGTTTGTATTTAAATTTATTATATATTATTATTTTGCTAGTTGTATGATATTTTTGCTAGTATCAAGTCTAGAAAAAGTATGACGGGATTCTTATAATCTTTAGGTGCAAAATTCCAAAGGTACGGTTTTTGTTATTTACATATTAATCATTAATTTCTGATCTGAAAAACTCCTAACAAGTTTGCTATCTCTTGGGCGATAAATACCACTGTAGCCTCAGTTTCATCCGTCATGTTTCCAAACTACTACAGATGACCACTTTCTATCGTTGCTATATTTGTATGAAAAAAATAAATTTTTCTTTGTAGACTTATTTATAAATGTTAGTCGATAATGTTGATAACTATGTCACAATATCATATATACATAATAATCCCGGTCAACTACCATTAATATTTATGTATGTACTTATGTTAATATGTACTTTAACATACAATGTAAGTACTAATCGTACTTGTATGTACTGGATTTATAATTTTATATATATGAGAAACTGCAAACATCTTTCTCTGCTTAACTCTATGAAGAACTGGGAGAGTGCTCTTTGGCATTCAGTTCGCTTTTTTGGACATTCTTTTGTGTTTTTAAGTAAAGTTTTACTTAAATAAATAAAATATCACCTTAAGCACACATTTATATGAAATCTCCGTGGTAATCTTGCCACGTAGCGACGCAACAAAACTAACCCAAGTCAATGTTTAATTAAACGTCTATTTGCATGTACGGTAGCCGTCGTCATGTTTAACGTTTGATGCCGGCTAGATACAAATTACTATTTGTCCGTCGTTGATCACCGATAGAAAGTCAATTAGACTACTAATAGATAACCCATTACATTTTAAATATGTTAGAAGCGTTCAAAATTCCTTCAGCCTGCTGCTGAGATTGTTTTCCAGATACAAACATAACCTATAAAGAAGAGAATGGCGCTAAATTCCCGGGAAATAAATATACTTGGCTTCACTCGAAACCTTTAATTTTTTCGTTCTTCATAATCCGTTCCTGTTCAAGGTTAATTTTTTAAGTAGTTTTTAGCTCCAACCCTTGCTTCACTTGTTCATTATCATCATATTTTTAGCTTGTTATCGTACACAGTTAAACAAAGTTTTCCTCAATACATTTTTCTGGCAACATGTCCGATGTCTTCTGCTTTATTGGTAATATCAGCAAGAGATTTTTCAATTTTTATTATTTATTCTCCACAAATTATGCTTTGAAATATATCTTTTTATATTCTTCTTCTGTATCATCTATGGATGCATCTCGATTTCCAGTCTTAATATTCTTTTTTTTTGGTTTACGGTTAATAAAAATAACTTATAACGATTAGGTCTTTACAAGAGGTAAACACATAAAGTTATGACTTTGCCTTCGAAGGTCAGTTAATTTACTGATAGGTAATAATGAGGTCTTCGTATGCTTGTTTGGTACGGAGTCGTGAATCTAATGCATTGACATTTAGCCTTCATAATCATTCCCCTCGTTTTATTCAATGCGAGTTGTATTTAAATTACAACAGCTCATTAAATGTAAATTTAGTTAGGCACCATTTTGAAGTTGCAAATCTGTAGTGGAGAGGTCAGTAATGTTACGGTAAGAATATACCTCTAGGGTTTTAATCAATAAACCTTTAAAAAGTGAACAGACCTTTATTATCTTAGTTTAATCTAAGTTGTGAATTTAAAAAGAGAGAGAGAGAGAGAGCTAATGCAATGTGCGTTTTATATCTTCACAAAGCGATGTGCTCAGTGTATTACAGTATTAATATAAGTAACTAGTTAGGATATGTAGGTGTGCCATTCACCGCCACTTGAACGTCCCACTCATAAATCATGTGGTATATTATGTACTTAAAATTCCGAAAAGTTCGTCGGAATCGTACTTATGAATGATAAGTACAACTTATGACCACTGTCTCACAACGTACCTGTGCGTTGTGAGTGAATTATGCTAATAATTCTCGATATCGCATTAGAAGTCGACAAGGGAATGGTTCCAAGAAAGTCAAAGGTGCCGGGTGAGCACGACAACGCGAGTAGAATAACAATGCGTACGAAAGCACACCGGAAATGAGAGAAAACACACACATACATATATATATATAAACAAGCTTCGCTGCAAACATACCATACATCAAATTATTCATTCATAAATTCACACTTTCTGACTTATGTTTGGTTACCGTAATTGTTTTAAGAGTTACGCAAATCAATGACGATGCTGTGGCTATGTAACTACAATTAGTAAATAGACGGAAATCACTAGAGATCAGTAAGGTATGTAGATTATCCTTGATGTAGAATAGTTAAGTAAGTAACCATAGCGCTTATTTTTATACTAGACAGCTGTGTAAATATTACTAAGTGGATGGCAAAGAACGAGCAACATTTCTTATGTCTATATGTTTATACAACTACTAACTGTCTTAATGGTGTAACGGTCATCGAACTAGCTCTGTAACCCCTCTGGGACCTGAAGGTCTCTCTTTTTTCTTCCTAAAGTGCCTATCCATCACTAGGGGTTCGCTATGAGGTCCCTAGTGTTTCTATCTCCGGCCTTATAGTCACTTAACGTTCTGTGAAAAATGCAAGTTTTTATAATAAAAAAAAATCGTTAGTTTCTCATTTATAATGAAGGGTGAATAGATACCTACAAATTAGAAAAAAAAAATAGAAAATGTTTTATACGATAGTTATAGTAAGGTAGAAACAAAATGATTAAAGCTTGCTTACTTAGGGGAAGCTCATAGTTTTTAAGTAACAACTTAACATTATTTTGTGGGAGGACTGAATTGAATATAAATTGATGAATATTAGAGATACTTGTTCAAATAAATGGTACATGCTATGATGAAGGATGTTGGACACCGGTTAAAATATTTTCACTGCCACTCAACTATACGCATGTCTAAAGGCAACAATGACAGTAGACACTACCAGAAAGGAGCAGCAGTTTTCCGGCGACCTTTACTTGAGGGCTACTTCTATGTTGGAATGAAGGTGATATTTTTAATGGAAGTCACGATATGCCAGCTCATTATTATGGTGTTAGTTAGGATGACGTACACAGCATGAAATTGAACTTATAGCTCTGAGAAATAAGATAGATATAGTGTTAGGAGATCTTCCACGAGGTGGACCGATGATCTAATGAGAATCGCGGGAACCCATTGGATGCGAGAAACGCGGGATCGACCGAGGTGGAGATCTTTGAGGGAGGCCTTTGTCCAGCAATGGACGTTTGTGATCTGATGATGATGATAATACCGAAAGTAATTTTTTTTTTCAGTCAACATTTGTGTTTGTATATTAAGACAGTCTATCCCAAAAGAGATAACAAGCATACAAATGTTTGTGTAAATGTATTGAAAATGTTGTAATGTAAGTTATGTAACAAAGTTCAAAGGAGGTTTTAACCAGAGGTCGTAGAAGAGTTCACTTAGCGAACCAACACAATACGACTGTCTATTAAACTATGTGACTGGACATAAAGACGATCTTTGATAACGAGCTGATGGTAGAATGGTTATTCAATAAAGCCTCGACTTTAGAATCTGAACAAGTCTTTATTAATTATTTTTTCTATTGCAATGGGCCAACATGAGCTCTTTTTCGCGTGGTGTTAAGTGACAATAATGACGAATGGTGTGGAATGGAACACAAGATAACTAGCTAAGTGGGTTTGGAAAAAACCCTGCTATAAACCAACGTCAAAATGGGGCTTCTGATCCGAACCAGAGACCGTCAGAACCTCGGTGTTGCAAGGCAAGCGCTTATGGAGCCAGTTAGGACATTGATTGCCATAAGTGTTTATATGTATTTGTTTAGAAGTGTAGCAAAAAAGAAATTAAGTATAAATATTCACTAATATTTATATGTAATCTAATTAATTTGTTATCCTTAAGTATTCATTAAACGACTCTACTTATAGTTTTTAGTACATGCAATTTTTTTTTACAACATTAACATTACTATAGAAGTAGGATGTTCAACTATTGGTATAAGATACGTCTGCTTATAACAATAAGTTTATATTAGAAGAAGAGGGTGTAAGGGGTCCCGTATAACAACTCACAAGATTAACGACGAGGCTCTGGTTCCCAGCAATCCGTATTGGGCCAGCGTGGTGGGAAATGGCCTAAATCCTCTCCAATTAACTCCTAAGAACGACGGCCCCAAGTGCAACGCAAGACCGATCGATACGGAAATCTTTGGGAGAGGTCTATGTCCAGCTGAGGACGTCGGCTGATGATGATGGTGTTAGAGTATTTACACAAAATCAAATTGCGCTTGTTGCTTTAAAAATTAATACGTTTCGTTACATTAGTAATTTTATTTGTGACTATCTAGAAAGTAGCGTTGTGTGGGTTGTATGTATTTATATACAACGCCCTTCAAAACCGAGGACTTTAATGTACATGTTAGTGGATTGCGGTAAAAAGAAGGCTCTACTTCGTTATTTGTATAGATTCTTTCCGGTGAAATGTACTCGTAATTTTACTTTCAAACCACACCATTTTAAAGATAAACTTGACGAAAATAGATATTTTTGCGGCTAAGGCTAGAAGTGATTGTAGAGATTGACATAGATCTCTTATTCGCTAGACCGCGGAGGACTTTTCCTTTTAACTTTATATTTTCTTGTTTTTGAACCAATATAGGTTTATTAGTACAAACAAGATCTTAACTAAGAGAAAAATATTTATTTTGTATTGATTTAACAGATCGATATAAATAAGAGAATTATACAAACATAAAAAAAATTGTTAAATTAAGGTCTTGTCTGTATAGATTCTAGTTGTTTCTTTTCTGTTAGTCATGCATGGTGGGCTAATACATGACCTCAAATTCATATGGTCTATTGGTATGTTAGTGTTATTAGGAAAGAGGTCACCCACCGCCACAGAGGCATTAAAAAAGTAAAAATATATAATTACGACATCGATTACTCTGTTTACTGTCTACTCTATGCAACAAGTTTGACGTTCACCCGAAGTGACTGCACTCTTGCGCAACACCGTCGCTGTCACGTGTATCGATACCGATTATGTCGATGCCGATTGTGTCGATATCGATTGTATCGATGTCGATTATTACACGCATTGTGCGAGCAATTAGACACTATTATGATTAATGTTACGTAAATTCACGTTGTTTGTTTTATCCCGAAATTGAGGTGGCTTTGTAACGATGGTGATACGCAACAGTCGGACATCAGTTATCAAGCTGTTGTGGTTATCTAACAGTAGGCTTAAACAATGTATCGTTAACACAGTTACATCCACATAATAACTAATTAACTCACTGGGAGGGGTAACAGCTTCTAGTACATAACAGTTACATCAAGACAGCTCAGGTTGTGGCCTATATCCGGATAGCTATATAAGACGGTCAAATGACTAGCAGCTTTAAAAATCAGAATCTAAATCAGAATCAGAATCAGATGAATACAAAAAGGTGATACGACTATTGACTATGATTGCTATATATACATATGTATGTGTTAAGTCATTATCTTAAGCCCCCATTATCACCAGGTGAAAGTCCATCTCGTTTTGATGCTGTGTTGAATCAAGTTTTTTTTTATCTTTAAGCTCCTAACACTACAGTTTCACAAGAAGTTAAGTGATAATATGATGAAGAGTGCCCCCTCGGGATTTTTTATATTGAGAGATGGAGTAGCGATGCTGTTGTAGCAGCTGATTTAAAATAAGAAGTTACCAATCATCCGGAGGGTTTCGATAAAATCCTGCCACTAATCAAACTCCATGTTAGCTGCTGCATCGAGGAGCCAGTCATGTTAAAAAGTTAACCGTAATATCTGCAAAATATGAGTACCAGCTTACAGCCTTCAATTTTTAATAGCCAACTCACCAATATTGTGATTTTTCTAAAGTGTTCCAAGATTGCAATCGCGATTTTGTAATGGTTTAAAAACATACCAACAACCAGGTCACACGTTTTATTGACAAACAGAAGTTGAAAAAACATACTAGTTACGGTAATTAAGTACTTCAAAATATCTGTTTAGTTTTTTCACAGATAACTTTAGCTTAAAACGCATAAAGCGAGTTATGTTTTTTGTTAACAATACAGACTGAAAGAAAAGATACAGTATAAGTTAAATAAAAAAAACTTAAACTTATGTTAATAGCTAAGAACTTATTTGTTATCATTTATCTGTTATTTTAACACAACTCATAGTTATATAATGAAAACCAGTTTTGTTTTTACACCTATCACGTGAAAACTAGTGAACTTATCGATATGGGATACGTTATTTATTTATTGAATATCGTAAATCCTTCTTAAACATTTTCATTCGTATTATTTGTGCAGTTGCTATAGTAACGATTGGTATATAAAGTCATTTGCGGCATTTATATTACGGCCAGCAAAGTAGGCGGGGAACGGCTAGTATCTAGATGGTATTTAAAGCAAGCAGTAAACTAATAGAGAAGAATATTTCGCTCAAAAGCAGATCACAAAGATAGGCAGATATCCAGTAGTGGATGTCAATTTGCTGATGATAATTCTTGACGAGCAGCACGATCTGGTGCAGTGTACAACATCCTATTGCCATTTTGTTATGGGCGTATCATACAATTAGGTCAATGTCCTACAAGTTTTTTTCTTTACGAGAAATAAAGACAGAAAAGGTTATATATGATATACTAGGGAATATTTTTATTTAATATTTTACTGTAGTATTTCATGAATGTTGTAGTTCTAGTTCTAGATGTTATAAAATTAAATTAAATTCCACACCGCTTTTAAATTACACGTTTCGCTCCATTTGCGTTGGCAGACATGACGCGGTCGTGCCAACATTACCTATTTTGGCATTCGCGCCTAAAATTAATGGAACAGATACCGAATACATTTTTAATAAGCGGCCGCAATAAACTTATGTGTTACAGACTAAAAATCTGTATTAGGAAAACATGTTCTTTTACCTTATTTATTTTACAAAGGGTTGTTACAAGCGAGACGTTCACCTTATTATAAATGATATGTTTCCCTATAATAAAGAGGTTATAATTTTAATTCAACATTGTGACAGCAGAATCTAACAATGTGACTTTAGTTAGGATGTTACACACAACACCACATTGTACTCATCGCTTTGAGACAGTTTAGCGGACAGGTACCGGACCCGCGTACCCTGGGATCGATGAAGATATTAGTTAAATAAACTACCGGCGTAAACTTCATTAAAAAAAGTCTTTGAGTCACAATATTTTAGATTAGGTTACCTCGGCAATTTCACTAGCTCATACACCCTTTAAGACCTACCACCAATACTAGTGGTAGTAACTATGAGACCGTTGATTGAACTTGCCCAGAACATTCTGGCTCTCACATGTTTCCTATTGCGCTTAAAAATCCCACCACCTCCCAAACTCACGTGACTTCGGAATCGAACCAGAGATCTTCTGTGTCACACGGCAAGTGCTAAGCCACTGCATCATAGAAGCTGTTAAAAGTTATTACCACTAAATACTTTAATAAGTTTTAATTTACTAGATTTAAGTCAAAAGTTAAATGGATTTAAAATGCGAGCGGAACGTTTACTGGTTTTATGGTAAGTGATTCGCCCGCCCGTATCTACATGAAACTAGTTAGGATGTTAAACGGCATTACATTGTGCTCATCGTCTTGAGATATAAGATGTCAAGTTTCGTTATCCCAATAATTACACTAACTACAGCGTCCTGCAAATCGGAACAGTGTAATGTTTCCACACTACTATTTGTTGAATGTTATAGAAGTTGCAGTGGTCTTAACCTAGACAGTCTCCGACAACTTAGACCTATCACCAGTAAAATATCTATGGATATAAAATTATGACTTTTCTATGGATTTTAGTATTATTGCTTTTCTATTTTTATCCATAATGGATACTGGACACTTGAATTAAAAACTATACTGCGCAAACATTCCTGTCTTCATGTCTGAAGTGTCCTGTAGCTAGTAAAATTACTGCGGGAACGAGACAACGTCTTATGTTTATCTCAAAGCGATAAAAACTGGTCTGGTAATAAATACTGTTATATGAAAACTTTTTTTTTTCACTTTTTATTTATTTTGAATTTGGGACACGCATATTATTATAAATACTTTTCGATATTACGCATATTTCACATATTTTTTTGTGTTCATTATCAAATTACAATATGGAGTTAGAGAATATAGGATTGCAGTGTTCTCCTTGCACAAAGTGGGTATGGAGCTGTCGCTCATATTCCAAACAGTTCAAAAGCTTGCTATCAGCCGCATGTTCGTATATCGTGCTATCAACAGATACAACAACACTTCCTCTGTCGACGACCAGAAAAGATCGAAGAGGCCGCGTGCTGTTAGAACTGCAAAGGCTGTTAATGCTGTTAAACCCAGAGTTTGTCGAAACCCCATTAGGAAGCAAAAAATCGTATCGCAAGAAATGAAGATTCCCGCTAGGATTCTGTTGCGTATTATAAAATAAGACCTGAATCTCGGTGCCTATCGGCGATACACAGGACATGCCCTAAATCAATCTTTACAATTAAAGAGAGTGGATCGATCAAAACGCCTTCTGTCGCGATACGCTGGTGAAAGTCACAGAAATATCCTCTTTACAGATGAAAATATTCTCACGATTGAAGAGCACTACAATAAGCAAAATGATAAAGTCTACGCTCTCAGTTCTTAAGAACCTGCTCAAGTGGTCGGAAAGGTACAACGTGATTATTATCCTGCGTCAGTGATGGTTTGGTGGGGCGTGTCTTATCAAGGAGTGACAAAACTACATTTTTGTGAAAAAGGAGTGAAACCTTTAGCCAAAGTGTATCAAGATACAGTCTTGGATCATGTTGTGAAATCTCTCAGCAATACACTTTTTAAAAATATACTGTGAACTTTCCGGCAGAACTCTGCACCTGGTCACAATGCACGAACTACCCAAGCCTGGCTTGAAACCAACTGACTTTATAAGAGCTGAAGAATCGCCCCCATCTAGCTCAGACCTCAACCATTTAGACTTCAAATTATGATCAGTTTTAGAGGACATGGCCTGCTGCTGCCCATAACGACACGGCGACATTGAGTCTCTTAGAAAATCTTTGTAGCAAGCAGTGGCGGTGGTGGAAATTTCCCTTGGAAACAGCGCGTAAATCCATAGATTCGTGGCCAAACAGATTAAAGGCCAGTATAAAAGCCAAAGGTGGCCAATTCCAACGTAATATTTTTTTTTCTTTTTTGCTGAGACTAATAAATATGTATGTATAAATGTTAATAATATTACATTACTTCATTAAAAAAATGCATTTTCATTGTAACAGGACTAGGTACAATATAGTGTAGTGTGTGTTATCCTAACTAGCGGCAAATTGTTATGGACGGGCGTACAGTTTATCATCAGGTGAACGTCCTGCTCTCGTTGCATTGTCGTATAAAGAGATCCGATTTAACCGGACCTTATTTAACCATGAAAAATGGGTTCATGGGAAAATTAATAAATAGATTTTAACAATCGTACACAATGAACGCTTAAAATAGTTAGTCATGCAAACGGACAAACGCACGCCGCGAACCTTAACAATTATGTCTAACGACCTCACGATCTACCTGGTAAATGATTGTTGAGGATTTTGTACTCCCATTGTAGCATTCTGCAGCTCCGGTGTCTGTCTTCATTTCATCAGTAATCAATTGAATCGCTTTATTTGTTTCGTTTTAATTATTAACAATAATTAATCATCTTAATGTTACTACAACTGGATGCAATGATTCCCTCAGAAGGATAAAGTCAACGCCATTTATCCTCCACAAAAGTTGATGATTCTGGAATATTTCGTCACTTATGATAACTCTTACTGTTTTAAGTGACGGATAGGGAAAAAGTTCAAATGTTTCTCTTTCATCATCCGTTTTTTCTGCTTTATTAAATATCATGAGAGATTTTATCAAAATATATTATTATGAATATGCTTTCATACAGCGAGCAAAAATGTCACTTGCTGATAAAGATTCCTATTTCCGTAACATTGAGGCGTTGGTAATGATATTTATTTGAGACCTTGATGCAGCATAGGATATAGACCGGAGAGACGATGAATACACAGTTCAAGAACTTTAGGAACTCTATTGCTTTAGTATCCTTTAAATTTGTTACCTGTCAATCATCTAGACTATGACTAATATCATGTAGACTGTGTCATTAGCAACTTACCACCATCATCCTACTTCATCTCTTGTCGACGATCGTTTAGATCAGATTCTTTAACCAGTTTCGATAAAAAAAGCTTATTAAACATTTAATGTGCAATTTGATTTATGTGACACGCCATTTCAAAACAACGCCATCTATTTACAATCTAGCAATCTATCAATATGTGTAAAGTTCAAAGTTTACACTTGGCAAATATGTTGGCAATAATTTAGCGACTCAATTTGTGTCTAATCACTTGGGATGTTATTTGGCAATATATTATTAATAGTGTGTTAAGATATATTCGTGATTTTAAGCGTTGATAACTTAGCCGGCGTTTTTTTGTATTATGCCGGAGAGAAGAGTATATCCGTGAAGAATCTTAAAGCGTCGTCTGAGGAAACTTAACATGACAGGAAGTTAACATTTCTACCAACTAATTATCCATCTACGATTAATATTTTTTTTACGTTTGGTACCTGGAATACTACCCCAACTCTCAGTTCCTGCGCATTGACTCAGAAATACTTGTATGTAAATTATGGTAAGTATCAAAGGTGATAGAAACATAGTAAAAGACCGAGAAAAGTTTGGTCTTCTTTATCATCATCATCAACAGCCGATAGACATCCACTGCTGGACATAGACCTCCCCCAAAGATCTCCACATCGATCGGTTTGGTGTTACCTTATAACAAATAATCTTAGTGTAAAATATACAGAAAGTACTATAGGGCTGGGGTGTAAGGGTTCCCGCACAAAAGCTCTCAGGATCAAAACCAACTTCACCTGCTCGAGGTGTATCCAGTTAGTTCACAAACGAGGCCCTGGTTAACAGCAACCCATATTGGGCCAGCGTGGTGGGAAACAGAATCTACCCGATCGATGTGGGAATCTTTAGGACAGGTGGACGTGTGTCAGCTGCTGCTGAAGATAATGATGATGACTAAAGAGCTTACCAAAAACAATTTTATAATTTAAATTAGCATACAATTATTGACATAAACTAACTAAACTGTCTCCGTAATAATTGCTTGCTTTTATACTCACACGGAAGTCTCCAGTTCGATTCCCAGCCACCCTTTGAGATGGCATTTGAAGGTTTTAACTGTGGAGATTTTCTTCATTCACTAAGCGAGATTTAGAAAGATGATAACTATGCAATGATCTATCTGTTATTTAAAGGTTTATCTTAGGGATGAATAACTGATATCAAAAAAGAGTATTTTTTATAATTTCGTTTTTAATACTATATAGTACTTATAAGTTGATACGTCTTCTTTACTGCTTCCATCAGATATTAGGGATAAATAATATATTTAAGTTTTATTAGATAACGGTATCTACTAGATACATGAGAACTTTTTGTATAATGTAATATATTCTTAAAGCGCCGCTTCATAAATTATAATAATGCATATTCATCGGACGTAGGTTCGGTTCTCATGAATGACTGAATGCTCAGCAGCATGCTGAATGGCTTTTCTCAGACCAGTCTCGTGGGCAGGTAAACTTCGTGCCGCATTAGCTTTATGATTCATATATATATATATATATTTTAAATATCAATGAATCTTTTTAAATTGTTTAAATTTTACTGGTGGTAGATCCCTGTTACTGGAGACCCTCTAGGTTGCTACATTTCTACCGCCAAATGTTACTGTGTTCCGGTCTGAAACGGGCTATACTTAATGTAATTACTGCAGTAACGACACTCAACATCTTGACTTAGAGGACGAGCGCAATGTTGTGCAGTATATATAATCTTAATTAAGGGATACGTTGTTATGGGAAGGTGTATCGCTTACCATCAGGTGAACGTCCTGCTCGTTACGTCGCTTAATTGAAAAAAAAATTAAGGTTTATCGCTAGAATTAATACATACAGCTATCATGTACATTAAAGAAATATTGACGTAAATTATTTATCATTATAAGATACGTGTCTCTCATTGAAACTCCTCTTGGTCATCACTTTTATCATCATCATAGCTTATAGAAGTCTACCTCTCCCCCTACCCTCTGTCAATTTAAGATTATTTTGGTTATCTCCATTTTATTGTTTTGAACATTGATAAAGGATACTGAAATAGCTAGAGCCATTTTACTGTAATCTCACCTCTAGTCTTTCTAATCTAGTTTTTTAGTCTATAGATTTTATACTTTTAGCCTTTAGTCGTCTCTTACGACACGACGGGGTTAGAGTGACGGTGCGAATATTCTATCTTCTGCGGATATCTATATATTTCTGTTGTCAAGTAGCATCATTTTGTAAAGGGTTGTATCTAACGGATTTACTAATTTAACTAAAAAGTTAATTGTTTAAATAAATAAGGACCCAACAATTTCTGGACGCAGTTTAAGCAAATTATATGAAATTTTATTTATTGTTGGCTGTTCACGTTACTAGCGCCATAAAACTGTTTGATAGAGTATCTGATAAAAGTCACAAGCTGTTAAAGCTTTGCATATTGCTCAATATTCAGTATAATTCACAATTGAAACACGAAACAGCGTCCCGTGTTAGTAAACTTACTAATGCGCCGGCGCATGCGAGAGTGCGTTCAACTTTGGTTGTTCGGATCGCGTCTAGCTGCGAAACCGAAAATGAAATTTCTTCGCGTAGCACAGTTCGCATGCTGTGGACGGAATCTCTAATTGAATCGTTACCGCCTCCACAAATTGTTACGTGGAGGTGTGAACTTGGTATACCATGGGAAATGATCTCCCGATAACATTGCTGCGGTCGAACAGATTTTTTTCAATCAACTTGCGGCGTATTCCCATCCTTAAATCGATGAGAATTCACACTGTAGTAGCGGCGGCCTTGATCCTAGATCATCTATCTTGGGATGTAAGTAAGAGATGTAATAATTTTGATCTATACTATTAGCCGCAACGATTTTTCCTACATTACTCTATAATGTGTTTTTTTTAAGACCTCTGATGTTATAGATATGACATGTTTGTTTTACTAATACCCTCGCTCACTAGACTACGGTACGAGATGAACCATCATTTAATTGTGTTACACATGCCCATAACATCGCGGTGCTAATTAGGATGATATATACTGCACCACATCGTCGCATCCTGCCTGCATCTCGTCGCCTAAGACATATGAGTAGTGTTTACACACCATTGTTAGACGGCAGAAATAGGCGCTGTGGTTGTTCCCACCCAAATGGTCTCTGGTAACAGAGACTTACCACCAATATCTTCAGCTACATTGCCACCAGTATCTCCAGCTATGCTTTTTAAAGTATTAAATCACAGTATTTTTACATTACTGTCCGACCGTAGAGAGTTTGCTTACTGACAGTCCTCGCCTGTATTGAACTACCAATATTTAAGGATAAAGCTATAATTAATGTGTAATTAAATATAGATTATATCCTGATAACCATTTAATACACAAAAAAAACAAGTAGCTGTTATAAGAGCGTAATATAGAGTTAGCCTGTCAAGTTTTTATCCGGTTCCAATTAGTCCGGTAACGGTCGGGTCGGATAATTTGCTTACATGATGAATTATTACGTATGCACGAACTGAAGTGGTGACCGGTAGTCGAGTAAACGTAGCTCCATCCGGTATTGTATTTCCCTAGGCTTAGATTTTGCAACTGGCACACCCTTGACGGATGTACATTTAGAACTGTTTCTTTTCAATGATATAACTGTATTTCTATTCAAATAGAATTATTTAGTTCCGGCCGTCAATGTTTAAGAGCGAGATTATTTTGGGAGTACGATTTACCGTCTTCATCTCATTGTCACTTAATATCATGTGAAATTGACATCACATTTGGTATGTTAACAAGTGTTGAATAACTTTATAGCGGTGAACACTGCTGTCCGTGACATCAATAAAGCAAGTAAAAAAGTATAACTTTAGTAACAACTTTTCTTCTTTTCTTCTCATCTGCAATTGGTTGTTTATATTAAACATTGATCAGACATGGTCCAGGGATAAAAGTATTCTTATTTTCTAAGTCAAGTATATGCTATCTTTAAGACGAGTCAATTCCACTTCATTATCTGTAGATAAAAGAAACAGACGATTTGTTCGTGTACCTTTATATAAAGTCTTTGTTAAGATTTCCAAAGCTGCATACAGTAGCTCCATATTGTTTTGATTACTGCTTTGCTTAGTTTTTACTTTAGCAAGAATAATCTTCATTCTGTATTCACCTGACCTTCCACATTCGGATAATGGAACATGTCCGACACGTTTCGTACTGTGCGATTGCATAATGATATTAGTAATTATAGAAGGTAGTAGAACGGATTCAGGCCAATCGAGATGCGATAATGTAAACCGGTCGCTGTTACTGTTCGCTGGTGACAGGATGCTTTCACCTGTCGCGGATGCATTGCCGGTTACGAGCACCTAAGCATGTAAATGTTCCGATTCTTTCAACTTCTTATAACACTGGTTACATAAATAGCCCATTTTGTCTTCCCACTGCTGGAATTCGAATCTTTATCTCGCAAAAAATATTCAGAGATCACAATCGACAACGGCAACTATTCAGAGTGGCGAATTACATATTTCTATAAAAGCCATTGCTTCTTAAATATGTTTTCTCACGACGTTTTAAGTAATTTAACTTCTAGCTACCTACAAGTTAGTAACTTAAGAATTATTTTATAAACTTGTGATCGGACATAAACTTAAATAGATAATGATAAATTCCCATTAGCTACTGTTTTCCTCTAAGAAGGTTTAAGAAAGTGTTAATGCAGTAAAGTACGTCCGGAAACTATTACAACACCATTTTAGTAAAAAGTTCCCCTTCTGGGGAGAAGTGGGGATAAGTAAAAAAGGTATTCCGTTCACGCGTTGAGTTATTGTTTAAATGTGTAAATGCTTCTCAGAACTTTTTTATTTAACAGACCTGGCAAAGTTGTCATGACAGAGTACTTATTTTATGTCTAAATCTTTAGCCTCATTGTCGTCTATTGAATAGATGAGCGTTAAGTGAAATTGAGAGCGAGTTAAGTTACCGTCATTAAAAAACTATAGATCAACAAATATGAGCAAAATACCTGGTTCAATTTAACTTTAACTGTTTGCTTTTTGCTGGTTAAATGTGACGACATGTAATGATTGGAAACTAATGATGAACCTGATGTTATATATTCATTAGGTAATGACGTAGATGAATGGTGGCGGAGGTCTCATTTTAAAAGCCGTTTAGATCATACGTTTCCAAAGGAAGCGGTACCATCCCCTAGCATGAGCTTTACCACGATTAGAGAGGGAGTTACAGTATTTTTATATTTACTTATTTATAAATAACACATATTTATAAAATCAATATAATCAACTACTTTTTTCTTATTAAAGGGGCGGTAGTTCTGTAGAAAAATGTGTAAGGACGTATTTCTGTTAATTTTTTTTTTCTTTATTGTAGATAAATTATTATTGTATAGATTTTAAAAAAATATATTTTTTGGGTTATTTCGGTTTAAATACTATTTCTTTTGTATTTCGCGAGTCTTTTATGCCATGTTGAATTTTTACGGTAATGCAGTTATATTTATTGATGGATAGGTCACTATTGCCGGATACCGCCTGCTGCATCTTCTATATCCTGTACTGAACAGTAGTGTGTAGACACTACCATTTTCCTGTTAAAAGGTCTTTGTAGATAGTGAATTTACTTAGGGTTTACGAGAATTAACTTCTTACATCTGCGATGATCAAGCGATAAGTATAATCTCGTATGTATCATTTTAGTGCGACGTATCATTAACATCAGATGAAATTCTTCCTACTCGTCGCCACTTCGTTGAATAAAAAAAAATGTCCTGGTAAAGACAGTAGTGTACAGCATGTTAATATACTAACTTGTAGTACGTTGAACTGTAACTATGCTAAATAAATATAAGAGCAGTTATACTTTTAAAATGTGTGATGTGATTTCCTTTAAGATGTGTTATTGACTCATCACGAGATCTCCGAAACTATTAGACGTAAACACTCCAAGTTTGGTAGAGAATTACTTCTGCTGTTTAAACGTCAGCTAAGAATGTATTTTACCAAATTCCTTCCGTAAAGGGAGTTAGAGAAGTGTTAATAATGAAGAAGGACCCTGGGGGTGGCGGTTCGCCGCCGAGCGGTAATATTTCCATAAAATTTCAAATTTAATTCTTATTACGTATTACGTCCAGTAAAGCGTGCCGGGAACAGTTATATGTATGTATATAAGATTCGCAAAGGTTTCCGGTTTCCAGCGGCCCCGGCTGTGTTCCTGCTGGTCGCTGAACGTAGCCGTTCATTATACAACGGAGCCGCAATATTGTATGTCAGCCGAGATGATAACCAGTGCGTAACTGACTGGACACACCGTCGCCTACTTGCGTGAAATGTTCTTTTTCTTTTAAAAAAAATGATTAACGAACAAAAAAGGTTTCATTGACTATACATTAAGTCACGACGAACAAGTTTTTTTTAAGATATTTTTTTATTCAAACTCGATGTCAATATAATGAAAGACTGAAGTAGTCAGATCAATTTCTAAATTTGCCTTATTATTGTACGGTCGTCATTAATATCATTATCATTATTTCATCATATCTTTGTCCAAAAAAAGACGTAAACGATGTAATATAACGTTATGTTAATATTATGCTTACTCTCTTGGTGGGATCATCTGAAAATAGGAAATATCACAGCATATAAGTAATAATGTTTCAATTCATTTTGTATTTAAACTGTTATTACTTAATTTTAGGGTAATTATTTAAAATAGTATAACGATGTTTATATGTATATATAGAAAACTTTCACTTATGTCTACTCATCACGATATCTCCAAAACCGTATGGTTTAGATACTTGAAATTTGGTAGGAATATTCCTATTGCAGAGCGTAAGTCAGTTAAGAATATACAGAACTCCTTACTCAAAGGGAGTTGCAGGGATGTTACGGCCAGCAAAGCGGACAGGAAACAGGTAGTGGATCATACCTATACAATGCGTAGATTATTGTCGACAACAGAGACCTTCCACCAAACTAAATTATGTAAATAATTCGTCGCCATTAAGAGCTCTTAGGTCTATATGCGAATGCATCCCTCTGCTGAGTTATGGTTGCAATTTATTTCTGTACAGTGTTAATCAGTCATAGACCATTGAGGCGACTTATTAAAATGCCTGTCGCGCCCGCTGACGCCGCACCGTCTGGACAAAGGCATCCAATGAATTCAGCCGAAGGTTAAGTTTCATTAGATCCGTATTTAGCAAGTGCATTGTTTGATGCCTTTGATTCGGCGTCGTGTGTAACCTAACATGAGTTGGAAAGCAAAGTTCCAAGATTAAGTTTAAAGAGGAAGGTGTGTAGTTTCGATCTCTATATATCTTGAGCTGAAGTCCACAAGCAAAGCCAAAATAGGTTTTTGTAGTCATATGGGAAAATCCAGCGTGTACTTGATTTTATGGTGGATTACTGTTTGGGTATTTAGCAATACTAATATGAAATATTTCATCAATGCAACGTCTTTAAATTAAGTTGGAGAAATTGGTTTACTACGATTTCATTTATCATTACCATACTTATTATAATGAATTTTGGTTACCCTAATATTAGTTATTTTTTTATATAGACTTTGAATGAAGTGTTGAATTATAATAGCAATTGTCCATGTTACAACAATCTGCAAAGTAACGACGCACAAGCAATATGAATGTCAAAGTTCCTTGCAAAAGACTAATGTAGACGTGGGGAGAATTAATTTAACTTCTAATAGAAATTTCGTTGATGGATCTGCTAATGTAACCACACGTTTGTTAATCGCAATATTATTATTTATTTAGTATGCATACTTTAGAAACTTGTTCAAAATTTTAACGTCACCACAGCTCATCTAAAAGTTACCGTCAATTCAGAGGACTATTTTTAAAAGAGCAAAAGGTGAGCTTACTATTTTATTTTATAACGTGACTTAAAGATTATTGTGTGAAGAAGAGATCTCATGAAATAGATGATGATATAACTGTGCTTTTTTATGGAAAAATATATTCACGAAGCTTTGTTTCGTTCTCAATAAATCGATAGAAATTGTTGTCGATTTCTTAGAAAGATGAAAAATTATATTCTCTCATTTAATGTATTTTGATTATTCGCAAAGTAAAATCTCCACCATAGTTGATAACGGTATGTGAGGTCTTATAGCATCAACGAAGTAATCTCATCAAGGTTGACCACATCGTGCACTCGTATCGGCGCCGGCGCTGCATCGAAGCAAACAGTTATTAATATTACCTCCAGTAGACGTTCTAAAATAGCTTACTTCGACCGCAAAACGAAATGAAAACCCTCACCGACGGTTTTGACTTCGGCATGCCAGATATTCGAAGTGGAGATATTCAGGGACAGAGTTGAATTCCCCATCTAATCCAATCTTCCTTTTACATGTACCCGCCATTCCCCCATAAACACTTGAGACTTGGGTAATTTTATAACTGAACGTAGTATCAAAAATAAACCTATTTCTGCTGTTAGACAGGAAAAAAATTGACAAAATCGGGTATTCAATAAATACTGCATTTATTGAAATTAAAGTGGTAGTGGGTGGTTGTAAGGGTAGACGAAGGCCGAAGAAAGTGTGAAAGATAACATGTGTAAGAAGAGAGTTAATTCAGATATGACGGCTGATAGAAGGATATGGAAGAGAAGTACATACTGTGCCGACCCCACATGGCTGGGTAAACGGCAGGAGGAAGAAGAAATTGGTAGTGAATCTTTACATCCTATTTATTAAGTAACCAGTTTATCTGTGGTACTGTGTAAACATCTTAAATGAGCTATTAACAGTCATGGACAGGCGTATCGCTTACCATCTCAAGTTTCTCGTCATGTCGTTTTGCTACATAAAAGGGTTAAGAAGCTAAGATATTTATGATTGTAGTGTACGTTGCTTGTGAGACACATCAATGCAGCTATCAGCTGCATCTTCCTTATTAACCCCGCTAACTGTCGTCGCTCATTTGTCCAGCTTTCCCGCGATGCCACTTACGGACATTTTGAGCCCAATAGACGTATCAGTGCTGTGGACGTGAAATATTTACATTGCAGTTTCTATGACATATATTTAGAAAGTTATACGGTTGAGAATCGTTTACGCTGCATACCGGATGTCGCATCTGGGTATAGCGGATGCGATGCAGTCACTGCGATCGCTTTCCTGCGCCTCGCCGCGTTTGATGCGGCCGATTGGTTTGCTCTTTCTGCTTCAATTGCTCTTCATACATTTTAACTCGATGTTTTCTTTGAATTAAATCGATACAAATATTACCTTTGTAAACAAGTAGGTAAACATTTATAGAAATTCGCAGAATGATTAGAAATTGGCCATCGAAAGGCACTATTGTACTTATTTCTAAATATTTAGAGAAAAACCTATCCGGTTTCGATCAGATTTCTCAACCAAAGTATATGTTATGAAAAGTCTTTAAATCTGAAGTCAGGTACTTATTTATGTGCGTTATACGTATATTTTATAAATAAAACATTATTTTAAGATTAAATAAAAGTTTAAGTATGACGCCTTATTTTCTACTGTCACGACTTTCAAAGAAACTAATTTAAAAGTTTTAGTCTCTAAGTGATGATTATTAATTTAATTTAATATAACAATAATTATTACATTAAAATTTGTGTAGAAATCTAATCTAAGAAATCGGGAATTTTTTAGAAAAATATTTAAAAAATTAATAATTCCAGAAGCATTGTTTTTGTATGGTGTATTCCATACATAAATAGATAGGATACGAGCTATACTTAAACCCCTACAGATTTTTTACACCTATTACCTTTCACCTTGTATAATTTTTTTTATTAATTTGGTTTATTGTTGTAAGGAAATAAAATAAAAACAAAATATAATTTTAAAATAACCCAAATATATTTTGTTTCAGGCGCAAAGAATGGATTGCGGCGCCGTAGAGTTTAATAGAAAACCACGTGGTGATCAGGTAAGATATAAAGATTTTATGTAAATACACATGGGGCATCTGCTCTAAAAATAGATCAGGATACCTTAAATATCGACTCTCTTTTATCTTCTTTAAAAGATACTTAAAGTACTTTAAAGTATGACTAAGTGGAAGAAATTAGGGCGGATGCTATGATGTATAAACGTTTACCAATTATAGAAGTAAATGGCAAACGACCTTCGATGGTAAGCTGAACTATTGATGACGTCCCGACTTCTAGTGTCGAGGAAAACAAGTGAAGTGGGCGGGGGGAGCCTCATCATTTATTAGTCTCATCACCAGTGTCACGTTCACTGCTGGACATAGGCCTCAAAGATCTCCACATAGATCGATCCGGTGCTGCCCGCATCCAGCTGCTTCCAGCAAACTCTACCAGATTGTCGGACCACCTGGTGGGGGAGAGGGTGCTGCTAAAACTATGTCTTCAGGGTACGCAGTCGCGTATTCGAGAACCTCAATGCCCAACGGTTGTCAATTCTTCGAGCGATGTGTCCTGCCCATGGATTGCCACTTGAGGCTAGCAATCTTTCAGACTATGTCGGTGACCTTAGTGCTCCTGCGGATCTCCTCAGTTGTGATTCGATCACACGGGAAAGCTTAGAGCATAGCCCTTTCCATTGCTCTCTGTGCGACTTGAAGCCTTTTCAACAGGCCCACTGTAAGCGGCGGCGGAGGAGAGAAGAGCTGAAATAATCCAAATTGGTCACCTGTCGTATGATCATAAAGTTTATAGCGGTAAAGTAACGTTGTGCGAATATTAATAACAGCATTCAACGAACAATTAACGTTTTGTGACCTTTGGAGCTCGCATTCAACCAGTTTTTAGTTGCGGACTCGTTTCACTATTAACGTTCAAACGTACAGCCATTGCAAATGTCAACACGCAGGACTGAACGCACCCTTTGGCATTTCGCAGCTTGCCACAACTGTCCGCACCACTCGCACTTGGCTGTTTTGTTGGTCAGTTTAACACCTGTTAAGTCATGACGACAGTTGCGCAAGCAGCACCTGTTAAAGAAAAAGCAGCGTGTGTTAAGTAAGCTGTCAGTTACTTTTTTTTATTAGCGTTTAATTATAGCCCGCGGTCAATTTGACCGATGCTAGTTTTAACGCTTCAGTTTGTGGTTGTAACCCTTCTGCAAACTGTTCGATATTTAGTCCACCTATCATGTAGCCAGTCTAGTATTTACTGTTAAAAAAAATATTTCGGTTAATAAATAAATAGGGTTTAAAATAGAGATGTGTTAGAGCATCACTATAATGCAATGTAAAGGACACGCGGCTGAAGATAGCGCACTCGTCCAGAATACTAAGCTCATGATAAGTTGAAAACCGGAAAACATTAATGCTGATTTACGTTATATCATCGAACCTGACCGATTCGGAAATACTTCATCCTCCTTCAAACTTGTTATGCTGATCAAATAATTATAGATATTCGAAACCCTTCCTCTCTTCTTTAACTGAATATTTTTCGTCCATTCATATAGCGTTCTCCACTTCTAATCGGACCTTAGTGGTGCATCTTATTACTTTCTTTATATCTTCTGCATCCGCCTGGTGCGTTAGTTCCTTCTACGTAAACACTATACTTAAACATTTGTAACATTGCTCCCAATTGGTAGTTTGTATTCATAACAAAGAACTTGTTTATCGGTCTCGTATGCTCTCAATGTTTATATGTCAGCTAGCTTCGACTTGTGACGTCATTTATATTATATATAAACCGTGTGTGTATTATATAAAATTTTAATGATATCCTTAATATTCGTTAGCCATCTCGTTAGGAAATTTCTGTGATTGCCACAAGATAAATAATGAAGAAAGGAAGGACGTTATAAGTGATATCGTTTGATAATAATACGGCGATAGTTATTACAATTTATAGCTTCAGTTTTTTGAAACAGCTATAGCTTTCCTTTATTTATATAGCAACATCAGCCCTAGACTTTCTACTACAGGACATAAGCCTTTTCTAAGGAACGCCCGAAGGAAATACACATCTAGTTACAGTAATATTTAAGCAGAAGTTAGCGTTCAGCTGCTGCCATATTTTGTAGATCCCTGTCATAATTATTCTTATTTACTTTAAATTCACATCATTGTTGAATATAGTGCGCGTGGATATATTGTTTGTAAATTAGATAAGTAATACAATGCCTCGAACTTAGCACCGCTAAGTTAAATATGCTTTCAATTTCTCTTCCACGAAGCGGCAAGTGGTTCGATTGTTTGCTTTCAAAGAGTTTACGCACCGTCATTGTTAAGGTGTCTTCACATTGCGCGCTATGGGTCGCACTGGTTATTACAATCAGCATATATCACCAAAGAGCTGGAGACAGGTGTTATAAAGAGAGAGGAAATAAAGAAATCAGTGTAAGAGATCTATAAATATATGACCTCAATTTCATACGCTGTTAATTGACAATGAGGCTGTGAATGGTGAAGCACGCTTACCCAGAGTAATCAGTGGATTTACAGTATGAGGAAATTCGAAAAAATATTCTACCACTACACTAACTCGACTATATATATCTTCAGAATCGATTCCAGCATCTCCTTATTAATGGGAACCGCTTAGCCTCTGCGACCTGTGAAAGCTGTTTCCATTGAAGGGTCTTGCATCTTTTTCAAAGAGAGAGTCAAGAACAGTTATTGCTAGTAAGCTGCTGTCCTGATAATTTCTCTACAAGGTTTGTATTCTTTTTCCTCCTGCCCTTTTCCCAGCTACGTGGGGTCGTCACAGTATGTACTTCTCTCCCATATCCCTCTATCAGCCATCATATCTGAATTTACACTCTTCTTATATATGTCATCTTTGGCAGTAACATACAATTTTATTTATATATTTAATCGTTATCATCATCATCAGCTTCGTTCAAAGATCTCCACATCTGTCAGTCCTGTTCTGCCGCATCCAGCTGTTTACTGCGACCTTCACCAGATCGTCGGGCTACCTAATCCCCAACTAGTTAGGCCATCGATCTGGTGAAGGACCTATTAACATAGCGTCTTCCGCTAAGCGATCGGCATTAAATATTTTTTCGTAATAAAGCTTATTATATTGGATTGTTCTCGGAACACGGGAAAGAAACTCACTCAGGTAATGTTGTAGTCAGGTATTGTTGTAGTGTTGTTGTTGGCTACAGCCTAAAGCCTGAAACAACACTGACATTATACACAGATATTTGCAAACAATTGCTCTATATGTACCTTTATTGCACTGTATTAATTTTTTTCTTTCTTCAAACGTTATTGCAACATTTGCATTTTATTGTTCGGTAGTTTTGAAAATATACTTTGTGATTACATCTATACAGTTATTTAATATATTCTTGTCAAATACATTCTTGTTACAACAACGTATTAAATAACTGTATAGATGTAATCACAAAATACATATTAACTTACCACCGAAAAAAACCACAAGTGTTGCCATAATGAAGAAAGAAATAAGAATTAACACAGTCATAAAATCGCATTATTCTGCGACTTTGCATCCGTATTTCTGGATTAAGCTGACTTCCAGGTCATCCAATACGTTCTGAACACCGCACATACAACAGTGTGAAATGAACCTAACAACGAACGGTACAGACGCAAGATCCTCTCCCGTGGGAAAATCCGGACGAGATATAGAGCGTCAGGTTTCACCAGTAACGCAACTACACTTTTGTCTTTCACATCTGCCGCTATCACTATTTGTCTATGGAAAGTTGTGTTTGACTCTTCACCAACAGTCAAACAATATCCGTTTTATTTTTAAGACTATTGCATGAGCTAGGATGTTAAAGAGAGCTTAATTCCTAGAGGCATTTTCTAGCCGTCGACCAGGAGATTGTAGAGAACCCCTATTGAGGTTGTAAACACATTTCAGGTTAATTTAAAGATATATACAATTTACAAACATTGAATTAGAGTAGGTAGAGTTAAGGAAATTGTAAGAGATAAAGAAGAAGAAGATTTACTGGTGGTAGGTCTCCGTCGTCGGAGGCCGTCAAGGTAGGTACCACCGCAGGGCACCGCAAACAGTAGTGTGAAAACATTCATCATCATTATCAGCCTTTGTTTATGAATAAACAAAGGGAAGGCCTCTACCCAGCATTTCACTGCTGGATAGAGGCCTTCCCCATTGTCTTCCTGCCCTGATGATGTTGTCGATCCATTTAGGGGAAGACCGCCCTACACTTCTACGACCTGTACGCGGGTTCTACTCCAAGCCTTTTCTTCCCCACCAGCCGTCACTGACACGATAGACATGACCGGTCACTTCAGCTTGCAGATTTTGAGAGTGTCGACAACTTCAGTTCTTCGTCGAATTTCTTCGATACAGATTTTGTCCCACAAAGAAATACCAAGCATAGCTCTCTCCATCGCTCGCTGTGCTACCTTGAATCGGTGGACCAGCCCGATGGTCAGGTGCCATGTCTCTTTTCCGTAAGGAGGTATTAACTATTAAAATAGTTTAAATGCGCTTGTATCCATTATGCTGGTGCTGTATACAGCAACCAGCACATCCCTGTTCTTTAGGGTTTTTACATTACATGAACCGTTGCATTGCATTTCTTACGGCATCAAATTTACCTTAATTTCCAATAAAGTCGACCACCTCTCCTTATAAAACGCGAGACAGTAATTCGACGTCACGGCTGTCATCCATCACGGGAACCGGATCGGATGGGCACAAGCTTCGGAAACGGTATACTGGACCTCTTAAGGTGGAGTTATGGCTCCGTTAAGGAATTTTGTAGCTTGGTTTACTTTCACACTATTTTTTTTTAATTTGTAATTTTTAGTTATTTAACAGAATTTTGTCTTTTCCTATCGTCAGCATTCAGTACCAATTTTATTATATCCCAGTAAACATTTTAGTAGATTTATGCAAATATCACAGCGGGACATAAGCCTCCCCCAAACATCTCCACATGCAGTCAGCATGGCCTCCGATACCGCTGGGTGCTATGGGCTGTCGTATGTAGGGGTTCAGATGGAGTGAATATAGGTCATTTCCTATTACGCTGGTCCAATGAGGGTTAATAGAAGCCAAAGGATCGTTTGTTGATTAGCAGTGTGCACCATAACCAGGTGAGATTGGCTTGGGTCTCGTGAGATTATTATGCGGGAACACTTACACCTTTAATATACATATTTAATACAATATTAACTATTATGATTAATTAATATACATAATATTGATATACAACTATTGTGTTCCTCCAAGAAGTTTATTAATTTAGAAAAAGCATGATATCATTAAAAAGTTACGACCCGAGCCACAGAAGAATCGACTTACAGAGAGAGAGAGAGACAGAGAGAGTAATGCTTTATTTCACATGAAACCTCAAAAAAGCATTTCCGGTCAAGTAGTGCCCTTAATGCGAACCTGTTCACCGCTGTAGGTTAACACAGATTTTGTGAAGCGTTGATTTAAAATCGACCCACTCGCTTTTTATTTGTCGTCTTATAATGTAAACAGTTCTGTATAATTTTTTTTTAATACTTTAGGATATTCATGATGAAACTCCATATTTGAAGAATATGATGTCGTGACGAGGTCGTATATGGCGAAACTTTATCGCTCCTAATACTTTAACTCCCATATTTATGTTAACAGGAACACAGCAACGTAAATATAGCTTTATAATCAGATTAATAGCTGGTGTGATAACGATTCACTATCATCAGCTCATAGACACAATCCTGTACATAGGTTTACTCCAAAAGATCTTCGTGCTGGTTAGTCTCGCATTGTTTGCATCCAGCGGTTTCCTATGACTTCTACCAAACAGTCGGCTCATCTTATGCAGTCCCTCCAGCATTACTTTTTGTTCACTACTTTAGGACCTTACTGCCTGATTAACCGTCAGACCTTTATGCCCTGACCATAGCCACTTAAATTTAACATTATAGTTTTTTAATAATATTTAAGTATTCATAATAATTTAAGTTTAATAATCTCCATGGTTCTCGTATCAAAACAGTGCCCTTTGTTTTACAATAGAAAAGATTACTAAGGCCTTGGATACACTTGAATTTTTATAACCAAAATATTAAACTCATATGAGAGAGTTGTAATAATTTTGAATTTAAATAATCGTACAAATAACCTATGTTTGCAGCATCATAAAGAAATCAAGCTGCGGAATGCGCGGAGGCTTTACGTGAACCCAAAGTGGAAAGTGGAATTGGCTGAGGAATGTTTGCACAAAACCATAACGTGGCGAAGTGAAATTCAGTTTATGTCATAATGGATGATTATATCTATAAAACAGTGAATTTGTATTGACTCTTTATTTAAACAAATTATTGCTTTTCTCTCCTGTGATATCTATTTTAGAAGCCACTGATAGGTCTTATCCCTGCCGAGGTAGAGCTTCCAGCGACGGAAAACATTGTGAGGAAAGCGGCATGTACAAAGAACAGCTTTCGTCGAATGTGACGTTTACCAATCCTTAAAAGGCCTTGACTTTGTCTTCATAAGAGAAGACAGACCGCTGTAACCAACTGACGGAATGGATAGTTCGGTTCGGTGGACCAGCCCAGACCGAAGTCGGCAAACTGCCTCCTAAGAATTCAATGTTGATGCTGATTTAAATAAAGCCACAAGATGGCTTCGCTCACGAGCATTGAACATGGGTGTAATATTCGGGTACACTTTTGACCCTGCCTTCTACAAATCAGTAGGTTTTGTTCCTTTGGGAAAGTAGCTACATGAATAGGGTGACCATGATATTTATAGTCCATTAACCGATTATTTTATATGACATGATATCCAGGATTTGTGAAATAATAACATAAAAGAACAGACAGAAGCTTCTATATGTACTTTATGTAAGAGCTTTATTAGTGCTTGCCTTTATATATGTATCATTTAATGGAACCTTTGATATAATTTATAACGGCTACTAGAAGTCTGGTAAATTTCAAAATTTTTCAGTCAAACGTTATTGCTATAAAAAAATACAATTATTTGTTATATTTAATATTTATTTATACATACACGGAAATAAATAACCAAATCGAAATGTATAAAAAATGGCGAGCTTAACCGTAAACTTTCCCCTTCCCCAATGGAAGAGGTCAGATTCAGTTCATCCAAAATTAGGAAGTATGTAGAACAGTCACTGTAATTCTGTGTTTTTTTAATAATCATGATCAGCTGATAAAGACCCATTGCTGGACATAGGCTTCCTCTAAAAATCTCTACATCAATCGGTCCTGCGCTGCAGTCAGCATGGCCTCTGGCACAGTCGGCCACTAGGGGCTGTTATTTTTAGGAGTTAACATGAGGGGATTTCTTAACTTTATTATAAATTATTGATTTGATATAAACTCAAACTCAAAATGTTTTTATTAAATTTAATTTACATTATATTAATAACAATTTAATTAACAATCATTCGCTTCTGTATCAAATCAGTTCACAACGCGACCTCCTCTTAAGTTAACTAACAAACAACAAGAAGAGATAATAAGAAACAAAGTGGTTTGTTGTTTCTTTATAATAATAATTAACTTTCTTTAAACTTTATCATTCAGAAAATCTTCTAAGCGATACGTTTCTTTTTCAATAGATAATTGTTTTAAGATATTTCTGTTTATGGAATTAACTTCATTTGGCAACAATTTTAGCAGAACCGATTAAATTGACTTTTAAAAGAATTTGATAGCTGGGGCCTGGTGGGTAAAGCTAGATTGTTTTTATTTCTTAGATTGAAGGTAGGGAGATAACAAATTTTTCTGATTATAATTTATAAGTGAAATTATTTATATATTAGCGTGGTCACCCTCCAAACCTTATATGGGACAAACGCTTGGGCAAATACCGTGTGGGTGTTGTACAACTTTAACTTTGTGTGTTTAGATGTTAGTTGAATTATTTATGAAACTAAATGATAATATCATATTTGAGTTGATGTTTTAACTAAAGACTATATTTATCATTGTTTACCATCTCTCATATATCTTTTATGTAAATTGAAACCTCTTTGGTACCTCCGCGATACGTTTGTGGTTAAACCTTTTTATATCACACAAACTGATCAAGTAAAGATTTTGAATCCGATATTAAATACTTTGCAAGCATAAACGGTTAACTTAACTTTTCCACATCAAGAGCTCAGTATCCGCTCTCTCAAGATTCAAGGTCGTTTATCCACCATGCTGGCCAAGTGCGAGTTGCTATATAATTCTAAATATTAATTCAATTATTATTCTTGTATCAATGTGTTAAGCTGCGAAGTTCTCTACAGATACAGCATAGTTATATTAAATATACTAATAAACCAACATTATACTGTGTATGTGTATGTATATTACGATCATTGTATATAATGACATATTTATTAGTGATCATCATCATATCTACGTTAACAATGATGATGTAATGTAAAAAAGCTCCCTCGTCATATATAGTGGTAGGATTCAAAAGTTAAATTTATACACTTTGTCTTATAGCGCCATTATATGTATTGCTGGAGGAAGGTCATCGGAATTGCGAACTTATCTTTATCTTAAGTCTTAGAGAAGAATTGTTATCTATGGTGATTGTGGTTTACAATTTTAAAGTTTTACCTCGATCCTTTTCAATATTATGTTCGTTTGCATTGAACTTAGGTCATCATTATCAGTTGAAGCTGATGACATCTGATGAGCTATCTCGATGTAGCAGCAGACAAAGATTTGCGTTCAACATTTTGGATTTTTAATGGTTTTAATATTAGTCTGTACGATGTTTATAGTCTGAAGTGGTCTTTGAAACAATGAGTAATAGGAACTTTAGGAAACTTATCGATGTCATAGTTAATTTTAAGGCTCGAGTAGAAAATCTCTTTACGGAGATGATTACGAGTTATAAAACAAATGTTGCATAAAGAGTAATTACACTGCATTTAAATTCTTAGTTTTTTAAACACACAAGAGAGTCGGCCATCGAGTTGCGTAAGGTTAATCGTATAGGTAAAATTGATTTGGAACAGTGGATGCCGTGCCCCCGTCTCCGGTGAAAGCTGAGGTAAGAATTTAAGCTTAAAATTATGATGTTATGGTGTCGGTGCGCTGGTTTGACGAGAGCGGAATGTGGAAAAGAAACACATTGATATAACACAATCAGATAACACACGTTGATGGTAATAGGTTAAAAAATATCACCGTACAGGAGTTGAGCGACAGTAATATATATAATTTGTTGATTTACATTGATGTTCACGTGATGGTATCTGAATCATACCTGTCCATAGAATCAGATCTGATGCATAGTCATAGAATGAAGAGCACTACACCACGTTTGGTTATTGATTTGTATAACATACTAAGTCTTATCAACTCTGTAGTCACTAATAGTTTTTTTGTCATCATCTGGAGACACACCTTCATTATACCAAGTATGCCAAGTATGTCAACCTTGACAAGGAGATCCTATACTGACCAAATCGACTAAACTATACGGTGTAAATAAATCTCTCTCTTCTCCGTCTCCTTTATATAATGTTCCTTTCATAAACCGTTTACTTTCCCTTTTAATGTCATATGCAGGACTCGTGTCAGCCGGAAGTTGTGCCTTTTCACCACAATTATGCCTCCTGTAACAAAGAACAGGTCTTGGTTAACAATACCGGCTCGTTGTATTCAGATCTTGAATGTACTCATGTTACGACAGTGACATTTTCCGTTTTAAATATCACGTTAATGTCTAACTCATAATTCATTCATTCTCCTACAATGATCTCATCTGATGATGTTGGAAGCAGTCTAGATGCTAAAGCGAAATAGCTTTAGAACAAACCGCCTATCGACTCTTTGTCTTAAAGGCTTTGTCAACTGTTGATTTTTTTTTCTAGTAACGACATGCTTTCGATAGATACTGAACATTTACTGGATGGAGGAGTTAGTATTTTTGCTTTCCTTATTCCTTTGCAATAGAATCATAGTCACAGGCAGATCCCCAAGTTAGATACACTGGTGGAAGCAAAACCATTCTATTCGCTATTCGTAGGTTGTTCTCACCAGAATAGTGGTAGCTAAGGAGTTGACCAGTGGTTCGTATACATCAATTAGATTCTTGGAAGAAAAGTAATGGAAGCTAATTTTGGCGAATCGTCTAACTATAAAATTGCAATCAATTAAACTTAAGATATTCTCGTGTTATATAAAAACCTTTCGTCGTATTTTCACCTGTGCTGACCTTCATAATGAATATTCCATTATAAACCCCGTCTGGGGTCAGATGATTGCGCGGGTCACACTTTCTCACAGATTATGAATCACCGGCATATCTTCACTGTCCTCTCTCATCCGAGTCTCATGGCCGATGCTGTCTGGCGTCATTTGTGTGATATTTAGTGGGTTAATGGCTATTATATTATGTATCAGTGTCATCTCGATTGTTTTCTAAATTATTTTTAGTATACACTGAACCAATTAAACAGCATCTGTGTAATGGATGATAAGAATGTTTGTTATACACTTGCTCTAATAAACGACGAGAGCTTGTTATCGCAATTACTTAATTTTTATATATTGCTTCAGTATATAAGATATTTCAAAAAAATTTAGATACAAATTTGGGAATAGTATTCAAATATTCTGTGCATATATATATATATATTCATTAAAAATAAATGACTAGAATATTGTTATTTAAAATCAGGATGCTATAGTTAAACTTATTAAGTATATTAAAGCAGCCTTTTCCTTCCTTAGGATTTGGTCCTTTCTCTCATAAAGAGAAAGAGTCAAAGCCATTTATTATCCACTCTGACCAAGTACAGCTTCCAATAGTGCTGCACCTATACGGTAACAGCTTATTTATTACGCTGATAGTATCCAGATCTCAAAGAGTGGTGGAATGGTTTAACTTTGTATTATCAAGAAGTTATTGTATAATTTCTTGTTGCAGTAATTTACTTGTTCATATTTTTTAATTATAGAGGGTCTTATTATTAATACCACCCTTATAGGCCTGTACAAATATTAAATAAAGACAGCTTACTAATATTCACATTACTTATAAGTTAGGAATAACTTTTTTGTTTACTTTGAACAATAAACGAGCCGTTGTAGGTAGATGAAAGTCTGGTATATTAATTAGACCTGCAGAGAGGTTTTTAAAGGTTTCAAAGTGTTGTGAAATAACATTTTTATGTCCATACTAGTAGATGAAAAATTGGACCCTTAATTTACTAAAGATTTGATGCTTAAAAAACACTAGTTACCAAAAGATTGAATATAGATATTATTAGCTCACTTACTGTATACATTTGTATGTAATTTGGATCAGTATTCAATCATACATACAAACAGCTATATGACGTCATCATACAATATGTTAAAATTATAAAGTAACTAAACTTTTTTGGGCGTAAGTGTTACTTCACAATAACTCTCGGGATCCATGCCAACCTTACCTGTTCATGGTGCAGTCTGCTAATGAACAAGGCTCTGTCTACCACCAACCCGCATTATGCTAACATGGGAGATGGTCCAGATCTCCCCATATACATCGTACTGATAGATATGAGAATCTTTGGAGGACCTTATTATCCAGCGGTGGACGTCTATTGGCCGATGATGATTACTTTATAGCATATCATATATTCTCAATCGAATCATGATTAATATGAAAATGTATACAAACAGTTCAGCCGATAGTCACGGATATATTGCTTCTATCCTTCATCACATTGTTATTACTTTGCGTATATTAAAAATTAAGTATACATATGTATATTAGTTAGTAGCTTAAATTAACTTACTTGTTCGGTTACTATCCTGAAACAATACAATCGATAACAAGGTAAAAGGTAATTGCGATTGTACGGAGCGAGGCTGTGCTATGGCGTTGTAAATAACAAAGAACAGGTCCCTTGTCGGACTGCGCTCATGGGAACTGGGCCGGTGAGTGTACTGCCGCAGCAGGAGCACAAGGACACTACAGTGTATACGTAAAGTGGACACAGTATATCCGGTGTTTGTTAAATAGTAACATAGAGCGCGGGTTGTATCTAATTCAAAAATTTAAGATAGATTTTTTTTCGTTTATCTGATGGTAAGTCATACGCCTGCTCAAACCAACGTGGTGCTGGTTAAGATAGTATACGCTGCAACATATTACATTAGTTGTCTTCAGACATAGGATGATGTCTCGTTACTTCAGTAATTTCACTAGCTACAACTCCCTTCAAACCGGAACACAGTAATGTTTGCTTATTATTGTTCGGCGGCTGCAATAGGCGCTGCGGTGGTATCTACCTTTTTTTACGCGGGGAAATCCTGCATTGCATATCCTGCTGTTGGAGCAACAGAAGAGTTATGCCGGACTCTTACCAGCTCAAAACCCTACGGTTTCTCAGTCAGCACATTTGGCCGGAACCACCGGAAGGCTTTGGCATACAACTGTGGATTGACATATTCAAAGAACACCGGTTTTAGTGGACCTCCCACATCCTTCTACCCGCATTTGGCTTCGATTCTACCATCTGTGGGGGAAGGAGCTAAGTCCTAACAATGGTGACTTTTAGTGGGCGGTTAGCTGCCATTAAGCTGCGAATCAATCGAAAGTATCTCGATACAGTCAAATCGCCACACGCGTATCGTAATCCGATTACATGGCTGCGTCTCCTCGCATCATCCGTGAAATCGTGACGGAGCCGTATAACGTGCAGGTAAAGTACTCGTGTCCAAGCGATTTTACCGTCCATTCGATTGACGGTGAACTGTGCGATGGCGACAATTCAATTACACACCATTTTCACTTTCACTAAAACCTGAAGTTGCAGGTAGAACCTGATGGTAAGTGATACGCCAGTTTCTAACAACGTAGCGCTAGTTAGGATGGTATACACACCACTACCTTGCGCTTGTAGCCTGAGACATAATATCTTATTACATTAGCTACAGTCCCCTTCAAACCGGAAAACAGTAATGTTTATACATTACTGTTTGAAGGTAGAAATAGGCACTGCCGTGGTACCTATCTGTTTTTTTGGTTTCCGGGAGCAATCTTCGAAAGATATTCTGCTTCTTGTGTCAGGGTTATGTAAGTTTCTTACTCACTAAAACCGTCTCGGTGCTCTGCATCAGCGCATACGGAGAGGCTGCGAGATCTCTTATAGAACGCACAGGTGCCTCTCTATACTTTGTGTTAGCACGTCTCTTAGCAGGGGCTAACCCTCCTAGACACCATCGCTGAGGTTGACGTTGTCCCACGCAGGTTCACTTGCTGACTGATAAGTGCCCCATGCTCAAGACCCGCGAAACTCTTAGACCATTTGAATGGCCTTCTACGCCAGGCAGGGTTTACCTTACTCCTATTCTTACTAGCCTGAGACTGCAGGGCTGACGGCGGTACCAACCTAGACGGTTTCCGGCAACAGAGACTTACCACCAGTAATTTTCGAATCTAATCGAAACGAATCGGATAAACGTATTTCCTTCCGGTTGTTTAACCGTCGTTTTCTCAATACGCAAATTGTTAGAGCTTCGTCCAAAGCCCTATAAATTAACGCTTAACCGCAGTAAGCGTGAAACTAACCGGTGAAAGGGATTAACGGTTAACTGTATATGGTTATTATAACTAGCAGTTTGCTGTTAAACCCGTCGGTGAGGTGCGACAAAGCATACATATAACCATCAGTTAACAATGTTTTATGTTCACTTTCTAATGACATATTAATTTTTTTTTATCTATAATTGCTTAATAGTAACTCGCGTTTGTTAAGCTCTCTGGGTAGGCAAACAGTAATGTGCGAACATTACTGTGTTCTGGTTTAAAGGGTGCTGTAGCTAGTGAAATTATTTGGGTAACACAAATTAACATTTTATGTCTTAAGGCGGCGAGTATGATGTAATGCTGTGTACATCAAAAGTAGCGACTACGTTGTTACGAGCAAGAGTATCACTTATCATCAAGTGAACTCACTGTATCCGTTTTATATTATTAAAAGTATTTTCAAGAATTTCATTTGCTGCTATACAGAAAGAAAAATGAGCCAGCATTTGGTAGGTGACCATCTAATGATACTGTTATAGTCTCTTTCCAATTATCAATCCTTTAAAGTTCCTTTTAAGATAAAAAAGTAAAGTAATAAAGTCTTATTGAAGAGGATGACCATTACATTATTAGTTTTTTATTACTTACTATAACACTATTTAAGAAAGTGAGGACCCTATTTTAGCCTCCGGTTGATTCTTTGTATGTTTATAATTGTAGCTGTTGTAGCGCAGTAGTATATAAGGCCTAAACTGTTTTGCAAGCTACAATTGCTGTGCCGCGCCTACTTTGCTGACCGTACCTCCCTTTTTTGTAAAATTGGACTCGAGCTTATCTTTAAATCGCAGAGGCAATAAATCTCCCAAATTTTGATTGTTAACGCCCAACAGTTTCAGAGATATCGTTATTAGTCAATGGATAGAGATTCATTGATTATATCTCCTGTATATATATATATATATATATATATATACCTGTATATCTTATTCACATGCAGCTTAAATGTATATCAGTTTGTCGCCGATAGTTTATTGGTTTGTTGCGTAACAGTACCAGCCAATGGAGTGAAGTTGGCGCGGAATTCAAATAGTCCTTACATACTGACACCATGCATGTAATTATCATTGGTAAATTCAATTTCCATAACAATTAAACATTGATAATAATTAGAAGATTTTAATGTAAAACAGCCGTTTATACATACACATACATTGTCACTAATTTACACGACAATTAGTAATAATTATAAGATTGTTAATAAACTAAATATTCAACGATTTAATTCAATTTTCACAACAAATAATACTAAAATAGCAGTCAATTCTGTTGATTGCTGGTCTTTTACTAGTATAGATATAACAAGAACAAATTAATATCATAAGACATATAGTATATTACGAATTTAATTGTAGATAATTTGATGTGTTATTCATAATAGAATACTAATATATGTAAAAGAGAAAGTGGCTTATGGGATACGTTTAATTTTCACAAACAGTGCAGGCTTGTTTGAGAACTGTGTTAAGCTTGGGGTCACGATCCGCCACTGATGTAAGTGGCAAAGCCCCGAGGCGACCACAGCATCCCATTATAACTGTTTAGGAAGTTTTGCCTACAACAACTATTATATTCGTTATTAAATACGACAGACATAGAGTTTACTTGTTTATCAATTTAGAAATTAAATTTATGCGTATGTTATCATTTAGCAGGCAACTTTACTTTGTAATATGGAAAGATTTAATTCTATTCTAGTTTCAGAACAGTGAGTTTGTTGTTCAATATTTTATTGTTATGTTCCGAAGATCATATGTAAGTTATGAAGTTTCAGTATTTTGGTCAAGCAATTTGATCTTTTTAGTCTCATTGTCATCTAAAATGATTTAATATTGTTCATTATTTAATATAATGTGTATCTGCTTATATAAATTTAAATAATTTCACGTTGTTAACTCTTAACAGATAAAAAAAATTGTATATATAAAAATATAGAAAAAGTTATTCAGTTTACAGTAACTGTTACTTAATGCTGTTTATCATGATTACTTTAATACAAAATCAACAATAAAAGGCTTTGAATTAAATTAGCGCCTGCCATAAACTAAATAGCAATTAATTTGTAATACTTTTTCTGCTAATATTATGTACAAGATAAATATAATCCATGATCATCTTCTTGTGCATCTCCACTACAGGAGGTTGGCCGTCAGCTCTGTGAACTTCTTCCGATCTTGTGCCAAGCAAAAAAGTTGTGCTACGCTGGCAATATTTGTCCATTCCCGTATGTTAAGTAACCAAGACATTTTTCGATGTCCAACGCGCCTTTTGCCTGCGATTTTGCCCATCGTTATTAACTGCAGGACTTCATATTTGTAGTGTCGCAAAATATGTGCTAGATATGCGACTTTCCTTTTCTTGATGGTCTGCAAAAATTTCCGAGTCTTACCGACACGTTGGAGTACTCGCACGTTGGAAAATTTCTGTGTCCAGCTAATACGCAGCATTCTACGATAGCACCACATCTTGAAAGCATCGAGGAAACTTTGAGCTTTGGCTTTCAGAGTTCAAGTGTCAGTACCATACATTACCACAGGCCACACATAACACTTTAATATTCTTACTCTGCGCTTTATTGATAATAGGCGACTACATAAAACTTACTAATACTGGGACTTAGATTTTGGTCGTTCTTTGCAACAATTTGGTTTTGGACACGATCATACTCAACCTTGCTCTCAAACTGCACTTATGGACCTTGTCTAATAATGTCTGAAGTCTTGTCTTGCTCTGATGAATATATGCTGCTATCAGTACAGTATCATCAGCATATCTTAAATTATTTACGACTTTGACGTAAACTTCAGATTCCTTTAGCGTGATCATCGTCAGCCAGTAAACATCAACTGCTGGTCACAGGCCTACTGCGACATCACCCGTTGAGTGTTTAATTTTTCCATATTTTAATACTGGTTATTGATGTT
The DNA here is from genome assembly GCA_029034505.1 of Ornithoptera priamus. Taxonomy (NCBI): domain Eukaryota; kingdom Metazoa; phylum Arthropoda; class Insecta; order Lepidoptera; family Papilionidae; genus Ornithoptera; species Ornithoptera priamus. The sequence goes on along the minus strand of JARDWD010000219.1, from coordinate 1,506,046 downwards.
ATTTTTTTTGTTTCAGGTTAAAGAGAAAAGCAACCGCGAAGATCTGAAAACTGATATACAGCATAGAAAAGAAACATTTTATAGGGTGAGTAATAATGGGAAATTGTATAAAATCTGCTTATTATTAATTATGTATATAATAATAATAAAAATGTTCTCTCAATGCATCAAGGAGAATTGAGATCTTTTATCTAATTACACTCGTTAAGAGTAAGTTAGTGGATATACATAACTTGCGCAATATAGGAGAAATGTTACAATTGTGATAACTAGTTTCTTATAGACTAGTGGGTTTTTTAGATAAAATGTAGAATATCTGTACAAAACAATATTTTTGGTTTTAGGAGGCCCCTTCGGACGAGGACTCGGCGGTGTCATCAGCGCCCGCCTCCCTCTCGCCGCAGCCTCACAGCGAAATGTGGGTCAGTATACCGAGGATAGACGTCGAAATATTCCTTATTTTCTTTCCATTGCTCATTTACATTTCACTAGTGGAATCTATTCAGTCACCACCAAAAAGGCTGCAGTGTAGACGTCATCGTGTTCTAGCTCGAAGGGCGCTGTAGCTAGTGATGTTATTGGATTTAATAAAATACCTACATTGCCTCAGTTATTCAATGCAATGTGCTTGCAAACAACTCTTGTGTAGAATCACCATGCTGTTAGAAGTACGCATCTCACCATCATCAATCATCACCAGCCCGCGGCAGTTTATATAGGCCCATCCCAAGGAACGCTTCTATCGGCCTGTATCAAATACCATCAGTTTATTTTACTGCAACTCGTTAATATAGTAAACCTGTTGTCGTCAGCCAATGGATGACAAGACAGGACCAATTAGTATTTTATATCATAGATACAAACTTCCGTTACCATTTTGTCCGGTTCCGTTGGTGTTTTAAATTTATGATTTAATACACGTCTCTAATTGGATATCACGTAGGACTTCGCCAATACAGCTGATGACCTTTCTTCAACAATGTATGAAAATATCTACATATATATCAATATAAGTATTGCATGCTGTGGGTATATTCTTCCGGAATTGTTGATTCTTCCGGAATTCTGGCTTGATCTAGCGAATTAGGAGATACACAATCACAAATATAGTTATAACAAACCTCATGTTGCATCGAAGTTTACAGGGTTAAAGTGTCCCCTGTCTGCCGTTGAAGTTGACTTAGGAGGGCTTCAGTTTTGGAGGTATTGAGGGTGGACACCCTTGTCGTCTGTTACTGACGTAGGGACGATGTTATTTTAATTGTGTTGTTCGAAGTATTTAACTAAACCATGTAAAGTTTATATGTAGATTCTGACGGAAATGATTTTGGAATATTTGCAAATGGTCCCTTCAAAAGATGGACCGACGATCTGGTGAAGGTAGCAGGAAAACGCTGGCCGCGGTTGGCGAAAGACCAATTGGAGTGGAGATCTTATGAGCAGGCCTATGTGCAGCAGTTTTGTATCATCTTCAATGATTTTAGCATAGCCTGTCTTCGGCTTTACATCCTGTTTCTACCTTGTGTTATACATCTTTGCTCCATCTGTTAATTGAGCGTCCGGCGTTTCGTTTGCTTGGTCAAATATCCGTTTTGAGATAGATTTCTCGATGTGATCATTTCTGCAGCAGATGTGTCATACAATGAAACACGTTAATATATTACCTCGACACATCTCACTCAATTCAATAACAATGGTGGATTGTTTTTTTTACATTATAATTGAAAAACATTGTTCTTTCATCATCAGTGACGGTATCAGTAGATTTTGTTATGATTCGTTAGTTTACATTATTTCTAAATTAGCGAATGGATTGTTTAAATATGTCAAAGTGGTCAGAGGCGGTTGTTTGTTCCGTGACATGGTTTTTGCATCAGCCTCAAGATATGCACCGTCTTAGTAACTGCTCGGTGCTTCGACCTTGAGGTGCGCTATACTCATCGTCATACTGTTAAAATGTCAGACATTATTGCTTATATACATATATGTACGTATACGTTGTCACCTAGTAAGCTATGCTATGGCAGCGGTATGGCTTGCGTCACGCATTGTACTCTATTCTGGTGTAGGGTCGCCATAACCCAGCATTTACACAGAGACTGTCCTAAGGAAAATTGTAGAAGGATGTTTCGTAATAAATATTGGATAGTACTTCTCGTAACCCAGTCACAGCTTTAGATTAAAAAGGAAATTTACACTACCCTGTCGCTTAGAAATTTCCTCTGAAGTAAAAATTAACTAAACTATTGTTTGAAATGAAAAGTTTTAGTAAATTACTAAATTAAGCGGAAATGAAAGACTAAATTGTATACAAAATCCTTTTATATACACAAACGTCTACAGTCTATTTAAGAAGTCTATACGTTATGTGTACCTGTTAATGTTTTTATTTGGATATTTAAAAATATACAGTCATAATGTTGTTTTTTATACATACATTCTTCTATCTAGTCTTTTAAAAAAAATTATAACGCAGCATTTTCTTGTATCAATTATTTTTTCCTTTAAGAGAGTATGTTATCCAGTATATAACTCTTATACTCTAAATTCTCTATGTGTATTTTTGTTACGATAAAAAAAAATATCTATCTATAAACACACGTTATCGATACGGCTCTGTTGCCAGGGGCTAACTATATAAGTAACAAGTTAAGTAGTAATAGATAAATAGTTAAGTAGATAGATACCTAATTGGTGTGGCCCGTATTTAGTAAAATTGGAGTTATGAGACAACAACTTATATCTTAAAATGACGAGCACAATGTCATTTCATCATTCATCTGCTTTTCATCATTCATCCTGCTCATCTCATTGTTTTGTGTAATAAATAAAATGTATCTGTATATACCGTGAATCTGTAGTTTCGTCAACATCATGCGGAGCGTACAGCGGTTGACGTAGCCGATGGAGGCTCACATTGAAGTATCCCCTCCACGTAATCCCGTACTACGCGTTATCGTGGCCGCTGTAGCGCTGTTACGTTACAGTATTGCAATTGTATTAGCTCGGTGCGCGGCAGTCGTGCGGTGAGCGCCGCTCGGCCGGGGAACGCGCCCACCACGCCGCGGCGCCGGCGCAGACGCTCGCTATTACCCAAATCTCACAACAATTGCTTAGATAAATCCAAGATATACAGTTAATTAACGTGCGATGTCCGACCCAGTTCGCTTGAGGTGATAAATTAAACTCGAATACGTTTCACCATCACCTAATCTAATAGGTATTCAGTGTAACGCGAGTCATGGCAACCCTACTCGCCGTTATAGTGTTTTAAGGTGAGTAATTTTAATACGAAAACACTTTACTTGTTATATATGTAAACAGCTTTAATTATTATTTATTATATATTTTATTACTTTATAGTTCAAATAATATAATATTCAATTAGTAACTGTAACAGTACCCACTCAGTAACTCACGGGATCCAAGCTAATCACACCTGCTCGTAAGACACCCTGCTAATCGGCAAACGACGCTCGGGCTCCCACCAATCCGCATTGGGCCAGCGTGACGGGAAGTGGCCTAAATCCGCCTCATATGAGTCCTTACCCGATAGTGTGGGAATCTTTGGGAGAGACCTATATCTAGCAGTAAATCTCTATCGATTGATGATGATTAACCGTCAATATAATCTCGTGTAGAGCGTTTAATATTATGGTGTTTTGTTTACTTTGGATTTAAAGGAGCGACAAGGTGCTGATCTGGTGGTAAGTGCGTCATCTTCTCACAATGTTAAAGTGTTAGGTACGATGTTTATACAGCACAACTTCGCTAGCTACGGCGTCTTATAAACTAGAACGTTCTTATGTGTATACTCAATTGCTTAGTGATTGGAACTCAAGCTGTAGTTACAGTTATCCGCTGAAGTAGCGTCGAGATATGAGCGACTTACCACCATTATATGTTTAGGAATCCCCTCCATTGGTAAGTGGTAGTCTCACGCGTGTATTGTGATGGAATGAAGTGGTTGTGTGAATTGTAGTTGTGCGCGGAGTGCCGGACGGCGGCGGAGCGCGCGGCGGAGGCAGCGCGCGAGTGCACGCGGCTCGCGGACGCGCTGCGCGACGCGCGCGATCAGCTCGAACTCATGGAGTTCCGCCTGCTGGAGCTGGAGGACGCGAACCCGGAGAAGGTAAGTAAATTGTTTATGATCAATAAAGCGACTAGTTAACTGGGACGTTCACCTAATTGTTTACACGCCCGCCAACTAAGATGATAAACACCGCATCAAATATACTCATCGCCTTGACACATAAGATATTAAATCACATTACCTCAGTAATTTCACTAGCTACAACGTCCTTAGGATATTGTTTGTACCGCTACTGTTTGGCTGGAGAAACAGGTGTTGCGGTGGTACCTACCTAAACGGTCAACAGAGACACATCACAACAAATGATTAGTAATACAATACTATAACAATGAGACGGTAGTTAAGATTTTTGCAGTCACGCCGCATTTACCTAACATGTGATAATCTTTGTATTATATTACCATGTTATCTGATTACTACTTAACTGGTATATTCAACAGCATCTCAAAGACAATGGTGGATTTAATAGCAAAGGCGTATTTTGTTAAAGTCAATACTAAAACAGTCTTTGTTGACACGAAAGAAATAAATTATTATTATTTATTTAATATTATTGGAAAGCAGGGTAAGCTGACATAATGTTAATATATATATATATATATACACACATATATATATGATATATATATATCGTTTTATCTGTTTCAATATGTATAACCTAGCGCAATATATTTTATAGCATTGTTTTTATGTCCATATATTGAGGCTTTTATGATAATTTCAAATTTAATTTTTAAATATAATATTTAATTAACGAATTTATAAGATTTTCATTAAATTATACGCAATATACTAATTTCCAGTAACTTTGAAATATATGATACAAGACATTTTGACATCGATATCTGAGGTACAACTATTTGCGTCTACTTCAAACATCCATTTATTGCTCAAAAATCATATTTCATTTTTAAATAGTTTAAAAATGCATTTGTTTATAAAATTTATTATATATTCTTATTAATAATTTATTAACATTATCAATGACAATAATGTTTATATAAACAAATAAGTTTGTTGCAAAATCCGATAACGACATTTCTGTTGGCTGTGGTCATGCAAGTATTTGCTTACATATGTTAAAGCATATTTTTGTTTATTTATTAAATGAAAACATTGTTTATTTGTATATAGTACACAGCTGATGGTAAGTCTTCCTATAGTCTATGGACGTCGAATTCATTATTGTTGCTTTGCTGATCCTGAATTTCAAACATTAACTCTTTTGCTTAGTTGTGGCTATGTGCAATATTTTCGGGATCTGCAATTGTTATTTGTGAAACTAGTTATTCTAAATAAAATCCTAATATATTGTAAGGTTATAATAGAGTATTATTCCCAGTTTAAATGACGTCTTAAATGAAGCCTTTTAATCGAGGTGTGTCTTAGTTGCTGTCGGTATGCGCTAGTCATGCTGCGGACGGATGTAAACTTCATATATAGGTACGCACGTAACCACTATGGACTTTATTAATCAGCGGTCGCTGGACATATACTAGATAAATAACTAATATTTCATATACAGACTGAGCTATTATCATTGTTATTTCAACCATAATCAAATTTGTCATTTTTCATAAACATTCCCTTCTTTTTTTACTGTTATATGGGAAAGAAAGAAGTCTACATCGTATCCAAGGTAACTTGTTGTTCCCGTCCGCTGTTATGTTAAATTGTGTTTGAAATTTGTCTGAAATATTCCTTGAGACCAACCGCAGCCGCAAATCACTTTCTATAGCAACCGTTACTATAGCAACCGCATAAATAGTAACAAATGAAAATGTTAATAAAAGTTAATTATGTCAAAACAATCTAATAAAGGTTCTTTTCCACTACGGTTGTTTAACATCTACCGAAAAGATATATAAAAATACTAAACTTATGAACATTTCTCAAACACTATCCTTATCTATGCTATAAAAAAAAAAAAAACTTGCATGTTAGTGCATAAATACTAAATAAAGAAATACATACTAAAATAACCTTTGCTAAAAAAGTTACTCATTTTCCTTGTAGAAAGGCTTCTAATCGAATGAATTATTTATATTTACAGCCTCCGCGAACTAACTATGGGAAAAAAAGTGTACTATACGAAGGAGATAAATTATCACAACAGTCTTATCGATGATATAAAGCTGAATCATATCAAGTTTTCAAAAAACTACTGTTAAGAGGTCTTAAATTCACCACAAAACATCTATATAATATAACAGAAAAAAAAAACAAACAAACAAACCTAAAGCATCCTAAAATGCATGACTATTCTAGCTTGACTCACTATATATCCGATTATTTTTTTGCGACTACCCTCCGATGTCTGCTTATTTTAAAATCCTGTCGCACTGACCACTGCCGCGGACTACCTTCCTTTGGCCGGCTGCAGTGTCAGTTGTTCTATGCATTAAGTTTATGTAGTCACTGTATGTCTTTCTTTGTACGCTCGTAATTTTAGCTTAATCTATTGCTTACTGTCTTCTCGAATTGTATATATTCTTGTGAGAAATAAATATTCTTAAACCTCGATCACAAATTAAATAGTGAAATCCTAAAATCATCCACGAATGATTCCGCGTCGAATGATCAAGTTCCCGTATAGATACGTTCACTGGTTCCCACGTGATTGGCGAACAAACAAAACTCATTTTCGATATATATATATATATAGATAGATCAGATTCAGACTTTACTGACGGCAGGTCTATGCTGTTGGAAACCGTCTAGATACATATTATTTTATTTCTGTGTTACTATACTCCGATTTGAAAGGCGCTGTCACTAGTTAAATTACTGAGCTAACAGTACTAAACTCCTATGCCTCAAGGTGAACACAAGATGCAGTATCATTGATCATCCTAACTAGCGCTCGTCTCGTTGATACATGGAATAAACAGTACTTTGAATATATCATCTCTTCATTAAGAGTAAGCACTTTACTTATCACACGAATGTCTCTTACTTCTTTTACTTTGAATCCTTGCTTGTTAAACTATAAAGTTGTCTTATTCACAAGATTATGATCTCTAATATTAATTTAACAAAAAATCCTATTTATCACATTATTTGAGAAATCTGTACGAGTTGTTTTATCTAAATATGTAGGAGATATCCAGAGATTCATTGACTGATCAGGATATCTCCGAAACGATTAGACGTATATACAAAATTTTTGGTGGAGATATTGCTTGTTCCATTTAGAGGTCAGCTTAGAATGGATTTTACAAAATTCGTACCCCTAATAAGGTTGCGGGGGTGTTACGGACAGTAAAGATGGCGGGGAACAGCCAGTTACAAAATATGTGTGAGTGTTACAAAAGATATGCGTCGAGTTTACATTCAAGATTCCTTCGTATGTGTGTCACAAGTTATGTTAAATCAACTTACACTAGCCGGCGGGTTTGTTTATATATACTTTCAAATCTTTGCCTTTCTACTATATTATATATTATTATGTAGTAGATATATCTTCGAAATTGTTTAATAAAGTCATATTTATTACATATTACTCACTAAAAGTTCATCAACAATATAAAACTTATATAATCATATAACAATAACGATTTGATAAGTTTTCCTTACAAGTCAATCTGTTGTGATAGGTATCACTGCAGCTACAGTTGCTTCCGCCAAATCGGAATTTTTCAAACGTTATCGTGTTCCGGTTTGAAGCGCGCTGTAGCTAGTCAAATTACTGGAGTAATGAGATCTATGACCACATGCCTCTGTGACGATCACGATGTGGAGCTGTGTATATCATCCAAACTACCGCAACATTGTTATAGGCATACCGTATCACTTTCCATCAGTTAAACGTCTCGTTGCTTGATTTAAGGAAAAAAAAACATTTAACATAATAGTTATTACATTATAATATAAATTAAATATATATATATACTAGCATTATATATGTTATTTAATAATAGCAAGAAGGTAGTTCCTGAGACTAGTTAATACTAGTCTAGTACTGGGGTAATGAGACTCAACATCTTATATCAAGCGACGCGAACGATGTGTTGCAGTGTACACCATCTTAACTAGCGTTCACGTTACTTTGGGTAAGCATATCACTTGTCATCGAGCGAATGTGCTGCTCGTCTTTTCGCGTAATTGAATAAAAAAATGACCTTCAAAAGGATTTTATACTACTACATACTCTGGTTAATTTGCAAGAGAATGAGATGAATACATTATAAAGGTGTGTAGGGTGTCCTGCACAACAACTCACGGGTCCCAAGCCAACCTTACCTGCTCGTGGTGCACCCTGCTAATCAACAACCGAGGGTCTGGCTCCCATCAACCCGCATTGGGCCAGCGTGGTATTAGATGGCACAAATCCCTCCATATGAACCCCTATAGAAGACGGTCTCTAGTTTCCGGCGGTAGCGGAAGCCATGTTCACTGTGGACCGATCGATCTGAGTGAGATCGAGAGATCTCTGCGGGGGGAGGCCTTTGTCGAGCAGTGGACATCGATCGGCTGATGACGATGATGATGACATTATAGAGGTGGTACAGACAGAAAGAGAGAGATTGCTGAACTATTTTTTGACTGATTGAAGTAGGTTTTTACCTATTTCCGTTCTTATAGGACATAGAAGTAGATCAGAGGCACTAAAAGTAACATTTGCTTTAAGATATAATTTATTAGGTTTAATATAACTCGGTTTTAACATAACTACCACTATAAGGGAACGCAATAACCATTCATTTTATAGTATATACCATAATCATATTTAACCAGGGACTGCTTCATTTTCATTTTTTTTTATTACTAGGTTGGCCCCTTTTCAAAAATTCTAATTTATTAAACATCTTAGGAATCATCATCAAGCGGTAGACGTCCACTGCTGGACATACGTCTCACTCAAAGATTTCCACTTCGATCGGTCCTGCACTGCCCGCATCCAGCCGCATCCGGCGACCTTATAGTCAGCATGACTTTCGGTAATGCCAAGCACTAGAGCTGTCGTTTATAGGGGTTCATATCGGGGAATTTGGGCCATTTTCCACCACCCTGGCCTAATGCGAGTTAGTGAAAGCCAGAGCCTCATTTGTTCATTAGCAGGGTGCACCACGAGGAGGTGAGGTTGGTTTGGATGCCGTGACTTGTTGTGCGGGACCTTATACTCCAGTTATTAGCAATTTTAATTATCTTTGCCTATATTAATTAGTAATTTTAAGATTGACAGGCATTTTACATTTTACACTTCCAGTATCATATTTATTGTTTGTATATATCATATAATATTTACTAATTACTACCTACCTAACTACTGCTAAGTAAATTTATAGTTGACTCTATTTCCCTTTAAAATATCCAACTTACATTTCCCTAAAACGAAGTTTAACTTGAACTAATCCAAATATAGATCATGTATTACATTTGTGACATAAGGGGTGGTTCTTTATTTAAGGGCAAATTTTGCACATTAAATGTCACAGATCTTGCACAAAGGTAGACGGTGCTGTGTGTTACAATAAGTAGGATAACAAGTCTACTTTCTAAGACCTTAACACGTCACCGGTTGGACCATAAACACTTATGAAATGACCCTTGGCATTGATCCAAGACTGGATTAGTTCGGAGCGCGCCGCCTTAATACAATTAGTACTGGGCACGGAGGCAGTTAAACTGGGTCACTCCGACTGCCTCCGTGGCCCAGCGGTCTGAGAACTTGCCTTGTGACGTGGAATTCCCTGGTTCGATTCTGCTGACTGAATGTGATATGATTTGGATAGTCGTAGCATTTTTTCGATCTGACATTTTTAGTTATGATTGTCAGAACACTACTGTCATAACAGTATCGCTGTGCTCCATTTACCAAAACGTAACGAACGAGATGTTCACCTGATGTCAAGTGATACTCCTGCGAACAACAACATGGCGCTAGTATAATGATATTCACAGAAAAACATTGTGTTAATCGCCCTGGAGGATATGTTAAGTTTCATTACTCAAATAGTTTCACTAGCTAAAACGTCCTTCAAACCGGAACATAGTAATATTTTCCTTTTGAAAATAGGAGCTTAGGTAGCAACTACCTTAACGGTCTCCAGTAACAGAGCCCTACGAGTAGATAGGGTCTAGTAGAGAGGGAGAGAGCTAGAATATTCTGAGCAAACACGCTTCACTATTTCTGCTCTCGTTGTTACTTCATCATCAGCCCACAGACGTCCACTGCTGGACTTAGCACTCCCCATAAATTCCCACATCGATAGGGTAGGAATTCATATATTTCCCATCACGCTGGCCCAATGCGAATTGGTTGGAGCCAGAGCCTCGTTTGTTGATTAACAAGATCCACGAGTAAGTGAATTTGGCTTGGATGCCGTGAGTTGTTCCGCGGGAACCCCTACATCACTTACACTTGTTGTTATTTAAGTTATCCTTTTAAAAAATATCCTTGAACCTGGACTTAGTAAAATTTATACTTTAGTATAGAAAAGTAGTGAGCTGGCCCTACTAGTAGATAGGTCTAAGGTTCAGACACTATTATTCTAAAATGAAGAATATGGTAATGATGTATATAAGAAATTAGTGGTGTTCTGATGCATATGGATGAGATCTTCGTGAAAGTCTTATCTCCAGCAATGGAGGTCTAACGGTTAATGATGATGATAGTAGTAAAAAAACTTTCTGTCTTTATGACATCATGAATATCTTCACAGAAAGCAATATATGGTTCGGTCACAGCATAGATGAATATGTGGGCAGCCGTTTCCATAACTGATGACCCTCGATGCTTTTGTTTGTCGGAGTGATGTTTCCTCATTAGGCGGTACTCTGCTCTTCGCAACGGGGATGCGGGCCGGTCTCGTATGCACATCTTACGTAATGGCTCGTGTGGGAGCGAGATCAGCTTTGTTTACGCACGGCGGTACGCGTCTGATGCTGTGAAGGTCGTGCAGTTTTACATTCTAAGGAAAGGATATTATACAAGGTTGTGTATTTTACGCCTTGTTGATTTTTCTGTACAATTCACTAGTGTCCTAATTTTCCGACATACAGATAACAATTAATACGAAATCCTGATGATTGTATTTGTCAATACATTTCTTGACGCTCTTCAAAAATCTTTGATACAGCAGACCTTCTAGGATCTCGCTAGGAGAGGAAGCTGTCGTGGTGCTAACAGGCATCGTCGCGTCGCAACAGTGAATGGTGTTCCTCTACGTTAAAGTGGCCTTTGCTGTCGATGACGGTTAAAATGGGGTTCTCATCGCAAACGACTCTGAGGAGGACAATGGCTGAATGTGGTTTCCTGCCATTGAGGTAGTACTCGCGAGGCTGGTAGGGACTTCGTAAATCAGACCGTGGGACTGGCAGTCCCAGCACAGCGTTAGAGATGCCGCGGTTTTGTTCCGAACGGAGATCCCGTGACTGCTCCAATCACCGAAGGTGACCATCGAGGGGGTTTCAGTGGGTAAAAATCTCCAGATAACTCTAACTTCTCCTCAGAAGACAGAGTATCTTTTTGAAGATTTCCTCCCCCGAAATCAAAACTAAAAGAAAAACGTTTAGGTGGTTATCGCTGCACCTTTTATTTTTGCCGACAGATAGTACTGTGCAAACATTACTGTCGTCCGGATTGAAAGGCGTTGTAGCTAGTGAAATTACCGGTATAATTACACAACATCTTATGTCTCTGCGACGAGCACAATCTGTTGCTGTATAGCTGTATCATATCAGCTAACACCACGTTGTTGTAGACGTATCACTTAACTATCAAAGGTCTTGTTGGTCTCATCGCGTTATAGAATTAAAAAAAATATATCAAAGAACAGTTATTTCAGACGGTTTATTCATCCATTCCATCCATATATGTATAATGAAAAAGGCAATAGCAAATTCGGCAAACACGTAAAAACTAGTGACCTAGACACAAGAACACGGGCATTCGACGCGGAGTGATTTGTAGGTCATGGCCCATTTATTTTTTGAATTTCATAGATCCTCCAACATTTTGTTTCTAATCAACTTTTATAAACATTTTCATTTGATATTATTTATGCGGTTGCTATAGCAACGGTTGCTGTAGTAACGGTTGCTATAAAAATTCATTTGCTGTTGCTCTTAAGGACTATTTCAGACAAATTTCAAGTCTATTACTTTATTACGGGCGGAAATCAGCTAATAATTTATACAATGAGATGAGGAACAATTTGCTAGGACTGGAGCTGGTGATATGAAAAACGCACTCCTGTAACGATGGAGAGCGTCTCTATTTGATGTATTAATAAATTTCTTTTTGATATTTGAGATAAAATTAACGGAAGTGTAGCGAATAAGGTAATAGGATTTATTCAACGGCGGACATCAGTAGATTGAAATGATGATGATTGCTTTATTGATTATTATCATAATTTTTACGTAAACTGCTCCATAATTAAGAGATGACTGTAGATCTATAAAGCGAGAATGTTTCGTTATAAGTAATTTTGTATTAGTTTTTCTTATAATCGAATTATTTAACATTCCTCTCCTCCATCTAACAATTGTTCATGCAAACGCTTTATATAAAACTGACCGGGCGTGCACTAGTTGTCCTCTAGTGCACAAAACGTTCAGCGGAATGTGAATTAAGATTAATGGTCGATGACCACCTTGACTGGATTCGAAGGAAATATGAACATAAAATGCGCATTGTGAATTAAATAAACGCGGATATAAACATTACCCTTGTTTTTAAGTTTCCAACAGCTAATAAAGCGAGGGTATTCAAATCGTAGCGTATATTTAACTTGTACTTTTGTTTGTGCACAACCTCCTTGTTTACTGCATCGTATTTGTTACATCTTATTATCTTTGAATGATCATAAACCTCGCGATGTATGACCTCGATCTCCAATTCAGTTTAAAAACAATCATCGAGTGTTAGTTTCTCTTCTGTATGGTGTTTTGTTTAAATATTTGTCCTCTCTTCGCCTTTCTGTATTATATGATCAAGTATTAGCATTTTAGTGGGGATTTCATATTTGTACCTTTAGGGGTGAGGGGAAACCTTAACCGCATAAGGTCTCAGGTGCGTATAATATTTTTAGAGGGTTTTATAAAAAACTTGCAGAAGTGAACTGAGGGCCTAGAGACAGCAGCTGTATGGCACAAAGCCTCCCCCATCGAGCGGGACTATTCCATTAGTTTGCTCGGTACTTCCATATGAGAATGACAAAGGGATTTTATTTTATCTATAAATATATCCAGTGTTTTGTGTTTCATCTTTCTTATTATTTAAGTATTAATATAAAAGATAACAGCTATTTCTCGCCTGCTTTGCTAATCGAAACACCCCTCCAACACGCTTTGGTGAACGGATTTTGTAAAATCCATTTTAAAATTTTACATGGCAGAAGCAATGTCTCCACTAAAATTCGAGTGTTTATGTTTAATAGTTTCGGAGATTTCGTGATGATTCTATGAATCTCTGGAAATCTACGATACACTCTATCTCTTACAATGTGCTATAATAATTTACGAATAAAAAAATATTATATCTCATCTCATCATCATCTGTGAATAAATCTTGTATCTAAATCTAAATAAACTACATGGACCGGTAAGAATGAGATCCATTGAAGTAGTTAACTTGAAAGAGATATTTTATTTGTTTAACGTCAACGTTTAATCTGGTGCAGGAGACAAGTTAACATGTAGAGTGCGAAGTGCTAAGAAAAGGATGGGCAAGACTGTCTTCCCCTATCGGTCACTGATACGTCAGACGTGGCCAGCCATCTCCATCCTTCTCTACCACTTCAGTTTTTAGATTTTGAGAGACATCTTTAGATATCCGTCGAATTTCTTCATTTCGGGTCTAACAGAAGTATGTACCATAGTTATCTGTACCCCTGTGCAACTTTAAATTGGTGGATCAGCCCGATGGTCAAATGCCATGTTTCTGCGCCGTAGATGAGAGACAAAGTCCTCCTTCTATTTCCATTCCAGGTTGAAAACTTTCGTCTTGAGACATTGGGGAATTTGCAAGGTGCGAATTTGGCGGAGTTTCTCAAACGCTGTCTTACTGCACCGATCTCCTTGTTGGAAAAGGCAATGATTACGGTAAAAAGAGAGGATGTCCGACACTAGCTGATGGAGTATTTAGAATATCAGAGTAATAGAGAGGAGTTGATGCGTAACATAGCATCAATTTTCTACTTGGGCGTCTTACACGTGGTGTTGCGTGAAACAAAGCCTGGGGCAGCACGAGATATATGTTTGATATGTTGTAACCACAATATTAGCACCCTGGGTTTTTTTGTGGTGTGTTTTTTTTTGAGTCGATGAGCCTGACATATCCCTAAGGTGATAAAAGCAAAAAAAGGATTAAAAAAAAAGTAAAAAAGGTGTTTAAGTTGCCAAGTAACTGCGCTCGACAAATCGCCCCTGTATCTGGGTAGGATAATGTCCAACATTGTGCATCATTAGTCCAATTAGATAATGATTTCGTATTAATTAGTATTTCACCTAAACGTTTCTTGCCGTGGCATTTCGTTGGTGCATTCGGGTGTGCAGACCCATCCTAGCATTTCCGTTTCGGTCCGCTGCATTGCGGTTTTCCGCGGCGATAACCAAAGCCACTTAAGTTTCACGTATACTGTCCGGGTGCCTAAGATTAACATACAAATTAAAAGCACATATCATGAGGTGGTTGGTTTTTTTTTCATATACCCACAACCGTGTGAGACTGAGATCAGGTTTTAGAACATTGCAGATAAAAAATATAACTCTAATTTAGCACAGAATAGAAGATGAATAAAATTATGACAAATTCTATAAAAGTATCTTAAAAAAGTTAAACTTCCCAATAAACGTCACTTAGCCCGACCTTCGACTATACACATAATATTTATGTACTTCAGTATATCATTAAGTTATTACTTTAATAACTTAGAGACTACGGAAATGAGTAAGCCATTTATTACTATATAGTTATTGATGATTATTATTAAGACTTAATAACATATAACTTTTTTTTATATAATTAAGCGACGAGACGAGCGGGGCATTCATCTGGTTGCGCCATCACCCCGATATCGTCGTTTATGAACGGAGTCGGTCATCCCCCGACTTCCGTCGGCGATCTCCTACTGCACCATAACGGTTTCACAGAAGGAAACCAATGGTTACCACATGTTTTTCTTTGCCAGTGCAGCCTATATCGCTACTGGTAAAAGATCATGCCCGATCCTGTGAACCAACACTAACCGGCAACGGAAACCTACCACCAGTAGAAAGTGTAATACTTAACATCTAAGTTAAACGTGATTAAGTCTTATTAATAGTTTCGCGAATGGTAATATAACAGTTAGTAATTAGTAAAATGTGAACTGCGTGTTTAACAGTTAATTAAATAGCTGAGTGCCGTCCAAAGTGGCAGCTCAGCTATGCGATGTTTCGCTAAGTTAAAAACACTTGCAATCTACTTACTTTAACTTTGCGCCGGTCTCTCGCCGACGGCCAATTGTTTTTGCAATGCAGCCGACTGAAGAAATTAATGATCAGAGCAATACTCTCGGTTGGTTACGAATTGTTTTTTTTTTTTACAACGCTAAGCTGTCAACGTCGCCGAGCAGTTAAGTAGTGTGCAAACATTACTGTGACTTAGGTTTTTTTTCTCTTAAACCCACTAGCGTAACGGCGTGTAAACATACTTAGGCATTCGCAGGAGTATCGGTTACAGCTACATACTCGTAAATGTCTAGCTTGTGTCTTCATTTAAATATTTTTTTTTATTCAGCGAAGCGACGATACAAGCCGGACCGTTCACCTGATGGTAAGTGATACACGAGCCCATAACAAAGTGGCGTTAGAAGATGGTATATACTGATCCACATTACGCTCGTCGCCTGAGACATAACTTGTTGAAAATCCTTCAAACCGGATCACAGTAATGTTAGCACACTACTGTTCGGTGGTAGAAATAGGCGCTGCGGTGGTACTTACCAAGACGGTCTACAGCAACGGAGACCTACAACCAGTACAATATTGCATTCTCCGCCACCATTACAACATATGTCTCCTCTTTCAGATCTGATCTGAACATAGTAATATCTGTACATTACTGTCTCGTATTACCAGTACAGTAAAAATAAACAGTTTTGTCCGCGGCAAGATAATTGAAATCTAATTATTTAATTACGCTTGCAATACATATGTATATGTTTCATGTATTTAACATACGACATGGAACATCTAAAGTAGTTCACGAGGGTTGGAGTAAACTAACTCAATTAGCTGATAACTTCTTTAACTTCACCAAGGCCCTGTAACTTGAAGTCAATTACCTGACTTAATAGACTTTTTTATATTGATTATTTATTATCCCTTACTTTAAAAATGTAAACGGTATATATATATATATATTTCGTATGTAAGGATATATATATATATCCTTACATACGAAATTGATGTTTTGTACGGGAGGAATATAAAGTCATTTTTTTTTGTAAAATATATTTAATTAATCAAAGTATGCACCGTTGTTATCTATGCACTTTTAGCATCTCATAGGTAGTTCATTGATCCCTTTACTAACAAAACCATGGGGGCGAGAATCCATAAACTCTTTGAAGGCGGTTTGGACTGCCGCATCGGGGTTGAATTTTTTGCCTTGTAAGTAGTTGTCCAAATTCCGGAAAAAATGGTAATTTGTTGAGGCAAGGTCTGGGAGTACGGTGGATGTCGCAGACATTCCAATTGTAGCTCATCTAACTTAGTGGTTGTTTGTAGTGCAGTGTGTGGTGGTGGTGGTACGTTGTCGTGAAGCAGCAGTGGCCTGGAGCGATTGACCAATCTCGGTTGTTTAGCAGCTAGTTCTTCCTTCATCGTTTGCAGTTGCTGACAATAGATATCTGCCGTAATCGTTTGGCCAGATTTTAGAAAGCTGCAGTGAACGACACCGGCGCTAGTGCACCAAACACTCACAAGTAACTTTTTCTGTATCAATTTTCGTTTAGGGCAGGATTTGGCTGAGTCTCTAGGATTCAGCCATTGCGACGAGGGCTTCCGATTATCTTACAGTATCTACTTTTCATCACAAGTAATGATTCGATTTAAAATCTCTTCATCATTGTGTCGGTTGAGCAAAGTAACACAGCAGCAGCAGTCAACGCGTGTTCGCAAGTTCGATTCACTCAATGCATGAGGTATCCATCGTTCAAGTTCTTTTACTTTCTCTGATTTGCTTCAAGTGGATTAATAATATTTTGTCACTTACCCCGAAGCCTGCAGCTATCTCGAAAGTGCTTTGTGATAGATCTGCTTTTACAATTCTCCTTTAATTATTCATTTTCCACTTTGGTCTCCGGCTGTCGACAGGGTTGGTTCTGAAGGTCGAAATTTCCAGAGTGAAAACATTGAAACCAAAAACGTACCGTACTGTCTTTTGCGACACCAGCGCTGTACACATCATTAATTCTTCGAGCTGTGTCTGCAGCACTGGTGCCACGGTAGATCTCATACTCGTAAATATACCGATATTTTGTGTTTTCCATTGTACGGTAATTAACGACGCCAAAGAAAAAAACAATGAGTGAAAAAACAAATGAATGACTGTTTCCATAATTCAAATGTCGCAGCTAAATGAATTTATAAATTTGAATTTGGAATCCTTAACCAAAGAGGAGATATTTCAGATCAAAGTGGTCAGCACGACAAAACGCTAATTTCATATGTAAGGACCTAATATATATATACAAGCATAGATATTTATAACAGCTCTTATTTTACGGATTGGCCGTAGGTCTCTGCTGCTGGAGACCGTCTAAGCCATTACCAGCGCAGCGCCTATTGCAGCTTACAAATAGTAGTGTGCAAACATTATTGTGTTCCAGTTTGAAGGGCGCTGTAGCTAGTGTAATTACTGGTGTAACGAGTTTCAACATCTTATGTCTGAGGCGACGAGCGCAATTTGATGTAGTGTATCATCCTTACCAACGCTACATTGTTACGGGCAAGCACTTACCATCTGGTGAACGTTCCGCTCGTTGAAAATTACTGAAAATTACATTAAATCTCAAAGAGCCGGATAAGAAATCTATATGTCTCCATCAATATCCATTGGGATATTATGATAGATCAATATAATGTCTGGTTTAAATGCCTCTTTGCAGGGTGCTAGGGACAACCTAACCGACTCAGATTCGGGCTGCGTATCCCCCGGTTCCCGAATAAAGGACTCCGCGTCGCCCGAACTCAAGCGAATGGATTCCGGATACAAGTCCCCACAGATCCCGAGCAGCCCTTGCAATCCCCGACGGCACGTCACAACGCCGCAAGATGATTTCAAAGAGGACTTCGCCAAGGCGCAAGTGTTGGCGGAAATCCTCGACAGAAACTCCGAAACCAGTGATTCATTGAGGAGTAATCCAGTGAAGGATCACCTCGAGCAGATGATACTGAACGCGGCGTCGGCGGAGGACAGGAGTTGCTTGGAGCAGGTTCTGATGCTGTTGTACAATTATCAAGCGCTAAGCAGTTCTGTCAGTGAAGACGAATGTTATCAGGTTAGTCTACATGATATCCGTCCTTCTGATAATCAACTTTTGGATATATCCCAGGCATTGTGTTTGCGCTTATCGCTGGCGTGATGCAATATCTCCTTAACCTTGTAATAAAATCGCCACACGGCAGTATTTGCACAATAATGATTGTCGAATGAGGTAATTTTTTTTTCAAGTTTTAAGTGTTAATGTGTCTTCTATCTAGACTCTAAAAAGTTAACTTTGTTGATAAGATAATAATTTTTATCTACGTTAAAACGTCACACGTTGTTTGAGAACTATATTGTTTAGAACGGTTGAACTGAGCATTATAAAAATTAATGTATTTATATATAATATTATGGATAAGTATACAATAGTAGCTGTCTACTTTATCCTTATTTTCATAAAGATAATTTCTGTAAGACATATGATCCAGCAGGACAAAACCTGCAAAGTTAATGACGTATAGATTCAAATTGATAAAATTATCTTATTTAATGAGTTTTTAAAATTCACCGAGCGCATAAATTGCTAAAGTGAAACGAAAACCTTCATGGTTCACCTGATATCTTGTCACATTAACGACACGATTAGCTGACAATTCACTTCAAAACATTCAGAAACAAATACAGCATAAATTTCCCGTTTACAGACAAAACCAAAAAGGATATGCGATCTGAAAGCGAAACCTGAAACCGAGATTCCATCGCACAAAACACACAAAGCGATTGCAACGGTAACACCGTACCAACAGAAGGGCTACAAGAGTGAGTCATTGGAGAGTCTTTGCATAGAAGAAAGGAAACCGGTGAATCTACTGCAGGAGAGTGGTATATTCGAAGGAGTAGAGACCGAGTGCAAGAGCACACAAACTGACGTCAACGAAAGTTTCGAATGCACTGGCGAATTAAACACTGAAATACAACGACTGAATAGTATAAGGGAGAAGTTAGAGAAACAAGGTGTTAAGAATAGGAGTTTAAGCGCTAAAGACGAAGGTGAGGGATTGGAGTGCAGGTGCGTGAAGTTGGGAAAGAAACACAAACAGTATTACGAGAGGCGGCTAAAGTTTCTCGAAGGGAAGATATCTATTTACGAGGCGGCACAGGACGTGAAGGAGGCGAAGCTAGCGCAGAGGCTTCAGAAAGAGTTTCTTCTTGAAAATAGGATACAGGTATGTACCGTGAAGTAGCGGAGTGATAAGAATATTTCTTTAATGAAATAAATTTAGTTATGTTCATTAGGTATATTTGATAATGCAATACCATGCAGTCCTTGAAAAGTTGTAATCCAAAACATCTCCACCATTATGACAAGTTTCTTCTCTTCATCATTTTGACAAGTCTCCATCATTAGAAAAGTCCACAAGCTTCAATATTTAGTTTTACTTTACATAAATTATTTACGAATTTGATTTACGGTCCTCAGACCTACATTATTAATAGAGGGACTATAAAACCTGCCATCGCCAAGCAAGTCAATGAGCCATTGAATTGTTGCGGATATCCTTATACATCGTTGGAAACAAAAGGTTCACCGCACTTCCGCTATTGGGTTATTAGCGTCACTGTATTGATATCATTGTTTACTGTTATATTTATGCTCTATAACCAAATATATTGTCGAATATATTGAAGTTTGATTATTTTTAAGTAAAAATGTACGGAAATAACGTTCCCTTTGAATGGAAACGATGGATGAGTTTGAATATTAAGTCTATAGTAATTCTAAATAATATAAAGAAATGGTTCGGGTTTTTCACATGGGTTTCTATAACTTTGAATTACTTTCAGCATTGTAAACGTTTCAGTTTCAGTAATTTCATTGGTTTGTTAAACCATTTAATTGGCAAAAAATTTAATAACGATATAAGGCATATTTAATTTATATTTCCATTTTCATATTGAAGACATTAAAACAAAGTTTTCTAACGGTAACACAGTTTTTTCTGTACAATAGAGATTTATTGAAAGTTTCTTGTGCGCAGGAGCTGGAGAGTCAACTTGCCGAGCTACAGGATAAGTACGAGATACTTGAAGAGGAATGCTGTGAGTTGGAGGAGATCGAGAACGATACACGTTTGCACTGGCAACAGTAAGTATAATCTACTTTCCATTGATGACAAAAATAGTTAAATTCCTAGGTATCATTATCAATCGATAGACATAACTGGACGTAGTAACAGGCGAATGTTGAACCTACGAAGGAACAACATGAGGAAGACGTCGAGTTTTTTGTAAATGATATAAGTGCTCATAACAATGTGGTGCTAGTTAAGATTTACACAGAATCATATCGGAATTGTTCCTGACAATGTATAAAACATATATATATATATATAATACGTTTGATTATAGGCTTGAAATGGATTACGAACTTTCTACGGCGCAACTTAGGGACGTGACTGAGCAACGGGAGTGTTCCCGGGCGCAGGCTGAGCGGCTCATGGCTGATTTGGCTAAGCGGGAGTGTACTTTGAAGGCTAGGGAGGTATGTTTTAGTTTATTTCACTTCAAGTTGTTCATAGAAAATATATGCTTCACTTGACAAAATCTTACTTAATCCGATACACCATGTGCCTTGTTTTAGACCGCAGGGTGATTGTGAATTACTTGTTCCTTATTACGTCCAATAGCAAACTTCACTATTTAGTGCATTATTTATTAATATGATAATTGACTATATTTGCTATTGTTACTGGTGACAAGTATCTGTATTGGTTATGACGATTCAGGTAGATAACATGGCAGCTTGAATTTATAGTCAAACACTAGTTTGTCTATTATTTCAGTAAAACACATGCTTGTTTTACAGATTACTTCAGTAAAGTTCACAGGTTGGGGCACTATTGCATTAAAATACTTTAATATATGTTTATTTGTTTGTGTTCGTGTATCAATGAGATACTGAGAGATGGTAGAACGTTCACTTGATGGTAAAATGTAAAATGTAGTAGTTCAGATGCTATATGTTGATGTGATGTGAAGATGGGAAGATCAAGTGCTTTTAGCATTATGCTCTTCCTCTCTAAGGGTAATAAAATGTTAATCCGCCTTGCTCCAGCATTTTCGTCAGATACAACAGCCTGTCAATTTACTGATGTTTCAGAATGAGCTGATGTCAAGGTTGCATGGTTTGGAGCGGGCAGTGCCAGCTCTGATAGTGTGGAATGTAATGCAAGCTATCGGCATATACGTATCACCGGGAGGAAAGGTATAAGAAAATTATTTTTATTAGATTTTTTTTTTTTTATTATAAAAGTTACATCTATGTACAGAGTTGTCATGGTCCGTGATTCGCGAACTAGGAATATTTTCTGTATTTCGGGAATCAGTTTCCGTTACAGTGTCCGTACATAATTTTTTTCTTTATTCTTTCAAAAAAATCGTGAAATATCGAGTTTATAAAAATAACTGTACAATATTATAAGAGCACATAATAATTTAAAGCCATTTTGTTATTTATCTTCATAAGCGTCCTCTTCGTCACTGAAAATTAAGACTTGATATATTTTGGTGAATCTGTCATCAGTTGCTTCCACTCTAGTCAGTCCTCCTCTTTCCTCATAACAGTTGCAACAAAACTTGTGTCGGCAATAATCTAGTCTATCCATCAGCTAGAATATCGTCCACCAGACAGTTTGCCATAAATATTCTCTAACAACTATTAGTTTTTTAAGGTCGTCCTAGTTTCTATGCAGGAGGAAAAAAACTTTAACCTGTAGTTGTGATTACTATGAAAATCGTGCCCTTTCTTGAAGTGTTTAATTAATGTGTAGAGGGATAATGGTGTCTTCCGTAGAGGACACGGGTGTCCGTTCTAATAAAAAAAAAATTCCAGCGCGTTTTGATGTCCCGCATGGGTCCTTTGTGCGACGACCCACGAACGGCCATCGCGACGTTACGTAAGAATCCCGACAACATATGTGTATGCGGGCCTGTGGTACCATGCGATGCACCCGAAACCACCTCCGTCACCAAGGAACTTGAGAAGCAGATCGTACAGTGAGTTCTAGTTACATTCTAAAAGCAAATAAGCAACCGAGTAAAACTTAACTATCTATCTTTAGCGGTGGTATACATCCATTCTATTTAACTATAAATTTCCCAGAATTTTTCCTAACTAATATTGAAGAAAGATTTATAGATTCATCTGGTGATTCTACAAAATAAACATCTTATTCCACTGCTGCGACAGGGAAAAGAGAAAAAAAAGCCGTTACTATTTATTTTAACAATCTAAATTAATTGTAGTGTATCGTTTTACATAACGATGGCATTCTGTTATAAGCAGTTCCTTCAGTAATTTGTGATGATCCCAAAAAGAAACTCCTGATAGTTTTCTTAAGAGTAATAATTTGATATCTTTTAAAACAGGTTACTGATGGAAAAGAGCGAAATGGAATCAAAGTCGAGGAACGCAAGAAAGTCTCTGGAGATAAGAGTGAAAAGTCTCGAGGAAGAGCTGGAAAGTGCTCGGCGACAGCTATTGACAGCTGAATGTGGTGCGCAAATGAAGGTTGAGAAAATAGAAGAGAAAATTGGAGTGTTAGAATTGCAGATAAAAACGGAGAAGGAAGGTGACTGTGTAAGTAATAATACATAATTGATTTTGAATCACTCTTAGCTATATATGTATATGCCATATGATAGAGGGATTAGCTTTTTTTTTACTCTCATTTTCAATGGAAGTTGAGGTCATGTTGGAAATTTTAATTCTTTAAATTCTCCAGAAACCTGCGGATCCGGGGACTACCAACAAAATTCAATGCCTACTACAAAATGAGAAGGCCCTAAAGACGCGTATCGGCGAATTGGAGAAGAGAGAAGCTGCCTATCTAGAGATGCTGACGCAGGCGGATGACATGTGGGCGGAAATGGAGGGCGGCTACAAGAAGAAGATACAGGAGTCACAGGCGACCGAAACTCAGTTGAGGGGAATGGTAGGGATCTTCTTAAAATATTTATCAGACTATTTTGCCGGAGAAATCCCAGTGTCTATTTCTTACGTCGAACAATAGTATACAAAAATTATCAGTTTTAAGGAATTTCGCGTTAAAGTTTATAGTGCAGTGTAAATATTCTAACAAGTACTTTGTCGTTATAAACAGATACGTTTTGTAAACAAGAGGTGAGAATATATTGAACTGGTGGGTAGGTCTCTATTATAGGACATTGTTTAGGTAGATATCACCGCAGCGTTTATTTCTGCCGCCAAACAGTGGTGTGTAAACATTACTGGGTTCCGGTTTGAAAGGCATTATGACTAGTAAAATTACTGGGGTAATGAGATTAAATATTTATGTGTTACGGCGACGAGCACAATGTGATCCAGTGGATTATCCTCATATTGTTATGAACAAGTGAATGTCCTATTACTCTCAAAGAAACTTCGAATGAATAATAAACAAATTTAAATGGTATATTTATTTTGAAATTAGGTAAAGAAACTCGAAACGGAGAAGGATCAGTGCAAGAAAGGTTTAGATCCTATTAAGAAAAAACTAAGAGAAGTTGAGGAGACGGAGTGTGCGATGAGGATATCTTTGGAGAAGTCGGAGAGGGACGCGAAGGCGCTGAAGACACAGAACGCAAACCTTGCGACGATGGTCGGAAAGGCGGATGCTGAAGCTAAAAAGTCAGAAGCTGCTTTTAGAGCGCTGGACGCTAAATTCAAGGTTAGACGTTCTTTACAGAATAGCTCTTTAACAAAGGAGTGATAGCTTATCTCGCCATGTCTCGAAGCAGCGCGGGTTCTATCTTCACTGAACTTCAGTTTTAACTTCAACTTCAACAATACTTTTCGTCGACATGATACACCTGTAGGAGTAACCCCGCATTGGTTTGCAGGACAAAAAAATTGCCTGACTTCCTTGTGAAAGAAGGCTCCGAGTTCCAGCAGAGGAACATTAAGATGGCAGTTTATTTATGTCTTCATAATTCACAATCTTGTTTCCTGTGTAAGGATTTTTCTGAAAAAAGTAGTACATTCAATGTTTTATAACCTTCTTTTAATACTACTAAGAGCTTGTCTATTGCGTTTAGATTTAATTACAATTACTTAACCATAACTTAATATGACTAAACTAAATATGTATGAAATATTCAATCAACAGAAGGAGATCGAACAGCTGCGCAGGTTGAACAAACAGCTGGATAACGAGTTGAAGAACCAGAAGGAAGTATCGCGCAAGAGCGAAGTCAGCTTCACAGCGGACTTGGATGCCGTTAAAAAAGATTTGAACCGATGCTGCAAGAACAATCAAGAACTCGAAGTGACGAACAGTGAACTGAAGGAGGAGGTAAGCGAAAATCAAAAAGGACCTTTACTGTGCCAAAACATCTTCCGGTTGCCACATCGTTCATCCTTCTGTAAAGAGATCTGATTCTATCTCTGGGGTAATCGTTTTCTTTTTCTTGCCTTTACCACACCTCTTCCAGCTCTCCTTAAGTCACGACACCGATGTGTTCTCTTGTTTGGTTGATATAGAATTTTATGGTTATTCCTTCGCCCTCTCTTTTCTTTGGTCTTTCCACTTTAGCCAGTTAAATACAATGTTCTATTTGAAGAAAGCATTTGTGATTTGCCATGCCACATAATTCTACACTGTGCAGCATCATCATTAGTCAGTAGACGTCCACCGCCGCATATCAGTCTCCTCCGAAAATCTCTGTTTTAATATACCTTGAACTGCTACTTGCTGTATCATTTATATGGTTTGGGGAAGTCTATGTCCAGGACGTCTACAGGCTAATGGTGATGATGATGGTATTGTAGGTAATCTTTATGTTTAGATGTTTGTGTAGTTAGATTTATATATAGTTAAGCAGTAGTGTTTTAATTTGTTACAAAATTAGTACCTTTCGTGTAGTTTTATGGTTTTTGTATAGGTTCGGTATTTAGTATTTATTTCACTATTTTGGGGTTGCTTTTTAATATCGGACCGGATTTGTGGGTTGGAAATCAGTAATATTTTTGACACTTTATAAATAT
The DNA here is from genome assembly GCA_029034505.1 of Ornithoptera priamus. Classification (NCBI taxonomy): domain Eukaryota; kingdom Metazoa; phylum Arthropoda; class Insecta; order Lepidoptera; family Papilionidae; genus Ornithoptera; species Ornithoptera priamus. Next base: position 1,480,486 of record JARDWD010000219.1, on the reverse strand, counting down.
AAATAGAAATACGAACTAATTGATTGAAAATGTCAGAAATATTTCGGATGAAAGATATTTACGGACATATTTGCTTCGCGGTGTATGGTTCCGCTTGCACGCTTGCTTTTCCGTTCATCGTTCGCGACTAGTGCATGTTGGAAAAAAGGCTTGGTTCTATAAGCGGGGAAGAAGATAATAAGAGCCGTATGTTCTAGGTCGAATCTCTGGAAAAGCAGCTTGCTTTAACGCAAAAAGCACTAAACCAGTGCAAGAGGAAGTGCGATGAGAAGATAAAGACTCTCAGCCACGAGCTATCAATAAAAACCGAAGAGTTGGAGGAGATGAGGAGTGAAACGATGCGGCAGTCGTTCCACGCATCAAGATTAGATCTAAAACCAGAAAGAACCGAGTACGTGGACGAGGGTTACTCAATATACACAGCTGTACCAAAGAAGACTGATTATGGGAGAATGCACCATAGCATGAGCTTCATAACGTCTGAATCTCGTTGCACCTGCCCGTCGATGAGAAGCCAGCTCGTCAGCCAACTCATCGAAGATCTTTTCGACAGGGTGCACAGCGCCACTGACGACGATCTCACCAGGTTGTGCAAGGATATTGATATAAGTAACAGCGGAATAAATTCAGAGACCAAATCGAAAATTACAAATTATCTGCTAATGGCGATTTCTAAAGAGCTCATTAGGTCTATTGGTGACGCTGACGCTAAGACTGAAACCGAGGTAAGTGAATCTTTAGTACTTTCGTGACTAATTCGTTACTGACAGCAATTGTTAAGGGTATATATATATATATATATATATATATATATATATATATATATATATATACATGTGTCTCTAACATGAACTAATTACTGGTTACGGGTCCATATGACATTTTTCAACGCGTCAATATTCAAATCCATTTTGATCGTACACCCATGGATATTGCCATAAATAAAAATGTTTTAAACAATTTATAGGTAATCGCATGATATATAATAATTCATACATCAATACATTTATTCATTTCACTTGAATATAACAAGGCATTTAATCGATATACTCCATGGAATTACTTGATAGAAATTTGCACCAAACAGATGAAACAGTGAATAATTACAATTTAATTTTTTATATATTAAAAATAATTTAAATAATTAAGATACCGAAACGTATGCACTTTTCGTAATTTCGCACAAAGGCACTATCAACAAATCAATTAAACTGAATAGCATTGAACTTCCTCTTTGTGAGATAAGGTCGGTCACAGTTGTGAGAGAAACAAGCGAGCAGAACACCAGGATAGGGTTTAAATTTGATAGAGGGTTAATTCTTTGTTATGAAGGATGTACAGTAGCTCGCATCTTCCCCTTCTTATTAGAATACTCTATATTGTGATCTTATTTACATAATAGTATAGCAATAGCTGACCATAATCGTGGTTGTTACGAATTAAGTTCCCGTGAGTCTTCCGAACCCTGAGGATGATTACCGAGGAAGTTTTAGTAGGTTTTATCCACTCTCCGTAACCCGGATTTATCCCAAGAGGGTTGGTCGTGATTTACATATATTTATTTGGATGGAATACGTATGTGAGGATCGTATATCGGAGGCGTAAGAGAGTACTTATCGTCTGACAGACGTTGGTCGTTGTTGACGTGTGTGGCGCTAATGTCGCAGGAGTGGAGGCGCGCTATGAGCGCGTACTCGAGCGCGGCGGGGGGCGCGTCCGGCGGCGCGCGGCTCGCGGGCAACGCGGGCGTGCTGCAGGGCGCGGCGCGGCTCGCGAGCGTGAGCTGCGCGTGCGCAGCCGCCCGCCTCTGCGCAGCGGTGCCCGACCTCACCGACACCGTCAACGTTTGTCAGCAGGCAAGTTATAATTATAAGACAAAACCCGACATATATTTTGACAAAATATGGTTGACGTAATATATGGCTGGAGTGCTCTGTTCCCAGACATCGGTCTAGGTAGTTAACCACCGCAGCGCCTATTTCTGCCGGAAACCAGTAATGTGAAAACATTACTGTGTTCAAAGGGCATTGTAGATAGTGAAATTGCCAGTATAACGAGACTTAACATCTTATTTCACAAGGCGATGAGCACAGTGTGCTGTAATGTGTATCACCCTAATTACCGCCACCTTGTTCTAGGCAGACGTGGAAATCTCGCTCATCTCACTTGGTCGGAAAAAAAAATCTTTTAATGAATCGACGAGACAATCGGAATGTTTACTTGATGATAAGAGAGACGTTTGCCCATAACGATATAGTGCTAGTTCAGATTATATAACATCATCATCAGGTGGTATATACTGCACGACAATGTTCTTAAGGCTTTCAGACATGATATGTTAGGTGATTTTATTTACTACAACCTCTTTGAAACCGGAGACAGTAGTATTAGCATAGTAATGTTTTGGGGCACTAATAACCGCTGCGGTGGTATCCGTTAGAGACCTACCACAGGATGGGACGTAGTTTGTTTACTTTGTTTACCTGTGTGGTGATTTCAACCTTTTCTGTTTATCTCTATCTCATTTTCTTTTTATTTCTTTATATTCTACACTTTCTACAACTATTACAAATTATGAGATGTTTATAGTTATTTAAATCTTTCAATATTTCAGGAAGTTTTGGAGCATGGAGACGTTAAAATTATGGAGGAGCAATTAGCGAACGCCATTGAAAGTATTGTTGTAAGTATTTGTATATTTACAGCATCAACAGATAACGTTATTTAATCTTAAAATGTATAAATTACAATACAAATTTATTTAGAGACAAAAACATTACTTTGTAAAAAAAACAACAACAGAGTAATTAAATCTTTTTCGTAACTAAGATTAGATCTTATTTTATACATTATCTTCATTAGCCATTCAGAAGTCCACAGCTGGGCATAGATTTGCGTCGTATTTAATATTCTTTTCCATTTCATAATTTTGTTTATTAATTGTTGATCTTTTGGTTTTTATATAACAATTTCTTTTATTAATAATTTATTATATTTATTCAATGTTTATTATACAGAATTGTCCGTCCTGTGCGCTCGGTACAAACGCGATAGTTTGGAGCACCGACGTGTAGCGCCGCTAGTCGTGGATATTGTTGTAAGTATATTTACAGTAAATTATATTTTATTGGGGCGTAAGGGTTCCCGTAACAACAACTCACAGGTTCCAAACCAACCTCACCTGCTCGTGGTGCACCCCGCACGAGGCTCTGACTCCCAAACCACATTGGTCTAGCGTGGCGGGTAAAACAATCCGATCGATGTGGGAGTTTTTGGAGGAGGCTTTTGCCCAGCAGTGGACGTCTGTCGGTTGATGATGATGATATTTTATCAACGAAAGTACTACGACCGAGAAATAATTTCGAGTATTAAAGGAAAGTTGCGGTTAATCATATATTAAGTTATATGAAAACTCGCCATTGATTCGTGAAAATGCTACGAAGCGTAGCACATCTTTGCTTCCATTATTACAAACCAAAATACCTGTGGCACAGTGGATAACAACTGACCAAGTAACACAGAAGTCTAGAGTTCGTTACCGGGGCCGTATATTATGAAGCTTGATTGGTTTCAAACCCGTCTCACTGCATCATTGTATCAATGTATTCTGGCTCTTAACATATGAAAGCCAGACAATTCTGGACTAGCACACACTTCACCTGATAGTAAGTGATACGCCTGCCCATATCAGTGGCGTTAGTTAAGATGACATACACAAAACACTACGCTCGTCGCTTTATATATAAGATTTTAATTGTCATTACTCCAGTAATTTCAATAGCTTTACTGGTACCACCGCAGCGTCTATTTCTCCCGCCAAATATTAGTGTACAAATATTACTGTGTTCCGGTTTGAAGGGCGTTGTAGACAGTGTAATTACTGTGGTAACGAGACTCAACATCTCATGTTTCAAGGCGGCGAAAACAATGGCGTGCGGTGTATATCATCCTAACTAGCGCCTCCTTATGGTCAGGTGTATCATTTACCATCATGTGAAGGAAAATAGGTTCAAACGGGAACATAGGTCACCGGAAACTGACCTACCATCAGATACAGACACTATCACATAACACCATTTGAATTCGAGGTCAGGTGCTTAATCTGTATAGGAGATACGACGAGATGGCGAAACATCGCGAAGACAAGAGTGATGGGCGGAGGTGACATGAGGAATACGATTTGAGGAGGAGGTTTAATCCGTGGTAGATAATTTTTTCTCTATTTTCAGGTGTTGAATTCCACCGACCTCAATCTGGTGCCTTCGTAGTATATAGCCAGTTACAACGTGTATATACTCTGTACCATAAATAAGTTAAATGTATACATCGTATCGGATAATTATATCGTTACGTGTAAACGATACATATCGAACAAGTCGTACCTTCATATCGATTCTAAGTTAACGAATAAATTTTTTTTATGGACACGGTTTTATTTTTTTTTTTGTTTGTAATTTAACCTCTCGTGCCAATCAGTAATTTGACGTAGTGTTTCCTGTAAATAATAACTATTAATATTCGCCATCTACGAATCGTGAATTAAATAATTTTATGTAAGTCGAAACGAAACGATATTAGTGACTTTTTTTTTCTGTAATCCATGTATTAATTTTTTTCATGACGAAAAGATGATCATTGGTGAATAAAATATTAATTTTAAATTTCGTGTTTTTCTCCCCCTATATCCTTAGATCCTAAATGTTGTATGTCGTAGTATATGTACTTGTAGTTGTAGTGTATTTTTTTATTATCTACACGTTATATTTAGAAATATCCTCACTGTATATAAATGTAATTAAAATTGTAGTGTTTTTTCATAATATTAAATGGTATATAAACATTTTATAGAAATGTAAAAAATCGCTTTAACATCCTAAATTCTTAAATGTCAAAGAAAGGGTGGGTAAGAAAAGGATAAATCGATTCCCAACAAATTGATGTGGGACTCGGTAAATTTTACATTATAAAAGGGCGTTGCCATAATTTGCTCTTTCTAAGTTATATAAGTAATAAAAAGAAGAATATGTCAGATTGGTTTGACATTATAGTCATATATATCATTTATACCTAATGTCATCAAAATTTTTGTCATAACCGGACCATATAATGGTACAGAAATAGTTCAAAATGATTAAAATGTGCACCTAAATATAGATTTGTGTCTTAACAGGAACCATCGGGCGATTGCACATGTTGTGGCTCAGAGTTGTTGTGCAAAATATTCCCACCTGATCCACCCAAATCGAGGAAAACCATCTATCATAAAAACTGCGTTCCAAAGCTGTGAGTAAAATGACACTGAATGAGGTGAACACACTGAAATCGGATATTTTGTTTGGCTCCTCGCACTGTTCGTGCGGCAGCTGTGAATCGATCCTATGCTTTACGAAAAGAAACATCAAGCCGAACGAGTGCCATTGCAATGTATGCACTGAACCAAACTCCTGTAGGGTGCACACGAAGAAAGACCATTTCAATAACACTTATATCGATAACGGTCCGTATGATAAATTTAACTATAGCGCACCAAGGAAAGTTAACACGAAATCGACAACGTGTATTGATGGGGCAAAAACACAAGTAAATCATAATTTAAACTTTAATCTTCTTAAGAAGAATGTTAATGTACAAATAACACCACAACAAAATTGGGAAACGAAGGTAAAGTATAAAAATGAAAATAAACAATCGCCAAATCCCAACATCCGGGTTAGTAGTGATTCGCCTCTCGGGAACATAATTAATAAAATGTTTACAACGTACAATGAAATGTCAGTACAAGACGTTGTTGATAAAATAAAAGGTATTTACAATTCTTGTAGTCTGAAAGTATGCGAATGTGTGGTTACTCCAGAAAAAAGTATTTGCAAGTGTAAACCATGCGAGTGCATCGATTGCAAAACTTATCAAACGACTAATTATCCTTTCGCAAGATCGATCTATCCTTTAGCAAATAATACCAAACCATATTCGGAACAAGCATGCAAATGCAAACCTTGCGACTGTGAAAAGTGTAAATTGTACACATTTAATATTAACGATAACGGGGAAACGTTATTTATAAAGAAGTCAATAGTTAATGAATCATCGGTTTATAGAAATAAGACTATTAAAGATAATGAAATGACACAATCGCAAAGATGCACGTGTAAGCCATGCCAGTGTAGTAAATGCAAATCAATGTTTAGAGTTCGAAACGATGTTGTGGTTGGTTCGGTAGAAGAATATTTACAACACAATGATTGTCTATGTTTACCTTGTAATTGCAGCAACTGTAGGCAACTAGGTGCATCCATCACACATAATTTGATGCACGAAATGTCCACGGATATGGTGCAGGACACCAACTGCTTGTGTGGTCTGTGCCTAAATAACTCGTGTCGACAGACAACCGAACCTTGTCAATGCGAGAGTAGAAACAGCGTGATAAATAAACCGTTTGTTAACGATACTCAAAATATTGATATTCACAGAGCAGTCGTTATGAAGAAATCTAATTACGACAAAGGCAATCAAACCTGTGCTATATTCATTAATATACTAAAGGGTAAGAAAAACAAAGTTGAGATACAAAAAACTGGCGACTTTACACATGACAACAAAAGCTTCACAAACGTTTGTGCCTGTGAGGTGAAGAACAGCTCTTGTAATATTTTATCATTGTGTCCAAAAGACAGTTTATTATCCAAAATTAAGGATGAAAAAAATATAACGTGCCAATGTCATCCATGTGAATGTAAAATTTGTGATAAATACAAAACAGTTGAGGGAGGTGTTTTGAAATCACCAAAGTTTAGGTCTAAATGTAACTGCGACATATGCCATTGCTTGTATTGCACCGCCTTATTACAATCAGAGAAGAATGAAATTGAAAATAAAAATACCGAAATGCCCGCTAACTTAAATAAACCAAGTTATAAACTTACATTAAATATCAACCAATCTGTATTACCTCCGTCTATTCAGGGACTCAGAAATGCCAAAAGCAAACTAAAAAAACAAAGTGCTAAAATAAACAAAGAAACTTGCACATATAATAAAGAAGAATCGGGTAGTGTGAGAACACATGGTACAAGAAACATTTCGCTGCAGATACACGCAGCTCCATCCTCAGGTACTATAGGTTATAAAATAAATAACTATCTTATGCATTTACCCAGTATAAGTTTTCCATCGCGGCCTGCCAAGTGTGAAAATATTAGTATACATTCTGATGTTGATAATACTCTTGTTAAAACATTCGTCAACGAAATTATGCATATAAACGAGTTCGGCAGACTTAACTTTATCTCTGGAAGCGGTTCATCTGAAAGTGTGTCTGTAAATATGCCTGTAAATGATGTCATAGACAATTCACTGACGAGTATATGGAGTTTTCCAGAAGAAATGAGAACACAAACAAAAGTTTCTTCATTAAACATTGTTGATAAGAAATTAGAAATTTGCGATTTGCAAAAAATATCTGTCATAAACAACAGTAAACATTCACAAAAACCGAGGCAAAATACGTTTTTAAATAAAAGAAAAGATTTAAATGAACCATGCATTTTCTGCGGAATGTGCACTTTTTATAAGAAATCAATAGAAACCAAAAGCGATGAACGCGTCCAAAGTATTCGCCAATGCTTTGCTAAAACTAACATAGCATTGATTAAACAAAACAATGAGAGCATACAAATTAATAATAAAAGCAAAGATGATAATAAATGCAGACAACCAAATACATCATTAGAAGAAAATGCCATTGCTGAAAAATTTGAAGTAGATACAAAAGTAGCTGATACTGAAGCATTTGTTGAGCTAAATGAAAATATAACATTGAAATATTGTAATGATTACTTTGAACAACGAAATATTCTCTTTAAAGCGAAGTTACTTACATCAGAACTTTTAAAGATGTTATACAAGTATCAAAAGGCAAATAATGAATTCAAAAGTGTAACAAAAAAAATAACGAACGATTGCGATGAAAATTTCAAAAACGAGAACAATTTATTGTTGTCGCAAGAAAGTTGTAGAACGAATTTGAATTTTAAATATTCCTGGTCGAGATTAGCTTGTGTAAGTAAAAATCAAAGAGTAGATAACTTTCAAAGTTATTCTAAAGACACTGGTGAAATAACCAATGAGAATATTATTGACAGTGTGGGCACAATAATTGATATGCCGGAGAAGTCACAGTTATTAAAACAAAAAGAATACATTGGAATGAATCCTAATAACGCAATTAATCATAATTTAAATGTAAATAATGACTATTCGAAATGTAAGCAGGATATGTCCATGATTTTTAAAGAATTAAGTTCAAAAACTACGTTGCGCAATAAGTTATCGCATGGCAAGATTAATGTAGTACATTCAGATAAAGTAAGAAAAAACAATAACTTGTTAAATTTAAATAATGTAAACTATAAAATTTGTGAAAATAGAGACAAAAATTATAATGAGCATAAACGTTACCACCACGTAATCGAAAGCTTCACTCAAAACCTAGACCAAGATGAAAAAGCATATGAAGTAAGTATCGCAATAGCTGTTTTCCAATTCTTGCAAATGTATCAACTTGTACTTTTCTTTTAATTAGTTTTATCAATTTTTATATAAAAAATTGTCGGAACAAAAATTAAATGAAAAAACCGATGCATTCCAGTTGATGAATGAAGTAGTAATTTCTTCACCAAATGGGGAAATTAGACAAGTTATTAAATCTATATACGACACTTGCAATGTAATAGAACCCCGTGAATGTCTGTTGAATACCCAACGAGATCAGGAGTGTTACGTAAGTTTTGTTAAGACAATATTAATTATCTATGCTGTAGTATGATTAGAAACTTACGAATGTAAAAATCACTACAAAATTTTTAACTTTTTGGTGGTATGCTTTTTCCGGTGGAAATTACAGTCAAGAAGTTCATGTAGCTAATATCAAAATCGGATATTTTTTTAATTCTTCGTCATTAGACAGAAGCTTTGTTGGACTAAAACCAAAGATATCCCTGTACACGTTAGATACCCAGTCATAAACATACAAACCCAGGCATGTGATGTGACAGTACATGCAAGATTGTTAAAGTACAATAAGTGATGTTATTTTTTTAATTCATGTACCCAAGTACACTAAATATGGAAGAGTGGGAAATTCTGACATGAACACTTTGTGCGCTCAAAAGAATGTTCCAGTAATTTCTCTATGTTGCATTTTTTTGTGGGATTTTTTAAATAAATAAATTTAGTTTTTAATTCTTTATTTAGTAAAGGAGTGGACCTAATAAAACTAAGCTTTCTAAATCGTTATTTACTATATTCTTTTCGTTCATTGTTATTTGTAGAAATGCGGAATAGATTGCTTTAAAGTGCATTCTCTCAGTTTAAGGAAAATCTCAGACCACACAGTTTTCATCAAATGGAAGAAACCGAGCGATATGTCATGCGTCCAGGGCTATGAGGTTATTACAATAAAACAATACATTATATTCATTATCATTATGCCAACCGATAGACGTCCACTGCTGAAAATAGATCTTGTAATGGGTTTCACATTATATTATAACAATATTTTTAGTTTTAGAATTGATGGAGGACCATCACCACCAACACCATACACCATGTGCGAGGATGTTTTCTGAATGAAATTAATATCAAATTAAAGAGACGATCTAAATGTTCATTTATGGCAAGTGATACGCCGATAATTTAATGAGAAGGTAGAATATTTTCACAACATTGTAATGTGATCTATTTATTGCCTTAATGTGAGGTTCATCATCATCATATGATGATTACTTATATCTAAAATGATTTTTAAATCAAAACGGTAATGTATGCAAACTAATACTTGTATGGTATACCAAAGATTTGGTATAAATTATAATTGCACAGTTTATTTTTGCACCAAACTGTTTTATTGGGAATTTAGAAGATCTATAAATTAATAGAACAGAGTTTTTATTTTAAAAAAATCTGCATTTGTTATATATTTATTAAATTATAATAAGTATTCTCAATGAATAAAAGAGAGCTGAATGTTAACAGGTTATAATATTTTTCCAGTTGTTTGTAAACGGTCGCCTGGTGAAAAAAATTTACAATCCAGCCCTTACGATGGCGGTCGTTACTTGTCTGCCCAGACGTGAAAAAATTGTATTCACTATAATTACACTAACGGAACCATCCATTGGAAATAACTTTAAAGCCTCCATGGTCTACTGTCAGCGGTAAAAGTTAAATCATATGTGGATTAAAAAAAAACGGTAAATGTTATAGGAACCTATAATAAAGTAACACTAAAATGCAATAGAGAAAAATAATGTGGCGATTTTGTAATTATGGGTTTGTGAAAGTTGTTTATTTACATTAAAAGTTATGTTACTTTATATGTTCTTATTTCCCCGTAGCAATTATATAGACACATTTAAAGCTAGACGAAGATAAAATTATTATTTTAGTCAATTTCATTAAAACTAATAACGCTTCGATTGTATTTGGCTGCCATAAACTGGAGCAAAACATAGACAAATTTCGTTAGGCTAAATGTACTGATCGAAACTACAACTTAGTCCTAAACACCAAAGACATTTTTTTCTATTTATTTTTATTCTGAGATTTTTGCTCCTAAGGGACATGTCAATGTCAACATACCGTATACATTGTAATATTATACTAACCTAAAAATTACAAAAATTAATATAATTCTCTAAATTAAATTACTCTAAATTCCCTACAGATATGATGTTTTTAGAGAATTTGGATCATAAATATTATGGACGCCTAGGCCTAAACACTTGTAGGCATCCTCTGCTAACAAGTAATAAGAGGCTTTAGTGTTAAGCTTTGCCTGTGTTTTCATATCCGGGCTGTCAAAATTGTAACGATTGGGAAGAAACAAGCATCATCATCATAAGCCGATAGGTGTCATCCGCTGAATGTAGATCTTTGCCAAAGACCTACAATAGTCAGTCCTGCGTGGCACGCATCCCGAGGTTTTTTTTTTATTTTACGTGGGGGAAATGCCTACGCATACTTGTCCTCTTAGAGGCAAGGACGGGTTATGCCGGACTTGCACCTACTAAAACCCCCACGATGTTACGCCTCATCGCCTGATGGCAGGGTCACGGGAACGTTTTCGCTCACAACCGCGACCCTGGCCGCTTTCCCCGCCGCCCCGCAGCCCCGCCTCGGGAGGGAGGGATGAACCCTCCCTTTCCACTCACTTTGCTAGCCGTAAAAGCCTTGCAACTCCTATTGGGGAAGGAATTTTGTAAAACTAACTCTTAGCTGACCTCTAAAAAGCAGGATCAATATCACTACCAAATTTTGAGTGTTTATGTCTAATAGTTTCGGTCGTTGTTAAGGTAAGGCAAGTAATATTTTTTTTTTTTATAATTTGTGTTGTATGTATTTCAGTCGTAACTTTTTATTAAGTTAAAAATAAATATCTCTACATCTTTCAAACACACAAAGAGGTAAACGTTTTCTCCTTTTTTTTTTAATTAAGCGTCAATTACTTGTCAAAATCATCAGTAGGTAATGAAAATGTAGTCTTGATAGAGAAAAAACAGTTACCGTTTAATTAATACAATGAACAAACAGCGTCGCTACGTCCGTAACAATCCTAAGAAAGAGTATATTGAAACTAAATTGCTTTATATGAAAGGTAAAAAGTATAATGAATTCATTGACAAAGTACGATTCGATGTAACAAGGAACAGAAGCTGCTACTTCAGTCCGGAGACCAAGGACGCTGCACAAATTACTGATTATAGAGAAAACCATGAGGTGCGTACTTACGATTATCTAATTTTGCAGTCTCAGGCTATCATGAATGAGTCTGTTGGGCAAGGTGATTAATAGGGTCTACGAGTCGGTGGGTGTTTAAACATGGGGTCCCTGTAAGGAATTTAACGGCAATATATATACAGTAGCGGCGTTAGGGTAACCTGCGGTGAGACGATCGCTAAAGGCGTTCACTAAAGAAAGACTACATATACATTCCCAAAATACCTTATGTTGGCAACACTATAATTGAACACAGTGCAAGATACTCTGCTCTGATTAGATGCTGCGTTCACAAACACATTATCCCTTTTCATATTAATTTAACTATTAAAAGTAGTTAGAGGGCGCCGAAGAAATCACGTCCAGGGCGTTGGTAGTGCTAAAACCTGCATTGTACATTCTTCTCCTTAAGCACTTCTTCCGGAGCGTAGTATATTTTTTATACTCATCACTCAAGGTGACAAGAAAAATGTTACTTCCGCCATCATATTAAAAATGGTATTCGATTCACCACAAATATCTCGAAAACGCTTCATATATATTCTTGACGAGTAATTGCTACAGCGTTTTATGGTTAAAAGTTTACTGGTGATACTCCGTCTGGGTAAGTACCACCGCAGCTACTGTTTCTGCCACCAAATTAGTGAGCTAAGAAGACTCAACATCTTATGTTTCAAGAATAACTAGCTGCCACATTGTTATGAGCAGGCGTATCGTTTCCTATGTAGCGAATGCCCGCTCGTGTCGTCGCTTAATTGAATAAAAAAAAACTACATTTTTGTTGATCATAATAAGACATCAAAAAAATCTTTTGAATTGCAGCTTAATAAATATATCCATGCATCGAACCAAGGGCAGACCTTTCGCAAAACGACAGTCGATGTTGAAAACATGTGCAACATAGCTGATGACGTCTCGAGTCCACGATGCATCGCTTCTAAAGTCCAACAGGATCGTGTTGTTAGAAACGTATGTGTTCCCGATTCGAAGGATGATTTTGGTGTTGCCAACGTCAAAAGATCCGTTAATAGCAAAGAGGGCACAAATCAAACAACGGGCAGTAAGTGAAATTTATTTTGACAACTAATTAAAAAAAAAAACACATGGAAACAAAAAGATGTAAATTGTAGACGTTAAAAATCTAGGAATTTTGATAACAAAAAAATATTCAAATTGCGATTTTTGCTTGTATGTCTAGTGCCTTTGCCTGGTCTTCTGCTTTTGGTTGATTTAATGTATTCTTTTTATAAAGTAAATCCTGCATAGTATTTATTTATAACTATTGGATAATTATTAAAGTACTATAAGAATTTAAAATTAGTTTGACTTTTAATTCGAAATAATAAGCTTGTTCATTTCAGATGTAGCTGGGACGTTGTGTCGTAACGATATTTATATTTCTGAAGAGCCACGAGTGAAAGTGATAGCTGAAAAGTTTGCCAGATATAAAATAAATAAAGTTGAAGTGAGGAAACTTGAAGCGCGTATCGCTTGCATGGAATACGACGTGTTTCAGCGCGGTAAAGAAGATCAGGAACCTATACAAACTTTGAGAGCATATTTCTCAGTTACACCTATTAATGAGAATGAAAAAGGTAGGAAACTTAGTTTTGATTATTTTTCCTATACTAGTTATAAACTCTAGTTTAATACTTTTATGTTTTATTGCTCCTTATTTGGAAGCATCACCAGTTAAAATTGGAAAACGATAACATTTTTCCACAGCATCATGAACATGTGCTGTTGTGCCACAATCAGAATTTAGAAAGTGGAAACTTTCTTTCGGTATACTTACTAATAGTATAGTGTTAAAGATTAATGTATATTCTGATAATATTTACTATCTGTATAATATAATAAGAAGGCGCCAGCTTTTATAATATAGTGTATCTATCAATTTGCACTTTTCCAGTGGTGAGTAAATGACCTTGACTGTTTCGTTGTGAGAGAATTACCTGAGTCCCTATCATTGGTAACATCGAAGAGGGCTATTTTTTATTTGTACTATTATAGAATAAAAATGAGATAACTTCATTATCATTGCAGACATTTCTGAAGTAGCACCTATTCTTGCGCGACATCACGGTATTGTTGAAGAAGACTTAAAAACTGACAGCGAGAAAGGTATCGAAATAATAGATGCGAAGATACCAGAGAACAAATACCTTCTCGAAGGCCTCAAGCGCGTATTGAAGAACAAGCAAAATACCAAAATTAAAAGGAACAAAACTTTAGATGCGATGTATTTGTACCAAATAGCAATGCGAGACGCCTTGACAAATGAATACTCCTACACAGATTTCCTTTCGAAGCCAGAGTTGGATGAGATAAAGGATTTAATCATAAAGAAAACCACGTCGAGCGCACACGGCATCAGCAGGCGGAAACTGAGGGCACGGAAAGGAAATGAAGCAAATGAAACTAAATCCGACTGCGGTATAAAAGACGATATAATAAACGATCTATTTAGATTCATGTAACTGGTTAAAAAAAAATCTTTGTTTTTATTTTACAATAACATTGTTAACGGGAAAAACTTTTAAAGAATAATGTTTACAATATGTCAAAAGTTATTTTCCATTTTCGTTGACATCCGGAATGTGCGCAGGATCTAATCCAAGCTTCTTCATTTCCACAGCCATCTCGAATAAGTAGTCGTAGCATTCGGTCCTATAACATTTATTGTAAGTTAAAATTTTCGCTGGAGTCGTATACGGTGCACGTCTCGAAGAGGAGTGGGTTCGAAGCTCATCGAGCATGGGTTTTTGATGAAAGAAAATATCGTGAGTAAAGTGGCATGTTGCAAGAGCCTGCACTATATTCCAGAGTGATAAATATCCTTGACCCTAGTTGACGAGTTATTTAGGCACAGACCACACAAGCAGTTGGTGTCCTGCACCATATCCGTGGACAATTCATGCATCAAATTATGTGTGATGGATGCACCTAGTTGCCTACAGTTGCTGCAATCCTTGACCCTCGCGACCCATTAGTGACAATTTTAAGAAGGCTGTTTATTATTATTTTATTATCAAAGCATTTTTAGACATAAGAGGTCCATTCGATCATCAGTAATTTCTGTATCTACACCAGTAAAGGCATTAAGATGGTGTATAATTTATATGGTCTATTCACATACTATTGTTTTTGGAAGAATTCTAGAACGGATGATACACCAAAATGTCTATTTCACTTTTTTGTGGAAAGAGTAAAGATGGAGATGTTCCGTTATATTTTATTCCAGATAAAAGAAATCTATCTCTATACTGGGTGTTAGTAGACGAATTGATCCTGATATTTTTGTCCATCCCACCATCAAAGTGTGTTATTAGTACTATCGTCTGTCTTCGTGTTTGGAAGCGGTCCTCCTAACACCCAGTATAAAATCTTATCAGCAATCAGACGACTCAACTAAGATTCATCAATCATCACTACTCACATAGTCTTCGCCTGCTGCCACGTGTCGCCCCACACGTACACCCCGTGTCGCCGCACCAGCACAGCACTCGTCCCGGGATACTTCCTCAGTGCCTCCCCGAGGCTGCCGGCCAGGTCTCTCTCGAACGGGGTGTTCTCAATTATAGGCACGATCAATTTCTCGTCGTATCGCAGAAAGCGCCCAAGTTGAGCGTCTTTAACACCCTGGTAATCGCTCTATGGTTTTACTCAATGTAAGGGGAATTTTTTTTTAGGATATGTAATCTAAGAACAGTTATTACCAGCATTTCTATTATATACAAAAAATATTAATGATTTTCGTTTATAAATATATTGATGGAATATAAAATGTCTACATCGTCAGCAGACAGATGTTTACTGTTGGACATAGGCCTTCCCTAAAGATGTCCACATACAGTCAGCATGGCCTGTGGTATCGCTGGGCACTAAGGGCTGTAGTATGTAGGGATTGAAATGGTGGGACATGCGAAGTTTCCCACCACGCTGGCCAATGCCGAATGGCGGGAGCCAGAGCCTCGTCTGTTGATTAGCAGGGTACACCACTAGCAGCTGAGGTTAGCTTGGTTACCGTGAGTTGTCGTGCGGGACTCCTTACACCTTCAATGACTTACAGGTTACATTTATTTTCATGTAACAAATATAAAAGAAAAATAATACAAGCATGGCTATATATGTTTTACCATAATCATAATCTCCACATTCATGAACACAATAAATGAGGTGGTAGGTCTCTACTAGCAGAGTCAATTAGTGGGTTTTATTTCTGCAGCTAAATAGTACATTTTTCTGTGTTTCAGTTTGAAGGACAATGCAGGTTACATATTGTTATATTTGCAAGTGTTTGAATTGTCTGTGTTTTTGACAATTAATATCAACTAAGTGTATACTTGATAAATATTCAAATAATGTCACTTTAGATAACAGCTATGTAGCTGCTAACATCATATAGTACCTACTCATGTGTTTTATTACACATTCAGTAGATAACATATATTTCAAAGCAACAAGCACAACTTATTGTATGATGTTTATAGTACTAACTGATGCCATGTAGTTCCAGGTATGGGTATCAATTACAACCAGGTAAACAACTTGTGAGTATTTTCACTTTATGGATTATTCTTAAGTGTCACAATTACCTTGATCATCTCCTGGTGTGTTATGATAAATTCCTTGTTGTAAAGCAAGGTGCAACGGACCGCGTGCGGCGAGTGCGTGTGGATCACCGCGCCGGCGCCACGCTCTCGATAAGCCAGCATGAATAGCGGTGTACATTGGCTCTTTTTCAACCTGAAAGAGTAAATTTCAAAATGCAAGAACTGACAAAGCAAGTATTGTATTATTAAAAAAGAACATCTCTTGACTGATAATTGTAAAAAAATAAGATAAATCATAATAAAGTAGAAATACAATGCATGTGCATCCAGAATCTGCTCAGTGATGCCATTTATAGTTGCTTACTGAAATACATGGTATAACAAACAGTGCATTAGTACTAGTAGGATACTAATCCGCCTCTAACATGGAGAAAGATGGGACTATCAATATAACATGCAAGTTAAGTGATCATTGGTAGATGTCATACATCTACAAAAATCTTGGTTCTCGGAACATGTCAGTCTCGTCATACACACATCTTACAAACACAGCTGTTACAGCTTACATATTTTGTAATCATAAAACTACTTCAAGTAAAGGTGTAAATTTTAAATAAATATATTGCATTCTGAACCTTGCTAATATTACAATTAGTGATACATTATTACACATAATATAACATGTATCCCCAGGAGAGTCAGACATTTTGTGCCACATTATTATATGAAAAAATACAACATACATTTTTTCAGGTGGAGGCAGCTCTATATCTTCATCATCAATAGTTTGTACAAATAAATCATCAGCTTTCATTCTTTCTTTTTGGACTCCTGATGGGGCAATGTAGATTTTTTCTCTAAAATAGGATAAAACAAAATTGACAATGACTTTTAAAACAATTTAAAATAGTATGTGACAATCTTAGGAATTAATTTAATCAACAAAGACCAAGTTACAAAACCTGAGATGAATAATACTAAACAGTGTATCATAAATAATAGTTAAAATTGAGCAAATGTTTATTATTTAAAAACTATTAAACCAAATTGATAGAAATTCAGTTAAAAAAAACCTTTGGAACCTTAACAAAAATTAGAAACTAAAATAACTGAATAATCAGAGTATTATCAAATGTTTAGTTTGAATTTTATATAATGATTCACCCCTCTTTTATGGATATGCCGCCACCTGTTCCTGTGACCCATCCTAGGTGATAAAACTGTTTGCACAATTCTGGAATAAGGCTCCTAGGATGTTCCTGAAAACCATTCATTAAATAGCATTAACTCAATGATGACTGAACACTCAAGCAGTGAGATATGTTATTGCTTAATATATATTTTGTAAAGACAGATAAACTTAGTGATAACATTGATGTAACTAATAGTTTTAAAATAATAATTTCAATTTCATACTATTTATTCAAATTTAAATTAATTGTTTCAAGAATAACTTTTAAAATAATACTTACAGCATCAATTTTTGACATTGCTCAAGTATAAGACCTATTAAACAGTGACGAGATATTCCTTTATCAGTTAATGTTCTTAATTATCTATGTACGTCTTATTATTGAAAAACATTTTAACTTAAGATACCATTAATAACTACATTCACTGTTTATCTTTAAAAAACTGAAGTTAATTGAATAAATCATAACTTAAAAATAGTATTCATTTAAATTATTCTCAAAATTTCGATAGCTGTTTACTAAAAATTTATTAGGTTGTTATGAATATTATAAAACGTATATTTTGATATATGTCAAGTTAATTAAAAATGACATTTAATTTTAACATATTGTTGGCATTTACGAAGAACGTTATTACAATACTCATTGAAATTGTATTTTAACTATTTATTTTTTAATAATATTGTAATTTATTTCATCTTTTTATAGCTACTTATTGTTATTGGAATATGATGATACAGATGGGTTTATTGAACTAGTAAGCATCAAATGAATGAAGCACAAGAAATTTATTTGTCAATTCCATTGTTTTATTTCTTCCCACAGTAATGGAATAGCTTTAAATAACATGTATTTTGTGACAGCGTCTTTCTTTTCTTCTTCTGACATAATGAAAAAAAAAATTAACTTGTGCTTAGTCTTAAAAAAACGAACAAAAAAATTTTAAGTAAAAAATCTTTCAATAAATGTTAAAAAAGTAATGTGGTAAAAAAATTGTTGAAAAAAGGTGAGTACTCATAAATTTATAATAAGAATTTTAACGTGTAGAATGTATTATCCGGCTGATAAGTGGCAGTAGTAGTAGGAGTTATAGAATTGAATGTCAACATTCTGAATAATATTCATCGTGGTGATGAAAATTATCCTTATATATTCTTATATATCCTTATACATTAATCTTTTTGAAGTGGAAGTTTGCTCTAAAAATTTTATTAAAATTTGTTAATGGTTTTAAAAAAGAATCATTTTAAATTTCTTTGATTTAAATAGGTACAAAATGAAGGAGGTACCGATTTGTTTAAAAACAAGTTATGAAGCATTCGATGATCTGATCAGTGACATTTGCACTGCCTCTGAGAAAAACATTACTATCTCAGAATGCAACTGTGGTTGTAAGAAGGATCGGAACATCAAGTTGATGTGTGACTTTTGGAATATAATAACACAAGATCCTGATTGCAATTTTACGGTGAGATCAAGCATAAGTATTCTACAAATAGTTTGTCTCTTTGATCGAAAGCTTGGTGAAGATTACCTATTATATTTTGTGGATGCTTTCAATTGTGCTGATATTTGCAAATTTTGTGTTATGAACAAATTATTGATAATTTCAACCTTGATTCTTTATAGGAAGCGGTTCACGAAAGTATGGATTTAAATCAATATGAAAGTAAATCGGTAATCTCTCAAAGCTCTAAGTGTATGACTTGTTATATGGCAAATTGCTGTTCGAATACTGAAGGTGGTGCTGCTAACTGTCCGAGGAAGGGGTTCGAAATATATAATTTTTCGTTTAATTTCATCACTTTTTTCTCTTCTCTTTCCATCGGATTCGATCGCATATTAATGTTTACTTAACCTAGAAATCTATGTAGGTGAGTATATAGATAAACATTTCTTCCTTGTCATTTTATAAAGCAAGCAAATCAGAAAATATAAGATGCATCATGCCTTGCTATAGATGGTGATGTTGGATGGTGGATGATGTTACAAGGTGTTGCTCGTGTACGTTACATACTTATTATTTGCTATGATTAGTTAGCTTACCACGTGAGTGACATCGATAGGTTTTACTATTATACTTTTAAGTATATATCAATGATGCATTGTTTTCTTAATTTTTACATTTCCAGACCTCAGAAACCCGAACAGAGTACCTCTGGATCAGCGAAAAATACGTGAGATTTCAAGATTTATTAATTTTATTCGATGCGCGTTCAATACAATACGTTTTTGCTCTCAAAAATCCAGCAGTACGTTTGCGGCTAAAACTAATTTCTGTGAGAAATAATAAATAATAAAAGTCTAAACTAATAAAGTTCGTTCGTAAAAAAGATGGTTCGGCCATGTATAATAAATGGATGAAAGAAGATTAACGAAAAGAGGTATACAAGGTAAGAATTATTGGAATAATCGGTGCAGGTCGACCTAGGTAGACATATTTCGATCAAACCAAAGATGTCCTAAAGAAAGGGTCAAGAGTACTCGCAACCGATGAGCATGCATGAAGACACTCATGAAACTGAAGGAAGCGAGAGAGGTGTGATAGGATCGTAGCAAGTGGAGAGAGTTGGTCTCTGCTTACCCCACTGGGAACGAAGCGTGATATATGTATGTATGTATATATTTAGTAATAAAGTGATAATTTAAAATAATATATAAGTAGAAATTAAAGTAAAATAGTTGTTAGTTGTTGTAAAAAAAATTATATATTTGTTCTCTTTGTTTTATCAGTTGCTGTGATAAGCTCGAAGCAGAAGGTAGGAAAAGGTAACAATTCTATAAAGTTATTATATCTATTAATACCATTAATGTTGTACGCGCTGTGTAAGTAATATTCAAAATAAATTTCCAACAGAAAAATAACCTCAATACAGTATATGATTTTATTGCGGATAAAATAAAAACGCTTACGTAAATCACTGTTTCCGTTATATATATTATCTGATAATCAAATGTTTTAAAAAAATACTACATAGCAAATTTTACTACTAGGGCAACACCGTTGTTACATTCCTTTAGGATATACGCATTCTTTCTAATTGTTTAAATCATTCTCTCACCAGTTGCCGGCAGTCTGAAGGGGGTACCTGTTCTTGTCAGAAGATGAGGTAAATAATATTTTCTGAACATAGCTTGAGTTTAATCTTTTTAAATGTAGCAATCAGGTGTAAAACAAAATTAATTGCTTCATTTGTTTCACGTTTACGTACACTATTCCGTTTTTCTCTCTTTTTTGGCAGTTGTGTATAATACGGGTGTATTTTTGAATTTCATAATCATCGGCCGATTGACGTCCACTGCTAGACCTCCCTCAAACGTCTCCACATTTGTAGCGGTTCATATAAGGAGATTTGTGCTATTTCCTACCACGCTGGCTCAATGCCGGTTGGTCAAAGCCAAAGCTTCTTTTGTTAATTAGCATGGTGCATCACGACCAGATGAAGTTGGCGTGGGTCCTGCAAGTTGTTGGCCTGCCACGTACATCTCATTTTTGAATTCATTGGTTTACATTATACCAAAATGGTTTCTCTATTCCCCAAAGATGACACTCGATTGATTTGTATTAAAGAAGTTTTATTTTCCAAGATAACACCTAACATGGAATTTAAAATTTATCGATTAAATAGGTTGTTTTTTTAAAAAAAATTGTTTAGTGGAGTACTGTAGAACTCTTGAATACGATAATATAGTCAATTTTGAATCAGCTTGGAAACATTTTAGAGTGATTAATTATTGAACTAATCAATCTAAACAGTTCATTAACTAGATCATTTTTGGACGTAGATATTTCATTATTTTTAGCAATAAAATTTTAATTTATGTAACCTTCTAACGACACGATCTGTTACATGATCAGCGCTAAGATGCTACAAGCCGTGAAATCCGAACCGCAGAGAAAGTAGTACGTATTATTCTTTAGATATTATGCTATAAATACCTGACATGGATATATTACTGCATGCAGGAGGCAAGAGAAACACTGCTATCCTCATCATAGGTCCTGCAATTCCAGAATATAAGTAAATGAAAAATACTGGAATATTGGGACTTAATATTTTGGTTACGCTTTGAGAACATTACCAAAAGTATATTGCAGCATAATACTTCTCTGTAGTGAAACATTTAGGAACCTGCTTATTATTTATTTAACTAAATTAATAATGTTTCAAAAGTAATTTTTTTGTTTCAAATTCCTCCTTGGTCAGCTGTTGTCGGAATGAAGAAGAAGAGAAAAAAGGGTATGAATCACACACAATTATGCTAATTTTTTTTTTAAATTGTTTCGTTACACTGTTTAAAATTTGTTCTCTCCGAATGAAAGTAGAACATATCGTTAAGTTTAATTTAGTCTGGTGATAGTATAAAGATTACTAAATATTTAACTTATGGAAGAGAGGCTGATATCTGAAATGATGAAAGCGAAAGAGATAGCCGATACGGTCAGAAATTAAAAAAGGCATTGCGATGGTATATTATTAGATGTTCTATTCAGATACTATTACTTTTCGACGAATTCTACAAAGGATGCTCTTTCTTGATGCATAATACACCAAATTGTTTTTTCACCTTTTTGTTGAAAGAGTGAAGAGAGAGATTTCAAAATATATTTAATTCCAGACAAAAGAAATCTATATTTGTACAAAATCTTATCATCGAACAGACGCATCAACAATGATTCATCAATTACCACTAGTCATATAGTCTTGCCTGGTGCCAAGTGCCGTCCCGCATGTACGATCCGTGTCACCGCACACTCGTCCCGGGATACTACTTTCGTGCTTTCACGAGGCTGCCGGCCAGGCCTATCTCGAACTAGGTGTTTTCAAACATAGGCATCATCAATTTCTCGTGGTATCGCAGGAAGCGCCTAACTTGAGCGTCTTTAAGACCCTAGTAATAACTCCATGATTTTTGGTAGATCTCTATTACCAAAGTCCGTCTGAGGGTTTTGTTGTTGCAGCCAAATACTGTTCAAACATTTCTGTGTTCCACTTCGAAGAGTATTGCAGGTTTATGTGTATCATATATTTTAAACCAACAAGCACAACTTACTGTGTAGTGTTTATCGTCCTAACTGATACCAAGTAGTTACAGGTAGGCGTATTAATTACCATGAAGTAACCAACTTGCGTTTCGTCTCAACTCAGGTTCCAACTCAAGTTTCGTCACTTTGTGGTTTATTCTTTATTATTACAAACACCTTGATCATCTCCTGGTGTGTGATGATATATTCCTTGATATAAAGCAAGGTATACCGGACCACGTGCAGGAAGCGCGTGTGTATCACTGCGCCGACGCCGTGCTCACGACTAAGCCAGCATGAATAGGGGCGTACGTTGGTTCTTTTCCAACGTTAAAGAATAGTTTTCTTAATTTTTTTATTTTTACATTTCCAGACCTCAGAAGCCCATAGCGAGTAGCTTCGCATTAGGAAAGAAAACGTAAGATTTTAGAAATCGTTAATTTTATTCGATGCAATTTCAATAGAATACGTTTTTGCTCTCAAAAAAAAACAGCAGTACATTTGCGGTTATAATTTATTTCTGTGAGAAATAATAAAAGTCTAAAGTAATGAAGTAAAAATATAAAATAATACATAAATAAGTTGAAATTGAAGGCAAATGATTGTTTGTTGTTTTAATATACATATATATATATATTTATTTTCTTTGTTTGACCAGTTGCTGTGATAAGGTTGAAGAAGAAGGTAGGAAAAGGTAACCATTCTATAAACTTCTTATTTCTATTAAAACTAATAATATTACATGCGCTGTGTAAGTTATATCCAAAATAACTTTCCAATGGAAAAATAACCTTTATAACAATACATGAAACTTTTCCCTTATATATTAGGATGGGGAAAAAGAAATACATTATCTGGCACATACACAGAAATAATCAAAGTTGACCAGTATGTTAGTAGTCTTACCATAGCCCAGGAGCTAAAGTTCGACCATAAAACAATTTTAAACCATTTGCGTTAAGTTGGATTAAAAAAGGAGCTCATGTTTGGATGCCACACTGATTAACATCAAAAAACATGATGTATCAAATTTCTGTCTGCGAAGCCTTGGCCAAATGGAATGAAATCGACTCATTTCTTAAATGAAAGGTGACGGGGAATGAGAAATGGGTCGAATAGGACAATATTGTGCCAACACGATCGTGGTCAAAGCGCGGTGAAGCAGCTTAAACGGTAGCCAAACTAAGACTAACGACCAGGACGGTTCTACTGTGTATTTGGTGGAACTGGAAGGGAATCATTTATTATGAGTTGTTTCCGTATGGAGAAATACTAAATTCAGATCTCTACTGTCAACAATTGGACCGTTTCGAGCTAGCAGTTAACTAGTAATGGCCAGAATTTGCCAATAGAAAAGGTATTGTGTTCCATCATGACAACGCCAGGCACACACGTCTGTGGTGACTCTCCGGAAACTCGGGGAGCTTCGTTGGGAAGTTATAATGCATCAACCATATAGTCCGGACCTGGCACCAAGCGATTACAACCTTTTTCTCGTATAAAACAACGTGAGTGATAAAAAATTGGGATCAAGAGTAGATTGTAAAAATCGACTACTAGAGCTTTTCGCCAATAAGGACCAAGACTTCTATGAGAGAAGCATTATGAAGTTCTCTTTAAAATGGCAACAAAATATACCATAAAACGGTGGATATTTGACCCAAACCGGACCATCCGAAACATGTTAAATAAAATCATTAATTACAAGCTAAAATAATGGATTTCCTTTTCACTAACTTAATGTATTGTCAACAAATACTTTTAAGAAATCACTACATAGCAAATTTTCATACAGTCAACATGGTTGTTAGGATATGTGTACTCTTTCTAATTGTGTCAATCATTCTCTCACCAGCTGCCGGCAGTCTGAAGCAGGTACCTGTTCTTGTCAGAAGATGAGGTAAATAACATTTTCTGAATTAGCTTTATTTTAATCTTGTTAAATGTAGCAATCGGGCGTAAAACAAAATTACTTACTTTTATTGTTTCTCGGTTACCTTGTTGTGTATAATTAGAGTGTATTTGTGTTTTTTTTTTGTTTATATTTTACTAAAGTGGTTTCCTATTCCCCAAATATATTGCTAGATTAATTGGTGTTCAAGGAGTTTTATTAATTTTACAGGTTAACATTCAATATTGAATTTAAAATTTAACCTGTGTAATAGATTGGTGTATTAAAGAAAGTCAGTTAAGTGGAGTACTAAGAACTCTTGAATACGTTAAGATTGTTAATTTTGAACCAGCTTGGAAACATCTTAGTTAATTTACTAATCAATTCAAGCAGTTCATTAACTAGATTTATATTTGGTGGTAGATATTTCATTATTTTTAACAATAACATTTTATTTTATGCAACTTTCTAACGATATGATCTGTTACATGATCAGCGGTCATGGCGCGAAACCGGAAGCGCAGAAAAAATGGTACGTACTATTCTTTAGATATTATGCTATGAGTACCTGATATGCATACATTACTGCATGCAGGAAGCAAATAAAAAATTGATATCTTCATGGTAGGTCCTGCAAATCTAGAAGATAATTTAATGAAAAGTACTGGAATACAGGGACGTAACATTTAAGTTACGTTTTGAAGACCTTAGCAAAATTATATTGCAACATGAGACTTCTATGTAGTGAAACATTTTAAGTGCTGCTTATTATTTATTTAAGTAAACTATTAATGTCTCAAAACTATTTTTTTTTTCAAATTCTTTTGCGGTCAGCTGTTGTCAAAAGGATGAAGAAGAAGAGAAAAAAGAGTACGTATCACACACACATGCTCTGTTTTATTTTTGAAATTACATTAGGGTTTCAATATAGACATCTTTATCATACAAATTTTCTTTCGTTACGCGGCTTTTGAAGTTTGTTCTCTCTTAATGAAAGGAGAATATATCGTTAAGTTTAATTTAGTCTGGTTATAGTATAAAGATGACTAAATATGTAACTTATGGAACAGAGGCCGATGTCTGATATGATGAAAGTGATAGAGATAGCCGATACAGGTCAGAAATTAAAAAAGGCATTGCGATGGTGTATTCAGATACTATTATTTTTGTAAGAAATCTAAAAAAGATGCTTTTTCTAGATGCATGATACACAATATTGTTTTTTTACCTTTTTGTGGAAAGAGTAAAGAGAGAGATTTCAAAATATATATTTTTTTCCAGACATAAAAAATCTATCTTAATACTAAATCTTATCACCGATCAAATGCTTCAACTATGATTCATCAATTACTACTAGTCATATAATTTTCGCCTGCTGCCAAGTGCCGTCTCTTATGTACAATCCGCGCTGCTGCATCAGCACAATAGTCATCACGGGGTACTTTCTCAGCGCCTCCCCGAGGCTGCTGGCCAGGTCTCTCTCGAACTCGTTGTTATAAGCATGATCAATTTCTCGTGGTATCGCAGAAAGCGCCCAAGTTAAGCATATTTGAGGCCCTAGTAATAGTTCCATGATTTTGTATATACGCAGATATGTTTCACCATAACCGTATGTACACCATAATTACGACCACAATAAATGTGGTGGTAGATCTCTATTGCCAGAGTCCGTCTGAGGGTTTTCTTGTTACAGCCAAGTGGTAGTGTGCAAACATTTCTGTGTTCCAGTTTGAGAGGCATTACAGGTTACATGTGTATCGTATAATTCAAAGCGACAAGCACAACTACTGTGTAGTGTTTATCGTTCTTACTGTTACTATGTAGTTATAGGTAGGCGTATTAATTGCCGTGAGGTAATCACCTTGCCAGTTTCGTCACTGTGGTCTATTCTTTAGTCGAAAAGCAAGGTGTATCGGACCACGTGCAGGAAGCGCGTGTGTATCACTGCGCCGACGCCGTGCTCACGATGAGCCAGCATGAATAGGGGCGTACGTTGGTTCTTTTTCAACGTAAAAGAATAGTTTTCTTAATTTTTTAATTTTTACATTTCCAGATCTCAGAGACCCACGACCTCCGCAACAGGGAAGAAAACGTAAGTTTTAAGGAATCGTTAATTTTATTCAATGCAACTTCAAAAGAATATGTTTTTGTTTTCAGAAACAAAACTTATTTCTGTGAGAAATAATGAAAGTCTAAAGTAATGAAGTAAAAATATAAAATAATACATACATAAGTAGAAATTGAAATGAAATGGTTGTTGTTGTATAAAAATATATATATATATTTATTCTCTTTGTTTAAACAGTTGTTGTGATAAGCTTGAAGAAGACGGAAGGAAGAGGTAACCATTCTACAAACTTGTTAACTCTACAAATATCATTAATATTGTACGCGCTATGTAAGTAATTACCAAATTAAATATCCATCGGAAAAATAACATATATAGTACATATACAGTACATGAACTTTATTACGGTTAAAATAAAAACACTTATGTAAATCACTATATTTCCGTTATATATTATATATTGTCTGATAAACAAATATTTGTAGGAAATCACTACATAGCAAATTTTCATACAGTCAACACGGTTGTTAGGATATGTGCACTCTTTCTAATTGTTTCAATCATTCTCTCACCAGCTGCCGGCAGTCTGAAGCGGGTACCTGTTCTTGTCAGAAGATGAGGTAAATAACATTTTCTGAACTAGCTTTATTTTAATCTTGTTAAATGTAGCAATCGGGCGTAAAACAAAATTACTTGCTTCATTTATTGTTGTTGTTGTTGTGTATAATTAGAGTGTATTTGTGTTTTTTTTTTGGTTTATATTTTACCAAAGTGGTTTCCTATTCCCCAAATATATTGCTAGATTAATTGGTGTTCAAGGAGTTTTATTAATTTTACAAGTTAACATTTAATATTGAATTTAAAATTTAACCTGTGTAATAGGTCGGTGTATTAAAGAAAGTCAGTTAAGTGGATTACTAAGAACTCTTGAATACGTTAAGTTAGTTAATTTTGAACCAGCTTGGTTAATGTACTAATCCATCTAAACAGTTCATTCACTAGATTATTTTTGGTCGTAGATAATTTCATTATTTTTAACAATAAACTTTTAATTTATACAATTTTCAAATTGATCTGTTACATGATCAGCGGTCATGGCGCGAAACCGGAACCGCAGAAAAAGTGGTACGTACTATTCTTTAGATATTATGCTATGAGTACCTGATATGGATACATTACTGCATGCAGGAGGCAAGGAAAACACTGCTATCTTCACCGTAGGTCCTGCACATTTAGAACATAAGATAATGAAAAATATTGGAATATAAGGACTTAACATTTAAGTTACACTGAAGACTTTAGCAAAATTATATTGCAACATAAGACTTCTATGTAGTGGAACAGAGAGCTGCTTATTATTTATTTAAGAAAACTATTAATATTTCAAAACTATTTTTTTTTCCGATTGTTACGCGATCAGCTGTTGTCGGAATGAAGAAGAAGATGAGAAAAAAGGGTATGAATCACACAATTATGCAATTTTTTTGTTTTAAATAGCTTTGAGATTTAAACAGACATCTTTATCATAGAAAAATTGTTTCGTTACACTGTTTAAAATTTTTCTCTCCGAATGAAAGGAGAATATATCGTTAAGTTTAATTTAGTCTGGTGATAGTATAAAGATTACTAAATATGTAACTTAATGGAAGAGAGGCCGATATCTGATATGATGAAAGTGATAGAGATAGCCGATAAGATCAGAAATTAAAAAAGGCATTGCGATGGTGTATTATTATATGGTCTATTCAGATATTATTTTTGAACGATTTCTACAAAGGATGCTCTATCTTAATGCATGAAACACCAAATTGTTTCTTTTTACTTTTTGGGGAAAGATTAAAGAGAAAGATTTCTAGTTATATTTTACTCCCGACGCTGCCAGATAGGTCTTTTCAAATATAAGGATGATCAATTCCTCGTGGTGTCGCAGAAATCGCTCAAGTTGAGCGTCTTTAACACCCTGGTGATAGCTCCAGGATTTTGCAAATACGCAGATATATTTTACCATAACCGTATGTATACCGTATTTATGACCACAATAAATGTGGTGGTAGATCTCTATTGCCAGAGTCCGTCTGAGGGTTTTCTTGTTGCAGCTAAGTGGTAGTGTGCAAACATTTCTGTGTTCCAGTTTGAGAGGCATTACAGGTTACATGTGTATCGTATAATTCAAAGCGACAAGCACAACTTAATGTGTGGTGTTTATCGTCCTAGCTGATACCATGTAGTATCTCGCTGGCCTAATGGTTAGAGCATGCGGCCTTCATTCCGAAGGTCACGGGTTCGAATCTCTGCATGTACCGATGACTTTAATATTTAAGTTATGTACATCTGTGAACTTTAGTAACAACAGCGAAACACAAACGGTGAAGGGAAACGTGAGGAAACCTGCACATGAATTAGCATTTATTCCAAGGTTTATGTGAAGTCACTAACCTAAATTGGGTCCGCGTGGTGAATATGGCCCATCGCTCTCATATTGAAAGTGCCCCAACAGTAAATTTGCTGTTGACAATAAGTAGGCGTATCAATTACCATAAGGTAATCAACTTACGAGTTTCGACACTTTGTGGTTTATTCTTTATTATTTTATCACCTTGATAATCTCCTCGCGTGTGATGATAAATTCCTTGTTGTAAAGCAAGGTGTACCGGACTGCGTGGCGGGAAGCGCGTGTGTATCACTGCGCCGACGCCGTGCTCACGATAAGCCAGCATGAATAGGGGCGTACATTGTCTCTTTTTCTACGTATGAGAATAGAGTGTTTTCTTAATTTTTATATTTTTACCTTGCCAGACCTCCGAAGCCCACAAAGAGTACTTCCGTATCAGGGAATAAAAGGTGAGATTTAAGGAATTGATAATTTTATTCGATGCGATTTCAATACAATACGCTTTTGCTCTCAAAAAAACAGTAGTACATTTGCGGCTAAAATTTAGTAAGTAACAAATTAAAAATATAAAATAATTCATAAATAAATTGGAATCAAAGTCAAATGGTCGTTTATTGTTTAAAAAAAAATATAAATAATAACATTTCAAAATTTTTATTTATGCAACCTTCTAACGACATGATCTGTTACATGATCAGCGCCCAATCCGTGAAGTCCGAAACGCAGAGAAAGTGGTACGTATTACTCTTGAGATATTATTCCCTTTATACCTGATATTGCTACATTACTGCATGCAGGAGGCAAGAGAAATACTGCTATCCTCATCATAGGTCCTGCAATTGAAGAACGTAAGTAAACTACTGGAATACAGGGACTTAACATTTAAGTTACGTTTCGAAGACATCAGCAAAATTATATTGCAACATAAGACTTCTATGTAGTGAAACAGGGAGCTGCTTATTATTTATTTAAGTGAATTAATAATATTTCAAAAGCATTTTTCTTTTCAAATTCCTGTTGTGGTCAGCTGTTGTCGCAAGACGGATGAAGAAGAAGAGAAAAAAGGGTATGAATCGCACACAATTATACTCTTGTTTTGTGTTAATTGCATTGAGATTTAAACAGACATCTTTATCATAAAAAAATTGTTTCTTTACACGGCTTTTAAAATTTCCTTTATCCGAATACAAGGAGAATATATCGTTAAGTTTAATTTAGTCTGGTTAAAGTATGAAGATGACTAAATATGTAACTTATGGAAGAGAGACCGATGTCTGATATGTTGAAAGTGATAGAGAGAGCCGATACGGTCGGAAATTAAAAATCAGATTTTGATGAGGATTTTGTGTTAAAAATAGTGATTTTTAAATTTTGAAATTTTTACATTACCAGATCTCAGAAGCCCACGGGAAGTGCCTCGGGATCAGGAAAGAAAATGTAAGATTTATGGAATCGTTAATTATAAATAACGTGCTTCGTTTATGTCACATTTACGTTTTTACGTATATACTTGTTTATAATTAGGGTGAGTTTTTAAATTTATTCGATTATATTTTATCAAAATTGTTTCTCTATACCCCAAAAATGATACTAGATTAATTGGTGTTCAAGAAGTTTTATTAAATTTCCAAGTTAACAACTTAATATTGAATTTAAAATTTAACCGATGAAATAAGTTGATGTATTAAAAAAAAATCAGTTGAGTCCTATAGAACTCTTGAATACATGAAGATGGTTAATTTTGGATCACTTTGGAAAAATCTTAGATTGATTAAAATTTCTTTGTAGTTAAACATTTAGAGGGTTGCTTATTATTTATTTAATTAAAATACTGATGTTTTAAAACCATTTTTTTTTCAAATTCTTCCGTGGCCAGCTGTTGTCACAAGAAGGAAGAAGAAGAAGAGAAAATAACGTACGAATAACACATACTATTTTTTGGAAATTGCACTAAAATTAAAACTTTACACGGCTTTTAAGATTCGTTTTCTCCGAATTAAAGAATATATTAGTAATAGTTTGATTTAGTCTAGTGCTGGTATAAATTTATGGATGAGAGGCCGATATCTGATATGATGAAAGTGATGGTGATAACCGATACGATCAGAAATTGAAAATACGACCTTATTTCGAGGATTGTGTGTTAGAAATATATATGTCGATAATATTGGCCCGGGTAACCTGGAAGTTAAAAAGAAACAAACTTTTTAAATTTTCTTTATATAAATAATTGGTATAAATAAACATAAGAAATCAGATATTAAAAGTTTTTGTATTTTTTTTTATTGAACAGTTGCCAGAAGAAAACAAGTGGTGTCTGTTCCTGTCAGAAGAAGAGGTACGAATTTTTCGAATAATATATAAATAAATAATAAAATTGTTTTCTCCAGAAAGGTATTTAATAATTAATTCATATTTATAATAACTACTTTAAATTTCATTGCGACATTAAGTCATTTAATTATTAGTTGTTGTGATCCCATTAGTTATTGGAGTTCTTGTGTTTGGTGGATAAAGATTAGAATGGAACTAAGTCAACCTGATGCTGATGGTTATTTTAGATGATCGAAAGTGAATTAAATAATATTAACAGGTTAATAAGGATATTTCCATATTGCGCTTAATGATGAAGTTATATTGGATAAGTACTTGTAGATATTTTTTTATTATTGTGCCTTGGGTCCTAGTCTTTAAGTTTTAAGCCTTTAATTTTATGGTATGGTAAACATTGACCTTGGTCATATATTTAAATTTGTTAAAACCTGCTATATGGGTACTTTATTAAAGAAACGTCGACTGTACTCTTTGTTACATGGCCAGCGCTCCAAAGTCCGAAATTCGTATCTGCGAACCAGAGAAGAAAATGTATGTATTTAACACAGAGTATTTTAAACAATTTATTTAAAATTAGATTCCGTAAAGTCTTAATTTTCTTTACTTTTCAATTTCAATGGAAATTTTAGTTAAAATTATTCAACGTTCTCTCATCATCATTATCATCAGCTTATAGTCGTTCAGTGCTGAACATAGTCGTCGCCCAAAGTTCTTTACAGAGTTTGTTGAGAGGAATTTGGCCTTAGCCCACGACACTGACCCAGTGCGGGTTGGTGGAAGATCAGAGCCTCATCTGTTATTCAACAAGTTGCGCTGCGTGCTGGTCAGGTTGATTTGGGCTCCGTAAGATGTTGGGCTGAACTCCTTATACCCCCACGTTCTCCCACTAACAAACTATTTCAACTGCCCCTTGACGTAGCGCTGATCGATGAGTTTGTACCATGGAGGCACCTGGTTTAATTTCACGGTGTCTGTTGGATTACTTAGCTGTAAATAATTTTCACAATAAAAATTATTTTGTTTGTTTTGTACCTACATGCTTGCTAACCTTAAAGTTAATACCAGTTGAGTATTATAATGTATTTGGAGTTTAATATTGGCATATTTTGTTACATGATCATCTGCAGACCCGTTTGTTGTCCAAAGCACGAAGAAGAAAAAAAAATGTATGTAACATTGATTTGACGACGAGGTACAATTGTTATATTTTATATACAAACCAAAGCATTTAGGGCGAATACCCTCCACCGTTTTAGACTTTATTGTCATTTAATATATTGTGAAGTAGAGGCGGAGAGTTTAGTTAGCTGTAGTAAATAAAAAAAAAACGCATAGATAAACTTGAGAATATAGTATTGAAAGCGAAAATTTGAAAAATGACACAATTGTATATTTTACTTTTCATAATTTTACAATTTGTCTTATCAGCTTTCCGAAGCCTCAAGGTGGTGGTACCTGCTCCTGTCAGAAGAAAGGGTACGAATTTTATATTAAAAAATAAAGGATCAAACGTATTTAGTCATAGTCCACATGAGTCCTTGGTCATGTGGACTATATTACATCTTTGTCATTCGTTAATTCATTCAACAATCCTCTTCATTAATTATTTTATATTTTATATCATCACCTTTCGCTATTGTCGTATGTGTCGTCTTTGCATGTATTGTGTAATATTATTCGAGCTAGTACACTATTTTTTTATACTTTACTATCATCACCATCACAATATATACATACATTGTATCCATTTAAACAAAACCTATCTACATTTATCAATTTTAATTAAAGTTCAAAATATGAACTGATTGGTTTATATGTCGCGTGATCATATTAACAACGTAGTAATTTCTCTCTTAGGAATATCCATACTCTTTATTTCGCTAAAAATATTAGGTAATATATATATATATATATATTTGATAAAAATAAAAACAGAGCAGTATAACATCGTATTTTTTTTATCAAATATGTTATTGATTGACTTGATCACAGCTCGATTTATGTACAAACATTAAATATTCTTGTAAAGTCTAAAAAAGGGCATAATACAGAAGAAGAAATATTTGATTTCTTGTTATGTCTGCTTTCTTAATTTTATATTGCACAATATTCCTATATTGATGAAATATTTAAGTAAAATAAAGCCTTAAATAGGCTGTTAGCTTGTTCTGTTTTTATATATCTTTAGTATATAATAATTTATTTGTTAATATTACCGTTTCATTTTACTTTGTTATAGGGCTAGCGCCCAGAAACCAGAGAAGAAAATGTATGTATTTGACACAGAGTATTTTAAATAATTTATTCAAAATTAGATTCCGTAAAGTCTTAATTTTCTTTACTTTTCAATTTCAATTGAAATTTTAGTTAAAATTATTCAACGTTCTCTCATCATCATCATCAGCCGATAGTCGTCCAGTGCTGAACATAGTCGTCGCCCAAAGATCTTCACAGAGTTTGTTGAGAGGAATTTGGCCTTAGCCCACGACACTGGCCCAGTGCGGGTTGGTGGAAGATCAGAGCCTCATCTGTTATTCAGCAAGTTGCGCTGCGTGCTGGATAGGTTGATTTGGGCTCCGTAAGATGTTGGGCTGAACTCCTTATACCCCCACGTTCTCCCACTAACAAACTATTTCAACTGCCCCTTGACGTAGCGCTGATCGATGAGTTTGTACCATGGAGGCACCTGGTTTAATTTCACGGTGTCTGTTGGATTACTTAGATGTAAATAATTTCACAATAAAAATAATGTTGTTTATTTTGTATCTACATGCTTGCTAACCTTAAAGTTAATACCAGTTGAGTATTATAATGTATTTGGAGTTTAATATTGGCATATTTTGTTACATGATCGTCTGCAGACCCGTTTGTTGTCCAAAGCACGAAGAAGAAAAAAAAATGTATGTAACATTGATTTGACGACGAGGTACAATTGTTATATTTTATATACAAACCAAAGCATTTAAGGCGAATACCCTCCACCGTTTTAGACTTTGTCATTTAATATATAGTGAAATAGGGGCGGAGAGTTTAGTTAGCTGTAGTATTTTAAAAAAATGCATAGATAAACTTGAGAATATAGTATTGAAAGCGAAAATTTGTAAAAATGCAACAATTGTATATTTTACTTTTCATAATTTTACAATTTGTCTTATCAGCTGTCCGAAGCCTCAAGTTGATGATACCTGCTCCTGTCAGAAGAAAGGGTACGAATATTATATTAAAAAATAAAGGGTCAAACGTTTTTTAGTCATAGTCCACATGAGTCCTTGGTCATGTGGACTATATTACATCTTTGTCATTCATTAATTTCATTCAACAATCCTCTTCATTAATTCTTTTATTTTTTATATCACCACCTTTCGCTAGATAGTCTTTGCATGTATCGTGTAGTATTATTCGAGCTAGTACACTATTTTTTTATACTTTACTATCATCACCATCACAATATATACATACATTGTATCCATTTAAACAAAACCTATTTACATTTATCAATTTTACGATAAGTTTATAATATGAACTGATTGGTTTATATGTCGCGTGATCATATTAACAACGTAGTAATTTCTCTCTTAGGAATATCCATACTCTTTATTTCGCTAAAAATATTAGGTAATATATATATTTGATAAATATAAAAACAGGGCAGTATAACATCGTATTTTTTTTATCAAATATGTTATTGATTGACTTAATCAAAGCTCGTTTTATGTACAAACATTAAATATTCTTGTAAAATCTAAAAAAATAGGTAAAAAAACTTTTAAGTTAAACGGTTTTATTTTTTGTGCACTGAAAACTACAAAATAAATAAATAGTTACTTACCTATCAACCTACGTAGGTGATCTCGGTCATAAATATCTCTGATGGTAGTGGTTGTCATAACATGAACCATGTCAGCGGCCGAAAGGCAGTTCATGAAAGAACACTAATACCAGGGTTTGCTTGGTAGGTAAACTAAGAAGCCTACATTATAACAAGTAGGTATTTTGACCTTCTAGTTCAGAAATATTTTATTACTAGGCAGAATAGCTTTTAGGCATATTAGCCAAAAATAAAAACGTGGGGCCCCTCTGAAATCATACCTATGGCAGAGCATATCTTATACTTTGGTAGATCATGAGCTCGGCTTTCGCTTGTGAAGCCGCCACGGCTGGTTATTGATGGTTAAAACCTCCAGTTACGATTATAGTAAGTCGATTCAGCGGACCCTGGACTCCGGAGCTCTGAGGTTTCGGATGCGACTGGGATAAACCGCTAGGATGATGATGATGACGATTATAATAAGTCGATGCAATCCACACTTAGTATAGTAGAAAGTAATACAGAAATAGTTAATGGGCCCCACGT
The DNA here is from genome assembly GCA_029034505.1 of Ornithoptera priamus. Classification (NCBI taxonomy): domain Eukaryota; kingdom Metazoa; phylum Arthropoda; class Insecta; order Lepidoptera; family Papilionidae; genus Ornithoptera; species Ornithoptera priamus. Next base: position 1,444,894 of record JARDWD010000219.1, on the reverse strand, counting down.
TTTTATTTTAGTCTAATATGCCTAAAAGCCATTGTGCCTAGTACTAAAATATTTCTGAACTAGAAGGTCAAAATACCTACTGGGGGTTAAGGAAAAATATGTAATCCGCCATTTTGTATCGGCGGCCGTCTTAGATTTATAATGTTATTGATTTTATTATATTGTATTGTCATCTAAATTAAATGTGTGTACCAAATTTCAGATCAATCTGACAACGGGAAGGTGCTTAAATTTCAATTTCTAATGTTGACCCAAATAAATAAATTCCGTACGGGTCGAGCTAAATAAAACCGTTTAAAAAGGGCATAATACAGAAGAAGAAATATTTGATTTCTTGTTATGACTGCTTTCTTAATTTTATATTGCACAATATTCCTATATTGAAGAAAAATTAAATAAAATAAAGCCTTAATTAGGCTGTTAGCTTGTTCTGTTTTTATATATCTTTAGTGTATAATTTATTTGTTAATATTACCGTTCCATTTTACTTTGTTATAGGGCTAGCGCCCAGAAACCAGAGAAGAAAATGTATGTATTTAACACAGAGTATTTTAAATAATTTATTCAAAATTAGATTCCGTAAAGACTTAATTTTCTTTACTTTTCAATTTCAATTGAAATTTTAGTTAAAATTATTCAACGTTCTCTCATCATCATCATCAGCCGATAGTCGTCCAGTGCTGAACATAGGCGTCGCCCAAAGTTCTTCACAGAGTCAGTTGAGAGGAATTTGGCCTTAGCCCACGACATTGGCCCAGTGCGGGTTGGTGGAAGGTCAGAGCCTCATCTGTTATTCAGCAAGTTGCGCTGCGTGCTGGTCAGGTTGATTTGGGCTCCGTAAGATGTTGGGCTGAACTCCTTATACCCCCACGTTCTCCCACTAACAAACTATTTCAACTGCCCGCTGACGTAGCGCTGATCGATGAGTTTATACCATGGAGGCACCTGGTTTGATTTCACGGTGTCTGTTGGATTACTTAGATGTAAATAATTTTCACAATAAAAATAATTTTGTTTATTTTGTACCTACATGCTTGCTAACCTTAAAGTTAATACCAGTTGAGTATTATAATGTACTTGGAGTTTTATATTAGAATATTTTGTTACATGATCGTCTGCAGACCCGTTTGTTGTCCAGAAGCACGAAGAAGAAAAAAAAATGTATGTAACATTGATTTGATGACGAGGTACAATTGTTATATTTTATATACAAACCAAAGCATTTAGGGCGAATACCCTCCACCGTTTTAGACTTTATTGTCATTTAATATATTGTGAAGTAGCGGCGGAGAGTTTAGTTAGCTGTTGTAAATAAAAAAAAATGCATAGGTAAACTTGAGGATATAGCATTGAAAGCGAAAATTTGTAAAAATGCAACAATTGTATATTTTACTTTTCATAATTTTACAATTTGTCTTATCAGCTCTCCGAAGCCGCAAGGTGGTGGTACCTGCTCCTGTCAGAAGAAAGGGTACGAATTTTATATTAAAAAATAAAGGGTCAAACGTTTTTTAGTCCTAGTCCACATGAGTCCTTGGTCATGTGGACTATATTACATCTTTGTCATTCGTTAATATCATTCAACAATCCTCTTCATTAATTCTTTTATATTTTATATCATCACCTTTCGCTAGATAGTCTTTGCATGTATCGTGTAGTATTATTCGAGCTATTACACTATTTTTTTATACTTTATTATCATCACCATCACAATATATACATACATTGTATCCATTTAAACAAAACCTATTTACATTTATCAATTTTACGATAAGTTTATAATATGAACTGATTGGTTAATATGTCGCGTGATCATATTAACAACGTAGTAATTTCTCTCTTAGGAATATGCATACTCTTTATTTCGCTAAAAATATTAGGTAATATATATATATATATTTGATAAAAATAAAAACAGAGCAGTATAACATCATACTTTTTTTTTTCCAAATATGTTATTGATTGACTTGATCCAAGCTCGTTTTATGTACAAACATTAAATATTCTTGTAAAGTCTAAAAAAGGGCATAATACAGAAGAAGAAATATTTGATTTCTTGTTATGTCTGCTTTCTTAATTTTATATTGTACAATATTCCTATATTGATGAAATATTAAGTAAAATAAAGCCTTAAATAGGATGTTACCTAGTTCAATTTTTATATATCTTTAGTGTATAATAATTTATTTGTTAATATTACCGTTTCATTTTACTTTGTTATAGGGCTAGCGCCCAGAAACCAGAGACCCGTATCTGCGAACCAGAGAAGAAAATGTATGTATTTGACACAGAGTATTTTAAATAATTTATTCAAAATTAGATTCCGTAAAGTCTTAATTTTCTTTACTTTTCAATTTCAATTGAAATTTTAGTTAAAATTATTCAACGTTCTCTCATCATCATCATCAGCCGATAGTCGTCCAGTGCTGAACATAGGTGTCGCCCAAAGTTCTTTACAGAGTTTGTTGAGAGGAATTTGGCCTTAGCCCACGACACTGGCCCAGTGCGGGTTGGTGGAAGGTCAGAGCCTCATCTGTTATTCAGCAAGTTGCGCTGCGTGCTGGTCAGATTGATTTGGGCTCCGTAAGATGTTGGGCTGAACTCTTTAAACCACCACGTTATCCCACTAAGAAACTATTTCAACTGCCCCCTGACGTAGCGCTGATCGATGAGTTTATACCATGGAGGCACCTGGTTTGATTTCACTGTGCATGTTGGATTACTTAGATGTAAAAAAATTTCTCAATAAAAATAATTTTATTTTTTTTGTACCTACATGCTTGCTAACCTTAAAGTTAATTCCAGTTGAGTATTATAATGTATTTGGAGTTTTATATTGGAATATTTTGTTACATGATCATCCGCAGACCCGTTTGTTGTCAGAAGCACGAAGAAGAAAAAAAAATGTATGTAACATTGATTTGACGACGATGTACAATTGTTATATTTTATATACAAACCAAAGCATTTAAGGCGAATACCCTCCACCATTTTAGACTTTGTCATTTAATATATTATGAAGTAGGGGCGGAGAGTTTAGTTGGTTGTAGTAAATAAAAAAAATGCATAGATAAATTTGACAATATAGTATTGAAAGCGAAAATTTGTAAAAATGCAACAATTGTATATTTTACTTTTCATAATTTTATAATTTGTCTTATCAGCTGTCCGAAGCCTAAAGGTGGTGGTACCTGCTCCTGTCAGAAGAAAGGGTACGAATATTATATTAAAAAATAAAGGATCAAACGTATTTAGTCATAGTCCACATGAGTCCTTGGTCATGTGGACTATATTACATCTTTGTCATTCGTTAATTTATTCAACAATCCTCTTCATTAATTCTTTTATATTTTATATCATCACCCTTCGCTACATAGTCTTTGCCGGTATTGTGTATTATTTTTGACCCATTTCACAATTTTTTTTATACTTTATTATCATCATCATCACAGTATATACATAAATTATATCCATTTAAACTAAATATATTTACATTTATCAAATTTACGTTAAATTTATAATACGAGCTGATTGGTTTATATGTCGCGTGAACATAATAACAACCTATTAATTTTTCTCTTAAGAAGGTCCGTACTCTTTATTTCGGTAAAAATATTAGATAACTTATATATTTGATAAAAATAAAAACAGAGAAGTAGAACATCGCATTTTGTTATCAAATAAGGTAATGATTTACTTGATCCAATGCTCGTTTCATGTACAAACATTAAATATTTTTGTAAAATCTAAAAAAGGGCAAAATACAGAAGAAGAAATACTTAATTTCTTGTTATGTCTACTCTTTAAATTTTATATTGTACAATATTCCTATATTGATGAAACATTAAATAAAATAAAGCCTTAAATAGACTGTCAGTTTGTTCAGTTTTGATATAGCTTTAGTGTATTTATTTGTTAATATTACCGTTTCATTTTACTTTGTTATAGGGCTAGCGCCCAGAAATCAGAGACCCGTTTCTCCGAGCCCGAAAAGAAAGGGTAGGTATACAAAATATTGTTAGTGCAAAAAGTACGTAGGTACGTATGCAAAATATTGGTGATTGAAGTCTGGTTAGAGGGATCATTGTTAGTCTGATTTCAGTACTGATAGTTCAATATTAGGGTAATAGTAACATGTGTTTGCCTGTTCGAATCCAAATTGAGATCTTACCTAAATATCTAGCGCCCTTTGATACCTCTTTCTAGATCTTTAAGGTCGTTACTTATTAGAATTTAAAATGGTTGGATCATTCGAGTGAACCTATAATTTGATTCATTCGAATAAAGTAACAGTTAAACTTTGCCTTGGACTTAGATGTTTATTGGATCATTAGTCTATTCAAATAAAGTTACTTTACAAGTTTGATAGTATACTGGCGAATGAAAAGAAAAGAACTAGTTAACAAGTTTATTCTCCATTTTAATAACATTTCATTGCAAACATGGAGATTATTGGGCAATATTGTTTTATCGTGATCAGCTGATGAAAGTATATTGCGGAGCATATTCATTTATCAAGAAGCTTCACTTCGATCAGTCGTACTTTATTCTCATCAGGCCAGATTCATAAGATCGTTACCAGACCAACTTTATGAAAATCTAATAATCGCGTACATTATGCATTTATTGATAAAAATAAGAGTGAGTAGTATAAATAGTTCGAAGAACTGATGGTCGATGGGCCGATGTAGCATTGTTAATACTTTTTACTATTATGATCTCGTCAACAGTCCGTGCAGCCGTTGTGGAGCTTCTAAAGATTCGGATCGAGACAATGCACCTTCAGTATGTCCAAGTATTGCTAGCGGAGACTTCCCGTTAAGCACTGTTCTCGGTAACTTGAAAAAGGTAACGTTTTGATTGTTTTATTGTACACGCTGTCACGTTTCCCATTAATTTCATTATTTACATCGACCTTAACTCAATACATTTATTGGCACTGCTACCTACCTATAATGTCTTTAGTTAAAGAGACCACCATAGAAAAAATTGCATGTCCATAAAATTAGCTCAATTGGGTCAATTGTAGATGGTGGTGATGACTGGGGTGATCAAGCTAAGTAAAACTACAATTGCTTATCAAATATTACTGCCCAAGTTTTAAAGTTGGTAACTGGTAACATTAAAGGGGTAATATGACTAATCTTGTCATAAAGCGGGGAGTGTAATGTAGTACAAATATAGAATGATGCAGTAGAATATTCGATAAAAAAATTTGAGGCTCATTTGATAGGCGGCAACATTTGAAGAGAAATGCAGCGATAAAATTACTAAACTACAAGAGAGTGAAGGCGAATTGAAAGACGCGATACAGAATTTAGAGGAAAAGGAGAAAGAGGGAGTAAAAAAGATGAAAGAGGCAGATTGCATGTGGGCATGTATGGAAGACTCGTACAAGAAGAAATTATCAGAATCAGCCGAAAGGCAGAAAACATTACAAAAAGAGGTAAACTCTAGATGATATTACATCTTATACCTTTCGATTTTAGTTATCATTAGTATTACCATCAAAGCCATCTATATTTTCATGTACTAAATTATAAATCTGTTTGTAAAGAAACTGAATTATTTAATGTCCTCTATTTATATAGATATATCTGAATAGAATGGCACAAAGCTGTATCCATCGATCCCCAAAGAGATTTTGGTTCTGGTGAAAGCAAATATCATGAATACCTGCATATTCTAAGATCTGTTTTCGCGGATAAGTACCATTCTACAACCCGCACTTGGCCTGCGTAATAGATAATTAGTCAAGTCTTTTTTTTACACAACCAAGCTACGAGTCGTGCGGGATGTTTCCCTGATGGTAAGCGATACGCCTGCCCATAACAACGTGGCGGTAGTAAGGAGGGTATACACAGCACCACAGGATGTTAAGTCTCGTTACGCCATTAATTTCACTAGCTACAACTCCCTTCAATCCGTAACGCAGTAATGTTTGCACACCCACTGTTTGGCGGCAGAAATGAGAGGAGCTATGGTGGTACCTAATTACACGGTATCCGGTTACAGAGACCTACCACTAGTAGGAGCCTGTGGTTTTCTTAAGAGAGAAGGCCCTGCGCCCTAGCAATGGGAACTAGTTACTGAAATAATAGTTTTTTTTTGTATTTTGCAAAAAACATAGCTAACGCTAAAGACAGTATTTCCATTGAAACATGAAACAATTTACCACCAGTTAATAAGTTACGAATGTTTTGAAAAAGATTATATGTAATAATAATGTAATTTAACTTAGTTTTTTTTTCTAACTAATTCCTCCAGCCTTCGGTAGGTCAGGGCGTTTTTGTATAGTTTCGTTTACCACCAGTTCTTAATTTGTGGTTCTCATTCTTTTCTTTCTTACTGTCTTATCTTCCATACTCGGCTCTTCTTACAAACTTTGTTTCTACTATCGTACTACATAACATTGCCGAATATCCTTAGTTTTTTGTTGCCTGAAAAGACTCCTGAAATTCATGAAACATTGTATTCCTTCATTTTATTCTTACTTATATTCACTTTGCTTAATTCAGTTTCTTACATTTACATTTAATTTACTTATCTATAGCTAATTCTAATATCACAATTTTTGTTATTACTTTCTAACTTGTCTTATTATAATTTATTACTTTAGCTATAGCAACTTTGCATAATTTCAGTAATTTAACTTTGTTGTAATAGAGTTTATATTATTGTAATGTAGTATAAAGAAATTAAAGAAAAACGTACGTTTTAGTTAAAAAACACAGAGGCGTGTGAGAAAAAATGGCGTAAAAATATGAAAGATCTTGAAACCGCCCTTGATAAAGTCGACAAAGCACGATCAGAAATTAGAGAAAAGATATGTCAGAAGACTAACGACATAAAATGCATTGAGATGGAGATAAAAGATTTTAATAAGAGATTAGAAAATAATAAAAAGGAGATTGAAGCTGCGAAGAAATCTCAATCAACAAAGCAATACGCTTCGGAAGTAAGTTGTCAGTGTTTGTTTATACAATAATTTTGTATTCAAAATTTCTGTAAAGTGATGCCTTGCTTCGATGGAGCTGACGTAAGTTGTCGATCGATGTAGTTTTCTTGCATTTGTGGAAGCACAACGGGACAACGGGCACAATACATATATATATATGTGTGTATTTATATATATAAACTTAGGAAATAAAAGGGCCTTAGCATCCCCGTTGTGCTATATATATATATATATATTCCTAACTTAGTGAAATTGCAGTGGGGAAACGGCGAGCTTCTTAGAACATTGCCCTAATGCATTATGGGGTCTCCTCTGGTGGTGGTCTCACATAGAAGATTTATTTCGAAGATATTTCTGACATGAAAATCATGTTTATACTGTATTGTTTACTTTAAAAAGTTGTAATAATATTGTAATCACTTCTTATAAAAATTTAAATTTCTGTTCTCTTTTACATTCTTCAGAAAAAAATATCCGGTTACAAAGAAGAATTAAAATCGTTAGAGCAGGCGGCCGCAGACGAAGAGAAGAAGAAAAGAGAAAAGGAAGCGGAAGGAACAAAATACATTAAGCAAGCTCGGGAAGATTTACAACAGATATGCGGAATTTTACTGAAAAAGAAATTACAGAATGAGGATTTGAAAGCGGAGGTCTAGTAACTTATAGAGAAATCATCATCATTATCAACCCGTGGCAGTCCACTGCTGGAAATAGTCCTTTCTCAAGGAACGCCTCAACTCATTATTAGGCTATATTTATTATTTATAAATTAAATGTATGACTGCGAAACTTTAAGCTCATGTCTATGAGCTCAAAGTTTCGCAAAGATATTGTATAACATATAGTAAGGCTACTATTATATTAGCTTTTATACATATAATTTGGATTATAATTCGGATTCATCACCATCACTTGTGGTGTCCACTGTTGATTTTCAATCCAATTTCAATCGATATTGAAAATATATTCCGATTAATATAATAATATTTTAAAAATATAAAGTCCTCATCTAACTAATAGTAGTAAATTAAATGATTGGAAGATAGATATAGAAGGTTATTTTGAAAACGTTCTATTTCACAATTTGTTTTAGAAAGAGGCTTTGGCAAAGGAAATCGATATTTTATTACAAGCACGAGATAAGTGTAAAGACAAATGCGATATGAAGCAAAAATCATTAGAGAAGGAAATTCAGAACATTAATAAAGAGATACAGAATCAAAAATCGAAATGCGGAAGATGTAATCAGTGTACTGATACAGCGGAAATTCAGGGACTATGCGCTGACTGCCCTAAATGCACGGAGGAGAGACGTTGCGCAGTTGAAGAAGATCACTGTTGTGTAGATCATACAATGGATTGCGTTTGTATGAGTATCAAAAAGAAATTTCTAGACAATGTGTTTGAGAACATGTATATGGTACTAGAAAGACAGATCAAGAAAGGTGCCGGAAAAGGAGTGGCAGATCAGATCTTGGAATGTTTAGAGAGAAGTAGGAATGGTAAACTAGATGACAGGTCAAGAAAAGCGTTACAGGAATTTATATTGACGAGTGTGAAAAAGCATTTGAATTTAACTATCGTGGGTGGCGCAGTGAAGACCAGGTGTGAAGTAAGGATCTATTACTTTTAATTTGCAAATTACGATGATTCTTTCTTAACTTCTAATTTTTTGCTTGCCTATTCTTGATCAGCAAACCTTAAGGCGCATGCAATATTCGTCAAGCACACTAACAACGAGTTTTCATATAAAACAGTATCCTCTTTATATAGAATCAAATAACATTAGTTCTCTATACCTTCTATGTATAAATCATTTTAACCAGGCTACTTTATGAGACCTAAGAGGAAGCAACCAAAACGATAATATTGAAAATCTATTTGTAGATGGATGCAGATACGTACAAGCAGTTAATGATCTGTTTGCAACAGGTGCAGGTAGCGAAGCCTCAGAAAGTGGATAGAGGCACATTATCTAAAAAGGTCAAAAACTTTGTTGATTTTTAATTTTATAATTTGATCTATATTTTATTGTTGCAACATTTCGGAACTTTAACACGTGTGTCCGTGTATGTGTCTCTCTGTGTGTATTTTGTAGCTTTGAACCTATTTACAACTAGTTATGACAGAGTACTTTCATGATCTAATGAAGTTTATATTAAATGTTTACAGGACCCTTGCCAACGTTGGGGCGGTACAAGTGAATGTAATTGTCCAAAAGGTCCACAAGGTTGTATATGCATGAAGAAATCCCCACCTCCCCCGCATCAGTCTGGTCCATGCCCACCGGACGACGAAGATGACGTAAATTTTAAAAAAAATTTTTGATAAAAAAAAATCCTTTGTGTTTAATATTTAACTTGTTATTATCGGATTAATTAGTGTTAGGGTTTTTCAAATTTGTCTGGCGCTTGCTGTCATAAAATCATTGCGGTGTTTCAGCTGTGAACATATGAGAGCATGATCCACAGGTCACATTATCACTTAACTTGATACTATGTAAAATAAGTCAATTGTGAATAACAAAAAAATAATATATTAAAATCATCCAACGCCCGTCAATTCATTAGCATATTAGTTGCTCTAGTGACGCAGAGAAAATAAGCTATATACTTTATTGCCATTCTCATCATCCTCATCATAACTTAAAGATCTTTCCCGTAGTTATTTTGATGTTCTTTACTTCTAAGGATATATTTTTATTTTCAGTCAAATTTAAGAACATGTCCGTATAGAGAAAAAACAATATGTGGCCCGGACTGCGGAAAAGAATCTGAGAAAATTAACACGATGATGAATGATTTGGCGAAATCTAGATGTGACTCTTGCCAGGGTTCCACCTGTCAGTTCTTGAAGAACATGAGAACAGCGGCGTGTGTTGTCGACCGCGGGCACTCTAAGATGATAAACATAAAACAGGTACTTTTTTAGACAACAAAGTACCGAGACGCAACTGCCCGCAATGTGTTTGGCGGATTGTTGATAAAATTTTTGCTTTGATGATAATTAAAACTATGTTTCTACGGAAGCACTAAAAATAGTGCTAAGCTTATACATGCTTTATAGTATAGGTAGAGTATTTCGACATCGTAATTTCGAAATTCGAAATCGATATGTTCCTAGTATAACTTTTGTGAACAAGTGATATCCATCAAACTACATTTGGTCAGTGTTGTGGATAAATAACCAGATGATACTTTTCTTGTAAGAGAAGACGCTGAATCACAGCTGTAAATTTTTTATTTTTTATTATCTTCACATTAAATAAAATTTAGTATTGTTTTGATTTTATTTAAGTTCACATCGCGTTAATTACCTTAGCAACATTTTTTTCCTGTGTTCCAGGCTCAATGTGATTGTTCTCCAACTCCAGACTGTTCAAAACACAGTGCAAGTACGTAAATATTTCTTAGTATACTTTAGACTTTAGTGTGGGAGTACAAAACGTCAGTTTGTTTATTAATGGAAATTATTGTAATTACTTTAGGCAGCCGCCCGCGGAAGCTTCTTATTGATGAAGTAATGGGAGAATGTAAAGATGGGGCAGTTGAGACAATGAGTTCGATTATTAGTTCCGATTCCTCTCTAACAACACTGTAGTTGCCAACTTTACTCACCATGCATGATGTCTCCAAGGTTATGGACTGAAATTTCCTAAGTTGTTTATTTCAATTTCTACCAATTAAAATTTGTTGTAAATTACAGCAGTTTTATTTTTTTAACCCTGTCACACATACTTCTGTAATCACCATCAACTTTAAGTAAATTAATTCGGGTTGTTGATTTTGGTATAAATTTTTCGAAAAAATAAAAATCTTCGTTTTCATTAATTGAATTTAAAAGATTATTTTGTACTCCCATAAAAAGTCTTTTAACTTGACTGAATAATTTGAATAGGTGATGTTTTTTTTTCGTAATATCTTAACAACTCAATTGCAGATGCAAAAAAATCAAAATCAATGACCCGACAAAACCTGCATACGCATCTACTTCTAACTAACGAGCACAACACTCAGACCAGCAGGAGCACTTTCAATTTGGATGATTATTGCACTAAGTTAGTAAAAACGGCGTCGGATGCTGTTATATTTAACTTTAACAAGAACTTTCTGAATCTAGTGGAGGAGAAAACGAAAGCTAAACCACATTTGCACCCGATTTTAAAAGTGACAAATTCGGGACATTTTCTGTTACAATTCACTTACGATAAAAACAACGTTGACATCAATAGAGTAATGACATTGGAAAATGTATTGCCGGGATGTTTGTTCTTTAAAGGAAACAGCAATGTTTCAAAAATATTACAACAAAATGATGATATTTCACCATGCGGTTCATTGCTTTCTCAATTTGACAAGATGAAACCAAATGCCGTGCTAAGAAAAATTCCACTAGGCATAGTTTTGATCATTGCCACAGAACCGTTGGAGTTAGTTGAAAAAAGGCTAATTGCTCTCTCCCCGGAAACCTATACAAAGATTAAAGTGATGCAAAACAAGGACCATTGGGTTGACTTTCCGGGAGTTTTAAAGTCAACACCGTCCCGCAACTATGTTCTTGCTGTGGATAAGGAATTCGAGAAATATTGTCAGGATACCGTGAAGTACCTCATTCATAACGATAGTACGGCCATATTGACGCTGAGAAAAACAGAATCAGGTAGTCAATTGGTACAATTCGGTTGTTGCAACATTGAACCGGAAACTGAAATCGCCATTTTAAAGAAAACATTTTCGGGAAATTTGAAGGTCCTGTCAAATGTTCCTCGCGACCTTTGTTTATTGAAAGATGTAACTTCAGATTGTGGGCAAGCTGCAAAATTAGCTAATTATTGCATCGATTTACTTCGCAAATTACAAAACGCTGAGCCGTATAACTATAAAGCAAAGACAAAAGTTTTTAATTCTCAATGCAGTAATGAATGCACGTTATTTAATAAAATGGACCATAGTACTGTGAAGAGAAATCGTGTTAATTATTCTCTTCCGAGAATCATATCACAAGAAAAGATAACTTCATTGCACGAGGAGTTTAAAACTGAGATTATAAATAAAATTAAAAACTTTTTGTTGGAACCTCCGATATCTTTGCCCGTTAGAGAAACAATTTCAGATAGTGTAATATTATTGTTAAGAAAAGATGGAGCTAAATTTCCCGTATCATGTATGAAGATAACAAGACCCGGTAACCCGAATACATCATTCGATCGAAACGATAAAGAAGATGGTTTTCTTTCCATAAACAAAGAAGATAAAGATCTAATAACACACTACGAACACCCCACAAGCAAATTGGCGGAGACGAGGGCAAGTTTACTGCTGAATAGTTGTACTTGTGGTTCATCCAGTAATGACATGGATGCAGAGTATCGTCTCCCAAAAGTAATTTGTTCGGGAACAAAGAATGCTTTAAAATATTCTTGTAAATCTGTTTCACTTCCATTTATTCGTAGCGACGATACGGTTGTCTCGGGGAAAGTATTGCGACATCTTGTTATCAAACCAGTGATGACGAAGCCCTGCCTGTGCAACGCGGAAAGAAATACAACAGTTATCGATAGCAGCGTTTCAGGAAACAGTAATGCACTAGATATCTGTAGACATAATGATTACAACAGGTACGAAGACAGAAAGCGCCAATGGGACTCGTTGAGTTACCTGCCACCGCAACTGCCACCATTCCTCGGAGATATTGTACATTTATATAATTAATTACCTTTTTTTTAGTAGATAAATTAAATAGTTTCATGTTTGATTTAGACTAGTATTTCGGATATGTGATCGTTTGTGGTCGTACGGTATTGTAATGAAATGTTTGTATTAAATTTTGGGATTAGTTTGTTTTTTTTTTTAATTCATCGTAAGTTTTTGCTCATATATAAACAAAAATCAAGAAGAGTTATAGTTTAATCTGTATTATTAGGACAATGGGTTCTTTACCATTTTATTATTTCTTATTTATTAATAGTATCTAACGAATTTACTAATAAATAAAATAATTTTAAACAATTAAAACTGCTACAATAAAGTATGTTAAACTTCAAATGTCAATGCGGCAGATTTAGAATGTGAGGATGTTGGCTAGAGCAGAGGAGGAGTAGCATGTTCGAAAAAACCCAACCACATATAAAACTACACGTGTGGTCCCGAAATTAATCTAGGGACCTGTGTCAGAAGATTAGTTGCTGCGCCGGAAGCAAATAAACCTCTGTATATTAGAATAGATCATCTCATTATTTTTAATTAGATATACAGTTTATACATTATTCTTCACTATTCTTAGGATGCTAGGGGTTCTGCACAATAATTCACGGGCCCCAAGCCAACCTCACTTGCTCGTGGTGCAACCTGTTAATCAACAAATGAGGCTCTGGCTCACATCAACCCGCATTGGGCTAGTATGGTGAGAAATGGCCCAAGTCTCCTCATATGAACCCCTGCAAACGACGGCAGTTCAGGACCGTTCTCTTTGAGGATCTTTGGGGGAGGCTTATGTACATCACTGAACGTCTATCAGCTGATGATGATGATGATGATTTTTGGGGCATTTGTTGGAGGATTATTGTTACTTCTTAAAGACTACTTTAAAAAATTAAATAGACTTGAAGATTCCAAAGTATGATTTGAATGTATCTAGATATTTTTCTATTTGTTAGCACAAATATTTGTTAATAAATTGTAAAGATTCAAATGTGTTTGTAACAATTCGGAATAATGTTTGGCTGGAAGTATAAGAGCATCCGAGGAATAAGGTCCTCATAAGAAGTCGCATGCATCAACAGTTCTTATTACTCGGTTCTAAGGGAGCGTACTATAAAGTTTAACAGCCGATCGATACCGGACGCCCTCTCATTTGTATTCGGGGTGTGATCTTCGGGAAATCAAGGAGTATGTGATTCGATTTCTATACACTGCCGGATATTTATGGAGCTGACGTTTAACAATGAATACGGCCATTAAAAATGTCAATTTTAAAATTCAGGATTTATTTAATATTAGACGTAAAATCCTATATTTTTTTCTATAATAATTTTTATTTAACCTTGCAAAATGAGACGAGACGATCTAGAAGATTGTAACCAGGTGTATCACTAGCGGTAATTACAATGACACTGCGCACTGTACTCCTTACATGGAGACATAAGATATCAAGTTTTGTTACATAAGTAATTTCAGCGCCTTTAAAACGGGAAAATAGTAAAGTATGCACACTACCGTATGAGGGTAGGAAAAGGATCTACGGTGGTACTTATGCCATAAATTATAAAAAAAAATTATGTTCAATAGAATCATGATTTTGTTCCTATGGATTGCGTTTAGATTTTTGCTGTCTCTTTCTATTACAGTTGCAAATAATAAAATTAATAACGTTAATGTGAAGTATACTTTGGTATATAGATATGATATATTTAAGAAAAATCATGAAAATAATTTTCAATTGGTACGTAATGCTTTGAGGCTGCTTTATATGAGATTACTTATGACTTGTTGACCATTTGGAATGTTTTACGTTATTTATTCATTTATATAATATATTTCTTTTACTATATACTGTAATATATTTATATAATATGTGAATATAATAGAAATACTTCATTAATACACACTGTTTAGATATACCTGTTTATAAGGTTAAAAAAAACAGTTTTTTAACATTAACTTTTTTCTTAGGAATTCATGAAGATGATTAAAGATTACATCAGCATCATTGTTATTAAATAATAAAAAAAAATAATATATTAAACTTTATAATATTTAAGGCACACCCACGAGAAGGGACTTAAAAGATATTAATATGGTTAATACTTTAAATTGTTTGATTAAGAGAATATTATTTTTTGTGTTTAGAGAAATGTTCGATACCCGAACACTCTGCTCAAATAAGATATTCAGTTCACTCAATCGGATACGTCAATCGAGTGTCACGAGGCGCTCTCCATACTAAACAGGTGCTCAACCAAACTTGCCGACTACACTGTCCCATCAAAACAACCCTATAATTTTCACACATCCTTCCTCCACATTACAATAAGAATAATCAAAGAATTCGAAATCAAGATGAAAAATATTTTGTAGAGGAAAACTCATTACTAAAACCAGTGAGAGTAAAGAGAATTCTGAAGGAGATGTTTACACTGATGATATATTTTATGAGTGTAGTAATTTAAGCAGATCTATCAGAAAGAAGCTCATTATCATACATTAATGCCTACCGGTAGAGAGTGGAACTGTAGTTGCTCATTGCCAAATTTCCTTTTGTCTAATACTTTGCTTGCCGTAATATATTGTATTTGTCTCAAATATTCCCACCACCTGCCGCCACCGGGATCCATTCCTGCTATTAACGTCTCCCCGACCCCAGTTTGGGGAAAAAGTTTTATAAACTCCGTTCTTAGTTGACCTCTATATGGCAGAAGCAATGTTCTTACCAATTTTTGAGTGTTTACATCTAACTGTTTCGGAGATCTCGTGATGAGTTAAAGAATCTGTGTATATCTTCTGTATTTAGATTAATAAAGTTTTAACTAATAATAATGCGTAAAAATCTATTTGAGAAAACCATTGATATATAAGTTAAGAGGTAATATCTTATTCATAGTATTTCATGACTTCTTTCATGATAAATAATTAATAGTAATCTTAGTTGTATTTTAATGCGTAAAGTTATTATTATTAGATTTGAACTCGGCGCTTTGTGATCCTTAGTTTAATACTCGCACCACTCCTATTGAAGAACAGGAGTCCTTTCCGCAATACCCTCGGTTAAAATAAAGCGAAATTGAATTCGCTCTATGTTCTATCTAACACTTGATGGGTTGTTGAAGAAATCAGTTTTTATACTCCGTAAAAAAAACATCAAAAGAAAGCGTTCAGGTGTCGTGAACAGAAAAAATATTCCGCGCGAAATCAAAGGAAAGCATCTTGAACCATACGCGGAGCTTTTCTTTGAACTCACCAATATAAAATGTTTTGCTAAATGAAATTTCTTAAACGTGTACTCGTCAAAATTTTTTTCTTTACAAAACGCTCTTCGACCTGAGTCTTATATGGTGTTAAGTGCCAATAAAGCTCGCTGGCCTAATGGTTAGAGCGTGCGGCCTTCAATCCGAAGGTCGCGGGTTCGAATCTCGGCATGTACCAATGACTTTAATATTTAAGTTATGTACATTTGTGAATTTTAGTAACAACAGCGAAATACAAATGGGGAAGAAAAAAAAAAATAAAATAAATAAAAAAAAAACGTCCCCAAAGATTCCCAAAAAGAGGGTTGATGTCAGGCAGGCGGCCGGTCGTAAAAAGTTTAGCCAAAACTATTTACAACATGTTCGGTAATGAAGAACATGTTGTGCCGACCCTACATAAAGTGGGACCAGGGCAGGAGAAAGAAGAGAGAAGTGGCAATAAAGCTACTGCTAGATTTAAGTCTTCTCTGACGGCTT
Source organism: Ornithoptera priamus (assembly GCA_029034505.1). Classification (NCBI taxonomy): domain Eukaryota; kingdom Metazoa; phylum Arthropoda; class Insecta; order Lepidoptera; family Papilionidae; genus Ornithoptera; species Ornithoptera priamus. Next base: position 1,428,497 of record JARDWD010000219.1, on the reverse strand, counting down.
CAACCAAGTGCGATACTTGTGACGTTTCGCCGTCGCTGTTAAGTTTTATTATTACCTTATTTTTTGTATAAAAATTATTAATTGTATTTAAAATCCTAAATTCATTGTGCGAGCTATATATACAAATATTCATTCATTCATTAGGTGCTCTCTTCGAACTGAAGTTTGGGGATCAGATTGGGAAAACCATTTTGATCCTCAGCTATTCCTTTTCAACTGATGACATTTAAACCCGGTCCGCTCCTACGAATATATGTACTCTTTTCTTTTTTACTCCATAGTAACTTAAATACTAAGTAGCATACTGCTTGAGAGTCGAGGCTTTTTTTATATCATTAAGCGACTAGACGAGCACGACATTCACTTTGTGGTAAGTGATAAGCATGCCCATAACAACGTGGCGCTAGTTAGAATGTTATATAGAGCATCACATTGCGCTCATCGTCTTGAGGCATAAGATGATGAGTCTCGTTACCCCAATAATTACACTGGCTACAGTGCCACCAGTACAATGTTTGCACACTACTGTTAAGCTGCAGAAATAAGTGCTGAGTACGTTCTCAGACGGTTATCGGCAACAGAGACCTACCACCGTTTTATTTCCACACACTATTATCATTGAAATACTCATCAACGGTATAGTACACTTTGCTAATAAAATTTTTAACTTTACTTCCTCTTGTATTGTGGCCACGATGATCGGATTTCGGATCCGTGTAAACTATGTGTTTAATAAAAATACATCCGGCTGAGTTTCGACTCACGTTCGCTAATCTTTGATTTATGGCGCCCGTACAGCTGAGCGAGACAAAATCGAATCTGTTTGACGCAGCAGTTTCCCCAAGTTTATTGAGCACGTAATACATATTTTTTTCTCATGTCTCCTCCAATTCCATACGGAGATTGTCGAAATTGTATTATGTATGTTTAACAGATGAAAAGAAAGAAGACATATCCTCGTGTAGGAGAGGACAACAAGCGCAAAGGAGAATAGGGAAAAGGTCCTTATTCTCCTTCATCTTGTAATCCATGTATATTTATAAATAACATTTAAAAAATTGTTTGAAAAACTTGTTGAAATTTTTTAATAAAAAAAAATAATTTAATGGTCTATGTATACTATTTTTTTTGACTATGTTAGATTTGATTTTAAAATCAGTTGATAATAGTTATTACATACGTCATTTACAATGGAGGTTTTCAATGAGGGATGAAAGTGGAAGCATGGAAAAGATCCTATTGTATCTACAGGAGTCTTCCATCCTGTGATCGCCATAGTGAAGTGAAGTAATTTTTTTAAAATTTCGTCTGTACGCAAAACATTTAACAAATTATATCTATCATGATCATCAGATCGTTCATAGAGAGATCACGGTTATATAATAAATACTCCTTATATTCTTTTTGTTGCAACCTCTGCACATATGGGTCTACCATAAAAAAATATTTATTAAGGATATACACGTATGGAGATATCCTTACACAAAAATCTCTTAAAAATGTTTTATAATACTAAATCATGTATATTTGTACATTTCGACCCAATCAAATACTGAATACATTGCGAAGGATTTGCGCCTGAAATGAGATACAGTGGAGAAAGAGATGTGTAAGAAATTGTGTGTTAATTTGTAGTTGTATTAGGAAAATGGTCTTGCAAATATCTCCAAATAAACAGTTCCGAGGAATCGGGTCACGTGCCTCTTCATTAGCTACAAGGCTACACTCGGAATATCAATCAGCAATGTCTCGCAGGCGGCTGTAAAATTTTACTATCCGTCCGGGGAATCGGAAAGCGCTTGTCCCATAGTTTTTATTTGCCGACGGAGGCCTCGAAGCTTTTATCTTATTACAGCACTGCTACCACCAGACACTTTAGTTTTGTCAACTCAGGCGTTTCCATTAGTGTAAGGACATCTTCCTTTAATTTAATGGAATCGTGCGGTTTCTTCAGAGACACAAATATTTGATTAGAATTGGTCATGGTTTAAACATAGTAGCTGTTGTTTTAGATTGACAAATTTAACACCAGCTATCGTCGTCATTATCAGCTTGAACACTTTCTATATTACTACTAGGCTAATGGGCTTTACCACCAGAGACCACATCACCATTGAACAACAGGCTGGGTCTTGGTTAATCGCTGACCACACAGATTTAAAAAAAATCTGCGGTTCTGTGCATCCAATTCCAATCAATACCTATTCGATGATATTTATTATGTTGATTATGATGATGATGATGTATATTGATTAGAAGGATTGTCAGCATCTGATGTAGTCCGCGAATGGGCAAACGTGAACAATTTAGATAGATCAGTATTTTTTTTTATATATTTTTCACATTCGGCGAGTAAATCCAGCGCCATTATGGGCAGCAATTGGCATATTAAAATATGCGCGTAACAAATTGGCTCGTCGTTGGCAATATCGTGTTCATGACTGTACCGGATGCCGCTAACGGCCCTTTGTTATTCCGATCAAAGCCAGGCAGGCTGTTGGTAGGCATATTGAAAACTAAACTGGCCAAAGATCTTATTTTGATTGCTTTTCAATTCTGTTACGGCTGCGAATTATCCCTGACTTTATATATATGAAACCATTTGTATCTTCATTTCCGCCTTATTTAGGTTTGTTGTGATTGTATTCATCAAAATTATATTAAACAGTTTATATAATATTTTAATTATGTTTTCTGGTTTAGAATTATTATAACCATTCAATAACGTCTCAAGTTGCAAAATTTTAGGTTATAGTTAATAATTTTAAGTAAAGAAAAAATTACTTCTTTTATGTTAACGGAAATTGTTCCAAATTATTAATTATTAAAAATTATACATGTTTTATATTAAAAATACATTTAAAACTCATACACATACTGTTTATGAGGATTTATACAATAGAAAGCTATTACAGCTTGAAGAAAATAGTAATTCAACTAAAAGCTTGCTTTTATAAAATCTACGAAAGATATATTCTTTTATACTCTAAACAACTTTTCATTGATCAAATTTTAGAGAAATTTTGCTTCATTTATGAAATAAACTAACTTTTTTTATATATTTTTTTATCTTAAATTCTACGAAACGTTTCAATTTACTATTAATAATACTCGTCTATAAAAGATGTAAGAAAGCAACAATATGTTAATTATTACTTGATTCACTTTCGTTGATTCTGATGATGTAAGCGCGTAAACGTTATAGCAACTCTTACAGCTTATCTGGACCTAAATCCACGGCCTGTTTTTTTTTTAAAGTATACTACGTGTAGTGTTGTTGTCCGACGGCGGATTTTCACATTGTGTGTCTGGATTATTGCTTTCTAGCGAACCTACTCGGTCGTCGAAGATGGGCTCGGGTCCGTTTTCTAACCACCTTCCCCTGTATCGAAAACTCTTGGCTTAATTAATTTTAAAACAATAAAAGGGTAGTAGAAAAATGCGCGGGAACTTTGGACAGTTCATGTTACGATTTCAAAGGAAACAAAATTCAATTCCGCCTTAAAAATTTTCAAAATTTCTGCGGTCATATTAAAAGTTTTTTAATATTTTCCTGGAACTCCGCATTTTGTTGCACTTTATTCGAATATCGTGCAAGAAATTTTGCAGTTTAACACTAAATAAAAACTTATGCAATGAAACCGGAAATGAAAGTTGTAAAAGGACTAAGTTATTATGAACTTTTACTACTACAAACGAGACTAAGAATGATGATACTTCATCTTATATTATGTACTTCTTCCCTACTAGTTGTAAACGTGGACTACTATCTGATTACTTTGTATTTAACAACGACGCGACGACCAGGACATTTACTCTATGATAAGTGGTACATGACCATCAAAATGTAGCGATAGTAGTTTACTCAGTACAACACTGGCATACAAAATCATTAGTCTGATGTCCGTAGGGTCTACAGATCTTTAGGGAAGGCCTATGCCTAGCAGTAGATATGATAATGACGATGACGATAAAAACGACAGTGACGACGAGTGACAATGACAGTAACGATGGTGGCGGCGATGACGACGAAGAAGACTGCGATCGTGACGGCGAAGAGAACCGTTGACGGCACAGTGAAAGCGACGATGACTATGTTGAATAAGTTCAATTTCATTACCCCCAAATTTCACTGCTGCGGGGAATCTTTGGTATCTACTTAGTGCAGACTATAACCAAGTTTTAATATCAACACGTCTGAAAGATGCTGTAGCAACTGAACCACTAAAAGTAAGAGTAATATGATGCCTTTTAATATGACCCTCTGCAAACGATAAAAGTACATAATAGGGATGATAACGTACGCGACGAGACGAGTGAGACATTCACCTGATCGCACGTGATAGGCCAGCCCATAACAACGTGGCAGCTAGTTATGAAGGCATACACTGAACCATATTGTGCTCAGCGCGTTGAGACAAAATATTAAATATTGATACGTCAGTAATTCCTCTAGCTACAGCGTCCTTCAAACCGGAACATATTACTGTACGCACACTACTGTTTAGCAGCAGAAATAGGAGCTACGTTTTACCAACTCATGTATGTTTTTTTTATAACTCAATCGCAAGCGATGTAAGCTTGGTGTATCTTAATATCCCCGGACGTATCTGTCGAACAAAATATGGCTACGTTGCGTATAAAATACTTAAGTAACAGTTGATGCTGTACCATCTGGATGTAGAAACAACATCCAATCCATTTCTTGCGCAAATAATCTCGCTGTATACGCTGAAATTTGTCGAAATTCAATATTTTATTACAACGTATTTTATGGTTTATCCGAAGGAAGTGAAGAAGCTTTCGTTTGTACAGCGTTCATTCTTTTTTTTTTGTACAATTTAATCATTGAATGGATTCGAAATGGTTTTTACTACAATGTATATGGATACATTGATAATACTGTAAATTATTATTTCAGTAGTTAGTGTTTCTTTAAATTTTTTTTAATAATCAAGTTACTATAAATGATATATATTGATCAAATCGATCTTTTCAAATCAATCACGTGATTATTATATATTGATATTTTCATTGTTTAGAAATAACTATTTTCTGTATTTGTTTTTTATTTCATAAATCATTGTATTTTTTAATTCGACAATTTCCGCAGTTGCGATACTTCGCTTTTCTGATCCATTTCGTGATCTAAAAACTATTTCTCTTCTCCGTTCTCTTCTTCATGTAAACTTTTAGGAATAAATTGAATTTGCATGGCGTCACTTGGTCAAGTCTTTGCTTCATGTAATCCTCTGTTCTTGAAGACTTGATGATAAAGTAACATTGGGGTTGAAGTTGGATCTTGAGAGGAGATTCTTATTATTCTTGCTATATAAAAAGACTATAAGGCGGTCGGTCTGTTATCACGTATCATAGCTGTTACTTCAGTGTTTCATATTTGAGTTTCTTCGTCTTAGCTTAAATCAATTTACTGAAGTTGAGTTTCTGTTATCAGATACTTTCTAGATAGATATATTAAACATTACTATCCAAAGATTAATGTTTTACTACTTTGAATGACGCTCTAATTAGCAATATTATTAGACCAGTTAAAATCTTAAACAAACATTTGTACTAGCGTCACAATATTATACTACAATAAGTTCGTTGTTTTGTGTATGATTAGAAAGTATATTACTGCTTATCAACAAGTACATAAAAAATCAGCTGTTTTTCGGTTATTTTGTCATATCTAAATATTACAAAGAATTCCCTTGAGTTACTCTAGCGAGTCTATCTGCAGCCATGGCTGTTCAGATTCTTGTAAGGCTTTTGACCAACTGTAAACTACTTCCAGTTGTCGAACATGATAATTAACAATTTATAAATAAGTATATAGATGCACTGTGCTGATCGTGAGAATCTAGAACAAATCGCTATATAAAGTTGCACTTAAAATTTTGCAAAAGGAATATTTTATACAGGCGTTTTGCCCACTCATCGTAACGCTACGTCCGCTGCTGGAGTTTTATGGGCCATTCCCGGCTTCCTAGTGGATGGGTAAACAAATTCACAATCAACCATAACCATTACATGTATCAAAAGTTAAAGTGGTATCTTCGCCGTACAATTGCTTCTGAATACCATTTCATATTAAACTTTAATACATTGACGTAAGGACTAATTTTCTTTATCAATGCTTAAGATCATAATTTTCAACAAGGTATATGAAGGCAATATTTTCCATTTCAAACGAACTTGATTTTAAGACATTGTTATTTAAATCGACGATTTATAATAGTTGGGAAGTTTAAACAAGAGTTAAAAGATATTTATTTGTTACTAGTCAAACAATATTCCACCTATCAAACCCCAAGACCATATAATAATTATAAAAATAAGACAGAAGAATGAAATAGGAGAAAAAGTAGAAGAGTTCCCAAGAGATCATTTTTTTATACATTTCAGGTCTATTTCAGATGGGCAAAACAAAGCGTGTGACGTAGAATGTTAGAAGAAAACAAGTGTGAAAGATGAGACAGAAAGAAAGTGGAGAATGAATTAGTATTAGAAATAAAAATAATGATGATAAATGAACTGTAAAGTAAAAGCTCTGACCTGCCATACGCATGGCCCAAATCCTTCCATATGAATCCCTACCCGATCGATGTGGAGATCTTTGGGGGAGGTCTGGATGTCTAGAAGTGGAAGTTTGTCGGCTGATAATGATGATGACGAACGGGACGTTCATCTGATGATAAGTGCTACGCTTACATATAGCAATGTCTAGCTAGTTATGATGGTATTGCACCACATTGCGCTCGTTGCCTGAGACATAGTCTTGAGTTTCGTTACTTCAGTAATTACACTAACTACAGCGCCATTCAAACAGAAATACAGTACTATTTACACACTACTATTTGTCGGCTGTAATAGGCGCTGGGGTGGTATCTACTTAGACTGTCTCCGGTAACTAAGTCCTACCATCAATAATTACTTCTTATCAGTCGGATTACGGCCATAGCTGGACATAGACCTCCCTCAAGAATCCTTATTGAAGGGAAATCAGGCCTTAGCTCTGTTGGCCAAGTGCGGCTTGGTAAGTAGTGAGAGCCTCGTCTGTTGTTTAGCAGGGTGCATCTCGTGCAGGTGACGTTGACTTGGGTTCCGTAGAACGCAGGGCGGAACCCATTACACCCTATTATTATATTAAAATAAACGAGATATGTGTTTGACGCATTTATATATGTAAGTGGAAGTTAGAATGATGAAAGTTTAATAAAGCGTGAGTGATTTATGAATAAGTAGCTCGTTGGCCTAATGGTTAGAGCGTGCGGTCTTCAATCCGAAGGTCGCGGGTTCAAATCTCGGCATGTACCAATGACTTTAATATTTAAGTTATGTACATTTGTGAATTTTAGTAACAACAGCGAAATACAAATGGGGAAGAAAAAAAAAAAAACAAAAAGTCCCCAAAGATTCCCAAAAATAGGGTTGATGCCAGGCAGGCGGCCGGTAGTAAAAAGTTTAGCCAAAACTATTTACAACATGTTCGGTAATGAAGAACATGTTGTGCCGACCCTACATAAAGTGGGACCAGGGCAGGAGAAAGAAGAAGAAGAGAGTGATTTATGAATAACTGTGTAGTTGGAATGCACTTTTGTTTCAATGGCGGATGCGTTGTTATTGTGAGAAACAAAAATTTTAACTTTTTTTTATTAAATATTGGAACAGTGCCAACGCGTTATCTGAGTGTGTTACAAAGACTAACTCTTCCCGCGTATATGGACAATTTACATGTAAACTGAGAAGCTTTAGAGAATACGTACAATGTTTATTTTTCACAGCGTATATATTTTTATACTATTACTAGCTGTTCCCCGCCCGCTTTTCTAGCCTTAATATAAAAATAGATCGCTAATGATTTTTTATTACAACCGTTACTATAGAAACCGCATATTTAATACCAAATTAAAATGCTTATAAGACTTAATTAGAAATAAAGATGAAGCATTTATGAAATAAAAATAAATAACCTATAACCAACAAATAACTCCACGTCGGCTGCTCGTGTTCCTATTTCGATACGTTCACTACTTTTCACGTGATTGGCGAACAGAAGAAACCCATTTTAATTATATATATATATATCATTGCATTATTTATTTGTTCTACGTCTTAATAGTTCCGGAACAAGCTATAACAACATTAGAGGGGATGAGGTTATGCTCTTTAGGGAGATATTTAATATTTAGGATTACCAGTAAATGCTTAATTAAATCGCTTTGTATCAATACAGAGGCATGATGATATTATACTATATAATAGAACTGTGATATTTTTAATATGAAACAAGAAACTAACACTTGGTCTGTCGTTGTTTCTTCCTTAAACCAATAATAAATTTATCGATCAATCGACCTCTCCTTCTTTTTTTACCACCTAATTAACTAGAACGTAGTTTCAATTCTACAGGGTGTAAACTTTATTTTCTTCATAAAAACAACAAAATTGCAAATTTTTATTTCTATATTGTAGTAGAAAATAAATCAATGTCACGAAATCGCTTACAGAATGTACGCTTTATCGCCGCAAGGAATCGTTAGTGGAATCAAATCTAATGTAGCGGGTAATTGAAAGTGTATAAGGGGAGAGGGAGCAGAGTGGTGAAAACTTTAAATAAACCGTTACATGAATATATACAGGGTGAAAGGTAATAGGTGTAAAAGATCTGAGAGGCTTAAGTATAGCTCGTATCCTATCTATCTGTGTATGGACTACGTCATCCAAAAACAATAGTTCTGGAGTAATTATTTTTTAAATATTTTTCAAAAATATCCAGATTTTCTAGGAAAAAATGCGATTATTATATTTCTTACTTATTTCTGCACAAATTTTAATGTATTATTACATGATTATAGCCTCTAAGTGATGATTATTAATTTAATTTAATAAAACAATAATTAAACAATAATTATTACATTAACATTTGTGTACAAATAAGTAAGAAATAAAATCATCGTATTTTTTCATAGAAAATCGAGAATTTTTTGAAAAATATATAAAAAATTAATTACTCCAGAACCATTGTTTTTGTATGGGGTATTCCATACACAGATAGATAGGATAAGAGCTATACTTTAGCCCCTCCAGATCTTTTACACCTATTACTTTTCACCTTTTATAGAATTATTGAAAAAAAATTCTATACATAAGATAACTGTGAATAAAGTGATCAATAACGACCTGTAAGTTTTCGCTTCGCCGATAAATTGTTTTTAGAGGGTGATATCCAATGGTGAGGAAAATTTAAAAATTCCTGAGTAATGGAAGATAAACTGTACCATTTCGTTCGTATTTTGCTTACTCTTATTGAAATATTTAAGTGTTCTTATCATTATCTTAAAAACGAATGGTTAGAATCTTTTAATATAATTTGATTGAAAGCTATGTATTATTTTCGTTCTTTTGAATGGTCTTTTTGTTCTATTGCCGCGGTAAAATATTGGTCCTGATTAAAATTTTGGGTCTTATGTTCAACGTAAAGCAAGATTAGATATTGTTCAATGTGCTAATAATATTCTCCTAGTAACTACTACTACTACTACTTTATATAATAAATTTATAGGAACTTTAACAAGTTAGTCATTTATATTTGTGTTTTGTCCATAATAAAGCAATGCGTCATAGAGTAGACGCGGTCGTCGTGGATTTCCTCTACGAGATCTGAAGGGGTGATTTCTAACTTTCTAGGGGTGAGGTGAAGAATTCCGAAGGGATCAGTTTCTCCGCTGACCATAAAGGGTTAAAAAGAAAGAGTGTTATTAAAGGAGAAAAAGCGGATGACTAATTTCCATGAGATTAAGATATTGTTATAAAAAAATAAAAACTAACTAAAATATCTACTAGCAATTCAGTTTGCTATAAACTCGTAGACTAAAAATAATTTCGTACCCTCTATATGTTTTAAATTAAAAATCACATCAACGAGAGTCCTGTAACAATACGAATGTCTTATTTTGTATGTTATGGGAGATGACAATTTTCTAATGATCGCCTTAAATGACTCCTAGAATAAATAGTTTGCTTCTATGTACTTTATTAACCAATATCACAATGTTAGTTCATGCTTAATATAATACTGCAACATTAAACTTATATAAAAATAAGTCTTCCAGACTTCTAGTGCTTTTATATACAAGTTTTCTCGCCATCGTAGATACATGTATGTAATAAAGTACTTTTTTCTTTAAAGTGGCGGCAGGGGCGGACTTATATTTGTTTATTATCCTCAACAGGTATGGAAGTCGTTCACTGAACTTTTTTATAGGCAATATTTTATATCAGGCGAGTCTCTCGAGCATTGAGAAAGTGAATACGAATCGTTTCTTTTCAAACGAGATTGCGTGAGAAGTTTTGAAATGTGTTGCCCAATGTTCAGTGAAAGTGTTTTAATAATTTTCTTATACAACAAAAATAAGACGCGAGCAGGAACATTATCTAAGTGTTGCTTAAGATATTTACACCACCTCTCCTATAGTTCATCAAATGATACGTCTGAATGTTTCAGTAATTTGACATCAAAGTCATTGAAAATGATACACAGAATCATTCTCACATAGCAGTTGCGTATCACTTACCATCAGGTGAATGTCCCGCTCGTCTCTTTGCTTAATGACATATTTTAATTTAAATTTTTAGCAGAAATACTTGTTGCTAATTGATAACAAATTATTTGCAGATAGAATCAGTATAAAGTAGCTATTCCCATAACTTTTTTTATTTTTTCTTTCAATCAATAGAAAAACAAACGATAATTTAAAAAATCTAGTTTAATTCGGTACAGTACGAAATTTTTTAAGAAAACCTTGATTAAAACATTATTTATTTACTGTTCGTCGTAAAAACTTCCGAAGCTGAACAAAATGTGTAAAATTTTATGTGTAATTCTAACAGTCGGGGTTTTATTTTGATGGATTTAGCAGTAAATTCCTGTCCTGCAATCAGGGAATTAGAAATTTCATTGGATTTTTACAACTGTCTACTGAATATATAATCAACTTTGAATTTATGTTACAGAATATAGCACAAGACACGTGTGTTTGTTCATATGATTTATATTATCACTAGCTGATCCCCGTCCGCTTTGCTTGCTGTAACATCACAGCAACTACCTTTGAAGAAAGAATTTTCTAAAATCCGTTTTAAGATGACCTGTACTCAGCATAAAGAATATGCCTACTAAATTTTAAGTCTCCAGGCGTTATGGTTCCAGAAATATCGTGATGAGTTACTATACAGGTGGAAATTCCTATATATATATATTTATATAACATGACTATTCCAACCTAATGATATCCCACTACTGAATATAGGCCGTTGCAATTGCAGGAATTGCTGTGCCTGGTCCACGGGTTGGTGTAAGCAATATGACAGTGCAGAGATTTATTTGGTACATTTAATAAAACGCTGTGTGTAAATGTTATAGTTCGTTCCTTATATAAGATAAAAGAGAAATACATTTGACTTGTAATTCAGGAATAAGATATAAAAAATGATTCATGAACGAAACAGCTTAGAAATAGTTGATTAAAAATTTCAATGGAGATATCTTTTAGTCGTGGGGACGGATCACAGATAATCAAAATAAATATAGTCTTAGGTAAATATTACTCCAGCAGCCCTTTAGTTGTTTGATGTAAAATATTTTTTTTGTATCATTTTTATTCAGAGTGACTTTCCGACCGACTCCACACTTACGTCCCCGGGGGTGAAAGCGGACTGAATAAAAAATGTCATCAATCATGTTTCGGAAATGGGATGCGAAATAAATTTTGACGTGGAAATTTTTACATCTTTCTATAACACACAAAAATATTTAGGTGTCCAAATATCAATATGTCTGTTAACTTCATAACACTGATATTATTATGCGAAACATTTTCCTTCTGTGTTATGCTTTATTATAATGTTGATTATGTGAAACATTAAAGAAGATACATTACAATACAAGATAAATTAAAATACTCTGTTTATACTGAATACTGAAGAATTACATAAACTCCCAGTGTAATAGAAACCTAATACATCTTTTTGTCAATTTTCCAACAAGTTAAAATCCTTATCAAAAGAAGGTAGAGAAAAAAAAAACATGAAGAATATGTAAGTAATATTAAAATTGATTTATTAACATTACTAGTATTGAATCTAACTAGCTGGGGAAATAGTGCGGAAAGCAAACCTAATTATTTAAAACATCCTAGGTGCTTTAAGTTATTTACGATTTTAACAAGGATTTAACATAATATTCATTTACATATTTAAAGTTATTATTTGTATCTAACATAATTCAACACACAAGGTTTTCATTTCACACAAGGTCATTTATTTGAATAACAACAATAAGGTAAGAAGTGCAAATGCTTATAAACTTGAGAACTAAGTTCTTATTCATTTGAAACATATTAGATATGTAAAAGGTAAGAGGCCACAATTCGGTTAGTTCAATAAAAACTTTAGCCTGATATCTCATTTTCTTCGGAATGTCATCTTGAACGATGAGTTTGTTTAAAATAGTTCTTATCTCATCTCTTACCGTTACTAATTTTTCGCAATTGTGTGATATGAAAACAATCGAAACCAATTCAGCAACGCTAAAAACACCGACCTTCAACAGCAACATTGAATTTTTATCGTCGGTTCTCGTTTTCATTAAGTTTAGAGAAGTCCAGAAAACCACCAAAATAAATACAAATGCGGAGATAATTGTCATAAACATCAGGTTATTGTATATGCCGTTAATCAATTTACACAGTTCCCCAACGTTGTCGTACGCGATTGCTAGATCTAGTATTTTATTACTTTTATGAGAAGAATGTTGAATAAAATGTACGTTACTATTAAATCGTGACTTTTTCGGAAACACTTTATAAAAGACATTAGACTGACTGTGATCGGTTATAAAATTAACAAAATATAACTTTATCAGCTGTAGCCTCTGCCTGAGTAAATATAGAATCTGACAGAACACAAGTATTTCGATTTTCCTTTCGAAATATATGAACATATATAGCACATCGATATGGAGTTTGAAGATAAAGTTTGTGGCGCCTATTGTTATGCAAAAAATTAGGAAAACAGTGATTAATTTAATGCACTCATTCCGAGAAGCCTTGTAGAAGCCATCGTTCATTGTTGTTTGGAGTGAAAAATCAATTTTTGCGAAATTTTCTATCACTTTAATATTGTCTTTGCCGTGCACCAAAATCACCATGATGTTTGTCAATGCGTAATGGAAAGAAATAAGAAGCCAGGGAACTCCGTAGATTATATTCACGGCGTGCAAGTTTTCCCTTGACATGTGCGCCACCTGCGGCTCGAGGCAGAAGACGTAGGCACTTGTAATCCAGAAGGTAGATATAACGACACTAAGTATTTTCATCCGTAGATCAATTGGTACCAATGGTCTCCCGTTTATCCGATATCTGAATATCCCGTAGAAGTATTCAATGATCAGCAAAGGTTTTAAACTGTTCGCTATGATATTAGCGATATGTGTTATAGCTGCTGTTTTAAATTTCATTTTTACGTAGTTCACCACCACGCGCTATTAACGGAATAGGACGCGTGACACCTTCGCGGGTACGTCATTACTTATACTAATTCCGTTAATGGTTATTCTTATAAATTTCTAATCATATATACATATATCAATATTCTTTATTACTACTCTACATATGTATCGTCATGATGATAATAACAAACTGAAAATTTACTCTATATTTCTTTTAGAACAGAGTGTTTCATTTTAAAACCTTAGTATATAAAATGTTCCCTGATGTAATGCATAAGCGGTTCCAGAGAGGATAGGAGAGAAAACGGAAGGGGGTTTTAGTCCGTAGGCTACTGAGCAAAGCTCAGTAGAGTCGGGCATACCAAAAGGCCCAGGCCCATAGCTATCCATAAAGATTTCCCCCTGCCGACGAAAAAAAAAAAAAGTATATAAAGTGTAGGTAAGTCATGTTTGTTCAATTTTAAAACAGATTAGGTTTCTTATGGATCTTCCTCTTTTATTAAATTGTAAGATAAGAGCAACTTCAGTTAGTGACATGGATTAAAGGTCATGCCCAAATACATAAATATTTACCAACATTTTTAAACATATTTGTCATCTCATGCTATGTTAGTAAGATACATGGGCATCTCGCCATTGTTTACTTCGTTGTTTCTAATATCAGTATGACATTTATAACAACGGACGGAAAAAAAATCAAACGTAAGTTAAAGCGTTCTTGAGATTTTCCTATGGACCTCTTACAACACATCTATTGTACAGTGGCGGCGTATATCCTAATTCAGGGGAACGACAAGGGATATCAGAATTATGCTGGTTCTAATCCATATCTTCAACAGTTCATAAATTATGGAAAGATATTGAAAGTACACCAAGACGAGACTTAGCTTAAAGATCTATATAAATCTTTATTATTATCTTTTTACATGATGATTAAAAGTTTTAATAGAAGTATCTTTTAGTTCGATGAACAGATTACAAATGATTAAAATAAATATAATCGGAAGGAAATGTTTCTCCACCAGCCCTTTAGTTGTTTGATGTAAAATGTTTTTTTGCTTCAATTTTATTCAGAGGGAAAAACTTACGTCCCCAGGGTGAAAGCAGACTAAATAAAAAATATCATCAATTATGTTTCGGAAATGGGATGCGAAATAAATTTTGATACGGAAATTTTTACACTGTCTTTATTAAATATTACAGGAAAAATGTACAGGTACAATAATCAATATTTCCATTAAATTTGTGATTTTTTTTTATTTGTGTCATATTGTTCAATATTACAATGATGAGCGTGTGGAGTATTAAAGAGTATGAATTAAAAAATTTTGTCTCTACCGAATACTAGAGAACTATTTTTACAAACGCTACAATATTATAAACACCCCGTGTAGAGAAAAAACAAAAAAAATTGCATAAAAGTTAAATTGATTTATTAATATTACTAAGATTGAATCTAACTAACCGAGGAAAGAGTGCGGACACCAAATCTGTTTAGCAAAGGTACAATTGCATTTGAAAAATTGAATTAAAAAAATTTTTAGTTTTCACTCTTAAAGTTATTATTTGCTTGTAATGTAATTAAGCACACAAGGCTTTCTTTTCACATAATGTGATTGATTTGAATAACAACAATAAGGTAAGAAGTGCAAATGCTGATAAACTTGAGAACTAACTTCTTATTCATTTGAAACATATTAGATACGTAAAAGGTAAGAGGCCACAGTTCGGTTAACTCAATGAATACTTTAACGTGATATCTCATTTTCTTCGGAATGTCATCATAAACGATGAGTTTGTTTAAAATAGTTCTTATCTCATCTCTTACCGTAAGCAACTTTTCGCAATGGTAAGATATGACAACAATCCAAAACAATTCAGCAGCGCTCCAAATACCAGCCGTTAACCAAAATATATATGTTACATCGGTGCCCTCCATTTTAATAAAGTTTAAAGAAAGCCAGAAAATTTGCAAAATATATACAAATGCAGAGATAATTGTAATAAACAGCAGGTTATTGTATATGCCGTTAATCAATTTGCACAGTTCCCCAACGTTGTCGTACGCGATTGCTAGATCAAGTATTTTATTACTTTTGTGAGAAGAATGTTGAATAAAATTTGTGTTACTATTAAATCGTGACTTTTTCGGAAACACTTTACAAAAGATATTAGTTGACTGATTGTGATCGGTTATAAACTTAATAAAATATAACTTTATCAGCTGTAGCCTCTGTCTGACTAAATATAGAATCTGACAGAATACAATTATTTCGATTTTCTTTCCGAAATATAGGACCATGTATAACAAATCTGCTGCATTGACCTTGTGTTCGATTAAAAAGCGAAACATGGTTATTGTCAAGCAAAATGACATATATATAGCAAAAAATTTAATGCACTCATTCCGAGAAGCCTTGTAAAAGCCATCGTTCATTGTTGTTTGGAGTGAAAAATCAATTTTTGCGAACTTTTCCATCACTTTAATATTGTCTTTGCCGTGCACCAAAATTACCATGATGTTTCTAAATACGTTAGGTAAACAAAAAATTACCCAAAACGGGGTGCATGCAACTATTCTTTCCATTATTGACGTATGTTTGATGTTTTGTACAAAGCTAAAGACGTAGACACTTGATAGCCATAACAAAGTTATAACGGCACTGAGTATTTTCATCCGTAGACCGATTGGTACCAATGGTCTACCGTATATCCGATATCTGAATATCCCATAAACGTATTCGATGATCAGCAAAGGTTTTATACTGTTTACTATTGTGTCGCCGATATGTGTTATAACTGTTGTTTTGAATTTCATTTTCACGTAATTCACCACCACACGCTTATAAATGGAGCACGACGTGTGACACCTCAGCGCATGTTACTTATACTAATTCTGGTGATGGTTAATCAAATATATTTCTAATCTCATCAACAAATATCAATTCCCTTTATTACTTCATGCTGTATCGTTACAATGATAACAAATTGAAATTGTATGCAATTGGCTTTTTTAAAATTAAATTTTATTATAATATGAAATGTAGGTACATCGTGTTTGTTTAAACTTATTTATTAACGGTGAATTTTAACACAATTATCAGGATAACAGTAAGTTCAATCAAAGGTATGACCTTGAAAGACATGCCAAAATGCTTAAATGCAAACCTACACAATAAAACATATTTTCACCCCTTATTGCCTTTCTGAATTGTATGGTGTTTCCAATTGTTAATATTATAGTCTTGTTTTAAAATGGCATAAACTTTCTCATCTCAGTGCGATCCGTTCATAATAATGGACGGAGTAAAAAATAAGTTCTTAATGATTTTGAAGACATTTTCAATACGTCTATTGCACAGTGGCGATGGTCATTTTAATTCGGGGAAGTACAAGGGATATAAGGAATATGCTTTTTCCAATTGTGACCTTCAACAGTTCATAATTCAGAGAAAAGTACAAAAAGTAGTCCAAGAGGGAACAGACTATAGCTTAAAGATCTAAATAAGATTTTATTGTTATAATTTTAAAAGTTGATTAAAAACCTTAATAGTTCATCTTTTAGTTGAATGAGCAAACCTCAAATGGTGAAAATTAAAGGTAGTCTTAAGGAATGCTACTCCATCAGTCCTTTAGATGTTTGATATAAATAATTTTTTGCTCCATTTTTATTCAGAGTGACTTTCCGATCGACTCCCACTCTTATGTCTCCGGCGTGAAAGCAGACTGAATTAAACATGTCATCAATCATGTTTTGGAAATGAGATTCGAAGTAAATTTTGACACAGAAATTATTACAATTCCTTTTTATAAATGTTACACAAAAATATTCAAGTATCCAAATAAAAGTTCCTGTACGTTTTGATCGCAGGTTTTATCCTTTACAATATTATCATCAGGAATGTAAAGTATAACAGTGTCAAGTGTGTTTAATAAAGGTGGATCATAGAAGATGAATTGATTTAAAAAGCTTCTTCATATTACGTACAGATGATGTTTATAAAGTATCAATGTTAATTAAACTATATAAACGTTAATAAAGGAAATGGAGAAAAGATGCGTAGTAATTGAAGAAAAAATAAATTACTTACAATATATTCGTAGAGATAAAAGATGCAGAAGGATAATTATCGATAGATAATCTACTTAAATGATGCAAACATGACATAGTGTCTTGGCTATGTAATTAATGACGTTTAGGGCTTATTCAAAAATATACCTTGTGCTGAAGGGTTACCGATTTATTAAGACTCAATTAAAACAATTTGATAAAATATATTGCACTCAGCAAACGATACCGTGTTTTAGACTACTTCTAGCGCCATCTAGTGGACTTACGCGAACATTTATTAAACTAAGCACGATTGTATTTGAAAATAAAAATTGACTCATTGTGTAGTTTTTAGAAATAAAGTACTGTTTTTTTATGTAACTAAAGTGACAAGTAAACATGCGGCTCGCTCGATGATGAGTTTTCTTGCAGCCTGTAAACGCCAGTACTTCAGTATTGCTTTAGAGTTTCAACACATGCCAGCTATGGACCGATTATATCAGGAAGTCACTGAATGATTTCCGTGTCCAGTATAAAAACATATTTAGACACCTGTCCTGAAAGAGACGGAGAGTATCCTTTCCTATATAACGTCCCTAATTAATAAGTTATTTGTATTGCACTAATTATTTACTAGTCTATGATATTATTTATCTTTCTTTCAAACAACTTCTTCAAAAAGTTTTTTTAATGCTATTTCATCTAAATATTATTTTGCCAGTTATTATCTTGTACAAGAATTGATTCTTGTAATACGAAAAATTTCTCTAGTTCTGGTTTCACATGATTTTCTTTTATTCAACAAAGCACACATTGTGCTCGTCGCCTTGAGATACTAGATTTTAGGTATCGTTAACTTCAGCCCTGTAGTCTCAGGCTAGCGCGAATAGGACTAAGGTAAGACCTGCCTGTCGTAGAAGGCGACTAAAAGGGTCTAAGAGTTTCTCGGGTCTTGAGGGTGGGGGCCCATAATGCTCAACAAGCGAACCTGCGTGGGACACCGTATGGTTCAACGATGGTGCCTAAGAGGGCTAGGCTGCTCCTCAGAGACGTGCTAACATAAAGTATAGAGGGCATCGGCATACAAAAAAAGGTCTCGCTAACTTAGTAATTTAACTAATTACAACGCCCTTTAAAGCAAAACACAGCAATTTTCCATAGTATTGATTGGCCACAGAAATAGGCGCTGCGGTGGTACCGACCTAGACGGTCTCCGGCAACAGAGACCTAACACCAGTAAGTACTATGATAATTGTTTATGTACCTGTAGTTTTATATGAAAAAAATAAATAGTTATGAAATTATAGGTAACGTTAGTTACGTTTAAACACGCAGTCTATTTTTAACTGTAATATCAATTTTCTTTATTACTTCATGCCGTATCGTTGTATGTAACTAATCAAAAATTTATTTTATACATTTTCATATTTTTTTAATGGAAAACTTACCTTTTGTAATCTTGTAATAATTAAGTTAAATTTATTAAGTTCAGCCCAGTAGTCTCAGGTTACTAAGAATAGGATTAAGATAAGCCTTCCCTGTTGTAGAAGGTGAAAAAAATGTTTTTGGGTTCGTAGGCTTTGAAGGTGGAGGTTTTAATTGCTTAGTAAGAGAGCACGGGGTGGACGACAAAGACGAGATGATCTCGCCCATATCGTAGCACAACGAGAGTGCTAATAAGGGTTATTGCACTCCCTGAGACTTGATTGAGGCGCAGTGCAGGGAGGCACCAGTGCTTTTCGTAGGAGTCCCAGAGTCCTACGTAACGATCTGATGATGACCGCTGTTGGGTTTTAGTAGGTAAAAATCCTACATTTAGTCTTACCCCTTGAAATATATATTTTAGAAGATTACGCTTCCGTTGGAAAAGAAAACAGGTTACTTGTATATACCTCAAGAGCTTGCTCAAATACACATCTAAATATTTAACACTATTATATATCACTTACCTAGTATTTTATATTATACATTTCCTTCTCCACATTGTTAGGACAAGACGTTCTTCTTGAACTGCATAATGATCCTTATAAAGTATTCTATTTATAGGTTATATGTCCTGTTTTCTGACGATGCGATTTTTTTATGAAATATATAAATAAATTGATCAATAGTTTTAGATGTAGATGGATCTAATTAATTAAAGTGCGCCTGAAAAGAAAGATAAAAATTAGCTATTAAGATTAAATCGATGTTGCCGTCAATACAAAGTAATATATAATGTCCTTCCATTTGATAAATAAGTCATTTATTAAAAGGATATGAAGCAATCGCTGATATTACGTAGCGTTGTGTGGCATCGATCAATTGTTCATTTTCCTAATGGATATTTGTTCATAGTTATTTGTCTTCGTATAATAAGGCTTTATGTGGTTATACTTATATGGAAAGGTTTATTACTGTTCATTAAGAAAAGTAACACATATAAATATCCATAAAAATACATCTCTGTCAGATATTTCTTGTTGATCAATACGAGCGATACGTTTATCTGATAAGTGATACGCTTGTCCATAGCAATGACGCTAGTTAGAACGGTATATACTGCACCGCATTGTGCTCGTCGCCTTGAGACGTCAGATATTGAGTCTACTTATCCAGTAACACTAGCTACAGCGCCCTTCAAACCGGATGATAGTATTGTATGTACACTACTGTTTGGCGGTAGAAATAGGAATTGCCGGTACCTACCTAGACGGTCTTTGATAACAGAGATACTTACTGATGGTAGGTTTTTGTTGCCGGAGATCGTCTGGTTGGGTACCACCGCATCTCCTATTTCTACCGTCAAAGAGTAGTGTGCAAACTTTACTATGTTTCAGCTTGAAGGGCACTGTAGCTAATGTAATTACTGGGGTAACATACACTGCTGGACTCACCCAAAGATCGCCACAAATAGTCGACAATGCATCCGGTACCTCTGGGCACTAGGTGCGGTTGAATGTAGGAGCCATTTCCCTCCACGCTGGCCCAATGCGGGTTGGCGGGAACCAGAGCCTCTTAGCCTCTTTATTGATTAGCAGGGTGCACTACGAGCAGGTGACGTTGGCTTGGGTCCCGTGAGTTGTTGTGCGAGACCTCTTACACCCCCGTTGGTTTCTCATCAAAAATAAATACGAGTCCATTGTATCAAGGGTAATGAACTTATTTCTGTCTCCGTTCAATGTGCCTTTGACTTCTTGTTTCATTTGTTAGAGTCAGCGACCTGGAAATTCAAAGATATGAATGTAACAATTCTTTCATTTTTAAACTGAAAAAACATTAAACGTAATAAAAAAAAAATTAAAACGAGTTAAGGATTTTATATTCAATTCAAAAATTTTAATTTATTTTGTGATCTGAATACAATAACTTTATTGAATGAAACTTATTTGATTTTACTTTAACACTAAGTAAAAATAATATAAAAGCAGAAACCCTAGAGGAAGGGGTATGTCATCATCATCATCAGCAGCCTATAGACGTCTACTGCTGGACATAGGCCTCCTCCAAAGATCTTCACATCGATCAGTCCCGCGCTGCTCGTATCCAGTGGGTTCCCGCGATTCTCACTAGATCGTCGGTCCACCTTGTGGGAGCCTCCCCCCAACACCACGTTTACTGGTACGCTGGGCCGTTGGTTCTTCGAGCAATGTGCCCTGCCCACTGCCACTTGAGTCTAGCAATCTTTTGGGCTATATCGGTGACCTTTGCCCTTCTACGGATCTCCACATCCCTGATTTGCGCAGAGGGGTATATACTATAAGCTTATTTATTTTCAAAATATCTAATACAATGTAACAAGTTTTTTTTTATATTATAATGTATTTTTCAGAGAACAATCAGTTTTAAGTTACAATGGAATTTTACTTTTAAGTATAACAAAGAAATATTTCCACCACAGCGGCTACAAATGGTTTGAAAGGGTTATTGAACATGAGTCGCCTCTTTCGTACTTAAGTTTCGTGACTTGTGAATAATGAATTTCTTGTGTATTGTTAAAAAAAGAATCCAATGAACAATTTCTGTAAAACTATATATATATTTAATTTTGTATTAGATAAGTATGTATTTGTATTGACCAAAACATCCCTAAACAGTGGATCCATGACAACATGAAAGATTTTAATGTCATATATTCAATAATAATAAATATGCTCATCAGCTCATGATGAAGATTAATAAATAAACCATGTCTTCTTAATATATCTCTCTAAATATTAAATATCATTCCTCACAAAGATCTATCCACTTTCTAACCTTAATTAAGTTTAAGGCAAGACCTAAGATACTGAAATTTATTACAGAAAAAATACTTTTGATGATGATATTATTTGGATAATACAAGCAGACATTAATTTTGTTCTTGTTTTTGTATAAATGTTGAAACTTATTTTTGTAGAGGAACAAGTTTAAAGTATAAAGCTTTGCTAAGTTAACTCCATCAGTAAAACTTCTAGTGGAGTTAGTGACAACATGTGCAATTTACGGCGGTCTACTACTTACTTCTAAACGAGATTACTTTGGTCGACAAATTCGATACTTACATACGTATTATGTGGTATGTGACTCGTTTTTTTTTGTTATAAAGTGACGAGCCGGGCAAGATGTTCACCTGGTAAGTGACTGCTTGCCCATAACAATGTAGTACTTGTTAGGGTGATGGACACTCGTGTACATTATGCTCGCCATCAAGATCAATTATAAAGATGTCTTATATAACCTGAGATGAGAGTGGTTGGAAAGCACAAAAATTCATCAGCATCATTGCCAAACTAATATATAAAATAGAAAAAATCTAGCCATATAATAAATTATGCAAAACTCAAAGAGCTAAACGAAGAGGAGCTTCAAGAAAGGTGTGACAAGTTTTCTCCAATACGGAGGTAGAAGAAATGTTCATAAACAGATAAATTCAATTTCGATGCTACACTATAAAAAAAACTATCTACTTGGGCTCAGTAATTGATAAATTAAAAGCAATTAATATATAATGTTCGCTTTTGTCAAACCTACCATAGATAAATGGTGTCAGGAGATACATAGGAGTTATCCAGATGTAATGACTAATCATGAGATCTCTGAAATTATTGGACGTAAATACAAAAAGTTTGGTAGAGATATTACTTCTGCCGTTTATAGATCAGTTAAGAATAGATTTTAAAAAAAAATTCCCTAAAGAGAGATGGGGAGGGGGGAGTTATTAAAGCCAGCAAAGCGGGTAGGGAACAGCTAGTACTAAATATTTAATGAAATATCAACACGGCGCAAGTATATGTACGTACTGTTGAAATCTATGATATTGAGTTATCTAAAGACAACATCGAATATGTTAATGCTTCTAAATATTCTTCCATTTCATCATCATCATCATCAGCCTTTATTCATTCACTGCTGGACTCCTATTTCTTTAACAATTGCAAATGCGGCCCTTTATTTTTCTATCATGACAATAATCGATTTTGAATAACGTGAAGTTATTGTTATCTATCTGTGAATAACATATGTTACCACTTGTGATAACTGTTTGGCAGGAGTCCAAGGGAAACCCAATTTTTTCCCTGGCAAGCAAAAATGCCAACGTCATTTGCCAACGTAATATGAATACGGTCCTGCACTACGGCACAGGCAACGCTCCAGGAATTACATAACGCATTTAAAACGTACTCTCCGTCCGTTATTTGAAAATTTTTAACTGTTCAAAAATAAAACAAGCACACGCCCAGCAGTGGGAGGCCAACTTATAAAAATTGGGACATAAATAGCTGATATTGCTGACATTGGCGTGTAAGAAGTGGAAATGATCGGGCCGCGTTTCTCGAAGATCGAACGGCCAATGTGTTGACTGATCAAATGCGCAGAAACCGTAACCAGCCGAAATTCGACAACTTGGTAGTAATCAAGGAATCGTTAGATGCAAATGACTTGAGGTCTATTTTATTTATTTATTTATTTATCCTTTAGTAGAGGTCTATATAGCGCAGCAAATGAATTGTGGATGCCTGCTTTTTTCTATTTTATTCGGTAAACCGATTATCATTATTGTTTCAAAATATTAAATAAGTATTGTTAAATATTAATTTTAAATATCCAGTGCTATGTACAACAGTATGACAATATTCATCATCATCATCATTCGTCATCTTGTAATGTGTTCCACAAAGCACGGTCGAACTGAGATGGGCAGCGTTCGGGAAACTTCGCCAGGTCTTTTCGTCCAAAAATCTCTCAGTGCCTGAACAGATCAATGTTCGAACACTGTATGTTGCCACATGACTACGGCTCCAAAACTTGGTCGCTAACTATGGGCCTCATAACAAAGCTAGAAGTGACACAACAGGCGATGGAGAGAGTCATACTTGGCAACATTAAGTAAATAATTTGTGGTGCCCTGCAGCACAGAAACGCGTTTCCGCAGTTGTGCAGTTTAGATTAATTTTGTTAATACCACACCTAGTTTTTATTTAGTTGGTACAATTTTCATTTATTTATATGGTCAAAATCAGGCAAGTTTCTATTTATTAAAAACAATAATAACTAAGAGCCGATCCGCAGGAGAACTAAGGTTACCGATATCTTCTTTTTTTGTTTTACGTGGGGGAAATGCCTTAGCGTACCTGCTCTCGCGGGGGCAAAGATAACTTAAGTCGGACTTGCACCGACTAAAACCCCCACGAAGTTCTACCTGCGTCGCTACGGTGTGGCCACGGGAAAATTTTCGCACACCTCCAGCTCCATTTTGGGATGAGGAAACCTCACCTCTTTCCACCTCTGTAAGGGCAGGCCGGAATATGCAGTGCACCCTCCGCTCGGCCTCTTATTATTACATGGGCAACGGATACCCCCGAATTAGTTACCCAGAGGCCATGGGAACCAAGAGAGAAAACTCTCTCGGTTCCATGTGTCGGATCTGGTCTAGGGCTCCACCGCCAACCGTTGTGCGGCCGCGGAGGATAGAAAGAGCGACGAAACGCATAGCAACAATCCTCTCCCTCCTCTACTCCACTACGACTGCGGGCTTATCACTTACCATCAGGTGAAGATCCGACTGATGATGTCGCTTAATTGATCAAAATAAAAGATGGTCTCCGGTAACAGGGACCAACTATCAGTATGTTGCTACTTTTTATAAGTAACTCATGACGCATTGCGTAATTATGAAGAGTACGCCTTCATCCAGTCGGACGTTTGTCTGAAAAAATTACAATTGATATAACCGCAAACTATATTTAAGTTACACGGACGACTTACGTTCAAGAGTTGGGTATAATGGTCTAACTTGTCAGATTTAGTGGCGGCTTCATCCTTTCTTGAACTGATTAAAAGTTACTCCGCTCTGGCAAGTTATCAACTAACTCATTTTTCGTCGGTGTTTTCGAAGAAATATTGGTATTACTATACTTACATATTTACAAATAGCTGAGATATAGGAGATAAGTATGCGAACCACTATATCTTCAAATCTTTTCTATTTGTTATAATAATTAGAAAAAAAAGAATCCAACATGAATTATTGTTTAATATTTTCTTGTACATGAAATATTCCAAATAAAGATCATGTACGAAAAGAAATAAATTGCTCTTAGTGAAAACCTATTCCAGAAAAACTGGCGGTAGTTCTCTGTTCGATCGTCTAGTAGGTAACCACCACAACTCCTTTTTCCGCCGCCATAGAGTAATGTACAAACTATACTGTGTGCCAGTTTTAAAGGTATTTTGGTTAGTGAAATTACTGTGGTAACGAGATTTAACATCTTATGTGTCAAAACAATGAGTATAATAGCGTCACATTGTGATAGGCAGTCAAATTACTTAACATCAGGCGAAAGTCCCGGTCATCTTCGTAGATGAAAAAAAAGTAAATGTAAAAAGTAAAACACTACAATTTTCTCTTTTAGTTTTATCACAGATTTAAAAATATTCATATTAAAATAATGTTTCTTTTTATTATTGAGAGTGAATTAAACCATGTGTGGCTAAGTAATCAAAGTTTTATTTGAATTATTATAAATTCAACAACAAAACCTATATACAATATAACGCTCTTAACAAAAAAAAACTTACCTGTAATCAAAGAAATGACATTTAACGTTCATTATTCAGTGTCAATCTTTTCTTCAATATTTCTAACACGTAAACACAATAATAATTTACATATTTTATCCTTTATACCTTTCAGACAACGACTGCTCTGCTTTACCGACGTAGCAGATTGCATTGGTTATACCGCCATCTGTCGACCAAGTCATAGTAATTCAAATTAAAAAAATGTTTTATAATAACTAATTCTGTATATTAATATTTTATGAGTAACAAATACAGGATATTTTTATATTAAAATATGTAATAAATCCTTTTTTATTCAACAAAGCCATGAAACGGGCAGTACGTTTACTTGGCGATAAGTGATATACCTACTCATAACAACGTGGCGCTAGTTAGGATGGTATACACAGAAGCTCAATGCGCTTGTCTTGACACATGATGCTGATAAGACTGAGGTAAGACTTGGGTAAGCCCAAGTAATTTAACCAACTACACCGCCCTTCAAACCGGAAGCTGCATTGCCCTTCAATGCTGCGGTGGTACCTGTCTTCACAGTCTCCGGCAACAGAAACCTTCCACCAGTGAACTGCACTCGAAGAGAATGCCCTTTAGCAGTAAGTTCGCCATTTTGTATATATTTTTTTTTGCGCGAATAATGTTTGAATTGAATTTATATAAATTAATATGCGTTTTCTTCAATAATGGTCTCGCATTAAATAACTTGGATGCAACGGCGTCGAGAGAACATCTCCGATACCATGATTCATTCCTCGGCGACGGTGATTGATTGTATTCGCGTTCAACGTGAAAGATTTTAAATTGTTGCGGATGTTGCTCGGAGTTTGTTTAAAAGGAAATATTTTAAGCGTTACTACTGATATTACCGTAAATACATTTAAGTTTTTTTTTTAAAGAATCGGCGAGATGAACTGATAGTAGTTTTTACCTTACTCTAGTTAGGATGATGTACACTGCACATCATTCTGGTCTCCATCTTGATAACAAAAATGTATATATTTATCAGGATTAACTAATATGATATTCTTATCTTATCAAAAGGGGTGCACAGCAACTCACGGGACCCAAGCCAACGTTATCGGTGCGTGGTGCACCCTGCTAATTAACAAACGAGACTGCGGCTCCCACGAACCCGCATTCGGCCAGCGTAGTGAGAAATGACCCAAATCCCCCCATATGAGCACCTACAACCGACGGCCCCTGGTTTGTAGTAGTACAGGAAGCAACGCTGACTGTAAGGGAAGTCGCTGGATGCGGGCAGGGCAGTACAGATGGGTATGGAGATCTTTGGGGGAGGCCTATTTTCAGCAGTGGAAGTCTATTGGTTGATGATTACTTGATTGATTATCTTATCAGCTTGATAGGCTAGCTGAATAGGATAGCTGGGCATAGGCCTCCTTCAAGGATTCTCCTTGAGGAGGAATTGGGCCTAAGCCGAGGCGGCGTGCGCTTTGGCGGGTTCTCTACTGTGGGACTTGGAGGTGGGATTCCTCGCTCCAATTTATAATCACCGTACGGCATCCGCCCCCGGAACGAGCGGCCCGTACCTTGAGAATGGAAAACGTGTAGGTTCCATGCTCGGTAGCTGCTGTTACAGAGCTAGAAAGAACGACCGGCATATCCTAGAGCAAGTAACAGAACTGTTGAGACTATGTGTCCAATCTTGGAAGAATTGACAAACAGGAGGCATAGGTGTCTGTCCTTCAGGTTGGTGCAGATAATTTCCGGACTTGGATGCTTTGGTAAGTACCTGTGCCTAATAGCAAATAGAGAGCCGATAACAGAGTGCCACCATTGTAGCCACAATTAGGATACCGCACAGCATACACTAGAAGAGTGCCCAGCGTGGAATATTCAGCGTCGGAAACTTACCGTTGTAGTGGGCACGATCTGTCACTGCCAGCTTTAGTTAAAGCTATGGTTGGCAGAAAAAGGTTGTGGAGCGGAAGTATTAACTTTTGCGAACAGGTGATGTCCTAAAAGGAAGCTGCAGAAAGGGAGAGGGAGAGGACTACACGTATTCCTATTCGTATACAGAGAACCAACCGGACGTCGTAGGAGCCCGAACAGATTTCCTACTTTTCCTACGTGGCGGACGGGCTCAGTAACCGTGGCTTGGTCAACCACGGTCAAGATAAGAGGTACCCAACACCAATTCCGATGCAAGGAGTCGGGGAAGTTTTCTCTCTTGACTCCCATGGCCTCTGAATGACGGATTGGGGGATCCGTTGCTCAAATGTCTATAAGAGGCCGAGAGGAAGGCGCGCTATGTGTTCCGGCGTACCCTTACAGATGTGCAAAAGGGAGGATTGTCCTCCCGGGGGGAGCTGCGCGGCGCAGCCGGTGCTAGTGGAGTCGTACAGGTGTGCGAAAGCATTGCGTGCAAGTCCAACATAACCTGTTGTTGTCCCCGCGAAGGCAGGTATGTGAAGGCATTTCCCCCACGTTAAAAAAAGGCACTGTAAGATGTTGGGTGGAACCCTTACACCCCTTATGTTATATATTATTAGTTATTAAAAAATAATACATGTTTATTATGAAAAACATACCACAATTTCTTTGCACTCATGTGAGAAAAGCATTTTCGTGTACATAAACTTGTCAAGTAAGGGTTTCGCCAAAATTTAGGGTACCGTATGGAGTTTATAGCCGCCCCAACTTATTTTACAGTCTCTCGGTCGAGTATACGCGGTCAGTCTGACTCAGGGTTTCATTTTATTGACGACGAGTACGTACTGTGTATTTTATATTTCAAGTTTTTTACTTATTAACGTTAAAAAAAAACTTGTTAAGCTAGTGGTGTATTGGATTTCTACCCTTTACTTGCTTTAAAAAATAAATAAAAATAAAAAAAAAATAATAAAATAATAAAATAATAATAATATAATAAATATAAATAAAATTTTGTAAATATTGTATACTCCGTATATATACAGATTACGCCAAAGCAATTAACTTTATCCCGGCGGAGTTCAAAAAATTTTTTTCGCTGTTGTTTATTTTTTCGCTTATCTGTGTACGTTGTTAGGCATTAAACGTTTTAACGTGAAAAATATTGAGGGTGTTATTGTTATAAATGATGTTGTCGGTATTATTCGTAAAAAAAAACTTCAAACGTTTAAATAAACCCTTAATTTTAACGTCAACGAAATTATTTTTGCAGCGTACGCGCAAACTTGGCATTTTAACGTTGAACGGTTAAAATGATGATGGTAGGAAAAAATTCTGTAAAGGTTTGATTGACACCATACAAATAAGGTTTGTACTAGTGTTAATCAAACCACCAGAACCCACCAGAAACAAACCACTAGAGATTGTCTAAATAGGTACCGCCGCTAGCCCTGTAGTCTCGAGCTAGTAAGAATAGGACTAAGGTAAGCCCAGCCTGTCGTACAAGGCGACTAAAACGGTGTAGAAGTTTCGCGGCAAGGTTGGGGGCTCAACAAGCTGAGAATCTGCGTGGGACAGCGTATTGCTCAGCGATGGTGTCTAGGAGAGTTAAGCCCCTCCTCAGAGACGCGTCAACACAAAGTGTAGAGCAGCACCGGTGCGTTCTATAAGAGATCCCGGAGGCTCTCCGAATGCACGGATACAGACCACCGAGGAGGTTTTAGTGAGTAAGAATCTCACATAACCATGATTTCCTCCCAGAAGCAGGGTATCTTTCGAAGATTTCCTCTCGGGATATAAAGTAATATGGCTTATTTCTGCCGCCTAACAATAGTAGGCCAATTTCATTAACATCGTAAGAACCGGTTTAAAGGAAGCTGCAGCTGAAAGTACTAGATTATTGAGTCCTAACGTCCATCGGCTGATGATGATGACTCTAAACATGTTACGGCTCAAAGCGTTATTACTGTTATTTGTAAGGCGATATTGCTTATAATTTTTAATTTTTTTCTTCAATGTGGAACCATATTGTAGCAATTGATTTATTTAAAAATCGTGAAGCGGCAGAATATCGGTAAACAATTCTTATTTGGCGTTTAAACTTCAAGGGGATGAAGGCGACGCGTGACTGCGGCTACGGAGCGCTTCAAACGCAGATGTTGTCAGCGAAATTGCGCGGCTCCGACACTGAAACAACAAGCTCAATCTATTCCTTATGGAAATATCATACTGAAAATACCATATTACTGTTTACCATACTGTGCTCCTTACTTTGTAAAGATAAGCGGCGGAAGTTCATCTTAGTCCACAGTGATTTTCATCATTTAAAACTCTGTACATTTGAGGCTATGCTATCTGTATGTATGTAATTTTTGGGGGGTGGGAGGCTATGTCCAGGAGTATGTGATGACGATGATGATGATGATTCGAAATATTAATAAAATAAATAACCGCAATGAAATCGTTATTTGTGTTAGAACAATGTGAAATTATTGTTTCATTAGTTTGTAATCGTTTGCTTAGCTTTAACAATAAACAGCTGTAACTGTCCCCGCCGGAAGCGTTATTGTTAAGTATACCGGCTTGTTGGCAACTCGTTAACTCCCAAATTATGGTTTAATATAAGGACCACTGCTGTACCCTGTTTTATTAATTGTTATTCTTGTGACAACATTGTTACAAACTTAATTTAACCAAACACCTTTAGGATATCGTGTTAAGGAAATAATATACTTCCCTTTATGTTTCTTATCAACTTTTTTCATTACATTTTTGCATTGTGTTGTTTATATATATATATATAAGGGGTGTAAGGGGTCCCACATAACAACTCACGGGTCCCAAGCCAACCTCACCTAATCGTGGTGCACCCTGCTAATCAACAAATGAGACTTTGACTCCCTCCGACACGCATTGGACCAGTATGGTCGGAATTGGCCTAAGTCCCCAGGACCGATCGATATAAAGATTTTTGGGAGAGCCTATGTTCAGCAATGGACATCTACGGGCTGAAGATATCGTTTATATTTTACTCCCTTTCACAGTTCATATGTTGGATTAGAGTATATGACTTTTGGTGAGTAGATTAAGAGAGCCTTAGAGAAGACCATTGGATATTATTTTAATAGAATAAAGTAGCTACTATTCTTCTAATAGTTTTTTTAAATAGTTGAGTCATTACTAGACAACGAGTTGTCAATGTAAAATTCTCCATCATACATTGTTACCGTTACTTTTGCTAATATATAAGAAATTTATTATATTTATAAACGAAATAATCGCTGCCTTAATTTTAGATAGGCCAATCAAACCCTAATTGTAGTAATTTTTTTTTTTAATTAGAGATATTTTAAAAACTATCACTAAGCAGTTTATTGCGATTTGTTCTCCTTTAGCTTGAGATATTAGATTGTTAACGTTATACTTTGATGTTAATATGTGTAATAAAATAAATATTTAAATTACACGGATATTATATTAACTTAAATATTCTAGACTTCGGGTATTTTATAAAAGCGGCTTTTGGGCAGTGCCGTGATGCACCAGGATATTGCCAATTTTCTTTAGAGACAGATTGAAGGCGGTCGAACTTTATTCAGTTTAGTTCGAACGGTACATTGGGGACAAGTTTTCCTACAATTTGGCTTCACTGACTATAGGAATGTTTATCATATATATTATTTGCACTGCAGCAATTGAACTCCGTTATTCTGACTTCTCAGCTAAAGTCTTAATGCGGAGAGCATATCATCCTTACAAGCGTAGTGTGGACATGTTTTCCTCATTAAATTATAATAAGACTAAATTATAGATAGTTGCACAATATTATAAAATGCGAAATCTACCTTCTATCTCCTGCCCCTTTCCCAGCTATGTGGGGTCGGCACATTATGTGCTTCTCTTCTACAGTGTGGCGCAAAAGTAATCCTCCTATCAGAAAATGCTATAAATTTTTCCTTGATATAAAAAAATTAAAAGACCAAATAAAAATAATCTACAAGAAGAATCAAAGTTTTTCATTTTTTTTTTAAATTACCGCCAAAAGACATCGCAAGGTTACTTTTGCGCCACCCTGTATATTCCTCTATTAGCCTTCATATCTGAATTTACACTCATCATACACATGTCATCTTTCATACAATTCATCCACGCTTTTTTCGGTCTTCCTCTACCCTTATAACCAATATGCGAAACCTACCATACGAAAAAAAATCACTTTAGATGTTTTAAAACTAAAATAAATGTTTAAATGATCTAATCCATTATAAAATTTACTCGAATATTATTATAATATTCAGATCCGCATATTCTATAAATTTATCTCAATTATGATCATTATTTCAGCTTTCTGGACACTACTTTCGATTACAGACATCTGAAATTGAGATCAATTCTGTATTGTTCACTATTGGTGAGTGTTGCCTTTTGTTAACATTCACTTCTCCAGAAAAATTCACTCCATTTTTCCTGAATACAATTCCTCCAGGATCTTTCCGACACGCCGAGTAATGAATCTTCCACTTGCGGTGATTTACACTATCTTATCTATTTACGTAAATTGCCAGAAATAGTACTTAGAAAGTGCCCTTTATGATTTTGCTGCATATTGAGTTGTACCTTCAATAATTAAGCCGTTTTCTGTTACCAGCAGCTGGAGAAAGCCTAGTTAGAATAATGTTAAGGTAAAAGAAGTGCATATAAAGCAATAGCAAAAGGGTGTAGAAGGTAATGGGGAACCACTACATCTACTTCCTCAAACCGATCATTACAACTGAAAACACTAACGAAATGGCTATCAATAGGGATCGTCGACTTTCGAAAGAAGATGGCACTGTAAGAAGTAAAATATATAGGCGAAAAAAGATATTATATGTTATGTATGTTACCAACAACATACTTTCGGAATGCACGTTTCATTCTATCGAAAAAGATATTGCCAATTTCCTCACGGCCATAGCCAAGATAAAGCTGTTCCACGTTGTGTCTGTACGGGCCGATACCGACGGCCATAAACTCGTTCTGACCTCGCGTAAACTCAATACGCTCGCTGCGGGCTTGTAAAAAATAAAAAAAAAACATATACGTGTTACTACATCTATATCAACAAATAAAATTCTGTATCTGTTTGTCTAATAACAAAATTACAAGATTTTATCGCTACGCTGGCAACACTGTTTATCGTTCGTCTTCTAATCTTCATATATTAGTAGTTGCTAAATAAAATAGTAAAAAACCTGTTAAATAATATATATTAAAAAAAAGTATATTTAATCGGATATTATCGTGTATGTGATAATTCATATTTTCCTCCCTCAAAGTAAATTTTTCTTTATCTCATCACAATGTATTGATTTGTATTTAATATAAAGTATCTAAAACTATCAGATGTGGAGATCTTTGAGGGATTCCTATGAACAGCAATGGATGTCTATCGGCTGATGATGATGATCTCAAAATAAAATATATGCATTCGAGAACCTTCGGCTATTTAAGAAATTTTCATATCTTTTCATCATCATTATCAGCCTTTGTTTATTCACGGCTGGATATAGGCCTTCCCTGACGTTTTCCACCAAATACGATTCTCAGCTTCTCGCGTCCATTCACTTCATTACCTTTGCCTTTTCTTCTTTGTCTTTATTAAAAAGCACGACTATCGTTTTTAAATGAGTTTTGTTTAAACTTTGAAGTTAGTTTTAGCTCCGGTATAGAGTACTGGCAATGGTCCAACCCCTGATATAACCAATTTTTCGCTGGTGAGCAAAAATTCTCATTCCATTAAAACTTATGAGTTTAGTCCTGTAGGACAATAATGTTATATATTTTCTGGAATATATGTAAAGTAGATACCTCGACGGTATATATAGCTTTTACTTATTATTAATCGAATCAATTTCTCATCATCATCTTCAGCTGATAGACGAGCACTGTTGGACATAGCCCTCCCTCAAAACTCTCTATATCGATCAGTCCTGGCCTCTGTCACCGTCGGGCATTAGGGTTCGTTGTCTGTAGGGGTTCATATACGGGATTTGACCCATTAACCACCACGCTGGATCAATCCGGGTGGGGGAGCCGGAGCCTCTGTTGATTAACAGGGTGCACCACAAGCAGGTGAGGTTGGCTTGGGTTCCATGAATTGTTGTGCGGGACCCATTACACCTATATATATATCTATATATATATATATATATCTTACTATTCGTATATTATTAAGGAATATAAAATATATCTATGAGATAAATCTTATTTAAAATTTAATTTTTAACTTCAATTTTCTCCTCCCGTAGCTTATTTACAGTTCATTACCTGACTTCTAAGGGGGCTCGGAGAGACCTCCTACTTATTTATTTATTATCCAAACGCTTCGCTTGTGCAGTTAGTATTAAATATAATAAAAAAAAACACAATTTCAAGATATAAATTCTTTAAAATAATAAACACCCTTACATTTTTCTAAAAATAATATCTAATTTAAATGAACTAACGAAAATATCAGCCAATTTACGTCCCCACTATTGGGGCACTGGCTTACCCTCAATATGAAGACGATGGGCCACAGTCACCACGCCGGCCCAATGCGGATTGATGACTTCATACAGGCCTTACAATAAATTCTAATTCACGTGCAGGTTTCCTCGCGATGTTCTCCTTCACCGTCTGTATTCCGCTGTTGTTACTTAAGTTCACAAATGTACATAACTTAAATATTAAAGTCATCGGTACATGCCGAGGTTCGGCCGTCGTAAAGGTCATTTTCAAAAATTCACACCTTCAAGTGTTTTAAAACAACACAAAAGAGTAAAACCTATCTGTGGTATGGTGATGGTCTGTTGCCGGAGACCATCTCGGCAGCTACCACCGCAGCGTCTATTTCTACCGCCAAACAGTAGTGTGCAAATATTACTGCGTTCCAGTTCGAATGGCGATGTAGCTAGTGAAATTACTGGAGTAAAGATACTAAACATCACCATATATTACTCAAGCGTCACGTTGTTATGGGCAGGCGTATCACTTACCATCAGGTGAACGTCCCGCTCGTCTCATCCCTTCGTTAAATAAAAAAAAATCACGGATGAGAGGTTTATTAGACAGAAGCGACGTAAATTACAACCTTTTGGTCTTCTTAGTACTGATATAAGGTTTGAGGATATTGGTTTTCGTAAACATCAAAATATGGTAGCAGAGCATGGTTTTGATCCATGGACCGCTGGGTTACCAACCCAGTGCGCTCCCAACTGCGCCACTCTGCTGTTACTGAACTATACCGAAGACGTGAATGACATTAATCAAAAAGTTTTTATATATACCTCCATCTAGTTCCTCTTTCCTATCCTTTGCCTAGTTTCAAAATTAAGTTTTCTATTTCTGATCTAGATTTGTTATACGTTTTTTTTTAATTATCTCTAAAGAATTTTTCTTTTTAAAGTTTTTTAAACAATCTGTTATTTTTATGCGTCAAAATAACACTGAGTTTTTTTATTTATCTGTTATAATAGTAACATGATGTTTTTACGTTTCAATAAACATGTCGGTATATTTGTATATATATTTATCTTTATAACAAACAAGTAGTGTGAGGGTCGTACACAAAAACCCACAAGACCCAAGTCAACCTCACCTGCTCGTGGTACACCCTGCTAACCAACAAACGAGGCTCTGGCTCTCACCAATCCGCATTGAGCCAGCGTGGTGGGAAACGGCCCAAATCGCTCCATATGAACCCCTACAAATGATGGCCTCTAGTGATCGGCGGTACCGGAAGCCATGCTGACGTATGTGGAGATCATCGGGGTTGGCCTATGTCCACCAATGGACGTCTATCGGCTGATGATGATCACAAAAAAGTTATGCGACTACCCACTTAAATGTTTCCACTATATTCCTTAGTTCGATTCCAGGGTTGTCGACTCCAGTTTTAGTTGTAGTCTTATCGAACCGGCTAATTTAGTCTAATCCAGGTTAATAGCGCAAGTGTATAAAATAAAACCTATTCTTTGTGAGTACTATTTGTTAAATAAAGTTTTTATAGAGAGGGTAGTTATGACGAGGAAGTGGGGTATTTTACGGTTCTATAACCGGCATGATTTTCAACTGACTTCGTACGTAGTTCCGGAGCATTGAACTTGACACACGGAATTCATTGGTTTCCATTCGCACCCTGACGTTGTAGAGTAGGCTGTGAATATTTTTCGAATTCGCCTAGTCAGCTACTACCCTCACATTGTAAACTTACCACCGTAACAGCATTATCGTGTCCTGATTATGATGGGAGAGTATAACCAGAGAATTCTGAATAAGCGCGCCTCATCATCAATGGCTCCTTGGTCTTACCACGTGAAGCGACGTCATATGAAGCAAGTTATAACTAAGTATATACATTTGCCAATTTTTATGAAAATATTTCCATTTCCTTTCCATCATTTATATAGTTGTATATATCCTCATAAGCTTTCTCCAAAGATTTCCACATCGATCAAGTAGAGATTCATATAAGGGAATTTGGACCATTTCCCACCATGCTGGCCCAATGCGGGTTGGTTGGAGCCAGAGCAGGTGAGGCTGCCTTTGATCTCATTTTGTGCAAGTACCTTTACACTCCTCCCCCAGTTATATATATTTATTGTGCTTAACTTTCTACCCAACTGAGTTATATTGAACGTTAAATATTCCGCTTTAAGGCCTTTATCCTCCATTACCCCTGAGATAAAGGTACATCTCTGTAATCCGAAGATCCAGCATCTAAGTCAGTGAATGTATGCTAATCTGGAATGATTATACTTGATCCGTTAATAATTTACATGACCATTATTTAACTCCAAATTATATTAAAAGTTTTTTTTTTTTTTTAAACCAATCTTAGTGTCTCAAGATACAAGAGTAGAAAGGATGTGACTTTTTATATAAATAGTATGTTGGCTGTAATATAGAATTAGACTTAAAATTTGCCTGAAATATTCCATTAAAGCAACCACAGCCGCAAATGACTTCTACAGTAACCGTTACTATAGCAACCGCATAAATGATACGACAAGAAAATGTTTATAAAAGTTATAAATAAAACGATGAAGGATCTATGAAATTCCAAAAATAAATAGCCTATAACCGTCTACATATAAGGGTGTAAGGGGTTCCGCACAACAACTCACGGAACCCAAGTCACCTGCTTATGGTGCACTCTGCTAATCAACAAACGAGGTCCTGGCTCCCACCGACCAACATTGGGCCAGCGTCGTGGGAAATGACCCAAATCCCCATACATGAATCCTTACATACAACAACCCCTAGTGACCAGTAGTACCGGAGTCCATGCTGACTGTATGTAGAGATTTTTAGGGGTGGCTTGTATCCAGCAGTGGACGTCTATCAGCTGATGATGATGACATAAACAAAATGTAATTACTTAGCATTAGTATAATGGACGTTATTATCGTATTTTAAATAACCCACTGAAGGGTGCATTCTGAAATTCTACATACAATTCAGTAAGCTCCTTCTTTCAGTAACTTTAAGTTCCACTACCCTACAAACTTCATACATAAAGTACATATAGTTAAAAATAACTTTTTCTTTAAAGTAAAATTAACCAAACAATAACTAGAGAAAATTCTAAATCATGCCCCCCTCTAACTTATTATGAAAAATCTAATATTTAAAAATTTGTTAATATCATTTAATTGTTGAGGACTTTGAGTGTAATTTTATTTTACTGAAAAATACATGTTTTTAAAAACAAAAATAATAAAGAAAAAGTTTTTTCCGGTACCGGGAATCGAACCCGAGCCTCCTGGGTGAGAGCCAGGTATCCTAGCCACTAGACCATACCGGATTATATTTGATAGTCAATTTTATGGTACAAATTGGTTATTTAAATATAATTTTTTTTATTTAATCACTGTAAGACTTTTCAGTACAAAACCATCTGTATCCTTGAGCCGACGTTCATAGCGATGCTTGTTATGAGAAATTTACTAGAGATCTGGTACATTTAGTTTTCAAAAATAAACCATGGAAATCAGATAATAATTGCTATTATTTAGATATTAAGGTTTTTTTTGTTTAATTTTCAAATAGCGGTCAACATTATCATCAGCCGATAGACGTATACAGCTGGACGTAGGCCTCCTCCAAAGATCTCCACATACAGTCAGCATGGCCTCCAGTACTGCTGGGTACTAGGGGCTGTCGTATGTAAGGTTCATACGAGGGGATTTGGACCATTTTCCACCACGCTGGCCCAATGCGGGTTGGCGGGACATAACAGCGGTATCCTAACATTATATAATAATGAGAAATACCCTTCGAATGTAGCTAATGTCTTTAAGTATCATTATAATATTATTTTTATCTACAATAAGCTGAATTTCATAACTGCTGTAAGAAGAGAAGAAAGATCGTTGAAATCTGCTTGTCAAGAATATTTAGGATCCCATGACGGTAAGCAATGGTGTTATGAGATATAGCAAGCGAATAACCGAGACACCAAGAACGAAGAGTTAAGTACTTAACCACTCCGCAATTGAAATAGTTAAATATATCATATAAATATTGATTACCACTAATGAATGAATGATAATTTTATTAATTACAAACAATATTTTTATTAATACAAAAAAAAAATTGCTTGGGGAACAGGTGTTTATGATAACGCCATCATCCAGTATTGTTAAGTCAGTGAATATTTGGGTTAATTCCAAAGTTAACGCTGAATAAATAGGGGTTACGCATGCTTAACAAATTTAACTTTCAGTTGCCTCGTGAAAGGCTTTTAAGTTTACTGTTAAACTATTATTACGCTTTTTTTACTAATTATTAAAATAAAAAAGTTAAATCGCGAATGAACTGAAGTCGTCTATACATCCGAAACGTTTTCAATGAATTATAGCAAACTATTTATATTCAATTCAACAACGCGTTAAAGTTATAACCCTTTTTTTTTTCGGTGGTTAAGAAGTTTAGCTGTGTTTGCAACATCCTTGAATCTGTTCCCTGATATGTTTTAAACCCATAATCTCATTATCGTGGTGTTACAAACTAAAACAAAAAAAGACAAACGTCCGGCATCTTCCAATCTCGGAGTATTATAAGAAACCTTGTGAAAATTCGATTCCGCTTTTTCGATTAGGTGATGAAAATGTGAGAGGACAAAAAAAAAACATATTCAGAAGCGAAAAATGCCTTCACTATTCCGCGAACTTAAAGGGGCGAGCGAAAATCCGATAAGAAAATATTGAATTGTACAGTCTCAGCACATCTTGAGATTTATTTGCTCAAGAAATGGATTGAATGTTGTTTCGACTTCCGATGGCCCAATATAAACTGGATATTTCCCCTTTTTTTTTTGAAACGAATTGTACATATTTCTTTTTGCCTCCGTGAAATTCTTATACGAACAGGAGATTTGAGAGGTCGAATGAAATATTTTTTTTTCGAGCATCCATAGTAAAGTATCTACGGCATTGCGATTTTTGATATGTAATAATAATGTGATGGATCATTGTAAAGATAAATCTCATGGACCGGCTCTCATATGATGACTGCTGGAATACAGTAATGATGTAATGGTAGAAGGTTTATAATATGAGGATAATGGTTAGCCAGATGGGTTAGCGAAAAAACTCTGCAAACGACAATACTCTACAACATCTGACTCCGGAGGCAGAGAACTTAGAACAGAGAGTTAAGTTGATAAGAAAGCCATAAAACAATCTTCGAATCAAGGTACTTTTAAAATAACCGAACCGATTCTTTTAACCACGTGAGTAAAGATAATGATGTAATTGTATAAAAAAAAAATTAATAACAAAATCCAAAAATTTAAAAAGTTTCAATATACTTCATTTATTGATGTCATCGCACCTGAGTATCTGGTCCACCGATTCAGTAGCACAGCCAGCGATGAAGAGGGCTATGCTTGGCAATTTTCTGAGGGAGAAAATCCAGAACGAAGAAATTCGACGGAGAACTAAACTTGTCGACGTAGTTCTCAAAATCTGCAAGCTGAAATGGCAGTGGGCCGGCCATGCTGTCGTGTCAGTAACGGCTGATGGGGGAGAAAAGTCTTAAAGTGGAAGCGACGTACAGGTCGCAGAAGTGTAGGACGTCCTCCCTCCAGACGGATCGACGACATCATCAGTGCGGCCGGAAGTTGGTGGATGCGAGAAGCGGAGGACCGCATTTGGTGGAAGACATTGGGGAAGGCCTATATCCAGCAGTGTAAAGACAATGGCTGATAATGATGTTGAATGATGATTGATGGTATAGAGTAAAAAGAAGATGCTATCATAGTTCAGTTTACAAAGTACGCGTTATATACGTCTCGAAAAGGTTTTAGTTTGATCTGCATTGAGCTCCTGGCAAGGAATACATTCAGAAAAATAATATTTTCCAAAAATTATTTAAATGGCATATCTGTTAGTTTATATAGGGTGTCCCGTGGCAGATTTAGGATTTAAAATTCAAATATTTTTCTAACGGTTGCGCGAGGGACCAGAGAGGGGTTACAGTTTCGCGCGGCATTTGTGCGGATTGGTCTGTCATGATGTCGCAGTGGACTGGTGTCTCTTTCTGTCAATGGAATAATTGGACTGTTTTTCTTTGAAAATTCTCGTGGAGCAACCGTAACTGTTGATGGTGATATCTATCGACGCATTTTTATACCGAAACTAAGAGAACATCCATCGAACAGCTCTCACACGTGGTTTCAACAAGATGGCGCCACGCCGCACACAGCAAGAGCAACCATGAGCCTCCTTCGCGAGATACACTCACAATACTCTTGAAAGATTCCGCGAGTGTGTACGTCGCGATGGATAATATTTGGACGGAGTGATCTTCAAAAACTAAAATCCGCATGTTTCATCTTACTTTTTATGACAAATATATATATTCAAAAAAAGTAACATCCTTTAATTTAATTAAGAAATTCTAAATCTGCTACGGGACACCCTATACTATGCTGGCATTAATGGGATTGACTTCCTCTTTAAGAAGAAGAGAGTTATATAAATATATACTACAAGCATATGCATGAGATCCAAGTAAAATATTTTTTTTCCTCCCTTCAATTCTTCAGCGTATTTATAATCAGTTCATTACCTCACTTGAAAGAGACCTTTGATCGACGTAAATTTTTTCAGGGCTTGAGGAGATGTCCGTTTATTTGCTCGTCGCTCCTGTTATCGTTAAGCCAATGTAGCGTGGTGCTGG
The DNA here is from genome assembly GCA_029034505.1 of Ornithoptera priamus. NCBI lineage: Eukaryota > Metazoa > Arthropoda > Insecta > Lepidoptera > Papilionidae > Ornithoptera > Ornithoptera priamus. The sequence continues at coordinate 1,387,794 of JARDWD010000219.1, read as the reverse complement.
ATGAAAAACGATGAAAATGAAGATAGGAAGATGTCAGTAGATTGTGAGCGTTTGCCTATTTATAGGATAGATACATGAGTACGCCATTAACTTGCCCCTCTGTAGTAATAACCTAAAGTATGCAATTAACTTGAAAATTTAATAAGTTGAGAATTAATAATGAGACTGAAATTACAGTAGCTAATTCTAGTGATAGAAGATATGAAAAAGATTATCAGAAAGGAGCGAAGTGGAGAAGGAAATTCATAAGACAGGACAAACGCTACCAAGAAGGAAAAGTTTCCTATCTTATTTTTGTTTACTTCTTAGTGGTCGAGTCGATCTCATTCTGCTAAACGTACCGTCATTTCGTTGCCATCATCATCATCAGCCAATAGAGATCCAAAGCTGGACATAGGCCTCTCCCAAAGGTCTGCACATAGAACGGTCCTGCACTGCCCGCATCCAGTAGCTTCCCACAACCTTTGTTTATATATGGAGGGATTTAAGCAATTTCCCACTACTCTGGCCCAATGCGGGTTGGTGAGAGCCAGAGTCTTTGATTGATAGATAAAGCTTTGTTGCTTAGCAGAGTGCACCACGAGCAGATGAGATTGGCTTGGATTCCGTAAGTTATTATGCGTCCATAATACTTCTGAAATCGTGCTTTATCGGCCTCAGAGGAAAAAAGAACGAAATCATGAGATATAGGTCTTTTTAGTTCTTAGTTACTCGACAGTAAACGATAACACCTGCCCGTACCTATAAGGTAGTAATAAGGAAGTGAGGTTTATGTCCAACAGTAGACGTTCATCGGTTGAGATGATGAAGACGATGGTCTTATTCATAGCTATATCAATATTGGTGCATAGACCAGAAAAAGAAAGGATAAGATTGAAATTTGTTGATTGATATTAAGATACAATTATTAGTTCTATTCCGTTTTTTGAACTAAAATTTCTTTCAGGTCGGTCTGAATTGGATTTTATGAAACGAAAAGTGTAACGACAAACTCACAAGCATGAATGGCTTAGCTTGTGGGAGATGAAATCCTTTTCTCTATAATTTCCCTATTCTTCGTCTCCTCTTGAAGCTACAGTGTCCCTTTTGTTCTTCCTACTTCAATTAATAAAAAAAACTCGATTAATCGCTCTCTCGTTCTCTCTCACTCTGTTTACTGCCACCATATTGTATTTATCTCATTCAACTTTTTATTAATTAGGGGTCGATACGAGCGGGACCTTCACCTGATGGTAAGCGATACGTAACAACATGGCGATAGTTAAGATAACATGCGCTGCACCATATTGCGCTCGTCGCCTGAGACATAACATGTTGAGTCTCGTTACCCTAGTAATTACACTAGCTACAGCACCCTTCAAACGGGACACAGTAATATTTGCACAGTACTGTTTGGCGGCAGAAATAGGCGCTGCGGTGGTAGCTACCTAGACGGTTTCCGGCAACAGAGACCTACCACCAGTGCTGCCATTCTCGTACAAATTAACTAATTCTGTGCCATGTGATCTAACACTCTTTTTTTTTAATTTTGTAGTTTTTGAAATATCTTTTTAACTGTGAAATTATGTATAAAATAAAATATATTTTTTATTTCTTTCTAATTTATACGGATTAAAGCTCCGCTTAAATCGGAATACTGTTAATGTATCCACACCACTCTAGAAATGTTAACGCCTTAAGTTTTGACGAAATGAGTTTGCGCATTTAAGTGATTCTACTGGATTCCGCTTAGTGTAACTTAGCACTTAATCAACACTTGCACAGCAAACTTTTTACTTCAATTTCATATCGCACTTGCTTTGAGATTCATTATTCATCATCATCATCAGCTGATAGACGTCCACTGCAAGACATAGACATTCTCCAAAGTCCTCCGCCTCGATCGGTCCCACGTTGCTCGCATCTAGTGGGTTCCTGCGACTCTCACCAGATCCTCGGTCCAGCTTGTGGGTGGCCTCCCAAGACTACGTCTACCGGTACTCGGGCGCCATTCGAGGACCTTACTGCCCCATCGGCCGTGGTCCTTCGAGCAATGTGCCCTGCCCACTGCCACTTAAGCGTAATAATCTTTTCGGCTATGTTCATAACCTTTGTTAAGTTATTAAAACTTCTATTAAATTACTTCAACAACTTAATTTTAATTACTTATCAAATAACTTATATTAAAACTTTCATCTATTAAAGTTTTTGAATTTCTGATAAAGACATGAAATTTCGATATTTCTATTAAACCTTTTCGATTATTTAACCTGTTTGTTATTTTATTTATTACTCAATTTTATATACTTTTTTCCTTAGTACATATAAGTTAAGTATTTTTAATTATATTTAAGGTTAAATAGTATTTTTAGTTAAATGTTTGTTTAAAATATACTAGTCAACATAAGAACTATCAACATCATCCGGTATGGTCTAGTGGCTAGGATACCTGGCTCTCACCCAGGAGGCTCGGGTTCGATTCCCGGTACCGGAAGAAATATACTTTATTGCCTCTAATTTTATTTTTCCTTCTAAAATTTCATTGTTTTTTTATTTTATTTCTTTCTTCATAGTGTAAGAAAAATAATTAATTTTTTTTTAAATTCGATACTTGTGCTTAAATTACGTGTATTGTTTAATTTTTTTCATTCAGAATTTTGCTTATCAACCTTTCTAAGGGTTTGCTTTGATGAAGAAAAGAAATCAGGTCAGATGTTAGATTAAGCAGAGGGTGAAACTCCTTTACAAATAACAAAAGAAAACGTGACAGAGATTATCTTTAAAAATATATATATATTTTAATCTAAAGTTTATCTCGTCACCACAATAATTTTACTAGCTATAACCACCTTCAAACCGGAAAATCGTAATGTTCGCCAACTATTGTTTAGCAGTAGAAATACTACCTGCCTGGAGGGGTGCAGTAACCAGTAAAAAAGTATTAGAATGATGTATACCTTTTAAACAATGTCCAACAGGCAAAAGTAAAGCGAGTTCCTTAATTAATAATTTAAAGTTAGCATAATTAATTAAAAAAATTACCAGCTAACAGAAAAAGCTCGAGCTGGTAACCAAGTTACTTGCGAATGACATGATAAATAACTCCGTTACGGAATTAAAAAGTTTTTAATTGGATAACATTCTGCAGCAGTAAGTTGGAACTGAAAACTTTCATTGTGAGCTTAAAGCTTAATAATTGTTTCTACTTTATTCATTGCAGTCAAGCTGTTGAGGTCCAAACTTCGAACCCAACATTTTTTTTTTAAAGAGACAAGAGAGACTAGGATGTCATACACTGCACCATATTTTTTTCATCGCTTCAAGTAAGTTGAGTCTCTTTACTCCATTCCATTTGCCACAGCGTCCTTCAAACCAGAAAGCAGTAATGTTCGCACTATTCTGTTGGCGGCGGAGTTAGGAACCGTAGTGGTATCTACCTAGATAGTCTCCGACAGTAGACCTACCACCAGTAAAACAGAGAACAACCAGTAAACAAACCAAACTAGTACTTACTTACTGCAGCCTTTCATCCACCTGTTATTCTTACTTGAATGCTCAATTCTTTTAAGGGCCGAAACGAGAGGGATGTTCACCTAACTATAAGTGATACGCTTGCCAATAACAACGTAGCGCTAGATAGGGAGATATAAATCTCGTTACTGCAGTAATTACACTAGCTAGAACTCCTTTCAATTAGACACAGTAATGTTTGCATACAACTGTTAATCGGCTGCAATACGTGCTGCGGTGGTACCTACCTGAAGGGATGTATGGGGTTCCACCCAACATTTTACAGAGCCCAAGTCAACCGCACTTGCACCCGGTGAACCACCCTGTTGAATAACAGACAAGGCTCTGACCACCCATCAACCCGCACTGAGCCAGCGTGGTGGGCTAAGGCCTAATTCTTCTCTATGACTCAGTGGAGATCTTTGGGGGAGGCCTATGTCCAGCAATGGACGTTTATGGGCTGATGGTGATGATGGTGATGTGGTACTAGACAGTCTCCGGCAACAGAGACCCATCAGCAGTATATTCCTTCCGGATGGTTGTCGATTTTGTTCTATCTTTTAAAGTGATGGTTTACCGACTCCCTTTCATTCTGGGTTAGCACGTATCGGAGTTCAGTTGTAGTTAAATAAATAAGAAGAGAGTGAGTTGTTAACTGACTGCGAAGCTGTTTTCGCTATCTCATAACTCCGGCGAACAAACTAGTTTTGCGAGGTTCTCACACTACACGGATGCGAGTGTTAAATTTGCGAGACAATGCTGAGGCGAACTTTAGATAACAGGATCTATAGTTTTTAAATTCCTCAAGATTTCCACTCGGATGTTGATGATGATGAAGTTCATAATTGTTTTTAATTTTTCTGATTATATTCTTCCAACTCAGTGCTCAGGAAAAGCAATAACAAATTCAAGATTTAAACAATCTTGGTATTGGTTTGGGTCTTGACGGTTTGATCTTGATTGTTTGATCTTGCTTAAATACTTCTAGTCTTGGTCTTGCATATTCAATCCTACGATATAAACATGCTATAAGCATGCAGCACATTTATAAGCTATGATAAATATTATAATTAGTAGTAATATGTAGTCTTAGTCTTGCTCGTGTAAAAATGATCCTGATCTTGACCAAGACTTCAGGACTATGACCAATTTTACTCATCACTGTTCCTACCTATAAAATCGCTTTGTTCCTTCGCAGTTGATATTATTGCTGAGTAAGTACAAATTGTAGATAATACTTACTAAATATCCATTTACACAAGTATTCTATATTCTATATTCTGATAACTTTCTCTATCTCATATATTAAATCTACCATCATAATGCCTCTGAGAGAGCCAGAGTATTGAGAGGTTCAGGTCAAATGTTATTGCGTTGTCAAAATTAAAATCTAGTTAATAAATACCCTTAAATATATATTAACAAAAAGCTCTAACACCGTCAATACCTATTAAAAAAAAAAAGAAATGATTCCTGCGATCTCGAGTGGAAAAATATAACGGAAATAACATTCTGCATTCAAGCTCGGATTCCGGTGGGGGAGCGTGCGGATACTGAAATAACTCTATTTGATATAGGTACGGAGAGACGCAGCAAAATAGCGCCGTAACGTGCGGAAATCATATTAACTTGCAATATACCGTGTAAATTTAACAAGCCGTCTCACCCGGCTCCGTTCAACATATTCACCGCATTTCCTTATATAAGACCTTTAATCTTTTTGTATAAAAGATGTGGCAAGTCTCCGACTGTCTGTACGTACGAAAGCAGCGCTTATCTATGCCGCAAAACAGTAAAATGCAAGCTGTACTGTATTTAGATTTGGAAGATGTTGTATCTAGCGAAATTACTGAGGTAACAAAACTTAACATCTCAAATCTCAAGGCGACGAGTACAATGTGGAACAGTGAATATCATTTTAACCAGCACTATATTGTTATGGGTGTGTACAGATATATTTGCATTACTGTCCGGTTTGAAAGTCATTGTATTCAGTATAATTATTGGAGTAAATTAGTCACTCAATAATCTGTGCCTTCCGACTAGCATAACATGATGCAGTGCATATTATTTTAAAGGCATATTATCGATTGGAGCTTTGCCGCGAATTTCCAATCGTTTTACAAATCAGGCATAGCAAATGGAAGTGCATTGGCCATACACATATTTCCAAGCAGATGCTTGATTGGAATCTGCAAGGATAACCCAAGCGCTGTCGTCCCAAACAGACGTGGTGCCTCACAGTAGCAGAGGAGGTAAAGAAGATCGGGGAGACGAGGGAAGAGATTAAGGGTGAAGCTCAAAACCGAACGCAATGGAGAATCACTGTGGACGCCCTTTGCCTTATCTTGTATCCTTAGGATGTTAATGAATGATATTAAGGACAGACATATTATTTTTGAGGATAGTTGTGTAGTCGAACATCATAACAAACTGTTAAAATCCGTGATATTAATGATTGCCTCGGAGTGTAATTTTCCGGTAATCTATCACCGAGTGAGGTAATGGGATTTACGGTCTTGCCCGCGGCCATGACGCCGCGCCGCACCACATTGAATTACCAACGCGATCATCCACACGGCGCGCCGCCCGCCCCGGGCTCTCCCCAAACGAAAATGTTATCTCTGAACCTGCAGCTATCGTGTATGCTTGATTTACTATAAACATCATTATCCACTAACCCTCACCTAGCGCTGTAGATAAATAACCTTGACTCTCAAAAGCAGCTCCAACTCTCAGTATTGAAAACAATATTCAAGCATCATTAATCCATATGCAAAAATATAATCATACGCTTGACCTTTGCTGCGAATCAATTGAACTGGGTTTATTTCATTTGAACTTATTTGAATTATATTACAATTCAACACCATCATCCTGACCGATGGACGTCCACTGCTGAATGGCTAGACATATTATAAGTAGTGCCAAAAGAAAACTAGTGCGAAATATAGTTATTTTTTTATTTTATAAAAGGGAGCCTAGGGTATTCACTGTATTTCTTTATCTGCGGTTATAACTCAGTGAATGTCACTTTCAAAGTAATTCTCTTAGATACTCGTCTTTTTATTGATGTTGTTAATATGATCAAAAGATTAATCTAATCTAATAATTTTGTTAAAACAATTAAAAACAAAAAATCCTTCAGCTTTCAAACATGTATTACTAGATTATATGTAATTAAAAGATCACCATTCAAAGTAATCTATATGTGCGCATGAATTGATGTTTCCACAGTGCTTCCTATCGGTGAGAGAGGGGCAGTTGCGACCGTCTCCCCTCTTCTCGCGGAGTACCTGCCTGGTACGAAACTGTTCTCCAAATCCACACGTGGCCGAGCAAGGAGTCCAGCTACTCCATTCAGATACTAAGCAATCGTCAGCTGCAAATTGTGATAAATGATAAGATGAACAGCAGCTTTGAACATTTTTAATGTACCCGCACTTGCTTTGGTATTTCGAATCGTGTGTAATTTATTGATTAGGTAAAATATTAAAATATACCATGATGGGGTTAGCAGCATTTGAGTTTATTTTTATCTGGGTCCAAAATATCTTTCGTCGACGCTCTGACATGTGTATACTCACGTTGTATCCTATTAACAGCGTGATGAAGACGTGATCTGAAATGTCTTGGAAGTTTCTTTCTCAGTCCAAGTCGGTGGCCGTTTGCAACAGCCATAACTACATCATCCATATTTTTAAGGTCACTATCGAACTCATCTTCCAATGCTATGGATGTCCTGATGAAATTTTTACACGTAAGAAAATTAGTGGTGTAAGTGTACCCGTACAACAATTTACGAGATTGAAGCCAACCTTACCTGTTCGTCGTAAACCCTGCTAATCAAAAGACGAGGCTTTGGCTCCTACCAACCCGCATTGGGCTAGCGTAGTGGAAAATAGAACAAATACCCCATGTGAACCCTTATCCAATCAATGTGGAAATTTTTGGTGAAGGCTTATGTCCAGCAGTGGACGTCTGTTGACTGATGATGATGATGAAGACAATACATATCAAACAATACTAATAATTATTATGTAACTGTATAAGCAAAATCGCGGAGTTTTTAGGAAGAGAAGAAGAAAAAAGTCTGTCTAATTTTGTAATATCGTTTGAACATGGTTAACTTTATCAATGTTTAATTAAGTTTATAAAAGGCTGTTTCTTATCGTAACTTAAAAATAGTTAAGACGAGGCGTCTCCTCAGAGTTAAGTACAGTACAGTACAGAGTATGGACGTTAAGGCCTAACGATGTAAATAGGTAAATTTGATCTATAATCAATCTAGGCACACGACTGCTGGCTACAGAGGTAGTTATTGCGGTGCACTGAACTAGGATGAAACTACCTCCAATGTAACACTGTAACTCAATATGTCTTTTTCATATTATTTAAGTCTAGAACATTATGGCGAAAATACCTAAACAGGTTTTAAAAAAGTAGGAACAATGCAAGCAGATATAGCATGCCAAAATTAATACACATAGATTGTGAGAATAGAAATTTAAAAAAAAAGGAAATTGGTTTTCAGTTGAATAAATTTTCCATCAAAATAAATAAATATTCCAGAAGTTTAAACAGATAACAGCACAAATAAATGAAATGTCACTCGTTCACAAATAACTTTTGCTTTGTCCTGTCTCTGATTAAATATTGACACGAAAATGTATCCCGCTTCTGAACAAATCTAAACTTTTATTAAAACAAAAACATTTCAATTACACGCAGTGCATTTGTGTTATTTGCATACCTCGCCATTTTATTTCCGATCACCTCGTGTCACCAACAAACCCAATTGAAAAATGGATCTTAATAAAAATAATATTCGACCAATAGTTTAGCGTGTATGTAGGTAGTTGACGAAAATCTATATCCATCATAAATAAATAAAGACGTATCCAAATGTAGGGAGATTATAGCATATCAGTACAACGACAAAATTTAGGGAAAGATCCTATCAAACGGATCGTAGCCCTAAAACATGACAAAAAAAGACATTAAAGAGTAGAGTGGGATCAAAGCTCTAATCTCAGATTTGCTTAATGGAAAAGTTAATGGCGCTGACGTAAAATGGAAGTAAAAAAGAAAGAGCAGAATAAAGAATTACTTTACGACTTACGTTGTGGTCATATCGGTTACAACTTCCACTCTGTTATCTGGTGAATTCGGCCTTGGTGTCCCCACGGGTTCCTCCTCTAAATCTATTAATTGATCAAAATTATTTTTCGTTGTAGTTTCTTGAATTTTTTCAAACTCATGTCTTTCAAAAGGTTTCACTTTGGGAACACCCTTTGCATCATCTTTCAAATGCAGTCTCATCAGCAATTCATTCCTTGCCAAGTCGTTTACCTCTTTTGATGAATATTGTTTTATCTGTAAATTAAAGTGAACAATTTAAAAAAAAATGTACATTGAAATATATAAAATAATGTTTTACATAGTATAAAGATATACAACATTAAGACAATAAAGTCTCTGGATATTTATATTGTATCTATCCAGATAGTAAATCCGTACTATTTAGGAATTATCTATTCAGCATCATCAGCCAATAGATGTCCACTGCTGGACATAAGCCTTCCCCGAAAATCTCCACATCGATCGTTCCTGCGCTGCAGACAGCATGACCTCCGGCATCGCTGGGCACTAGTGGCCGTCGTTTATATATAGATTTGGGCCATTTCCCACCACGATGACCCAATACGGGTTAGTGGAAGTCAGAGCCTCGTTTGTTGATTAGCAGGGTGCACCACGAGCAGGTGAGCTAGGCTTGAGTCCTGTTTTAATTGTTGTGCAAGACCCCTTACACCTCCTTATAATTATAATATTAGTTTTTAATTATAATTAATTTAAGTAATAAACAATTATTAATTAGTAAGAAAAAAGTCTAGATTAAGCCTATTTTCTGGCGACGGTGACTATTTAACATCTCGTGAGCCACTAGCTCACTTGTTTACCATTCTCCTAGAATGCATCCAATTTAAGGTCAAATTAAAAAGTACCTTCGTAAATTCAACTTTAGCTATTGGAGGTAGCTCTTTCCTATCCGGATAATAGAAACCAGCTGCTGGATGGTTTGGCTGTCGGGGTTTATGTCTGGTAACTGCTTCAGGAGGTGAATTTTCCCACCGAGGAGCTGTGAAAGTAAGTCCACTCGCTGCGCCTGCATCTAAAGGTTCTAGCTGAAGAGAAAGTACAATTAAAATAATATTGTGTAGGTTAAAATTACTAGCTCTGCGTGCGTTCGGCCACAGTTCAAATATACGGAAAAGATCAAATTTGAAGGTAGGTTACTTAATGAACTAAAATTTTTCTCATTTTAATTAATGCATTAAAGCTTTCAAAAGATTAAATAATACATGAATGAATGGTGTCAATTCAGTCTTTCATTGACAGACACCAAAAAAACAAAAAGAATTAGAAATTTAGGCAGAATTTAGACTGTTGTTGTTGTTGTTGATGATGATAATGATGACGACGAGGACGACGAGGACGACGAGGACGATGACGAGGACGATGACGAGGACGATGACGAGGACGATGACGAGGACGATGACGAGGACGATGACGAGGACGATGACGAGGACGATGACGAGGACGATGACGAGGACGATGACGAGGACGATGACGAGGACGATGACGAGGACGATGACGAGGACGATGACGAGGACGATGACGAGGACGATGACGAGGACGATGACGAGGACGATGACGAGGACGATGACGAGGACGATGACGAGGACGATGACGAGGACGATGACGAGGACGATGACGAGGACGATGACGAGGACGATGACGAGGACGATGACGAGGACGATGACGAGGACGATGACGAGGACGATGACGAGGACGATGACGAGGACGATGACGAGGACGATGACGAGGACGATGACGAGGACGATGACGAGGACGATGACGAGGACGATGACGAGGACGATGACGAGGACGATGACGAGGACGATGACGAGGACGATGACGATGACGAGGACGATGACGAGGACGATGACGAGGACGATGACGAGGACGATGACGAGGACGATGACGAGGACGATGACGAGGACGATGACGAGGACGATGACGAGGACGATGACGATGACGAGGACGATGACGAGGACGATGACGAGGACGATGACGAGGACGAGGACGAGGACGAGGACGAGGACGATGACGAGGACGAGGACGAGGACGAGGACGATGACGAGGACGATGACGATTATGGTGATGGTGTTGATGGTGAGGGTTGTGATTGTGGTGATGGTGGTGGTGATGGTGATTGTGATGATTATAGTGATGATCGTGATGGTGATGATAGTGATGGTGGTGAATGTGGTGATGGTGATGATGGTGGTGATTGTGTTGATGACAGTGATGGTGATGGTGATGATGGTGATAGTGATGATGATGATGTTGATGACGATGATGATGATGATGATGGTGATTACAATGACGATGACGATGATGATGATCATGATGTTGATGATGATGACGATTTAGTATTGACACAGAGTCTATATAATTTCCTTAAATAATAAGGTAGCTTTACTTACGTCTAACACAACCTGATCAACCCAGGAAGAGTCAATGCACAAATCCAAGCTGTCAAGCCCAACGAACCAATCTGGTGATGGTATTATTCGGCATACCATAGAAACCTGTAATCAACTTACCAATAAATTAGTGAATTAAGTTTTTCATAATCGTATAATGTTTTGTTCAGATGGAAATCACACTACAGCGAAAAACTTGGACGGTTGTGTCTGGTGAACATCTAGACTATTTCTGTCCATATCTAGATAAAAGCTAGAAGAGAGAAGCTAAGACTAACGCTTAATTTCACGCCTAAATATCCTGATACCGTCAAAATTCAATAATATTTTGACCCGGAATCGAACAACAGTCCAACGGCTAGCCGTTGGGCCACTGATGCAATTAAAATGAGCTTAATAGTCATTTGTATAACATTTGTCACCTTACTATAATCACCGTCGACGAATACCAAGTTTTCCGTCGCACCTGTCCCACCTCCCACCGCCGGCGTTGAGAATTGATCGTACACCCTCGGATCTTCCTCGCCTTCCAGGACCAGTGTATCGATTTTCCCATACTGAGCAAAGTTTCGAAACGACGACCTCGCTACTTCTCCGATCCGAAACAAAGTGTAAGACTCGTTGTGAGATTGTCCTTCAATACGAAAACAGATACATAGGTTAATAAGCACAGTGAATCAGGGTAGAAGAATCTAGAGTAGGGTAGATACAGACGGTTTACCAATTTACTTAGCTTTACATAATCGAAGTTTTATTAGAGAATCTTTTAATGTTATAAAAGCTTTTTCCTTGAAACTGTTTCCATGACTACCTCAGTAACTTCGAACACCGGGATTCAAAGCATTATAATATTTGGAAATTATTGCAGAAGTAGGTGTTATGGTGGCATCATTGATGGTCACCAGCAATGTATAAGATATATTTTCTTTGATTTTGTATAAAGAACTATTCAATTGTCTGCTTGATTTTGAATTATTAATAACGGTTATTTAATAAAATCTATGCCCACAAATATAACAACACGTAATAATAATGCTATGATTATTTATTTACGAAACACAAAAACAAATAACGTGTACAGTTCTGTAAGGATTGTTAGATAGCATCATCACATTGCCTCCTCCCAAAGGAGGACAAATAAATACGCCCTTATCTCGAACAACTGAAACCGTGAAATGTCACTAAAGCCCTCGCAGATAAGGAGGCCAACTTTCTCTAGTTTCCTTTTTGTTGTGGAGTTTTTATCTCACTTTGTTTTCGTCGTATAACGTCAAGCGCTGAAGGATGTCCCTTAAAGACATTCTTTGTCGTATTGATTCATTACAATTACTTTTTTTATTTCACCACATTTACCATCAACTGTACAATACGAAGAATGAAGATAAACTTTAAATAGAAGTGAGAAGTCGATTAATAAGTTGCCGAAGTAGATAATAAAAATACCAAATCTAGATTAATTACAGCACAGCATAGCAAACATTGTGCTCATCTTGAGTTATATGATAATCAGTCTCGTTACCACGGTAATTTCACTTGCTCCAGTATTCATTTCATCACTTCCCTCACACACGCAGCAAAGTACGAACAATCTTAGACTGAAATTTTTGTAATCATTTTGTAAACTAAATCGATTTTATTTCATTGAAACATTTTGTAATCACTACTATAATAACCTTGCCTAAGCGTACACTACTACAGTTTGTATCAGCTCTTGGGCCAGGAGTTAACTGCTTCTACATATGTCAAATGAAACTTATATGAATGTAAAAGTGAATCAGTTAATTATCAATACACTAATTACTGTGTCAAAGTGAGATGAGCGACATAAAAATCAACAATAAATTGTTTAGACTGGTATTTTTTATTTTGGTATAGTTAATAACATTATCAAAGCTTTTCATTATAAATGTCTATGAAATGAAAATTAAATACTTTCTCATCGATAACCGTGTTGCTGCTTCATTTGGTAGCAAATTCCATAAAATCTTTGATTAAGAAGAAATATTCCGCTTTATATAAAAGTGTGGTGAGCCTATATGAATGACTACAGTACAACTATCCGCTTTCCGACCTATTAGATGTTCCTTCCCCTATAATTACTTAAGGAAAACTTTTTCCCTAAGCATTGGGTTCGCAGAAACTGTCGGTAATTATTGAACCAAAAATGTTGACTCACGTTTACTTAATAACGCTGTTTATATATATAACTATATACATATAAGTAAAGTGATTTAGTTTATATTTTTGTTTAGCAAAGTATCAAGATGTGCAAAAGGAAAGGATATTTAAAAACCATCGCATTGTTGTCATCGTTGATGCCTTCCTTAAGTAAACACGTTAAGTCTTCATACTTAATCATCAGCTTCATAACATTCAAGTTATAAAAGTAATAATAAGTTTGACACTTGCTTTAGATATGAATTTTGGTGAGGTACTTAAATATATAGTTTACACATAGCAAAAGAGATTTAAAACATCACTAATATATATATATATATGAATTATCATGATATTTTTGAGAACAAATATTTTATATAGCTTGCTGAAATAGTTGTTGTGTGTTGTTCCGGTTTAAAGGGCGTTATAGCTAGTGTATTGGAGTAACGAAACTCAACATTTATACGTCTCATAACAACCTAACTGGAGCCACTTTGTTATGTACAGACGTATTACTTCACATCAGGTTAATTTCCCGCTCATCTCGTTGCTTAATTAAATAAAAGTTAACTAACCAAGTGCTGGTGACCATTGCGCCTTGGGTCGCTGCGATGGATAGTCCTTCGGGAATGTCTCTTCACTCCACAGCATTTGCAATTTTACTCTATAAACCGCCATGTCGACGTCACAGCCGTAACATGACGCGAAAAAAAGCAAGATGGCGGCCATTTGCATTAGCGCCATTGTTGACGGCACGCGCGTCGCACGTCGCACCTGAAGCGTTTAATTTGCGTTAAATTTAATATTGTATAATTGATATACAAGCGAAACTTTCACCGCTGAAGCCGTGCGCTAACTGGCCGAAGTGAGAGTGGACTTTTCTATTTTCAGATCTGTGCTGCACGGACCGAAATAAACGTTTGGTGACGAATGCTATATCAGTGGGCGAAGTATTGTACACGCGTTTACGAAAGCGACGCTCGTTTTTATTTAGTCCAAAACAAACTTTTGAAATATTGCGAAGGTGTGCATTTGAAGTTAGTATTTTAAGAATTCTCTACAGCACTTTACTGGTGGTAGATCTTTGTTACCGGAGACCGTCTAACAACGCAAATTCATTATAAGCAAGCGTGGAATAAAAAAAAGTATAAAGTCTACTACTGACCCGTTTCAAAATGATCTAAACAGTTACGTATTAACTTTACATATATTTATGTACTTGACAATCATTTGAGATGAGTTAGAATATTTATACTGTAACTGTAACTTTGTATATGTATGATAAAGAATAAAAAATTAACATATTTTTTTTATACTATTTACTGACGAGACGAGCGACTTTCACCTCATGGTAAGTGAATCGCTCGCCCATAGCAACGTGGCGCTAGTTAAGATATTCCACACAGCACCGCATTGCCCTCGTCGCCTGAGACAAGACGTTGAGTCTCGTTACCCCAGTAATTACACTAGCTACAACGCCCTTCAAACTGGAACACAGTGGTGTTTGCACACTGCTATTTGGCGGTAGAAATAGGCGCTACGGTGGTACCCCTCAAGATGGTCTCCGGTAACATGACCTGCCGTCAATCTGCCACGTATAAAATATTATTAAACGACGATATACGATTCAATGCATCCATTTTCTTGGTTATGGAATTCTTTTTCGTACTTCCGGTCTAAAGTTCATATATACAGAATGTAATGTGAAAACCAACATAAACTCATTCAATATCCGCTTTATGGTATCCGTTAAATCATTTTTGATCCATTGAAAGTTCGTAAAAGTAAATTTTTACGGCCGCAAGTTTTATGGACATCGAAGCCATATTTTTTTTAACGTTTTATAACCTTTTTAAATATTACCGGAAGCGAGTGTTAATTGTTTGCGTCTCGTGCCGACATCATGTCGTAACGCAGATGTAAGACATATTTTATATCGTTTGATGTGTGGTTCTGTGGCTGTGGTGGAATGGTTCAGCTTATCCTAGTAGCGGTGTTCGAAGCCCGCAATAATATTTTCTGTTCCCTTATTCCTTAGCTGTAGAGCTCTCCTCTAATAAATTTTCTTAGTATTAACTGAAAAATGTATTAAAATATAAAAAAAATTAAATAATTTTAAAGAAAAAGAAATAAATTTTTAAAAATTCTATGAGTGAAACAAAAAACTGTTTTCCGGTACCGGGAATCGAACCCGAGCCTCCTGGGTGAGAGCCAGGTATCCTAGCCACTAGACCATACCGGATCCATTTATAACGCCATAAATTGACTTCATGAACATTAAAATGAAATTTAAATTAGTCGGGTAGTTAAAGAAATCTTCAATAATTTACTAACGTAAGAGGTGTAAAGGGACCCGTACACCAACTCGTGGGACCCAAGCCAACCTCACCTGGGGTTGCAGAAGAACTGCTCGATGTTATCCCGTGACGCCCGTGAATTATTTCGGAAGTGGTTGGAGTACCGTGTGAAGCTTTTTAGTCGGTTGGAGTCCGACACTACCCCGTTACCGGCCCTTCAGGATTCGGGGTGTGCGACCCCGCATGAGCATATTGTTATACAGGTTAATAAAAAAAAAGAAGCCAACCTTACCTGCTCCTTGTGCATGCTATGCAGCTAATCAACAAACGAGGCTCTGGCTCCCACCAACGCGCATTGGGCCATCGTGGTGGGAAATGGACCAAACCCCTAAAAACGACCGCCCTAGTGCTCGGCCATGCGGACAGCGCAAGGCCGATGGATGTGGGAATCTTTAGCAGGCGTCTCTCGGCTGATGATGATGATGATTGTAATCAGATAAATATCATATCATTGTATGTCAATAATCACTTTAGAAATTGCCGTCTTTAAATTTCAAACAACAAAACTAGAAAACAAACTGCTAGATACAGTCGCTATAGCAATAGGGTGATATTTAAATTAAATTAAAATAACTATAAAAAAATAACTATTATAGCGTTATAATTTTAACTATAAAATTATAACTTATAATAGTTATTAAGTTCAACAACCAATAGTTTGGAGGAAATACGTATCAAGTATTTATACGATTATTTTATTCTGGACAATTTTGTATTAATTATGATCAGTAAAATATTAATTAATTATAAAGTAAAATATCTGATCTTCAATTTAAAGAGGGTACATGATGAAAATGATAAAATAAAAAATATATTTAATGATCTAAACAGAACATGTTTATCAACAGTTTGATCTATGCAGATTGACCTTACATTATCTTGACAGCCTTTTAGGTTAGGTTATATTTGGTGTTTTAATTAACCTTATTAATAATACATTTCTGAACATTTTCTATATATAAATAAGGATGCTTGTAACTTCGTTAACCACCTAAATTATCCTTGGTAAGGATAGGTGTTATTTCGCCAAGATTTGTGATCCATCAGACATGTTTGGGATAATCTAAAAAATTATTACAGATTCCTGTGACCTATGAACATAAAGATGACACAATCTTTATGTTCATAATTTTGTGCTCATTTCATAAATCCAGCTTTGTTTTCTAACAAACACATAATTTTTTATTATTTAATATTTTTGTAATAATTTTGTATAGGTTAGGTTGCTGCAGCTTTTTCCGTTTCTCTTCAACTTTACCTTCTCCATCCAATCATTTCTAGTTACCCCTTTTCTATCGCTTTCCTATCTTTTACTTGAGCGTTCTCTTCTTCTCTTATCTTTAGGACCATCTCACATTGTCACTTGTTCTGTCCAATCTCTTATGTATCAATTTAGTGATCTCATGTATCAAGTTAAATCTAAAGATCATCTATCGTGTTGGTCTTATCTCTTACGTATGGTTTTCTGATTCTTCTCCCCATGGCTAATGCTTGTGTTGTTTTAATTTTTGAATTGTATATCCTTCTGAGAGATCTTTAATAGATCTTTTTGTTAACGCTATATAAAAATATACACGAGAGTAAGGTAGCTAAAGATCATTTAATACTGGTGTTGCATATCTGTGTTTGAGACGGCTTATTGTAAATCCGTAGTTAGCAGGAGGGTGCGGTAAACAATGTCTTTATCTAAAGACAAGCTCCCGAGGGTAATCGTTTAGCTTAATTACCCTTAACAAGCATCTTTGTAAAGGTAGTATAAATTAGTTTTAATAATTGGATTTGGTATCTAGAGAAAAATTTTAAGGATACAAACAGGATTTTAATTTAATAATCCTTGTACAACAGAAGCATATTATTTCATGCTGTGTCAAGTACGTCGTCGTTGTGATCGTTAACTTTTATTAAAAGATACTTAAATAAGTAGTTTTTTATACAGTAAACTATATGTTAAGTGTTTGTTAAAATAATTACTATATCTTTATCAATAAATATTCTAATCGCTCTTTGATCCACGAGCGACTCACAAACAATTCTTCCGTAGACCATAACTTCAAAACTCTCGCTATTATGACTACATTTATAAAACTTTTACTTAAGTAAAAATATATGGCGAAGTAGACAGCTGCTTTGAAACTTAAGTAATTCAAAGAAAATGTGTCAATAGAGAGTATTTAAGACCAAAAAGAATTTACTATACAAACCAGATTTCGTACAAAGAAAATTATTAACAGAAGAATGAAATGCTTTCGTTATTAAAGTAAAAATGAAACAAATCCTTTTTTAAAACACAATCTTACTATTTTATCTTTTTGAGGAAATCTATAATAATTATTAAATAGAAGCAGTAAACTGAAATATCCTAAAACTATAAAAAAAACCTAAAATATTACTCATACACACAGGGACGAAACAAGTAAGGAATATAGCTGGTGGTAAGGAAGATTACCTCATATTGTAATCAACGCCTTTTAAACTCGATAATTTGTGAAGAAATTTTTTATGGAAACTCGGTCCAGCGGTGGGCGTCTATCAGCTGACGATGGAATTCAATACTTTTTTTTTTTCACAATGGATTAAAACTTCATATTTATTTTACAGTGTTAAGACACAATGAATACGGCGGAAGTATCGCTCAGAATATTCTAGTTAATAATGTTATAATAGAAAAGTCCTTTTTTTTAGATAGGTTTATACTATGATGACTAAAAGCTAGCTAGATTTTGTGAAGCCTTGTACTCTCGGGTTATTAAGAATAGGACTAAGGTATTTCCTTGCGTGTGCTATGAGGGTGGGGGTGCTTAAAGCTCAATAAGCGAGCCTTAGGACGACAGCAAATGCATGGTGGTCTTGTATTTGCCGTAGCACAGCGTGGATGCTAAAGAGAGCTTTGCTCTTCCGTGGGATGTTTTAGACAGAGTGCAGGAGGGCACCGGTGCGTTCCGTAGGAGATCCCGGAGCCCCTCCTAATGCACTGAGGGAGACCACCGATTGGGTTTTAATGGGTGCATAATATGCCGCATATTAAAATCAAAGACGATACAAGATTAGTGATCAACTTCTGAGACTGAGACAGCTAATAGTAATGTCATTAAAACCTACTATTATTAAAAATTTAGTATAACTACTTTTTTTGTAATAAAGTTTACTTTAAATGTAATAAAAATTAAAACAAAGGCGCGTAAATAAAAATAGGGAAGACTTTTATTCATGTTTCATCTCATTAGCGGTTGACTTTGCCGTACGCATTATTCATCTTCTTCTTCGTCAGTATCACTCCTGAAAGGGTGGTCGTGGTTATCACTGTGGGTGTTGGTCGCAAGCTAAACAACTCGTCGACTATTCCTCTGATGATGGCTGCCTTCCTAGTGCATTCACATAGTGTCAATGATGATGAGCCATTTACTGCCGCCTTTATCTGGTCAGCCCATCTCGTAGGCGGTCATTCTTGTGACCTGCTACCCTCAAGCTTTCCTTGGACCACAATTCGCTCAATAGCTATCTCCACTCCCATCGGCGGCATACGTAGCCAAAAAACGTGAGGACAGTAGACTGTTACAAAGATGATAAACGCTGCTTGATGCTGAGAAGACATTACAGGAGACGTTGTAAGCTCGCTTATAAAGTGCCTTTCCAATACTTTTATTTTTTCCCCGCTTCTGCTAGCCGTAACACCCTCGCAACTCCTTTTGGGGTAGGAATTTTGTAAAACATGTTCTTACATGTCCTATAATCGGTAAAAGGAATATTCCTACCAAATTTCAAGAACACTAAGCCTTATGGTTCCAGAGATATCGTGATGAATGTCTACATAGGTGGGAATTTCTTATATATATAGATTTGTCATCTTAAGTCTATTTACATACTTAGTGTAGTAGTTTATAATGTTTTTTATTCAACTGAGGGATACGAACGGGACGTTCATCTGATGGTAAGTGATACGATTGTCAGAGACGTTGCGCTAGTTATGATGGTATATACTATACCACTACCTTACAGTACAGAGCAGCAGGACCGCAGAAATATAATATTTCGCTACGAGCATTCTTCGAGAAAAATGGAATGCTACGGGAACTGTTCCGGCAAGATAATTTTAGTATTTACCATCTAATGATTGTCATACTCTCTGATCATAGGTTTTAAAGTAAATACTAAAATTGCACCCGACCAGCGTGTGTTTTATGATTATTTCTGGACTTTTATATACCCATAAAAATGTTCGCGAAACGAGCGACGGCGGCTGTCCGAGCAGGCGCCATGACTAATGCTTCCACTCCCCTGACACTTCATAAAATATGGTATGGGATAACATGAGTTTAGGACGGTATATGTGATAACAACAAAAAAAACGAACTTAGGTTCAACGCGGTAAAAGAGCAACTTTGTATTCTAATTAATATGTAAGAGAATAAGATGAAGACGCTGCGGTGGTTTTTTCTTACATCACTAAGGTGGTAACAAGGCATACGGGCTGCATGAAGGTAAGCAGTTATCGTAGCCTACAGACGTCTGTACTACCAGAGGCATCACAATCAAGTTGCCGCCTCTGGAGAAACCTTACCACACCCTTCTGAAAGACTTTTGGAAGGACGAAGTACAGGACTTCTGAAAGCCTGATCGAAAATTAAATGAAAATTTTATTAATAACAGTTTAGTAATGATGGTATTTGTTTGATAGAATATAAAAAAAAATTGTATATTTTTAACATCCTAGTTCATCTGTTCATGTCCAGATCCGTATACGGCGGTAAAGTAATGGTCAAGTTACCAACCATAGCACAAAGAGAGGAAGGAAAGGGAAACTGTACTACATAGTATAGAAACACGTTTTATCTGTTCCTCTCCTATTTACGCCGTTCCAAAAGAAATTTTTGTTAAAAAAAAACACTTGTTGCTTTGTTGAATATTGAGGCTGATTACCTGGGTAATTTTATTACGAGTATATTCGTCGAAACAAGGAGACGAGCGAGACTTTCAACTGATGGTAACCGATTCGCCTACCCATAATAACCTGGCGCTAGTTAGGATGATATACTCTGCACAACATTATGCTCTTCGGCTTGAGAAATGTTATAAGTCTCTTTAACTCCACAATTTTCATTAGCTACAACACCCTTCAAACCGGAACACGGCAATATTTGCAAACTACAACTTAGCGGTAGAAATAAGAGCTGCGGCGGCACTTAGACAGTCTCCTGCATTTGTAGTAACGTAACAATATTACCTCACCGATACACAGTACAGCGTCGTTAAAACAATAAACACCATTGGAGTATGACAACCGAAACCCCAATTAGGGAGCCACTAAACCAACCCTCGTCATCCACCACTCGTAAATCAATCACCACGGAATGCTATCAAACACTCCGGCCCAAGCGACGTCAATTATTCAAACTATTCGCCCATAAACCGTATATAGCACTCTGCACTAAAAACATTACTTAGCCTTAGCTTATTAACTTGCGTTTTAATTATATTACATTTATTTATTTATTTCATATTGCTTCAGAATCCCCTCTCTCCCCGTATCTCTCAGGAAGCCTGCACTCTTAAAAAGCGCAAGACCATGTTCAGGAAACAGAAGAAAACAAGTTTTTTGCTGTTGGTAGGTCTCTGTTACCCGAAATCGTCTAGGTACCACTGCAGCCCCTATTGCAGTAGTATGCAATCATTATTGTGTTCCGGTTTGAAGAGCGTTGCAGCTAGTGATATAACTGTGATAATGTGAGTTAAAATCTTATGTCACAGCGACGAGATTAACGCGGTGCTGTGTATTCTCTAACTAGCGTTACGTTATTATGGGTGGGCGTATCACTTACCATCACGTGAACGTCCCGGTCGTCTCCTCGGCTAGTAGAATAAAAAAAAGTAGAAATAGTAAAACAGTAACATATATTTTTTTATTGAGGCGGAAATCTTCGGAAAAATACCACACTTTTGACTAGAAGACCAGGAATTGGTATCTACTAAGATCCACTCGGTGGTCACCATCGGTTTGTTATCACGAGCCCTGGAATTTCCTACAGAATACACCGTTGCCTGTTTGCACTACACCTAAGTATCCTTCAAGGAGAGCCGTAACCCTTCCCAGTATCCACTTTATGCTACATCCACCCTAATCCTCATTCAGTTCGCAATGAGGACCCCTAATTTAAAAGCCCGCCAAGTAGTGACTCTTTTAGTCGCCTTCTAAGACAGACAAGGGTTATATATTTAGTTATTAGTCTTATTATTTATAGCCCGAGACATACAGGACATACGGGACACTGTACCGGAAGACGCAGTGTTTGCAGGCTCACCACCAGGTGGTCCGACGATCTGGTGAAGTTTGCGAGAAGCAGCTGGATGTGGGCGGCGCAGGATCGATCTATGTGGAGATCTCTGGAGTAAGCCCTATGTTCTGTAGTGGACATCTGTCGGGTAATGATGATGATACGACACATATATAACCTAAAATATAAAGATTCTTATTAGTCTAGTTTTGAAGTCGTAATAGTCTGATTTCTCATCTACATTGGAGTATTACAGTTACAGCGTGAGAAACTTGGACTGCTATTACTTGCTTGTGCTGTCCGACATTTGTTCCTGTCCCACCCATATGGTTATAATGGCGCCATAACCGTGACGAGGGTCGGGCGTTCGCGTGACAAAACCTGTTAGCTTGCTAAGTGTAATGTATATTATGCCATTCGCCACATTCACGGATACCACTGTTCATATCCTCGTTCCTTTCATCCTTTGGATATCAACTTTTGGACAAAGGCCTCTCTAATTGGGAGGTCCATAAACAATTTCTTGGTAGACGAGTAGTATCTGAGTAAAGGCTACAGTTGTCATCACCGTTTTTAGTCACGACGAAGTAAGGTGAGAGTGGCAGTGCGGATGTTCTCATAGAGTGAAAGATCGATTTAATGAATCGAATGGTTAGAATGACCAATGATCAAGATTAACCAGGAGAACGGATCCCAAGGTCTAGCAAGAAGAAGAAGCGAAAGATCACTGCCGCTTAGCCACGTTGTTATGGGCAGGCGTATCACTCACCATGAAGTGAATGGTTGAATAAAAAAAAACTATTGTAAATATAAGTCATAGCTCCAGAGAACAGTCAACGATTACATAAAGAGGATCTTTTCCTCTGTGTGGACGAGAGTCCTTGCAGACAGACACATTACGCAATTGTTCATGACAACTGTAGTACTTTGATCTATAAACCTTATGAGCGCTTCAAATTAGTATCATAACAAGGGGACAGGAGAGGGGATATTAATTGGAAATATACACCGAACCATTCCTGCTAACGTACCACGTCTGCTGAAGACAGCATCAATTAGGAGGGCGAGGGTAAACGAAAACAGTAAAGTTTAATTTCAGTTACGGGTACGTATACAAAAGCATATAATTGTTAATGATGTGAATTTTTAATTAAAGTCCTAGCTAATTATAGTCCTAGGTATTATTATAATTTTTTTTTCATATTGATCAAAATTAAACCGTGCTTCGCAAAGAGGATCAACAATCTGGTTGAAGCTTTTAGAAAGAACAGGTTGTAGGCCGATAAGCGCAAAAACCATTGAGGGAGACTCATGTCCAGCTATGGTCTTTTACCGGATGCTGATTAAAAGAAATTAGTAGGCTAATCTTATAATAGAACTATACGTATGGTCATGAGGAGGAGGCTCATTAAAGTTGTTAATATTAGAGATATGACTAAGTAAAGGTTTATTATAAGTTTTGACTTACTTGTATCCAATCCGGTATGGTCTAGTGGCTAGGATACCTGGCTCTCACCCAGGAGGCTCGGGTTCGATTCCCGGTACCGGAATAGATTTTTTTTTTCTTTTTTAATAAGGAAAGGAGGAGAGATTGTTTATCAGTGATTTTTTTGTAATCTTCTTTATTTATAACTGGCTTCCTGATGGAGCTATAACGTGCAATTACTATGATGTTACATAAAAAGAGACTGATTTAGTGGCGTAGTTCGATTCATCGGCCACACGTGGTTTTTGGTAAAGATTAACTATAATCACGGTCGGATTAAGGCCTATGCAACATCAGCAACCTAGATAATCTAGGCACGTGCCTAGGACCCGTAATTTAGGGACCTGAAAATCAGAACCAAACTGTCAAACGCAAGGTATGTCTCATGAATGAAAAATATTCCCGTAATTACAATATAGCGCAGGGCCCGCTTTAGACTTAACCCGCCACTTAATAACGTTAAAACACAGTTTTTAATTTATATATCTATGTAATTTCATCACAAATCTATTTAATACAAACAGCAAAACAGCGCAGCGTCTGTTAGAAGCTCAAGTTTACTTGGGAAGCTATAAATCTGTGCAAGTTAGAACGTTTCCCGGAGGAGTACCCATTTCTGAAGTTATCCTCAAAGTGTTGAAGTATTGTTGCAATTTGCATGTTATAAACAATGTATACTTGGTAACCGCTTAACGATAATAAGTTTATACAGCCAAATTTAAAGGACCCTACAGTACAGTCACGATGGGTAAACACTTTATGTACGCAACTTAATTCCAATCCCTGCACCACATTGTGCTAGACTCTTAGAAATACAATAACTAGTTTAACTCAGTAATTATTTTAAACTTAATAGCTATTAGACAAGAGACAATAATATTTTTAATGCACTGATATATTTTATCAACTTAGTAAAACTACTAGAATGTTAAGATGTCATTTCTTTCAAACTACATCATAAAAATGTAAAGATCCCATTGTTATTAGTATGCGCAAACTATTTAATAGAATCTACTGTTTCCGTCTAACTAGATACCACTGTGGCTCCTATTTCTACAGTTAAACAGTTGTGTAGTAGTTTTAATGCGATCTGGTTTGAAGGGCGTTATAAGTAGGTGATATTATTGTTCAATTATTTGTCTTTTCAAATCTATGGTCGCGAATACAATAAAGTACTGTGTATGTCCTTTCAGGCACGTCTACTTATCATCATCCCAGTACATGCGAATGACTAACAACATACATAATGTATGCTGTAATCACGAAATTTTACAGAACTAATTTATCATGTGCCATCGTAAAAACTTGGTTTTAGCGGTTACGGGGCGTTTAATTCTGAACTCTCAAAGTTACGACATTACTTTACGTTTATAAATTGTAAACGAACTGGAGTTAAACGAATTAGTAAGAGCGCCTGCAAAAATATAATAGCAATATGGTCTGATGCACTTTATTGCTTTTTTAAGTAAATTGTTTGACCTTTTTAGTAATTTCTTTATTTAATAATCTTTTTTATTCTTTTAAAGTATTATAGATTATAGTGTGTGATACAAAAACCTGTAATAAAGGTTAACTAATAATATCTGATTTCTTATCTATTTTTTGCGACTACGGCTATAGTATTTTATGATCTACGACTTTCATGAGTTTTTTTTTATAATATAAAGTTGATAACATCTAATGTATGTCTGAATGTATAGTCTGTTGCTGGGGAAGGAGAAGTTACCGCTATATAGCCTAATTCTGTCGCTAAACAACACTGCAAACATTACTATTTTCCGGTTCCGCAAAATGGGGTGCAAAGTACATCATCCTAACTAGCGCTATATTATTTTTGACTGAATAGATTATCTAGTGAACGTCTTGCTCATCTCATCGCTTCGTCGAATAAAGAAAATTAAAAACAAAATATCTCATTTATCTTCATCCCACTTGATGTATTTTGGTCTAATGTCTCCCTAAGGATGTCCGAGAAAAATATTCCAAACTTTTTATTTAAAGGGTAAAAGGAAAACGTAAGCCCCAATAAGTCTAATGATTAAGGGCTGGTAATGGTGACAAGGTATTTTTAAACAGTAATCGTTATTTAGCTTTGAATTAGAATTAAACTGAAAGCTACATTTTTAAAACATATAGATTTTCAATGTTTGTCGTAGAAATCGTGACAAGCAATACGTTCACCGGATTCACTAACTACAGCTCCTTTCAAACGGGAAAACTGTTATATTTCCTCACTACCGGTTTCCGGCATACCTATTAAATTTATATATTAAACTAATGTTTCCTCTGTTCTTTCTTTCTTTATATAGTATTACATTATTTCGGTTGATAAAGAATTATGCTGTATGTTTTATTAATACATTAGACCTGCTATACATAATATATAATCTAAAGTTAGTAGCTTTATTGTAGTAAATAATCATCATTAAGTCCGATGTTATACAATGCTATTACAATATCATAAAATTTTCATTGTTAATTAGCATTCATCTGTTAACCAGCGCATCGCATGTTAAAATTCGTAATTGCCAATCGAAACGAATTTATGTACTATAAATTTGTACACTATATGATTGCAAATAATGATTTATGATATATTATATATTCTTGTATTTATTTTAGGAAAGTGGTAGGTCTCTGTTGCCAGAGACTGTCTAAGTAGGTACGACCGCAGCATCTATTTCTGCTGCCAAACACTTATGTGTAAACGTTACTTTGCTCCGACTTGAACTGAGTTGTAACTAGTGAAATTACTGAAGTAACGATACTTAACATATGAGGTATCAAGTCGAGAGCGATGTGCTGCTGTGTATCATAGTAACCAGTACTACTTATATGCTCAATGTAAGTTAAGATGAACTACACTGGTACATTTTTATTTCTTCGTTGCTCTTTGAATCTTTTGTATTCATTATTAGCCAATAGATATCCACTGCTGGATATATGCCTCCTTTATAGATCTCTACATCAATCTCCCTGTGTGAATAAAGAACCACAGGCTCTTGTGCCAAATAACTTTTCTTACTTCTATAATTAATTGGTGGGAGCACAGCGACAAGTTTAGAACCTTCTTAAAGTTTAGTGCTTCTAAGTTTAATTACTATAAAGAATTATTTTGGTTGCTTAATAAGAAATGGTTTAGGTTTTAAAAAGGTAGTAAATGTCTGTGAAAGCTTCCTGAATTTTTTTGTTTTTACTTTTGAAATACTAAAACAATTGTTGACTTGTAACAGAAAGTATTTTAAATTGTGTAGCTTTCTAAATAAAAACAACTTCCTTATACAGCAGCAGCAGCTTGCATTCTTATACGGAGATTCTTCATTCGTTTCCGGGCTACACACGTTAGATACAGTTTAGATAATGATAAGGATATCTAACGAGTTCGATTATTAGGGTATTAGTTACACAGGATTCGAAGGTCACTATCACGAAGCGAACTTCACACGTGGATTCGAAATCTATCAATAGTCTTCCGTGATACAAGGCGATTAGCCTTAGCATCACGGAGGCAGTTAATAATAAGCTTAACCTAAAGTTTTGCAATAATCCTTAACTGATAAAAATATAACCAAATCACGATTCAATAGTAAAATATTTATTTGTGTAAATTTTAACTGAAATCCTTACTTTTATAAAATGAAATTGGACCATAACAATATTTCATTGCATTGAATGCGGCGCTCCGGCTTACAGATTTAACATTAACGAGCTGTACATTTTAACAAGAGATGAAACCGCATTAAACGGTTCATTTACCGTCGTCCGTACGCCATTTTTAACTTATTATCCACTGTAAAATATTTACGTAACAACAAAATGCATTATTTCTTTTATTTATACGAAAAATAAATCATCGAAATTTTATCACTAGAAACGTAAGTCTCATCCTCCCATTACTTTATCATTGGTTATAATAACAGTCTAAATTTATAATATGTTAATTATACAAAAATAGTCTAAGATAATTCTGATAATATGAGATATATGCTAGGTAAAATCTTCTCAAATTCGGTCTAGGCTTAGATCATCTGAATCGATAAAACGTCAAGATGATTTTGATATAGCTACAAATTAACATTGATTTTTATTTATATATATTTCATAGTAATAATATAATTAATTAAACACTATAATTAGACAAGGCAGTTAGGTTTGATGATAGTGATTTCCGATGTGACCAAGTTCCAAGTTAACGCCTTCTACTTATCATCTAGAGAACGAGCTACTTCTTTACTTGAAGCAATAATAAAATTCTTCAGATCGTTACCACCTAGTATGCAGGCAACGCTCCTCTAATAGATTTTTATTAAACTTAAGTTCAATAGGAAACTTCTTAGTTTCTAAGTTGGATCGCGATCAAATAAATTTCAATGAATGAAAATAGGAATCGATTACAATCGAATCCTGTCCAAAACCCTCCCCTATTACATAAATTGTTGAAAGAGGAAAGAATTTAGTTATCACTGCGTAGTGGTTGAACCCTTTTTCTTGGTACGTAATAATATTGTATATTCACTCAATAATTTAAAATATTACATCTGTAACTTATAAAAGGAAAACGATTGTATTTTAATGATATAGTATAAAAAAAATTGTAGTATTTTTATAATTTACTGCTACACAGTTAAAAAAAAACTTAGGAAGTTCTAGTACTTGGTTATAAAACCAGGCGATATACCTCAAGAAGATCTCGAGCTCCTTTCCTTTTTAAAATACTATCAGCAAAATTTCAAGTCAACTTTAAGTTAATAGTACTACAAAATCGACGACGAGTTTGTCGCATATAAACAGGCATAATGCTCCCACTGCTGGGACTGGGACCCTCGGATCTCTAACAAGGAGAAACTCGAGACTACTTACTATTAATAAATACTATGCTAATGTAGCATATTTTCGAAAGCTTCTTAGAATCGTTTCTCCAACATTATTCTCAGCGAAAGCTCATAGGTATATAACTTAAGTATATAATTTTAATTAACAATCAAATCATTAATTGTTTTTTTTATATGTACGTATATGAGTCGTGAATATAATTATCATATTTCACTTTGCAATGCGAAGCCGTCTGTGGGTAATTGAAAACGACAATTTATATCCATTACTCTACGATAATCAATTTACTCGCAAATGAACATTGAGTCAGGTCGTACATACGTATAATAAGTAAAATAATACTTAATAATTAACTTTTTAATTAAGACTGTGACTTCACGAAGTTATAAACTTAATAACACTCTTTCATTTAACATGTTTATTTTAGTTAGACATGAGAATAAACAAGATTAGCTTTGAATGATTCCACGAGGCGATACCGACTAAGACGTTCACTTGATGGTGTTAAGCTAATGCGATTAACTTAGGATGATATACACTGCATCATATTGTACTTGCCTTAATGCAAAGTATGTTAAATCCCGTTATTCTTGTAGTTTCACTAGCTGCAACGCTCTTAGAATCAGAATGTAGTAAGGTTTGTTTTGTCGGCGGAAATAAGAGCTGTGCTGGTCCTAGACGGTATGCGGCAAAAGACCTGCCACTCTAGATAAATGGACATTCGTCATCATCATCATCAACCTATACGTCCACTGCTGGACATATGCCGTATAATGATTTAAATAATTCTAGAAGTAAATTAAATCAGAATTAGGATTTCTTCATAACTTAGAGCTACGGAGTAAACAAAATGTTTACTAACTTTAAATTAAGCTTCTTATTCATAGCAGACATGAGAATTATGCTATACGAAAAAGCTTTTCAAGCTTCAAAGGAAAGCTTCGACTCTTATATTATGTCAAATATATATATATATATATATACATATCAACATACATACATTGCAGGAGACTGTCTAAGTACATACTACCGCAGCTCCTATTTCTGCCGTCAAACAGTAGAGTGAAACATAACTATACTCCGGTTTGAAAGGCGCTGCAGCTAGTCAAACTACTGAGGTGTCGAGATATAATATTCTATGTTTCCAGGCAACGAGCACAATGCGGTGCTGTGCCATATCTCACCATCAGGTGGACGTCTCGCTCGTCTGGTCGAAAAAAGAATACAGACCTAAAACAACTTGCAAACAAAATATGTCACTGGGGTGGATAAATCTCCCACTCTAGATGGATAAAGTGGTAATGGACGATAAATATTGACACATCCACGACGTGACCATGCACCCTTATAAAGGATCAACGATATTCTTTAAACGACCTACCTACTCCTCAGTTTTCAACTCCCCTCTAACATCACACGACGTATTTCTTCTAACTTAGATAGTAAATGCAGATTTTAAACTTTACTTCCTATATGTTAAGATAATAACTTTAAGAACACTTTCTAAATAACAACTACCATCATCGTCGTCATCAGCCGATAGACTCCCAATGCTCGACATAGGGCTCCCCCAAAGTATTGCCTTATCGAGCTGGTAGGGACTCGTACGTGTATTTGGACTATTTTCCACTATGCTAGCTCAATGCGCTTTGGTGGGAGCCAGAGCCTCGTTTGTTGATTAACAGGGTTCACCACGAGCAGGTGAGGCTGGCTTGGATCCCGTGAGTTGTTGTGTTGTCCCATACACTCCGATAACAACAAACAAAACCTTTGAAACCTAAGTATAAATCTAGAAAAGATTTAATTTAATATGACTCTAAAATTAATTTTTACCATCATCAGTTCTCTCAGATGCTCAGCCTTTATTTCTTTATTTCAATGTGTATATTAGAAACAAATATATATTCACGCTTCCTTCTTTCACTTAGATTCAATCCTTAAGTAAAAAAATTGGAGATGGTTTAGGTCCCAAACGCACTGCGGTTAAGGACCGTTACTAGATCTAATAGTTCTCTAACGCACTGCCTTTAAGTTTATGCTGGTAGTTAGTCTCCATTACCGGAGACCGTCTAAGTAGGTACCACTGCAGCGCCTATTTGTAGCCGCCAAAGAATAGTGTGCACATATTACTGTGTTCCGGTTTGAAAGGCGCTGTAGCTAGTATAATAACTGGGGTAACGAGACTTAATATTTTATGTGCCACACGACGAGCGCAGTGTAGTGCTGTGTACATATTTCTAAGTAGCGTACACGTTCGCGTGAGCAGTCGTATCACTTATCATCAGGTGAACGTTCGGCGTGTTTCGTCGTTTAATTGTATAAAAAAAGTCGACTAAAAACACCCCCGCAGTCGATACATTCCGATATCTAATATACCTACGTAGATATATCGTTGAATTCTTTTTCTTTGAATAGAAGGTATCATAGTTTAATCGCAGTAACACATTTAAATCATTCTAAAGAGTTGTTTTGTTATTGTACTAATAATGGATGCATTGTCTGTCTGGAATGCTAGATATATCAGCGTTGTATACGCAAAGCACCTCCGTATTCCACATCGGCGCAGCTCCACAATGCGACTATTCAGAGCGAGATGCATGGCATTTTATTGTTCCCTTTGTTCTGACGTGAAGCGTTTCTTTAGGGAAACAACTCGGCGTATATCGCTCTTAAGTACAGATTATTTATGTAAAAACATGAATGTTACAGTTATTTGCTATCTTATGTTCTTATGTGAAACTACTGATTAATAAAGCTCTTCAAAATCCAGCTCATCCTATCCAATGCTATCAACGGTTTTCTGTGATATTTATCAGATCGTCGCCCATTAGACAAGCGATCCTCCGCTCGCCGTCGATCAATTCAAGCTTCTTTATACTCGCAGGTCATCTATTCTCGTAGCTTTATGACACTCCCCCGTAAAACAGCAATGATCTGAAATGATATTGGAGTCCGTTAAACCTTTAGGTCGTAGCTGATTAATTTGCTAACTCAAGTTGACAGAAGCAAGTGTCTTCAATCAGATTTGAAATCCGCGAGCTATGGGCTGGATAAAACCGGAAGAACTGTAACCTTGTATAACTAGTCTTGTAACACTGAGGTCTCTAGTTCAATTCGAAGACCATGTTTACAGAATTATTCACAAAACCTCTAGCGTGTTATCCCTTTGTATATCTTAACATCGTAAGCGTAGTCTGGTTATCTACATATGAGATCCAGAATATTCTGTTCCAATAACACCCTCAGCTTAATTATCACTTAAAAACAAGTTGTATTCAGGGTCTCTGTTAGCTTAATGTAGAGAAAAAAGGTTTTATACTTGAACCAAATACGTTCAAGAGGGAATACTACTACTAATGATTGGTGTGAATCACTATAGCTGTATATATATTATTTTTAAAGCATCAGCAGTAGACGTCTATCGGCTGCTGATGATGATGATGATGATTGTAACAAAAAACGATCTAGACAAGTAAGAGGTCCATCTAACCAATTGCCACTTCATTGTGTACAAAGCAAGTAGCAGCTGTGCAGTTATTTTACATTGATAAAGTAACGACATGTGAGCACAATATATCTTTAAGTTGCAAGTCCAAGTTAGTTCGCTGAGCGCACAGTTCCTGTTCTGGCGCGATATAAGTTTATAACTTTAAAACGTAGTGTTCAAACGTGACCTCAGGCGACGAGCGTAGGAGGAAGTAAAAATTTAAGCACAGCTCGAAACTGATTTTACTACCTCCAAGAGCGTAACTGATGTAGCTTGAAAAGAGTAGCTAAAGACTTAAATAGTTTTTTAAGTAGGATCGTTAGGGTTCTGTCTGAAGTTTTTCATGAAGTTAAAATATAATAGTTACTTTCGCTTTCACAAACAGGATAACCCTCAGTTTCCTGAACCAGGAACATCCCCTACAGTACAGCCTACTGGCCGTAGGTCTTCCGTTGCCGAATACCGACTAGGTATCACTCCAGCCCCTATTATAGCCGACAAGCATTACTGTTTGAAGTGGGTTTAAGTTAGTATAATTAGTAGGTAACGAAACTCGACATCTGATGTCTCAAGATGACCAGTACAATGTGGTGCCTGTGTATATCATCCTAACCAGCGCCAACTTGTTATGGATAAGCTTATAACTTAATGAACAGAATCCGTGATAGTTCAGTGTGTAAAGCATTAGACGTCATAAGTTTAAAAGAAGCGCGGATTTGATACCATTGAGTTTTGAACTTCCGGTGGAGGAAACCGATATGATCCAATATCGGCAGCGTTCGTATCACTTAGGCAGCGTTTGGCGAGCGTAGTAAATAATTGACCTAGACTTTCCTTATGAGCGAAGATTCCAGCAGTGGGAACATTAAGTGGGCTATTCATCTTTTTTTACCTTATCATCAGATTAATTTTAACTTATCATCACTTGAACATCTCCGTCGTCTCGGTTTGGTAAATAAAAAAAATCTACAAAGCAGAAAATAGTCGTTTAAGTTTTTGTAGGTTATTGTAGTACTATTTTTTTTTCTATTTATTTCTAATTGTCCCTGATATTAATATTCAGGGTTTTTACCTTATCCTTTTATTTACAATATTTTCACTACTAATTTATAAAAAAAAAATTATTTTTTTTTACATTATCTATACTTATGCTACCTAATTATCTGATATACACAGAAATACACAATATTATTGTATATTGCAGTACTCGCTGCGCTTTGCTAAGTAAGGCTTAATGCTTGTACTAATTAAAGAGTCTGTAAACCTTTGAAATTTATTGCTTTTCTATAGCTTCTCACAAATAAATGAATTAATTAGATTTTTTTCTTTAATAATGTAAATTGGTAGCGATAAATTAATGAATAATGATTATTTGAATCATTAAACGAGTAACTTCATTAAAGTGTACGGAATATTCTGTTAATTAAAGTGTCAGTGCTGAAGAGGTCCGACGTTGTGGCGTAAATTTATTTTAATGAAAAAGTCAAGCGAAATTGTCCCGCGTCATTCCCGCGGACATCTTAATTTCCGGGCATAATCTGATGTGAATTAGACCCGAGCTATGACTAGTGGCAACACCAGGAAACCCCGTCGCAGATTAAAAGAAGAATATAGAAACAAAGCACAACTTGTACTTCTTCCTCCAACCAGTAGAGTGCCAGCATCTTTTTAATCACCGACGCGATGAGACGAGCTCGACGTTCACCTGATGGTGAGTGATACGCCCGGCGTTATGAACACCGCCTGAGACAAGATATCGAGTATCATTACACCAGTAATTTTTCTAACTACAACGCCCTTTAAATCGGAACACAGTAATGTTTGCACACTACTATTCGTTGGAAGAAATAAGCTCAGCAGTAGTATCCACCTAGACGATCATCGGCAAGAGAGACTCAGATTTTTTTTTAATTTTTGTAAATATAACATCATCATCATCATCATCATCACCATCAGCCGATAGACGTCAATATATATTTATTATTGAAACAGTAATCACGTAAGAGTAACAGAAGTCATTGCATATTTAAATGAATTACCCTATATAAATGTTTCATGATCTATGTATTGTAACTAATAAGTATTTAATGAAATATTGACAATTTGAAAAGTCACTCTCTATTAAGTGTCGCAATATTTCACTTTAAAAACATTTAATAAACTTTTTAGTGTAACGTGCCTTATCTTTAAGATTGCAAAGGTACTTTAGAAGCAACGATAAATTTCGACTTAATCGCTTTCCTAAGCGTAGAATATCAGTTTGAGAGGTCCGCAGCGTGCAGCATCAGCATTGCATTAGAAAAGAAGGTTAAAGAAATCTTTTAAAATCATTTTCTTTATTAAATATACGTAAATTAGCTGTTTCCCACCCGCTTTGCTGGCAGTAACATCCCCTCAACTGCTTTTGTGGTAGGAATTTTTTATATTCCGTACTGAGCTCTAAACGATTGAAGAAATGTTTCCACTAAATTTTAAGTGTTTACGTCTAATAGTTTCGAGGATCTCGTCAAGAGTCAATGAATCCATGGATATCTACAATATCCATGGATTCATTGACTCTTGACGAGGAGCTGAAGGAACACATCGGGAAGAAAGCGTCATGTTCTGTAAATAACTTTGTATGACTTGTGAGATCTAAAAACTCGCACTTGGCTAATGTAGTGGATACATAATTAAGGTCTTCTACCACAAGACACCAAGTGGATATTAATCCACTTGCTGTCTTGTGGTAGAAGACCCTGAGCCTCAGCAGTGGGAATACTACAGGAGCTATTAATTTTTTTATTAGAAATAAATAATGGAACTATTAGTCCAATAAGCTGTAACAGATTCTCAAGAAGACGCAATTACATATAAAAAAAATCGACAATATTAGGATAGTGTCCCCTTAGTATTTTCTTTGTCATCATCATCATCATCAGCCTTTCTCAATCCATTGCTAGATGTAGGCTTTTCCCAATGTCTGTACTCTTATATATCAAAAGATTCAAACCATCTAAAGAGCAACGAAGAAAGTAAAGAGAAAAGTCGTCTTCGTATTTTCTTTTTCTTCGGAAGACTAGGTTAGCGATCATAAGGATATCTTGGATCTTAGAAAGCTTATCAAGCTGTTCTGTTTCTCTCTGTAAATCTCCTCTCTGAATCTATGATAATAATCTGTACAAGGAGGAACTTGTAGAAATAGTAGTGGTAGAAGAATATGCGTATATTCTTCTACTTGCTCAAGATTACACAGTATTCTGTCTAATGGTCTTAAAAACAATTTTTTTTATTCTATGTTATTTTCACTAATACTTCATTACTCATTTTTTTCATAGCTAGGAATATTTTAAGTAGTTTACCAAATTTTTTTGTAACATCCTCCTGAAGCTTTTATGTTATACGTAGCTTATATGTAGCTTGAATTATTCCATGAACAACTAATTAGCAGGTAAGCTATAATTAACTATATAGCATTATTAATTATTTGAAACGTTGAATAATGTAATGAAACGTAAAAGTTATGAATGCGATTGGAATAATGTTATTCAGAACAGTTTAACGTTTAATTTTATACCTGAAACGGTGCGAAAATTTATTCGTTGAATCTGAAAGCGTTTAGAAGCGATTTCCAAAGCACATTTGCACGGAGCGGGATTTCAAATCGAGTTATATTGACTTTTATAGCTTTCTAAAAGACTTTCTTTTAAACCTATATACAGTATTAAGGGGTAGGCTGAACTAATATATAGTATTAGTTATATTATTGGATAAAGAAGCATTTACAACAATGTCTTTTCACCAATATAACCCAAAAGATTGTTAGATTTAAGCGACTGTGGACAGGGCACATTGCTTGAAGGACTGACGGCTGAGGGGACAATAAGGATGTTGACTGGCGGCCGATGCCAAGTGCCGAGACTAAGTGCTAAGAAGCCCCCTACAGGATGGACCGTCGACCTGGTGAAGGACGTGGGAAACCGCTGGAAGCGACCAGCGCAGGACCGATCGATGTGGCGATATTTGAGGCACGCCTATGTTTAGCAGTGCTCGTCTATCAATAATTAACCAGCTTATTAAAGTCTAGACAAAATTTAAGCTACCACCAGGTTTCTGGTTTAACGGATGTAAACCCCATCTCTTACATGATCTAAATTTCTTGACTGATAGTCGGAAGTTAACCATACATAACATTAGCAGATAAGAAAGATTAAAATACTTCATATTTATTTAAAGGCTGAAGATAACGGAACAAGTTAAAGGAAGACTGTAGCCGGAAAAGGATTTCCTGTCTTAGATAACGAATAAATAAATACACAAGTAAAATTTTCGTTTTTAAATTATTAAGAATTATTACAGTTGAAAATAATGTGTATATTAATAACTATTATTATCATTAAAGTTTACTATTGATAGATCTCTACTGCCTGAAACTGCTCAGGTAGGACCGTAGTGTGCAAACGTTCATATGTTCCGGATTGACAGGCGCTGTAGGTAGTATACTGACTAGGGGAATGAGATTCGACATCGTATGTATCAGGTGTTTTAATGGATAAGCGTATAGCTTACCATCAGATGAGAGTCCTGCTCGTCTCATTGCTTAATTGTATATAAAAAAAATATATCTTCGAGTTTTAAGATGTTCTAGTTGTAGGTCTCTAAGTGATCTTTTTGGTAGGTGGTAATCTCAGCTACTATTTCTGTCGATATACAGCAGTATGAAAATATACAGAGTTCCGGTTTGAAGTGACTTGTAGCTAGTGAATATACTCACATAATTACACTTGAAATTTTAAAACAAGTACAACGTGGCGCTGTGTATATCATCCACAACCAGCACAACATTGTTACCATCAAGTAAACGTCTCGATTCCGTCGCTTCATCCAAACAAAAAAACTGTTGTAGGATATTTTTAGATTTTACTAATAATTTTATTTCTTTATCATCATCAGCTGACAGACGTCTACTGCTGGACGAAGACTTCTCCCAATTTCCACATCGTTTGTTATCACCACGCTGGTCCCGTGCAGGTTGGTGGGTGGTCAGAGCTTCGTCTGTTATTCAGCAGGGTGTAGGTCAGCGGAACCCCTTGCCACTTTGTTCATTATGATATAAATTTATGTATTATATATTTTTTATAGACATTTTAATATCACGCATCTGTTAACACGCATCATGTTATATGTCCAATATTTTATTAAACTGTTTTGAGTGCTGTCCCTCAATAGTCCTCTATTGAGGGACGGCTCTGAAAAAGCAATTTTCCGTATTGAATATTGCTTGTCAGTTCCGTGGACACGGACGTCTGTGTTTACTGAAATATTAAAACGATATATGATATAGTATGATAACCGTTTTGTATATATACGTTCGCAGAATAATATGAAAGAATTCGAATTCATCTTCCATCATCATTTCTGCATGATGCTGAACATGGAACATATCAAACAACTTGCAGTGCGATTGCTTAGATGATTTGCTGTCCGATTCTTGAGCATTTTAACAAGACCAGTTGGACACCGAATACATACTAAAGTTACTTAATAACATACGAAACACACTTAAAAATAAGTGTTTCTATGTGGGTAAATATAGCGTCTAATATATAGTTGAAACATAATGAGGCTTTTAAAAAAATAAGTAGTAAAAAGTTTGTAAGGCCTCTACACGAACACATTTGTAACAGTGAAACGCTTTTAGTTCGGCTTTCGGAGCCGAGATTGACCTCGTTCAGCATCAGCACCGAGTCTTGAATCATTATACTTCTATTCACATTTAAGTATAGAATACGAATGCGTACAGTCGTAGTATTATTTCTTGTTTACTACAAGGCAGTAAAGTAATTGTTATAGTATATTATTTTGATTTGTTGAAGTGGTAAGTCAAGGCAGGAAGAAGAAGAAGAAGAAGTGGTGAGTATCTTAACATATCAAGTGGTAACTAATGATGCATGTGTGTACCCTGCACCGTATATTTACATTTCCTGTAATACCTGGTGGTAATTTTTTTTTTAATTAGTGTTAAGTTTACTTTGTTAGAAACTGCGACAAAGTAATGGGTAGATATAAATGCTTTCAAGTTTTAATGACGCTGCAAGTAATGTACAGGTGTATATTTAATATATTAATAAAATGATGAGCAGGATGTGATGCTGTGTAAACATTCTAACCATATCGTTGTTTTTGTAATCATATCATCAATACTACCAGCTATTTATGAATACCACCAGTCTATCTGTCTAGTTGATTATAAACGTTAATGATAAGAGAAATTGTTAGTTTTAGGAATTTGTCTATGTTTAAGGGTTTGGCAATAGTCGAACTGTGTAAACACTGAAACATTCTTAAGTGCAAATGAATCTGAAATCCAGTTTCAGGGTACGTACTCCGTGTCTTGTATCCACATGGATTTTGCAAACAATCGCCCGGATCTCCGTGCGCGCCACGTTCTCCATTCTAACAAAGCAAGTAGTTTTGAATGTTGTTATAACAAACCGGATATTTGATTATTGTGATAATTTTTTTTTAATTTACTTATGTATTTTATAAATATATAGAAAATCTTATTACCGCATCCAAACTTTTAACATCATTTCATCAATCCATAGTTTAGGTCTGCTTTAAAGCTTACTATTATAAACTATGATCTCACCTTCTTTTCGCAGCATTTGCTTATCAGAACTTCTTTAACTTGGTAGCCATTACTGAACTTAGGTCTTCTCACACAAGGAAGGAATCTAGACTAGTAGTCGATAACCTATTCATTCAGAAATATAAATGTATAATTCATTTAATGAGCTGTTTTTTCTTAGCTTTAGAAGTAGATATTATTACAGGCATCATCTAGAACTATAACATTACTCTTGTCTGCGATAACTAAGCATCAGTGTTACTAACAGTAAATTAAATAAGATTTGTTATATTTATAGAGAAAATATTTATTTATGAATATAACTACTTTAGTAATATGAAAATTATTAATAAATGTACATATAAATACTCTAATATACTTAACACTGGCGTGTACTTGAAAAGCAAAGATAGGGTTCGTAGGAAGTAGTTGCTTATAAGATTTCATTTAATAATCTATACTAGTCTCTTATAAAGAAAAAAAAAATTACATTCCGTACTTACACTAAAGATTACGTGAAAGAGGTCCAACCATAGATCTAGACCGTTCACCACGATGACTAACATTTGAGAGAGACAAAGCGTCTTAAGTCATAATTCGTCCTTGTTCTAGCATTTTCTTGTTTTTCTTCCGAGGACTTTCTTTGTTTTTTTTTATCTGCAAAGATGAAGTATAAATCTTCTTCATCCAATTTACGAGACGGTATACAGACGGCAGTTAAATTTAGATTATAATTTGATAATAACAAAATGTTACTCAATAAACAGAATAAGCTGGGAAGCGCAGGCGACAACAACAGCAGCTGCAGCATTACCGGCACCAAACAAGTTGAGTAAGTTTTGCTCTCAATGAATTATGTTCAACTAGCTCGCCTCTTGTTACTTAAAAGTTGAGAAATGTTCGGAGCTGGATCCTTAACGAGTTTAGCGCGAGTTTTATTGTTCGCGTAGAAAATAACAGGACAATACGGATTCTCGTTTAAGAAATTTATAGTTATCTTGAAAAACATCCCCTTAAATTTTCGTTTTTCGCAATTTATAGGTTGATAACTTAACTTTCATCGGGCTATCAAGAATAGGACTAAGCGTCCACTCATTCCAAGTATCTGGTGACCAACGCGACCAACTACGAGTCGCGACTGAATCTCAAGACAGTACAGCGCAAATCATACCATACGCTTATCCCGAGATCTCATGGGGACCACCTGCACACCACGGACACAAACACCCTCCGCATGTTGACATTACATCGCCCTCCACCACCACACACCACGTACACGAGATACACTCGCGATTAGAGGCGCTTGTCACCGCCCAGAGTTACCGATACAGGCGCTTGTGGTCAGAGAATGGACCCAAGCCCATCTTCGATGGACAAGTAGATTCACCAAAAATACAGATACACATTAAGAGAAGATCTAGATCTAGAAACACTAGTGTACACTAGAATTAAAATAGGCTGCGGACCCTGGTCCGTGAGCCCAGTATCAAATGAGCTGTATAAGTTAAAATGTCTACAAAGAGCTGCACATCATCAGAGAATAGAAATAGGAGGTCATGGGGCCAGCATTATAGTGAAGGTTATCTGCATAGCAACATCTCCCGTAAGTTGAGGTTTAAGAATATTTATTTCTCACAAGAATATATACAATTCGAGTAGACAGTAAACAATAGATTAAGTTAAAAATACGAGCGTACAAAGAAAGACATACAGTGATTCCATAAACTTAATGCATAGAACAACTGACACTGCAACCGGCCAAAGGAGGGTAGTCCGCGGCAGTGGTCGGTGCGACAGGATTTTAAAATAAGCAGACATCGGAGGGTAGTCGCTAAAAATTTTTAAGTCGAATACTCTCGATTCATGACGATGTCAGCGCTGCAAGCCATTCGACTATTACAGCTTATCTGACATTGGGCGCGTGGACCCGGATCCAC
The DNA here is from genome assembly GCA_029034505.1 of Ornithoptera priamus. Taxonomy (NCBI): domain Eukaryota; kingdom Metazoa; phylum Arthropoda; class Insecta; order Lepidoptera; family Papilionidae; genus Ornithoptera; species Ornithoptera priamus. The sequence goes on along the minus strand of JARDWD010000219.1, from coordinate 1,347,619 downwards.
GGCCTGTTTACAAAAAGTGTACTACTTGTAGTGTAGTTATCCGACGGCGGAGTTTTTATAACGTGTGTCTGGTTATTGGTTGCTCTGGCGAATCTACTCGGTCGTCGAGGGCGGGCGCGGACCCGTACCCCGACTACCTTCGCCTGTATCGGAATCTCTGGGCGGTGAGAACCGCCCCTGATCGCGGGTGTACTTGGTGTACGCGGTGTGTGAGTACCTGACGCGCCGCGTTCTGAAGCGAGGGCGGCGTGATGCGGTGATTCGGAGCGTGTTGGTAGCGTCCGAAGTGTGTGTGGTGACGTGGGTGTTGTCGGTGACTATGGGTTCATGAGTGCTGGGAGGGACCCCTGGGGATGATGGGATTAGCGCATGCCGTGGTCTGCGCTTATTGGTCTTGGTTAAGTCGGATATATAGTGAGTCAAACTAGAACAGTCATGCATTTTAGGGTGCTTTAGGTTTGTTTTTTTTTTGTTACGTTATATAAATGTTTTGTGGTGAATTTAAGACACGTTTTAACAGTAGTTTTTTGAAAACTTGATATGATTCAGCTTTATATCATCGTTAAGACTGTTGTATAATTTATCTCCCTCGTATAGACTTTTTTTCCCATAGTTAGATCGCGGAGGCTGTAAATATAAATAATTCATTCGATTAGAAGTCTTTCTACAAGGAAAATAAGTAATTTTTTAGCAAAGGTTATTTTAGTATGTATTTCTTTATTTAGTATTTATGCACTAACATGCAGGTGCGGAAGTAGTGTTTGAGAAATGTTCATAAGTTTAGTATTTTTATATATCTTTACGGTAGATGTTAAACAACCGTAGTGGAAAAGAACCTTTATTAGATTGTTTTGACATACATTAAGGCTACTTAAATAAGTTATTGCTGCGGTGCCCCAAATTTCTATCAGATATCCCATGTGGGGGGTTTGCTAAACAATTATATATTGTATATTTCACTTGACTTGGTAAACATCGAGTTATGCGTCGCAATGATTCTGGTAGGGATATAATTATGGTTTAGATTTTTTCAATTTGCGGTTTCCTTGTTAATTGATCATCTACTCTTCTTTTTCTTCTTCTTCTTCTTTGTCGTAACCTCATGACTGAGAGACGTGACTATGGTGCGTTGCCCTGGCCACCATTTCTTTCCAGACATTTCTGTCTTGCGCCATTTGGATGGATGATTGTAGGGTAGCTCCCGTAGCGTCCTGAGTTGTGCGTGTCCATCTTGTAGGATACCCGCCCTCTCGCTCTCTTTCCTTCCACACAACCAGTAATAATCAGTCTTTCCAGACTGTCTGGGTCTCGCCTGACCGTGTGTCCGAAGAATTTGAGGACTCTCTGCCTACAAATTGTTGATCATCTAATATAATTCCTAAATATTTTTCCTGACTTTTCGTTATTTATTTTGAAACAAAAATTATTATAGATTTTTTTGTTTTTAGCGGAGAAAATTACATAATTTGCTTTTTTAATATAGAAAGTTTAAGTGGATATCCCTCATAAACCTGTCGTCTTTTCAAAAGCAGTGTACCTTCTAGAGAATTCTTTCGCTGACAGTAAAAGATAAGATTCTTGTCCGTTTCTTCCACGAGCAGAGTATACACTCTAAATACCCATAGAACTGGTTAGATCCTCAACAGCATTCCATCAAATAAACTTTTGCGCGATGCAAACATTCAGATGTCGAATTATAATTACTGAGCCGTTAAACCAACCCTCGTCACAGTACATAGTTCACCCGTAAATCAAACATGAAATGCCATCAAGCATCCCCTCTCTCCCACCCCCGTCCATTATTCAAAGTACACTCATAAACACGCACTTAAGGGCACTGCACGGATGATACGGTTTCTGCAAATGTACTTAAGTGTTAACTTGACACAATTATGCCGTAGATTATGTTTCGTGTGACACAGTTTTCTTTAACTGGACTTCTTCCCTCACTGCTGTCTCTATTTATCATCATTATCAGCCGACAGACGTCCACTGCTGGACATAGGCCTCCTCTAACGATCTCCAGATCGATAGAACCTGCTCTGCCCGCAATGAGTCGCTTTTCGCAACCTTCATCAGTTTGTCGGACCACCTGGTGGTTAGCCTGCCGACACTACGCCTTCCGGTACCCGGTCGCCTTAGTGCCCCATCGGCTGTTAATCCTTCGAGCGATATGTCCTGCTCATTGGCGCTGGCACTTGAGGCTAGCAATCCTTTAGACTATGTCGGTGACCTTAGTTCTCCTGTGGATCTCCTCATTTCTGATTCGATCACGCAGAAAAACCCCGGGCATAGCCCTCTCCATTGTCGTCTGCCTTGTAGTCTCCCCGATAACTTGCCTATCAAGACAGCCCATTGGTGAACTCATGATGTCCCGAAAAAGATGAGGCCTCTGTGTTGGCATACGGAAGAGCCTCCTGGTTATTTTTTAACATGACAGTATTATATAAAAAAAAACTTTTTTTTTTAGTGTATACAAGGAATTAAGTGGAAGTAAGGGGTCCTGCGCAGCAACTCACAGGATCAAAACAAACTTCACCTGTTCGTGGGGCACCCTGCTATGCAACAAACAAGTCAACCTGCATTGGGCCCGCGTGGTGGAAAATGGCCCAAATCTCCATATGAACCCGGTAGGGGTTACGACGGCCTCTAGTGCCGTGCTAGGAAAAGCTTGTGTCTAGTAGCAGAAGTTTATCGGCTGATGATATATATATATATATACACATATATAGATATACATATATATATACACATATATAGACATACATATATACATACACATATATGTAATCTGTATTGTGTTGTATATGTACCAAAATATAATTTCTCTTTCAACAGGTGATTAAATTTTTCCATGTCATATGTTTTACGTGAGAAAAAACAATTTACACGGGAATAGTCCTATTTTTATCTTCCATTAATCATTTCCGGTCATCAGACGCTGTCCGTGTCGTTCGCATCGTTACATGACCATCCCTGGCTGTTGGAGACGTGAATGGGAAAATAAACGAGTTGTGTATATAATACTAATATGTCAACTTGGACACAAATTTTTATTCCTTATCATCATCATCAGCCGATAGACGTCCACTGCTGGACATAGGCCTCTCCTAAAGATCTCCACATAGTCAGTATGGCTTCCGGTACCTCTGGACACTAGCTGTTGTATGTAGGGGTTCATATGGGATATCCGTCCTCGCGGGGGCAAAGACAGGTTATATCGGACTTGCACCGACTAAAACCCCACGATGTTCCAACTCGTTGCCTGATGGCAGGGTTACGGGAATGCTTTTGAACCACCCGCGGCGCCGCCGGCGCTGGCTGCTTAAGTATACTACGCAGTTGAGTTCCAGCAGCAGATTGAGCACGATCAAGAGAGAACAGATCCCGCTCAGAGGCGAAGAGGCGAAAAATACTTAACAAGACTTTTGTAAGTAAAATTTTAGGAATACTCATAATGGTCAATGTTGCTTAAGTTGTCAACCTTAGAGAAGGGAACAAGGGTGTTAATTTTAAATTCTCGCTAGAGTAAACTCCACTGAACTGAGCCAGGCGGATGAATGGTGAGGAGGGGAGGAGAGAGTAATTAGCAATTAGTTAATGGGCCGCAAGGAATGTTTGCCGACGACTCAGCATTAGCTGTACAGTTTGTTAGTGCGAAGGTGAATATATGTGAGGCAGGATATCACACACATATACAGGGTGGAAGGTAATAGGTGCAAAAGATGTGGAGGGGCTGAAGTATAGCCTATCTATCTATGTATGGACTACCCCATACAAAAACAACGCTTCTGGAATTATTCATTTTATAAATATTTTTCAAAAAATTCCCGATTTTCTAGGAAAAAATTCGTTGATTTTGTTTCTTACTTATTTCTACACAAATTTTAATGTAATAATTATTGTTTATATTAAATTAAATTAATAATCATCACTTAGGGGTTAAAACTTTTAAATTAGCTTCTTTGAAAGTCGTGACAGTAGAAAATAAGGTGTTTACTTACATTTTTATTTAACCTTAAAATAAAATATTTCATTCTTTTCTAATGAACGTCTTCCTAGTGCATTCATATAGTGGTAACGATGATGAGCCATTCACTGCCGCCTTTATCTGGTCAGTCCATCTCGTAGGCGTTCTTCCTAATGGCCTGGTACCCTCAATCTTTCTTGGACCAAAAGTAGCTTAATAGCTACCTCCCCTCGGCGGCATATCGTAACTATCGTTTGTAGTACGTAGTGCAGTGTGGTTCAGTGAAGTAGTGTTTGAAAACTCTGCCGGATCCAGGTTCCGGCACGATAAGTAGCTTTTATTTTTTTTTTTATCATTTTTTTTATTTCATAGTTTTCGAAAAAGGCCTTGTCGCGTTAGGCGACGGCTAGGTCCCCTATGCCAATAGGCACACAACGCCCTCCCCCCATCGTAAGGAGGAGCGGCACTAAAACAAAATGCCATCTATGCAAATGGACGCCGTGCTCGCCCAATTCGCGTGCTTCGTACGCAAATAAATCCCAGAGGCCTAGGAACAGTTTATTAAGTATACTCCGACCTTCGCGGCGGCCCTGGCGTGGAGCAAGCTGCTACCCCGACCGAGACTCACAGAGGCTCCCAAACCCAACCCTTCGTCGGAGCCGCCAACGCCCCAGGCTGCTCCCAGCCACATACCGCTACTCTCAAAAATCCAGGACCTAATCACCTACATAAAAAGATGAACATAGAGAACATTCTCGTTCTTCAAAAAAAACTGCGAATCGCAAAAAAACTCGCAGGACAGGCTCAAGGCTTTCCTCGAGCATGGCTAGACTCTCACCGCGCTGGAGGAGGACTACTGCTAACTCTCCCAAGACTCTGTCTGCGACCCTTGGTTCTTGTTTTTAATCACAAAGTGACTACCAAAGTCTTGGAAAAAATTAAACCCCAATCACTAACTGATCAACGCGGACGGCATCTGCTCCCAAAAGGAAGAAATAAGCAGATTTCTCAGGAACGTCGACGTCATGCTCATTCAGGAAACGTTCCTCAAACCCTTCAATAACGACCCAAAAATTGCCTGTTACCACACTATCCGTTACGATAGATTGACCGCCCCAAAAACGGCACCCTCATTTATTTTAAACGGTTCCTGCACTGCATACCGCTAGAACGTCCGCCCTTTGTAAATCTCTGCGTGCAGAACTCCCTCACTGGTCATCAACCAATCGTCCTCGCATCCGTCTGTCTGTCTCCCACCAAAGAGGTGCGGGAATCAGACAAGAACCCTCCTCGATATGGGCCAGTCTGTTATACTCGCTGGTGATCTCAACAGCAGGCATAATACCTGGAACGCTGTCACGACAAACACTAATGGCAAAACTCTCTCCAAACTCGCGGAAAAGCTCAAGTTCAACATCGTAGCCTTACAAACGAGATACCCGGTTAAGGCATTACAGAACCCATCCACTTTGGATATTGAGTTGCTCAACAACGTAACCCTCCCACTTCATTCGATCGAAACCATTGACGAACTCAAGTCCGAGCCTGCCCGCTGGTGAGATCCCTCTGACCAAAACCATCGTCAACTGGCGATGCCTCGAGGTCAAATTTAAGGCCGCGAAATCCCAGCACCTGGACGAAGTCCCTAGCACGATCAACTCGCTCGATACTGCAAGTCGAGCGATCGACTCGCTAACCCATCACATCTCCACAGCCGTCGAGTGATCATCGCGGATGTTACCCGAACTGGAGTACCTTTTGCGGATCCTTCCTGGTGGATCTCAGTCTTCTGATTAGATCAAGAACGCTGCAACGAGACTACTCTCCGCATCCTGTCTCATCCGCTAACCCGTCATCCTCGACGAAGGTAAGGCACGGAGGATTCTCCGAGTACCTTCAAAGGTTTAAGCTGAAGGAGAGTCCCGCGTGCCTGTGTGACCCAGCGGCGGACCAGACCGTGGTGCACATCCTCACCTTCTGTCCCTTATATGGAAGGGAAAGGATGGAGTGTGAGACTGAGATGGGTAGGAGGATAGACGCAGGTGTCATTGCCTCCCTGATGAGTGAAGACGAAAATCGCGAAATATTCGTCAAATACTGTAGAAGAGTGGTAGAAAGAGTATTGGGGGAGAATAAAAAGTAAAGAATAGGAACTGGAAGAATAAAGAAGGAAGGTCAAAAGAGAAGAAGAAATGCTTTAGCGTATGATTGTTTCAGGCTTCCCCCCCTCTTCAGAAGGCGTCTTCACTCCAAGAGGATGGAAAAAAGAAGGAAATGAAAATGAGAATGACTGAGACAAGAAGTTTGTGAAAGATAAGTACAGAATGAAAGACGGAAGAATGATAGAGAATTTTAGGAAATAAGATGGATCAAAAAAGATGATAAGTGATTGAAAGTACAAGGACCTGACCCAAAACACGCAGGGGGAATGATTTAAAAAAGAAAAAAAAATCCGTCATCCTCAGGGGTCCGCGCGTCACGAACAACCCAACAGTCATCGACAACTCACACGTCACCACACACACTTTGGAGACTACCAACACGCTCCGAATTTCGACATCACGCCGCCCTCGCTTCAGAACGCGCCACAGCTACTCACACACCGCGTACACTAAGTACACCCGCGATCAGGGGCGGTGCTCACCGCCCAGAGATTCCGATACAGGCGAGGGTGGTTGTAGAACGGGTCCAAGCCCGTCTCCGACGACCGAGTAGATTCGCCAGAGAACAAAAATCCAGACAATGTGAAAATCCGACGTCGAATAACTACACTCCACGTAGTACACTTAATTTTGTAGAAACAGGCTGGAGATCCGGGTCCACGAGCCCAGTATCAGATGAGTTGTAAGAGTTGGAACGACGTGCAAGCGCTTACATCTTCAGAATCTAGACCTAGTACCTGTTATGACCTCGTATCATCATTATCATCAGTCGATAGATGTCCACTGCAACACATAAGCCTCCTGAAACATTCCCACTTCGATCGATTAGGGATTCAACCGGGGGGATTCAGGCCAACTTCCACCACGCTGGACCAATGCTGGTTGGTGGGAACCAGAGCTTCGTCTGTTGATTAGCAGGATACGCGTGAGTTGTTGCGTGGGAACCTCATATAATTATTAAGCTATTACAAGTGTTAGGTCTCTGGTATTGTTGATCGTCTAGTTGGTACCACCGCAGCTCTTATTTCTGCCCCTATATATTTTTGTGATAACATTACTATGTTCCGGTTTAAATTACATAATACCTTTTTTTTATTTCGGGGGGAAATCTTCGAAATATACCCTGCTTATGAGGAAAAGTCAGTGTTATGTGAGATTCTTACTCACGAAAACCTACTTGGTGGCCTGCATCTGCATTCTGAGAGGCTCCGGGATATCTTATAGAACGCACCGGTGCTAATCTTCACTTCTTGTTACACGTCTCTGAGGAGGAACCTAACCCTTCACCGTCTGCACCATCACTGAACCATACGTTGTCCCGCGCAAGTTCGCTTTTTGATCGATAAGGGTCCCCACCTTCAAGTCCGGCAAAACTCCTACACTCTTTTAGTCGCGTCCTACAACTACTACGACTTACTAGCCAAATGGCGCTGTACCTAGAGAAAATACTGGGGTGATGAGGCGTAAAATCTTCTTTTTTATAGCGTCGAGCATGATGTGATGCTGTGTACATCATCCTAACTAACGCCACGTTGTGTGAGCATCATGTAAACGTCTACCAAGTGTCGTCGGTTCGTTGTATAGAAAAAAGCGATATGTCCGCTGTTAAAAATGTTTAACTAAAATATTTATAACATTCATTATCAACCTTCCATTGTCTTGAAGACATTGAATGAAGAATTTTCAGTTCAAGTACATCTCCATATTGTGACAGCATCTTCATAACAGACATTAAGTGAACGATCCATTTATTCTAACTTCATCACCGCCTTTGACTACTAAAGATAATAAATCATTTTCACCCGTCACTTTTTACTACGATTCTTGAACGAGGGAAATGATGGCTTAAGTCATAGGCTTTTAGCATGATACCATGGCCTTATTTTCCACTAATAATCAGGATAAAGTATCCTTAAAGCTTGATTTCTATACTCCTTATTAGATCATGCACAATGTTTAAATATTTATCTAACTTTAATGTTTCTCTTTGTCTATTATATATGTATATTAGATATAGCATGTTTGGAATTTGATCTATCAATATTAATCTCAAGTTTCCAAAGATGAAATTCCTAGCAATTTTTTTTCAGAATTGACTATTTTTGTTACTTCCGGTTCGATTTTATAACTTAACTATTTTATTCCACGGCATACAGTTATAAATGTTGAGAGTAACGATTTACAATATAAGTTTATTTGTATATCACAGATTGATGTCAGCTTTAATTGATTATAGATAACTATGTTAATTTTAAGCATTTAACTTAAATAATACGCTATGAATCCTCTTGATTTTGTACCACAATTAATCGGACATATTGTTCCGTTTACAAGCGCTATGATTAATTACTTGTGTACCAATAAACAATCGTTTACAAAACGCACAACATTGTGGTATTTCACGTTGAATTTATCTCTTCACTAGTATAATATATAAGATTTATGTAATCCAAAGTTTTGTTAAAATTTACCCCCTACCGCGGAAGTAGGGAGATTTCATTGTTCCCCGCGGAGCACTTGATAAATACTACGAGCTGCACTTTGCGTATAATACTCGGTAGTGTGGTATAAAAATGTTTTTATATATTAATAAAAATATTCGTAAGGAAATATCGTATAAATATTTTATTTTAGGGGTGCTAGGGGTTCCGCACAACAATTCACGGAACCCGAACCAACCTTACCTGCTCGTGGTGCACCCTGATAATCAACAAACGAAGCTGGAAATGACAGCGCCTGGTGTCTGGAGTGCTATATCCAGCTGTGGACGTCTATGGGCTGATGATGATGATGATGATATTATATTTTGATCTTACATTTTTTAGACTTCGCTTCTGAAAATTAATAATTAGTGCATCCCATAATGTCGATGAAATCAAGTTGCACTGCATTGCCTCTGCATTGATGGTGAATTACAAAATAAGTAGAAAGTATTTTATAAGATAGTATTTTTAACATATTACCGGAACAGTACGGCTTACTTCAAAGGAAAAGTCTTCTTAAGTTAAGCTTATTCTAGACTACGTCATTGCTAGTTTTATAATAAGTCTTTAGATTTCCCCAGGGTTATTCAGAATATACATAGTCTTTATTTTCTATAGATACTACATTACATAAGTTCACTATAAAAATTGAATTATCATAGAATAGAAAGAGGTTTTTTTTTGTACAATGATGTGCCGAGACCTGCGTGAGGGTGACCTGATGGTAAGTGATACGCCTGTCCATAACAACGTGCCGCTAGTTAGGATGATATATACAGCACTTACAGAAAACCTTGAATCTTATTACCCCAGTAATTTCATTAGCTACAACTCCCTTCAATCCGGAACTCAGAAATGTTTGTATACTAGCTAAACAGTCTCCAGGAACAGAGACCTACCACCAGTAAATCTAGTAAGTCTATTTAAGTTTTAATACTTAAGTAGACCACTGCAATACTGATTGATACGTCAATATTATCATTTCAATTGATGGACGTCCACAGCTGGACATGTCTCTTGTTATGTGTTCCACAAAGCACTTGGTGGATGGAGGACATAAAAAGAAGCCCTGGAAGCCACTGGATTCAAACAGTCCCAGACCGTGTATTGTGGAACGAAGAGTACAGGTAAATATTAGTAGGTACCGCAATGGCTGCTTATCCGTCAAAAACTTAAACGCACAAAAAACTGACTAGACAGATTTAATACTTTCATCATCATCATCAGCATCACCAGCGAATTGACATCCACTGGATTTGATCTAAAAATCTATACATTTTATTAAACATATTAAATATGAAAAAGGTTATTTTATGATAGTCTAGTATTTTATAAAGGGCCAGTGCTTGATCCCACCTGATGTTATGATGATGTAGTTTGTGGGGGTAAAGCGTATTAACTTAGTAACAGTCTATTCAGTCTCCTTGAAGGTTCAGCTCTTATCTGTACGGGTACATTGACGCTGGCAGGTTATTCCACTTCTTTGCTGTTCTTATAAAGGATGTGTAATTAAACCCCTTTGTTAGCGAACTGAGGATATTTAATAAATAAGGATAGTGCCGCCATGTGTCTGATCATCCGGCGGTAAAGAGGGAACAGGAAGATTACATTATGTTAATCACTTAGTTAACGTAATCATAAGTTAAATTTTTAGTTTAATGTTGTCCTAAAATACTTAGCCATTACTCTGTGACTAAAATAAATTTGATGGCAAGTTATCGTACGAGACAGCCTTAAAGTTTGCAACTATAACAATAACTTAGTTAAGTTTGTGGCGTGTATCCAGCACCACTAGAGTACCATCGCGACGCCGCTGTGGACAGACGTTCTTTGTTACTCCGTCCTCCTCCTCTCACCTTACACTCGAAGACTAGTAGAGTTATTAACTTGTTATATTATAATTTTGTATTAATTACATAATTATAGATATATAGACAATGTAGTGTATGGACAGATATAATAACTTAGGTATATCCATGAAGTATAATAAAGGTCGGCATTGAAGCCGGGACCTCTCTGCTGTTGCGGATGTCGATGGGCGTCACCTTTCGCTTTCCACCAGATGAACTGTTCGCACGTTTGCCCACCCTTCCTATAAGAAAAAAAAATTACACAATTTTTTTTTAAATTTCACTAGGTATTTATTTCAGTGAATAATCAAGATCCACTTTGGAAACCGGCAAACCGGTGAAATCATTTTTAAACCTGTAGGTTCGGGAGAAGTACTTCATTAGAACTCCTGCCGTGTATATATGAGATGAATACACGAACTCTCGTCCACAACGATAGTTAAAACCACTTATAAATTCTGACGTCTATATAAATGAACTATCTTTTTTACCATAGTGTAACTTGAAAACTTAATGTGTTTTAATGACTTACTTTATCATGTACTACTACATAATCTACATTAATAAATAAATCAACTTTTGTTATATTTATATTTTTAAAGTTTGGAGGACATTTCAACTTTATTCAAAGCTACGGTTATACATAGTTAATTTAACTTATTTTCCCTGATTATAGACTTAGTAATTTTTTTCAAGATCTGTCATGTTTAACATTCGCAGCATGATCAAGCTGATGGTGAATACTTAAATAATTTACACAAGTTTGGAACTATGTCAAGATGGACATGTCAACAATTTCAATCTAACATTCTTACCAACTATGTCCGTCGGGTTGTTACAAGTTTATGTTAACGAGGGATGTACGTTTCGTGTTACAGGGTAACTTTGTTAACATACCAACATACTTAACCCGCCCTTTTCGAATTACTTTATTAAGATTTACGGCGACTGCGTATTAGTGTTCTTTGAGACATTGTTTTACACGTTTTTTTTAAGTCTATTTAAGCAAATTTACATTAACCAGTGAATCCGCGATAACTTAGGTTTCGGTGAAGTTAAACGTCTATAAACCTCGGAAAATAAGAAAAGAAACCATGAATCGGTTGAGAGGTTATGAATGTTGTTTATTATTTAACTGTACTCTTTCTTAGTGAACTTCGGAGCTTGTTGGAGAGTTCTATTTCCAGTCGACCTGATAGAACTCATCGATTGTTTCCGTCACCAAATAGTACAGTATTTTATCAAGAGTGGGTTCGATATTTAGTCTCAATCTCAGATAATATTAAGTGATAATGCCGCTAAGTAATATAGTATGTAGCTATAGAATAATCTCGAATTTTATAAGATTAAAACATACATGCACAGATTTGTATGAGAGGAACCATCTACCACATCTCTCCACAGATTGTCTGGTAAAGAATGCTTACAAACATCAGCTCTGCCTTAATCATTATGAAGTTTATACAATAAATAGATAAATATTAATCATAGATAATCTGGAGATGAAACTCGGTATTTCAATCTTCGTGTTAACAGATAAGTGGGTGGGTAAAAGCGGAAGTAACTTTCCTGTGTTCCGCTTTGAATGATACTGTTGCAAGTTACCGTAAGTTGTGCGAACCTTAAACATCCAGTAAGATAACTCTATATTTATGTACTTACTCAAGCACTAGAATTACCCCGGTTGTAGTCACGATGAAATGTCGGACTTCCGCAGCATGTCGTACTTCGGTAAGTTGTAAGAGTACATTTTAAAGAATCGAGCCTTGAATGAAGGTTATTTGTTCTACCCTCGGCATGTCTCACTCGGATGAGTTGGATTTAGAGCATACAGGGTTGTATGACCTAAATCTATGTCCGAAATTAGAAATGAACATGAGAATGTTAAACTCTAGATCATCAGAAACAACCAGGGACTGTACCTGCCTATAATATCTAGTGATCTTAAGGTCAAGGGTTTGTCCGGCGTTGATTAAAGTAGATATTTGAATTAAGGATACATTGATGATGAGGCTGTGAATAGTAAGGAGTTCTCTCCAAAAATGTACTGGTCTTCGATATACAGACAGAACAGAGCAATGCTGTTATGGCAGCAGATTTCCAATATGAGTATACATCAGGTTAAATACTAGCTTTACATACTAGTCGGAAGCTAAAAAAACGGTAACTATAAGGCGTGTATTATAACTGATTTATTACTGATGTCGTTGCCAGGCTCATACTTATTTCTGGATGCCGGTAGTCGACTAAAACTACTGCACAATTTGTAGCCCTGATATCGAACTTGAAGTCTCCGTGTTAAATAAGCGTTTAGCTACTTCTCAACGGAAGCAGTTAAAAGTTAATTTAACAGGCATGCAAATAGGCCCCCAGAGCCCGAGCTTGCATTCAATAGCTTTAGTAAGAGGCGGTTTCTTGTTAGTAGTAATCCGACAACCCCTAGAGTAGTTACCAGTGGTTGGTGGTTTCTAATTTTTTTTTTATAACGGGTGACTTTCCCCATATTGATCCTTATCCTATGTAGATAAGATCACTGGTGGATGATCTCTGTTGCCGGAGACTGTCTAGGTAGCACCGTAGCTCCTATTGCAACCGACAAATAGCAATGTGTTAACGTTATTGTGTTCCGGTTTGAAGGGCGTTGTAGCTTGTATATTACTGGAGTAACGACGCTTAGGATTTCATTTCTTAAAGCGAGTAGCATGTTGTGGTGCTATGTATATAATCCTAACTAACGCCCCGTTGTATTAGCGCATATACCAGCAAGTGAACGTCTACGTATACCGTATTCCGGTTTGAAGAGGGCTGTAGCTAGTGTAATTACTACGGTAACGTTGCTCCACAGGTTATGCCTGAAGGCGACGAGTGCTGTTAGTGTTGTGTATAACATGTTATGAGCGGGCGTATCACTTACCATCAGGTGAACGCCGTGCTCATCTCGTCACTTTGTTGAATAAAAATAAAAGAAAAAAAAATCCCGGCAAGAAGTAGTGGAAGTTGCTTAAATTTTAGTTTATGTGAATATATAGTTTCGCCTTGTCAGCTGGATGACGCCCACTGCTGGGCATGAACCTCCCTCGAGAATTCTCATTGAGGGGGATTGGGTCTTAACCACATCATGCTAGCCCAATGCGTGTTGGTGGGTGGTCAGAGCTTCCTCTATTGTTTAGCAGGGTGCACCGCATACAGGTGAGGGTTGATTGACTTGGGCTCCGTATGATTTTGGACGGAACCCCTTACACCCCATTATAGCTTAGTATTGTAATTAATTTAATAAAAAAACTTAGTATATATACAGTATTTAAAAAAAATAGATTTACTGTACGATAGAGGAATTTCCTCAAAAGCAAATTTCGAATCAATTTTGTAGCTTCTTAAATGATGGTATTGATACGTGGTGGTGGTGGTGGTATATTATCTATAACTACGCCCATGTCAATTTGTACAGTTTAAACGTTTCGTGTTTTCAAATATCTAGATAGTAGTATCTAGGATCAGTGGAGATCAGAACAAAGGGAACAATAAAGTGGTATGCATCATGCTCGGAATAGTCTCTTTGTTGCTCCGCATCGGATGCGGCTTGCGTATACACAAAGCGGATAAACATGAAGAATTGAATAAACATACAAATATACTATGTTAGGGGTGTAAGGGTTTCCGCACAACTACCTACCGGATCCAAGCTCCTGCACCCTGCTAATCAACAAACGAGGCTCTGACTCCCACAAACCCGCATTGGGCTTGGTTCGAAATGGCACAAATCCCACCATATGAATCCCTACTGGAATCTTTGCGGGACGCCTATGTCCAGCAGTGGACGTCTAACAACTGATGATGATGATGTTGTTTATAACAACAACAACAACAATGCCTCATGTAACATCACTACATTTCCATAAATGCTAAATTATTTAGTATTTTACGCTGGTCCAGTCTCTGTTGCCGGAGACCGTCTACATACCATCGAAGCCCCTTTTCCCGCCGCCAAACAGTAGTGTGCAAAAATCATCTGTGTTCCGGTTTGACGGGCGCTGTAACTAGTGTAATTCCGCAGGCGCGGCGGGAACTCGAGATGTATTTGGTTTCAATTTGAACCTTATTTCATAGGGCCACGGAGCATTTTACATTGCGCGCCCGGGCGTTCGTTGACCCGAGCATCAGCTGCTTTTGATTTTGTATTTCATTGCTGGTTTTTTTAGTACAGTAATGTATTTTTCATGAAACTATTATTTCATTTAGCTATACTAATATTATGGAGCGTAGCGTTTGAAAAATGTGTTTTTTTTTTAATCAGGATCGATCATTCTTCCGTCTCATCATCAAAGGTGTCATTAGTACGATCATCTATCTTCGTTTTTGGGATCTCCTAACACCCTGTATGTTTGTCTAGATTTTATTAATTATTTATTAACTTAATTCGTTTGCATTATCTTGGTGACCATAGCGTGGCTATGGGAATATTTGATTGAAATCTCTCCGTAGCATATTGCGCACATCCTACCCCCTGTATCATATAGGCGGGTGATGACATAGTTACAAGTAGTTTCGAGCCCCCTTTAGCCCCCGAACTTTCGAACTTTAAGTTAGTTACGAGTTATGGTTAAACCTTTGTTACAGTTTGAATACTTTGCCACTGGATGACAGGCATTAATGAAAGGTAGGGTTTTTAATTAATCTTTTATTCCTTTTTTATTTTAAAACAATTATAAGTTAAATATACCCTTTTTTAAGTAATGGAAGTGGGTATTCATAGTGTACCCTCTGACTTACAGCTTTTTGTAGGGGAAAGAAACTAGTTCATCGAATATAGACTACATCAATGTGTAGTCGTCGGGTATGATCCATTTGGCTCTTTCAGAACTGAAGTGGTTTTCAGGTTGACTTTGACTTTCACATGAAAAATAATGTGAAGATATTTCAGATTTTCTTTGAAGGAATGTATGAAAGGTATTGAAAGTAGAATTATTCAATATATTAGGTTATCTTAGACGACTTGCCACAACAGTTTAATTATTATATATTTTTTTTAAATTGACAAAGTTAGTGCTTAGTCACAACCCCACTTGATGTTAAGTTGGGAAGTGGTCTAAGGTGATCAGGCGCTCTAATCAAGTAACAGCCTAGTCACTTATTTTTTGAAGACACACTAGTCGTATTTAAAAGGTAACATTGATGCTGGCAAGTTGTTCTACTACTTTGCTGTTCTCGTGAAGACCGAGGAGCTGCACTTTTTTGTTTTCAAACTGGGATGTCCACAACATAAGAATGGTGACCCGCTGTGCTTCTGGTCGTAAGGTGGTGAAAAGGGGATGGAGGAATTACTTTGTATAATTCCCTCGCACGCCCTCTATATGGTATAATGGTTAACCCGTATGCTTTGTAACGGTGTTCATCATTTTGATATCAGGACCACGTAGCTAAGTGGCAGAGTTCGTGGGATAAAGTTCCTCTGGCTGGCTGCCACCATTGTCAATCTGCCGCCACAACAGATTTCCTAGACTGAATATAATTGCTTAAACTTCAAAGGAACTTTAGCTTTATGTAAGTTCATATTCAGCGTAACATTTCATATTTTATACGAGTTGGGTTAAATTCCTCTTAACTTTGACGAACTGTTAACGAAATGTTAAGTTACGTTAAGTACAGTGCTTACGTTTGATTGTTGTCTGATTACTGACCTCCTTTTTATGCTATTTATGTTTACTTTTATAAGTTTATGTAAGCACTAACTTTACTAGTTTCCTTAATAACACATCTATAGCGTTTTACGCTAGGGTTCATCTATATTGGTTAAGATTATGAATTTAAGTGTATCTGACAGCAGTAGTTTCAATTATTAAATCGATATGATGTTCCTGATCTCCTCTTCTACCTTCTTTCACTTTAAAATAGTCGTCATCACTAAACTCTTTCCCTGGAAATAGCAAGATTGGTTTACTCTTGTCTGCAGTTGCTTTACGTGCTTCAATGTTTATAACTTTCGGTCGATATATATTAAGTTGTGTAAGTGAACATAAATAAAATATACAACGCCTAAACTTATGCTATACAAAAAATTTAATTTGAAGGGTGCATTTTTAAAAAGTTTCTTCTTCAGCGACTATATTCTTGAAGGAAGCGAATGGAAGGAAAAACCCAGTACAAAAGAGGGAAGCCCCTAAATCCCCTTCAAACGTTATTTCCGGACAAAACAGACGACCCGAGCGCCGAGTGCACAACAAATAGCCCTCATTCAGGGCTCTATTTTCTGAAATGAATACCTACGGGCCCACCCCCCGGCAAACTATATTGTTTCCACGTAAGATCCGTAGACATGCAAAATCCTTTGTAATTGGAGTAAGTTAGGGTTGCGGTGAACTAATGGACGGGATTATGCAGTAGGCTTTAACTTACAAAATATAATGCATTTTATTTTGGTCTGTTTCAACCATTTATTGATAATCTATGTGCAGAGGGATATTTATCTCATTTCGTGCATAGTGGGGGTTACAATACTTAGGGCAAAGAAGTGGAGAACATCAGTGTAGACAGATTTAGATAGAAACGTTAATTATGTTTAATAAAAAAAATACATTATCATCATTTGTTAATAACGTAATATAAAATAATAATAAGTAAACGCGAATTGCTAGCTTTGAAAATAATCATATAATACTTATAATAAAAATTTTTGGAAACCAGCATTGAATACTATAGCAATAACACTTCTATCAATTTATAGATCTGTAATTTTCTCTGAGACATATATTTATATGTGAAGATTATGAAATGGAGAAATAATAATTTTCTGATACAAAGATTATATTTTTACAAATACATATACTAAAGTTGAAAGTTGGACAAGTCAGAAATAGAGATCTAAAAGTATAAATCACCATAGCGAGCAAGAGTTCTCGAAACGAGATTATTCTCCTTGTATCTTTCTTCTTCCAAACTTAGAGAAACTTAATATTTCAACTTAAGCAATGAATTTATTTTTAAAAATAACATACATATTTCTTCAGCATATATTTAATTGCAATCAATAGTTTAAACATTTGTACAACTCGATCAAATCCTCTCGCTACATTGTAATCAAATACACTTATCAAGGGAGGATTGTAAGTACTTGACACTGATCCCTCATTTACAAGCGATTTGTTTCTCTCATCAGGACTAATAGGAAACGGAAACAATTTTATTATTTATAATATTTCGTCCCTCTTCTATCTAACGGATATTACTTTATTAGAAGTATAACTCAACTAAACGGTAGTAAGTTTATAGTATACCAATGCATTTACTATTGGATACTTACCGTTAATAAATTGGTTAAAAAAAGGAGGAAATAAAAAAACTAATATATGAAAATAATATCAAAAGTAGCGGCTGTATTTTTAATTTTTTGTTTTATTATTTTTTTTTTAAATCAAGTCTGTGTACTACGAAAAAGAATTACTTTTGGCACCGTATCCTTTTGATACTATTTGATGAAATTAAAGATTAAAGTAAACAAACAGTATTATAGTATTTAAATGAATTGTAAACAAAACTCTGTAATCTAGTGGTTTCTGATTCAATTCCATGGTCATCAGTTAAGGAATTTAATAGGAAGTTAAGGTTTTTTTTAAATCCGCCTGGTTGACTACCATATTTTTTAATTTGCGGCCGTAACTGCTGCGTGCTCTTTGTCAACATTTCAGAACCTCCTCATCACTTAAAATTGGTAACTAAGCTTATAGTTAATAATAAAATAAATATTATTTTGATAACGCAACCAAAAGCAAGTGTTAGTGATAGCTTTTAACGATGCAGTGTATAAAAGCAATTCCAAACAACATTTACCTAAGCTTACATAGAGATGTTCAGTTTAACTGCAAACTCAATAAGTCGATTCAAGTTAAACTCAGCTGGGACATTTTAACTACTACGCTAACTATTATTTTAAACTCTACAGCTGTAGCAAATCGAATAAATATAATTTTGAATACTTATCACCATCATCATCAGCCGATAGACGTTCGGTCCCGCGTTCCTTGCTTCTAGTGGGTTCCTGTGATTCTCGCCAGATCGTTGGTCCACCCTGTGGGCGGCCTCCCAACCTCTCAACCTCCCGACTTTACTGACCTTGAGCCTTTTTATAAGGCCTATAGTAAGGGGCCACGTCTCGGTTCCGTATGTCAACACTGGCTACACGCACGAGTTGAAGACATGTCTTCAGATACTGCACACTTGGATACTTATACTGGTGAGCAATTATTACGGACTGAAGTATATATATGTGTATATATATATATATATATATATATAATAACAACGCATCGTCAATTAAAAGACGCTGTAGCTAATCAATCCAACCCGTATTGGGCGAATGTGAGGGGAAATGGCACAGATCCCCTCCATATGAATCCCTACCCGATTAACATGAGAATCTTTGGGAGAGGCCTATGTCCAGCAGTGGACGTCTATCGGCTGATGATTTAGATATGCAAATTAATGAAGTAACAAAATATGTTACCGAAGGAACAATGTTTCTAGTTACCAAAAGATGAATTTCGCGAATGCTTACTTGTTCAGAAGCTTTAAAGCTGGCTACTAGGTCTACCTTATGTTCAATAAACATTTTATTGCCCAAATAACTTATTATTTAAAAGTTCAAAAGAAAAAATCACTTTCTCGTAGCTTGTGTGGTTTACGCTTGCAACTTCAGGTCTTACTTCTTACGAGGAATAAAAACTTCAGGAAGCTGTTTCAGCAATTAAATAAAACTTCGAAGAATAAACACTGTAATCGAAAATGCTAGACCTTGATACTATTGAAGTATAGTTTCTAGATCTATATTGGAAAGCTATCTTTGGATTAATATACCGAATCTTCCCTGTGTGAAAAGCATCCCTTTGATTCTGTACCAGACAGATATTTAGCGTGTTATGAAGCTTTAAATTCTTATAATGCTCGAAGCTTCACATGTTCAGGGTAGGTTTGATTTGATCATACATAAATTATCTCGTTATTTTCCCTTACATCTGTTGCTCTTAACTTCATCAATGTTTTGTTAATGCATGATATGTATTATGGTGTCTACATTGCAGACATTTACAAAAGGAATAATTTATATCTATATATAAAGCCTTCTCTTTGTAGGGATTTTAATATATTTAGTTGAATATCACATTATTTATTTAAAGACAAACAGAGCAACTTCAGAATATGAAGCAAAAGACCACACTGATTAAGAGCATCTTCCGTTTCATCTATTGACAATTCAACAAGGTTTTACTTTCTAATATTCTTTATGTTCTAGTTAAGATTATAATCTTAACTGCAGCAGCTAACTGGTTGTCTTGTATAACGAAATTTCCTTTTCCTTTTTCCAATCAAAACTTGCTAGTAGTAGATCACTGTGATCGGAAACCGTTTAAGAAGAAACTATAGCATATAGTATTTTAAACCAAGCAGTTTTGTGTACGTCACT
The DNA here is from genome assembly GCA_029034505.1 of Ornithoptera priamus. Taxonomy (NCBI): domain Eukaryota; kingdom Metazoa; phylum Arthropoda; class Insecta; order Lepidoptera; family Papilionidae; genus Ornithoptera; species Ornithoptera priamus. The sequence goes on along the minus strand of JARDWD010000219.1, from coordinate 1,327,700 downwards.
GGAGGGATCACACTTCGAGGGATAGTAAACAAGAGAATATACGAAGTAGAGAGTCCTCGTCGAAGTAGCCGTATTATGGAATGGACAGAAGAACTGTCTTCGTTTTCTCGCTTGAGTTGCAAAGGAAAAGATAAAGTAAATTTTGTACCGAAATCTCGCTGGACCGCATGGTCTCGCTACAGTCGCGAACAAAGAATTTAAATGAATAGTCTGCTACAGAAGATTAGTCGATAAAAGCCATTCGAAGTGCCATTACCAAGAGATTAGATTCTCGATTTAAGTGCACCGACAAGTACTCTTCTCTTTTTGAAACTCTTTGTTCGGCGGACACGTTAACAGTTTATAAAGAGCATGACTTTTTACAGCTAATACAATTCTATAGATTAACACTACTAGAGTTTTATTTATTTCTCTAACAGAAGATTTATGAATAACAACAGAAGAATTGCCCTTATCACTTCAGCTTCTTCAGTAGGTAACCATTAAAGTGGTAGCTAGAATTTTCGTTTCAAAAATACCCTACCACGAACAAAATTCCATCATAACTACGGCATCAGAATTGGAACAGGGTCTTCTTTGTTAAATTTAACTGCCTTTAGTTTTATTCACAAATTTCATAGCTACGACGAAACTTAAGATTAGGATCCAGAAACTTAACCAGAGAGAAATATATATAGAGAGAGAATGGCTTATAAGTAGACAGAGGAGAATGAGAGAGTATAGGATAGGAGAGTTGAAGAAGTGGAAAGTAGTAAATGTGTAGCTGAAGGGTATAAAGAGAAATAGATAAACAAAAAAATATCTAAAACAAAGAAAATTATCCAGCTCTTTCCGATGAGACAGGGAGGTTTATTCGCAGGGTTAAGAAGTTAAGTTAACAACTTTTTTGTTTTATTATAAAGATAAGTTGAATACAGAAACTTGTCATTTCTTTGGTATTAAAAACAATTTAACTATTATCGTCAATATGTTACAGGGGTGTAAGGGGTCCCGCACAATATTTCACGGAACCTAAGCAAATATCACCTGCTCGTGGTGCACCCTGCTAATCAACAAACGAGGCTCTGGCTCCCACCAACCCGTATAGGGCTAACTTGGTTGGAAAAATCCCCCCATATGAACTTCTATAAACGACTGAACTTAGCGGAAGGCCGCTGGATGCCGGCCGCGCAGAATCGATCGATGTGGGCATCTTTGGAGGAGGCCTGTGTCCAGCAGTGGACGCCTATCTGCTGATGGTGATGATTATCGTCCGCAGTAACATTTTAAGTTAACTAATTACGGAAGTATGATTGAAAAAAAATCCTGTCATTTTCGTTATAGTAAATGATGAATGGGGAATGAAATGGTGATGAAGACAACGGTGAATGGGGAAGTAGATAATTAGCAATTAATTCATAGTTAGGGATGAATGTTTACAGGGGTATCATAATGGGATACCCATTATACTGTTAATGGATGGGCAAACAGATGAGCCACCCCGTTTGGAAACTGTATTCTGTGTGAGACGGGTGGTAATATCGCCTTGTTAAATAACCATAAGAAATTATTAATTCAACTCTTTCTCTTCCTATGTAATATCTCTTCTTTTGTGGTTAAGCGACGAGACGAGCGCCACGTTCACCTGATGGTAAGTGATACGCTCGCCCATAATAAAGTGGAGCTGGTTAAGATGATATATACTCCACTACATTGAGGTCTCAGTAATTACACTAGTTACAGCGCCCTTCAAACCGGCATACAGTAATGTTTGGACACTACTATAGACGATCTCCGCCAACAGAGACGTACCACTAGTCTCATATTGGGGTAGGGGCTGCGGCGAATCGCAATACCAACAATCCTCTTCCCCCCGGCGGAACCCAAGACCATATCCGCCGCAGGAAGTCAGAAGAGTTTTTTCTTTTGGTGTCCATGGCCTCTGGGTGACGAATTCGGAGAGATCCGCTGCATAGTTGACTATAAGAGGCCGAGAGGAAGGCGCACTGTACGTTCCGTTGTGCCCTTACAGAAGTGGAAAAGAGGGTTCTTCCGCCTTAGGTGGGGCTACATGGTGCAGCCGGCGCTGGCAGGGTCACAGAGGTGTGCGGAAGCGTTCCCGTGGCCCTGCCATAAAGCGACGCAGGTGGAACATCGTGGGGCTTTTAGTCGGTGCAAGTCCGACATAACCTGTCTTTGTCCCTCGAGAGGTCAGGTATGCGAAGGCGTTTCCCCTACGCAAAATAAAGCAAAAAAAGGATTGCATAGGAAAGTATTAATAATTAATGCATTTTTATTGAATGTAACGACAATAGGAGCAGGCCGTCCATCTATTAGATAAAAGCCTGCCTATAACAGTGTGACAATAGGATGGTATACACTACACCTATGTATTATACATCGCCTTTAATTAATATGACGTAAGTATAAGTAGAGCGTGGCCGTAGCACAGCGTGGGTGCTAAGGAGGGCTGTGCCCTTCCGTGGGATGTTTTATCCAGAGTGAAGATGAGGTACGTTCTATAGGAAATACCGGAACCCCTTCTAATGCTCTGACGGTGACCACCGAGGGTGTTTTTGTGGGTAGAAACCTAGCCTTGTCTTCCCCCCAGAAGCACGGAATCTTTTAAGAAGTTTTCCTCCGCGATAATAAAAAAAAGGTCATTGTTGCCGGACACCGTCTAGGTAGATACCATCGCAACTCCTATTAAAGCCGACCAACATTACTGTGTTCCGGCTTGAAAGGCGCTGTAGCTAGAAAAATAACAGAAGTTTTATTGAAACGCTTCATTTTAGAACAATAATCAAGTAAAAAAAATGATGATATTTTAATAGGATTTCCTTAATCAAATCCACCGCAGTGTGTAAACACCCTAACTTGTCTATGATTGCGTGGTTCTGTTTGTAAAATTGTTTTTACGTCCCACTTGTCTGTTCGGAGTATTTCTTTTAATTGAAAAGGGTAGTTCTTGACTTCAATCCTATCTAGTGCTAGATGGTGATGTGGTCTGGACTAACCTAGTGACAGCCTATTCACCCTTTTTTTTGAACCCCACCTAATACAGACGCGGGTATGTTGATCCACTCAACTACTTTGCTGTTCTTATCAAAATGGAGGAGTCGTTCTATTCGCAAACTGAGGATATTAAACCTTACCCTAAATTAAATATATATATATATATATATATAACGTGACTACAATTTTTTTTTTAAGAATAATCTGACTAATTGTATCATTAAGTTTGTGTATAATTTTTGAAGACTGGATCAAATTAATTAAGACACTTTGGGAGCGACGTTTAAGCCACTCCCTGGCAGTTCCCTTGGGTTGTAAGTCGATGGGGTTCTTAGGACGCAATATTTACTTACAAGTGGGGTTTTACTTAAATTACACAAGGGAGTGCTTTCCGATGCTGGCGTGTTATGGGAACGTTGCAATGTTTTTTAGTATATCAGTGACAACTGGACTTTTTAAGTTATTACTGCCTGAGGTTAGGCATTAGATTAGGCTATCACCGCAGCGGCTAACCGCGGCTACATTAACTTGATTTTTTTTTTATTCAGTTAAGCGACGAGTCGAGGACAACACGACGCTAGTTAAGATTACATCTACAGCATATACATTATACAGCAACGCTATACACATAAGATATTAAGTCTCATTATCCCAGTAATTTCATTAGCTACAACATCCTTTAAACCGAAACACAGTAATTTTTGCACACTACTGTTTAGCGGCTGGTACCGACCTAGACGGATATTAGACCCATAAGATGTCAATCTAGTATTAGAAATGCAATGAGAATGTTACAAAGGGGTGTAAGGGCTCCCGTACTGTAACAAGGGATCCAAGCCAACCTCACCTCCTGGTGGTGTATCTTGCTATTTAACAAACAGGACTCTGGCTTCCGCCAGCGTAGTGTGATATGGCCCTAATCCCCTATATGAACCGGTACATTCGGGAGTCCGTAGTGCTCAGCGATACCGGAGGCTTTGCTGACTGTATGTGAAGATCTTCGGACGAGACCTATCTCCAGCCGTGGACATCTATCGGCTGATGATACTGAGAACGTTATACGTATATATAGATTTATGTCAGGCATTAATTGTAACATCGGTTGATGATCGTAAATAAATAAAAAAAAATTAGGTCAACGACCCACTCGTCTCGTTGCAACGTAGAATAAAAAAAGGGACCAAAAAATGATATTAGCATAAATTGGTTAATGATACATTTGTTATTTTGCATATTAAGCGGCGATAAAGTTTACTGGAGTCAAGTAAAGATTTCCGAGGTCGTTGCCTTTACATGCCGGCTTGTAATATTGTGCGGCGTGGTACCGCTTTTAGCTGAATGAAATTCCAAGTGGTGAATGTGGAGGGGGGTGGACGGGGGAACGTTATTACGTTATTGTCTTGGGAATATATTCTCTTCTTGCTCCTGAGGTATTTTTATAGCGGCGCTGTTTGTTACGTCGCGATTTACTGCATTAACTTCAGCGTGATGGCTGATCTTACTTTATGCAGAATGTTACTGATAGAGCTTCACAGAATGTAGTTTATGTATATAGAGCTTAGTTTTATAAACATTCATACAGCTTCAGACTTTAGCAGCAGTATTAATATCTAGCTTAATATTTAATAAGAGATATTTATTCATTCGAGGAAACGAGACGTTTAACTGAAGTTAATTTAAGTTAGGATGGTATACACAACGTAATATTACGCTCGTTGCTTTAAGACGAGATGCTAAGTTTCCCTCACTTATTTCACTAGATACAACGCCCTTCAATCCGGAACAAGGTAGTGTTTGCGCAGTATTGTTTTGCAGCTGAAATAAGATTTGCGATGGTACTTACATAGACGATCTCCAGCAACAGAGACCTACCATCAGTAGAAGTGGAATAGCAGGTACATCAAGTAAATTTACTGGTGGTATGGCTGTTGCCATTGACCGTCTTGGTAGGTACCACCGCCGTCTAAGTATATATGATATTAACTTAATATTAAAAATTATTTCAATGAAAACTCAGTGCTAATATCATTGAGGAGAATTTCTGTCAAAAAGTACATCTATTAGTCACTGTTCTGATGATGAATAGAAACAGAAGAGTGGACGATATCGGAGGTATGAGAAGGGCACAATAGAAGCTGGTTGTTAGAGGAGCGAAGATCTCTGTCTCGATTAGTACTTAAATACTTAAAACAGGAAATAAGACGAGGAGGTTTAGGAGCTAAATTACGCTGTAGTTAGGTTTAAGTCACATCTGTAGGTAATAAAATAAGTAAACATTACAGACCTCAATCGCTTCTGCAGCTTGCAATTTACAGGGTCTTGTTTTATAATTAAAGTTTTAGTCATCGTTTCGCCATTTCAGCAGATGTGGAACCTTTGACAATCACGAGGATCTTAACCTTTCGTATTTGCAGATGACATCACAATTATAACCTCAAAACTTATTATTATATAACTAAACTATTCCTCCTATTCTTTATTTTGTTAGTTTACTGGTGGTAGGTCTCTGTTGCTGGAGACCATCTTGGTAGGTACCACTGCAGCGCCAATTGAAGCCGACGAACTGTACTGTCCATAACATTATTGTAGTCCGGTTTGAACGGCGCTGTGGTTAGTATAATTCCTCGGATAACGAGACTCAACATCTTATGTGTCAAGGCGACGAGAGCAATGTACTGCAGTAAATATCATCCTTGCTAGCACCACCTTGTTATTGGTAGGCGTATCACTTACCATCAGGTGAACGTCTCCTCGTTTCGTCGCCTCATTGAATAAAAAAAATTAACAAATGTAGTTAATTGTATCAATTTTAATTAAGTCGACTGTTTATGTCACTTAGATTTCCTGTGGGAACTTATTGTACTTCATCTAAGATACGCTTTACTGTCAGAATTTATTCTCACCATCAGATTTAGTCGTGTATATAATTTATGAAGTATATACACAAGTGCTTTTATATTATATCATCATCAGCCGATGGACGTCCACTGCTGGACATAGGCTTCCCGCAAAAATTCCCACACGATCGGATAGGCATTCATATGGAGCAATTTGGGTTATTTCTTACCACGCTGGTCCAATGCGGGTTGGTGGAGCCATAACCTCGTTTGTTGACAATCAGGGTGCACCACGAACAGGTGAGGTTGGCTTGGATCCCGCACGACCACTCGTGGTTGTCGCTAAGGGAACCCTTATTCCTTTTAACATTATTTAAAATAAGATAATAAGAAATCCGTTTTATTACTTAGTATGGATGATATATTTTAAGTTATTACCATAATAAAAGTGATTAAAACTTTGGACAAGTCTACTTATTGTAGCTCTATCTGATGACGAGTTATAACATAATGAATGGTGGTAATTTTTTTTGTCAAGCTTGAACCAACTTGAATTAAGTTCGACCGACGATCTGGTGAGAATCGTGGGAACCCATTGGATGCGAGCAGCGCGGGACTGATCGATGAGATCTTTGATTGAGGCATATGTCCAGCAGTGGACATCTCATCGGCTGATGATGATGATGATGACTGTAACTAACTTTAATGGAGACCATCCTTTTATATATTATAGAGTTACATCGAACGTTTTTTTTTATCTCAAGGTATTCAAATATTTCATGAAATTTTTAAGGAAGTTATCATATCATATGAAGAGCTCTGAAATTAATTTTGTGAAATATATAAACAGATTGTACGAGTTTTTTTTAACAGTAACTAACATTAGCGTGTTTAAAATTGTTCATCTTATATATATTTATATACATATATAAATATATGATTATTACTTGAGTATATGTTATAAAAGGGTTGATGTTTTGTTATCTTGTTATCGTTTAAATGAGCATAACATAGCAAGCGCCTCCACGGAGCTGAGTCTACGTTGTAATACAAATTGAGGATAGTATTCCGTTGCTGGTTACTGTACACATTACGGACACTGCAGCGACTATAGATTTCCTTATATTCTATAATTCAATAGATCTATCAGAGGAGTGAAATGATCAGATGATAAGTGATATACCCGCTCATTAGCACAGCAACACGGTTTACTCGTCGCCTTGAGACAGTGTTGTCTCGTTCGTTACCCCAGTAACTTAAGTAAATACAACACCGTAGTAATGTTTACATAACAATAGGACGGTGTGAGTGGTATTTACCCCGACGGTCACTGGCAACAGACACCATCAGTATTTTGTTATGCTGCTACTCTAAATTAGGTCATTGTTTAGATCTTTATTTACTTTTCATACACCACGTTCATTTACGTCCAGCAGTTGACGCCCGCAGGATGAGATGAAGATGATGATGATTAATATTTTGTCGTATACAAGATGATGCTCAATATGTGTACGTACACTTTATAATTTGTCGCTTTAATAGCTTGAGATAAAACGCGCTCCCAGCGCGGCGATATGTGAATAAGAATTTCCGCTTGTAACAAGCTCCAAGGAATGTTATCCCCTGTCAAGTGTCGGAGTAACACGCGATTGTGCGTATCAGAGCGTGAAACATGCAAATAGTCGCTAAATTTTACTAATGAAGTTGTCTACGAGTTCAATATATCGTGAAAATACATTTTTTATTTAAGTTCTATGTTTTATCTTTAATTCAGGCAAGAAATAGCGTAAAAATCTTACAACTGATCCTCTACTTCCTCTTCCCCAACACTTAAAGGTGCTTTAGGGAGTGAAATGAGCTAAAAAGATAAACTCAACATTTTTTAGGATGTAAACCGTAATGTCAACTTACCGCTTTACGTCAAAATTTTAACTATTTATATATATATATATATATATATATATATATATATATACGAGATATCCAGAGATGCATTGATCCGTCACGAGATCTCTGAAACTATTAGACTTCAACACTCAGAATTTGGTGAAGATATTGCTTCTGTCAATTAAACGGCTACTAAGAATGGGTTTTGCAAAATTTACAACCCAAAAGGAGTTGCGGGGGTGTTAATATAAGGAAGAGATCCGGAGGATGGCGAGTTGCCGCCAGGCGGGAATATTTCTTACAATTCTGAAGTCTAAATTTCAGATCTAATTCTATAATACAAACAAGAAAACGGGTAGAGAACAGCTAATAAAAAATAATCTTTGAAAGAGTCTTTTCTCCCAAAGAGAGAGTCAAGATTATTAATAATCCACCATGGTTACCAAATGCGGGTTCGATATCGCAAAAAAGGTGTTGTTTTTGAACACGTCGATACTCTCACGATGTTTTCCTTTGCTGGTAGCTGGAGCTCAGTCTTACTCGTCAACTTCTCGAGCTGAGAATATAATATTGGATAATTATTGAACAGAGGAGTACAGCGAACTCAGATAATATCCTTTGTGGAGGAATTTCTATTATTCAAAGGCGAGCTCGGAGTCAGTGTTTGTATGCGAGGCGAGGTGTCCGACGAGGACGCGGGTGTACAAGATTTACGGCGAGGCCGGCACTGTCCCGGACAGGGGACGCACGGACAACTCCCCGAAGATTAATTGCTCGACGTTACCACTGTTCGACTGGTGCTGATTTTTAATCCCCATTTCGGATCCCCTATATCACCAAATCGCTCTTACATTGCGCCGAATTACGGTTATCGCGGTTTGATTTGGCCCAAATCTACGATCCCAATTTCATCGGGGATTTCTACGTCAACGTCTGAACGACTGAAAGACTTTTAATACAAACACGCAGACACTGTGATTTGCGTGAATAATTAACGAGATTAATTATAAGAGTAATATTTAAATTATATACTTTTTTAAACAATAAGGGAGGTGCTGACAATATTAAAAAAGCAACAATAACTGAGTTTATAAGTGCGACAGAGCTGAGAGGCTTGGGCTTAATGGCCATTGACTGTCAATATGATCAAGAATTGTTTTTGATGATCTCTGCCATCCGTTAACCTGTAGTTCAACAGCAAGGTGGCTGAATAGTCTTGACTCTTTCCAAAGAAGCGGGAGCTTTGAATTCTAGTTGCAGGAACAGTAAGTAGACTATTTGTTAAGCACACAAACTTGGGTGTGAAGAGAGGTGCTGATGAGAGCGTAAAGTACGTTAGCTAAATTAGCTGTAAAGTCTTTTTTTTTGTTTCGTGGGAGATCTTCGAAAGATACCCTGCTTGTGAGGGGAAGTGTGAGATTCTTATTCACTAAAGCCCCTTCGGTGGTCTACATTAGAGCAACCGGAGAGGTTCCGGGATGTATTAGGGAACGCACCGGTCTCTCTACACTTTGTATTACACGTCTAACCCTTATAGGCACCATCGCTGAACCATACGGTGTCCCAAGTAGGTTCCCTTGTTGAGCGATAAGGGCCCTCACCCTCGAGGCCTGTTAATCCTAGACCCTTTCAGTCGCCTTCTACGACAGGCAGGGCTTACCTTAGTCCTATTCTTACTAGCTCAGAGACTGGCTGGCTATGCTACTTGCCTAGACGGTCTCCGTCAACAGAGACATCATCAGTATAACTGTTCAACAAGTAAAATATATATTCTTTAAAAGTTGGACAAAAGAATGATGTAAAGCGTGAGCCCTCGTACCCTGGCTCCACAATACGGACAGACAGATATGACAGTATTTAAATGCGAATGAAATTAAAAAAAAAAACAAACAAACGTGTAAATATGTATCGATTGTTCGCGATCACAATGACCCCATACATTCAGCGGATACGTGATAGGAATCTGTATCATCTCTGTATCGCGAAAAATACACAATAGGTTCCACTTGTGTTTCTCTAGTCTAGACAATGCGCGTCGTGATACCCATTGTCTAGACACAGCACTAGTATCTGGTTATTATAAACAACTAAAACATAAAAAAGTACACTATTATTCTATTCGTATTTCCTGTCTACCTATCTTGAATTACTTTTGTATGTGAAGATGTACTCATGTACAGTATGCGTAGCATGATAAAGGACAGTTTGAGTACACGGTGTACATGGGCTGTACCTATAGGTGATATATTTGTGGGATGCCTAAGACCAGCGGTGGACATCCATTAGCTGATAACGATAATAGTGTTTAACCTTAAAAGTAAAATTAACTCATCTATGAAATTCATAAATTACCTTACAGTGGCGATACGAGCACGACGTTCACCTGATAATGAGTGATACTGCTGCCCATAACAATGTGGCGCTATTAATGATGATATACACTGCATCACATAATGCCCATCGCTTTGATATACGAAATATTAAATCTCGTTACTTTAATAATTTCTCTAGCTATAGCACCCTTCAAACCGGAACACACTGCTGGTTGGGGGCAGAAATAGGAGTTGTACTGGTCTACCATTCTAGACTCAATTCAATTGTCTTTCGGATGCTATTTATTATTTTATATAACGAAATTCCGGAATGGTACGTTCAGGTAGGTACCATCCACCACAGCTCCTATTCCTGCCGACATACAGTAGTGTGCAAACATTACTGTGGTACAGTTCGAAGGGCGCTATAGCTAGTGAAATTACTGGTGTAACGAAACTCAACATCTTATACCTTAAGGCGACGAGTGCAATGTGATGCAGTATACACTGCTCCTATCCAAACTAGCGTCACGTTGTTATGGATAAGCATATCACTTACCATCAGATGAACGTGCTTTTCATCATCATAAGCCGATAGATGTCCACTGCTGGACATAGATCTCCCCTAAAGATCGTAGGGGATCGTAGATACGTTTATAGGGATCGTAGGGGTTTATATGCGGGTTGGTGGGAGCTACGAGCCTCATTTGAAGCACCACCAGCAGGCGAGGTTGACTTGGTTCCCGTGGTTGTTGTGCGGGACCCCTTATCACCCCCTTTACATTTATAGCGATATTTAAACAGTCGCAAATATATAGATTGAGAGAACAAGTGAAGCTCAGGTAGTCTAATGTAAATAAGTTAATAATAAGTTTTAACATATGTTATAGTAATGAACTCCCTAATATAATATTACGAGAGGAGCTGAAACTCGAAACTGTAAGCATGTTTGTATTACCGCCGTCTATTTGTCTACTGAGATGAACTTGATCAAATGAATACCTGAAGGGCCGAGGGTAGCCGACTACTTCGGTTTCTTGGTTACGTTAATTCGATGAACGTAGACCGTCGTGTTTACTTTGTCTGAATTGATTTAATAAATGATTTCCACTTGAATTTTAGTTGTTTAGCTTCTATATTATTGAAACTTATTAAACACTTAACTTTTTTTTTATAAAATCACTTAAACTTCATTTGGATTCAGACAAAGGTGTAATGTTTATAGAAAAGGACATTGTAGCTAAATGAATTTCAAGGTTTTTACTGGTGGTAGTTCTCTGTTGTCAGAGAACGTCTAGGTAGCGAGCAGCAGTGTGCAAACATTACTGCGCTCCGGTTTGAAGGGTGCAGTAGTTAGTGTAATTACTCGGGTGATGAAACTGAACATCTTTATGTACCAAGCCTATGAGCGCAATGTGGTACGGTTTATAACATCCGTCGACGGGCGTATCACTTAGCATCAGGTGAACGTCCCGCTCGTTTCGTCGCTTAATGGTTATAATATCTTTAGGCGAAGATGTAAAGTAAATCTTATTCCCGATAAACTGTTGAATATATCTATATATAAGAGATTTCCGCCTATATAGTGACTCATCATCATATCTATGGAGCCATAAGGCTGGTAGACTTGAAACTTGGTAGGAATATTCCTTTTGCCGAGTATAGGGCAGCTGAGAACGGATTTTATAAAATTCCTTCTCCAGAAGCATTCGTGGGGGTGTAACAGCGAGCAAAGGGTGCGGAGAACAGCTACTTGTCAAATATAAATATTCTTAAAGGTATCATTAAAACTTTTAAAGAAACTTATATATAAATATAAGATTTCAAAATTGATTCATTTTTTTTTATTCGACGGATAACGAGATGATACATCATACTTGTCGCCTTGAGACAACAATATGTTTAGTCTCATTACTCCATTAATTTCACCAGCTATAGCGCCCTTCAAACCTGAACACAGTATTGTTTGCTCACTGTAGTTTGTCGGCTGCAATAGGCGATGCGATGCTACCTACCTGAACGATACCTTCAACAGAGATCTACCACCAGTAAATATTGCGCTAATGACCAGAAACAATAATCTTACTGACTCTTCCATATAATCTATCGATTAAGAAACTTTACGGATGAAGAGGATACGTAATCAATCAAATCTCATTTTCGTATAGGAAAAGAGAATTTATTAATCCAATCACCAGCAGCTCGCTAAATGATACAAATAAATGGGATTCCGATACCCGGACATCCGTCTCCGGTGTCGACGCCTAATAAATTGAATTGGATGTGTGGGCAGGATACAACGTCGTAGACTTTTAAGTGTGAAGATTGAAATACTTGATAGATTGGGGGGGGAATTTGGTTTTAAACAACACCATATCATGTAGGGGACATATATGTATATAGGTCTATGTTCAGCAGTGGATGTCTATCGGCTGATGATATATATATATACATATATATACACATATATACATATATATACACATATATACATATATATATATATATATATATATGTATATATAGATTTATATATGTATATCGCGCTTGCCTTTCGCTTAATTGTATAAAAAAAACATTCTTCAAGGATTAAGTCCAAGATCTTCAAAGCCAGGTAGTTTACAATTAACTTAATAGAATCCCTCTTCTATATATACTGTAGTGTTTTTTTTTTTATGTAAGATAAGAGGCAAACGAGCAAGACGGGTCACCTGATGGTAAGTGATTCACCGCCGCCCACGTCACTAGCGACGCCAGTGCGTTGCCTACCCTTCAGGTAAGAATATGCTCTTTTCTTGAATAACCCAATGTCGCAGTTATTAGGGAAGACCGCTGATGGCAACGAGTTCCAGATATTTACTGTGCGTGGCAGAAAACTGTTTTTAAAACGCATTGTAGTGGAACGCCAACCATCCAGATGGTGCGGATGGTAGTGCCGGCGAGACGGTCGGTTGCGAAAATCAGCGGCTTCTATTAAATTGAACAACTCCTCGGAACACTCCCCATTGTAGACTCTGTATAGTATGCATAGGGAAGATAGATCCCTACACAGTGCCAAAGGATCTAGCCGATCGGCAAGTTCAGGATCGTCGACAATCCGAGATGCCCTACGTTGGATTCGGTTAGGGTGTACTTTCTTACTTCTAAGTTACTAATTAAAAAATATTAGATCCCTTACCATAATACCAATTTTTTTTATCCTGCGAAGCATCGAAACAAGCGGGTCGTTCACCAGATGGTAAGTCCTTAATCCCCTTGTCCATAACATAGCGCTAGTTAGTATGGTATACATTGCACTGCATTGCACTCGTTACCGCATTGATAAACCCCCCACCTGCCGACGAAAACTTACTAGACGCGCTCCTCTACCCCCCTTCTCTGAAATAAGAAAATCCGTTTCAAACATTGTCAAGGTCATTTTATAGCATACCAAGGTTGTGCGAGCAAAGGATCGTACTTCGGAAAGGCGTATATATACGGAAGTGGATATGGGAAGTCGAAGTTAAAGGCTTAACCTATCTACAGCGCCTTTCAAACCGGAACAGAGTAATGTCTGTATAGTACTGTTTGCCAGTAGAAATTGGAACTGCCGGAGATAGTTAGACTGCCTCCGGCTACAGAGACCTACCACTAGTTAAATAATCATCATTATCTTGTGTATCTTATTCCGAAAACTCCTGAAAACTTAAGCAGCCTGAATTAGTATATATATGTTCTAATCATAGGAATTTTGAAATAATATAAAAAAGAATATTTAATATAATAATATAGTGAAAGAATAAAAATATACTTAATCAAAAGACTAAATATAAATCAAAAGAAGTTAACCTTTCTCCTGGAATATAAGAAGGTCCTGGCTTTTGAAGAAAGATAGCAATTGTCATTGTAAATACTGATGAAAGATCGCATCACAGCATCAATTCGTGATGAGATTAGTCGTAAGCCAATAATACCGCATTAGAAAGTATCTACTGAAATCACTAAAATACCGGAGTATCTGATCTGATCTCAAGGTTCAAAGTCCTCAACTGTTGTCGCACAACTTTATTTTTTGTCTTAAAATTAAATAACAACCCTTTAACATAACAATAAGACACATCACTACCACCCTATCTAAATCCTTGAACATTTTGGTTTATTCCGGTGAGATAAGTTACTATAAACTTTATCTAATTTCCACAAAACGGCACGCCACTTCCGCTTGATGAAATGAGGACGAATTAACTTCGCACACATTTAATATCGTTTCAGTTTAACTGTATTTTTATATAACTTAACCACGTTTACCATTAAAACCGTTCCAGTTAACTTACGATCAAGATTTACATAAAATAACGTTTTTCTATGAATTCTTGAAGTGCTTTCTTGAAACGGAAGTTTGACGTCTAGACTAAGGTAATCAATCTAGGCTTCAATTTCCCTTTTCATCAAATTGTATTTATGCCTATACTACTTCTTTATGCTTTGTTTTCTAGGAGCATGCATCCCAGGAATTTTGTCCTCCAGCATCAACCTCGAGATCATATAAAGTAATCTGCTAATCTTGCTGTGTTGTCTTTGCATATATTTGATTCTTAACATTAATAAAATTTCATTTTCAAACTCACATTCTTTAGTTGATATATGTATACTGAAATTATTAAAAAAAAAATCATAACTTTTATGTTAATGTTGCTGCATCAGACGGAAATTCTTCCATTGTCCATTTAATTTGTCTCCATACATCGGAAAATGGATGAATGGGTACACAACAATTACCCGAATCGACAGAATTCGTTGCAATTTATAAAGTGCCATCTGTATGGAGAAATGTATGTGCCAAAAATTACAGCCTCCCTTTACCAATAAGGATCATCATCAGCGAATAAACGTTCACTGATGGACATAGAATTTTCACGAGGATCCTTATGCTGATAGGATTGTAATAATTTACCATTAGCTTATCTCCATATGTGATGCTAGTAACGAATCAGGGACTTTTGCTTTATCAGTGTACCAGCAGTATGACATTGATCTACCACCAGAGAAAACAGTTTCCGGCCTTGTCGTGGCGGAGGGGCTCAGACACCGTGGCGGGGTCGCCTACGGTGAAGCGAAGAGGAACCTACCCGGCCTGCCCGAGGCGACCGCTCCAGGTTAGAACACCGGTTGGACAACTGGAGCTCACCAGAACGGCCAGGGGCTGCAAGCACGGCTTCATACTGCCACTTGCAGCGGAGGTGGAGTCGCGGAGGGAGTACCCTCTGCCACTAACCGGTGTTGCACCTACGATGCGGCGGCGGTGGTACCGGAGGGGAAGAGAAGTGTCGGTATTACGATGCCCCGTTATCTTCCGCGGCCGTTTAACGGGTGGCCACGGGCCCAACATCGGATCCGGCGCAAGGAGCCGGGAGAGTGTTCTCTCTTGGGGAGAGGGCGCGCTACATGTTCCGGCGTGCCCTCACGGAAGTGGAAAGAGAGGGTTCAACCCTCCCTCTCGAGGTGGGCCTGCGCAAGCGGCTAGCGCCGGCGGGACCACGGATAGTGAGATAGCGTTCCCGCCATCAGGCGACAAGTTGGAACATCGTGGGGGTTGTAGTCGGTGCAAGTCCGACATATATGTTAGTCCTTAACAAGAAATCATCTTTTCTATTGGAATAATATTTTTAACTTCAATAGCTTTCCGAATTATCCTTTGGAAGAATTAGTGTTCATCTGCAAGGATCTCTAGATCATTAAACCTGATATAATGTTTAAAGTTGATCCATGTCGTGGTCACAGATTGAAGATTTCCTTCAGCTTGGTTGCTATGGGCAAGCATATCATTTATTATCAGATGAACGTCTTGCTCGTCTCGTCGCTTTTTTTAAAAAAATATGTATAATGCTACCAAGTTTAAAATACATGCATTAATAGAAACATTTACCTTGAAAGTCACTTTAAAACGCAGTACAATATAAAAAAATGTTTCTGTTTGTTTGGAACAACTGGGGTGAGTTTGCGTCTGTGTCTATACTGATGCTCGTTGCACTCTCGCCTGGTGAATTTCCCCGAGGAGATAGCGGACGGTTCATGCAGCGAATTGCATGAAACTGTTGTCCGCTCCTCACTTTGTTTAAACCCCTCCCCCCTCTCCTTTATCTGTCGGATCTCAAACCTTTTACAAAGATTCTCTTTTTATTTTATCGCTTGCAATGGTCATAAAATCTTTAACGCTGTCTGGACTACTTTATTACAGATGGGGTATGGTATACTGGTGGGCAGTGAGATCGTTGAGAAATGCCTATGTCCAGCTGTGGACGTTTTCCGCTTAATCATAATGATGGTGGGATTCTCTTGTCAACAGCAGCCTACCTCCAGTGATCACGAACAAGATAACCTGATAATAAGTCTCTATTGCCTGAGACCATCTAAGTATCACCGCAGCTTCTATTTGTTAAAGAGTAACTTGCAAATATTACTGCGTTACAGTTCACGGAAGCTGTAGCTACAGAAAGTACTGACGTACTTCAAAATCTTAATCTTTACGTGATTAGCACAACGTGGTGCTGTGTATCCATCATAACCCCATATTGTTAAATATCTCATCTTTCAGGGGAGGTCTCGCTCACCTTGTCGTGACGGTTCCTAAGAAAAGTTTAATGCATATAGTCTACTTCATCACCATTGTCTCAACTATAAACGAAGATGTAAACTTCGTGATGGTAAAACGAATTGATCTAGAGGAAGACCATACTCTCTGTTACACACAAGTTATATATGAATTTTATTATATCATCATCATCAGCCGTTAAACTTCCACAGCTGGACAGAGGCCCAAAGATCTCCACATCGGTTGTTCCTGGCTTGGTCGCATCCAGTGGTTTCCCTTAATTCTCACCAGATCGTCGGTTTACCTTGTGGGAGGCCTCCAACCACTACGTCTAGTGGTCACGTCGTCGTATTATAGTCATAACAAAATGGTGACGGATGTCACGTGCTTCCCTAAGCTGGTTTTCTTAAAGTTTATCTGTTTAGTAGCGCTATTGCTATTCACCGGAAGTTGAAGCTTAGTAGCAATGGAAACATACATGATTTAAAGGATATGGAAGGTTTATTTAAACTAAATATTTAAATGTATTTATAAAACTAGATATCGATTCTATGGTCATATGTTCAATCCGAATCCGTATTACAAAACCGAAATAATCACGCCTACAACCGTCCATTGTAATCAAAGTTATGAACCATTATTACGTTGTATTCACACAGAACAACTTAACGAAGGTCGTAGAAAGTTAAATGGGATAAAAAAAAAAATATATAAAAGCATTCGTATAACAATACGCATACTAATTTGTACGTCGTAAAGCGTGTATTTAGCGAGGCATATTTTAATCAAGGCACATTTGCATAAGGGCGCGACAAGGTTGCCTGAAACAATTTGCATGAAAAATTCGAGTGTATTCACCGAGGACAATAAAGTGTACACACACACACACATGCACGCACACATACGTACGTACAGTATTATGTTTCGCGGGGCACCTTTTGTCCGTGGGCATGTAACACGAAGCGACCTGTCATCATGCAAAACGGGTTATTGAATAAAGTTATTAGCGCCGGGGTCCATTGTTAAAGTTACACTTATTAAAATGTGGAGACCTTAAGTCGCGAACAATAGACCACTGAGCGGATGTTTTACTTAATTTTAAACATTTTCTCCTAATTTTGTTGTGAAATTATAACGAAAGAGCCTTCATATACTTTATTTCAAAAACCCAACAAAAGTCTGAATGGATGTCGTAAGATCTTCATTGTACAGATATTGATAGTATATCGTATATTTTAATACTAATAAACAGATGAAGACATACTCTTTTTTTTATTCAACGAAACGACTACATTAGAGGGACGATCACTTAATGTTAAGTGATACACCTGCCCATAACAATGTGGTAGTAAAGATGGTATACACAACATCATATTATGCTCAGCGCCTTCAGACAGAAGAATTTTAGCCTCTTCACGCCAGTTATTACTCTACCTACAGCGCCCTTCAAACCGGACCACAGTAATGTTTGCACACTACGGTTTTATGGCAGTAATAGTATGATCGTGATTACACAGTATTACAATGTATTTTATGTTAACGCGTCACCATCAGGTTCAGGTCACCTTGTTCAATAGAAGGTTATTACACTGTCTTGTATTAAACATTTAATTTTCAGAAAAATCTTTTTTTTTGTTATCGAGGGGAAAATATCGTAAAAAGATACTCTGTTTCTGAGAGAAGACAAGGCTATGTGGGATTTTTATTTACTAAAACCCCCTCGGTGGTGATCTTCAATGTGTTGCAGGCTGCTAAAACTAGTGAACGTATCGTCATGGGAACATGAGCATTCGACGCGAAGTAATCTGTAGATGGTTATAGGTTATTTTATTTTTGAATTTCAAAAATCCTTCATTGTTTTATTTCTAATTAAATTTTATAAGCATTTTCATTAGGTATTATATATACGGTTGCTATAGTAACGGTTGGTATAGGAAATCATTTGCAGTTGCGGTCGCACTCCAGAAACATTTTAGACTAGTTTCAAGTCTAATTTTATATTATGTAAAGTAGGCGAGGAGCAGGTAGTTCTAAATAATTTTTAACATAGATATTTGATACAATATGAAAGCAAGAAAGAAAGAGGGGTGTACAGGGTCCCGTACAATAACTCACGGGACCCAAGCTAACCTCACCTGCTCGTAGTGCACCCTGCTTATCAACAAACGAGGCTCTAGTTCTAGCCAACCAGCATTGAGCTAGTGTGGAGAGAAATGGTCCAAATCACCCCATAAGAACCCCTACATACGAAAGTATATGTAGGGGTATGTACGTGAAAATATTTGGGAGACGCCTATGTCCAGTAGTGGACGTCTATCGGCTGATGATGAATAAGGTGGTGGCAGATCTCTGTTTTCGGAGACCGTTTAAGTACCACAGCAGCTCCTGTTTGTGCCGTCAAACAGTCGCGTGCAAATAATACCATATTCCGGATTGAAGGACGCCGTGGTTAGTATTTTGGAGTAACGAGATTTAAGATTATACATCTAAAGGCGACGAGCACAATGCAGTGTATACCATCCTAACTAGTACTATATTGTTATGGGCACTTACCATCAGGTGCGCGTCCCCCTCGTCTAGTCGTTTTATTAAATAATAATAAAAAAAAAAACATTATTCTCGTTGCTTTAGGACAAGATGTTATGACTTGTTACTACAGTACCTGTTTTGCTGACCGTAACAACCTCGCAACTCACTTTGGGGAAGGAATTTTGTAAAACCCATTGACCTTCTTCTTCTTCGTCGATATAACTCTTGACAGAGTGGTCGTAGTCATCACTTCAGGTATTGGTTGCCACCAAGCTTCACATGTCGCCTCTCTTCTCTGATGGCCGTCTTCCTCGTGTATTCATATAGTGGTAACTCTTTTATCTGGTCAGTCCACCTCATAGGCGATCTTCCTCGCGGCATGGTACCCTTAACCTTTCCCTGGTCAATAGCTACCTTAGCGGCATGAGTGACCAAAAAAGGTAGAGGATATGAGACTAACGAATAATCCATTCTTAGCTGACCTCTTAACAGCAGAAGCAATATTTCATAAAAATATTGAGTGTTCATATCTAACAGTTTCGGAGATCTTGTGACGGGTCAATGAACCTTTGGTTATCTCCTGTATATTTTATTGTAAATTTGGGAATGTGGTAGTGATCGTGGAAAGGGGTCAAATGTAGAATTACCATTGAAAAGGTCGACGATCACACGGTCCATTTCGTTTTCATCGTGGCCGGCTCTGTTTTATTCGCGCAATAAAAACTCTGGGCACGTTTACGCTTCTTATATTAATATGTATGAATTTGGGAGGCCCACAGTTAGGTGCTCCCGTGTCATTTGATTGCTGCTGTAAATCTTACCAATATATATAAGAGTGCGGATGCTGCGTTAAATCAAACTAATGTTGTAACTTTATTTGATATATCTACGTTTTATTTATTCTTTATTGTGTTAGTACATGTTAGAAACAGACTCATTTATTTGTTACCAAGTATCGAAACTTGTACTCTGATGGTAAGAGATACGCTTACCTATTAGGAGAAAGCTGACATGTTATAGTAGATGATGAGATCATGCATTTTTTGTTTAATATTCTATTATCCCAGTAAATTTACTATCTTCAACGCTTGTTCGATGGCAGAAATGAAATGTGATGTGGTACCTACCTAGACGGTATCCAGCAACAGAGACAGAGATAGATAAAAAATTAATGAAAGTATGTGGCTTAAATCATTTAAGGGAAGGATGAAAAAATTAGGATGGAGTATAGATGAGAGAAATACGAATGGAAGATAGGACCGGTATAGAATAAGTGGACGGAAGGGTAGAATGAGAAAAGAAACAAAATTTGTAACAAATAGAGGTAACGAAACCTAGGACCACAAATGCCTGGAGGAGCGAGAGAAAAAAAATTAAATAGAGACAGAAACAGTTTCTAAATGAAGTTCTCTGTCTAGTGAAAAAACGAGTATTAATAAAAGTCAATTTAAATGAAGATTATCTTCTTAAAATGCCAACTTTCAAAGGTCCATCGTTACATAGAGACATACATATACATATGTTAATACATACATCTTTGTGTTTCATGGAATCTTACTAAAGACGTATCTCCGACAGTGGACATGCATCCATTGAGATGATGATAAGGAATATATACATATTAAGAAATGTCATATTAGTTTCCAAACCTTCCATAGAAGCCTCTCACCATCTGCAGAAGTGTCTATATAGTTATATTTCATGTTAGAAGTTATTTAATCGATATTGATGCATTGCTTGCATCTGAAGATTATACAAAGCATGAGTAATTGAAGTGGAAACTTGGGGGGAACCCTCCTCACTGATTTCCCATGGGCGCAGCAAATACTAGACATTATTATAGAAAATTGATTCGTGTCTATAACATCGAACCATGAGGTACATATACGTTGTAAGATGATCAATGATCGTAATTACACCGATTGTTAATTGGTTCTATGCCCTGGAGGCTGCGTCGACAGCAGTACAACCTTTCCATATATAATTATAGACAAGGATACTATTCAAATGTTAATGAAAAACAACAATTTGAAAGTTATTATTTAGATGAGAGTAGAGCCCCAAATTAAATAGAGAAAGTCATGAAAAAGCGAGGGTTGTTCGTATGAATAATGCTAAATAACCTGAAAAACAATAACCTGGTAATAGTTATTATATTTAATTAAAATAAAATAGTAATCTCTTCGAAAATATTACAGCAGGGCCTACCAGGAAGTACTCTGCAGGATTACCATTTTATGTTTTAAGGTCACGGAGTCAAATGTGATAGTGTGTGAATATCCTAACTGTCCTGGACAGACCTTGACAACGTAATAAGTTCCTATTCCCTTTCGTTCAGTGTTTTTTTTTAATGTAAGAAGCGATGAGTCTAGCAGGACGTTCACCTGATGGTAAGTGATACGCCAACCCATAACAACGTAGCTAATTAGATGATGATATAAACTGCACCACATTGTTCTTGTCGCGTTAAGACATAAGTTGTTGAATCACTTACCCCAGTAAATCAAGGGTGTAAGGTCTCCCGCACAACAACTCACGGTACCCAAGTCAACCTCACCTGCTCGTGGTGCAGCCTGCTAATCAACAAACGAGGCTCTGGCTCCCACCAACCCGCATTAGGCCAGCGTGGTAACACATAGCCCAAATCCCTCCAAAAGAACCCGTATAAACGTGGAGATTTTTGGGAGAAGCCTATGTGTAACAGTCGACGTATATCGGGTGATGATTATCATCATGACCCCAGTAAATTAAGTAGGTACAGCGCCCTTCAAACTGGAACACAGTAATGTTTGCACAATAGCGTTTATCGTCTGCTATAGGCCCTGCGGTGGTACCTACCTAGACGTTCTCCGGCAACAGCGACCTACCCCTAGTAAAGTTAACATAAAGACAACTTAAAACATTATAGATTTTTTTTTAATGCATATATTATTCTATTAAAAATAATAAACTTTGTGGTTATTAGACGGTCCCCTTCGTTTGAGCGGAGGCTGCGTTATGAAAACGATCATCAAACAATGAATTCGGTGTCCAATTAGGGATGGGAACAAACGCCCCGACCGTCTCTTCTATTTATTTTATGCATTCCGCCCTGCCGATTTTCGACCCGGGTTAATTTACTGCCCATTATACAACTGCTGAGTTCGCCTGCGATCTAGTCAATTTTTTTAACTGACATCTTTTAAAATTACCAACAATTTGAGTTAACAAATTATGCCGTAATCATTAGGTTCATTCGGAGATCATCGTTATAACTAATTGATCGATTAATCATCAATCAAAAATCTACTATCAGATGAAGAAGTTAAACTCTTCTAGAAATATTTCAGTTTAACAGTAACTTTGATAAAGTTAACAAAGGCTTATACTTAAAATAGTATACACAGTTTGTGCAAAAAACTTACGAACAGTACTATATGTAATCTATTTAATGTTAAATAGTAAGTAATTAAAAAAAGTGTACTATTGACTAAATTCAAATGTAATTCGTGATCTCGTGATCTTGATCTGGAACGTCATATTTATTGTACAGGATGTTCATTTGTTTTTATTATTTTCTTCAAATCATCCCCCTATATATGAGAGGTAGGCCTCTCGTTCGTGTGTTTACGTTTACGATGGTAGACTTCGATTGGAACTCTATCATCATTATCAGCCGATAGATGTCCACTACTGGATATAAGTCTCCTCCAAAGATCTCCACATCAATCGGTCCGCAGTTAGTACGCTCCCGCCGGACACTAGGGTTCGTCATTCGTTCATTTTGGAGTGTTTGGGTCATATCCCACCACGCTTGGGTTGGTGAGAACTAGAACCTCGTTTGTTGATTAGCTGGGAGCCCCAATAGCAGGCGCGGTGGGCTAGGGTCCCGTCAGTTGTTGTACGGAGCCCCTTACACCCCGGGACTCTATTCTCTATGTCAATATTCCAATTTTCCAGATGAGGATCAAATACATGCCTAAATATGTGGTGACTAACCAAAATATTTAACATTCCTCTTATGAAACCTTTATCTCATCTTAAACATTTATTGAGGCTTCTTATCATTTAGCCTTCAATATGGTGTCACATCAAGGAGTGGACCAAGGTCAAGAGCGCCGCGTGGCTGGATCCACCTAGCGCACGACAGGAAGGGACTCGCAGAACTGTTGACCAATCTTCGTTAGTTGGAGGGGTACAAGAAGAAGAATAAGAAGATAGCGAGTGTATTATGGTTATTCATGTAACTTATCTTCTAGAAGTTACTATTTACAATTCTATATTACACTTTTCTACTTTATATAAAAATATTTTCATCGGTCCATTATTTTTCATTCTTTTGCAAAGTCATATTTCTAACTTGCGGCGGAAGGTCTTAACTTAAATATAACCTCAGAGTATATATTCTTTACGGAGCTATCAGCTCGTTTAAAGATCGAATGGGTTTGCAGTACATTCAAATGTAACGGAACATAAACATCATGGAGTTCCATCATCAATGTACATCTCATATTTAGTCTCAGTAAAGGAACATAATTAAGAAATATAGAAACACAGTATAAATCTCAAATGTGTTTTAAAGATTTCTGTAATGAAAGAATTCATTGCTATAACAATTTTTCAGGACTAATCTAATTGTATATTTTTGCTTTAAATAACTTAGAGAAAGATTTTTTATTTAAGAAAGCGACGAAACGAAGGGGACGTTTATCTGAGGGTAAGTAGTACCCGTAACAACGTGGCGTTAGTTAGGATGATATATACTACAGCATATTACTCTCGTCGCCTGAGGCATAAGATGTTGAGTCCCATTACCCCAGTAATTACACTAGCTACAGCGCCCTTCAATCCAATTTGTTGGCAGAAATAGAGGCTGCGGTGGTACCTATCTAGATGGTAAGTATCTACCATTTGGTCTCCGCAATCAGATATTTATTACCACTTCTATAGGTATTGTATATTTTAAGATATTGAATTTGAATATTTTCATTATTATTACAAGTTTTTTTTTTTAATATTTGTTGATTTCTATACACAAATATATTTAGTTTAAATAAAAAATAAACGTAGCAGTATTTTTTTAAAAAAATCTTTTCATACAGAGATTGATAAGCTCGAAGAAATTTCTTATGCTCCAGACTCCACTTCATATCTATCGCATCTTCTATTACAATCGACAAACAGACAGACAAACATTACTGTTTTCCGGTTTGAAAAGTGCCGTAGCTAGTGATATTACTGAGGTAACGAGCGTCAATATTTTGTCTCAAAGCGACGAGCACAATGTGGTCTAGTGTATCATAATTCACGTCACGTTGTTATAGGCATGATCATCACTTAATATCAGGTGAATGTCGTACTCGTCTCGTCGCTTCGTTGAATAAAAAAATTAACAATATACTTATGATAATAAATAATGTCTGTTTAAATGTTAGTTAAAAGCATGAACAAATTTGCTGCAAACTGCGCTAGTTTATGATTTCCAGTTAATATATATATATTGTTTAAAATAAGAACAAATAAAGTGAGCTCTTTATCCGTCGACGTCGGGATCGAGGGGTGTTGGGTAAACATATTCGAACCTGAAACACAATATTTACAGCCGCCGCGTAACGACGAAAAAGCTCTTACGCACAGCGCGCGTTATCCTGTTACACGTTGCCCACAATAAACATCTAATTCTTTCCTGCGCACCTCCGCACCGTCCGTCTCGCTCATGCAAATACCGTGCATCCCTGTCCGGCCCACGTTCCGGTTCGAAGCTCTTTATTCCCTAGTTGGTTTCGCGAGCTCGCGGCGGGCGGACGTGTGTGTGATGCCATCCGGCTCGTGCGACGACGCGCGGCCCGGGCGTGTTTTTACCGGTATCTTAATGAAAAATTGATGAAAACGCGCCCCTAACGATCCCCACGCGCTAACCTTACCCATTCCGACTGTGCACGGTTAGAAATTTCTGTGTCAACGGAAAGGGGTGAGATGCCGCCGGATGCAGTACGTTCGGTGAGTGTAACGTAACACCAATTACAGGTGGATAAGTTGGCTGAAAATTGTCAGCCGCGAGCGGGAGGAGCGATAGGTGCTCTTTGAGACGTATTTCAAACATCGAACTTTTTAACTAATTTATAGTAATATACTTAATATTAAAAGTAACATATTAAAAAAAAAATGTATTATATTACAAATTTATCTGTCTGTATTTCTATAAATTATATAAACAATAACTATAAGGTTATTATATTAGTAATCCATATCATTACTAGAGTACACAAGCAAGTAGAATTACCAAAATAATATTATCAATATCATAAAATAAATAAAAAAAAAAATATTACTTAGGTATAGTTTGCTGTTGTTTTATTTAAATAGATTAGTACTCGACTACGACCAATACGTGATAAATGGTGATATGATCTGTGGTAGTAAAATGGACTAGATTAATAAAAGCCTATTCACTCTTGAATATCCGGTTATATCAATATAACCTTTTTTTTAATATTTTCATTGGATTTATATTCACAATAAAACATACTTTATTACTGATGGTATTAATTTGAAATAGACATTAAATAAATACCACGTAAATATTTCTTACCACCGCGATGAACCAGTATATAAATACTATATTATATTGTATGGTTTGAAGGACGATGTAGGCAGTGAAATTACTAGGGTATAGTCCTCTTTAACAAGGAGAGTTTACTAATAATTAAAACAGGGATACAATGTTTGGAAATTAAGAATTAATTTTTTTAATTGTGTTTTTTTATTTCAAGACAACGTCTGTCCTGGTGTCCAGATTTATATCATAAATTCATGATATCAATCACGGCCATGATATTTGCTAAGATGATACAGAACTGATGCCTGTGATGTTTAATTTCCAACAATAGATATCTATAAGATAATGATGATAACGAATATTTAAAAGATGAATAATTATAATATGATCTATTGAAACGAAAATTTCATTACAATTCTTCGGCTTCGGCCTCATCGAAACCTTCACTCACGGCATGTGTCACCAGCTATTCAACATCAGGTGCTTGTTTAGGTCTTAGGTTAACACATTTCTAGATATTTCCAGTTGTAAACCCCTTGTTGGGTATGTTCGTGAAATTTTTAAATGTATGAAGTTGTATGTGAATTGGTGAACCCCTGCTCCCGAATTGAACCTTGACTCTTGGTACTATGAAATTTATGGCTAGCATTCGGGCGGCAGGGCCTCGGTGTATTTGACCATAAATTATAAATGAGCCGCCGTTGGGATTGTGCTTCAATAATTAATCGGCTATCCGATTAAAAATTTGTAACTCGATTTCTCATCGAAAGTCGCTCCGCATTTATAAAGTATGTTACTTTGGGACTATTATATTAAAAAAAAAAAACATTTTCATTGTCTATTATACTCATACTCTGCTCTGTGTTTTCGATATATCTATTTTTCTATATTAACAGTACATCCAATTCTTTATGTGCTCGAATCGATAGATATCTAAGTTTATAATTCATATATCACTACACATTTTATTATTACCATATGAAAAAATATAACTAAAACTAAAAAACAATTTCTAGTAAATGGCAATTTTTTAATACAAACAAAAAGCTTTTGGCCTCTCCCGAATATTATTTCTGTTACATCGTTAGTAAATATTAATACATATAGAATAATTTATTTTCTTTTGATCAATCCTATTGAGCCTTCAAATTACAACTATGAAGTAGTAAATAGATTCGAGTCTGTATTCCTTTTTATCCTTTAAACTAAGGATTCGCTAATTATTTTTGGTAAGTGATTTTCTAAAATGTATTCACACCATAGATTATTTTATAATTGTCTTCCTATTGATACAAAATATTTATCGATTTGAAAATTTCTCTTCGTTTAGTTTGGTTTATCACTTTAGGGGTCCCGCTTTAAACTACTGTTGTAGTTAGAAACATTTTAAGCTGCAAACTTAATCATATCTCCCAGATGAATTATTCCTATTGGATATATAGATAGATGAAGAATTAGTTTTCAATATTTTTTAACTAATATCCGGTCGCTAATGGATTATTCTTCATACGCAAAGATAATTTCTAGGTTATAGAGTGTTGTGGCACCGTCCTCCATTCCCACTGTATTGTGGGTTATCTCTACATAAAAGCGGGTAGCGCTTTCGCAAGTTTTATATCCGTCACGGCCGATGAAAACCGTAAAGCGCTCTCCGCTGAAAATTTCAAGTGCCTTCGGCTGTAAAACGCGCGCCGGATGAAGCGCTTTCGGATATCAATTTAGAAATCCAACTCTTACGACGCCGTGAAGTTTTTAAGGCTTTTCCTTACAGTTGTAAGGAAAAACTACAAAGTAAGCTTACTGTGGTGTCACAAGCTTTACATACCAGTAAGTGTATTTACTTTGTATTCTACTACCATTTCTTTCTTTCTAGCGAGATGTTCACCTGATGGTAAATGATACGCTTGGCTATAACAATGTGGTGCTTGTTAAGATGATACACCACCACATTGTGGTCACCGCTGAGACGTAAATATTAAGTCTCGTTACCCCAGTTATCTTTACTAGTTACAACTTCCTTCAAACAGAATATAGTAATAATTGCATACTATTTGATCGGCAGAATAAGGAGCTGTGGTAGTACCTAGACGATCTCCGGCATCAGAGTCCTACCCCTATCATAATATATGTATATGTATATAAATATAATAATATAATATCAAATACTGGTGGTAGGTCTTCCGTTATATCATTAAAAGTTATAAAAAAGTTTACTTATAAATAGACATTAAAGTTTCTCCTTTATAAAGAAAAAAAAATAGTAAGCACGTTATAACTTTATCGATGGAGAGTAATCCAGGGCAGGACTCAAACGCTGTGAATAATGTTAGGTGGATCGGAAACGGGGGTGATGGTGCGCTTCGCTGATTTACATCCTCCCTGGGTCTGACTTATAAGGATAATTTTTTTCCGGATCCATTTTTGTCTCTCCCTTCCTCCGAACGATTACCCTCGACTTGGGTAGTTCCGACATGGCTTTGAGTCCGTAACAACTTTGACCGATTAACGTTTAATTATTGAGGTTATGAATTAATAACTTTTAAAAGCTTAATTGGAACTTACAAAAAGGTTACATTGGTTTTATTTATTCATCATCATCATCATCAGCTGATAGATCTATTTGTATTCTCTACCAGTTGAACTAAGGCGACAAAAAAAAGACAGGATAAAGTCCTTTAGATCAAAAATTTAAACTATGCTAGTGAGCAAAGATCTATAATAAATTTTTCTTCAGTTTATGTACCAACCGGCTCGTTTAATGGATTATGGCAGCAGGCAGTTCCAAAACCTTCGAACCATAAAACCATTTTATTTGACAGCTTACCTTAACGGCTTGAAACTACGTGAATAACGGTCCAAGGTGGCCGTTATTCCTGCTCTGACATCGTCTCCAAACGAAGATCTCCTTTTGTCCTTTGTAAGATCCACAGAGGAAGACCAGTTTTCAATATAACTTCTCCTCCAGTGCTGCAGCTATCAATATTGGCGGGAACAGATAAGGTTTTGTGTTCCAATATTCACACGCAATTGCTGTATGTTGGTATTACTGACAGATGCTCTTATATAACCTTAAAAAAATATTGTTAACATTTTCAACAGGATACACTATCCTGCTGACGGGAAAATATTCTTATTATATAAAAAAATAGGAAGCCCCACCGGTTTGACTAAAAAAAAAATTATCGCGCGCTCCGCAGTTCATTAAACGCGCGGGTCTTCTTTGACGAACAGCATCAGATTACGAAAGATCCTTCTCCTTTGTTTTTTTAGTAATTATAACAAGTACTCTATAAGGAAACTATATAATAGCTAAAGGATTCAATGCAGTATCGTTGTATGTTAATATTAGTATAGTTTTATAAATAGTTAAATTTTAGGTTAAATATTTATAGATGGTTTATTTGGTTGGGCGCAAGCCAGGTATCATCATCATATCAGTAACCTTCAGCCAGGTATCTTCAGAAATCTGTAACCCAACTTTTTATGAATTAATCTATTACTTTGATATTTAGAAAGATATTCACTTCACACTTTGCTGATCGATTTCAGACATAAGATGCTAACTTACATTATGACTAGGTTGTAGATATTTATGATTTTTCATTTAATTTACATATATTTAATTTTATATATATATATATAATTATTTAAAAAAAAATTGTAATGTCATTAATCGATACATACATATCATCCTAAGCAAGATAACTTTGAAGTCACAATACTTAGCCTAAAAGATTCTTGATCGGATGGACAAATTAAGTGAAGGCTGCGGTGATTGGGTTATATGTCAAGTGCTGCTTACTTCCGACACCCGCCCGATTTATCGGAATGTGACAACCACGACTACTCTAGCAAGAAGTGATTAAAAAAAGCAAAGAAAGGTTTCATATGGTAGTCCTAAGTAGGGACTATCGACACTTTAATTTAAATAAAAAAAAAATTGACGACGCTACTGTTACACTTCACAAAATGTACGAAGGCTTCACGCTCCGATAATTTGACGTTATCATCAAAGCAAAACAAACATAAAAGTCGACTGACTATGTTCCCGTCCGGACAGGAATAGACGCGAAATAGGTCATTGCACGTCAACGGGCGAGCGGCGCCCCGTAATATATTTGGCATATGACAGTCATCCACGGCTAACAATGTACCGTATTAACATCCGATATTGGTTTTGGGCCTTCATTATATAAAGGTATGTTATATATGTGTATATATATAAACACTATCTTGGTTTTTATTAAACGACCCCAAGAGCAGTACGTTCAATATATCAGACCCTGTAGTCTGGGGTTAGTATGAATAGGACTAAGGTAAGCCCTGCCTGTCGTTGAAACAGACTAGAAGGTATAGGAGTTTCGCGGGCCCTGAGGGTGGAGGCTCTTATCGCTCAACAAGCGAACCTGCCTGGAACAGCGTACAGCTCAACGATGGTGCCTAGAAAAGTAAATTCCTCCTCAGAGACATGTAACACAAAGTGTAGAGGGGCACCAGTGCGTTCTGTAAGAGATTCCGGACCCTCTCCGAATGCACTGATGTAGACCACCGAGAGGGTTTTAGTGAATAATAATCGCACATAACCCTGACTTTCCCCATAAGCAGGATATGTTTCGTAAATATCCCCTCCGAAACTAAAAAAAAGAACATTCACTACATGCCCTGTGGTCACAGACTATCATGAATAGGGTTAAGGTAAGCCCTGCCCGTGATGTAAGGGAGCACAACAACTTTCGGAACCCAAGCCAACCTCACCTGCTCGCACCTCACTGCACCTCACCTGCCTGGTCAGCGTGGTGTTAAATGGTCAAAATCCCCCATTTAAACCCATATAAACGACGGCTCCTTGTGCCCGGTGGTGCCGGAGGCCATACTGACTGCGGAAGACGTTGGCAAAACGCCGGAACTAGGACAGCACAGGACCGATCGACGTGGAGATTTTTGGGGGAGGTTTACGTCCAGTGGACGTCTATCGGCTGATGATGACGTCCTGCCTGTCGTGGAAGGCATTAAAACGGTTTTCAGGTACGTAGGTTCTGAAGGTGCGGGCCTTCATTGCTCACCAAGGGAACCCGGAGTGAAAGACAAGGGCATGGTTTCATCTATGTCGTAGTATAACGAGAGTGGGGAGGAGAGTAATGGCCCTCTCTGGATCATGCTTAGACATTATGCAGGTAGGTACCGGTGCGTTCGCTAGGAGATCTCATAGTCCCTCACAACGCAATATGATAACCGCTGAGGGATTTTAGTAGATACAAATTCCGCATAACGTGGTCTTCCCCAGAAACAAAGCATCCTTTAAAATTTTGTCCCCATACCCCCATCCGTAAAAAAAGGATATACAGTATATATCAATGTGGCTTTGATACAGAACATGTTTAGACTCTAGCATATTATAGCATTATAGCAATATCCACTGCGTAAGTAATATACAAACAATTACTGATAAAAAAAAAATCATACTTGTACTTTAAGTTACGTGAACAGGTTTTTATAAGCAAGAATAAAAAACTGCTTAATCAACACTTAAAATATAGTACCATAAAAAGTGTTGCTTACATCGAGGTAATTGTGTTGTGTAAAAATGGAAACGGAAGTTGAGTAAATGAAGTGACTGACATAAAATCTGGGAATAACGTGAACGTAAAATTTTGAAGACACTGTTCAGTTTTTTTTTTTTTCATCATCGCCCGAACAAAATGGGAACCAGATGGATGGGACATTTCGTAATGCACTTAATCGGCAATGAGAAGATTACGTAGCTTAGATACATGAACACCAGAGCTGATAAAAATTGATGATGTCAATGTAGCCGGTACAACTCCTTAAAATGTTATACGTTAAGAAAGATAGACAGTTCTACGTAGTGATGTCTTGGTCTTGGGAATAATAAGACAAAGACCAAGACCAAGAGAAAAACGAAGACAGACCTAATTATGCAAGACTAAGACTAAACGTGTAAGACTACGAAACAATAAAAGTTCTGTTGAAATGATAAGTTAAATAATTTATCATAACTTAAACATATTATACAAGACCAAGACTAGAAGTATCAAGCGAGACCACGACCAAGATTGTCCAAGTCTTTACCTTGTACTTGCTTTACTCATCACTAGTAAAGAATTTTAGTTTTACTATACAAATAAATTATGTTGTCGATGCATTATTGCATCTTATCGATAGTCTAAACACACCCAGGACCATAATCAGTATTTCGGCACTTGAGGCCAATGGTTGGCACTCATCCAGGGATTTATCATCTCGTAAACACTGCGCTACTCTCAACATAGTAACCTCTATAATAATTTTAACAAGATCCTCAAGATAAAAATAGGGGACTGCATTTCTACATTCAAGTTAATAACCATTGGGGTCTGTAGGTAGTTGTAATATTAGGTATCCTTTCACTATTGGGTGAACGACCCTTATAACAGCCAACGGGATGCAACCCAACCTCCTGCGCTCGTGGTGTACCCTGCTAACTCAATAAAAGTAGCTCTGGCGTCCAGCAATCCGGATTGGTCCAGCGTGGTGGGAAATGGCCCAAATCCCTCCATATGAATCCCTATTGGATCGATGTGGGAATCTTTGGGGAAGGAATGTAGTTTTTATATCTTGTGTCTATTAAAATATATATATTACAGTAAATCAACGTCTACTTAGTTATGAGAAGAATTTATCTCTTTAGTATTAGTACTAATGCTTAGTTATTAGTTCAAATAATTAGTTATTAGAAGTGATTTAGTTTAGTCCTTGAATTGTCGTTGCTTTTTGTGTTTAAATTAGAAATCTTCAACAATCAACTAAAAACTCTGTAAAACTTTTTTTAACTAAGCGATAAGACAAGAGGGACGGTCACCTGATGGTAAGTGATAAGCAATGAATAAGTAATGTTTAAATCTCAAATATTATAATAAAAACTATATTTCTATAACACTATAACTGTAAATATTGGCTTTAAACAACCTAAATTTAAGCTTTTTTTATCAAAAAAGCGACGAGACGACTGGGACGTTCACCTGATGGTAAGTAATACCCCTTTGATGGTAAGTAATACGCCCCTGATGGTAAGTAATACGCCTGTCCATAAGAACTCTACGTAAGTAAAAATAATATATATTACGCAACATTGCGCTCGCCGCCTGAGATATAAAATGTTGACTGTTATTACCCCAGTAATTATACTAGCTACGCCCTTCAATCCGGAGCACACTAATGTTTGTACGCTGCTATTTGTCGGCAGAAATAGGAGCTGCGGTGGTAGCTATCTAGACGTTATCCGTCAACAGAAACCTACCACCAGTGGGAGTTGTCTTCGTGAAAGCAAATACTTTAACCGAAATTAAATGTACTAAATTATGTTTGTGTGTGTTTAAATTAATTTTGATCATAAACAGCTGATAGACGTCCACTGCTGGACATGGGCATCCTCCAAAGATCTCCACACCGACCGGAAATGAATCATGTGTTTGTAATTGCCGACATATTATCATGTACATATTCAGGAGTAAATTGTGTGAGGTAAAAGATATCGTGCGTTTTCATGATTGAATCTATGATTTATTACATGTACGGATAAATGAATTATTAAAAACTTACGGATCGATGACTGAATATAATGGTGGAACAATAAGCTAATCGAATTATCGCTCGGAGTGGGGGGGAGGACGGCGGCGAAAAACAAGACGACGAATTGGAGCGGACCGCCGAGTTGTTTACAAGGGATCCGGCGGGTGGACGGTGTTTTATCACCGACCCGGGAATTGCGGCGGAGGTGGGATCAGATTAAAAATAAAATTTGAAATATCCCCGACGAAATACTTCCGATTCCGTTATTTGGAATGCTTTATAATTTTTTTTAAACGTTTAAATCATTGTTCTTATTTGCACTTTGTTCACAATTTTGAGCAGTGTAAACTGACTATGAACGCGCTTATGGTGAAGCGTGCTTGTCCAGAATATTCCAACTCTCTTATATTGATAGCTACAATACTATTTGATACGTGAGTGATAGTTAATCAATAATATTTGAAAAACCAATAATCATGTTTACTAGTTTTACCCCAAGAGAAGTTGAGAAGAAAAGGATTGAACATAAAACCAAAAAATCTAGAGAACGTATCAACAATATTTGTTACTGTATATTTTTAAGATATAACTTAAAACAATATTAATGATTGTTATCACGCAGACAAAAAGACAGACAAGGTTTCGTCGCAGCTCTTATTTCTACAATCGAGTTGATTTGATAACTGATTGTCAGCCTATCTACCTGCGTGGTGCTGAGAACTACTTCACGCCGTCCCTGAGACAGACTTAGTAAATCCTTAGACTGAGATGTCCTTTACCTCTCTTGTCGCATAAGACGACTACATGAATGAAACTCTTAACAACCCTGACCTCGAAAGGCTGGGTGTCAACTCAAAGATTTCTCCGATACCAAAAAGAAAAGAACTGATAGTCTCATCAAGGTCGTAGGTAATTCATATATCTTTGATAACTGAAGGCGTCATTAGAAATAAAATAGGAAGAACAAGAAATGAAAAATCATGGTTATGATAATGATATACGGTTCCATATTCTTTGTGGAAACCCATTTTCATTTTCAAATTGCCTACCTTCTATTCCTGAAGAAAATTTATTATTCAGTAAGAAAGCTTCAAATACGTCCCAACATATGATTCTGAATAAGCCTTTGACTACGCGAACGTCACAATACTACAATTCCTTGCGAATATTCGTTATATTATATGACTGTCTTCTATACTAATTTTAATAAAAAAAAATTAAATACAGTATTTTGTACTTAATTTTACTTATCCAACTTTCATTTACTAATATATCTGAATAACTCTAGTACTATAATTTTAACAATGTTTGATATCAATCATACTCTTATTCCTCTCATTATAAATTATGCTGAAAATATTACAAGTTTTATTTTTGATATTATCATGAGAATTATCTTGGAAACAACAATATTTTATATAGAAATCAATAAAAAAAATATGTTTTTGTATTTTGTACAAAATTCATTATTGAAGGATATCAAATTGGGGTCAATTTTATTAAATAATATGACTGTTGAATTTTTCAACAACAATCATAAATTGTTGTATAAATCTCGCCGCTTAACAGAAGGACGAACGAATGACTTTATGTAAATATTACCTTGTAATTGTTTTAACAAACAAACCGGAACCGGGTCTGTTTGTGGGTCGTAATAAAACTGTACACAATTCCCGCTTTTAAGGCGCCCCGAGTTATTCCGAAAAGGCCTCGTCGACGTGATAAAAAAAAGTACCGCCTACGTTGCGAAGTATTCAAATATTTTGCTGCCTACTCTCTGTTTCTCTATATTTTTATGTATTGAAATATCTGTCCAGAAAAAAAAAACTGTTGGGTATGAAAAAAGGGAATATAAATTTTGCACCTATCAATAATTTCACTTGGATTTCAATTGTCTGATTTTATGGGGAAAAAAGTAATGTTTAACAATGGAAATAAAGTATTATTGCGTTGACCTTAAAGTCTTCGATAGTTTGACTACCATTTTGACTGGTGGTAGGTAGGTCTTTGTTGTCGGAGACCGTCCAGTTAGCTACCACTGCAGCTCGTATTTCTGCCACCAAACAGTAATGTGCAAACATTACTGTGTTCCAGTTTGAAAGGCGCTGTAGCTAGTGATATTACTCTGGGTAAAGAGACTTAACATCTTGTATCTCGAGCGTAATGTGATGTAGTGTATATCATAGAAACCAGCGCCATATTCTTATGGGCAAGCGTATCAGTTACCATCAGGTGAACGTTTAGCTCGTCTAGTCGCTTCGTCGATAAAAAAAATTGCTCGACTTTTACGTTTTGAATTATTTATATCGTACACCAGAGTGATATTATAGTCAGTCATTAAATACGTATATGAAACATTTTTTTTTTTAATAAAACTCACGAGTTACGTCTTCTCGTTGGAGACACGAATTATTGTGACTGTCATAGTATGGCGATCATCCAGGATATTATTAAAGCGGGCATGCTAAATACATTAATAATTGTACACTGTCGACTGGGACGGGAATAACCGTATTTTGATGTACTTGAGACATAAATAATTTCATCTCAGTTCGGGTGCTTGAAAAATTTCATCTTTTTTTTTAAAATTCTTGAGACTAATGACTCAGTCAAAGCATTTGTGCCAATAAACTAATAGGTATTATAAATAGTTAACTTTGCGTAGGCGATGGTCTATTTGATTAAGATTTCAATAATTTTGTATAAATTTAGATTAAAGTTATTTCCGATACAAAATACCAACAATTTTTTCCCCTAAAATATTTACGTTTTAAAAATGAACACGTACGCTGTACTAAATTCGCAGCCTAACATGCACAAAGTGCTAAATCTACTTTAAACACTTTAGTATCTTTACTTTGAGATAACCCGCCCAACCTTGAGAGGTTGGGGCTAACGCATTCTGGTCACGGACGCCGGCTTTCGCTCCAAATCCCTAAAGTAATTGAATGGTTCGCTTGTAAAGCGTATTGAGAGGCGATTGCCTATATAGCCTTCGGAATGGTCCCCGTCCGTACCATTCCGCTGAAAAGTTCGACGGGCATCAACGTTAAAGCATTAGTAGTTCAGTTAACAGTTTAGAAAATGATCCTGCTGCTGTAATGGTAAACTTCATCCGGTCCGAACACTACACGTTTGAGATTGGCCGTGCGATATAAAGTAAATTGTAGTGTAATTGGAGACCCAATATCTAGTTTAATTAAACACTGTAGCTTCGTTGTAACACGATAATAGTCCGGCGCCAATGTTCATTAAAGCCATGGAAACCGTACGTTCAGACGGGTTAAAGTAGAATTTAATAAAAAGCAACTTTTCATATTTCAAAGAGAATGTAATGAGATTATTAAAGTAAATTACAAAGTCTATATTATGTAATGTTTAGACTTTTATCAATTTAATCTTATTGTACTATAGCGTGATGCTATATATTGTTGGATCAAGATGATGTCATATAAAGTCTATGTTCTAACGAGCGAAAATTAATAATCCGGATTTTTTTACATTTTCTTACTCAATAATATTTCCGCGTTGATAGAGAAAATAACATGAGGACAATGGTAACAGATTTTTCTGTGACCACTACTAACATTCTGCGCTAGTTAGCAACAGACAATGTCTGACTCATGTAAGTGGTTACACTATGAAAGCCGTATTTGTGAATTTTAGTAACAACAGCGAAATACAAATGGGGAAGAAAAAAAAGTCCCCAAAGATTCCCAAAAAGAGGGTGGTTGTCAGGCAGGCGGCCGGTCATAAAAAATGTTTAGCCAAAACTATTTACAACATGTTCGGTAATGAAGAACGTGTTGTGCCGACCCTACATAAAGTGGGACCAGGGCGGGAGAAAGAAGAAAGAAGAAGATGTAAGTGGTTACACTATGAAAGCCGTAATTATCTTAATAAAATACCTATTTATCTTATAAAAATTCTCAAAACTTGTCTCAAGACCAATTAATCTACGTTCGTGCGTAAAATTAGCAGTAACAATTTCAAGATTCATTACTGATTTTATTTCATCTGTATGTTGATGTATTCGGCATCACTATACAGTATGAAATTGTTTAACTTGTGGGAAATATTCTTCAGTTATCGATAAACTAGAGCTAATCCGCTCCGGAACTGAACCTTCTAACGGAAGATAAATGTAGCGTATTTTAAACAAACATGTAGCTTCTTTAAGATATTCAATCAATTCGTTCTACTTCCGCGCTGACACACGCTTTAACAATTTTACAACGTTGCGTTAGTTTAACTGACGCTTCACCTCAAACGAACTGAAATAGATGAGTTCGTTGACTCGACCTCTCATGAGGATACGACAGAACGGAATCTAAAACATCCATTCATAACGCAGAGGAGAGATAAAGACGATTCCTATTTTAAGTAAATCGAAAACTGTATAGATGATGAAAAATTTGAATGACATTAAAATATTTAAAGTAAATATGAATTAGACATAGTGCAATATTGGAATAGTAGCCTGTTCTTATCAGTTAGGAACTACTACTAGTTACAGTATTTACTCAGGACAGGATTTGACATATAAAGTGTGATCGTTGGCATCTTTCGCGATAGGTATATGTACATGAATCAAGACAGATGGAGGATCCGCAAGGAGATTTAAAAGGGATTCTACAAGGGTCGGTTCTCGGGCCACTCTTGTAGAAACTCGTATATAACACGTTTTGTTACCGCCCTTCGATTAATTGTACTCTCCTACCTTAACGACGCGTATGTGATCTAGATCGTAGTTAGTAGCTTCGGGGGTTGCATAAAGTAATCCCGTGATCGGATGCCATAGCATGTGTTGGTTGGCATGGGTTGGTTGTGGTTGTGTTCCGTACGGAAATTCCACGATTCATCCTAACGTTAAGTATCGAATAATCTTCATAACTCTGATTGCAAAATATATTTCTGAAGATCAAAGAGAAAACCAGTTGTTATTTAAAACACGTTATTCTATATTAAAATGGCCTTTTCTAATGTTACAAATAAACATAAAAGTAATAACAAAATTAATTAAAAAAACATATTTGTTCGCTAACTATTTTGCATAATTTATATATATTTTGAAATAATTATTTTGCACTTTGAGATTTAAAAGGTATTTTGTTTCATTAATAAAATATCTCTAAGCACTTTTACAGGCCGTCATGAAGAGTCTTCTTCTTCTTTGTCGTAACCTCATGACTGAGGGACGTGACTATGGTGCGTTGCCCTGGCCACCATTTCTTTCCAGACATTTCTGTCTTGCGCCATTTGGATGGATGATTGTAGGGTAGCTCCCGTAGCGTCCTGAGTTGTGCGTGTCCATCTTGTAGGATACCGCCCTCTCGCTCTCTTTCCTTCCACACAACCAGTAATAATCGGTCTTTCCAGACTGTCTGGGTTTCGCCTGACCGTGTGTCCGAAGAATTTGAAGACTCTCTGCCTACAGATTGTTGAGAGCCGTGTTGTTATGTTCAACTGTTTGAGGATTGACTCGTTTGTGCGACGTTTCGTCCAGGATATCCTCAGCATTCTGCGCCAGCACCGCATTTCGAACGCGTCAATCCTCGATCTCACTCTCGCTTTTAGTGTCCAGGTTTCAGAAGCATATAGAAAGATAGAAAATATGAGCGTCTGCATTAGCTTCTTTTTGGTGTTGCGGCTAATACTCCTGTTCCGCCATAATCGCTCCAAATGAAGAGTAATTCACTTGGAATAACTAAACTTATTACAAGCACATTATTTGATATTATTTTTAATTTTTTTAAAACTTTAACCAATAAATCTTACAGGTATTAAATTGACACGAAATTCAGACTAAACACGAAAGCTTACATAAAATTATTTATTGTTACAGATTTTCAGAGAGCGTCTGAAATGATCGTCAGTTCTAGATGATAATGCTAGGCGATACCTAGTAACACACCAATGATGTTGATAGAAAAGATGCCTTTCCTGGCTGCACTGCTGATATCGGCGGTGGCAGCCGCTGCGTTGCCCGGGGACACGGACGCCTGCAACCCGGATAAAATGACCGTCTATAGGATGGTATTACACACTTACTGGACTAGGGAGAGGTTCCCGAAGCATTACCCGGACTGGAGACCGCCAGCCCAGTGGTCACGGATTTATGGTAAGTTTAAAGTAAATAAACTGATTTTGATCAAAATTTTTAATGTAGGCAGGGACTTCATCAATCCAAAACATCCTCACCTTACAATAATAGCCGCAGGAGTTTATGATCCAATCAATAGCTGGATGTTTGTAGGTACGTACAACTGATTGAGGACTTGGCTCACCTTTACTTTGGTGATGTTTGATGATATTAGGTTTAATAGTATTGTTGTAGATAAGAAGATTGTTATTATTATTATAGTTAATTGTTCATGATTTGTCTACACCATGCGTTCATAACCTAGCCTGTTTATGAAAGATTTAAGAAGTCGCCAATCAGCTTTTGACGCTTCTTGTAGCTGATTATCATTAGGTGGACGGTGTATCTGTTCGCTTTTGCAGAATATACAAGAAAAATAATATAGGACTCTTTAACCAGTTTCAAAAGATTCCACGGGTCATAAATAGTAGACTTCGGGAGAAATCAGTGTAAACAATTTTTTTTTTAACATCTACGTTTGCATTTAAAGAGACGTCTAAAAAGATTAGCTATTATTTTGGAAGAAGCACGCGGAGTGACAGTGAACTGAATTGGATCTCTCAAGCGAACCGCTCAGCACAGTATAAGGAAAATTGTAAATTGAAAGCATTGGATAATCTTGAAGACAACAATCTTACGTTTTACGAGACCTTTATGAGATCTTTGAAGTTGTAACTAAGGTTGAAGAATTTATTATACTCCTCATAAAGCTTGCTAATAACACAAAGATAACAGGTTTTTATAACCGTTCTTTGTTTATATAGGTCATAGTTCTTTCTGGAGACAGTCCAAATATGTACCACTTTATGTGTTATTTGTGGTGTTTTGCTGTTTGTAGTGTAAATACTATTAAAAGCGATAATTCACTTCTAATATTATATATTATTACCATCATTGTTAGCAAACGTGTGTCTTATTTCCAAGTAAAAGATCTGATAGTTTCTTTGCCGCGTTGGATAAAGTATAAGAAAAATCATTTAAATATTGTTAAAAAAAATCAATTACTTCATCATGATCAAACTTAACCTGCTACATATATACGATACGGTACATTTGAAGAAATATATTAATATTAAAAGTAATATAATGTAAGTAGATATATATTTTAAACTTGGTATGTAACATTTACGTTGATTTCATCAGGTCGTATCTCACAAACTGAAAGAGATTCCGTTAAACGGCACCAATTCATACGAGAAACCTTTTACACAGCGATAAAATATACCAAGAAAAGTGTTTTCAAAGTACTTTATAGCCGTCTCGAGCATGTTTTTATTATATTTAGGGGCGCTACAGGAGAATATTTAAAAAAAAATGTTTCTAAATTAGGACAGAGATTTAGAGGGCGAAACGATGTAGGTACTTACATAAATCATCTTGACTATGGTTACTAAATATATAAAGGGAACAAGAAAACAGATAAATCCTTTTTCTATTCACCGTAAGGAAGAGGTACGTACGTATGTTTATATTAACATGTCGCTAGTTAGGATGGTGAACACTACATCACATCACAGTATTCATCACCTTAACATATATGTTAAATTTAATTGATTAGCTATAGTACTTTTCAAATAGAATTTAAGTAATGTTTTATAGTAGAACAATGTCTATTGAAAAATCTAAATGTATTAAAAATTAGTGTGCATTGATAGATATGACTAGGAGATGGTTAATATAAAGAGAAGGTGAGAGAGAGAAAATAAAAAGAGGGAGAGAAAGAAAGCAAGGAAGAAGGAAAGCGAAAAATAGAGAGAGAAAGAAAAAGTTTGAACGACAAATTTTTTTATTACTTGAAATAAGAAAGGACCAAAGAGTATCCTCGTAAAGACTCTCTATGACAGCATAGTTGTTTTCTCGCTATGAACCATAGCACAAAGAGGAAACTAAAGATATGGAAACTGCATATTAAGGAATTTATTTCATTCTATCACATTCTAAACCCTTATACTGTAACCGTCTGTTTTCGTTACACTTTTTCGTTTCATAAATTCACACCGTCTCTAAAGTAGTTCCTCTTCGCAAATATCTTCGGTTTTTCTTTGCGTGGCAACCGTAATACAGATGTTAAAAATAAAAGAGTTCTTCAGTAGAATTTAGCTAGTGCATTACAATAAGGAGTGGTGTGTCACAGGGTAGCCCGACAGATTACTAACACTCCGCCTTGGCTCCGGTTCAAGTCCGTAGGAGCCGACGGCCTGTTCCCGTATCACTACTGTATGACTAATTTATTTCTGGCGCACCGCTAAACTTTTCTATCGTGCGTTTTATTTTTAAAATTCACTTTGATGCCGACGTTTTATTAAAGGCTTTTTATTATTCAATAAAACTACGAAACGAGCGACAGTGTTTGACAATGGTACGTTTCGTTTGGATAATTGTGAGGACACAACATGAGATCTATAGTACAACGCTTCAAAACGGCAGAACTAGAACCTCCGATGGTACCTTAAAGATCTCCGCCAGGTAGGTACCATCAAAACTACCAAATTGACTCCATTATTTTCTCCAATATAGCTACAGCATTATCCATAAGAAACAAAATATATTTTGTACATTAGAGCTTCTATTTTGAACCGATATTTCATTAAAATTACACATAACCCACCAGATTTGAGTAGTAAATACTAAAGAAAAATCTATAATAAAATAATTATAATGTATGTTAAATTGCAATAAAGTTAATGATAATTTCTTCTAGGCATATTTTATTATCATTCACTAAACTATTTCAATTCAATGATAGATTTAGTTTAGAGTATATTCAACCAATTAAACCTCACATTGCTTTAAACCGTGGGTTTGTCGGTAGAATTGATAACGAGAAACTGAAATTTTTTTCAATAAAAACAAATACCTACCACTTAATAAAAGAAGATCCAGAGACAAAAGAGGTAATGTAAATATTCGTGGGATTTAGATAAAAACATAGATGAAATTAAATATTTCGAATCTACGTCCAGCTTCTACTTCTAATTGAATCAAAAGTATCATCATCGCAGTTCGCATCATTTAAAGTGTGGTCCCCGTTCATTGTACTAATAGTATACAATAAAATTGAATATCTACCATAAAAAATATTACTTAAACACAGTAACATTACTGTACTTTCCACTCCGAACAAACGCCATTAATACTTCCCTCGTAAGTTTACTTTACAAATCGATAAATCTACTGTTGAGTTTCAGTAAGAGAACTTAGTTTTCAGAAAGAAACTTCTCACACACTGTACGATAGAAATTAACGACCCCGTTACAAAGACTCCGCCATTTTTCTTACTAAGGGCAAAAGAAATTAGGACGAGAAGGTTGTGGGGCTGGGAACCGCATTCGCGCCTGATGATTGGTATCGTTTGTCTAGATACAGTTTAAACTTACATTACCTTGAAACATGATTCTTGTTTATACAATTATAATCTTTTAAACTAGTTACAATTTACTGCTGAAAATTTTTTTTCTTAGAATTATTGACGCCTGAATATTAGGTTTCTTGATTTGTCTCTGTCTTCAGCTTCAGCTCTCTTTCAATTATTGATAATCTTCATGCTTGACGAGTAGTTGGAAACAGCAGTTGATATTGGTACAGATCGCGAAAACGGGTAGTGTTCTTTTCCGAGGAATATTCGATTATAGTCGACTATAACAACACGCCGAGGACAGAGCGACGATGACGTTTTACAAAGAGTTGGTATAGTACATGTATATACGCTGTATTTAATTTTTTTTTACTTATGGTACGCTTCCATTTCCGGAGACCGTCTAGGTATGTACCACCGCAGCACGTATTGCATACAAATAGTCCTATGGAAATATTACTGTGTTCCGGATTAAAAGGCGTTGCACCTGGTGAAAATACTGCGGTAACGAGACAGCATCTTATGTCTCAAGGCGAGCAGAAGTCTATCTCTTAGCATTAGCAAAACATCTAGCTCATCCCGTTGCTGCGAGAAATAAAAAAAAATTAATATGACGTAACGAGCTCTTTTACTTCATAATAAATATGAATAGGTTCAAAGCATAGCTCGCGGACCAAAGACTTCAGATTCAAATTAAATGATTGATTAATTTTATCAGAGACCAGGCATCCGGATTGTTATTGCTGATCCTCATCGTCTTCGCTTAATGTCAAAAATTTCTCAAAAAAAAATCGGAGTTATGCTAGTTAGTGTACTGCAGAAAAATATCATCTAAACCGTTAATACGGTGTAATAACTATATATGCAATCCTTTACCTGGTATACTAAGCAGTTAATTTTTTGGCGTGTTAAAAAAAAGGTTAGTTTAATATTATTTAAGTATCAATTTCATATATTTAAACTAATAAGTATTTTTTTTTATTTAAAATTACCGCGTAAACATCATTACTACTTACTCAATAATAGCATTTATTTGCAGCGAGTTATATTTTGCTCGGAGTATAACCGAATTGTAATACAGCCAATTGGCAACGAGTGTTAAACACATTCAGCATCCAGTGATTAATGAGTCATACCCTTCGGTTTCAATGAGGGAGAACGTCGCGAGTAAACCGACATATTCCAATAACAATAACTTTCTTGGACATGTATTATAAATAATGATTAACGGCTTCATTATTGCACCCGCTAGTGATGCAGGGGTGTAGATGTCAATAAAGGTTACGATGTTTTACCGCTATCGAACCTGCACCTTCATGCAACTGGGCACATATTCATACTCATGCGCATGCCAATGTTTATGCTAATACTGGTACTCATGTCCATGCTCATGCTCATATAAGCATGGACATAAGCTTGAGTATTCAAACTCATACTGATTTTTTAAATTCTATAAAGCAACCACATTTCTCTCGTCGCTTTGAGACATGTCGAGTCTTGTTACCCCAGTAATTTCACGAGCTACAGCGCCCTTCGAACCGCAACACAGTAATGTTTGCACACTACTATTTGCCGGCAGAATAAGGAGCTGCTTAGATGTCTCTGTCAACCGAGATCTTCCATCACTAAAAAGTTCAGGTCTACGAAGTCGACAGCCTTGCTAGTTAACCACAATCGGAATGTCTATTATATACAGATATGTTTGTATGTATACAGTTTGCGGTTTCTGGCATTTGTTTACCATGATTAATGTCATCTTAGTTGACGTGGTCTAAATAGCTTAAATATCATCAGCTCGGTCACTGCACTCGATAACTAATATTAGCAGTATTCTCTTTAGTAATTATAGCAGCGCTGTAATGACTAATATGAGGAAACATTAAACAGAAAATAATTAATTTATGTATGGAGGTTAGAATTTATCAATCCCATTACAAAAGGAGGTATTACTCTAAGTTTTAACTTTAAGC
This sequence comes from Ornithoptera priamus, assembly GCA_029034505.1. Lineage (NCBI taxonomy): Eukaryota > Metazoa > Arthropoda > Insecta > Lepidoptera > Papilionidae > Ornithoptera > Ornithoptera priamus. The sequence continues at coordinate 1,282,996 of JARDWD010000219.1, read as the reverse complement.
GAATTTACCTCATGATTTACTGTTTACTTATAATTCATGTTTAAAACTTTAGAACACCATGAAACTGATAAATGCAAGACACTGTGTGGTTTTTTTTCATTCGTTCTTTTCTTGGGATGAAACTAAGATGTAACCATGCTGCCTGGACTTGGGTATCACTGTGTGCTGATTTGTGTATATATATATACTACGTCCAGTGGTCGACATCTATCAGCTGATGATGATATATATAAAAACAAACACAAACTGCCAAAAAGACATTTTTAGTGTATTTAAAAGTAGTTCGTTTTGAAAAGAGCTGTGCTTGATAAATGTTGCTATTTAAAACGACAGCTTTGTTTTCAGATCGTGCTTATTGCTCTTTCAGGTTATTTTCAGTTTCTCGATCATTATGTATTTGGGTCGGTTGTGGGTTGATGGAAATTTATTATCTTCATGCTCTAAAAAAGAAACAGTACATATTTACGAGGAACTTTTAAAAACAAACGATAGCATTAAATTAATACAACTCCAATACTTTTTTTATTTACAAACGGTCAGTTGATCTCTGTTTGAAATGGTAATAGATAGTCAAGTGTGTTACCTCATAAAACACCTGTTTTTATACGTTAACAGCTGAAACTACATAATTCTGTTACGACGACAGATTTACAATATGACAGTGGTAGTGCGACCACAACATGCAGCCGCGGAATCAAACCAGAGCCCACGTGTTCCAAAGCAAGCCATAATCGACTGCGCCATAAAGATAATATCGACATATCCATTCTGATTATATATTAAAAAGTTTTAAGTCGTAAGTTTTATATATATATATATATATATATCTCAGAAGTTGTAAGACGTGAATTTACTGTGAAAGCTTGCTCCAGTACGACGGCAGCCATATTGTTGTCGTGGCGTCCTTACAACGAAGTTATCTCCACTTCGCGTGAACATTTACTGAAGCACAAAAAGAGTATTGTTTTGAACATTTTTCTTATTTTATATACTGGTAGTTATTACTGCATTGTTAACTGTCATATGCTTTAAGTTATTAACTTAATTAGCTAGAGAGTATTGGGTTAGAACGCTTTACCATTTTAAGCGTCAGTGTCACTGAACATCATTTTGAATATGTGAACAAATGTCAGCACATTGTCTTTAAAAAATGTTTTACCGTTTAAGACACATTGAGCACTGTCTTAAAAACCACCACCACAACTACTATTTTTTTTTAATTAGAGTGCAACTTTATAGTAGAACTGTATAAGTTTATTCAGGGGCGTAGCTAGTGGGATTTTAATGGTTATCATCTTCTGCTTTAACATACTATCACAGTATAATAAAATTAAATATAGTAATAAACACCCTTCATCCTATTTCTTTTGTGCAAGAAACAGTTGTGGTGTATATAAAGTTATCCTTACATAGATACAAAAATAAATCGAATCAAAAATGGGCTAAATCTGTAGGGACTACATGGTCCATGTAGTCCCTAGTGTAGTCCGACACTCTTCCCTTGGCTTCAGGTAAAAACCGAAAAGGTAATGAAAAGGACACCTATTCCTTTGACCTGTACAATTATACTGCGCTTATCAAACTGGGTGCTTAATATGCCAAATTCTAGTTAAAGTATGGGAGGCTCAGCGGTGGATATCTTCATCTTCTTTGTTCTGTCTCTTTATACCTAAAGGTTGGTTGTTAACTATGAAAATAATGAGACAATTATTTCGGCGGACGTAATGCCAACTCTTGTATGTGTGGGTACATAAATAAACTACATGGTGGTGATATAAAAACGTATAAGATATTCAAATACACGCAAAAAAAAACTTTAAGTCCGGAATCGCTTCGAAACGAGACGAAATCGATTCAATCCCGCCGACCTCCGGCGAACGCAGTTAATCAGCGGTATAGCCGAAACAACCGCGCAACCTTCCCGCCGACATTGGTACCCTAACGCAGCCTTGGGACCAGTTAAAATGATGAACACATGTTTTCCAAATGAGGGTTGAAACTTAAATATACACAACCGTATCTAAATTAAACGATGTATGGAATTTCCCTCCATGTACTTTCATAAAAGGCAGAACAGGTGTACAATGTTTGAAGAGGAATAGAGGATATGTTTAAAATAGAGGGTAGTTCTTTCAGGAGATATATTATCAAGTTTAACACTGAAGAACCTACAAGAACTAAACAAAAAGCAACAACCATCTGATATCTCGAGCTGAAAGATAAGAACAGCTTCAAACTTCAATTGTCTTTGAAATTACTTTAAGATAAATTATTTGTTTAATGAAGGGATGTAAGGGGTCCCGAACATGGTCCCGAATACAACAACTCACGGGACCCAAGCCACCCTCACCCGCTCGTGGTGCACCCTACTAAGCAACAAACGAGACTCTAGCTACCACCAACCCGTATTGGGCCAGCGGGAAATTGCTCAAGTCCTCCCCCTCCCATATAAACCCCTACAAACAACGGCCCCTGGTTTCCGGCGATGCGAGCAGCGCAGGACCGACCGATGTGGGGATCTTCAGGGGATCCAGTAGTGGACATCTGCTGGCTGATGATAGAAGATGAACAGTTCAATATATTTATTTTCTGTATAAATGTCTCAGTACTGTACCATCATAATTATGCAGATAGTATATTAGCCAGAGACTTCCGTTAAGGATCTTCAATCTCATACTAAAAATTTCCACCTCAGAATCATCATCACGCATCATCATCATTATGAGCCTTTGTCTTCCACCAAATGCGATCCTCAGCTTCACGCATCCACCCACTTCCGACCGCCCTAATGATATTATCAGTCCATCTGGAGGGAGGGCGTCCTGCACTTCTGCGACCTATACGCGGGCTTCATCCCAAAACTTTCCTCCCCCACCGGCCATCACTGACACGACAGACATGGGTGGCTGACTGCCACCTCAGCTTACAGATTTTGAGAGCTACGTCGATATCTTTAGTCCTCCGTCGAATTTCTTCATTACGGATTTTCTCTCTCTCCGTCGCTCGCCAGAATCATCATATTAAATAAAATAAAAACTAAATCATCTTGATACGGTGAATATTATATGCGTTTATCTTATGCGTATTTATATTAAACTTGTTTGAGAAGATATAAACAATTCCTCAACTCACCCTCTATTGTAAAAGTTTCAAGAGAAATAAAAACGTTAAGTAAGACCCGCGACGGCATTTTTAATAATAAAAAAAAATATCAAACAGCTCGGGGACTGTTGCGAACATAAAAATTGCTGAAAGTCTCAGATTAAAAAGTTTGCCGACGGAGTGATCTCCAAGAGTAACAAATTCTGTAATATTTTCCAGGGCTTATGTTTACAAAGCAATTTGCTACCCTTTTTTTCCCCGCTTTTCACAGTTCATCTAAGATTTAATATAACTTCATTAGCTGAACACCGGTTGAACGTAAATTTTCATCTATTTTTTTCATGAAACTGTATTGTAATAAAAAAACATTATATTCTAGTACTTTAATTGGTAAGAGACAAGAGATTTCGAAAGCTTTTCTAATTTAATAAATTCTCTAATTAGTATCACTCGGATTATGCTAGATTTGTAATATATAACCCATACCTTTTTATTTTGTTATCGGGGGGAAATCTTATGGGGGGAAGGCAAGGTTATATGAGATTTTTACCTACTAAAACCCCATCGGTAGTCATCCTTACTGCGTTGCTGGAGACCCTGGGATCTCCTACAAAACGCACTGGTGCCCTCTGGCATTACAATTAAAGTACATCCCGGAGTAGCCTGTAACCCTCCTCGATATCTTCCTGTAGTACAACAAGCGCTAGACCGCCTAGTACTTGTCGTTCATCCTGAGTTAGCTTAGTGGACGAGGGCCCCCACTTTCAAAACCCATGGACCCTAAAACCCTTTTAGTCGCCTTCTACGACAGTGCTTACCTCAGTCCTATTCTTACTAGCATGAGACTACAGGGTAAATATATTATATTTTCCATACCTAAAGAACGGACGATTACATTTTTCACTTGATTATTAATAATGGACGAACCTCCGGTACTACTATTAAAGGGTAAAGTTATCCATATGGATTTCATGAAGCTCTATTCCCATTCAATATGGTTGCTGCTTTGTACCATGTCCGTGATGATACTGGCGAAGAACCAATAGAACATATCGTTACTGTTTACTAACGATTTACTTCATCAAGAGTTGAAATAGTACAAATCATGCAGGAATCTGATAAAATGAAGATATTTTTGAACTATTGTCTTAAAGGTAAGACCAAAGCCAACAACACAATTATAAGAAAAAAGAAATAAAAACGTGGTCTAGGTATTAATTCAATTTAAGGAATCATCATTATCAGCCGCTAGACATCTACTGCTAGACATAGGCCTCCCCCAAAGATCTCACATCGGTTGATTCTATGATGCTCGCAAAACAACCAGGCACTAGGGATCGTCGTTTGTAAAGAGTCATATTGGAGGAACTTGGAGCTTTTCTAACCACGCTGGCTCAATACGGGTTGGTGGAAGACAGAGCCTCGTTTGTTAATTAGTAAAGTGCACCAGGTGTAGGAGAGGTTGGCTTGGTTCCCTTGAGTTGTTATGCGGGACCCCTTACACCCCTTATGATATTAACTACACTGTAACCAAGGTTGCTGCATAACAAACCGCAGCAGGTGTCTGAAGGACCCGTTAAGTATCATTAAAAATCACCCCATCGAAACAATTATTTGAACCGTAATGATACCGTTATTCCGTTTGCAGGTGTATCACACAATCGACAGTATGTATTGTTCCGGTTGGGTCGGCAAGTGTCGCTGCCGGTGCGACAGTTTGCGGAGACAGGAAGGTCCGACACGCTGATCTCTGCACCGGGAACAATGGACGTCTTCGGCGCGCCGGCTATAGTGCAAGGCGCTGGACGAACGGAAGCCGAGTTCTTCGTCGATGGAAATCATTCGAGGGTGAGTCAAGATATCGTGATGAGTCTTTACACAGATGGAAATCATTCTTTCTATATATATACTAGCTGTTCCTCGCCCGCTTTGCTGGTTGTAATAAAAAATTAGACATGAAATATGTCTAAAATATTCCTATGAACAATCACAAATGGCTGTCTATAGCAACCGTTACTATAACAACCGCGGAAACAAGACTAAATGAAAATGTTTATAAAAGTTGAATAAAAGTTGAAAAGAAATGAAATGACGAAGGATCCATGAAATTAAAAAAAAAATCCTATAACCATTTAGAAATCATTCCACCTCGAATGATCATGTTCCTATATCCGATACCTTCACTAGATATCACATGATTGGCGAAGAATCTAAACACATTTTCATTACATACATATATAGATATATGTATGTATTAACTATGTCATGATCAGGCGATAGACGTCCACTGCTGGACATAGGCTTCCCTCAAAGATTCCCACATCGATCGGTCTTGCGCTGCTCCCCTCGCCGGGCATTAGTGGCCATTGTTTGTAGGGATTCATATTGGTTGATTTGGGCCATTTCCTACAACACTTGCTTCATGCGAGATGGTGGGAGCAAGGGGCTCGTTTATTGATTAGCAGGATGCACCACGAACAGGTTAGGTTGGCTTCGATCCCGTGTTGTTGTGCGGGAACCCTTCCTACTAATGTACATTATAATAATTGGTTTCCTGTGATTCATATTTAAATTGTGTAGTTGTAATGAATAATGTGAACAAAATGGCCGATATCGCGAACGAGTAAAACAACAAATGCACCAACCCGACGCACGATAACGGTGTTCCGTGAATTCGATTGCAACAACAAAAGCTCCGATAATTTCATAATATAATTGCGCGGCAGGCACAAAACTAGTGTTACACAACCCCAACGTCGAAAATATCAGTATACCGACGTTAATTAATGCCCCCAGAGAGCAAACAACAATTACGGAACCGTCAAAGCTATTCCGGCAGCTGAAAAAACAATGAAGTAGACTTAAATTGAGCTGCAATAAAGTGGACCATTTACGTTTACGATCGTACGGACACTTGAAACCAAATTTTGTCACTATTCATTATTAAAAATAAAAAAATTAACTATCATTCATATCGATATCGGAAACAAATCAAAATCATATAACAATCACGTCATATCTATCTTATCACCTTTTAAAGGCTATGCAACAATAGCCTAAAGGATCAAGGTTTACGAGGGTTTGAATATTATTCGACTATTGTCTGGTATCGGTAGAGGCTTTGATGATGATGATTGTCGTGGACCATTTTACATCACAGCAAATAAATTAACAGTATAGTTACTTAATGGTTAAATATACGCGATGGTGCTTTAACATAGACATGATTCCTCACCATCATCACATTTACAGCAAAAACTACATGAAGCAATAATAAGATTGTGTTACTTCTAGAGCCATTCACAAACGTCGAGACAATAAAATAATCAGCTCTCTCAACGTTCACACATCTGGAACTTGGGCCTTCCCTCAATTCCTTCGTTATAACAGATAAATCTCTCATACCCATTTTCTTAAGGCCGAACGATAATTACGAGAGAAATTCGTTATGAAAGACTTATCTTGGAATTACTTCTGCAGATGTTTCGCACAATACTAACGCCGAGCCATCATAATAACCTCGATATGAAGGATATTAATTAAATACTAATATTTCTAATAAGTATAAATACTTTAATATCATCTAATATAATAAATCTTATTATTAGTGTCCTTGTGGGAAACTGGATAGAAACACATTCAGCCTGTCATAAAAAGCGAATAAGAACAACTACAAGAAAATCACTGATTCTGTTGTGATCTTTGCCCACGTATTGAGAAGTCCCACACTCCAAACGTGGTCAATCATCTATCTCAAAATTGGGGAACAGTGGGAATTAATAAGTTGAATGATCGAATATATAATGATCCATAAATGTACGATATGAAAAGATTATGTTAAGGATCAAATCTTCGGGCAGGACCTGATTCTTTGCGACCAAATGCTGCTCAATATATACAAGGATATATAAAGAAGATACCAGATTTTGAAAAGTATATTATACCCAAAAATTCTACGATCAACAAAACTTGTTTACAAACACGACCGCCACATTTGGTCAAAGTTCGAAGCTTTAAACTTAGTCCAAACTCGGGTATTCTGGATGTAGAATTCGTGGTAGCAAATTCAAAAGAGAACTTCTGAAATTTTTCATGACCATCATCAGCAAATAGACTTCCACTGCTGCCTCTCCAAAGATTTCCACCTCGACTGAGTAGGGATTTATATAGGTGGATTTGAGCCATTTACATCATGAGCAGTTGAGGTTGGCTTGGATCCCGTGAGTTATTGTGCGGGAACCCTTACACCCACTGAAATTTTTTATCAACTGTAATTACTCTCTGACCGTTTATTACCAGACTGTTCTCGTGCAACGGCTAGCTGCATGCCTTGTAAGATGATGATTCCTCATTCGATTCCGGGGAAAAGAATTAAAACTTAGGCAACTCTCGACACTTACACTTATCCGGGAGTCCATGCGCTGTATTGTGACCAGCAGGATGCTTTGCATCAAAGATATAAACCGTATTAAACTTTAAAATTTGCATTCATCCAATCGTCTTAACCATGAAATAAAAGACTCCATTTAGTCGGCGCGCGCTGATAAGCTTCAAGATATAAAAGTATTATTAAGATAAACGACGGAAAGAGACTCGCTGTACAAAATGGAGAGTGCGCTACAAAAGGCTTTTGTTTTGAGACAAACGTCGTCTTAAGCGCGGGGGATGTTGCTGCGAAGGGAGATAAGGTCGACGTTGCTCGTTCTAGCCGGATACGACGGTGTGTTTGAATCACAAAGGATGTTTGTATAAGCGAAACAATTCACAACTCTATTGTCGCGCTGCGATAAATATAATTCATTTGTCCCGAACATCGCTAAATGAGATTCGGGATTTTTCGTTAAATTAAATACATTCATCTTCGTAGTTTTCCATATACAATGAGCTCCGTACCGGGAACTTCCGTTTCACAGTTTGATTCCATGTCCACCATACATAACTACCACTCCCATAATATCAACTGGTCGCCATAGCAGCATATATATGATCCGATTATGATAGCGTCGAATTATTCTGAGCGAGCACGCTTCATTATTTAAGGTTTGTCACTTAATACCACGTGAAGTTAAAGTGAAGTGTTAACCTATTCTAAATAAGAAAAGGTTAACATTCGTCTTCAATTTGAAATACAGGAAGCTTTTAATATGGGGACAGACAAAACAGCAGTAGTATTATGATGACAAATCTATGTATATAAGTGATTTCCACCTGTGTAGCTACTCATCAAGATATCTCTGGAACCATAAGGTCTAAAGCCTTGAAATTTGGTAAGAATATACCTTTTTCCAAGGATAGGTCAGCTAAGAATGGATTTTACAAAATTCCTTACCCAATTGGCGTTGCAGGGCTGTTGCGGAAAGCATAGCGGGCTACAACAATTTTACAATATGAACGTGAATTTCCCCAGCCCTATAAAAAACAATAATTTCAAGCTTGTGCTTCATCTATAAATAAATTATTAATTAACGAACAAATATGATTTTATACGCGCATGTGTTTGTATTAGTTTTTTTTTTATCATTTCATAGGTATCAGTGATGGCGAAAATGGTGCCCTCGCCGGATTGGTTCATCGGTGTGGACAGCTTCGACCTTTGCGTAGACGGCAATTGGCTCGATAGTATCACAATTGAAGTAAGTGCTTTTTTATTGCGATACACAGCACTTACTAGTAACGGTTACTAGTAATTATTATTACTACTGATGGTAGTTCTTACCATTACCTACGCGCCTATTTCTATCGACAATGCGTAGACACTTAAATTACTAGATATTACGGGGGTAGTGGGATTCTAATTTTATAAGAGTAGTTTCCGTATCCTATATGTGGGAATAGTAAGGGAAGGTATCTGTTATGTTATTTCCCAAAGCGATAAGTATAATGTATTGATGGTAGTAATAACTTAAACGTGTTTTATGGACATACTAGAAGAATATATGAGTTAGTTTTTTAAATGTTAATTAATTGTTTCTTGCAACAAAATGGAGGATGTCCAACACTTGCTGATGGAGTGTTTAGAACATCAGAGCCAAAGAGAGCTGATGATGACATAGCATCAATACTTTAGACTTGGGCGTCTTACACGTGGTGTTGCGTGAACCAAAGCCTGGGGCAACACGAGATATATATTTAATATGTTGTAACCACAGTACTAGCACCCTAAGTTTTTTTTCTGTGGTCTCTTTTTTGAGCTAATAGGGCTGACAATATCCCTAAGGGATAAAAGCCCTCGAAAAAAAAATATTTTTTTTTCAGATAATCTAAAAGTAAAATTTGATTTCTCTACCAGTTTAACTTCTAAATTGGAAGAGACATACTTAATGTAACTTTAAATGTAAGGCTAATTTAAGTTAAAAGAAGCTGTAGCCAGTTCGTGACTTGTGCGAGATGATGGGCTGTGTAGACTGTGTAATAATGAAATAGAACAAAAAAGCAATTCTTTATCATGTTTGTCTTTGAAGTTATGTGAGGCGTAACTTAGCGACTTATTTAAATTATTGATCCAACAATCGTGAGACTTTAATTCTATTTATAACTCAGGTCGACCCAATAGACGCGGGGACGGACAACGGCTTCACGTTCACAGCACCGAACTGGCCGACCGCACCCCAAGGAGTCGCGTACCGCATAACGTCGAAGTACCCCTCCCACCCCGCGGGCTCCTTCTTCTACCCTCATTTGAGAAGATTGCCACCTATAGCTACGTTTCAATTTATCAAAGTGAGTAAACGTATAAAAGTTATTAATTTGTAGGTTACTTTTGTAGCCGAAACTGGCGATAGTGCTATGATGATGGAAGGTCTACTTTGATGGCGATCGTCTATGCAACAACATAGCCGCCAAACAGTAATGTTTACTAGTTACTGTTTTACAATTTTAAGGGAATTGTACCAACTTTAATTACCACAGTAACGAGATTTAACATGTTGTAACCACACGATGAGGGCAGGAAGGTACTGTATTAGCTCTCTAGTCTCGGACTTATATTAGTCCTATACTAAGATAAGCCCTACCTGTCGTAGAAGGCGACTAAAAGGGTCTAGGAGTTTCGCGAGCCTTAAGGACGGGGGCCCTTATCGCTCGACAAGTAAACCTGTGTGGGACAGCGTATGGCTCGGCGAGGATGCCTTGGAGGGTGAAGCTTGTCCTCAGAGACGTGTAACACAAAGTGTATAGGGGCACCGGTGCGTTCTATAATAGATCCCGGAGCTTCTCCGAATGCACTGAATGTAAACCTGCCGAGGGGGTATTAGTGAGTAAGAATCTCACATAAACCTCACTTCCCCACAGAAGCAGGGTCTATTTTGAAGATTTCCCCCCCGAAACCAAAAAAGAAAGGAAGGTGCTGTATAAGCGATATTCTGAATTGTGAACTTCTTCCTTGCTTCATAATTCATCCTGAGAAATAAGACATGATTTGATTTTTTTATAAAAAATGTTTTGTAATAGCCTTGTTATTGAGACTAGAAGCCTTTCACATCCAGAGAGTGAAGACCAATTTATTCACCGTATTTCCCTAGTACCGATTGGTGTATATTACTCATCCACAAAAGCTTTTGTTTTTGCAACGTTTCCGTATCCTCATTGTTTCTCTTCGCTCATCACGGTTACAGAAGTTACCTAAAAATGTTTTTCCCGACAGCTTCGCGAATACGAACTCTCAGAAGTGTTTCACCGCGAGAGTGACGATCGAAAATACGATGTGCTACAATTAGACAAGCTGAACCACAACAGCGTGGACGTGCTGGATGGAAATAGGGCCCTCTTGATCGCTGAGGAGGTGGAGAGGGCAGAACAAGCGCCGAGGATTTACTCGGATGGCTCGATGACTACGCCCGATGGCGCTTATTCATTTTATTCTCTGTAAGTTAACAAATCATTATTGAGGTAATATTGACAAAAATGATCTAAATTTACATATTTTACAGTATGCGACATGCTTAGAGACGAAAACAAAGGGTTTATGTAAAAAAAAATCTCATATGGTCAGATCTATCTCTTGCTGTTTTTTTGAAGTGCTGAAGAGAAAAAACAATATTTAAAACATGTGGATGTAAGATCTATTTTCCATGTCATCTTTTGAATACAGAACCAATACAACTGTGAGCACTACAGAAGAACCTCGGTCTGCTAACGAACTGCCGACATCAGGGCCTACAGCAAGCGAACGGTCAGCCTTGAGGAGCCTCGCTCGCCGATACCGAGCCAGAAGACGGCGCAAACTTCGCGCCGACAACACGGACCCTGCCGAGAGAAGAAAGCGGAAAAGAGCAAGTAAGAATACATTTATTACTAAACCATCAATTTTCTTGGAAAATAACGTGTATTAAATAAAAAGTTTATTAAATATAACTATAGATGTTAGCCTTAATCACGACAGTACCGTTGGTGACAGCTTTAAATATCCACTTAACCAATTGTGTCATTTCTATACGAACTGGTTCAGGTAGAGAAAAATTATTAGATTTCTTATGATTTAAACGTTTTATTGTCCTCTCTTCTAGTTATTACAAACAAATCTTCATTGAATTTTTGATCCAATTTTTGAATTTTTATACCTATAAAGGTATTTTATGTATTAAATTTTTATATTTCATTCTATAAACAAACTGATGCATGATCATAAAGCACTCCTATGTTATTCGCTTATATCTGATATCATACACTAATTGAGGATTTTATTCCAAAGTATTTATTCAGCCAAAGTCATTATTATAGATAATTAACAGAGTTTAACTCCAACAATTAAAGATTTTGTATTAGATCGTACAATTAAATCTCATCTACTTAAGAAATAAACAGTGTCTGTAGCTGATGCAAATTTTCAGGGCTTTTGGATTGCCGTGTATCAGATTGGGGCGAATGGAGTCCATGCCGCAGCGACGGCGGCTGCGTAGGTTCAGCTTTGAGGACCCGGCGTATTATCCGCAGGCAGAGAACCGGCGGCTCGCCCTGTCCACCGACGGTCCAGTCCCGCTGGTGTGCCACCAACTGCACCGCCCTGCTAAAAGAAGACTGGCACAATAACCTCACATAACTCGATATACTTTCGTGATTCTTCAAACCATTCAAATATTTTCTTCGATTTGCTTACTTTAATTCTTTCATAAATAAATGGCGGAAATATTACTAAGATCAATGTCAGACTGAGGTAGGAGAGATGAATTAAGGGTTGCAATCAACTTAGTAATATTTCTACTAGAACCGCTCTTTTTCGATATTTTCTTAGCGTCTGTCTGTCCGTCCAAATTTTTTATTTCGATTCCAATCATTATTTACTCAACTGACTTTGAATGTAATATGTGTAAAAAAAATAACAAAAATCGCTGTGTAAAAATATTTTAGTAAGAGATGACTGTTAAATTTCAGCATCACTAGCAGATGAGATTGGAATTCTCACGGCTGAATCCACTTCATTCATTCTTACTAAGCAATAGGATGTATGTAATAGATCACTCTCATTACCCGTTTCCTTTTAAACATCGTCTAATTTTCTACCAAATTGGAAAACTTCTGATTATATCGGATTCGTTTCGCCCACCTTAAATTAAGAGAAATAGGTTAACTATAAATTAGTCGCCTAAGATATCTAGCAGCCGTAATATAAAAATTATTTTTCCATGGCTAGATGTTTATTTATACAAATCTTTGCTCTAGTACAAAAGGTGTCGTGTCTTATGCTATAACATTTACCTAATCAACTTCCACGAACTCTTTCTCTTATCTCCCCGATTGTTAAGGATTTGATAAGTGTAAAGATTGAAATCCTGATCACAAATGATTTTTTTTTTATTACTAAGACAGTGTTCTTTATCGAAGTTATAACGAGAGCAAATTTTGAGTTTAGTTTTCATCTCGATTAGCCGCATACGGTTGGTCAATTATTAGTCTATTATCTCAATAGTGACATACATATCGCTTACTTAAGTCACATGTTACACTAATTCAGTAACTTAGTGTGTATTAATTTAGAAGACGACGTGAATCCAAAGATGCAGCTTTTATTTTTTACATATAAGTGTAAAAATAACATAGGTTAGTCCATATTACTAAGGTTAAGATTAATCTAAATCTCTCGAAGGTTCTACGTCGTGAATAAACATTTTCATAGTTTCTAACACAGAGTAAATCTCGTCTGAACATAGCGGAATAGAGGCAGCAAAGATATTAATGAAAATTTGACAAATATTAGAAGTATTTTGAATCGACAGCAGTACATCGTTCGTTTATATAAATAAAACTTACATAGTATAGAGATAGTAAATTTCAAACAGTTACAAAAACATATATGTTTAATGAATTACGTAGTACATTAATATTGATTTTCACTAGAACCATTTAACTTTCATTATTATTAGAGCTATTGAAACTTTTAAATCTACTCACAAAATGAAAAGTTACAATTTTGAAAACATAACAGTAATACTGAGAATGCCATCAATAACTTCAATACTTCTAATGTAATATTATTGTAATGTGATCATTATATCTATAATAATATGTTTTCACTGAAATTATAGAATATTTTGAAAGTTAATAATATAATGGTGAGGTTGATGAGCACAATATCCAGTTACATACGTAGTCTGTATAAGCGAGTTTAGTTTTCTCTTCGAATCCAAAATTAAAGAAAAAAAAAATATTAAGCCAAAAAATGTTAAATTTAGATTAATAATTATTGAGTATGTGTATTTTTTACAATGTAAAATATTTTGATTTCAATAATAAAATACTAAATAAAAGAAACTAATCTTTCATTACATAGATATATTGAAATCCCATTTATAATGGTGGAGTCGGTAAATGTTTTATTTTAAATTACCTGTTCCCTGCACAAAAAAGCAGCTGGATCTAACACGCACCCAACCCCTTTTGGGGGTGACATTTCTTGAAATCCATTCTTAGCCGACCTATAAGGTATACCTGTAACAAGTTTCCTGTCTAGGAGCCTTATGATTCCAAAGATATCGCGTCGAGCCTCAACAGAGGCTGAAATCCCTTATACCTAGTAGAAATTAATGTCTGCTAATAACAATAAAGCATTATTAGGGATGTTAACACAGCAAGGTGTCATCATCTTAGAGAAGAAGATAATCGTACTATAAACAGATACTTGATATCTGAACAAAACTTAATATTTTTTCGCAGAGGCCTAGGTTCAGGCATTCCCTGGACTCGCGCTTCGACGGCTTTATCTTGGCTGCACGCTCGACGCCTCATTGAACTACATAACGGTCGGCTGTTCGATGCTGACCTCGTAGGACTTGTCAGGGTGTAAAGAACACAATTACGTCCAGCGTTCAAGTGGGCTGAAAGTGAATTAGCGGCCAAGAATCTGATCTTACTAATGTAAAATGAATACCGCCACGGTTTGTTAAACTTAGACCCTCTGTGTTTTTTTTTCTCAACTGTTATTAACTTTTGAAAGAAAGACAAAAAAATTAAATAGCTTACTTTTGTGGAGCGAGTTTTTAGGCATGCGCAGTGTCATCCAACTTCTGGAATGTTGGTACAAACCTTAATAGTTCTTCAGCCTCTGGATCTCACGTGTGCGTGTATAAATTTTGGTATTAAATAAATAAATTTATAAAATTAGGCATTAATAACAATATTTATTAGATCATGTCTTCCTATTTAATATCTAGGATGCTGAAGTAATGATAATGGCTACAGCATCCTTTTTTAATAATGTATTAAAAACTTAAAAGATAGTATAAATAAGAACATCATATGTTACATGACTTGGATTTTTAGAAGTTATTATAGAGACTAAAACTTATAAAATATTAAAAAATATTTTTAAGTTGATTTAATAATTTATAAGGAAATACTTCGATTTTTTTTTTCTGAGAAATTCATTGATAAAGCGATGACTGTGTTGTGGTTGCGGTATGATATTTAAGTTATTATTCTCACAAGTACAGACGCTTTAAAGTTATTCATGTATATATTCTCGTATAGACAGCAGGGAATTCTTTGAGGGATTCATATGTCAAATAGTGGAGTAATATTGATGATATTTATTGAATTTAACTTAGTAATAGCTCCCTTGATATATAATCCATTTAAGTTAAGAATTTTTCAAGTATTGAAACAATCCCTTTGGTGTTTACCTGAGCGCTTTTAAAATGCCATAAAAACACCAAATGCCTCCTTTATTAAATAAAATGTTTGCTTCAAGGTTTGTTCTATTTTCTCTCCGGCGAAGTTTGTAACAGTCATTAGTACACACAATATCAGTCTCTATTGCTATAGGCATAGTGACGAGTTTCCTCTGCGATGACGGTTAATTTTATACGAAAATTAGCTTCCCGCGTTGCGTCACGAACTCTTGACTTCTCCATTGCACACATGGCACATAATCTTCACACAGGTCCACGGAGAATCTCTTTAACCTCGTTTTTTCCCCCCCGTGTTTAAAACTGGGGTTTGTTGGGACACGCTATCTCCGGAAGGCCTACTTTATTTTTATATATTTTTTTTTTGTTTGGCACCGTGACCCCGCAGTTTTAAATTGGGTCGTTTAATGACGTTACCGGATGATGCGGGTGGAACTTTTTCATCGTAACGGAAATTAGGGTGACCGCGTGAATCGCGAGTTGCGGAAATGAATATTGAACAAGTATCGGTAGCGGTTAATTGATAAACATTTTTTTTTTTGATTCGACAAAGGAATCAGACGAGGGAGACGTTCACTTGATGGCGGGTACTTCGCATGCGTATAATCGGTGCACCGCATTGTGCTCGTCTCCTTGTGATACAAGATGTTATGCCTCGTTACCCTGGCAATTTCACTAGAACAAACGTCCTGTTTGCGTCCTTCAAACTGGATCACAGTAATGTTTGCAGATTACTGTTTGACGGCAGAAATAAAAGCCCTAGTGGTATATACCTATAGGAACTCTGGCAACACATACCTAACAAACTTAGCTTATAAGATAATGCTACATAATTTAAGCTATTTAATTAGATACTCTTTCTCTAGGGTAGTTCCCTCATGTTTGAGGATCGTGGTATATGCCAAGGTTGCTGTCTGGAACAAATAACTTTATCTTATCTCCAGTTCCGCGAATCCTCCAGCAGCTTGTAATATGGATATTCCTGATGGGATTTTAGAATGAGATAATTTTGAATATAGTCGGGCTACCTGTCAACATCATTGTCCACCTGCCCCCATAATCTTTGTTTTGGGCAATCAGACTAACATAATTAAGAATTATCACTTACTACTCTATTACAGAAATACCTTCAAATTACTAACAGTGTTAATATTTTATATACTTTTGTTCTGTTTTTTAGTACTATAATTTAATTGTTTTTTGGAACTGAACCCTCACAACCTAAAGAAGCTGTCCAGCTAGACTAGTTTCAAGATTATAATAAAGTAGTCTTCTTCCTGGATTTGTTTACTTTAGATTCATATACTCTTCTAAACTATAAACAAAAATGTGTTGTAAAAATTTATTTAAATTGGAAAGTTAAATAATTTATAGTAATTCAATTGCATTGTAAACTATTACTTGACCTAACGAAATATGGAAACCAGTTCTGGTGGTATCACTATATACATAGAAATTCTTGGCAAGTTCTACTAAAGCAATAACATGAACTAAAATTAGTAAATTAATTAACTATAACAACCTTTACTTTAATAATAATAAAAAAAAAATCAAATTAATGATAGTATTATATATATATATACATATATATTCAGAATTATGAGGATGAAGATACTGTACTTGTGTATTTCAAGTGCTTATGAAATCCTTCTGAAGCCTACGTACATAAATAGACTAGTTAAGTGTTAGATAAGCAAAATGAAAGATGCGGGTTACCCCAGCGTCCGATAACGCGGACCGTATTCTCTATTTTCTGACAAGTCTAATGCTAACAAGATTAACTTCATTAACTCTTTCATACTGAGCATCCAATATCGAGATCTTTGTTAAAGAATTGGAGTTGCCGTTAGAGTAGGAAATTAAAGATTCTATCTCCATAACGAACGCGACTTGGCATAGAATTAAACAGAGCAAAAGTCAAACGAACGCACCTTCATAGCATAATGGCCTTTATAGTAAAGGAATATGGTTTGTATTCGTGTGGCGGAATTGGATAAAAATGTTGAAAACTATGAATGCATCTAAAAGAGAAACGTTCTTATAGAACTTTCTCATAGATCGTTTGCCGACAAGACCTTGAAATTAAACCTTTTTTTCTAGTGTTTCTATTAATAATATCACTTGGTGATACGTTGAGGAACTGGAACACAAGATGGAACACTGACAGGTTAGTACCTATTAAAACATCTGGCTGGATATCTCCGCAATATATACTGTGTTCCGGTTAGCATGGAAGTGTACTTAGTGGAATTACTTGTATAATAAGACAATGCCTTAGACCTTAAGGCGATGAGTACGATGTGGTCCGATGTTAATGGTCCTAATGTCTATAAACCTATAAAAAATAGACATCACCGATCGTCAGGTGAACGTGGTATATTAATAGATAAACTATTACTTCATGACATAGAGGAAGTTAATAAGTTTGTGTTAAGTTATCTTTTATGATTATCTTTTCGGCTGCCCTGAAAACTTCACACACTTACCTGTTAATGTAACCTTAAAAGTTTGTCAGTTTTCACCTCGGAAGTGCTGCGATAATCTGTTGATCTTACTTTACTAACCAATGGCGGAATTTTCTCGCCAGGTCCTCCTGTTGTTAAATTTCTACTTTATTTTTAGACCTGGGGTGTATGGAGTTCCGCCCAACATCTTGCGGAACTCAAATCAACTTCAACTGCACGCGGTGCACCCTGCTGAATAATAGACGAGGCTCTGACCACCCATCAACCCGCATTGGGCCAGTGTGGTGGGCTAAAATCCAATTCTCCTCAATAAACCCTGTGAAATCTTTGGAGGAGGCCTATATCCATCAGTGCACGTTTATTAGCTGATGATGATGGTGATTTCATACCTGGCATAGTAAACGATCATTCATCACCAGCTGATAGACGTCTCAAAAATCTCTACATAGATCAGTCCTGCGCTGCCCGCATCCAGTGGATTGCTGCGACCTTCACCAGACAGCATGGTCTCCGATACCACCAGGCACTGGGGGCCGTCGTTTTTAGGAGTTAGTATGGAGAGATTTGTGCCCTTACCTACCACGCTGGCCTTATGCGGGTTTGCGGGAGCCAGAGCCATGTTTGTTGATTAGCAAGGTGCATCACGAGCAGGTGAGTTTGGCTTGGATCCCGTGAGTTGTAATGCAGCATCCCTTACACTCCATTCGCGAAGATCATCATTTCTGCATAATTACTAAAACATCTAATAAAACAATTTAATCACGGTGACCAATTGTGATAAACGAATTATGGTGAAAACTCTTTAACTGGCGGTAAGTCTCGGTTGCTGGAGACTAAATGAGGACCACCGCATTACTGTGTCCCGGTTTAAAGGGCGTTGTAGCTAGTGTAATTACTGGGTAACGAGACACATCTTACGTCTCAGGCGATGAGCGCAACGTGGTGTTATGTATAACATCCTAACTAGGGGGGACGTTTTACTTCCCATCAGGTCAACCTTCCGCTGGTTTCATCGCATAATTGATTAAAAAAAAAAAACATAAAAAATTTGTGAAATATCGAAAGTTGATACGAGATGTTTTATTGTCGATTTTCTATATAATAAATAATATTAATATTATAGTAAATATTGTTAATAAAGTAACTAGAAACAATTATAATTAAATTACGTTTGAGAAGTTAAAAAAAAAAACGCATTCAGTTGACACGATAACCAGATGTTTCCTTGGACAGCACTGATCAATGGTTGCCGCATCCAAAACAAACATCGTGGGTGTTTTTTTTTTTTTTTTGATACAGAAGTTCAGCGCCGACGTCGCAAATCAAATGGCAACTAAACACCATAAATAAATTGCGGATGACGTCCGAACGAAACAAGTCCCGAATACCGAAACGGCGCGAGGCAAAAAGATAAGAGAAGGGCGACCTCAGACGGACCGGGACGTGGAGCCGCGCCGGATGCAGCTTCCGTTCGCCGATCGGGCATTATTCATAGTCGGAGCGCTCCAATGAAAACTTCCGCCGCTCGCATACACAAAACTTCTGAGAGATCGCCGCGTTGACGTGAAGGTGACCGGCCCCGGATATTATTCAAACAAGATAACTCGTACGTCGTTTACCCCCCCAATAGCCCGACTACGGGTTACATCGCAACTTCTTTACACATAAAGCTTGTAAACTTGTACTTGTATGTGGAACTGGAGAAGAGAAGAGAAGAAACACATGAACGAAACGTACTCTCATATAACTGTACTTTTTGTTAGTATCTTAATTTAATAGGATCTGGAACTAGAATTCTTGGTAAGATCGTGACAGCTTATACTATAATTTTTTTTTAAACCATCGGAAACTTCTTGGGGATGTAGTCTTTATAAAGTGACAAATTTAATATATGAATAATACGTTTTTTTTTTATATTTTTTACGATGAAGTTTACGCTGCTAGTTATTTTGACAACCACTGCAGCTTCATCATATCAGTATTAAGATTTATATTAAACAAGATTCTCTTTGTAATGTGCTCACACAATTTTAAAAGTGTACAAGTCTCATTTGCCAATGTTTATCTAAATATTTGTTTTTTTTTTACAAGACTATACTTACGTAATATATTTATCTTCTCCATTGTCTAGACGTTGGCGACAAACAAACAGCTGAACGCTCAATATATTTGTATTTGTTATACGAATTAATTATTAACCGCATGATTCAACGAAATGGCAGAGGAAGCCTTTGTGGCTTGGCGAAAAAAAAAAAAAGACAAAACGATACCCGCTTTTGTCTCTTTAAGAGGACGTTCTTTCTAAGTTCCCGGAATTCGTAATAAAAAAAAAACTTAACAAATTGAATCCGCCACTCTCTCAAGTCGAATGATTTAAGAATGGAGGAGACGGAGCAGAAATATTATATACCTACAATTGTGCTCCATTCTTGATGTATGCTTGTGAAGGAAAATGGGATGATTGATCTTCTTAAGGATATTTCGTTAAAACCGACATTATACGGAATCAAATTTGCGTTCGAAACATAATTTGCTTCATCATTCCTTTGAAGCCTCAAGGGTACGAGGAGAGGGCTTGTAATATTTTTATGGTTGTTATTATTCTCTTCAGTTGCGTATATCTGAGATTGCTCCAATGATGTTATATAAATCGAGCCACGATCTCGTATATCCATATTCTCCTTTTTTAACTAAGACGACGAGATGAACATGTTATAAATTACAAAGTCTATGCTATTGTGTTTATAGATAGATATTTATGTCTAACAGAAACCTAGAATTTTTCTTAACAGTCAAACTAGAAAAATCTGTTAGTTTACAAATGATTCAAAAGCTTTTTTTTATTACAGTTAAAACTCTTGATCTAATTACTTAGACAGTTACGATAGTTATAACGTATGAAACTAGTTCTCCAATTTTAGCAGAAAATAAAGAAAAAATCTACTTTAATATCGCAGGTACAGCTGCTGTTTCTCTTATCTTCATCATATTTGGAAGAGATAATCAAATTTGATATAAATATCATGATCCAAACAGCTCTCTGTTATTGTTCCCGTTAGTGAGAATCAAGATCACACAGTGTCACAAAGAGAAAGTTAATTCTACACCGCCGTGGGGGTTGAATTTGAAAAGTTGTAATCAAACTTAAATAACGATATAGATACGATATTTCGTGCTTTAATAAAAATATCGTGCGATATAAAAATCATGTTAAATTCACTGCGGAATGAAAATATCAAGCGGTGCGAATTTGACATAGAGGGGGATTGCCTTGTGTTGTGATGCTGCGAGTATTTCGAGGGGATATTCCCCCAACAGCATGATTCAATAAATAGTGTGGTAGGGGACATCAATTTGCGGCACAAGTATGCATTGTTTTTTTTTATTGCGAAAAGTACCCACAAAAAGTTTCATATACAAACATACGATACACTAAATGCTTTGAATTTTTCTCACTATGTCTAACGTCTAAGGTCGGCTGATGATGATGATAAAATATCTTCATGGTCCAAATCATCCGACTCGCACTTAGAAAACACAGAGTTATATTAATTATTATATATAGTCAGTATTTGATTACAACCCTTAATCTATTAATCGCCAAAACAAACTCCTTCTATCCAAAGACATTAGGAGGCAAGACTGAAAAGATTTTCATGACTTGATATCCTAAATGATAATCCGTTAACGCTTGACCTCAAAATCATTTTATATTACCAGACCACAGATGATTAAGTGTGCATTGCCCAGAACAATCTTATAGTTCTAAATTAGTAGACGGTAGCCAGCCAGGTAGGATCGAAGATACCCTAACACTAACTAACCTATTGGATCCGGATTCGAAGTGGAGACTATCCTTTTCTTTTTGTTTTACGTGGAGGATATGCCTTCGCATACCCGCTGTCGCGAGGGCGACGACAGGTTATGTCGGACTTGAACCGACTAAAACTCCTAGTATGTTCCACCGTCGTCGGTTTACAGCCGTTGGAACACTAACATGCAGCCCCATCTCGGTTGGGAGAACACCCTCCCGAGGTGAGCTGACGGAGGTCATCTGGAGCGGGCAACAAACGCCAACGCCTACTACGACTACCACAACAAAGCCCTTCCAAAGAACAGGAATTTTTTTTATAATTTCTTCTGCGTGTTATGGGGTGGCCTTTTACGGTCTATCATTTCTTATAATTTTTTTTTCAATTTTTTCTTATTTTTTAATTTATTTTACTCATTCTTGTCTTTATTACTTCTTATCTAACATACTCTATTCTTCTATCAAGCTTCTTTTCTCTATCATGCTGTGAACCCACAGGGTGCCCTGAACAGGTCGTCTTGGAGACTGTCCTGCGTTAAGAAGACCGTTAAAAAAACGTTCAATTTATATCATTAAAGGGTCAAATAAATAATTAAACAATTCTCAGCAGCGGTCGAGCTAACAAGACGTAATGATTCGTTAATTGAATGCGAGTTTCTAGTTTAAGGCCGCCTTTGTATGACCTTAAGTGCCATACGATGATATCAATACGGCGCAATGTAAACTTCCTTAGAAGCATTTCATCAAGCAATTATTCAGTGAAGGATGCTCTGAAATCATCACCATTTAACAGCGTTCAAATATCTATATATAACAAACTAAAATTATATACCAAGGTTTTTTGGAATTCCGGACCTATGATCTCTTTGTTGTCCCCTAATTAATTGGGGTGTAAAGGATCCCGCACAACAACTCCCGGACCCGAGCCAACCTCACCTGCTCGTAATGGACCTTGCGAATCAACAAACGAGGCGCTGGCTCCCGCCAATACACACTGGGACAGCGTAATAGGAAATGACCCAAATCCTCCCATGTGAACCTCTACATACAACATGCCCAGCGTTACCGGAGCCCATGTTAACTGTATGTGGAGATCTCTGGGAGATGTTCAGCAGTGGACGTCTATCGGCTAATAATGATCCCTTAGTTTAGATGTAAAAGTCAAAAAGACGAATAGCATAAACGTGACCCGAAAACAAATACTTCTTCCTGTACACGATCGTCATTCGATAACCCTGGTGCCCCATCGGCTGTCAGTCTTTCAAGCGATGTGTCCTGCCCATTGCCACTTGAGGCTAGCAAACGCAGGGAAATACCGAGAATTGTCCTTACCATTGCTCTCTGTACGACTTGAAGGCTTTTCACCAGGTCCACTGGAAGCGGCCACGTCTCGATTCCAGAGTCATCACTGACAATACTCACGAATTAAAGACCTTTGGCTTTAAAGTCAGTTATTACTTAATCTTATTCTCTTCTACTGGACCGAAAGTTAAATAAATAACAAATACACTCGCAAACGAGGCTCTGGCTCTCAACAATCCGCATTGGGCCAGCGTGGTGGGAAATGACCAAAATCACCCCCATATGAACCCCTACAAACGACAGCCCCTGTTTCCCGGTGACGCGGGCAGCGCAGGACCGACCGATGTGGGAATCTTTCGGGGAGGCCTATATCCAGCAGTGGACGTCTATGAACTGATAATAATGATGATGATGATGATACACGAGTAATAAATTTATAATTTGTTATCTTTGTATTGATGGTTAAAAAAGCGTAAAAGCAGGGTATGTTTTATTTATTTATTCATATGCATTAAACATGTACAAATAAGAATAATATAGGCAAAGGCTTTTAGGAATTTTTACTTTGAACAACCTGTCATAATATTCCTTAATTTTTTTTATTTTACGATGAGACACAAGATGTTGAGTCACTTTACCCAGTAATATCACTAGCTACAACTCCCTTCAATCCGGAACACAGGAATGCTTGCACGCTACTGTTTGACGACCCCTAATGCCCGGAGATACCTGAGGCCATTGTCCACATTGCGTTCGTCATATCAGACGTAAGATTTCGACTCTCGTCACTCCAGTAATTACACCAGCTACAAAGCCCTTCAAATCAAAACACAATGTTCGCTCACTACCGTTTGTCGGCTGCAATAGAGGTTGCGGTGACACCTAATCAGACAGTATCCGGCAACAGAGACCTACCACCAGTAAACTACCCGTACAGTAACCTCTTTAATTCTGTAGATATTTTTATACAGGTTCTTATGTGTTTCTCAATTTTTGGAATATCTTCGACAAGAATTCTACTTCGGATAACGATTGTTATATATTGATAATTATCACAAATTTTTTTTCTCACACATTTTTATATTCAGGTCTATATTTTTATGGTGTAAAAAGAAGCGAGCGGGCTGAAGCGTGCAATGCGTGCAACGTTGTAATGGAAGACGAGCGTCATGTCGTGTTCATTATCATTTGTATTCAGAGGCTGGAGAGGGAGCTGCACCTGTAGGGCTGACAGCCGGCATGATTTATGTCCGCTGAAAACTGAACAAAACTCCGCCGCTTTGTATGGAAATGTTGATCCTCTCCACCCGACTGGCCTTGGCGCCGCATTTGAATATTCCTTAATCGTGTTCATTTGATACCTTATTTCCATCATAGTTATTTGATTTGCAGCGGTCACAGCGAGATAACTTATGTTGCTAACTTAATATCCAAAGTATGCTATGTAAACAAGCAAGTTGGAAGACCGGCTTCGGTTTCATTCAAACGTTAACTGTATATTAATATATATACTCATTATTGACTCGTCATATATCAATAGTCGAGAGTAGTAAAGGGTCCCGTACAACAACTTACGGGTTCCAAGCTAACCTCACCTGCTCGTGGTGCACCCTGCTAATCACCAAATGAGGCTCTGGCTCGCACCAACCCGCATTAGGCCAGTGTGGTGGGAAATGATATCCGAATCTCCCCATGTTAACCCCATCATACGACAGCCCCTAGTGCCCAGCGGTACCGGAGGTCATGCTCATAGTATGTGGAGATTTTTAGGGAAGGCCTGTGTCCAGCAGTGGACGTCTATCGTCTGATGATAGATAGCTCCTCGTCTATCCTTAAATTATTTTTCCTGAACGTAGCAGATACATATCATTTAATGAGATATGTGTGGTCAAGTGGGTAGTTAACTGTCCACTGACCACGCGCGGATTCTTCCAATACTTGGACGGTTTCAAGTGTTGGGAGACCCCGTCGTGCAAATGTCGCCATGGAGGAAACAGTTCCACATTTACTGACGGAGTGTCCTATACGAAGATACTCGTGGTAAGATTTTGACTAAGAGACAGGCTTAAGAGTAGATGCAGGTAGTCTACCGGAGATAATAAAAAATAAATTAGAAGTAACTTTATAAACTATTGATTAAAAATATGTGAGATAGTAAACAATAGAAATAAGGATAAGTAAATATTACTTTATATATATGTCATCTACGTTTGAACCTATGGACGTCCACTGCTGGACATAGGTCTCTTGTAATGTGTTCTACAAACCACGGACTTGCGCCGTACACAAGTATACAATAGTTTTCTGTGTATTTCTGTGAATATAAGGGGTGTGAGTGTTCCCGCACAACAACTCACAAGTTCCAAGCCATCCTCACCTGCTCGTGGTGCACCCTCCTAATTAACAAACGAGGCTCACACTCCCACCAACCCGCATTAAGACAGCATGGTGGGATATAGCTCAAATCCTCCAATGTACCAGATTGTGTGGGAATCTTTAGAAGAGGCAGTCCAGCAGTGGACATCTATTAGCTGACGATGATGATGTATTTCTATGAATATTATATATAGTGAATATTACATACCTTAAGTATAATGTAAAAAAATATATATAGAAATAATGTTAGGAAAAATGTAAATAGCCTAAATTCTTAGTGAATATATTGTAAATAATAGGATAAGGTAGTCCTGAATAATATTATCAGAGAAAATTGGAAATTAATAAAAAAAATACAAGTTAGTTATACTACTTAGTATTTTTAGCTGTAAATAAATAAGGGTCGGTTTGAGTTCATACGTGAAGTCGTCACATCGGCCGAATGAAAAAGAATGTAGAAGAGGAGAGTTCGTTATCGTTCGCTTTCAGCAAAAGCTACACCTGAGATTTACCTTTCACACAATGTACGGGAAAATGAGTTGCGAGTTGAAAGCGAAAAAGACAGCGCCTGACCTAATTTTCTTTCAGGGGACATTTCACGTTACGACGTCGAGGGGTTCGCTGCTGAATTGTTGTTTACACTTGAAACTGAAAGAGACACCACCCTTTGTTTAGCCGGAGTATAACCGTAACGTTGAGTAATTTACATTCTCAACGAAGTGAAGCTGTGTTTAATTTTATTTCCCCCGACGGGGTGGCGTAATTTTTTAATAATTATTATAAGTATACTTGACGATATATAGAAGCTTACTCTATTCACAAAACACTATCGCTGTTTGGTAATAGAGAGAGCACTTCTATCTCGTAATATACCACTGATAATCATAGAGTTCTATTAATAATTATTACAGAAAGTAAACTATAATTTATTTATAAATGTGTCATCATCATCATCAGCCGATAGATCTCCACTGCTACACAAGCCTCCCTGAAGATCTCAACATCGATCGGTACCGCGTTGCTCCCATCCAGCGGCCTCACGCGAATCTCACCAGATCATCGGTCCACTTTGTGAAGAGCCTCCCTACATTATGTCCACTGGTACATGGCTATCATATACAAAAAAATACATACTACATAATACATATCTATTAAATTTTTAGGTAGTTCATATCAATTAAAGTCGCCGGAAGACGTAGTGTTTGCAGGCCCCGTACCAGGTGGTTCGACCATTTTGGTGAAGGTTTGCGGGAAGCAGCTGGACGCAGCGCAGAATCGATCGATGTGGAGATCTTTGAGGCGAGCCCTATGTCCAGCAGCAGATATCTATTGGTTGATAACGATGATGATAGTAGCCTTCTATTCTTCAGCTGTACCGGCCGTATATTGCTTGATTAAGTCAATCTTGCAGGAAAGTTCATAAGCAAATAATTAAAAATTTCAAATCTATCGATTATTCTCCTGTCCTCATTTAATCTCCTCCTCCACATCTTCATGATTAAAACCCCTACATTATTTGCATGTATTTAATTTACAAAATCTCACTTTGAATAACAGTTAAACATAATTTCTTGCAGAGTATTCATTGAACTGAGAGACTCTTTGAGCGTCTCAGCTCATCTATCTGAAAGTGATAAATAGGCTTATATGAATTATACGGAATTCCCCTCACCCTTTCGAGGGGGTATCGGGATAATGAATATATTACGAGGAAATATTTACCTGCTCCGCTAGAGGCTGATGTTTACTCAAGTAGAATCGCGTAGTGGGTGCGAGAGTGCTGAACTATGATTCATATATATTACAGTAATAAATAATGAGAATGATTTAAGATACATAGCTTATATTTTACTGTGTTTTCCATCATCATTATCAGCCATTAGACGTCCACAGCTGGACATAGGTCTCTCCCAAAGATACCCACATCGATCGGGTACGAATTCATAAGGGGGTCTTTGAGCCATTTACCACCCCACCGACCCAATGCGGGTTGGTGGACGCTCTATTGTTACTAGTATACGATTATCTACTGGTGCATAGTTATATAGACGAGGATCTTTAATTATACTTGACTACTGTAATACAACGATTATCAAACACTGATTTATTTTCTCTCCACTGCCATACATTTATTCTTATAACCATCACCACCATCACCTTCGATATGTAACAGCTACTTAAAGTGGAACCATGAACTCGAGAAAATACAGAGGTATTACTTAAAAAGGATATACTTGGAAAATTCCCTGAGTAATGGCATCTGAAATGAGAAAATTTGTAAGAGAATAAAGTTCATTGACACGAGCCTAGATAATTGCTACCCTTAGATAGCATTGTGTAAGTCAGATCGCTCGTAGAATCAACGGCTGTTAGGGCTCTAAGATTGTTGCAGCTCGTCCCCGTCGACGTAATGCTGGAAGGCTCTCCACACTATGGTATTCCGATCTGGTGGAGATCGCAGACACCAGCTGAATACGGAAAGGACCAATCCATATGGAGATGCTTGAGGAAAGCCTGCGCTGATCAGTGAAAGTCCTCGGGCTGACAATGATCTATGTAGTTTTATGGTTTAAAACAGTTTAGCCTTTAATGGCAAATTATTTAAATATATATCTACAAATTAAGTGTAAGGGGGTGTAAGGGGTCGCGCACATCAACTCGCGAGATCAAAGCCAACCTCATCTGCTCGTGGTGCACCCTGGTAATCAACAAACGTGGCTCTGGCTCCCACCAACTTGCACTGGGCCAGCGTGGTGGGGAATAACTCAAATCCCATCATATGAACCCCTATATACGACTGAAGTTCGCGTAAGCGCAGGGAATCTTTGGGGGGGAGCATGTCTACCAGTGGGGGGAAGGTGGGGGGGAGCATGTCTACCAGTGGGGGGAAGGTGGGGGGAGCATGTCTACGTCTATGGGCTGATGATGATTTCTACAAATGATTTTATATAACTTTATTCATTATTAGTATCCACTATTCGACATTTATGTTCCACTCTATTCATGGTCTTCAAGAATCAAGATCAGTTTACTCCAATATTCTTCGCGTCATGAAGCATGGAGTTTAACGTATCCAACTTTTCCGGTATGTTTAAAGTGACTTTTTACAGATAAGTATCACGACGCTTAATTATGCTGATGGGCCCAGAGGTATTTAGCCAATTTACTAATGAACCCGTGACAGCTGAATGTAGCTCTTGATTTTATACGTTTCGCATATTACAGACTCTTTACTTTATTTTACTGGATTGTATTAAAACTTACGACTATCTAACAGTAAAGTATTCAGACTTGACATACAGTCCACCAATCCATCGATTTTTAATACTGAGGCAGATCTTATACCGGAAACCTGTTAGGTACCACCGCAGTTTTTATTTTTACCGTCAAACAGTAGTGTGCTAACATTACTACGTTCCAGTTTAAAGGGTTGTAACTAGTAAAATTACTAGGGTGACGAGAATTAACTTCGCATGTTTGAAGGCGATAAGCACAATGTGCAGTGTATGCTAGCGCCAGGTTTTCATAGGCAGACGTATCACTTAACATCAGGTGAACGTCGCGCTCATCTCGTTGCTTAGTTGAATTGAATAATAATTACTGTGTTCCGATTTGAAGGGCGTTGTACCTAGTGAAATTACCGGGGAGATACGATTTAATATTTAATTCTCAAGGTGACGAGAACAATGTGATAGTGTGTATATCATTATAACTAGCGGCATGCTGTTAGGGGCATAGGAACATCACCATCAGCTAAACGTCTCTCTCGTGTCTTCGTCTAGGATTGAGGAAAATGGTGGGGTATAAGCAGAAAAGCAAACTCTGTCATTAGTCGGAACCAATGCTAAGAAAAAGAAGAATATTGAGATAAAATTTGCTATACATCATTCATCCTTTGTAACAGCTAAAGATTGGAGGAGCCTACCGGAAACAATATTTTGGTCTAGGTACGTAGTAGGAATCTTTATAGCCTACATCTAGATAAGAATGCTTTATTATCAAAGGCTACATTGCCTTATACCATCAGGTAGGATCATATTTTAATGCTAAGCTGTGTAAATAAAAAAAATACGACTATCTAATAAGATAAATCTCGGCTTGTAATATGCTTATACATAACAACGTAGCGCTAGTTAGTATGATATATACAGCATCCCATTGTGCCCGTCGCCTTGAGATAAAACGTTAAGTCACCCGTGATTTCACTAGCTAGAAGCCCTGCAAGCCGGAACGCAGTAATGTTTGGACATTACTGTTTGGCGGCAAGAATAAGCGCTGCGGTGGTGCATACCTAGACGGTCTCCGGCAACAGAGGCTTACCACCAGTAAACTTATACTACTACATAAATTTCTGGCTTCGGAATCGAACCAGACACCTCTGTTTTACAAGCCACTGTGCTATAGAGGCAGTTGCTGAAGATAGCTACTTCTTTGCAAGAGTACTTCGGATTCACTTTAAACACAACCACTATAAATTGACATGAGTATAAAATACACATTAATTGGTAACTCGGCGCTTTCAGCTGGATGTAACCATGGGACCCTAAACCTTCGAATTGAAAACAAGTACCGTTTCAAACATAAGAGTCCTTAATTCGAGGATGTTTTGAAAAAAAAAATATCATGATTTCAAATCGTACTTATTACTTTATAGCGGTAATGTGCCGGTTATATTTTAAGGGCCAATTATATCAACTACTATTCCATACTTTGACTGTGGAGTTAACCTGTTCATTGCGATATGATGGTATTGATTACTTTAATGCTTTGTTATAAAATACAGTTTTTTTTTTTAATCCAGAAGTTCACCTATCACTAAATCTAGGCCTTCTCAAAATAATGTGACGTTAGAGCCGCATGACGACAAGGTGAGCAAGTTTTACTTGAGTGAGGAATGGTAGAAGGATTTGGGATGTAGAATACCAGAGCATGAAAGGGTAGGAAGAATGAAAGATGAGTATGAGTAGAAAATATAGTAAGAAAGTACTGATGGTAAATAAAATAGACATACATACATACAGTGCATACCATCTTAACTAGCGCCACGTTGTTATGGGCGGGCGTATCACTTACCATCAGGTGTACGTCCCGCTTGTCTCGTCGTATAATTACATAAAAAAAGACGTTCAACAGTCAGCAATGTCTCCGGTACCACCGAACACCAGAAGCCGTCGTTTGTGGAGTTCGATTGGGGATTTGGGCTATTTCTCACCACGCTGGTTCAATGCAAGTTGGTGGAAGCCAGTCTTGTTTATTGATAATCAAGGTTAGAGCAGGTGAAATTGGCTTGGGTTCTGTGAGTGCGGGACCCCTTACACCCCTAGAGAAAATAATATATATATACATATATTCGTAACGTCATACAATGTGGTGCCGTCACGACTCGGGGAACTCCCGCGGCGCAGATGAAACTTTTACGTGCATTTCAAGCCGGTCACGTCCGGCCCCAAGGCTCAATGGGACCAATTACAGGATTCGAATCCGTGAAAAGGTGAGGATTCGACGGACTGGCGACTACATCCCGCTCTGTACGTGCACGAGCGGCCCCAATCACTCCCGGAGCTTTGTGCATCAATACAGTACTGTATTCACTGAATTTACTTCCGCTTGATACAGATGAAGTATTAGAAAAAATGTCAGATTCATATTTTTTTTCAAACACTGAATGTTTACTTTCTTTTTAACTGCAAACTAGTTAGTAGTATATATATATATATATGAACCGTAGTGACGAGAGGTTACCTAATAGGCAGATCGACGATCTGGTGAGAATCGCGGGACCGATCGATGTGGATATCCTTGGCGGAGGCCCATGTCCAGCAGTGGATGTCTATGGGCTGATGATAATAATGATGATATATGCAATAATTTTTCTTTATATATCTAGCTAGCTAGATGATAGAAGGTAGAAGAGAAATAGACTATATAGTATACCTGAAATGTTGTTTTATACCAACAAATGTTATTTTATACCAACTCCTCGCGCTCAAATGAACAGAACTTTGTTTTTATTCAATGTTTAAAGAGCATCTCTTACAGATAAATCTGTGAAAGTAGTGCACTAGATACAGACGTATTTTTTTTTCGCTTTTAAATTCTGCTCACACACTTTTTATACGGCTCTACCCCTTAGAAAGAATATTCAATTTTATTTTTCATTCGGTTAAAATATGGATGAAAAATAGAATATGCAAAGTTTTAAAATAAAATATGAAATAACTGTGAATATGAGAATTATGAATCGTGTGTTCGTGTATTGGTTAAAATTATGTTTTGTTGCTGGTGACCCTGCTGTAAGATTCGGTTCGATTAATAGAGTAGTGGTTGTTAGGTGAGAGACGCAAAAAAAAATCTAATCACTATACAAACTCCACAACCTGTGGTACAGGAATCGAACCAGGAACGACCGTTTTATTGCTGTGTGACCGTTAGCTGCTGACCCACAGCGGCAGACTTGGAAATCTTTATGTCTAATAATGTTGAGGGATGTAAGGGATCCCGCACAACAACTCGGATCCCAAACCAACTTCACCTGCTCGTGGTGCATCTTGTTAATCAAGAAACGAAGCCCTGGCTCCCACCAACCCGCATTGGGCTAGCGTGGTGCGAAATAGCTCAAATCCTCTCATATGATCTTCTAAAACGACGGCCCCTAGTGTCGATAGACCGATAGGCGTCCACTGCTGGACATAAGCCTCCCTCACTGATCACCACATCGATCGGTCCTACACTACAGTCAGTATAGCCTCCGGTACCACCGGCTACTAGAGGCCGTCGTTTGTATGGGTTCTCGACCAGCCAGCCAGACCCTCGGTTCTTGATTAGCAGGGCGCACCGCGGGCTGATAAGGTTGCCTTGGGTCCCGTGAGTCGGTGTCCGGACCCATTCCTTCCTTCCTTATATAATTTCAATAAACACTTGAATAATCAAGCCGCCATTTTGTCGCAGTTATAAAACGTCGCCATTACAAAAACCGTACACTAATTTCACTCGCATTCTTCGTATAATTGTCGCAACGCGCAGTTTAAGTGGTCAACCCTCGTGATGATAATCGTGTACATTCACGACTCTTTACAATGTTAACACCTACTTTGAAAACGTACGATAGAAATTCGTATGCGTTATGTTTATTCACAAATCACCTTACATAATATTTCATCATTATCATTTCAACCGTTGGACGTCCACTGTTGGGCATAGGCGTCCCCCAAATTCATAAATGATAATTCGGTTACGAATACATTATTTTCTTTCTGTTTATACTTTTAGAGGTTCATATGGCCTCCATCATATTTTGAAGCTGCTAATACTATTATATAATTACTACTATTAAAAGCTAATAATTAGATAATAGTGTTAATAGTTAATTGTTGTTATTTTTATATTAAACAGTGTTCAAAATGGACGTAAAATCTTTATTAAGAAACTTATGTTTTGATTGTCCAAACAAAACAGTGGCGGAGAAGGAAGAGATGTAAAAGATTAAAGGATATTTACACGGGTTTTAGTGAACCGTTTTCGTAATAGCTTCCCAGTGCAACGTCCGTTGCGGCATCCGTCGGCATTTCTCCTCATCATCAAAGGACATTAACGAAACGCACGGCCCGCCGCCGCAACATTCCCGTACGAGCAGGCATAACCTGGCTCGTTAGCTTTGCACCGCGGCGCTGATAGCTGTTTCCTCTCATTTTTAAAAAATCCAGCATCTCAAGAATGCTTGCGTACTCCACGCGCTTCTCATACTCCGTAGGATTAGTTTATTAACCACCTGATTGGAAAAACGGCGTGTTAATAATTTAATGGTCTATAATAAAAAAGGAGTCTAGAATGAAGTCTTTATTGATGGTGGGTCTTCATTGCTGGAGACCGTGTAGGTTCCACCGCAGCGCCTATTTCTGCCGCCAAACGGTAGTGTGCAAGCATTACTGTGTTCCAGTTTAAAAGGCGCTGTAGCTAGTGTAATTACTGGAGTAACGAAACTCCATATCTTATGTCTCAAGAAGACGAGCGTAATGTGGTGCAGTGTATGCCATTCTCACAGGCACCATATTGTTAAGGATAGGCGTATCACTTACTATCACGTGAACGTCCCACTAGTCGCGTCGCTTAATGGATTATAAAAAAAAGAAGACGGACACCTAATCGACGTGGAGATCAAATAGAGATTTTTCGGCTGATGATGATGATGAACTATTTTAATTGCCAGTCATAGCTCGTCAAAACAGAACCACAAATTGATATGTAGCCCTATTGGTTAACTGTCTCCCTCCGCTGCCTTAACATCATCTCTCTTTTCCAGTAGTCAAGATATGAAAGCCAGAGTACTTTGAATAAGCACGCTTCTCCTTCTACAATCTATTTGTCATTAAACATCAGGTAATCATCAGTCGATAGACGACCTCAATTGGACATAGGCCTCCCCCATTTGGGACGTTTGCCCAATAAAAGTTGTTAGGACCTAGAGGCTCGTTTGTTGATTAGCGGATGAGGTTAGCTTGGATTCCGTGAGTTGTTACACGGGACCCTTTGCACCAAGCAATATTTAAGTTAATCGTTAACCAATCGAATGGCGTTTGGAATGCCTAAAATCAATCTCAATCCTGTCCTGAACAGCCGCAGAGCTGTTTCGTGAAGACTTCACAAATGCCTGAAACCTTTTAAAACTTCCCGATGAAAAATTACCCGGCGGACATCCTTGTTGCGATATAACTGAATATTTTATGTATGTATTACTCGGGAGGGCCAACTTATGCGGACGCACACTCGCTCCCCAACGGAGATAAATATATTTCGATACTACCACTCCAGCATATTTTAAAATATACCACCAGCTCCACCACCGCTTTTGTACATTTGGTAAATATGACTTTTATTTGACGAAGCGGCGAGCGAGACCTTATAATATGTGAATCCTGCCGATAACAACGTGGCACTGGTTAGGTTATACACACCGTAATGTCCTTGACGCATTAAGACATATTAAGTCTCATTATCCCAGTAATCGAATGATTGTAATGGGTAAAGTGTCTGAAGAACGGAAGGTGGGTAGAAAGAAAAAGTCACGGTTGAGGAATATCAGGGAATGGACTGCCATATCTGCGGCGTCCGAATTGTTCCGTCGCACCAGAGACAGAAAAGGACTGTGCCGCGCTGATCGCGAGCCTTCACTAGTTGGAGAGGCACTTTAAGAAGAAGAAGACACCAGTAATTTCACTAGCTACGGCTGTTCGGCAGTCGTGCGTTGACATACTTGTAAATATTATAGGTTTTGTTTAACATAGTTTGATATTCCCTCACAGTAAATTTGCGGCTTTCAATATATTAAATCTGAAATATTCTCATTGCCAATCGATGCTTACATAATTTTTGGCCCATTACAATTACACAGAAATAGATAGACGCCCCTAAATTTATAAAACTCGAGGGGTTGGAGAAATATATAGGTTTAAAACATATAAATATGTATAAAACAAAATGACTCACCACTACACAGACACCAAAGAACACACCCATGCATAATTGTATATAAATAGATATATATATATATATATGATCATCATCATCAGCCGATAGACGTCCACTGCTGGACATAGGCCTTCCATTCATTTCCCATCGTCGTGGTCTAATGTGGGTTGGTGGGAGCGTTTGTTGATTAGCAGGGTGCACCACGAGCAGGTGAGGTTATCTTGGATCTCGGTGAGTGGATGTGGACGACCACTTACACTCCTTTCAATATATATATATCTCCCATAAACCCGCATCGGGCCAGCGTGATGGGAAATGGCCCAAATCTCTCCATATGAATCCCTGCAAACGACTTCTACTAGTGCCAACCGTACAGGGGGCTATGCTGACTGACGGAACGCAGGAGCGATCGTTGTGATGATCCTTGGTGTAGGCCTGTGACCAGCAGTGGACGTCTATCGGCTGATGATGATGACGATGACATATATAAATTAAGAAAAAAATGCTTGTTAATCATACCGAGACTCATACCTTCATGAGTTGGAGTCCTGAAATAAATGCTATGTTTAGTTCGCAACCGGAAATATATAAAGTTTGAATAAATAAATAAAATGTCCTTTTACAAATGACATTACAGGATTATGAAACATTAAATTTAATAAACAAAACCTATGTTAGGTAGTAGAGTAAAGCTATGTCTAATAAGTAATAATTTCCGTTATAACTAAGTTAGATGTAGACTATTATCAGCACTGTAGGCTCGGGCTATTAGGAATAGGACTAAGGGATTCCCTGTCTGTCGTACAAGGCGAGTAAAAGGATCCTCATTTTCGTGAGCCTTGAGGGTGTAGGCTTTCAGGGCGCAATAAGCGAACCTTAAGAGGACTGCAAAAGCATGGTGGTCTTGTATTTGCCGGAGCACAGCGTGGAAGCTGAGGGCTTTGCCTTTCCGTGGGATGTTTTAGTCAGAGTACATGGGGGCACCGGTGCGTTCCGTAGGAGATCCCGCAGTGCCTCCTAATGCACTGAGGGATACCACCGAGGGGGTTTTAGTGGGTAGAAGCCTTATATAACCTAGTTTTATAAAAATATGTAGACTATTATAAGTAGACAGTCTTCAGCAAAGGAAATTTATTCCGAGTTGACGATAAAGAAAGTTTTTTAATATTACCAGTGCCTGCCGTAATCTGGAGCCGCGGCATTTTTTAAACAGACGGAAGGCTGTTGCGGACCTAATTTCTTATGAAAGGGGACAAAATTTCCCGCAAGTCGGCGAGCCTTAGCATTTTGTAAGTATAAGATTGAAATGCTTAATCTCCTTTGTTGGTCTCGAGATTTGTGCTCGGGGCGTAATTTGTGAAATGAGTTAGTTAATGGATGAGTTTTTCTCATGCCGCAGACGCAAGAGCGAAGAGTTTACTTAGTAGTTAGTAGCTATGTATACACAGCACTATACAACTCTCCTTGCTTAAAGTTTTTTTCGTCAGTGCCTTGCCTGTAGCTGACCGTTTGCTGAATCATCATCAGTTCATTTATTTAAGGAGTATTGGCATAAAGACCTATAACCGATAACGTTAAGAATTTGTGTTATTTTTGTAACTATATTATTATATATATCTTTATATAATTGTATATACTTCTACCCCAAAAACAACAGTAGATATTGTTAGGTTTTAAATCCACCCTTCTTAATTTTAGTAATGAATCTATGAAGGGTATAATATTTATGGATAAATATAAATTGTAATGTAAAAAATGTGAAAAGCTTTATTCTCACGAACAGAAATAGGAAAGAGGTATATACCTTAAGGGGTGTAAAAGTTTCCGCACAGCAACTTACAGGATCCAAGCCCACTTCACCAGCTCGAGATGAACCTCACCAATCGAGGCTCAGGCTCGAACCAACCCACATTGGACGAGCGTGGTGGGAAGTGACGCAAATCCCTCTATATGTATTCCTCCCCGATCGATGTGAGAATTTTTGATGAAGATATGCGGCTGATGATGATGACAACTTAAACTTATCGTGTTTAATACTTTCCAATTTACTCGTAAATCAATCGAAGCTATAATCGGGTAGATTTTTATAACTATAATAGAGACATGATTTATTATTTATAATACATAAATATTCATCTCATGACATAGAGAAAGTATTAATAAAGGTAGCGTCGGTTTGAACACCACCCACACCCTTAGTGGTCCAGTTGAATAATAAAAGAAACTTTGGAGACAAATGTTGATAGAATATTTACGATAAGGGCATGACAAATTGCTAATTTAAATTTTTAAATAGAAAAACTTGAAGACTACACAAAAATTCACTAATGGCTGGAACCTTTTAAAAGTTCCCCTTGAAAAATTACCCAGCGGCGACGCGGCGCGGTGACACTCTCGTGTAATTTACGGTTCAGATTCTCCAGGGGCTGTACTACCCTTTCCAGGTTACTCGCAACCCTTAATTTTAAAGTGGTCCTTTAAAATAACGCTGCGGAATAATTTATGTATATCATAGATGTAGAAGAACTAAAGTTATCGACATAACCCAGAAAATTACTAGACTTAAGTGGCACTAGAGTTGGAGACGACGGCAGTAAAGCTAAAAGGCTTGTACCGATAGACGAAGTACTGAAAGACCGACGATAATATGGACTGATCGTCTGGTGAAGATCGCGAGGAACTGCTAGAAGAGAGCAGTGATGGTTTAAACGTGGCAGACATCTGTTGGTGAGGCCTGACGATATCTGTGGATGCTGGATAGCAGCGGACATCTATATATCTATATAGGCTAGTGACAATGGTAATGATGATGGTGATGGTATATTTCGTATATAAGAGTAATTAGTTATCTATATAATTAAAGTATTAGTAGTTAATTCAACACAGGTATTTAATTCATGTATACATATGTATATGTCTATATTATATGCCACTTCGCAGTACACAAACGACTAATCAATATTTGTCTTAACTTTTAGATAACTCCGAGCTTCATCTCTATATCTAAGATGACATTTAAATTATACACCATTATACTTATCAATGATATTCAAATATATTAGGCAAATGAGAAAGCGGCTGAGATGAGCGTGAGAATAATCAATCGCCTATGGATGTGACGTTATATATACTACATATGTTTTTACTTGCTAATTTAAACAATATTATCATATGTGCATATATAATGATATGATATAACATTAATAAATATACTATAGTCTGATTTGCAAAGAGTTGTATTATAACTTTAAATCTTTCAGACAGTCTGCGCAAGTCGCCAAATCACCGTTAGTGGATGAGATTAAGTGCTTAATTGCGTCTTTCCTCCTCAGCATCAAATTCATTGTGTTGTAGATATACGTATACATTTATGTGTTAAACAGGAAGATAAGCTCATCAACGTAACCGGAAACGAATAATGTATCAAATGAGAAATATAATTTTTGATAAAATATCCTATAGTAATAATAAATAATTAAATGAATAGGATATAGGTTAGTACTTATGATAAAAAAACTGTATATCTAGTATCTAGTTTGTAACCTCTTTAGTTATAACTTAAAATGTTATAAATTTTGTAAAAAGCATCATCTTTTTTATTTGATGGTTTAAACAGAGATGAGATAAGTGATCATTCTACTGTTAGATAAAAGTTTAACCTGAGAATGAGAATCTAAATGTTAGCATTTGAATCAAATGATTAGTGAAACTTAAGTTGTCTTTAAACTTTGCTTCTTCTTCTTGTTCTTCTTCAAGTGCCTCTCCAACTAGTAAAAGTTGGCGATCAGCGTGGTACAGTCCGTTCTGTCTCTAAAACTTTGCTTGATGTTATACAATTTCATCGTAACAGCATAACTCTATAGATCTGCAATAAAAGTAGGAAGAGCAGAGGCTGGAGCAATAGGCAGACTTCGGTAAGATCCTGCAGAACAAAATTTAACTCTAGCATCATCATTAAAGATGATCAATGTACTGGCAAACTAATGTATTTAACTTGTAACGTTTTTGTATACTTCAGAATTAAGTTTTAGTAAAGTTAATCTTAATAAGATCGAAAGCTGAGCGCAGTGATTTGATTCTAGTTCACTATTATCTCAGAGAATTTCTTCATAGAGATGCGGCAACGGGAAGTTAATGCGATTAACGTTTTCGTATTCGGAAAAATTAAATAATTCGCCAAGTGTACTCCATCTGATCTCTTTATATCTCTGCTCTCTTACCGAGGACGCCGTAAGAGGATCCCCTGCTAAAAGTAGAGCTTTATTATAATAGCATTTACTTAAGCCGTCGGATCTTCTTTCATGACACGAAGTTATAATTTTTCTCATTAGAAAGGACTGCTTACTTGAGGAGTTTGAGAGTTGTTTGTAAGCTCGGGATGTGAGCTTTAGCAAACAAGATGTTTATGTGTGTGTGTGGCATACTTAATGTTAGGAAGAAAGTTTTTTTAATACAAAGGTGTAGAGTTTCGTTTATGTTATTGTGATCTAGAGGGAGTAAAGAGTAACATTACTGTCTATTGATGTTCACTGTGGAAAGGTAAGTTGCTCTTGTCTATATGGTGCAAGTTAGGATGATACACCGAACACAACATTGTACTCATCCCTGTGAGTCACTTTGATCAAAAGTCAAGTCTCATCACAATAATTTCACTAGCTATAACTAGTCGTCGAACAGGAAGAAGGTAATGTATGGCGATGGGAATAGGAGCTATGGTACTTATATAGATGGTCTCCGAGACCTACCATCAGCGCAAAGTACTAGTTTGCTGATAAAGGTCAAAAGAAAAGTTACTGCGTTATACTTAATGTTGTTTCTTCTTACGCAACAATTTTAATCGAGAAGATAAAGCTTTGTTTTAATCTATTGTAAACTTTCTATTTACTTATAAGCCTTTAAAACAAACTTCATTCATTATACATATTAATTTAAGTAGATTTAATTGAACACCTTTAAGCATTACAATGGGCGGACTTAATTCTGAAAAGCTTTTCCTACCAGTCTGCAGACAAAATGTTCAAAAGATTAAATGAACATTAAAAACAAAGTAAATCACATATTTATATAAATAAATAAATAAATAAAATGATAATATACCCGTACATACATAAAGAATACAAGATATAAGTACGTAATTGCTTAAAGTACAATTTTCTACCTTATCGATAATATTCTATTATAAGGCTTTGAAGGTTTAAGTTAATATATATATATAAATAATTTTTATATATAGATGATACTTGGCAACCCACTGCGTCTAATTAAATAACAAAAGGGTTACCTTTTGGAATTTTTAAACAGGATCTAATTGGCCTTACCTACCCCACACTGCAGGAAAGGTTCTATTTTGAGTGAATGAGTAGTTCGAAGATGACAATGTGATAAATATATTATAAGGCTCCCGTTCATTTAATTTCACTCTGATGGATTAATTATTAATTACATATACACTATGTCATTAATAACACGTTTATTTTATTATTATTTTCAGGTATATATAATGGTCTGTAATCGCCATAGAAATATCTTCAGGGGTTAGGGAGCTCAGGGAAGTTATTTCACTTTAAAATATCATCGATATCCACGAAATGCAGCAGCAACACCTGTAAGTCAGTTATACAATAAATAAAAAAAAACATACTAAACTAGAACCATGAAAATATTTATGGTTGTAGGTGAAGTGGTATCAGCGATTATTGATATAAAAGAATTTTCATTGTATATTATCTTATACCGAATCGATTAAATAATCGATTTTAATATTAACGATTAAATATTTTATGTATATAATAACCTTACCTATTTAATATATAGTGCGTTATTTTATTCAAACAAATATTTCTATATATTACAGTAAAACAAATTTGTTTGCAAGGTGTCCTTTGTCGCTTATCAGATGATAAGAGATGAAGAGACATCAAAATATCATAATAAAGGTATTATCATCAGCCGATAGACGTCCACTACTAGACGTAGACCTCCCCGAAAGATGTCCACTCCGATCGGTACTGAGCTGCCCTGAATAACATGCTCCATATATAACTAACTTTACGCATGAACCCAACAACCGAGCGGTTAAAACCTAATTAACAACAAACCCTCTCCAACGGGGAATCTAATTACAAAACCCTCGAAAGATCCGGACTAACTTAACCCCCGATTCAAGGATGCTTAGACACCGAACGTGTTCCCACAATTTACACGTCAGAGCTTCGAGGGTGCTTCTTGTATGAACCCTTCATACTCGATTAAAAGCAAAGGAACATCCTTTAAACCGGGACAAGTTTGAATTGCCTACTAAATTAATGGCCCTAACATATTTTATTTTGAAGTTCTGTACAAGTTCAGGAATGGTTAGGCTTGACCTTAGTAAATGTGTATCGGATGATGAGCATATTATAAAGAATTGGACTGATCTTCTTGAAGTCTACTGGCTGATGAATATGATGACAAAAACTAATCAATTGTTTATAAACATAAATATTCTTATTAACATGGTTTATTGGTTACATGGGGTGTAAGGGGTCCCGCTCAACTACTAACGAGACCAGAGCCAACCTCACCTTTTTTAGTGCACTCTGCTGATCAACAAACTAGGCTCTGGCTACCACGAACTCGAATTAGGCCAGCATGTTGGGAAATGATCCAAATCGTCC
This sequence comes from Ornithoptera priamus, assembly GCA_029034505.1. Lineage (NCBI taxonomy): Eukaryota > Metazoa > Arthropoda > Insecta > Lepidoptera > Papilionidae > Ornithoptera > Ornithoptera priamus. Next base: position 1,241,700 of record JARDWD010000219.1, on the reverse strand, counting down.
AATATGAACTCCTACAAACGTGGAGATCTTTGGAGGAGTTCTATATCGTCTGGACATCTATCGGCTGTTGATTGATTACCTAGTTATGATATTTATATATAACATACATTTCTTTATTCAATGAAGACCAGTGAGACTTCCGCCAGGTATACTCAGCACATAATAATATCCGCCGCCTTGAGACATGTCTCGTTTCCTCAATAATAACACTACCGCCAACACCCTTCAAAGTGGAAGCTGCGGTGGTACCTAGACAGATATTCATCATCATCATCATCAGTTGATACACGTGCACTGCTGCACATGGGTGTCCCCAAAAAATCACCACATCGATCGATAAGCATCACTCCTTAAAACTTCTGTCTTATTCATAAACGCCATAAACGATCATGGTTTTCATCTGGTGGTAAAAGATATATAGATATACAGATATTGAAGTGCTAATTAGGAGTTAACTCATAACAATAGGCTTCCTTCCTGTTATTAGTAATGTTGTTATAAACAGCTCTCACAATAGAATAATCAAAGCCTTTTATTCATCACGCTGACCAAGAGCAGGTTGGCGGATGTCGCATATCTTCACAATTCAACAATTTTCTTCACGATTTGATCCTTCATCGGAAGCTCAAGCTAAGTGATATTAGGACCTGCGTCTTTTGGATAGAAACTTAACTTAATAATGTTACTACAAATCCAAACACAGTAAAAATTCACCGCTGCTGTGTTTCTGCTGAAAATCGTCGCTGTTGACTATGACGGTTTCTTACCAAGATATTCAAGTTAAAGTTTAAAGAAAAATTAACATTATACTTAAAAAAAATATGTGATCTTAACTTTTTGATTATGAGAGATTCCTCTAAATAATAGAACATAGAATTTCCTATGACTTGAATATTTGTTTTGTTTGATGAATCAGTACATCTAGACTTCAACCTGTACGACACCATTACATCTAGCTCATTGAATATGCCGCAGCGTTCACGACGTAAAAGTGCTTTTAACAAAGCGATCATTTTAGCGTAAATAAGAAAAAAAATAAACACATACTCTTTTTTTATATTCACTCAATCAGCTGTAAAAAGGGCTGCGTTGTGATCGTGATAGGGTTAACAAATAATACCTATGCCAGTATAAAGAAGTCTATCGCAGAAGGACCATAGAATGAAATAATGATGAAATATTCTATATATGATATTTGACTTATGCCCAGCAGTGGGCGTCTGTCGGCTGATGATGATTTTCAATAAAACAATAAATATGTGAATCATCCTTTACATGTACCATTTAAACTTTTCGCTTCCGGATATTGGAGATTAATTGACAATCTGAAATGAGATGTATTGTCCTGATGTACTGAAGATATTGTCCAAAATTGGGCTGGATCATCATTACTGGATGTATAGTAAACATAATAAATGGATCACCAGATCAAAATACGACAGAGATTTCATCCAGTTGACGTAATAAAACTTTAGTTTACAGTACCAGTTCGTTATTCGTATCATCATCATCATCATCATCACGCCTTCAAACTGAAGTTTAGCTGTCTGATTAAACGCTTCAGCGATACTTCACACCGTTAACTTTTTTTAAAACAAAGTAAGAATATATATATATATATGTATATATATAGAAAATGTATTTATTTCAGATTTCTATACCTAGTCATATAATATAATAACGAAAATAATCTGTCTATGGTTTGACTCTATGGTCATAAGTTAGGAATTTTTTTTTTTGAAGGATTGACAAGACTAGACGTAGGTGGTAGCAAATGAGGATTCGAAAAATCCAAAAATAACATAATAAGGTCCTATATGCTAGTCATATCTATTTTAAACATTTTAAATATTTATTCACATATTTCTCAACTCTTTATCTAAAGATGAATCTAATAACTGATAACTTACGATGACCAGGGTGGCAATGGGAATAGTCTATAACGGTGCGCTAGTTAGGATGATAAACACAGCACAAGCTTTTCGTCTTTATATATACGAAGTCCATTACCCAGAATACATTCTCCAGCTACAACTGGAACACAGTAACTTTTGTCAACACAACTTGGCTAGGTACCAACAGCATATTGTAAATCTGCTGCTATACTCGTAAAAGCCTTGCTGTGTTCCGGCTGTCAACATATAGAAGCTGTCGTCTGGTTGGTACAGTCTCATTATCAAAAGTAGTTAAAACGGATCATTATAGATAAAATAAGGAGGAAGTTAACAAGCGCAATGTGGTACAGTGTAAAGATCTTAACTAGAGTCAGCTTCTTTGAAACTAGATCTGTGTAATGCTCGTCTTCTGGCTTGTATAAAAATTAGAAAGCTATAAATGAAGTTCAAGCCTATGTCCAACTGTGGACGTCTATCAGCTGATGATGATGATGAAATAAAGTTCTCCGTATATTTATAATAGCTGTTTCTGTCTCGCTTTGATGGCTACACTTCCGCAACTCCCTTTAGGGAATGAATTTTAAAAAAATCCTCTAAATAACAGAATCAGTATCATTGTCAAATTTTGAGTGTTTACTGTTGTAGGGTTTCGGATCAGTCAATCAATCTCTGGTTAACTCTTGTATATATCATCATCATCATCAGTCGATAGAAGTCCACTGCTAGACATAGATCTGCTCCAAAGATCTCCCTATACAGTCAGCATGACCTCCGGTAGCGCTGAGCACTAGGGGTCGTCGTTTATAGGGGTTCATGTGAGGCGACTTGGGTCATTTCCAAAACGTTAGCTCAATGCTGGTTGGTGGGAGCCAGACCCTCGTTTGTTGATTAGCAGATCGCAATACGAGCATCGCCCCGTAAGTTGTTGTGCGGAACCCCTTGCACCCCAGTATACAGACATATAAATGAATAGAGTAGGTAAGCCGCTAAGTTTCTGAAATGGTTGTACGTGACAGCGCTTTAGCCGGCTCCGCGCAATTTATTCGGAAACGCCGTTATAAAATATGGCCAATTTCGCTTCCTATCTCGTGGAAAGCTATTTAAACCTATATTCAGACGGTTCACTCCTCATTACGGGAGCTATTCGATTTAATGGAGCTACAGCAATGTAAAATCAGCGCCGATGTATTACAGTAATTATAGCGTAGAATACGTTTTAAGTGAAGATGCCAACATTCGACTGTTACTGATCGCTAATCAATAGTTCCTTTTCTAATAATTAGTGTTAGGTCTCTGCTGCGGGAGACCGTCTAGGTACCGCCGCAGCGCCTATGACAGCCGACAAACAGCAGTTTGCAAACATTACTGTGTTCCAGTTCGATTGGCGCTGTAGCTAGTAAAATTATTGGGGTAATTTGACTTAACATGTTACGTGTAAAGGCAAAGACCACAATCTGGTGATTTGTTTATCATCCTAACTAAAGCTACTGTGTTGTGGATCGTCTTCGAATAATAAGTTAAAAAAAAATTAATAAGTGATAGGTCTCTGTTCTATGAGTCTGACTTTTCACCTATCTCCACGGTGCACCGGTCAAGCACTTACTTAGTAATACAGAGGATTCTTGTTTCATTAAGGAGCTGTTTGTCGCAGATGGTTCAAAGGAATATTTATACTAACCTTCCTTACGTATTAAATCCACAACAATACAAACTTTTTTTTTTATTTAATTAAATGATGAGAGGAGGCGGATGTTCACCTCATGGAGGTTGATACGTTCGCCCATAACAAGGTACATATTGCAGAACATTAACTCGTCGCAGGAGATATAAGATGATGAGTCTCGTTACCCCAGTAATTACAGCAGCTATAGCGCCCTTCAATCCGGAACACAGTAATGTAAGCGTACTGTTTGGCGGCAGAAACAGGTGCTATGGTGGTATCTACATAGACAGCAACAGAGACCTACCACCAGTAATTATGTAACATAGCTGTGTTCCGACTGTCAAGACATGAGAGATATAGTTTTCGGGACGAACACGCTTAACCATCCATGCCTTCAGTAATCTTCTTCCTGTAATCTATTTATATCTCAAAGTTGATCTTTATCTCCGAAATGATCGGAGCTTTAAACGTCAAGAGAAAGGCAGTTTGAAAAAAAGAAGAAAATGTACATAGAAGCTCTGCAACGCCTTACCTGAAAAAACTCTTCCATTCCAACACCAACACCACCACCACCATTGTGAATATTCAAGTAATACTTTGTACACTCGGTTGCGTGTTTTATGTAAAACGTAATACATAAAACTGAGTGTACAGTTCCTACGCGCAGACATCCACATATTTGCAGCAATTTGCTTCTAAGCTATCGCGATGTGAAATAATTACATTCTAACTATAACAGATAGTATATAACAATATAATTAGAAAGTATATAACATTTGATCTAGACACTATATAATAGTTGAGCTAAAAAGTAATTTGATCTATAGAGTATAATATTTGAACTCGATTGAATATAACTTGAAAGTATTCAATATTTGATCTTTTTAATTTATAACATTGGAACTTGAAAATGTATAACATATAAACTTGAAAGAAAATAATGTTTTAACTTGAGAAAATATAACATCTGAATTGGATAGTATATGAGATTTTAACTTGAAAGACATTATAAATACTAAGTATTAACGCTGATTTCAAGTTAACTAATTATTTTAAGCGACTTTTAAAAATAAAGTATATAACATTTAAACTTGGCAGTATATAACATTTGAACTAAAGGGTATATAACATTTGCGTATGGCATTGCTTGTATAAATAAATAGTTGAGATATACATCCCTAATTGTTCCCACTGTTGGCACACAAATATAGCCTTTTCTCGCAAGGGGTGAGTTATGGCCATTTACCAAACATCCATGAAAGCTTTTGTATTAGGAGGCTCAGGCTCCCAGATCTTTACCAGAAACTCAAAATCTATGTCTCTCCGAGCTGTATAGTGCTGATCGCCTTACAAGCTAAATTTTATAGACTAACTTGTATTATAGTGTATACATGTTAATCATCCTTCCCTTTATGTGTATAACAGCCTATTATTTATCCAAAATTTCGCATGATATTGAATAACCATGAGACCATGAAAATGAAATCTACTTCCCCAAAATACTCAGGTTTCTCATATTCATCATTAACAGCAGACAACCAGCAGCATGTAAAGCAATACAGTTCCAATATGAAGGTAGCAAATGACGTTTCGAAAAATCCAAACATCATCAACTTAAGTTCCTATGTACGGGTCATATCTGTTTTAAACTTAATATAAATTTATTATTACATATTTGTCATCACTTTATCTCATGATGAATCTAATAACTGATGACGTGCGATGACCAGGGTGGCAGTGGGGATATCCTAACTCACAGAGTTGTAATATACCAAATTGATGTCGACGCCGGTGTATGTAATTGTTCTAAATCTAGTATGAAGGATTGATTTACGTAGCACCCTTGTAGCTCCATCGCGTTACCGCTACACCGTAGCGGCGCTACGTTTGAACGCCTTCTTCGCGTAGCGCAAACAATTAATATCCGTCTTACTGTAAGCCTACGCCCCGCGCATGAGACTGCAGTACAATAAATTCTACCACGTTTGATAATAACTCACTTCGGGCCCACTGATTTATTAAGTTCAACTGCTCATTTAAACATGTAACTTGAGTTAACTTCGAATGTAGCCTTTGTTGAAAATTTCCATAGATAATGTTGAATTGTTAAAATAGTATAACCTTGTACTTTTGTAGAATACATTCCAAGACCACATACATCCACCTGTGGACATTCATCGGTTGTGATGATGATGTATGTAACTTTACTGAATTATTACCTCTGAAAAAAAAACAGTTTTAAGTAACGTTTATAAAAATTTTATTTCAATTTTATTTACTCTCTTGGCAATTGTTTTCTCCTACAACTCTAACTCATCTCTTTTTACTAATGTTGTTTAAGTTTTGCCTGTTATAGAGGCTATCTTATCGTCTCACTTTACTGATGGTAGGGTTCAGTTATCGGAGACCATCTAGGTACCACCGCAGCTCCTAATATAACCGACAAATATAGGGTGCGAACGTTTGAATGGCGTTGTAGCTAGTGAAATTACAGGGGTAACAAGACTAAACATCTCGTGTCTCAAGGCGACGAGCAATGTGATGCTGTGTATACTAAGGCCACATTGTTAAGAGCAGGCGTGTTCCTTACCATCAAGTAAGTAATCTGCTCGTCTCGACGGTTTGTTGAATGAATAAAAGTGTCCCTTATTCTCTCTACTGTTCTCCAAAGGACAAAAGTCCAAATTTGAAATTATATGTCCTACCCTTATATTTTTTAAATTTTATTACTAATAAGAAAAGTAACTTAGTCCTCTCGTTTGTGTAATCTTAACATTTTTACTGTTAATATGATTACAACAAAACATATCAAAGAATTTATTTATTAAACAATAAATACTAATTATTAATAAGTAAAATAATGTTTTATTAAGGCAGATTATAACTAGGAGATTTACCTTATCACGGTGAATAAAAAATCGTTCATTTTCTGATAGAATTGTTTAATAAGGTAGATACATAATTTAGTTACTATCAACCAATGGCAGTGGCTTAACGTATCTCAAATATTTAATACAATGTCTATAAATTTTTTAATCAGTGAAAATATAAAATAGATTATTTGAAATAGCAACACAGTTAAATGTGATTTGTATGAAAATAGTAAAAAAACAAAGTGACGTTTAAAAGGACAAAGCGTCAAACGCAGAGGTACAAGAGAATATAGTAACGTTCCATTAAACCCTAGCAAGTAACGTCGCGCTAATACACGCAGATGACGTCATAAGGCGTCATCTCGTTTAAAATGCCGTTTACACGTCATCAGGGAGGCAGCTGATGTGTAAACTTTCGATATTTCACATCATTACACGATCCGCTGCGATATAATGATTCGCCTTTTTTTACGCTCGACGTAAAGAAAAAACCTTACCTTATCTCATTACCATTTTAACCGACAACAAGAGGGAGATGCTATATACTTTACATCTTTAGAGAAAACCGACAGATACACTAGTGAGTATACTAACGGGATCATCACTGCCACTCTGTATCTTTTTATTTGACATTGTGCATTAATGAAGAAATAAATAATTTTAATGATCATCATCATTAGGTGCTCTCTTCAAATTGAAGTTTGGCGATCAGGCTAGGAAAACCAATTTCATCTTCAGCTACACTTTTTAATCTCCTGAGACGTGCCGAGAACAGAGCGGAGTGGAGGCAGCCGGTTGACGCATCATTACGAGCGTTTCAGAACAAGCACGACATTCAGTAATGAAGTACAAGAAGAGAAGAATTCTTTTTAACTGTTGGTATTTAAAGTCGGTCCACATCTTTATTAATTTTAATGGTGATAAAATCGCATATGATTGTTGATATCTACATACCGTCACTGGTTTTAGAGTGACAGATATATATTTGTTAAAGATTAATATATAGATGTAAAAAGTAATCCCTTATAACACTGTGAGCGGCAAGAAGAGCGCCCAAAGGAAACGGCTCATCTACTAAGTAGCAGTAACTGTAAAGCAAGAGAAGAATAATCATAAACCAAAATCTCAAACTTAAAAAATGTGGTAGAAGAAAAGGTAGAAGGTAGAATGTCTGCTTCCATGATGAATGTGGACCACAGCTGTACTGTGTTTTGGCATATCTGTAAAGAGACAAAAAGTAGAGTGATAAACGAAAACAAGACAATAGAATAGTATAGGAAAAAGAGAAAAGACTGAAAATAAGAACAGAATTAAGGAAAGAAATGATATACAGGATATAGAAGTAAGAATGAATTAAGGACATGATGTATAGAATAAGGAACGGACAAATAATTTTGATATACATAAAGACGGAAAAGAAATAATTAGTGTGTGCCTCAACTTATTTAAGGGAAGGATGAAAGTAGGAATTAGGATGGAGCATAAATGAAAGAATGGAATGATAGATTAAAATGGTGTAGAAGAAGAAGAAAATGGAAGGTGAGAATGAGGAAGTGAAATAATAAATATAAAAAAATGCAGCGCGACCCTACAAATGCCCGGAGGAACGAGTATAAAAAAAATACAGTAACCAAAATTGCTGCAAAATATTTCAGCTCTTCACGAACCTACTAAGGGTATAAAAAAAAAATTATGATACATATTTCTTTCACTCTATTTATGGTTCAATCGTTCATTACGTGAATTACAGGACATTGGGATAAAAAAAGTTCTTACACATTTTGAACAGCTTTTCATTTTTCTCATCACATGGAAAAAAAATTGAAGCATGCTGAGGTCTACAACATTTAGGAGTTCATCATGACCAGCCGATAGATGTCTCCCGTCTTCTCTAAAGATTTTCACAACGTTTGAGAGATATGGGCCGTTTTCCACCACGTTGTCCATTGAGGTTTGGCGGGAGCCAGTCTTGTTATTTGATTAGCTGGAAGCACCACGAGCAACTCAGGTTGGTTTGGATCTCGTGAGTTGTAATGCGGGAACCACTTACACCCCTTTTATGACAAAGCTCAAAAATATTCATTCAAGTTATTACTCGTTCCACAAAGCAAATTCTACATCGGAGGGTAAGAACAGAACTTAACAAAAGGATAACAAACTACAAGTATTTTACTAAACAATTAGCAACCCTGTTTACTTCAACGGATATCGCATTGAAAGTTTCTTTACAAGTTACTAAACAGTTTAGCTGATAGTTACTTTAAACACTTCACTTCAACCATAGTTAGCAGTTGAAGCCTTAATGTAGCTATCAGCTAAAGTAACGATCAATGTGACATAATGATTTCGTTGATGATCTATTATTAGAGTTTTAAAATCATTCAATAAACTTGTAACAATTGAAAATTAAAGGGGTACATAAAACGCTTGTTGTTCTCGCCGCATGGCTGTACTAACCGTAACACCCCTGCAACTTTCTTTTGGGGGTAACGTTTCGTAATTCTAAGCTGATCTATAGTCGATGAAAAGAATATTCCTACCAAGTCTCAAGTCTCTAGGCCTTATGGGTTCAGAGTTATCGTGATGAGTCTCTACGTACGTGGATACATATATATATATCGATGACGAGACCAATCGATGTGGACATCTTTGGGGGAGACCTATGTCCAGCAGTGGACGTATATCGGCTGACGATTTAATTTCATATATATTTATATATGTTACCATATCTATTAAACTAAAGTAATGATCAAACATTATTTTGGTATTCAATTCTAATTATATAGAAATTAGTGAAAAAATTAATTATAATGTACCTTCATATATTAAAAAAATCGCTGACCTGTCCTACAGTGGTCATCTATTAGTTTATGTGAAGTAATTAGTAAAATTACTAGAGTTCACTAATGAGACTGTAGATGAAGTACGGTCTGTTTAAATATCCTAACAAACCTTAGCCAAAGTCGTATTATTATGAATAAAGTAAAATATTCCCGATACCGATATCTGACCCGTTTCTGTATCTTCGTCGTCCACAAGGACACTGTGTGTTCGTCCTATCTACAGCCTGCTACAGTAATTAACATCTGTATATCATTAATTTGTCTCATCTCGTGTTATTTAAAGCGCTGTATAAATAACACAATTAACCTTCTTTATAAACAAATCACGCGGTACGGGAGCCTCAGTGACGTTATTTTATGAAATATTAATTTCCTTTCGAGGAAATTTTCAAAGGGAATCTTCAGTAGAAATTAAATTTGAATCATTCTCCTTCTTCAAAGCTCATTTCATTTGATGAGATTTACTTCAAAGGCGATGTTTTAACTAATTTGCGATTCATTCTTATACGTCGACGGAATCTGATAAGATAAGTGTCGTCAACATAAATACATTTGCGTTAACATATACTTTGCATCATTCGATAATGAACAGTGCGCGATGCGAGTGATGACCTACGGCTACGAAACTTGGTCCCTATGGGCCTCATAAGAAAGCTCAGACTCACACAACGGACGATGAAGAGAGCGATGCATGGAGTATCTCTGCAACATTATCATCACCAGCCGATAGACGTCCACTGTGAGACACAGGCCTCCCCTAAACTCCCACAAGATCGGAGAGGAACTATGGGGGACTAGAGACATTTCCAACAATGCTCGCCCAATGCGGGTTCATAGGAGCCAGAGCCTCGTTTTGTGATAAGCAAGGTGAACACGACGAGGAGGTGAAGCTAGGATCCCGTGAGTTGTACGGGATCCCTTACACCCTCTTTCTCCGCGTGATCAAATCAGAAACGAGGATATCCGCAGAAGAACCAAGGTAACCGACATAGCCCTATGAATCGCGAGGCTGAAGTGGTAATAGGCGACATATCTACAGCCGATGGACTTTGGGGTATTAAAGAACTGGAATGTTGACTCCGCACCGGAAAGCGCGGTGTTGGGAGATCCCCACCAGATGGACGGAGGACATAAAAAGAATCGCTGGGAGCCACTGGATTCAAACAGCGCAAAAACATGCTTTGTTCCAGCAGTAGACGTCCATCGGTTGAAATGATGATGACGATACTTTGCAACTCGGAACAACTCTATAGAGAGACAATTTCTTAAGTAGACCTTTCTCATGATAACCTCTATATAGTCACACCATTTAATATGCTATAATGTACATAACTTAGATCATACATCATACATACCATGACATATATTATATTCAGGTCACTCCGCTGTTATTTCAAAATAACTTAGTTGCATTTGGTACTGAAACTGTACTTCGTTGACAGCCGCGGTCCGGATGTTATTCAAGCGAAACTGTCGAGAGAATTTAATACGAACTATGTTCTTTACTGGAATGTAGCATGTAGTAAATGTTATAGTAAAATTATCATGGAACATCTGTTGACTGATCTTGTTACTTTTTTTTCCAGTTAGACACTAATTTGAAGTATTTTTCTTGCTTTCACAACATTGGATACAGATGCAATATAGAACTAGGTATATATAAAGTTTTGAATTAAAAGAGTTTTGCTTATAAATATATTTTTTTTACTATATTAAAATGAGGTAATATCGATGGATATATGTTACTTCGAACGAGTGACGAAAACCAAACAAGCAATTACTTGGAGGGGAGGCTTTCCATCTTGCCCCCAAGGGCGACAACGACCCTACATCTTAATTTTACTTCGAAGATGGATATAGGTGTCGTCATCGTTTGCGGTGATCATTTACAATAAGGTACTCCTTCGGTTTTTATTTAATACTCTTTTTCTCAGTTTTAGATGCTTCGTCCATATATAGAGAATAAATAAGGATAATCTTTAGCTAATAGTTTAATTATTAAACACTCAAGAGTTAAGGAAGGTAAAGGTGGGTTGGAATCTATAGAGATGTTTTCCTCTAGCAAATATTATAAAAAAAGAAATCAAAATGATTTGAATACATCACATAATAAGAGTGAGTGAGATATAGTTCCTTGAAGGAGACCTTGCAGTAGTGGATAGTAGCTGGTGATGATGGTATTAACGACATGTTATGGAACATCTTATTGACATTGATTTTTATCACAAAATTTAACTGCGCCATAAATATTCAAAGTAATTCATATTTCCGGAAATGTACCAAACGTGGAGCGGAACAACTAAATAGTTAATACGGAACAGATAGTCAACAACACTTAACTGTAGTTTAAAAAAAAATCAAACTAAAAGCTTTGGAGGGTTGAACGGGAATTTTTATATTCGTTATTGTTGATTGGAAAACCGTTACTTTGTATTTTTTCAAACATTTAGTTAAATGTTTATTAACAAAGGGATTAAATGCAGGTAATATAGCACCTATATAACTACTTATGCAGTAGCTAACCTTTCTTGTAGTGTGGTGGTCTCCAGTTAGATTCTAGGATCATATACAGATCATAGAAGCTTCAGCTGTATTACTTTGAGAGGAGTTTGAGCTTATTCGTTAGGATGGGGTTTCTTCATCATTTTAATCAAAACTCGAAGAGAGACAATGGAAACTGAAGAATTGGAGACTAACTGACGAAGACTGGTACTGGAGACTGCTATAACAGCCCCCTAGTTTTAATAGCATACCATTATAGAAAGCAAGGTATCTATCAAACCCCTCTTATTAAAAAAATATAATAGCAGGGCATCGTGTCCTATAACATCTATATAATATAAGTATTCATTTTGATGAAGTTCTGCATCAAGCTACGCATCTCTATGCATCTCATCAATTTCACGCAATGCTGTCTCTAAGTTAGTTTAACAGCTCCTAAGTACATTTATAACGCTAACTTAATTGCCTCATTCTCGCTCCGGTTCAACCATTAAATATTTAATATGCTCTTTGAATTTCAAGTAGTTAAGTTGGATGTTGTTAAGTGACACGTTAAATAAAAAGCAATCGTATTCTTATTCACACGTCTGAATAAGTAAATACTTATGTTATATAACTACCAACTTTTGAGAAAAAAATATATCCAGTTGAACTGTCGACGTACTCTTCGGTTCAATTCCGCGACAGTATGTTGTAGTTTTGGTGGTAGTTACCATCTAAGTAGTAATACGATGGTCTTTAAACACTTTGATAATAGAGTTCCGAAGACAGTTCTCGGCAAGGGAGTAAAGTGCCTCCGACTCCTCTTCCCCATCCTACCTCTTTTCTGTAACACCAACTTTCATCACGTGAGAAGATACGGGAATATTAGGCAATGAGAGTTCAGACTACCTTAAGCATAATTGATGCAAGATGGAATGACACTAGTAAGTCTCCTTAATAGTAAATTAGATAAATACAGCTTTGCTTCTGTAGCAAAAAAAAAAAAAGTTTTATATTACTGAGTTAAATAGTTGGAAGTCGCTGGACCGAAACACCACAAGACCATGCCTTGTGGAACATATAACGAAAGATCTATGTCCAGCAATAAACATCCCTCGGTTGAAATGATGATGATTACTGTGTTTCTGGCCTAAAATTTTAACCCTTTACCAGCTGAATACAGAAATACCCTCACTGTTATGCTTAGAATCGACTTGCTCTTGTGTCAAAGCGGGAAGCGCAAGGTAAACCACCAGAGCTCGCCGTTCTCCACTTATTAATAGGCATCAGGATTACAATAGGTTCTTCTCTTTCGTGCACTGGAGTGCCTCATTAGTAAAGGACATGTTTATCCTGAATTGCATTTACTGACGCGTCAACCAGCTGCTTCTCGCCGCTCTGTCTTCGGCACTTCTCAAGTCAGTAGGAATATGACTCCCAATAGAACTTATACCTGCTTAAGCCAGCGAGTAAGTGTTCCACGGCCTGATCTTAAGCATTAGTTTTCAATACAGTTTTCAATAAAAGCTTACTATTCAAACCAGGAATCGAACCAGAAAAATAATCAACCGCTCCACGAGGGTAGTTAAACATTAACACTCATGACCGTGTTTTAAACAGTGAAGTGTTTAGTTCTGATCTGTTTCCAATAACAGTAATAATAAAAAGGCTAACAATGGCTAAAATGGGATGCAGTCAACTGCATCCCATCATCAGCATCAGATTCACATCGTTTATAGTAAATAAAATAAACCTTTACATGTAAATTGTTATTAAAAAAAAATTGTTTCCATACTAGCAAAACTTACACGATCATTTATAAATATTATAATAAACATGAAAAAAAGGAGAAGAGGAAAAAAAAACAAGTTGAGCATTATTGAAAAAGTTTAAAGTTGTTTATACATAGAGAGGTGGGTGCAAGGTGAAATGACGCGTTCTGAAGAGCACCTCAAACTTGACGTTAACCGTGGAGCGTTCCTTTCGAGGAGTTGGCTAAGTCACTTTTATGCTAAAGCTACCCGAACTTTTCTTCCACTTCCTCGCATTTCATTTTGCCTCTGAATTTTTTTTTCCTCATCAAAATATCTGAAGTAATAATTAAACGTGTAAATGACCATCAAAGAAATTTATTAATAAAATTTAAACAACAAACTTTGCTAATTATCATCAACAGCCGTCCACTGCTGGACATGAGCTTTCCCCAAAGTTCTTCAGTCAGTATAGCCTCCGCTACCGCCAGGCACTAGGAGCCGTCATTTGTAGGGGTTCATTTGGGGGGATTGGAGCCATTTCCAGACAAGATCATGCCAGGCTAGACAAGTCTTCAACTCGTGCGTGTTGGCAGTATTGACATACGGAACCATGCCATAGCCCCTTACTGTCGGCCTTATAAAAAAGCTGTTCGAAAGGATTCTTGCTGCTCGTCTTAACCGGCATCTGTCTCGTGTAGGTCCCGATCTCGCCGCGAGCTAATTTGGTTTCCGACAGGAGCGTTCAACCATAGACGCTATTATACAGGCCCGTTTCCTGTCCGATCAGGCTGTGGCTTAAGGTAGCGTTGGCGATAAGTTTGGACATCGTCAATGCCTTTAATTCTTTGCCTTGGGATACTATAAAAGAGGCACTCGTTTATCATCAATTGCCTCTCTACCTGCAAGACGTGATCGCGGACTACTTGCGTGACAGATACATTACGTACATGGATCAACGCGGAAATTGCATCCGAAAGGAGATTCATCGAGGGGTTCCACAGGGGTCGGTTCTCGGACCACTCTTGTGGAACCTGGCGTATGACTCAGTTTTGGGTGTTAGTCTACCCGCAGAAGTAAATGTCGTTTGTTATGCAGACGACACTCTAGTGATTGCTAGTGGTATTTTCAAAGTCGACTACTTTGAAAGGGCCAAGGAGCTCGCCGAGCTTTGGACGGAAGCCGTCGTCGCTAAAGTACACAAGTTAGGATTACAAATAGCGCCACACAAGACCTAGGCGCAGTTATCCACAAAATGACCGTCGTTGAGAGAACTACCTAACTGGTATGTCCAAGTAGGCGGGTACGATGTGGAAGTGGACCGGTACATGAAGTACCTTGACCTGAAGTTAGACAATCGTTGGGGCTTCGAACAACACTTCGAGCGTCTAGTACCACGGATCGAGAGGATAGCAGACAATGCACAGACTGCTACCTGACCTCTGGGGACCAGTAGAGGAAGTCCGCCGCCTGTATGCAGGAGTAATACGATCTGTAACCTTATATAGCTCGCCAGCATGGGCTAAGAGGCTAGCCATCTGACGCTGTAGAATTAAAATCTACAGCGTTCAGCAAAGAATGGGTACAAGAATCGTACGAGGATATGGTACAATATCCGTCGTATGTATGACCGCATTCGCAATATCCGCCAGAGCGGTGGGAGTGAGCCAGAGAAGTACTTAAGACGGCTCGATGGCAGGATCGACGTACGGCTTTTGCAGCGTGGTAAACTAAGCTCTCGGAAGAGAGGTATGTCCGCAAACGCGTTGTGGGGGTGATCCTGCCGGTTTTCGATGCCTGGATGCAACGACGCGGAGGAAGTCTCACCTACAGATTTACACAGATATTTACCAGACACGGGTGTTTCGGCGATTATCTGTTTAAGATTGAACGAGAAGCAACGGCGAATTGTTTTCACTGTGGATGAAGAGAGCAGGATTCCACAACGCACGCGCTCGCGGTTTGCCCGGCGTGAGAACCGGAGCGGCGGATCCTAATAAATCGGATCGGACGGAACCTCCCCTTGCCAGCAATCGTGTGGTGATGCTGGGAGGAGCATTGCATGGAGAGCCGTAGCCTCCTGTAATGGTACAAAAAGAGGCTGCCGAGCGGGATCGAAAGAGGACAGATCCCACTCGGAAACGACGCCGTCATGGCGCTACGATGCGTCAACACGTCGCACCGGTGACTGATGTTCCTCTAACAAAATAAGGCCTTTGGGGTCGTTGACGGTGAGGATGGGGGTCATCATTGCATTCTAAACGACCCTGAGGAGGACAATGGCTGAACGTGATCTTCGGTCATTGAAGTAGTACCCACGAGGCTGGTAGGTTCTGCATTAAGCTGACCTCGTTGTATTCTGAACGGAAATTCCGCGACCTCTCCAAATGCCGAAGGTGACCACTGAGGGAGTTTTAGTGTGTAAAAATCTCCACATAACTTTCCCGCCGAGTATCATTTCGAAGATTTCCCCCCCTGAAACCAAAAAAAGAACGGTACCGTAAGTTGTCATGCAGGACCCCTTACACTCCGGATATAATACATATTATTAAGCATATTTCAAAACTGCTGGTCACCGCTTTATCTACATAGACCTCATTTACCATATACTGCCAAGTTTTTACCTACATCCAGTAAATATAAAAACGAAAGCTTCGTATTATATCATCAGCCGATACACCTCCACTGCTGGACATAGGCTGGTCATGGCCTGGCCACATTTATATCATACCTATTTCTTTACATACAATGCGAGCACACGAGTGATCGGTATGAAGATCTTTGGGAGAGGTCTATATCTAGTAGACTTATATCAGCTGATGATAATATATTTTCCTGGCGCGAGCCCGTTAACCGGAAGTTAATAAGTGATGTGTGCAGTTTGTGAAGATGTTTCCTCAGGTGAAAATGCTTTTATTGAGTTTGCCGGAACTCCACTCAGCTTGGAATATTTTTCTTCGTTACCTCCCAAATTGGGTTAGCATGGTTATGATACGACTCCTCCTCGCTTTCTATTTTAAACGTAAGTAGTATACAGTTTCTAACTTAATTCTATATAAATATAATGAAGTGAAACATGGTGAAGGTATCGACACGAGAACATGAGCATTCGACGCACAATGGTTTTTTAGATGGTTATAGGCTATTTATGTTTTTTTTATTATTTCATTAGACGACGAGACGAGACGGATGTTCATCTAAAGGTAAGTGATATACTACCAATAACAAGTGGCGCTTGTTAGAATGGTATACACTGTAATACATTGCCCTCGTCGCCTTGACATAAGACGTTGTGTCGTCTCATTACTCCCAGTAATCCCGCTAGCTGCAATGCCCTTCAAACCGG
This sequence comes from Ornithoptera priamus, assembly GCA_029034505.1. Classification (NCBI taxonomy): domain Eukaryota; kingdom Metazoa; phylum Arthropoda; class Insecta; order Lepidoptera; family Papilionidae; genus Ornithoptera; species Ornithoptera priamus. Next base: position 1,224,845 of record JARDWD010000219.1, on the reverse strand, counting down.
AACACAGTAATGTTTGGCGACATAAATAGGCGCTGCGGTGGTACCCGCCTGGATGACGTACCACCAGAAGTTTTGGATTCCATAGACCCTTTATTATTTTATTTTTGAATCAACTTTTATAAACATTTTCATTTAATATTATTTATGCGGTTGCTATAGTAACGGTTGCTATAGAAAGCCATTTGCATGCCATTGGCGGCCAGCAAAGCAGGCAGGGAAGCAACTAGTAATAGATATAATTATATATATCCACTATAATATCAGTATAATTATAATGACCAATGATACTTCATTATCGTTTCTAACATTTAAAAAAAATCCCTCTGTAATATAAGATTTTTCAAAATTTAGGTAGATAAAAAAAATAACGACTGAAATTTAATTATGAAAATTCAGACAAATTTCTTTTCTCATCTGAAGCCACAGCGCATTCTGACATGAAACTTTTTTAATTTTCTAAGACCTCTTCGCCTTTTTCTTTTACTACACGAACCTCAATTTTTTCAGATTAAAAAAAAACAAATACTATGTTCTGTAGAACTTTCGGTATTGCCAATTAAAAAAATGCTTGGTTATCGCACATCTGAATTTAAAGGTCAGGGTCGACAGCATTAAATATTAGTGTGCACGTATTAATGTGTTTCGAGCTGTAAATATTATTCTATATTTTTTTTTATTCTATGAAGCAAGGACACGAGCAGGACGTTCACCTTATAGTAAGTGATACGCCTGTCCATAACAACCTCATGCTAGTTAGGATATTATATACAGTACCACATTTTGCTAGTTGCCTTCAGACATAAGATGTAGAATCTCGTTACCCCGGTAATAATACTAGCAACATCGCCCTCCTAACCGGTACACAGTAAAGTTTGCACACTACTGTTTAGCGGTAGAAATAGGGGCTGCTGTGGTACCTACTTAGACAATTCCTGACAACAGAGATCCACAACCTTTAAATTCAAAATTAAAGTAAAGAGTAGTGGAGCTAATGAAAACTGTCTGTTAATGTTCCTGTTTCTAGATCTTCTCTCACAAGGAGAGGATCATGACCAAATATCCACTACGTTGGAGACCGGGATTGTGGATCTCTATGGAAATTGTTTTAGGATTAACTATTGTATTATTCCGCTGGCAACACTGATCTAGACAACGCTGTTCGCGGGTAATATAATCAATCCTTTTCCTCCTCTTATTAGGGTTTCCATATTGAATACATGATTTCCACTGCATAGGTTTATTTTGTGTTAATGATCTGTTTAAAGAATTGTCGATTTCCTCATGATGTTTTACTTCACCGGAAGTTCAAGTTCAGTCGAGATCAAATCCATGACACCGAGAGACATTTAGCACCTATGTCTTACAAACTGAGCTATCATAGTTTCGACTGACTCTGGTAGTATAAGGCAACTCTCAACTCTTCAGGGAATTCTCAATATAGCGCATTCTTGTCTTTTCTTTGTGCACATATATAAAAATTTTAAGAATAAATATAAAATAAATAATATTTATTGATAGTTTCAGATTGCGTTATCTCCCTATTCAGACAATTCAGCCGTTTTCATGCAGTTATTGCTTGTTAGCGAGCGTAGCCCAAGGCGTTGGGCTATGTCCGTTGCAGCTGGAAACGAGCCAAACCAATGTATTTTATATCCAGATACACAGCAGATTTACCTGTGTGATACGTATACACAGCATCCGCATGTAAACGTACCAATCTACTCCTAACATCTAGTAAAAGTTGACTGAAGAAGTAATAATCTTTATAGAATGGGAAAACTATTTTCGACAATCGATACAAACAAATAGATCAATAAAGCGCGTCGAATAATGTTTTTGGTATAACTATGATGATAACGACGATGACGATGATAACAACGGCGAAGATGATGACGACAGCAATGATGATGACGACAGCAATGATGATGACAACGATAATGGCAACGGCAATGATAGCAATGACGATGACGACTATGAAAACGGTGAAAATGATCGCAATGGCAATGATGATGACAGTGACGACAACGATGATGATAGCAATGATCATAACGACGACGATGACAATCATGTTATGTTTATAGCAGCGAACGGCTAAGTTTCTGCAATACATATTTCAGCTAAGAGTAATGTGAAAACTGTAATTTATCAACTGATATTGAACTAGTTTTTATTTTTCTTTGAATGGACTAAACTATTCCTACAGATAAAGTATATATTGAAATTCCACTTTGGACTTTGATCGAATATCTAATCTCAAAGTAATGCTTCATTGAATAAAATGCAACCTGTTCAACTGAAGTTTAGCAGAAATAGTTCACTATTTTTGTTAATAATTTGGATCTTCAACATGATGTTATTATTTACACACATATATAGATATTTGTTAGTATATAGTTCTTTCGTCATTTCACAATTTAATGTTCAATTTTCAGGCAAAAGCCAAGTCTCTTGATATTTGCGCTTGGAAAGCGTCCAGACCGAGCCTGTTAGCGGTCACCATTTCTCTCCTAATTGCGTCAGGGTTATTTGCCAGAGCTCTGCATTCGTTATTTACTATTCACGTGTACGTTTATTACTATACATTTATAGGCAGTAACATATATTAACTACTTAATTATTTCGTTAAGTTTTATTATAATACAATAGCAGGCACGCGAACTACTTTAATATAGCGATACTTAATACACAAATTTGAAATGAATATTTCATACAGGAAAACTCCAATTTTTACTTAAAGATTATTAAGTGGGGGGTGTATAGTGGTATCGCACTTCAACTCACAAGACTTTTTTTTTGCTTTTCGAGAAGGTAACTAACCACTATAGTAAAATGGAGAAGAATCTGTTCAAATAACTGTAATGCCTACATGTGTAGGCATTACAGTTATTAGATATATATGTATATATCTATGGAAATAGACATACTAACAATACTAACATAGAAATAATATATGATCCATCCGCCCACCAACCCACATTAGACCAGCGTGGTGGGAAATACAAACGGTGAAGGATAACATCGTGAGGAAACCTGCACGTGAATTAGAATTTATTCTAAAATCTGTGTGAAATCACCAATCCGCTTTGGGCCCGCGTGGTGACTGTGGCCCATCGCCCTCATATTGAGAGTAAGCCTGTGCCCCAACAATGGAGACGTAACCTAAGACGTAAGACCTTAGTCCCCCTCCATATGATCGTCTACAAACAGTGACCCCTAGTGCTGGGTGGTTTTGCGGGCAGCGCATGATCAATCGATGTGGAGATCTTCGGGAGACGCGTATATACAGCAGTGTAAATCTATCAGCTGATGATGATAATATATAATATTAACGTTAACAATAACAAAAGTCTTTATAATTTAGTTTCTGTATATTTTTTTAAAGTAAAGTAGTAAATTTACTTATTAATCTTCACAGAGGAAGAGGCCCTGCGAAAAGATGACTTCGTCATACGTCGTCGTTACTGTTAATTGTCGTAAAAATGACTACTTCCGTTCCCGTGTAAATATTTCCGCAATTTTACAACACATCTAGTGTAGGGTGGCCATGGAAATACTCCAAATTTTCTTTTATGTTTTTAAAACCTTTAAAACTCAACAAATAAAAAAAATAATGAGGAAAAAACAAATGAATTACTGTTTTCAAAATTTAAATGTAGCAGCTAAATGAATTTATAAATTTGAATTTGGAATTCTTAACCAAAAAGGAGATATTTCAGATCGAAATTGGTCAGTACGACAAAACGCTAATTTCATATGTAAGGACCTAATATATAAATTCTATAAAGGGACGAGACCAACAGGACGTTCACCTGATACTCCTGCCCATAATAACGTGGCGCTAGTCAAGATGCTACACAGAACCACAATGTGCTCGTCGCCTAGCAACAACGCTCTTCGAACCGAAGCAGTAATATCTGCACGCTACTGTTCGGCAGCAGAAACAGGAGCTGCGGTGGTACCCAACTAGACGGCATCTGGTTACAGAGACCTTTCACCAGTAAATTAGGAGCTTCGAGGTCAACAAATAATTTCTTGTTACTGATCTAAGTCTTTATTGTCAAAAACTTAATAGGTCGTTCTTACCACAGTTTATTTATACCGCCATATAATAATGTTCAAAGATCACTCTATTCCGATTTGAAGGTACTTGCACCCTTTTTTTTTTGCTTTACGTGGAGGAAATACCTCCTCGTACGTGCCTTCGCGAGGGCAAAGATGGGTTATATAGGTAAAACCCCTACGACATTCCACCCTTGTCGCTTTACGGCAGAACTCAGGAACAGTTTTTCACACCTCTGTGACCTGCTCGCGCACGCCCTCTTCTCGGCCTCTTATCGTCACCCAGAGGCTATAGGAGCCAAGAGACAAAACCGCCAGGTGTTATACGACCGCAGAAGATAAGGAGAGCGGCGAAACGAAAAATCGACTCCTTTTCCTCCACGTAAAACTCATCAATGCTCCTGCTCTTCTCAGTGCTGTGATAAAAAGATGCATATATTATCTGCTATTTACCGATTCAACAGTTCGCTCTCTTTACTACTGGCAACATTAAAGTAATGGCGACGTTTTACGCCTCTATCGCGAACTTGTACTGTATAAACGTAATAATATAGCGAAGTTTAAGATTCAAGGCGCGAGATCCGAGGAGTATAAATTAATTCGTTGAACTAACTTAATTCAATTTCTTTAATATATCCTCTCATTTTTGTAACAGAATAGCACGCGACTTTTTCTTAAATATTTACTCGTCATCATCATCATCCAATAGACGTCCACTGCCTCATGTCATGGGTCTCACCCGAAGATACCCATATCGATGGAGTCAAATGAGGCCATTTCCCACCACGCTGGCCCAATACTGCTTGGTCGGATCGAGAGCATCCTTTGTTGATTAGCTGCGGAAGTTGGCTTCGATCCTGTGAGTTGTTTTGCTGGAACCCTTACACCGTAATATGACTTAGTTCGTAGATTTAATATATTTCTTAAAACTACAACAATATAAATTTATTTAACTTTACCGTAACTGATCACTGTAGTAAAATGGAAAAAAACTTGTTCTAATAACTGTAACATTTACACATATGTAATACGGAAATAGACCTGCCAACAATACTGACATATAAATACTATCTCATCCACCCTCCCACCACGTTAAGGCAACGTGGTGGGAAATGGCCCGTCCCCCCGGTATGTACCTCTACAAAAGATGATCCCTAGTGCCCGGCAGCTTTGCGGACAGCGCAGGATCAGTCGATGTGGAGACCTATGGCAAGGCCTATGTCCAGCAGTGGACGTTTACCGACTGATGATGATATATACATTATATTACAAACAATGTAAACAATATTGTGAAATGAAGAAGTGTTACGAGTAGATTGTCAAGTTGATTTATGAGTCAATGATGGAGAGGTTTGAATTGAAACCGATCTTGGTAATATCAGTATACTTTAAATAATGCGAAGGTGAAATCTATTACTTTCAAATTAAGTCAAACAGATTTTAATTAAATGAACCTTAAGTGACAACTTGCGAAGTATCGGCAGTAGATCCGTATTCCGCAACTGCCAGGTAAATAGTAATTAAGCGGGCTTTTGTGGAGGGACTCGTGTAAAGCTGCATTCAAAGTGGCTCCGCAAGCAGCTGGATGAAATGGAATTCGTAATGACGAACCGGCGAATGGAGTATGATGGCAATATTTGTTTATATATCAGAGACAAAAAAAATGCACTGCTTTAATGGTTACTTAAAGCTTATGCCTAAGTCCACAACCAGTCTCTCAATTTTCCTGATCGGCTTGGACTTACCAAACGATTGCTTTTAAGATCTATTTTAATTTTTTGCTTCACCTGCTAATTAGACATTCTTCATACCAATAATTATAAACTAACTAAAATACTACCACTGAAGCTAAACATTTCAAGAGTTTGAAGACAATTGACATCCTTCGAATCGCACCTATAAGATGAGATCTTAAGAGAGAAAGGACGAACCCCAACATGATGAATATAATAACTCGTAGAGAAGTATGTTAAGGTATTTAAACAGCGCTAAGTTAAATCACCTAAACATGAATTCAATAATTAAGATGTCCATAACCATACTACTAAAATTCCGACGTGTATTAAAGGAACATATTAACGCCATACATCTTGTACTACTTCCTTAGTTGATCTCATCTCATAATTATTTACCTGTCTAGCATTAACAATACAACACTGTCAGTAATTTTAGATTAGTTATGATTTAAAGATCCTTCTCAAAATACTTAAACTGCCTTTATAAAGTGATTAACCCCTTGTCTCGTAACCTGAAGATCATAAGGTTAGATTCAAGGTAACACCATCTAAAACCCCTAAAAATTATAACATAGTCATTTTGCAGGAAAGTTAAATAACACAAACGTATTTGTATCGTCTAGAAGATACTGTGAAATATCGAGTAATAAATTTTCATTACAACCTTTACGTTTTTCCTTACTCATTCAAAGTTGCGGATAAAATATAAAATGGCGCTCACTGTTTATCGTATTAACAATAGGACCATTTGCGAGCAGTAAAGTGAAAACCGATGTTTCGCAAAACTTATAAAACAGAAATAAATAGCGCCTATTACTACAAGTAGCTTCCCTAAATATTTTGTGACTACAGGCTTTCGGAGGTATAGATTATTAATGCTTGACTACGACACTGAGGGGAAGAGATATAGTTCATAAGAATCTTATTTTAGCTGTATAGTTTGTAGTTCCTGATTCCTATCGTTCTACGAACAGCTTTTGTCGTGGTTGTGATCCCCCATTGCTAAGCTGCTAACCACTAATAACTCCGAAGACCCTTTATTCGAATCTTGTCTCTCTGGCTAATTGGCTCATAAAATAATTATGACCCTATCACAGCAATTCTATATTAATAAAATATGAACGACATTTATTTTACCATATTTCGTGAACTTCAGGCCAAATATTTGCTTAGACTTTAATAATGAAAAATGGTGCCAAATTCTTTCAAAAGTAAAAACAAAAATTACTTATCAAATATCGACCAGTGAAAAGTTAGGCGTGGTTGAAGATGTAGTGAGAAAGATAGAGAAAGGGATGCTTAGATGGTTCGGCCATGTTGAAAGAATGGATGGAAGAAGATTAACGAAGAAGGTATACAAGGTAAGAATGATTGGACAAATCGGTGCAGGTCGACCTAGGCGGACATATTCCGATCAAATCGAAGATGTCCTAAAGAAAGTTCGGGGCCAAGAGTACTCGCAACTGACGAGCATGCATGAAGACACTCATGAAAATGGAGGAAGGGAGGTGTGCCAAGATCGTAACAAGTGAAGAGAGATGGTCTCTGCCTACCCCATTGGGAACGAGGCCTGATATATTTGTATGTATGAAAAGATAGCTGCTCTGGACTCAAGATTATATCTCATAGTGAGATGTAAAGACGTTTAGCGTGGTGGATACCAATTGCAGGTTTGTGGTTGTTAGACGTCAAAAAAGGTTTCATTTTAGGAACATGATTATTATGTACTAAATATGTATAATATACTAAAAGTAAAGTGTCGTACGTTTAGTTTTAGTATTAGGAGTCATCGCGTGTCGTACCATCCGAAACATCCCGACAATACGTCTGCACGCGGCGGCACGCTCGCGACAGTTGCATATTTCGTGCGCATTAATATGCATGACTTGCGTGATACCCACGAAGAGTGCAATTCTTCCCTACAACTACAAAAGGGCTCGGTATAAATATATAATTTACATATTATTCTTTAACGAACGAATGTCGCTACTGGCGACGTTTGGTATGTTGCGAATGGCGACATTCCAAAACAATCGAATGATGCTTTATTGGCGATAGTAAAATGTGTTCTAAAAAAATCGAATAATGCCTTATTGCCGACATTAATATATATGCTAAAAAAATCGAATATCGATTTATTGGCGACATTAAAATGTATTATAAAAAAATCGAATATTGATATATTGGCGACATTAAAATGTATAATAAAAAAATCGAATAATGCCTTATTGCCGACATTAAAATGTATTCTAAAAAATCGAATAATGATGTATTGGCGACATTAAAATGTAATATAAAAAAGTCGAATAATGCCTTATTGCCGACATTGAAAAGTATTCTTAAAAAAAATTAATAATATCTTATTAGCAATATAATAAGAATTTTTAAAAATCAAACAATGTCTTATTGGAGCCTTAAAAAACTATTTTACAAAAATCGAATGATGTCATATTCGAGACAATAAGAATTGTAAGAAAAATCGAATGTCACCTCACTGGTGACATTAAAAGGTGTTCAAGAAAAATGAAATACCGCCATACAGGCGGCATGACGCGTTATTTTCTCGGTTCTTCTATTTCGGTTATTGTTTTTAAAAAAAAACGTGATATTCCTATTACGTACATACATTATCAGCTGATAGACATCCATAGCTGGACACAGGCCTCCCCCAAAGATCGTCACATCGATCGATCCTGCGCTACCCGCATCCAGCTTCCCGCAACCTTCACCAGATCGATGGACCACCTGGTGGAGGACCTGCCAACACTACATCAACTGGTACACGATCACTATATTCCTATTACGGATTTTGATACTGATTATGAACTCTGTCCAGAACGAAAACACAAATTTAGAATACAAGGTGCAGTGTCATAACATTTCCTAAAAAAAAAGCGGAGACATTTCTGTATGTGCACATATAAAACATACTAATCTACACATTATATAAATGCATTTATTTGTTAATTGCAACTCTCATTATTTTACTGAAGTTTACATTACAATGTGAGAATACCTTGATATGAATAATTCTGACCATATTCTACGTATTAATACTAAAGTTTCTATAAAATTTAATAAAGCGCTATTAATTATATACGTCTTCTCCCACTAGTAATTATATTAGAAAAATATGCTCGTACGTCGATGACGATGATGATGATAATGATGAAAAAGAAAAATATTTAAAGTAACAGATTACGATTTTTTAATATTTAAGAATTGAACCCTGTATGCATTTCCGCCGACTGTTCGCTAAACCATCAGGCTGTTGAGAACACCCACGGCTCACGACTAGGGTATAGAGACCGTGGCAATAAGTTACGATGCCCAATTCCGTTCCCGGTATGTACCAACGGTGGTCTTAAAATGCCGCTGAAAATGTTCGCCATATGTTGACAGAACATACATGATAAGAAACCGAAATGAAGATTCATTTCTAACAAAACCTTTTCATTACATTTAAAATATTATGTTAAATAATTAAACCGACGTTATAAAGAATGGGGCTGAAATTTGAAAAAAAAATCCCTGCATCTGGCGGGAAGACAAGGTTACGTGGGATTTTTACTCACTATAAGCCCCTCGGTGATCATCCTCAGTGCGTTGCGAGACGCCCCAGGATCTCCTTCGGAACGCACCGGTGCCTTCCAGCACTACGGCGAAAGCACGCCCCAGAGGGAGCTGCAGCCCTCTTTGGCACGAATCCGAAAACCTTCTTAGTCGCCTTCTACGACAGGTAGTACCAGTAGTACTTTGGTCCTATTCTTAAAGAAGAATTGGACTAAACTGCCCTGAGACTACAAGGCAAATGTATTTATGCTCTATCCACATAATTTTGGATGTTTTTTATATCATTTTTTATTTAATCATGAAAAATAGTAACTCGCTTAAAATAATGAACAATAATTCTGTCATTAATGAAATATATAAACCGAACCGAAACTAACAAATTAAAAAACAACAAAAGAAAAAAAATTAAAACTAACTCATGTCAAAATAAAGTGGAATATTGTATTTAATTTTGTAAAAGATGAATACTTCTTAACGATTTATGCCTGCAACTTCATCTGGCCGGGCTCAGGAGGCCATGGTCGAGAATCCACAGGGTGAACGATTCATTATTATATATATATATATATAATATAAAGGAGATATTCACGGATTCGTTGACTCATCACGAGATCTCCGGAGCTTTAGACGTAAACACTGACGATTTGGTACAGATATTGCTTTTGCCACTTAGAGGTCAACTAAGAGTTGATTTTACATAATTTCTTCCCCAAAGGGAGCTGTGGTCGTGTTAATAACGAGAAGGAGCCTGGTGGCGGCGGATTACCAGCGGGCGGGAATATTGCAGACAAATATCTATTCTTATTGAAATTATGACCAGCAAAGAAAACGGGGAACAGCTAGTATTCATACATATGTATATATATTCGCTCCGTATTTGTTCGTAGTATCATCATCCTCATCATCAGTCGATAGACGTCCCCTGCTGGACATAGGCTACCCCCAAAAATTCGTCCATGACCTAACAACTATCAAATGGATGGAATTGATTATAAATTAATTCATGTTTGGATGTGACTTAGTGTGAGATTGATATTATTCAATCAATCAGTTCCTACAACTGGTTAAAGATAATAATCTGTATTTTTTATAATTCATGTCATATGTATACAATGTATATATATATATATATATATACGATTAATCAGTTTATTTAATTAATTATGCTATAACTCTCGCAGTTCAATATTGTTGATCGGATTCGGTGAAGATTAATCGACGATCGCAATGTGGTGTCAAAAAAACATCCTAATAAGCTAGAATATCATTTACTAACAGATGAATATTTCACCTAGTCTTCTGGTGTTAAAGAATATATAAACTGCAGTGTGTCTATGAGCGCCATTTTACATCCATTAACCAGCACATGGTATCGTTAGCAGACCAATTACCACATATTGTTTGGGCGACGTCTAACTACACGGCGTCCGCAGATTAACGGATCGTTTATTCTTGTTAGTGTTGCCCTTTCAAATGTCGCTAGTACCAAATATCCGTACCACAAGCATATGTTTACACTCACTATGACTTCATAAATATACAAGTAAGCATCAATGAATCAGTAGATGACTTTAAGTTAATAGTTTTCTATATCAAGTTTATCTCATAACAAAGATAACCTCAAATTGTCTTTTATCCAAAGCAACCAATCTGTACTTTTGATAGATATCTGCTACCGGACATGGTTTTAGTAGATACCTACCCTCACAGCGCTTGTTTCTACCACCAAACAGTAATGTGCAAACATGTATATATTACTATTTAACAGGTGTTTTATTTAAACAAATGATTAGAGTAAATAATAACTTTTAATATGCCAACGCAACATGATGTTTAATTTTCTTATTATCATCTCACATTTAACATTCTTTTTATCATTCTACCATGATCCAAGTCTTGGCACTATGCTATAATATATATAGCTGAGAGTACATTAACGTTATTTCTATTTCAACTGCATTTGATAAGCCTCTTCTCCTTCTTTATTTTTCTCCTTAAACAGGTAGTGAGATGCAATGTAATGTATGGGACTTAATTAGTTTTTAAACAAATATTAGATTCTCATTAATTTTTTCACACATTATGAATAAGTTTTTTTCTAGAGAAATCCAGTGTCAAATAACTGATGACGATGCCGAAGATAGAGCGTAAAGAAAGAGGAAAGTAAGCTGTTGCTTTCACCACCAACTTGTATACATAGCTTAGAAGAGAAAGAGTTATTTGAAGGGAAATCCAATGTATTACTACAACTCTCAATTAGCGCGTGTCGCCGAGCTGTAGTGTAGTGTAATGCACTAAGCCACAGTGTAGCCACAAACACATGTTCCTGCCGTAGTCCCAATTAAGATTTATTTGCTGCGAGCATCGAAAACCGGACATCCAGTACACATATTTCGATTACGATTTGATACTCTTGTTATATTACGTTAAAAATAAATTTAGTTCTTCATATATAGTAACAATATACTTATTGCTCTTTTATACTTAAACAATTATTGTCGAAGAAAATTACAAGTTTCTATATAATTAATATTAAAAGATGTAGAGGATTTAAATGAGATGAATCTTAAAGTGTATATCGTTATTGACATAAAAATTAATACTTATAAACAAAGTGTAATATAAGCTATGTTTCTATACAAAGGTTTTTGGGTTAGTATAAAATATATATCAAAATCTTGATTAAAGGTACAATAGAAGCAAACAATCAGACAAAATGGAGAAAGTTGTATGTATAAACTAAACAGTGGTAAAAACAAAAACAACAAGTATATATTAAAAACAATGGATTGGTTTGTGTGTGTATCAATAGAACAATACGCCGGCGGCTCGATACACAAACATAATGTACCGATACAATTATATGTTACATTTACATTAGAAACTTAGCTCATTGTGTGACTTAATACATTTGTATGTTATTGTTAATAACAAACATATTTTTTAAGCGTTCCCTTGTTCTGCGGCGCAGAGTACTTGTAATTGAGTATTTCAATAACTTGTGACATAACATGTTGAGCCTCCTTACCCCAGTAATTACACTAGTTACAGCGCCCTTTAAACCGGAATATAGTAATCTTTGCATAGCACTGTTTGTCGGCTGCAATAGATACCTGCCACCAGTAAACAAAAGTTTACAGACGCCACAAACACTTGTTAGTCATGGTTACGCAGGTCGGAAAGGGAATAAGGAAGTGATATCTTTCTAAAGTTTTCGCGAATGTTTCAAATTTACATAAACGACTATAAAAGTATTTAATCCATATAAAATATTTTAGCACTTATAATTGTCTCAATTTAACTGAAAAGCCTGAAATTCAAAATAGTTTATAATAAAGTTACAACTCTACAGTTTACTGGTGGTAGGTCACTGTCTATGCAAATATTACTGTGTTCCGGTTTGAAGAACGCTGTCTCTAGTGTAATTACTGGGGTAACGAGACTGAAACCTTATGTCTTAGAGCGTCGTATGTTGTATCACTTACCATCAGGTGACCGTCACGCACATCTCGTCGGTTAGTTGAATAAAAGAAAAAACAACTGATGAGCCAACCCTAAAAATCTAGGCTATTTGTCAGCCGCAGATTAAGTTTATAAAAAGAAAAAAAAAGAACATAAAATTAAAAAAAATATTAAAAAAAAAACAATCACAATAAAACAAAAACCAAAACACACAAAACTATACATATATGTAAATAAATTTCTACTTAGAAGAGGAAGGAGGAATATAAGATAATATTGGATGAGATGAAGAGTGATAAAGAAAGAATAGATTAAAATAAACATAGCTAAATATACATACGAAAACTTAACTAAGTTAATAAGTTTAACTGGCATGTACCATATATAGTTTATATTCCCCAAACGTAATCATTCTCTTCATGGTGGTAGGTCCTTGTTATCGGAGACCGTCTAGGTACCACCACAGCTTCCATTCCTGCGTCCAAACAATTACGAGAGCTTTACAGTCCAGCAAGTCCAGCAGTGGACGTCTGTCGGTTGATAATGGTGAAGGAGATTTAGCAAAGCATCTCAACTAACCCCTCCATATCATTATGTCCGCCCTCTGTGCCTCGCGTTATATAAATAATAATTAAATTATTTGTCTCAAAGCTGCGAGCACAATGTGGTGCAGTGTATATCATTCTAACTAACGCCACGTTGAAAAGAATACACATTTACCCCATCCTTAGTTGACTACAGTTTAGAAATCAATATACTTAAAAAAACTTAGCGATAGATAAAAAAATAGTCACCTCTCATTATCCATCGACAGTGGCTCCGTCCGCTTCTTCAGTGCACTAATTAGTGTAGCAGAATGCAACCTGAATACTCAAGTACCCTCGGCGAGTACAGCTACAATGAGGCATGTATTGACGAGGACCTGTATCAGGTACCGATCTAGATACGGCGGATGGCCCACTTTGCAGATACACTAAACCTAACGAGAGACAAAAGATACACGGAAATAGATATTTTTAGATGCTCTTCAAAGGAAATTTGTATACGATAAAAATCCTACTGATTGTATTGGTCCAATTTGGAAATACAATTGATCGCTCCATATAACGCTGTCTTCTGGATGGAAGTCATTGTCATAGGCAGACTTTTACCCATTAAAACCCTGTCAGTGGATGTCTTCAGCGTTTGGCAAGATCATGTCCCAGTTCGAAATAAAACTACGCCCTCACTAATGCTACACTTGAACAGACTACCCCGAGGACTATTTTATGCAGTCTCAACCACCTTCTCGAGTACTACAGCAATGGCCAGAGATATCCAGCCATCATTCTCCACGGAGTAACACATCCTATACAGGCCTGTTTTATCAAAGGTATCACCACAGAGTACTTTGTATAAACTGGATATCACTATTGAATAATCGACCTAGAAAAAATCTAATCACATCCGTTGAAGAACTGTAGATCCTTCAGAAAACTTTGACAGCAATATGATTCTATAACCTGATGATTGTTGGTAAAAAGTGTCTCTTAAACCTGATGATAGACTCAGTTCTGAATATGATGAATACAGAATCATCAACCTAGACAATTCAATCTAGTATATAGGCTTTTCCGTAAGTCAAAACTTAATATTTATCTTGTTGCAAAACCAATTCGGGAAAAAAACACTAAAACATGGACTAAATGAATTCACCCCAACCTATCCCCTGCGGTAATTGGGTGGGCTTATCAAAAGGCAACGCACGAATGGTTAGGAAGGGAAGGGTAGTGTAGGTATGGTTAAATAATATCACAAATTCGCTACTGAAATTGAGACCCTACTTTTAACTGTGAACTGCCACAAGAACATGTTATGATGATAATGCTGATGATGGTATTGCTGTAGTTAAAAGCGTGGGAACGAAATAATCCTGCTAAGTATATAAGTAAGGATACAAATGACGTAGGTATAAAGAATCGGTTTTTGAATTAAACTAAGTTTAATGATAACAATTACAGTGACGTTAACACGATCATTTTGCTGTTCAAATTGATCGAAATCTATGTAATAAAATTATGATATATCGCTTTTTTTTTTCAGGAAACTATAAATTTTATGAAAAAAGAAACCTGAAAAGCATTTTACCGTAACACCCCGTAAAAGGTTACTTTTACGATGGATAATGTCGGCTCAAGACCATGTTACGTGAGAGTTTTTATCATTTACATATTTTATACGAAATCCCTTCGGCTGAAATTTTTTGAACCTTTTGTTTGTAATAGTTTCCTCAGCAGATATTACTTCAGTTGACAGATTGTACTGAATTATTTATAAAGGAGTATTTAAATATTATTTTTGTTAAATACGTATTACTGGGGAAACGAGAAAACATATAAAATGTCAATATAATGGATAATATGTGATGAAATGTAGTTATCTAACTCAAGAATATTATGTACATTTGTATCATTTACCATCATACTGTCTCCTCCTTGCTTAGATAAAAACATAGTAGTAATCAGTACATTGAACTCGTACTTAGTTGTAGAGAAGTAAACTGTAAAGATACTTCTCTAAACTAAGGTTGGTTTTGAAGAGGAATCTTGAACAACTAAAATTACCTTTATACACTTAGTTATTAAACGTTATTAACCTTATTGTAAACATTAATAGAATAATATAATAAGTACAAATAGTAACCAATTTCAAAGTAAAAATAAATATTTACCTTTTACGCCATGGTATCACGTTTTATTAAATGAATATCTGAATAAAAAACTGATATAAATTTTTAAAACAATGTAAAGTTAACTACTACAGTAACTAACTACAGTTTGGTTATATATATTACTGATTCCAATGCAATTTTCATTTCGGAAAACAGTAGTAGCCAAGCTATTAGATTAATGAAACTTAACATCTCTTTTCCTAATGCGACAAATATAATTTGATGTAGTTTTTATTATCCTAACTAGTGCTATATAATCCAAAAATAGTTATCATTTTCGTACGAACCATTAATGGAGGATTTTGCCTATAAATTAGATTTTAGTCCGAAAAGCAATTAAAACACTAGTTTGAAACTATTTCATTTATCGAGAAATAGCTGAGAGTGTAGTAACCGAAAATTGCAAAGCTTGAAATAGAATCACTTTTTAAAGTCCGTCAATGCATAATTTCAATTGTTCTAATATAAGAATAACATTAGCTATAACAAAAGGTGGACTAGGTCCAAGCTCATTTCCCAATAGTGCATATCCATCGGCTGATAATGATAAACGTAATTATTCGTTCTCTGAACAAAGATTTCAGTAGCGTTTATTTCATCAACCGATTCTCTTGATCCTATGCTTGGGCTGATTGGGGTGCACCTGAACCTGTACTCGTTTTATGAAAAGGCTACTAAGACATCATCCATTAAAAAAAAACTATGGTTAACTGTATTCAGACACCTAATATCATATTTATGTGATACTACTTTCTAATTGTATATATATAATAAATATATATAACGCCTGTTAAAATATTTTAGCAAAAGTACACCAAAGGTCTTTCTCAAGAGGCACAGATTTAATTTGACAGGATGACAAATGATTATTATGTTTTAGTAAGAGGATTTTCTGAGAGTAAACAATACAATAGCTCATAACAATAAAATAGTACTTAGGATGATAAGCACTACACCACTTTGAGTATCGTTACCACAATAATTTCATTAGTTACAGTGCCCTTCAAATCGATACTAATATTTGCACAGTATTGTTCGGCGGCAGGAATAGGAGCTGCAATGGTACCTATTAAGACAGTCTCCGGCAATAGGGCTCTACCACCTGACTGCTCATTAATTTTTTACGTCCTTTAATGTTTTCACATAAACTGTAAATTATTTAGCCTGTTGTTTATTAAGATGTTTCATCAGGTGAAAATGTTTAATTAAATTTCGACGGAGCTTCACCTAATTGGGTTTGAAAATGATCCCGCTTTAGTACAAACTTTTTTTTAATTAGAATGTAGTCTACGTTCTCTTCTTTAAATACTGTTATAATATATTAAATGGTTCAGTTGAATTCGCATTATTGCTAGATAATACAAATTCACATAAATACTTTAGAACCTATATATCAATGCATGGGTCATCTGTTAATATATACAGCTAATAACAAATGAATAAAAAGTAGTTGTAATTAATTTAAACTAAAATATAAAACACAAGATTATAAGGTGAAAAAACTATTTTTCCTTTTTTCCGAGAATCTATAACAAAATAGTATTTCTCTTTCAACATCATCTGATTATCTTTATATCTTATGACATTTCGCTTGTGCTTTAAGAAGTGGTAAGTGTGCTAACCAAGGAACCTGATGAATAATAGTTCAAAGTCTATCGCTTAATTTAGAGAAACCGTAACCCTCTTCCCTTTTTTTATGTAGTAAAGCAACTATAAAAGATAACTTAAAAACATCTCCATAGAAAAACTTAAATGAAAATATTTTAAGTGTATTTCAAAGCTCGCTGCAAATGCAGAAATATTACACAATTTCTTCATTCGCCCTTAGCTATACTTTTTCAGTTTCGAAATAAATTTTGCTTAACATTTTATAGCAGAGTTCTGGAGGTTTCTTTAAGTTAGTACCTCGGTAATTTACAAAAGAAATTTGTTTATACTCTAGATAAAAGTTTTCAGGTGCTGCATTTTCTTTTCAACTTGTGAAATTCCCCGGCTCTGGAGAAATACTGTCGTATCCCAAGGTATTCATTTTGAAAGTATGAAACTGCACTGTAAGCAAATAAAAAAATATAAAACTTTCTAAATTTTTGAATTTGATGATGCATACCATCAATTTTCATCAATTGATGATGGAGTCATTTCAGGATTTACGATAACAATTACAGTTAAAGTATAGGTTGTAAATTCTATTTAACATAATAATACTCTGTTAAGAATTTGTTACTCATAAATATCTTTTAATACAAATTGATTGGAGGATGAGATTAATTTCATTGATTTCAAATAAATTATCATCAACATCTGTAGTTATAACCGCAGAGCCTGAATCTGCCGCCCGAACAGCGCCTTAGGTATAAGCTGTTATATCACTCACTATCCAGTGAACACTCCGCTCGCCTCGTGGCTCATTTGTACAAAAACACTTTACGTCTGTAAACATGACAAGGTTGCAATTAGTATGTTTACACTGTAGCGTAATGGCCGGAGTGACGACGCCATGTTTACACGCCGTTAGGTTTCACGTTACACGGATACAGGATATTCAGCTTTAAGATAATCCTATACATTAGACTTCCTGTCGAATGGAGAGTGAGACAGACTCAGAACATGTCCAGTGATATTGTAGAAGTATACTTCTTTAATATATTCAACTTAAAATGCGTTTCCCGATTAATATCTTATTTCTGATCTAGGTGGTATCCTCTTACTTCTTACTTTCTCTACTTTGAAAACAACTGCATTATCTGCATGCTTTTAAATGCTCTATTCAGTCTACTTATTGTGTGTATTTTAACACGGAGATCCCGGGTCTAATTCTTGGGATGCGTAATTAAATTTTAGGTTATCAATCAGTCATGGAACTGCGTCAAGTGAGCTCTTAACTAATAAACATCCAAATACTCTGAGCTAAAATTATTCATCACACATAACTTAGTTTACATAATGAAATATCATGAAATAAATGTAACTTTCAGGATAACTTGCAGTACCTTTTTTGTTTTCTGCCCTCTGTTCTCTGCCCTCATTTAATGTTATTCCTCTACTTATTTGTTTTTAAAACAAGCGATACTGCGCTGAATTCTCATTAAGTTACATTGCAGAATTCAACGTAATTAAGTAGTGCAAGAACAGCATTATTGCTGAAAAGATGCTAAGTTAGTGCACAGTTTTCAGGAGAAACTTATTGCAGTCTGCATTTAAATAAGTTTACAATGATAATATAACTTTGTTTCGCTTTAATATACGATTGATGTCATAGCCATTAGAAACTGAAATCAAATGAATGAAGACCGATCGGTTGCTACTGTTTTGTGACGTTTATTTATTGCTTAGGGGTTACGCAAATCCGGGGGAAAAATACTGCCTCGTCACAACTTTAAATCGATTAAGCGGAATCGAGTACAATATATATATAGATTAAGGAAATATAATCATATATTAAAGTATACGCGGATGAAGGAGATTTACGAAAGAAAACTATACCATTCATTGGAAAATTTTTAGTTAGATAAAGTAGTCTGTCATAAAAGATTTAGAATATTTTCTTGAATTAAAAAAGATTTGTACTTATCTTAGATCACTTCTACTGTGAACTAATGATATTATCAGCAGTAGTATACCATTTTAACTAAGTAACAACTTATTAACTCTTCCTGTAGACACTCACGTCGTATTTGTACGGGAATAACTGAATACGGCAAGTTCTACTCCTTTGCTCTTGTTATGTATGATGAACTAAATTCAATTTACAATATGACATAGTTATATCATTAATCGTTAAACACTTATAGTTAGGTGAGAAATAAGGCACTGATATAACCATACTAATCTAACAAAGGACTCCTATTGTATTCAGATCCTATTTCTTGCACCGAATATTACTGTGCAAATATTACTGTAATTAGATTTTAAGAGGTTTATAAGTAGTAAAATTACAGAGGTAACGTAACTTAGCATGTCTCAAGATGACCAGCACAATGTGATGCTGAATATATTATCCTAACGCCAAATTATGAACGTCATCAGCCGATAGACGTCTACTCCTAGACATAGGCCACTGGCCCAATGCGAGTTGGTGGGAGCCAGAGCTTCCTTCGTTGATTAACAGGGTGCGACAGGAGCATATGAGGTTGGCTTAGGTCCCGTGAGTTGTTGCGCAGGACCCATTACATCCCTTTATGGCCATACGTATCAGAAATAAAAATAAATGTTTACACACCACCACTGTATACAATTCCGACACATATCTATAGTGTTGCCAATTCAAACAGTTTCCGCTTTGGTTACAAATGTTATTATCATCATTAACCACTAGTTAAATTGTGTTCGATATTACTTGATTAACCCCCTTTTAAGATAATTCCTAAACAGCTGTAGAGTGCTGTATAATTCACGAGCCACATATAATTTAGAGTTTAACTAATCTCATTTGTAGCGATTATGGAATATGCTGCAAATGGTGCACAATTTACAGGACTAACGACAAGCTATTTGCACTTAATTGGTCTCCGGGACATTACTTAGATTAATAGCTCGAAAATTACAGATGTAGCTACAGCGATTAAATTGTAGTAGTGGATAATTTTTATATTATCTAAATTTAAAGTTTATAAAATAAATATCTATAGATGATGACCTTATTGAAGGAAGCTGGTAAATATAATAGGAAGATGAAAGAAGAATATACAGATCACGCTGGCCAAGTGCGGGTTGAGGATGATGAAAGCTTTTTACATTATTTCACAGTCACTATTGTAATATAAAACAACCAACAAATCTCATTGTTTTCGTTGCCTATAAAGTCACGGTATCTCAGGAATTTCATTAGCTACAACGCCTTTCAAGCCGGAGCACAGTAATGCAGTCTATTGTTTGGCGGCAAAAATAGGAGCTGCTGTGAAACCTAGACAGTCTCCGGCAACAATGACCTACCAACAAATGCCACTTGAGAATTTTTTTTTTTATCTATGAACTAATTTGATCTTACTTCTTCGCAGTAACATACGTTGCGCCAAAATCAAACCAGTAACCTCCGTAATACAAATGCTATACATCATTAAAAAAAATTATATATTGAAGAGTTCTTCATTGGTTCTAAATATGTCATAATTTTTCCAACAGATACCGTCTACTGTGATGAATAAGACAGACGTAAGAGAAATTGTACAATTAATCACAGAAAGAGATCATCATGATCATCAACCCAGAGACGTCCATTGCTGGACATAAGCCGCCCCGAAATAACCCCACACTGATCGATTAGGGATTCATATGGGGAGATTTAGGCCATTTCCTTCCAAGCTGGCCCAATGCAGATTGACGGAAAACATAGCCTCGTTTCTTGATTAACAAGGTGCACCAGGGACAGATGAGGTTGGCTTGGATCCCGTGAGTTATTATGCGGAAACCTTTACAAAAGAAGTGGGAAAGAGATAGAAGATATTTATTAACACAATCTTTAGCAAAGATTATTAAGAAAACATCAAGCGCTTGGATAGAAGATCGAACATACTTCTACTAAGTAAGACTACAGCCCATTTTAGACGCAACGTAAATAGGTTAGTAACAAAACTTAAAAAATAGACTTTCAGTTTATGATTTCAGTCTCTTTTTCAGTTACATTTTTCCGACACATTTCATTTGCATTAATGTTCCCTTTGCGACGGCTTTTCATTTCCTTTTACACCAACAAAGCCTGAAAGTAGTGCTCATGTGCAGTGTTTGATGCCTCTTGCTTTGGGAGTAATGTCTTCCTTTAGATAATTAACATTTCCGCTGCTGGAAACTACGCTCATAAATATAATATTAAAGCTAATTAACCACCATAACATGGAACGTTGGTACTGACGCTGTTTTCTCACGATATTACCGTTCACCGGAAGACCAATCTCGGCGAAAACCGAATCATCATCTCTCTTATATGATATATTATGAGAGAAAAATGTTCACACTGCATTATAAATAAACGCGTACATATTTATATTTTTCTACCTTTCGTGTATGAATAATCTCAACTTATTATAGAGTGCTTCCGGTAAAGGAGATCGTCGTGAAGAAAACGTATTCCACGAAAAGCAGCATTCTATATATCTACTAACCCGGATGAAGTCAGCTGGCTTTATAATCTTGACTCTCTTCTTATTAGAGAAGCCTTAAAGTCCCGGATGTGGGACCATTATAAGTTCTATTTATTTATTTATACATCTTTTTTATACTTTATACTTCTACTTAGATCTCAACCTTAAACTTGTGAAAGTAGCGATACTAAATTTTGTACCTATTAATGATTAGATTTTTTTATAATTTTCAGTACATACACCAAGACCACACCAAGACTTAAGCGTTCTTAATACGAGTAAAATATTCATTTATAGGTCTTTTTTTTATTTTACAAAGTTACGAGACCAGCGTGATGTTCACCTGGTGGTGATTCGCCTTCCCATAACAATGTGGCGCAATTTAGGATGATTTAGCACCACATTATGCTCATTGTTATAAAACAAAATATTAAATCTCTTCACCCCAGTAATTTTTCTAGCTACAACACAGTAATGTTTGCACTACAGTTTGAAGACCAGAATAGGAGCTTCGGGGGTAGCTACTTAGATGGTCAACAGAGATTCACAGTCATGAGTTGGGTACAAACAAAAGACTTAACATCTTGTATCTTATGTCTTCAAGAAATAGTAAATGGGATGTTACTAAGTTGCGCCTTGCCACCACAGATCACATCACCACTTAACACTACAGCGCCCTTCAAACAGAAATACAGTTAGTGTTGGCATATAACAACTTGGCGGAAGAAATAGAGAGTACAGGCCTATCTAGACGGTCTCCTACAACGGAAATCTACTACTAGCAATAGTAATCTACCCGTGCTAAGTGTTATCACATAACTTAACGCAAACGCCGTATAATTTCTCGTACGCCGCAACAATTCGCGCAATCCGCGGCACAATCCAATAATATATTCATAAAGCGTTGAATAAAGTTTTAACAATCGCATTAAATTGCAAACTCTGCTCAACACAACGGCGGAAGTTGAGGGTTCACATTTAATTCCGTGTATTTCATACTGAAGTCGCACTTTGTATGCATGTTGACGTGGAGCACAAAGTAGCAGTTATACATACAGCACGCAGCAAGTAGTTCAGCCACTGTTACGTATCCACACGAATATTATAAATTGAGTAAGAAACTAAGTTTTGCGGTGATTCCGTATTCAACATCAATATATATAGAAGATATCCTGATATATGAGTGAGTTGTATGTCCAGCAGTGGACGTCTGTTGGCTGATGATGAAGTAAGAAAGTAGGTTCTATTGTGATTCCGTATTCAACATCAATATATATAGAACATATCCAGATATATGGGGTCTATGTCCAACAGTGAACATGTGACGCTGATGATAATGATGATAGGAGATATCTAGAGATTCATTAACCCATCCCGCGTTCTCCGAAACTATTAGACGTAAATATTCAAAATTTGGTATAGATATTATTTCTGCCTTTTAACGCTCAGATAAGAATAGATTTTACTTAAATCTTTTCCCAAAGGAAGCTGCGGGAGTAACGAACAGCAAAGCGGACGGGAACAGCTACAAATGTATATAACAATGGAAAATTTATCTGATAAAGGTAGTGTCTAGGTAAAAATCGTTAAACTTCAGTACAACGTATGTTTTTATCATGAGATGGTATCTTAACATCTGTAACCAAGAGTTCATCTGCCTAATGAATACATTTCAAATCCAAACGAATTACTTTATGACTTATACTGTGCTTAATTAAAACAAAGTCCTGTTTATGAGCGATATAAATTCTTAGCGGGAGCGATATTGGACTGAAAATTTAAATTTTCCACTTCCTGCCGTCGTAAATCTGCTAACGGTTCAATATTACGGATTTATTAATGAAATCTCAAAATTAGCATTTCAGAACATAAAACAAGTTATCGCGCCGCCTTATCGCGCGGAGCCCTAATGAATACTAAAACAATGTAACAGGTTTGTTTTAAGTAAATACCTGTGACAGAGTGGAAAGAAATATTTAAATGTGATATAATATCGCTGTCTCTGTTATTACTTATCACCAAGAGTTTCCATGGAATATTAGTCATGGTGAGCTCCTACATCCATACCAGTATTTTAGATGTATCTCGCTCATTGAACGCCGCTTCTGATCATCTAAAAATTAAAGGAAACTATGAGAGTGTATCGCCCCCAGCATTCGGCGAATACTACATATAAGAAGATTAACAGAAGGAGCCTGGAGGGTATCACTAAGGAATAATAACCCTCAGCATTAAATAATTAACTTACAGATAGTGATATTGATAATAAAGGCGAGTGTTCTCATCATTCGTAGTAGTCTAAAGAAATCCTAATCACTCTTCTCTATGAAACTCATCATCATAAAATCGGTAAACGCCCACTGCTGGACATAGTCCTCCCTAAAAATCTCCACACACAGTCAGCATGGCCTCCGGTACCGCTGGGCATTAGGGAGGGATACCATATGGAGGGATTTGGGCCATTTCTCACCAGGCTGGCCCAATGCAGGGTGACGGGAGCCAGAGCCTCGTTTGTTGGGGTTGAGCAGGGTGCACCACGAGCAGATAAGGTTGGCTCCGGTCCCGTGAGTTGTTGTGCCCCGTACACCTCTAGAAACTGGAACATTATAAAAGGATATATTATCAACTACTTTGTTTCCGTCTACTTTTACTGCAAATTCTTATAATAGTAGTACTTCCTTTTATATTCAATGTATTCTATTTGTATTTACTCATCTCGTATTGATCGAATATCTATACATCATCATCACCAGCCGATCGACGGCCACAGCTGTACATAGTGCTCGCCCAAAAATCTCCACTGTAGGAGTTCATAAGAGAAGATATCTGTACGTCATATATTATAATAATTCGAAAAACGCCTTTTAGTTATATCCTAATAAAGCAATATATATTAAAAAAAATTAAGGTTTCCGCTAACTTTAAAAAAAAAAATATACTACGATACTATAGCTAAGACTCTTTATGTGATTGTAAATGGAAGGCTTTATGAAATGAAGTACCCCAGGAAACTCTTTCGCTCGCATCTTTATTTTTCTCTCAGTTTTTCCATTAATAGAAAATAAAACTAAACAAACAAAAGCGAAGAACATAAACAAAGGTATTGTGTAAAACGGGCATTCGCAGTTTCCGTAGCGGAATTATAATGTATTCAACTCCTAAGTGCTCTTAAGGTATTTTCTCTCTTGAAACGTTTAGTTAGTGAGAATATTAAAAAACTTCGTGTTGTTCTTACTAAACAAATTGTTATTTTCTGTATTAAATTTAAATATAACAAGTACTGACTTATTTATAATATTATCATATTTATAACGCATTTATCATATTAAAAATCAGATTAATATTCATCATCATCATCAGCCAATAGACGTCCACTAGTCGACATAGGCCGCTCCCGAAGATTCCCACATTGATCGGTTAGGAACTCATACAGAGGGATTAGGGTCATTTCGCACCACGCTGACCCAATGTAGAATGGTGGGAGCCAAGAGTCTCGTTTATTAATTATCAGATTACCTCACGAGCTGGTTAGGTTGGCTTGGGTCCCGTGAGTTGTTGTGCGGGATCCCTTGCACCTCTTAATATTAAAATTTTGAAATATCTTTCTTTACGGTTCTTCTTCTTCAGCTTCTGTTCACCGCTGAACATCCTTACATTCGTTATACATTTCATTTTATTTGATCCATTAGCACTTCAATCCATATAATCTCTGCGAGGATATTGGGTGATTTAACAGCAGCTTTAGTCCAATCAGATCTGATCCGTTTCTTTTGCATCTTCTTTTTAAAGTTCCTCTCCATTACTGAAGGTTGGCCGTCAGATTTGCGAATTGTTCCCGTCTTGAGCTATATGGAACAGTTTCCCAACACTCGTGATACCGGTCCACTCCCTTGTTTCATAACCAGGAGTTTTTTATTTACATTAATAAACATTGCAACCTTTTCATCATTTCTAAACTTTGACGGTTTTGGTTTTGACCACCTGATAAGCACTAAAACACTCAGCCTCAACATACCCGGCAAACGGCAGAGAGGAAGACCGAAGTTGCGATAGCTGAGTGTAGTGACGAAGGATATGATGAGCTGCGATCGCAAGGAAAGCGATGTTACAAATAGAGAGAAGTGGAGTGAGGGAAGTAAGAATGCAGACCCTGTCATAAGACGGGACAAATGCTAAGAAGAAAAGAAGATAAGCCTCACAATTTAAAAGAGATATCCTGATGGTAAACCTCTCATCTCTCATTTACCGTTCTTAGAAGCGTTGTTGAGAGCTAATGCCTTTACAATTTACATTTACTGGTGGTAAGTCTCGGTTGCCGGAGATCGTCTAGATGGTTACCATCGCAGCGCCTGTCTGCCGCCAAACAGTAGTGTGTAAACATTACTATGTTCCGGTTTAAAAGGGGCTTTATCCAGTGTAATTACTGGGGTAACGAGACTCAGCACCTTATGTCCCAGGCGACGAGCGGAATCTGGTGCAGTGCACTGTGTAACACTCACCATAAGTGGAAAGTAAAATAAAAAAAGCATAAACATTATAACAACAAAATAAGAAGAATAAGTTCAAAAGTTTATTTTGCCGTAGGTTATTTAAGTATTATCCTACGTGATGAACTTGGCAGCATTAGTATGGATAAATTAATACATTCCGATACAAAAGCAGAAATTAATGGATTATTGAGGTTAATGTGTAACATTAGATATTAGTTAGCTCAAAGCATTATATGTCATACTAATATCCTCATTATATCCACTTTGTTCCACCATCATCAGCTGATAGACTCCCACAGCTCAACATAGGCCGCCTCTGAATCTGCACATCGATTTCTACTTTGTGTACATCCTCTAAAATATGTGTATAACTTGGGTTGACATATATCTAAGTGATAAAAGCCTATCCAGAAAATAAATATATAACTTGTAAAATATTTTATTACGGCTATCGTGAAAGTATCACATTACAATACTTACGTAAAGTTACAAATCGAAAGTCGTTTTATTAATAAGGCGACGAAGAATCAAGGGATGGATATCCATTTGCATAATCCCTTATCGTATTTTCAGTTTCATCGCACTCGAGGAAGGTATAACTTACAAAAAAAGTTATCGGAATCCCTGGATTTAATGTTTTCAAAGTATAACTTAACGGTTTGTAGAAATCTTGTTGGAGTTATATAACAAAATAAATTCGTTAGAACGTTGTTAAGGGGGAGTTTAAATTCTTTTAATATATATTTTGACGACGTTTATTAATAGAGATGTAAGATGCTGCATGTGAAGCCTATGTCCATTAGTGGACATTTATCAGCTGGATTTGATGAAGATAATATTACTAGTAAAAGCCCGGCAGTCACCAAAATTGACTGCTGTTCTAGTATTATTTGTTGTGGAAATCAGTGAAAATGTATGTGTGTATATGAACGGCGGTTTTACATTAAAATCTAATTATTATCAATGTTTAATTGTTATGGAAAATGAATTTAACAATGATAATTGCATGCACAGTATCAGTGTGTAAGGTCTATTTGAATTCCGCGCGAACTTCACTCCATTGGCTGGTACTGTTACGAAAGAAACCAATAAACTATCGGCGACAAACTGACACACACTTAAGCTGCATCTGATTGGCTGACACTGTTACGCGAGAAACCAATAAGCTATCGGCGACAAACTGACACACACTTAAGCTGCATCTGATTGGCTGACACTGTTACGCGAGAAACCAATAAGCTATCGGCGACAAACTGACACACACTTAAGCTGCATCTGATTGGCTGGCACTGTTACGCGAGAAACCAATAAGCTATCGGCGACAAACTGACACACACTTAAGCTGCATCTGATTGGCTGACACTGTTACGCGAGAAACCAATAAGCTATCGGCGACAAACTGACACACACTTAAGCTGCATTTGATTGGCTGGCACTGTTACGCGAGAAACCAATAAGCCATCGGCGACAAACTAACACACACTTAAGCTGCATTTGATTGGCTGGCACTGTTACGCGAGAAACCAATAAGCTATCGGCGACAAACTGACACACACTTAAGCTGCATCTGATTGGCTGACACTGTTACGCAAGAAACCAATAGGCTATCGGCGACAAACTGACACACTTAAGCTGCATATGAATAAGATAACCAGCTTAAAAATAACTGTGTTATATCGCTGCAACTTACATTAAATAGTAAATGGCTATCTAACAAGGTAAGTAGTATAAGTATAATGTATACCAGCTTGAAGAATTCTCATGGATTGTCTGAAATCTTCGGGTAAGGCAGGTTACAGATTTCAGCGAACAAATCATTTAATTTCTTTAAGATAGTCATGCAGTTCCGATGAAGCCGGTCGGTGTAAAGCCGGTTATTGTATCCTGGCATCTCATCAATCATATAACATCAGGAAACTTAATTCCACCAATTTACCTTATCTACTTAATTATCTATTTATATTTAATCGCTTACAAGATAAATGAATGCGAAGTTGCCGTTTGTTAAAAACTTCAACTTGTAATTTGGAAGTATACCCTTTAACTGTCCAGGGACTTACTTCAGGGTTCACGTGAAATCTCCCATCTATTAAACTTGACAATTAAGCAACAAGTTAATAAAACTTAAACACACTTCAAGATTCATGGAAATTCACTTTACTAAAACTTTATTAAAACTTATTACCCTCATATGAACACCTACAAATGTGGAGATCTTTGGGAGAGATCTGTTCAGCAATGGACGTCTATTGGCTGATGACATTGACTTCAGTAATTTCATTAGCTACATCACCCTTCAAACCGGAACACAGTAATGTTCGCACTCTACTTTTTAGAGAGATATAGTAGGCGCTGTGGTGGTACCTACCTAGACAGTCTCCGGCAACAGAGACCTTGCACCAGTCAAAGTATTACTTGAAATAGTTATATTTGGATCCGTGAGTTTAGTAGAAATATACGATAAACGGGTCGAAGACACTCGGGTTCAATCTCCATTAATTATGAACTTCCGGTATCCGGACAAAGTCTCATTTTCCAAGATCAACAACTAAGAACATGCGACAGCCGACACGCACCTCATCATCATTGTGATGTATGTAGCTCTTTATTTTTGTTTTTTTTTGTTTCTAATCATTATAATATTAAGATGGATTTGAGTGTGAATTAAATCTTATTGTTTATCTAATTAAATCAGGTAATCAAATGTTCCTAGCAGAGAGGGAGGAGGTAATTCCTGAATTTATTCGTCTCTTTTACAGAATTCCGGTATTTACAGATTATTGAATAGATTTATTTAGATTATGGCGGAACAGGGGTATTAGCCGCAACACCAAAAAGAAGCTAATGCAGACGCTCATATTTTCTATCTTTCTATATGCTTCTGAAACCTGGACACTAAAAGCGAGAGTGAGATCGAGGATTGACGCGTTCGAAATGTGGTGCTGGCGCAGAATGCTGAGGATATCCTGGACGGAACGTCGCACAAACGAGTCAATTTTCAAACAGTTGAACATAACAACACGGCTCTCAACAATCAGTAGGCAAAGAGTCCTCAAATTCTTCGGACACACGGCCAGGCGAGACCCAGACAGTCTGGAAAGACTGATTATTACTGGTTGTGTGGAAGGAAAGAGAGCGAGAGGGCGGGTTCCTACAAGATGGACACGCACAACTCAGGACGCTACGGAGGCTACCCTACAATCATCCATCCAAATGGCGCAATACAGAAATGTCTGGAAAGAGATGGTGGCCAGAGCAACGCGCCATAGTCACGTCCCTCAGTCATGAGGTTACGACAAAGAAGAAGAAGAATAGATTTTAGGAAAAGCAGCTTCAGTTTTGTTATGTATGAGATATATTGTTATTATTTATTTATTACAACTTCTCAATAATTTAAAAAAAATACTACAGTATTAAGATACACGGGCCTAATACAAGTATACCTCAATCAGTATATAAAACTGTTCGCACTACTATCCAAGTATTAAGGATCATGGTCTATTTTAGTTGTAGCTGTTCCTCGACTGCTTTGCTGACTGGATTAGACTTAAAATTTATCCTACGGCCCCAGGACCTCTTTCTGTTATTAACACTGCCACAACACTCCTTGGGGAAGGATTTTTTTAAAACCAATCATTAGCTAGCCTCTAAATGATAGAAAATATGCCGCCGAGGAACGGTAGCTATTGAGCGGCTTCTGGTCCAGGGAAAGGTTGAAGTTACCAGGCCACGAGGAAGAGCGCCTATGAGATGGACTGACCAGACAAAGGCGGCAGTAAATGGCTCATCATCGTTACCACTATATGAGTGCATTAGGAAGGCGGCAGAAAAAAATGACGATGTGTTGTTAAGCTTGCGACCAATACCGGAAGTGATGATCACGACCACTCTCTAAAGAGTGATACCGACGAAGAAGAAATGGCAGAAGCAACATCTCTACCAAGGAGTCCCTACGTCTAACATTTTTGGAAATCTCGTGATGAGTTAATGAATCTCTGGAATTCTTCTGTGTATATATATATGTATATATATATATATATATATATATATAAGTATATGTTATTAAAAAGCTATGTACCTGCGTATTAGTCGGTTATAATCTCCAATCCGTTCAGGATATATCGCATTAGCTCATTTAACTTCCAAAGTATAATCCATCCGAATGAAATGGCGTCGTCTAAGTTTACGGCCGCCATAAAACTCGTTTAAGTATTTAATTAAGGTTTACTTAAACGGGTAGTAGGTACAAATTCGACCCGACGCTTCCAGTTGATTATATTAAAGCGTAAAATGTGAGTTGAACCCTGAAGATGTTAGTGCCGCCGTAGTGATGTTCCTATATTGCGTTACCGGTAACAAAATAATCTTCGTCAATTAAAGCAAAGTAATAGGGTTTGTGGTAACATTTATACTAATTTGGTTAATAGGTATTCATATTTGCTGTTCTTCAGGTCTAACATTAAGTAACCTAAGTCATAAATCTATTGACTAATCCACTACTGTACTGAAACATATATTATATTGTGCTAAATTTTATTTTTAATTTTCAGGGATGAAGTCTAATAACATAATCAGATAATTGATACAGTTTAGATCTTGGTAAGATATACAGGAAAAGGGCTAACTACCATTCTTATGTTAATTCTGCCGCCAAAACAGCGTTACTGATTTCCGACTGTCATCATATGAATATCCTGAGAGGAGTACCTTTTACCATAATCTACCTCAATGTTATTTAACGTAATATAAAAATTTGTAATAACTCATGATTACCTGAAATGCATATAAAAACCTAAAAAGAGATAAGTTAAATTGAAATCTATTTCAACGCTATGTATAAAGGAAGAGCTCGCAAAAGTTATCATTTTGTTCCATGGAGGAATACAACGAGGAAGACGTTGACCTGATGGTAAGTCGCCTGGCCATTACAATGTACGGATCGTTAGGATGCCATAGTTATCACCACATTGTTCGTCGTGTTGAAAGATGTTAATCATTACCTCAGTAATGCTACAATGCTATTACTTCAAACCGGAAGTAATGTTTACACACCATTGTTTGATTACAAATATAGGAATTGCCATAGTACGTAAAGTCTACGGCAACAGAGAGTTTTTTTTTTATCGGAGGGTAATTATCTACAAATACCCTTCTTCAGGGGGATATCCAAGGTTATGCCGGATTGTTACCCAATGAACGGTGGTCATCCTCAATGCGTTGCGGGGGATTTCGGCGTCTCAAGGAGAGTCGTATCCCTCCTCTATATCTTCGCTATGCTACGATACGGACGATACCACCTTGTCCTTGTCTCCCACCGCGAGGTCGCTTAGTGGGCAATGTAGACCCACCTTCAAAGCCCACGAAACCGAAAACCCTTCTACAACAGACGATGCTTACCATAATTGTATTCTTAATAGCCTGAGACTATACAGCAGTCATATCAGAGACCTACCACCATTTAATTGAAGTATTTTAAATAATTTACTAGTAATAAAAAGCAACTTTATTACGATTTTATTAAGGGGAAGTGCAAACAACGTTGTTTATATAAAGCTATCAGTTCTATCTCTTCAATCAATAGATCTCGTTTCACGAAAACCGATCATTGTGAAGGATTTACAATTCAAGTAGTTCCCGGACGGAGCCCACTGGGACAGTTATATTAATGACGACAAAAACGTTTTCAGTTTGCGTCTTTTCAGCAATTTTTTTTTAATGAAATCAAATCGAGACATCGATAGAAATTATTGGGAATCTAAACGAGGGTTGTGGTAAGAGTTTCGCTAGTTGTTTTTCTTTTCTACCTTCCCGTCTGATATTTGTGTTCTAGGCTTTATTTTTCTTGTTATATTGTTTATATAATTGATATATTCATTAGTAATTTACATTTGTTTTTTTTTTAATTATTTCTAATTGCTCTAACTTATAATTATGCTTTTACCTATGCTATCTTATTTGCCATTAGTTACTCTTACAATTTTACTGTGCACATAATCGTATGAATGATATACTACTAATAATACTATAAGGGGGTGTCATAAAATCTACTAAAAATACTAAGGGGTCCCGCACAACAACTCACGGGACCAAAGCCAACCTCACCTGCTCGTGGTGCAACCTGCTAATCAACAAACGAGGCTCTGGCTTTCACTAACCGGCATTGGGCCAGCGGGGTAGGAAATGGCCCAAATCCCTTCATATGAACCTTTACGAATAACGGCCCTTATTGCCCGGCAACACCAGAGGCTTTGCTGACTGTAAGATCGTGGGAAGCTGCTGGATGCGGAGTTCTTTGAGAAAGCCCTATGTCTAACAGTGGACGTCTATCCGTTGATAATGATGATGACTCATATGGATATAAAGTTATATTTAATTGTTCTCATTTCTATTGTTAACTATTACGTATTGCTAATTACGTAAACTAATTTATTTTATATTAGCTCGTGTATACTACCGCCATCTATCAATGAGCACACCTTAACTTTCTATGAATGTCGCCGGCTATTATTTACGAACAAATATAAGTTAATTAATAATAACCCTTAATTAATGTTGAAATACCACCGTTGTGCGGAAGGTAATTGGCCGACGGTAAGATATTATTACCGTAATACTGCCCGCGGGTAACAAGCCAATCTCCTATTGCAACGTCTAATGAGGGTCAGCCATCGGGCGGCGTCTCCTTGAACTTCATCCGGCATTCGCTTTACGGTGCGTTTTGCCTCCATACTTAACTAACGGGCATACATTTCAAGTAATTACATAGAACTTGGAAGTCTTTTAGAGAAGTGTTAATTGGCTCCTTCGACTAGTGCGCTTCACTGTCGGCGATAGTTTTGATCGTAGTATTACTAGTCTATGAAAACAAAAAAAAAATACAAAACATCGTTTTCTCATAAAAAGTTTATTCGATAAATATAAACAGAAATAAACAATTTATTTAATATAGAAATATCCTTTACTAGAGTCGACTATTTATGTAGAATCAACTTCAAAGTATTGTATTTCCAATATAACTACGTGTGAAATCTCCAAGTTTGAACAAACAAGATGAAAATCAATCTTTTCCTCTTTCAGTCGGAGATGAATACTGTATTAATATTTATGAAACTAGATAAACGATAAGAATTCAGGAGAAAAAAACGATTGTACAAATTAAATCACACTTTAAATAGATACTTTCCCTGATGATAGGTCTTTGTTGCCGAAGACCCGTAGGTACCACCGCATCGCTTATGCACCCAACAAACAGTTGTGAGCCAACATTAGTGTGTTTCCTAGCTGATGAAATTACTGAAGTAACGAGACTTAATATCTTATGTCTCAATACGATGAGCACAATCTGATCAGGTGTATAACATCCTGACTAGCACCAAGTTGTTATGAAAAAAAAAGATACGTCTATATATATTATTTGATTTCATAAAGCTTCCGACACTAGCATGACGATCACTTGATGATAAGTAATACGCCTGCCTATAACTTAGCGCTATTGAAGATTATATACACTGCAGCAATGTGCCATCGTGTGCTCTCGTTACTCCAGAAATTTAAGTAGCATCGAAACTAGAATACAAGAACATCTGCACACTACAATTTTGTGGTAGAAATTGTGGTGGTAGTAAAATAGGTAGTCACGAACCACAGAAAAACGTCATAATGACAGGCCCTCCCCGAAGATCTTCACATAGATCGGACCTGCCATACCCGCATCTAGCAGCTTCCTGCGAGCTTCACGAGACGGTCAGCATAGCTTCCGGTACCGCTCGGCACCAGAGACCGTCGTTTGTAGGGATTCATATAGAGAGGATTTGAGCTATATACCACTGCGCTGGCTTAATGCTGGTTGATGGGAGCTAGAGACCCGTTTTTTGCTACCACTGGCAGGTAAAGCTGGCCTGGGTCCCATGAGTTGATTTGCTTGACCCCTTACCCCCTTTTAGTATTTTAGTAGATAAATTATTAGCACATTTAGTATGACAGGCGCTCTAACCATTAGGCCAATAGCTCGCTGGCCTAATGGTTAGAGCGTGCGGCTTTTATTCCGAAGGTCACGGGTTCGAATCTCTGCATGTACCGATGATTTTAATATTTAAGTTATGTACATTTGTGAACTTTAGTAACAACAGCGAAATACAAACGGTGAAGGGAAACCTGAACATGAATTAGAATTTATTCTAATGTGTGTGTGAAGTCTCCAATCCGCATTAGGCCTGCGTGGTGACTACGGCCCAACGCCCTCATATTGAGGGTAGGCCTGTGCCCCAACCGTGGGGACGTTAATTGGCTGTTATGAATGATTAGTATGGCTATTTCATTTTACTATTGCTAAGGAAAGTCTCATCAAAAATGGCGTTTACGAGATCAGCTGTTTTTTCTATTGTCTATACAAACACGTCTATACAGCCTTCAATTAATTAGAAATATGAATGTCGTCCATACTGCAGTAGAATTTATATTTGCTACTGCTTTATGTTAAATTGACAAATATTTACCTCCTCTGAAACAGTTCCCATCTCGCATGTCAGCGTAGCTATGAACTCTAAGAGGGAACTCTCGTATGGAACAAGAGAGCTGAATAGAATTTATGATGACAGTTAATTAAGAGTGGCTGAATTCGAATGAAGTTTAAAACAACACGGATACAGTTAGTGATATAACTAAAAAAAAAATTTTTCATCTTGTTTAAGCGACAAAAGAAAAAGTTATTTTTATTAATGTAAAGGGTCGAATGTAGTAGTTACATATTGATAACAATATATATTAAAGTGGTTAAACCTACCCAAACTTTCCCTTTATTTTATTGTGCGTATAAAAAGTTTTAGTTACAGTTATACTCTTGTATTATTGTATCCAGGTTCATAAATAAGGTAAGAAATGTATCTTTTATCTCATGTTGAATAAACAGATGTTTTATTCCAAAGTATATTTACATAGTATCAAACAAGTTTACGTTATTGATAAAGAGCTTACTGTGTGAGGATAAGAAATGTGGTGATATTTATTATCAGTCACCGAGTACTAGTATAGCAATACATTGTGCAAGTATAGAACAACAAGTAGAAACTGTTTCACGCTGATATGCTAAACAACTAAACGCCTATGCATTCTGAACCTATTGGAAGGATTATTTAAACAACCCTCCCTCGCCATTAGCACTTTGATTAAAATTTGCATAATCTCTTATCATACCCTCACGCTTGCAGAGATTTGTCTGTTTTACGATTGCATAGTTCAATTTGCATTCTGAACTGACAACCCTGTCTTATTTATCTCACCTGCGGCTGATACCTGTCGCCGGAGGTCTAGGTCTGATAAGAATAATGATACGGCAACGATGTTTATTTCCGCCTAGAATATTTCAACTTTCAATAGCGTGTTAGTTATGGTTGTTATATGTGGTAAGACCAGCTGTTCCCACCCTGCTAGGTGTAACACCCTCGTAAATCCCTTAAGAAAAAAAATTGTATAATTTTTAGCTGACCTATAGGCAAAAGAATATTAACCAATTTTCAAGGCTGTAAGCCGTATGGTTCCAAAGAAACCGTGATGAGTCTCTACATATGTGAAGAGATACTGTGATGAGTCTTTACATATGTGGAAATCTCTTATATATATATAGATTACTGAAGTAACGGGATTGAACGATCTAAGATGGTGAGCCAGAAAATACTCGAATGTTCTATATGTTAGGTTCTATCATAATAATGTTTTCAAAGGAACAAGCAGTAATAATTGTGACTAGTCATTAGCAAACTAATTCTTATATACCCTTAAAATTAGTACTTTTTATTATCTGAAAAGAGCCATTAGATTTTCTTTCTCTCAAAACCTCCCTCATTTGATAAGCTCTTAAAATATTGAAGAGTGAAAAGAAATGTTTTAATAATGTACTTCAAACAAATGGGCATAATTATATAAGCGAAAAAAGGCGAGGGTCCTTTCTTCAAAAGCTAGAAGTAGAAGATTGAAAGTATTAATTATTTAATAATCTTTTCTTTTGTAATCAAGCAACTCCATGATGATAAGTGATACGATTGTACCAACTTGATGCTAGTTAAGATGGTATATATTGCACCACATTGCGCTCGTCGCTTGAGACGTAAGATGTTGAATCCTGTTACTCCGGCAGTTTTACTTGCTACAGCGCCTTTCAAACCGGAACACAGTAAGATTTTAGTCGGCAGGAATAAGCGCTGCAGTAGTGCTAATGCTGGTGGTAAGTCCCTATTACCGGAGACTATCTAAGTAGGTACCACCGCAGCGCCTGTTTCTGCCGCCAAACTGTACTGTGCAAACACTACTGTACTCCGGTTTGAAGGGCACAGTAGTAACTGTAATTACTGGGGTATCGAGACTCGACATCTTATGTCTCAGGCGACGAGTGGAATGCGTTGTATATCATCCTATATAGCGCAATTTCGTTATAGGTACGCGTATCACTTATCATCAGATCAACATCCGACTCGTCTCATCACTAAATTGAATAAAAAAAAACAACTTACCTAGAGAGTTTTAATAACGATAACTTTTAAAAATAAAATAGTACTTTTTAAATGATTTACTTAACCAAATATTCTATAATATTAGGGAACTATTTTATCTTATAACTATTTACTCCTTTATCTACTTAATATATGAAAGATCTTTTCTCTGAAAGAAATACTACGATGAAGTTTTGTGTATTGTTATATTTTCAATAAACGACACTAATCTATAATATGTACATTAAATTATCAGTTAACATTTAACTAAAAATCCCTCCACTAAAAATGGTAGTACAAATAACTTGTTACTAGGATATAAAAATAAATGCAAATGAGTTTACTCCTGCGGCAAACTTCCCGTCGCGTGCTAGAAGGAAATATGCAACGTACGATAATATGCACATTTAAATGCAGTCATCAGCTCTGTACCAACCAGCACTATTCTCTAGATAGTAATACTTCCGTTAGAAACATAACTTAGTTATCTTATACTTTATAGTATAACAGTTATCGAACATTTCTTATTAATATCAAGAATCTATTAAATTTTTTATACTATACTTCTCAAAGGATCACTTACTAGTTTTCGCTGTAAGTTTATTAATACTTCCTCTATACTTATTTATTATTATTAACGGTATTATTATGTAAATGTACATTACGAATAATATTTATATATATCTCGTAAATAGTAAATGACTTACGTACGTTTATTACTTCACAGGTTAATTGTTTGTTAATTCAAACTGGTTTACTCGACGCATGTGTCGTACATTTATTTCTACCACTTCCAGGGTTGATTTACATAGAACGTCTAAGGGTTTAATTTCGACTGTGTTTATCATACGTTTATAATAAATTAAACCTAAATACCCGTTATTTATACTTTTTGGGTAAGAACTGTATAATAATAATTTCAGTGTTCCATTTGGAAAGTATGATGACAGAGACTAACATAGATGCATATGTTAAATTTATCTCAATGAAATTATCTTGTGTATTACTTTATAATTTTAATGTTGGAAAATCGAGATTTTATGAAAATATATTTCAGTACTAAATGTGAATATTTGTTACCAAAAATTTAAGTTATTATATTTATAAACTATACGTTTTATAATAAAGTTTCAATAGGTATATTCCACCTAGTTTCTACGCAGGGCTTAACCTATCTAAAACATAACAATTTGGTAAAACTATTATAAAATTTAATAACTATGGTAAAATATATTAAAATCAGTTTACTAGAATCATTGTTTCGCCGCTTTGAGAAGCATCACTAGGTAACCACATATCATAAATATATTTTATGGTAGTCGTAAAGAACAGTCATGAATTGCGTGTAATCGAGTGTGCGGAACTGTTATAATAGCCGTAACTTCACCGGGAGTTCAACTAGTTTACACACTCGGTTGTTTACAACAAATATATACATATATATGTAATAAACTTTTCTATATTTGCAAATATATATATGCTGCCTCATCAGCTATCCATCCTTCGAGCTACGTGCTCTGGGGCCTGCAACTAGCTTGGCGGTAAATATATGCTGTAGTTAAACTATGATTTAAAACTCGCTGGAGACTATTTACAGTTAAAAGTACAAAAAACACTATTAAATACGAATAAACGGTTATGAATGAATTGATTTATATAACAAGTATTAATTATAACGAATTTCGCGAAATTTTACAGAGCAGTGTGTTTTTGTCTATAACTATAGAAATATAGCCGCTTTGTATCATTATAAAGAGAAAATATATATATACATATATAGGTGGAGGCCTATTTCCAATGCAGTGGACATTTAACGGCATTTATATATATTTGCATTTATATATATATACATATTTATATATATATATAATACGTATGAAAATGTTTATAATAGTTAAAAATTCATAAAATAAATAGCCTATAACGATCTACAAAATATTCCGCGTCGAACGATCATGTGCCTATATCGATACGTTCACTAGTTTTCACGTGATTGACGAACAAAGAAAACACATTTATATATATGATCGTCGATTGAA
Organism: Ornithoptera priamus; assembly: GCA_029034505.1. Classification (NCBI taxonomy): domain Eukaryota; kingdom Metazoa; phylum Arthropoda; class Insecta; order Lepidoptera; family Papilionidae; genus Ornithoptera; species Ornithoptera priamus. The sequence continues at coordinate 1,186,215 of JARDWD010000219.1, read as the reverse complement.
TGATTTGTAGATAGTTAGGTTATTTATTTCTTGAATTTCATAGATCCTTCATCATTTTATTTCTAATTAACTTTTGTAAACATCTCCCCGCTTGGGCAAGAACAGATTATGTCGGACTTGCACTGACTAAAACTCCCACGATTTTCCGCCTCGTCGCTTCATGGCAGAGTCACATGAACGCTCGCGCACATGTCCGCGACCCCGCCAGCGCCGGCAGTACAACGCAGCCCCACCTCGGGATGGTGGGAAGAACCCCCTTTCCAACTCTGTAGGGACACGCCGGAACACACAGCCCTCCCCCTTCTCGGTGTCTTGCAGTCACGTGGGCAACGGCACCGTCATCCAGAGCCGTCCCACCACCACCCGTTATACGGCTGCGGAGGATAAGGAGAGCAGCGAAACGCAATACCGACACGTCTCTCCCTCCGCGACTCCACCTCGGCTGCAAAGGGCAATGTAAGAGGTACACCTAGACTTAACCAACCAACAAACTAGAATCTGACTCACACCAACCGGTATTGGGTCAGCTTAGTGGGAAATGAACTTCCCCATTTGAACCCTTATACACGACTGAAGGTCAGTGCCGCACCGATCTATGTAAGATACTTTGGTGTAGACCTGTCCAACAGTGGACGTCTATCGGCTGATGATGATGATAAAAGAAATGTATTTTACAAAATTCTTTCTCCAAAGGGAGTTGTAAATAACGGGAAGGAGAATGGAAGGCGGCGGGTAGCCACCGGGCGGGAAATTTCTGACAAATTTCAAGTGTAAATTACAAATGTATTTATATATCGGTACCAGTAAAGCCAGGAACAGCTACTGATGATGCAACCATTGCTCATAAAATTTATTGCTTTGTTGAATATATCGACTTCGTAGCACCGTGCTTTCACTGATAATTTTTGTAGCATTTTTCGTAGCCCTTACTAGTTTAAAGGTTGCATGGTATGGAAATCTAAAGGTCTTTGACCTCAATCCATGTAGATTATCTAGTAAATTATAGAATTATCTAGTACTTACTGTATTAAATTATAGAGGAGATGACCGGAAGCTGGTATGTATGAAACTTGATGTTTAATTTCTTTTTATTCTACAAAGCGACGAGATGAGCATCCGTTCACCTGATGGTAAGTGACACGGTTGTTCATAACAAGGTGCCGCTAGTTAGGATGATATACACAGCACTATATTGTACTCATCGCCTTGAGACAAGACGTTATCTTAATGCCCAACTAATTAAATTTGTTATAACGCCCTTTGAGAGAGTAACGCGTGAGCGATCGATGTGGAGATCCTTTGAGGAGGCCTATGTCCAGCAGTCGACGTCTATCGGCTGATGATGATGATGAGCGCCCTTCATACTCGAATACAGTAATGTTTGCAGACTACTGTTTCGCAGCAGAAATTGGTGTTGCGATGGTAGCTACCTATACGGTCTTCAGCAACAGAAACCAACCACCAGTAGAATGGAGATCTACCACCAGGACAATTCTTTTTATTTGCCGATTCCTCAGTCATATATATCAGGATCGTTATTAATGTTACTATATTAATATGCATTTTTGTACAGTTTACTCTTAACTCATCATTCTTATTTACATCTTTAAAATCTCTTGACTGTCTTTTCTTATCTAAGAGTACTGGTGGTAGGTCTTTATTGTCGGAGACTATTTAGGTGTGTACCAGTGTAGTGCCTATTTCTGCTGCCAAAGAATACTGTGTTCCGGTTTGAAGGGTAGCTAGTGTAATTACTGGGGTAACGAGACGCAGCATCTTATGTCTCAGGCCACGAGAGCAATGTAGTCAATGCATACCAATTTAACTAACGCCACATTGTTATGGGCGGGCGTATCACTTACCATCAGGTGAAGGTGCTGCTCGCCTCGTCGCTTAGTTACATAAAAAAAGAGTCATAAATCTATTTTTCTTTACTAAAACTGTTAAATCTTTTTTTAACCTTTTTATTGGTATGTAGTCTCTATTGCCGGTGATCGTCTTAGTCTATATGCTGTGTCCGGATTTGAAGGGCGTTATAGCTATTAAGATTATATCTTATTACTTACATCTTAAGTCTCAAGACGACGAGTACAACATGTTACTGTGTATATCAATCCTAACGTCACGTTATCTTCATTTCTTCCGATAAGATTTTTTGCTTCCTAATGGGGTTTCGACGAATTCTGGCTTTAACAGTATTAACAGCCTTTGCAGTTCTAACAGCACGCAGCCGCTCCGATCTTTTCTGGTCGTCGACAGAGGAAGTGTTGTTGTATCTGTTGATAGCACGATATACGAAGCATACGGCTGATACCAAGCTTTTGAAGTGTTTGGAATATGAGCGACGGCTCCATACCCACTTTGTGCAAGGCGATCACTGCAATTCTATTTTTTAACACCCCATTCCATATAGCAATTTGATAATGAACACGAAAAAATATGTGAAATGGTGCAAAATCTAAAGAAGTTTTTAGAAATAATCTACGTGTTCCAAATTCAAAATAATTAAAATTTTGATAAAAAAGAAAAGTTTTTATATAACAGTATTTATGACCACTCTAGTTTTATATACACAAAATCAACCCGTAACTTCATGCTGGTGTATACACTTGTTGTTTTATTTAATCTATTGAGAGTTAACTGTCACTATATGATAACGTGAACTAATCTCTTCAATTTATCATTTCGATGCTGTGATCCGGGATCAAAAGAGCATTAACAATCGTATAAAGCAACCGCTTCGTGTGCCCAATCCACCTCAGACGCAATCTAATTCATAACAGGCATTAGGTAATCCCCCGCAAAGCTCACGGCCAATTGTCGAAGAATAAATACACGGGAGTTATGAAAGTTTTGACAGACTACTTAGCTAAGTTATATATATATCAAAAAACATATTTTTTATTCTACGAAGCTATGACATTACAAAACATTCACCTGATAGTAAGTGACACTGCTTATAAGAACGTAGCGCTAGTTAGAATGATAAACACAGCATCACATTGTGCTCATCGCCTCAAGACAGGATATTAAGTAACTTTACCCCCGGTAAGTTCACTAGCTACAACACCTTTGAAACCGGAACAAATAATGTTTGTACACATTACGACAGGGGTCCTTAAAGGTGGGGCGTGAGTGATCATTTTCCAAAAGGTGAACTGTTCGTTCGTGTACCAACTCGTACTATAAAAAAAATACTACTGTTTGGCGGCAAAAGTGGAAGCTGCGGTACCTACCTAGACGATCTACAGCAATAAAGATTAAAAAAAATCTTTCATTTACTTAATATAGTATCTTTCGTTACGTCAATAACTTTACTATATACAGCATGCAACTAAAACGTAACGTGTACAGACTACCAACAAGTTTGTGGTCCAAAAGCGATAAATGTCTGAAGACAGTAGTTCAGAGGATTCATCTTTAAAGACCTTCGTTTATCCTTGAAACTTCGTTTATCTTTGGACATTGAAGGAAAGGAAGTTTACGTCGAACTTGACACGGCTAAAACACTTTAATCTATAGATACACTCTATTGCATCGCCAGGTTCTTATGAGAGCAACTTCTGCTTGCTTCTTGGTATCCGGTGATTTGGTGATGAACTACCTCTACCTAAATTTTGTTAGATCCTTAAAACTATAACAGCTACATCGCCTCAGGTACATAGTTATTAAAACAGACTGATGCAATAAATCGGTGGTAGGTCTCTGTTGCCTAGGACCGTCTAGATAGAATACAGTACAGTGCAAACATTGCTGTGTTCCGGATTAAAGGGCGCTGTAGCCATTGATTACTGAGGTAACGGGACTTAAGATCTTAAGTCTCAAGGTGACGAGCAGAACGTGGTGTAAAGTCCATCATTCTAACTAGGCCACGTTGTGATGGACAGTTGTATCTCAAAAACTACAAAATAGCCTTCTTTTCGATCATAATGAATAAATATGATATTTCTAGGGTTCTGTTTGTAACAATGTTTTTATATAACAGAACTCCAAATTAAATTAGCATTTCGTCTCTTCATTCTGACCTAATTAAAACTTATGCCATTCTCCACCACTCGCCTCTGGCATCTTAATGAAATGCTTCAACCTAAGGTCATAATTAACAAAGTTGGCGAATTAAAATAACTTTACGAACTCTTACAGTTCGCGAAGTATTTAACAGTGTTACTGTAAATCGGTAAACATCATAAAGTCGGAAAAATATCAAACATCCTTTCATTGAAAGATTGAGCTTCAACTCAAATGCGATGACAGACTAACGAGGAAACGGACAAGGATAATAAATTTTTTTTTTACTTCTCAGAATGTTCTCACCACCCTGGATATATAGTTAAAATTAACTAAGAAGAAAGTCATCAATAAGTTACAATTATTAATTTCTGACTTAATTCTTATTAAAGTTCAAGTTTAATGCTACTCAGTCGAGCATGGAAACTCAGCACAAGTATTAAATGAGCTGTTTATTTATAAACATCTTATTTGTATAAGTAACATGTCAACACTTACTTTCGCGTAAGCTTCGTAGTAAACATTTAATGTATGAGCAACTACGCTAACTTGCGGTTAACATGACATCTAACATTCCGTGAACAGGTCGTTGTCGAGTTCGGTGGTGACGTACATCACGTCACCAGGGTTTGATGTTCTCGTCGTCTAGCTACAAGGAGAAACTGTTTAACCTATTGGGATAGACGTTTTAGTATAAATTATGTATAACGATTTCACCTATGTATATAAGGCTTTAACCATTTTGGATTCATCGAGCTTTGATCTCTAAGTAGCTGCTTTAATTAGATTCTTACATACTTTAACATTTTTCATCAAATTCATTTGGTTATAGGTTCAAGTTGGTGGTAAAAGATTGGTTGGAGCTGGTGTTTCACTATTAATATGTGAACTCATTAAATCTATATATTTAAATATTATTTGAACGTTAAGACTTCCACAACCTTATTACATGCTTAATAGTACATGAGTATGTAAAGTAAGCGGAGCAATTGTATTTATCAAAAAAGGGACAAAAGCTAAATTTCTGTAAAACCTTCTTATGAGCTTCATCATCATCAGCTGATAGATATCCACTGCTTAATAAAGGCATCTCCCAAAGACACCCACATGGATCTTATTAACTTATAAATGATTTAAAAATATTTCACATTTAATAAAACTGGTATTTAGTTTTTTATAAGACTGAAACATCCAAATGTTTAAACGAAGTATTATATATTAAAAAATATCATACACTACATATGTACGATTTTTTTAAAAAAATCATTTGCCATATTCATCGCACTAAGTTAACCTTGAAATCTTTACTTGAAAACCGTTGACTTTTCTTCCTACTTTTTCCCTTTTTTCTTCTTATACGTCCCGCAGAATTTCTAGAGGCGATGATGATATCGCAAATCGTTATTTATTAATAAATAAGCCTCACAATGTAAGGAGAAAGGAAAGTAATTAATCTCATAAAGAGGAGCTTGAAGAGCGAATGTAAATCCTGCAAACAATGAGCGCCGAATTAATTCAGCTCCTTTATTATTTACCCAACTTAATTCTAAAATATATAGAATCCAGTGTTTGCTTCCGTTCTAAGTAACTGATAATGTTTTTGTATGAAAAATCTAGAGCCTAATGCTCTCAAATATATAGCGTCATGGTCCCGAACCATTAGGCCGAAGATCCCATCAAAAAGCGATCTTCATTTTTTATTAAAAATTATTTCCCCGGAGACGTCTGTTTTCTCAACTCCATGTTCACATTAAAAAGAACTTAGCAGACACAAGAAGTTCAAGATGAATAATCATCGATAGTGTGAAGCTTAGGGAAATAAAAAAAGGTACTTACTGTGATCATGGATGGAATAGTTAACTTTATATTACTGCACGAATGAGACATGTTAAGTTTCGTATGCAAGTTACTAAATTTTATACTTTGTATCTAATTCAAAGTATTAATAGATTATCGTCGAAAAAATTCAGTAATTAAGTAAACCTCATTAATTTAATTAGGTAAGAAATTCAGTAACTCTCAGCTTAATAATAGCCTAAGGATTTAAAGTAGAGTCTCTAAGCACATGTCTAAATACTTACAATATTAGCTATAGTTTGTTTTTAAAAATAAATTAGAAGGTAAAAGGAAGAAGCTTACAAGATCCTTTTCGCTTACTATCCAAATCATTCAGATTATTAATTATTACCGGATATTATCAGATTATTATAATAAGTGTAGCTAAGTAATAAATGAATAAAAATATAAGCAAAGTTGTGGAACATTTCCAATGCACATTACAGTGGAAAATTTGTTAAGTAAGCTGACATTGGCTGCCAAACAACCCGGATGCAATTAAGGGAGGAAATGGCAGGCAACTAACAGGCGAGGCTTGGACACTGTCCAAGCTCATCTGTCATGTGGATTGGCGGATGTCGCGACAGCTGAATAAATGCTTTAACGTCTGCTATTAAAAATATACTGTCTGCTTGCTGTAACCTTACGTTGCTGGTGACTGTCGAGTAACAGCGAAATTATTGAGGTAACGTAAAATATGTCTCTAAGGATTTTCAACATCCTGGACTACTTTTTGTTATTTGGTAGCACTAACCAACAAGTAAATATACTGTTTAACATCATCATCATCAGCTGATGGACATCCACCGCTGGATATAGGCCTGTCCCAAAGATCTCCATCGATCGAGCCCGCGTAGCTCGCATCCAGTGGTTTCCCGTGTTTCTCATTAGATCGTCCGTCCACCTTGTGATAGGCCTTCTAACACTACGTCTACCGGTACACGATTGGCAATCGAGGACCTTACCGCCTCATCTACCGATCGGATCTTTTGGGCTATGTCGGTGACCTTAGTTCTGCGGATCTCCACATTTCCGATTCGATCGCGCAGAGAAACTCTTAGCATAACCTTCTCCATTGTCCTTCGTGTGACTTTGAACCTTTTTATAAGGCCGATAGTAAGGAGCCATATCTCGGTTCCGTATGTCAACACTGGCAATACACTGAGACGAAGAGATGATCCTGTTCAACAAATAAGTCTAAATGATTTTTGAAAATACTTTGTTCATATTTCTTAAAACCCACTGACCGTCACTTCTGTTTTATCTCAAATTATAAGTGATCTTCGAAACACCCTCTTATCATGTATGTAATAAGGATATACAGAAGTATCATAGTATAAGTGGTAGTGGCGGAACTATTTCAAACTCTCATATCCTGTCTAGTCATTGTCCTTAAAAATCATACTTTTTGTTTTTATTATTAAAGTGACGACACGAGCGAGACGTTCACCTGATGCTAAGCTTTTACGCCTGCCCATAATAACGTGACGGTAGTTAGGATAATATACAGTACCTCATTGAGCTCATCACCTGGAGACGTAAGGTGTTTCCACCTAGACAGTTTCCGGCAACAGAGGCCTACCACCAGTTAATGAACTACTATTCGGAATAGCATTGTTTATTTAAGTTTTATTATTGTTTCCTATGATTTATTTATATCTTTTCTCTAATCTAAGCCAACCTCACCTGCTCGTGATGCACCCTGCTAATCAACAAACGAGACTCTGGCTTCTGATCAGCTTGGTGGTAAAAGGCCATACCCAAAAGAATCTTTAAGGGAGGCCTATGTCCAGCAATGAACGTCTATCGGCTGATGATGATGTTGTGTCTACGTTTTAGCGCATTGTAAAAAAAAATAATTAGTATAGAGATAATTTTGGCCTTTGATGGATAGTGTAGGCGGCAGGAAGTCATATTTTTTCTCAACAAAATTATTGAAACCATTTTTGTTTCCGGCTTTTGCAAACAACACAATGACGGAAGAATTTAATACATAAATTATTTTGTTGAAGTTCAACAATTTCCTGTACAGTTTGACTTTTATGTTTTAATTTCATTCTTGCAAAGTTGTTTCACTGGAAGCTAATTGTACGTTTGATTTGGGGCGGCGGGGGGTGAGAGGGAGCAATAAATGAGGTGGGCGTGAAAATTGCGACATAATTATGTTAGGTTTAATGGCGGACCATTGACGGACTGGATGAATCTTGTATTTCAGAATTTAACATTAAGATTTTAACATCACACAGACGCTAAAATTTTCCTTCGTTCTTAAAAGCTTTACTTAATATTTAAATTATTTATTTATTTATATTTATACATACAGGTACAAATATTTTGATTAACAAGTACAAATACTTTGATTGCCTTGGATTAGATTAGTATGATTGCTTGTCGCAGTTTTATACATGTTACATTCATATGATATAAATGTGAAAAAATAGAGAACACAAATTAAAACAGACAATAAAAATATATATATCACAGATAAAATATATATATATATATAATGTAATATCATATATAAATAGATTTATTAGTATATATATACATAATGTGCGCAAAAGTTATTATATTTCAGTGCTAAGTAATTTTTTCATTGATTAGTTAGTCATGATTTCGAAAGAAAGCGCATTCAACTATAGATGGAAAGAGAAAGAATACTGAATAATATAAAATGAGACAAAATGATTTATTTATTTGACGAAGCAACGAGATGAGCAAGCCGTTCACCTGATAATTAGTGATACACTTGCCCAATGACAATGTAGCGCTAGTTAAGTTGATAAAACTGCATCACATTGCTCTCATAGCTTTAATACAAGATGTTAAACCCCTTTACTCTAATAATTACACTCGCTACAGTCTTACTCAAACCGGAAGACAGCAATGGCTGAATACTTTGGCGGCAGAAATAGGCTTTGTGGGGAGTACCTACCTAGACGGTTTCCGGCAACAGAGACCTACCAATAGTAAAACAACAAGACAACAAATATGGCTTAAGTGTTCCCTTTTAGCTATACTTAGTCCCTCTTTTATTTAACTTATAGCTTATTTAACTAATTACAATCCAAACTTAAAGTTAACACTGAATCGTTTTGTGATTAATTGAATTATTTTCTCTTCGTCATTAACGCAAGCTAAGTTCGCGAATGTAATACTTGATTACGAAATATCTACACTTGGATACGTCTCCCCGAACTTATTCCATAAAATCTATTTTACTCGTGAATAGAAATAAGCTTTGAATATTGTTTATTGCGGATTATACAAGATGAATTAATAATAAAAAAATCTCTAAACTCGTTTATTATGTAAATTAATTTAAAAATATTCATCAACATTATCACGTTGTATCAAAGGAAAAATATGAAATACTAAATCGGTCCACCGAATCACAAACAAGGGCTTATTGTCGGGGGATTCCCGCCGCTAAATTATCCGCCGGTGTCAAGGTGCTGCGAGAGCAACGAGCAATTTTTCAACTTAAATTTTTCGTAAAAAGCTTTTACGAAATTTTAGAACAAAAGTAGTGTATTTCATAACAAAATCTCTGACTCCGACTCCGACTCCGAAAAACATCCGACAGTCCTTATGATTCATCTTTTCGACTCCAGTAACTACCGACGCCTTCATACGACTAACCGACTCCGGAAATAACAATTCGGAATAATTCAGAGCCTTGAATACCTCTAAATTGGAGGACCTTATCGGAGGGTCTTGGGCAAGTGATTTATTATTAGACCCCGGCCATGAATAGATTAATATTTATCTTAATTACTTCATATTCATGAATCTGGCCAGCGGTGGGAAACTAATAGTTCACACAATACTTTTACGATATTGGATCGAAATAGTATTTCTTTTCTATTAACTCTATGCGATGTGCTTTTTATTACATGACTCTAATGTTAATGAAGCTAGATGTTATTTATGAGCCGTATAACGTCCACAACTGGGCATTTGCCTCCACGCCGATCGGTCTTGCGTTGCATCCACAGCCTCCCGCGATCTTCATCCGATCGTGAGTATAAAAGACAAATATAGAATAGAGAAATACTAAACATATATATTTAGTATTCTCTACATATAGTATAGTTTATCTTATGTATTATTAATGTAAAAGTGAGTATGTATGTTAAACTAATCTTAATTGGCAAATTGATAATGATGAATATTAATTAGTATTGATATAGATGAGATCATAGTGCCGGTTACACTACTTTTTCTAGCTAAACACTAGAAGGGAGTGACGAGGGTGTAAAGTCAAAAATTTAATAAAAATTCTCAATGCGCAGTTTGTTTTTCGCTTTAAGCTGTACACTAATGATTTTATTATATTTTTTTTATTACTCCTAAAGGGGGAATAAGTATATCACTGTATGAAATGAGATCTATAGTCGCTGACTGTACCTATGACTGCAGTTACGCAAAACCATTTCTATCTTTTTAACCCGTTCGTGTAATGACTTATGATCGGACATTGATCACTTAATTAGTTAGGTTAATGATTTCTATACCGATCAACAATTACAATAAAGAAGTCGCGGGTAAAAACTAATAACTTAATAACTTCGAAAAGATATGAAAACAAATAACTTGTACATTTTTCGATTGTTCGATAAGTTGTTAGATTTTATCATGTGAATATTAACTGTTTCGCGTTGGCGCTGATCCAGCCGCCGTCTGCTGCCCGGAGCTAACGCGAACTAATAACGCACTCGTAAATGTATTAAATAATCGAGATATTTTACTGACTGGTGCAGTGATAAGCCTACAACAACTGGTTGAAGATCTTATTATTAATAAAACTAGCTGTTCCCCGTCCGCTTTGCTGGCCGTATTAAAAGATTTGACTTGATATTTCTCTGAAACCTGCAAATGAGCGCAGAAAAAAAAAATAGAAATTAAGATATTTATGAAAGTTATTCAAAAATAAAATGATAAATGATCTATGAAATTCAAAAAATGAATAAACTATAACAATCTACAAATCATTCATCATCGTCAATCATGAAACAGTCATGTTCCCATGTCGATACGTTCTCTAGTTTTCTTGTGATTGACGACCAAAAGAAACTCATTTTATTATATATATATATATATATATATATATAGATGTAGATATATATATATATATATTGATACGTAGATTAAAACAAACACCAAGTCTACCACTAGAAGATTTCAAGACACTGAATAATTACAAAGGACAGAAACACCTCAGTTTTTTCCATGATCATAGCTGCTGCGTAACACTCGAACAATAACATCTCTACCCTGATGATGATGATAGTAAAATAAATAAATAATTAATAAGCAGGAATAATTTAGTTTTATTAATTGGAGGGTCTCTTGTAATGTGTCCACAAAGTACTGTCTTGCGCTGTTTGGATCCAGTGGCTCCCAGTGATTTTTAAAGACTTATGGCCAGCAGTGGACTTCCATCAGTTGGAATGATGATAATGATGACGAGTTAAAGGGTCTATTTCATAATATAACTAGCTATTATATCAGTGCATCGACTAATGGTAGTAAGTTTCAACTAGCTACTAAAATTTAATAAAAGATGTAGACTTAGCCTACTTTGTCACTTTCTAGTGGAATTGTAAGAATTAGGTACAAAGCTATTATTATTTTATCAGACACCTAAACTTATTGGTGATAGATCTAGGTGATATCTAGATCAAGCCTATTTATAGTCAAACAGCATATTTGAAAAGTGCTATAGCTAGTCAAAATTTTGAAGTAAGAAGTCTTAAGAACGGACAAAATGTGGTGCAGTGTATACCATTCTAACTGGCGCCGCAATATTTTGGAAATACCATCACGCGAAAATTTCCGGTCATCCGTCGATTTATAACAAAAAAAAATCTTTTAAAATTTTTCATATATAAACTTATATCGATATTGAAGTGGTGAATACATACTGCGTAAACATCGCCGACATGTTCGATATATCTAGTTATAATTTGTGAGGGGCCTTTACTGCAGTATAAACGTATGTTGTTATTGCTAGACGATACCCGATCGATTCTCTATCAGCCCAGGGGGAATTCCGAACCCATAAATATTCATAAAATTCCAGCATTGCTTAGCATAACTCCTTATTTATACGTCATTTAACAAGCGACGGATCGGCCCTGACTTTCATTCCTATAATAGATCTGTGAATATATACGATTGAATGTACTCAGACATTCAAATTTCTTCAGTCTCCGCCATTTTGTATTCTGCAGAATCGATATTTTCTTGACGGAAACACAGACGACATCCGGTAACACTTTTAAAGACCGATTCAAATAAGCATGTTATAAACTTTAAAGCTATCCTCTGTTTTAAAATATTTATCGTACTTAGTATAATTCATACCAATTTTTAAACTATTCTTTTTAAGTTATTAAAACATACATATATATATACATATTGTTATATATACACATACGTATGTGTATATATATACAACGCCCGCCCATGGCATCGTAGCGCTTGTTACGATGATATATATACGAGTATATCACATTGCGCTCGTCGCCTGAGACATAAGTTGTTGAATCTCGTTACCCTGGTAATTACACTGGCTACAGCGCCTTCAAACCGGAACACAGTAACGTTTGCACTCGACTGTTTGTCAGCTGCAATAGACGCTGCGCTGGTACCCACCTAGACAGTCTCCGGCAACAGAGACCTACCACCAATGAATCGACTACTGCACGGAACAGCACTATTAACTTAAGTTTCTTATTATTTCATATGATTAATTTATATCTTTATATTGTGTATTTAATAAAGAATTATAATAATAAATGATAAAATAATAATGCCGTCATTTTAATGAATATATTTCAGCCGAAATTTCTCATCGGCCAAACCCGCGCTGTTCGTTACCTGTCAAGTTTGTAAGTCTCGCGGAACGGAAATTGGATTTTGAAATGCTGCCTCCATTTTGGTACATGTTAAACTGCACGTTATAGTTATAAAATCTAACCGACAATTTGTATAAACACACCAACTGAACAGATGTTCATTTAAAACACGGTATAACCTGGTTTAAATAACTGCTTAGTTTATAAGGTCGTAAATGATTCACGAGTTTGATCCCCTCCGAGCTTGAGTTTCCGGTGAAGGAACACAAAATAAGGAAACCGATTTATACCAAGAACATGCGGCATTCGCCAACCCGCGCTTTCACCGTAGCTAATAAGTTGCTTCGACTATCCCTATCTGAGAGAAGGCCTTAAGTGTGAACTTAGAGGGGTCTGTTCAGTAAAGTTATATATTTATAATAGTGATGCTCCGAATTTCTTCGTGAACTATGGTTACCATGAAATAGTTGCCTAATTAATATACCTAAATAATGTACGTCCACGGAGTGCTACCATCGATAAGTGATAAGTTAAATCATCATCATCAGCCGATAGACGTCCACTACAGGACATATGCTTCCTCCAAAGAACTCCGTGTTTATAGGGTTTCATATAGGGGTACAGGTCATTTCCCACCAGTGTTCTAACCAATGCGGGTTGGTGAGAATCAGAGCCTCGTTTGTTGATTTGCAGGGTACACCACGAACAGGTGAGGTTCGCTTGGTTCCAGTGAGTTGCTGTGCGGGAACCCTTACACTCCTAAAAGTTAAATCCATTTCAAATATCGAAACTATCACAGTTAAAAAATTGGTCGCGTTAAGAAAACTCTAGCTTTTCTACTTTTTAATTCGGATGGCGAATTACGTCAAGTTGACTGGATCGCTGGAGGAAATTAAGATTCTATCCGCTGCTGAAACTTAATTTTACTGCGCTTTTCTTGAAAATTGAGAATAAAAAAAAAGTGCAAATCATGCAATATTTCAACTGCTGCATTAATATGTGTCTGGTCTACACAGTACCTTCATTATGAGTATTATTACTGGTGGTAAATCTCTGTTGCCGGAGACGATCTACGCTAGATATCACCGCAGCGCCTATTTTGGTCTACTGTGCAATCATTACTGTGTTCCCGTTTGAAGGGCGCTGTAGTGTAATTACTGGGGTACCGAGAATCAACACCTTACTTCTCAAGACTACAAGCACAATGTGGTGATGTGTACAATGTATTACCTGACGCCACGTTGTCAGAACAGGCGTATCACTTACCATCAGATAAACGTCCGGTTCGGTTTGTCACTTGCATAGAATAAAAAAATGTTTTAGGTAGTATTGTTTTTGATGGTCATGAATCAGGGGAGGAAGTAGAGAAAGATATTTATTTTCATACTTTAAATGTACTTAATTTTTTATGCTTTAAAATACTTCTAAGATATTCTTGCTAAGCAACCGCATAAATATATTTCGCATTCGCAGTAACATGGCTTTTCACTTCGCCTTACTTACAAATGTAAAGTATATATGTTTTGAAATTTTGTAAAATCTTTTCACGGAAACCAGGAAACATATTATACTCTAGTTATAATATATATCACAAAAATATAATAGTTTTGCTATATTCATGTATCGATGTTTGTTCGCAACATTTCATGTAACAAATATTTGCTTGATAAACAAATATTTGAGTTAAGTTCAAAGGTACTCTATATTTTTATTTCATGCCTGTAAAAAGCCTATGATGAAAATAAAATATTATCATTTAGAGCTTTATAATGCAAATAATATAATACAATAACTCTGTATAAAATATTCCATTTAAAAGAAGGGCTCTGTAGCAAGTGTAATTACTGGGGTAATGAGACTCAACATCTTATATCTGAGGCGACAAGCGCATTGCGGTGCAGTATATAACATCCTAACAAGCGCCATGTTGTTATGAGCAGGCGTATCATTTACCATCAGGTGAATGTTCCACTCGTCGCGTCGCAATTATTGAATAAAAATAAAAACGAAAACTTTATAAGGTAAAGGACATGTAACAAGAACACCTTTCGCGGAGATGAGACGTCCACCAGCCTGCACTTGATCTGCGTGGTGAGTAAAAAATCTTGACTTTCTCTTTGTCAGACAAAGCCTCGGATTCCAGCAAGAAGAACCTTAAGAGGGCTGTTTATTTACCATGTTAAAGCAACATTAAATATTAATCTATTAATATATCATTCAACGTAGTACAGCAGCCAATCATAAAGGGATGATTATGAGCGCATATAAACATTCAGCGACATTAGTTATCATAAAGATCAAGCTCCTGTTAATGAATTTAATGAACGGGGAACTTGGTATAATAAATTACGAGGTGAAATTAAACAGTGGGTCTGCCTGGAACTGCCAGGTAAATAGTAATTAAGCAGGCTTTTGTAGGAGCGAAGCAGAGCTGCATCCGAAGTTATCTCGCACCGGGGCCCGCGTCCGCTGAAATGGAATTTATAATGTCACTCGGGTGTGTTTTTCCTGTTTGTCTTATATGAGACAATTTATATACATGCCAAAAGGCTTTCACGCACATCTTTAATTAAATCACACTAGTAAAGAAAAAATCACTATAGGCATGTTTTAGTTCAAAATTAAATGTTTTCTAACTACTCATCCACACTAACCTATATAAACAAGTGTATGTTCTTTTTAATATTAATAATAGATTTTTACTTAATTTACTTGAATGTTTATACAATATTTATGCTATTAACATATATACCAATAAATCTATTTATAAATTCTATATATGTTTGATTCGAAATGGTTATTATTTATTTTAATACAACTTATATCGCCATACTGCTATTACGAGTATATCAAACATTTGTTTAAGTACGTATGGTTTATAATATATTTAAATATATACAATTATAATATAATAGGCTAGTTATATAATAAACATATAACAGCCCCATTATATCTTATACAATTTAAACATAATTATAACCTGTTTCCTGTTATTTATAAATGTTGCTTCATACCTCTTTTCTCTGGAGTCAAAACAATGTTATAACTGGCTTATAGACAAACGAGTAACTAACTTTTAAGTTGTAACTTAACGTTTGCAGAGTTTATTACCTTCAAGTTCTGGCCATTGTTTTTAACTTAAGATAAACAGAAAGAAACAGTAATGCAGCATTGTCTATTACTTTATTATTTTGTGTAAATTTTTGGAATTATTAAAAGTGATACAACTACTGTCTGCTCTCGTCTGTTTACATATTATTTTA
Organism: Ornithoptera priamus; assembly: GCA_029034505.1. Lineage (NCBI taxonomy): Eukaryota > Metazoa > Arthropoda > Insecta > Lepidoptera > Papilionidae > Ornithoptera > Ornithoptera priamus. The sequence goes on along the minus strand of JARDWD010000219.1, from coordinate 1,170,245 downwards.
AGATAATAAATACATAAAGATGATCTTCATCATCATCAGATAATAAACGTCCACTGCTGGATATAGGCCTCCTGCAAAGATCCCTACATATGGAAGGATTGCGATGGTGTACGGGTACCCGCACAACAACTCACGGGATCTTAGCCAACCTCATCTGCTAATGATGCACAGTGCTAACTAACAAACGAGGCTCGGGCTCTCACCAACCAGCATTGGGCCAGTGTGGCGGGAAATGACTCGGATTTCTCCATATGAATACATAAAGATATAATAGGAAATATATAAGATCTACTGGTGATAGGTCTCTCTTGCCGGAGACCGTCTGGGTGGGTACTATTTCTGCCGCCAAATAGTAGTGTGCAAATATTCCTGCGTTCAGGTCTTAAAAGCGCTGTAAGGTAATGAAATCTAACATCTCATGTCTCAAACCGACGAGCGCAATGTGGTGCAGCATACACCATTTTAAGTAGCGCCACGTTGTTATGGGCAGGCGTGTCATTTACCATCAGATGAATGACCGGCTCGTCTCATCGCTTGGTAGATTAAAAAAAAAAAATATATAACTTGCCTAAAACTCATCGTAGCAGAAATACTGCATAATTAATTCACAGCGTGACAGTGTAAAACCAATTTAGCGCAAATGGTAGCAGTTGCTCTTGAGAATTGTGCATTACAGTCGCTTGGTGCAGCGCACTGCATGCAAACAGAATTGGGGAAACCACATTAAGTTCTCGCTTGGTATTCAGTTAATTTACAGCATAAAAGCATAAGTTTAAACCTATTATATTCATGAAAAAAAAATAACGTCTTGTATCCTTCAGGGTATAACTTTTCCTGGATTTCATGTATTATATAAATTATTCTATTCCTTTAGAGTATTTTTTTACATCGTATATAGTCGATAAACATCTGCTGCTGGAGACAGGTCTCTCCCAAGGATCCTCACATCGATCAGCGCTGCGCTGCTGGCGTGCATCGGCTACCCGTGACTTTCAACAGTCAGCATGGCTTTGATACCACCGGGCGCTAGAGGCCGCCATTGGTAGGCGTTTATAATGGAAGGATTCGGCCATTTCCCACCATACGAGCCTAATGTGAGTTGGTGAAAGCCAAATCTTTGATTGTTGATTAGCAGGGCGAGGTTGATTTAGGTCTCGTGAGTTGTTGTTGATACAACTCTTTTTTACATAATGATTAGTAAATTTTTTTTTTACTTATTTCCTATTTTTTACTTGATATTACTATTCAAGGTTTTACCTTCTTAACCTATTTTTTGCAACATTTACTACTAATTTAAGCTATTTTTTTTTTCACATTATATCTATACAAATGCTACCTAATTATCATATATTACATAGAACATCATTGTGTACATATGGTTATATAAGTAATGTTTACTTATCCATATTAATATTGTTTACTACCTTACATATTTTCAAACAATAATTTATAATCTTATCTCTGTCTAATTTATTTTATATCACTGCGTATATACAAGCTGTATCTATTCTTAACCAGATCTCCTGCTAAAAATTATTCCTCCATCTTCTATATATAGATGTAGTAATAGGATGTTAAAAAATATATATCAAAACGCGATGGAAAAAGTTTATATATTACAACGCCATCTTGTGTGTCAGAATTGCAACAGAGGACACGATATAAAAACATTCTAATTTTCTATTGCTCTCAATTTAATCGTTTAGAATATATCCTATCTCAAAGAGAACTAAATTTATTATATACAATATTATAGAAGTATAGCTTATGTCGTATATTATAACATCAGCTCTAAGCCGATCGAAATCTTATCAGGTTCTTTAATTCGACACAAATAGAGAGAAATATACGTTTTTTCAGTAGCGAGAAAATAAAATTATAAGTTAATTTAAAAGATTTCTATTTTCGTATAAAAAGACACTTCAAGTTTATTTATTAGTATAGAGAAATATACTCGTACATCCTAACTTACAACATAACAACGCCGAACAGCGAACATCACTCGCACACTTGATCTCTAACGACATAATAACGATTATTAATAACCATAATAACGTTGACAGTGTAACCATTAGCTGTAATTAAATTGTTAATTAACAGATGCTTTGAAAATATATGTACATACAACTTTTATATAAACAACAAATCAAATTATATGTCTCAAACAAATTTCAGTGGTCTTGTTATAGTATTAAAAAGTAATTAGAAATAAAGGTTACGAATATTTGATGGGGAAGTGCATTTTAACCCCGTCAACATTTAATTTACTTAGACATTGGAGAGAGATATGCTCGGAGTTGCTCTGCGTGATCGAATCAGAAAGGTGGAGATCCTCAGAAGAACAAAGTTCATCGACATGCCCGAAAGATTGCAAGACTTAAGTGGCAGCGCACATTGTCCGAAGGACCGACGGCCGATGGGACAGTAAGGTCCTCGAGTGGCGCCCGCGTGCCGGTAGACGTAGTGTTTGGAGGCCTCCCACAAGCTGGACCAACGACCTGATGAGAATCGGGGAAACTTACTGGATGCAAGCAACGCGGGACCGATCGATGTGGAGATCTTTGGAGGAGGCCTATGTCCAGCAGTGACCGTCTATCGGCTGATGATGAGACATTACATCCATCATTATCATCACAGACAAACACCATATAATGCTTTTGGTTTTCATGTTTCCTGTCGAATTAAGATATAGAAATGAAGTCAATATAAAGATTGAACTCGTTTGACTTGTAAAGTGGAATTTGTACTGGTTAATACTAGAACAGAACATTTGATAGCTACTTTATACAGAAGCAACCATTGAATAGAATAGAACAGAACAGAATAAAACACATAAAGCATGTTTTGTTAAGCATAAATTTATCATATTTTTTAAACACTTTCAAGTCTATCTTCATATAGCCTAAATATAGACTTGAAATTGAATAAAACTCAATTTTGTCGTTTATATCTCGTTCATATATAATAATTCTTTGTTACCCTGAGCTTTCAAATTCTTCCTAAGACTTATGATTACTGGATGAACGGAGTGAGAGATGTCCTAACGTTGTAGTCATCATAGAGTACTGTAGCTTTAACTATTTTTCATAGACCGATCACTGCAGAATGCACTGTGTCTTTAAAGTGACATGCTTGATGTTTGGTTTAGTATTATTATATTATTTTGGATCCAAAGCCAGTGAAGTTACTTAATCATTCTTTATTAAAATTGAACAGTTTATTAATCATTTAGATCACACTTCATATTAAATATCTTTAGCTATGTATATATATATATAAATACGAATTTAATTTTACAGTATATTATTATATGTCTATTATAAATAAATTCCCTATTTGTCTGTAGTTAAAAAGAATCCATAAACTATTCCTTCGATAAAGATATAAAGTAATAAAAGTTATAAATAGGGTGGACGGTAATTGTGTTTTTTCCCCCATTTCTATTTAGACAATATAAGTAAATCAGTATTGTATATCTTTATTTATATACACACAGAAATTTAATGTAAAAGCTCTTTGCCATTCTTACATCAAATTTCCACCAGTAAGTCTCATGTTGGATTTCGGTGCACTGAAACATTATGTTAAAATATATCTTATTAAGAAATTATATACTAAAATTGCTTAGAAGTAACATGATTTATTAGCAAATGCTAGAAAAATTTAAAAGAGAATAACTTAAAGCAATTTTACAAGTATAAAGATAGAGGAGGAAAAAAGTCAAATTGCATGATGCACTAGTAAACAAAATTGGGACGTAAAGTTATATATGGTATATATTACTATACTATAATTAAATTATATATTACTATTCCTTATAACTGTCGATCTACGTGATCTAGAATTTACTATTGTCATTTGTGATAATTATATAACACGTAGCTAATGGTGCACAATTTGCAGGACTAACGACGAGCTATTTGCACTTAATCGCTTTGAGCGACATTACAGGAAATGATTACCCGACATTTAAGAAATATGTCAATAATAATATAATAATATGAAGTATTTCAATGAAGTCTCTAGAATTGAAACTAGATAATAGCATATTTCATTATTAACATCAACCGATGCAAAGGATGCTGGACTGAGCTTGATCATCCCGTGCAGGAAATGGCAAGGAAAGCTTTAAAAAAAACTATATCTTTCGTGGACATATTAAAAAGTCACCTTCTAGTTTACTTCTTTCTAGTTAACTTCTTTTACTACAAAGAAATAAAATTAGAAACTTTTTATACAAAGTGTAGAATAAAATATAACTAGGATATCTAGATATAACATTCGGTATACATAAAGGGAGGCAATTTATAATACGACATAGAAAGGTATTTACTTTAAAACTTAAACATACTATTAAATAGAAACTAATTCCAGTCGAATTTTAACGAGAAAACCAATAAGTTTATTTTCTATATTTGGTATATATTTATATGTATAAAGGCAATGCTGTATTGTTGAATTATTTCAGTCAAAAACATTTGTCGATCTATACTAAAACCACAGATTAATAAGAACCTATCCCCTGCGGGATATCCTGTTAGGATATATTGGCAGTATCTTATAGATTGTAGCAATTTGTACCAAGCGGACAAAACGGAAGTCAAGTGATTTGGTATGTCCCTACTGCTACATGAGTACCTATTAATATAATAATAATGATACAATTATAAGCTTTTACTTACAACTTACAGAAGTTAAATTAAAAGCCCCTTATAAGTAGATTAAACTGTTCAATATTATATATTGTATCTGTAAAATAATTTGTTGCTCACAAAATGTGCTTAGCTGACAAGGGCATTGAGATCGCAGCAATAAGTTACGATGCTCATCCTTCTGTCCCCGCCATGTACAAACGGCGCCGTTAAAATGGCGCCGTAAATTCATAGTGCTGAAACAGGACAACAATAATGCTTGATTTATAAACCTTTATACGTTTTTACAAATGGATTTATCATAAACTGTTATATTTACTATAAAACAATTAACTTATGAATTGTGACAAACGGCACTGTATTGGAAAGCGCTGTAGCTAGTGAAATTACTGAGGTTATGAGGATCTACATCTTATGTGTCGAGACGACACATGGTTGTGGAGGGACGGAACAGTTACCTTTACGTGAACATCTCGGTCATTTTTTTTATATTACGAAGCGACGAGACGAACGGAACGTTCACCTGATGGTAAACGAAACGTCCGCCCATAACAACGTAGCGCTAGTTAGAACTTTGTACACTGCACCACATTGCGCTCTTCGCATTCATGATGAAGATGTCGAGTCTCGTTATTTCACTAGCTACACCTTTGAAACCGGAACACAGTAATGTTTGCAGAGTATTATGCGCTACGGTGGTACCTACCAAGACAGTCTCCGTGACCTACCACCAGTGCTCTCATCATGACACTTCGTAGTATTAAAATAAATATTTTACATGAACATTGTATGCTGAAAGTATAAATTTGGTTCATTTTATTATATCCCTCATCAATCAATAACGTTTCATATCATACCTATAACTAAACATTATCTAAATTTATATAGAAATCCAATGAATACTTCTAAAACTATTACCGTCGAAAGTTATTCGTTTAAAACGGAAGTGGAAATTCAATTCGCGAACAAGGATTTTTAACTTTTGCATTTGCAGTTGATTAAGTTTTCCCTGAATGTAAATGAATTCAATCGCAAAGCACCAGCGCCGGGCCGCAGATGTTCAATCTATTTCACATTTTCAAATGATCTTTCATAAAAACATATAAATTTTAACCGGATGTTCAAAATCGTTAATTTTCGTAGATCTACTATAGATATATACTTCACAGAAATTGTTTACAAAGTGGTCATTCCAAAATATTTTGTGTTAATTTTTCATTCAATAAAACGAAGAGACAAATTGGTTTTAAAATAAGATGAACTCTTTCTTAATTCAAAGCACTAATTAGGATAATAATCGTACAAGATGATACGTAATAACACCACAATGACATCGTCTTGAGATACTTTACTGATGATAGAGATATCATTCACCAGGTTTTGTAAGATTTTTGAGCCGACAATATTATGCTCGGAAATGAAACACCCTATAGCTAATGAAATAACTGACGTACAAAACTTAACTATAAGTTTATAACTTTAACCAGCATCACATCATTATGAGTGTGCGTATGACTCATCATCAGATGAAGGTCCCTCTTGCTTCACCGCACCGTCGAATATAAAGAGGGTGGTAAGTCTCATTATTTATTGATCAATCAATCATCCTTTTTCTTCTTACCCTTTGTAGATTTTTTCTTTAATCTCTTTTTCATATTATACATCCTTTACTTGACTAAGACCCCACCGGACTGAAAACGGAGATGTAATCCACAAGAAGCCTATTCACTCTTCTCTTGGAGACTCCCACGTCATAGCTGGACCGTAACACTGACGCCGGCAGACTGTTTGAATCTTTCGCAGTTCGCACTATGAAGAACGAATCCTGTTCTGCTCATCCAGTATCATCATAGCGCGCCTTTTCATCGACTCCAAAAGTGCCGATAGGTAACTGATGGCACCTGCACATACATGGCAGCAGTACACATGATCATATAGATCTAGGTATAGGTACACATATCTAAGTCTTATACAGGATTCAAAGTTATCACTGTATAAAGTACCGTCATGCTCTAGCTTCAGAGCTTCCTTGCGAAGATTATAGAAATAGCTTTGATGTATACCCTCCTTTAAAAAAAGGACCAACGAAATCGAACTCATTAAAAAGTTATACGCCAAAAGTACATAAAAAAGGACCAACAGAGTTTATACATCGAATTTATGATGCTGTGGCCAGTTAAAGATCGAAAGTACGTTTGTATTAATTAAACCGTTACAGTTATTTTTTGAGATGCCTTTATTAAAAAATTCCTTTGGGCATTCTATTATCCGATGCTTTTAGCTTTGATCAGCGGAGGTACCCCCCGTCGGCGGAAGTGAAATCTAATTAATTTCGTAGAAAAAAAAATAAAGAAGCTAATTTTTAATTTATCGCGAAATAATTAAAAAGCCAATTCCTTTGTTGTGGAGAACTTTTAATTTCCTGATATTAATTCATATTATATTGTATTAAATCCGTGGAAAGCGCCCGGGAACTGTTTGGGGTATATTCAACAGGGTACAATTTTAAAACCCAATTAACAAGATTAATAAAATATTTCAGATGCTGTTGCAATATTCCTGGTTTTCTTACTCCCCGTTTTATACTATACATTCATTATATCTTATAATTAATAGTTTAGTATTCACCAATTTACAGCAGTTGTTACAATGAAAGAAATATAATCACATTATTAAGACATACCTATAATCTTTATATGTAGTAGTATATGTAATATATATAGAGCTTTCCACTTATGTAAGGACTCATCACGATATATCTGCAACCATGAGACCTAGAAATTGAAACTTGGTAGGAATATTCCTATTAAGGATCCGTCAGTTATGAACGGATTTCACAAAATTCCTTCCCCAAAGAGAGTTGTAGGGGTGTTACGATCAGCAAAGCAGGAAACAACCAGTTCAATACAATACTAGTAATTATGATTTTTATATATCACTCATCGCTTCAAGATTTTATATCTCATCAACTGGAACAGCTTATTCAATATGTTTATTATAAAGAATAAACGTTATAGCGGAATCTTAGTATACGGTGTCTAACAAAAAGAATTCTTACACCCCATATCCATATGTTAATTTATATTTTAAACTGTCTTACAATATGTGTACTAATCGCATTTATATGAACTATATTCATTATACTTAATATTGTATTATAGGTAACTATCTTACGCACTCAAAAGATACTGCACCCTTTTGTTCTGTGCTCAACCTTACTAGGAGAAAACGTCTTTCGGCATTAAGTCCGCCTTTTGATACATTTTTTTAATGAGCAAGTATATATAAATAAAGTAAGTATACTATGCTATGATTCTAAAATCATCAAGCTACAATACAGACAACGATAAAACCTACTTGTTGTTGGTTTTTTGTATGTGACTAAGACTCAAGGTCCAAAAGAGTAAATAACTAAGTAGTTTTGTACGCCATGACAAATATAATTTCAAAGCTTTACAATAGAATAAGAAATTAAATTGCTGTTAGTATCAGCACTAACCCCTTATAAATTGTCCGGTCTATTGTAAAGTTCCTCCAGATTAAATATTCTATCCGTATCTGCAATTTTATCCAATGGTAAACGTAAGCGGGGAAATTGCAAATTAAAACAGCTCGCTTGAGTGCTTCAAAGGAATTTAGACGTTATAACTATAGTAGTAAAGTCTATATTGCTGTACATTTCATACTATTTATGTTTTTGCCTAGTGTACTAGTAAATTGCGCATTGTGAGACACTGATCGGTATTTTTTAAATTGGAATTTTTAAGTTACCTTAATAAGAAGCTTATATAAAGTATTAATGAAACTATAACGCATAGTTGTACAAACATTATTGTTACTGTACTAACAGTTTAGTTGCTTGAATTGTATAAAAAAAAGGATATGGCGAAAAGCCAGGTACCCACTGTTTTAACAGCGACCTTCGAAATTGAAAAGGTCTATTTTTGCATAATAATTTTTTAAGGCACTGATAGACCTTCCACATGCAATTTAAGATTTACAGACAATTCAGATTTCAAGGTATCCCTTTACAAACGTAACGTAGGAGGCAAATAATGAGATTTTTATAGATCAGGGGAAAATTACAGCTCACAGCTGCCGACGCCATTAGCAGTTCCGCAAGAAAAATGGTCGGTCATTAGTCTACTTTGCTCCAACAAATAAATCTCTTATTAACAATCGCTTCTATACTTGATTAAGGAATTGAAAGCTTCCATTAATTAAACAATAAAACTAGTTTTTTCACGTATTATAATAAATTTTCAATACACGAACTCTTACCGTGTCTAAGTTGGTCACAATTTTCTGTATCTATATTTGTTAATATTTGTTACTATTTGACAGTCATAGCTCCTTTTTTTCATACAATAGTAACTAAATATAATCCATAAGGTATAAGCATGATATAATGTTAACAAATTTATATCTAACCTTTAAAAACAATCAAATTAATAACACTATATAACTTGCAGTATTCATTAAGAGATTACCTTTGACGAGTAAAATCAATATAACAAGGTACCAAAAACCAGATGCAGTAATAAAGCAACTCATAAACTCGGTGAAATAAAGGACACCGTCTCTGGGGATGAAGACGTAATGTTTCCTAGCAGTGTCTCGCCCACCCCACGTTCATCGAACAACGGTTTTCACTTTGCCACTCATAAACGGTCCCATTGTTAGTACACCGTATTCTATACTACACATTTGATCTATAGCCACCATTTTGTTCACTGCTACCTTAGATATGATGAACCCAAGGACTAACTCTACGTTTGAAAAAGAGTCTATCTTTTTCCGCACCGGCTAAAAGTCTACTTTATAACGAGGCAGTCCAGGGCTGCATATGACAGAGTATTTTTTCTTGCGATCTGAATGGCTGCTATCATCATATTGTCATTCTGCCACCATCACAACATTGTTGTGTCTCGACCCTAAACTTATGAGAACCATAGAATTCTAGATGTACCAACCTCAGTCTCACGCCTTTATACAAAATGAAATTGAGGTTATATACTTATAAATTTAAAGACTTTTTTTTGGTCTGTAGACTTTTCCTTAGAAATCTTCTTGTATATAGACTGCTATTAATATAAGGGACTTTTTCATTGTCGCCAGTGAATCGATCAAAGATCAAGCCTTCTGTTCAAGTTTTTGTGTTTATATCTATCCGCACAAATCTCTTCGATGCCTCCAGCGCTTAATTTAATTAGGGTGAAAAGGTTCATAATCCCACATCATTATATTGGAACCATTGGGGTATTTAATATAATTACCTCTTCGAAAACGCACATGAGTGCATTAAATCATTTCGCAGTGCGAATCGATCGCGGGATTTAATTGATCCGATTAAGAGCGGCCGTTGCCCGAATGCAGATTTATATCTGAAACGTACATTGCGTTCATTACTCTTTTCTTTTGAAAGAAAATTTAATTTCCGCTATACTTTCTCAAAATAATCAGGGATTTTTTTATCTAAAACAACTGTTAATGAAATTTACTTACCTATATCTTTAAAAAAATATTACTTCTAAAAGCCGTTTTACATAAAACTAAAAAAAACTCTCATGCAAACATTTTTCAGATAACTGTAAACCTATATTGATTCTGGAGGAAATTTACTCATAACAGAGAGTAGAAGAATTGAGAATATACTAGAGTAGACCGAGCTTAAATAACATCAGATGAAAAGAGTATAATGAAAAAGAGCAGAGGATACCGAAACAGTTTTCTCAATATAACCGCGACAGTTTAATTGAAGAAGACATCTCATGATGAAGACGAGGTTCTTACTTTGTTCTTTTATGGAAACTTTTAATGTATACTCTTTATATTTTTGTTAAATATTAAATAGTTAACGTTTACCTGAAGATTAGTGAGTGACACGCTGGTGTATAATAACGTGGGTAATAGTTAAGATGATATATACAGCATCACATTGTGCTCGTCTATATAAAACAAGATTTTAATTCTCATCTTCCCAATAATTTTACTAGCTTTCAAACCAAAAATAATCTTAGCATACTACTGTTTGGTGGTAGGATTACATCTAGATTTTCTTCGGCAATAGACACCTTTTTTTTAGTTTCAAGGGGAAATCGTCGAAAGATGATACTTCAGGGGAGAAGTCCGTGTTATATAAGATCCTTACTAAAACCCCTTTGGTGGTCTCCATCAATGAATTCGGAGACGCCCTGGATTCTCTTACAGAACGCTACGATGTCCCTTTACACTTTCTACTAGCACGTCTCTGAGGAAGAGCCAAATTCTCTTAGGCAGCATCGCTGAGCCGTACACTGTCCAGCGACAAGGGCCTTGGCCCTCAAGGTCCCTTAGCCCTATTCTTACTAACCCGCGACTACCGGGCTTCGGCAACGTTACTAAATGTCAAATAATTTTCAATTTTTAATTTACTGTATGAAATATTCTGTACTGCAATGGTTAGATAAATAGATGCATTATCTATGCATTCCATTATTCTAACAGTAGCAGAGTTGGAGTTAATTATTAAAGTTTCAATTGAAACCGCACTGAGAGCTTGAATGATACATCGACTCCTGAACTAAGTTCATTGGCTGGAATTATGAACGCAACCAGTCTAGGCGATTCGTTACACGTGTAACTCCAACAATATACATTTAATACAAATTCAGTTAATCTTACAGCCCGTTTGATAAATAGATATCTTTATCAACAAAACTGTGGAAATCATAAACATAATCCTAACTACAAGAATATATTTTAGCTTTTAAGATATACAGGATGTTGACGTAATTATGTTCCTATCTATTTACTCGAAAGTATTTTAGGAAATCACACTTCATTACTTCTTCAGTCTCGTAGTTAATATTATATGGAACTGAGTTCAATTATTAAATGATTATTGAAAATGTGTTAAAGACATGGTAGAGTTACTTTCGCAATATATAACTATTTCCACAAGAAATGAACACGAACACACCATATTTTCTAGAACCGATATTGTCCTTTCTATGTTACATGGCGGTGGTTATAAAGAAAATTTAGTGTATATTGTTCTTTATGAGACTACTAGGTTTATTCGAAACCTTATCTGGTTGTATTTAAACTACAACGGTATGTAATACATGTACTTAGTTAATTATTTTATGAAAAAGTATTTTCTTCCTCTCTACTGTTATCGATTGTTTCAACTATCTAATTGTAACTCATTGTTTATTTATTATACATTACATTATACAACTAAGATTGATTTGATTCAATTTTAAAGCCCTTATTCATTGTCTCCCTAGGAAGGGGCGCCCACTATTGCGAATGATATATAAGGCGCAGTGGTTAGCTACTTCACCGCCAATTACCACATTGACGGAAACATATCCTAAGGGCTTGATTCGCGAACGGACGCAACTCCGTAACCCCACACACACACACACTCTGATATAATTGATTTGTACGAGAACCGATGTAAATAAAATTGTTCACTAATTGTTGAAATACAACCTGTATCTATTTCAAAACCTATTGGATATCCATATATACGTTGAGCGTTATAATATAAGGATCGTTAATTTTTGTCTTCAATCGAATATTGGAAAAGTCTTCTCCACCCGAACTTATGTCACTCACATAATGCTGGGACCGGTCACTCCCCCACGGTCGCGCACTTCACGACACGTCACTTTGAGATGTCCACACATACAAATTTACCCATTTACCAGAACAACGTAACGCTCGGCGATCTCCGAGCGGTGCGGCTCCTAATGCTCGTGCACTAAACTCATCAACTCCTCTAAGGTTTTATCTTCTGGGTGTTTTGAAGAACAAAGATCACTCATCAGTGAGTATGTAACTTCTCCAACCATTGTTATTAACATGGGAACCCAAATTTCCAGTTTTATTTATTTTAACAAAATGTACTGTTCAACGCGTCATATACGCGGGCCATCTTTTGTTGGCCAAATCGAACTTTTCTAAATTTACCGATTAGCATTCTTCCTACGGACTTAAACTAATCAGTAATTACGCACGGGCACTAACACGTCGCCATTGTAAGCTGATGAAAGGCGGAGCTGGGATTGAACTGAACGTGTATTAAAAAACCAAAACTACTTACATTTATACTTACTAAATCATAGACTACCTCACAATAACAAAAAAAAATTAAGAAAAAATTATTTACAATAGTGTAAATTTTTTGAAAAATGCCTTTAAAGGTCTTATTTTATCGTATATAACTTACCAATTTAAAAATGTCATTTCTAAGTTAAAGAAAACAAATCAGAAAAACATAAATATATCTAAACATGAAATAGTATAATCATAACTTTTTGTAGCTTTAGTTCATAATATCGTAACAGAGATGGCGCTGAAATTAGTTTTATATTTTCTTTGTTTTATTTTCTAACGATCTTGGTCCATCACCTTAAAATATAATCATCAAATTATTAAAATTTAATTGTCTTTTATTAAAGTTTTAAATTTTAATTATTGCACAAAATCTTGCAATCATATAAATGTACGTAAACGATGAAAAAAATGCAGACGGAACGCCCGTTCGGACAAACAGTTTGACGACAGAAATTACTCTACACTGACATAAATGCATTATTAATTTTTCTCGCTTCATTTCAGCATATTATTGTCAGCACTGAACACAGGTCGTCCAAAAAATAGTTATATTCGGAGAAAGTTGGCCTTTTTCTAAAACTATACCTTTCTTAATCGTTACTTGCGACATCTCTGGCTTGATGAGTTCGTAGACAATCTAAATAATATTTCTAAAAGGATGCTCCGAAGTAAGGTTTACCGGTGTTAGAACAAACAATATAAGATCCTTGACATGATTTTAACTTAAAAAAATTACCAATCTTAGTAGAAGTAAAGACAATGAGATGAAACATAAAGGAACGTAAAAATTACATATTTTGGTTTAAAGTTATAAGCTAGAGTAAGCCTTTCACTTTCACACAGGAGGGATTTTACTAATATGTCTTGCCTTCAAAATTTCCAAATATCTTAGAAAAGAAGTGTATATCGCAATGAATTTCATACTTCGTATATAATTAAAATAGAATACAACTACAATTTATTTCTATCGCAAAACAGTCCTTTGAGAAAAACTCATACAATCGTCCTGTAAGTATTGTCTCTTCTATTAATAAAAACTTCCGCATGAGTATGAATACTCGAAAAACAGTCTTTTAATCTTACTACGAATGTCTATTACAGGATTCCATTTAAACAACATCAAGACCGGGCGTTTGTTTTTTTTTCTGTACCTCTCTGTTAGTGAAAGACATACGAGGGGGAAATGCGTGGCTACAAAGAAATTCGTTATGAACAAGTAAACTTTTCCTTTTTCAAGTTTCCGAAGGGGATATCCCTCCGTTAGTCCAGTGTTGTCTGATATGTATAAACTCGCGTGTGTATGTTGATATATATTCTTTTTTAACTAATAGGTATCTCCTTTTTTGTCGAACTTACGAAAGGACAAAACTATAAAGCAGTGGACCATTCTTAAATACCAACGGATGGAAAGAGTTGCTAAAGATCAGAATAGTTATCTCAATAAGGTCGCCAAACTTCAGTTTAAAGAAGGCGTTTGATGACAATGAGTTTCTTACTGTAGTTTTGAACTCTTTTTATATTTGTAAATTATTATTACTTTTATATTCGACAGCGACGACGTCATCGAGATATTCTTCGGTACACTAGTTGTAGGATATATACAGCATTGCATTATGCTCATAGCCATGAGATATAATAAATAATAATAAATCTCGTTACACTAGTAATTTCACTAGCTATAACGTCGTTCACACCAAAACATGTTTGCACAGTACTGTTTGGCAGCAGAAATAGTTGTGGTGATACCTATGTAGACGGACTGCGGCAACGGAAACCTAAAGGCAATAGATCTATGAATACGAAACGGCCACGTATTGAAGACTGGTTTTGTCTGTGGCTGTGATTTCATATTAATAACAGTTCTCTAGTTAAAAAAAACAGTTTTAATAAATTAAAGATCTTGTAGTTTAACTACAGACGAACAGTTTCTTTACCACCATTTTTCTTATAGAAGAAGCGTAAGTATTCGTGTCGTATTGTTAGTTATTATTACCTTTTCAAATAACAGTCAACTTTAAACTGAAGGTTTTTTTATATTTACGAAACATTTCGCATGTTTTGTTTTTGAAAAAAACCTGTCATGATACTGAATTAAGTTTTCAAGATAATGAAAATTGATAGCTGGTGAAAGAACGCAGAGATAACGGAAGTCGTGTATCAGAGTTATTATATTTAAAATCCATATCCCAATACTTTATATATTTACTGCAATACATAATTCATACATATTAAAGTATGAAGTGATGTTTTACATTAATGGACTTAAATTATACTCGTAGCACCTTTCACAATTAACGTATATTATTTCATGAAAAGGTAATATAATATATTTTTTGATGTTAACGTAATAATATAAAATTTTGCTAAATTGCATTAATTAATTGAAATGGAATGGTATAATCCATTTCCATCCAGTTAACAGGTTCATTTAAATATATACACAAAATGTACTTTACATTTATTATATCATCCCTCCATATAACATACTGTTTGTGTTACATCTAACAATAATTGAGTAATATAGAGTATACATTTATAAAACTAGTGGTTTTTGCTATGATTAAGTATTTAATAAAATACCAAAATGCACTTTTTAAATCTTGTACCGTAAATTACCGCCTAGATGGTTACAACCATAGCTCCTATTTCCACCATGAGACAGTCATATGCAAATATTACTGTGATTCGGTTTAAAAACAGTTATAGCTAAAGAATTTCATGAAGTAACGAGACCTAACGTCTGTCTTTAGGCGACTATCACAATGTGGTGCAGTGTTTATCATCCTATTTAACATCACTTTAGCAAAGGCCACTTATCATCAGATTAGTACTTTCGCTCGTCTTATCGTTCATTCACAGAAAAAAGTAGTCTTCAAAAGTAAAGAAGTTAAAAGGTCAAAATAATAAAATTCAGTAATAATGAAGTGAGAAATGAACATTTCTTTGGAAGAAGAACCTCTACAATCTTACTTTTTAACACCAATTAGAATTACTTATACTACTTACATTCCAACGTAAAGATCTTTAAAACCTTATTACGTATATTAATACATTCTGGAGCTCTTCGGATGGCCATCGATAGCTTTTAAGTTGATATCAATCCCACATAACCCCTTTTTGGCCCTAAAAACCAAATATCTTTGAAAGATTTCAGGTAATAACGAAAAAGGTCAGCATCTATTTAATACGTCGAACTGAGACCCTGCTCCTTTACGACAGTTAACAATAACGGAAATATAATATAAAACTATGAATATTAATTAATATATAGGACGTCAAAATAATTCTAGATACTCCGTTATTTATTTTAAGCCGAGCTTGTTCCGTTGTTTGCGATCTCTGCATTAAAATAGAGCAAAGGTTAACTTTTGCGCCGGTCGTATGAAATGCAGAAATTAATACTCCAGCATCGCGTCTGCCCCGAGGTGGTAACTTTTATCCACTACCTTGTTGACTTAGACAATGACTCCTTATTTGATTACTTCCGTAGCTATGTGAAAATTTTAAATGTCATTGTTTTATTTGTACTATGGAAATGTTATCGAGAAAAACATTTTATGCTAATTTTCTTGTGAATATTGAGATTCAGTACATACAACTTATTTACCTCTCCGTTCAACAAATACAGATATTTATTCACGACGAAGTTAGACTAAAAATATTACTTTAATTTTTATAGTCTTCAGTAATTTCTGCTACGTTTCGTTTCACTGATTGCATCGAAACGCGGGTAATATGCATAATTCATTGCTCGCTGCGCTTCTAACCGGAATTGTCCACTAGAGACACATTCATTTACATATTTTGGCGTTTCGCGGTGCCCAAACATAAATCTATTCAAAAACAAAGCCGTTATAATAAAATTGTTTAATAATAGTACTTGTTATTCTTATTCACAAAAAAGTAAACAATATTTACGATATATTTTCTGTTAGTTTATAAATTTGTTTTGATACAATGAAATAATGAGACAAGTAGAAAGTTCAACAAATAGTATACACATCGGAAAAGAATATTCAGAGTCGACGTTAAGAACAATGATAATGGAAATCGCCATAATATTATTAATGGACCCAAGATCTGTTTTAGTAATCCCGGTACGGATATGAAGGGATTGTTTCAGGCTTGGTATCTCTGTTGGACAGTGTTTCTACAGCTTAAACTCTATTGCATCGCATTCGAAACAAAGTTGGTGCACCGTATTCGAACTACTCCGTTAAAAGCTGAGATATTTTCTGTATAAAACAGACATATATTTTTCAAGTATTATTTAAAAAAAACAGATGAGTACTTCACAACTTTGAAGATACAATTCAACATGATTATCAGTCTTAATTAAAATGTGGGAGTATATGGTAAGAGATATTCTTGTATCATAAAATGCAACTGATAATTAACCCGCAGCCTTATTTTCAGTAAACTTTTCCAATTCAAACAACATTCACAAAAACTAGAGTCGACATACCTGCTAAGGGTATCAAGGGGTCGTAGATTTTACTGAGGAACAGTATAAATATTATTTGTCTATTATAGGTCCGAGGCAACGTGGTATTAGTTAGGATGATATATACAACATCACATTGTGCTCATCGCTTTGGGACGTACTATAGTAAGTCTCGTTATTCCAGTAATTTCATTAGCTACAGCGCTATTTAATGAGGAACACAGTAATCTTTGCACACAACTGCTTGGCGGTAGAAATAAGCGCTGTTATACAGCAGAGATCAACCATCAATGAGAAAACATTCAGATCAACGTATCTTCTTTTAACCAAGAAAATCATTTTGTATTTAGGTACTAATAACATTAAGATATTTTGCCACTTTTCATGTTTTTAAAAAATAAATGCAAATTCGGTTAAAAATCCGTTCGTACAATCCACTTTTCGTTGGATGATAATTTATCGTGACGCGTACTCATTCAAATGAAGTATGTTAGAATGTGAGCAAATTAAATTACCATTACATTAGAGAGCCTTAAGCGGAAGAGGAAGCCTCCGGAGCGACGCGGACTCTTAATAATATTAGACAAACTTTGCGTGTCACTGCGAGTGTTAGATTTATTTAACTCAACATCTACTTAAGCTTCAATCTGCTTTGCGACATTTTAAATCATTTAGGATGTCTCCTCCTTTTTTTAACACAACCTTACGACCATAATAATAAAATCTACCTTGAGAAGTAGTGTAATAAATATTTATTTTAAAATAATAGGTCACCGTCACCAAAGCCCTGTTAGGACTAATGTAAGCCTTGTTTGTCGTAGGCGACTAAAAGGTTTGAGATTCCACAAGGGCAATGACGCCCACTAAGTAAATCCGGGTGAAATGACATGTACGAGGTGCTCTCGGGCTTGTCGTACCAGAGGGTGTCGAAGAGGCTTACGCCCCTCCCTAGAACATGCTTTTAGGCGTAGTGCTGGTAGACACTCGTGCATTCCGTAGATCCCGACGCCCCTCGCAACGCACTGAAGACGATCGTCGAGGGGAATTTAGTGAGTAACCCCACATGACCTTATAACCCTTATAAGCAAGGCATCTTTTTAAAACAAAAAAAAGGACAATGTGTATATTTTTGATATTAAAAAAAAATGTTTTATATCCTAAATTTTATCTTAATATTAAAAACTTACGAGAAAAGAATTTAATTCCGCCAAATACTGTTACTAGTTATGTGGAATATTTTCGCAGAGAGCTGCAGCCAGATGATAATTAAGGAGAGCAGTAACGTGGATGAAGTGCGTCAGAAAATTTTAACGGCTTTAACTAAAAACTGAAAGTTTTTACTAAATAAAAAAAGGATTTTTTTTAGTTGATGCTATTTTGTAGTTACGTTTGCTTTACTTTATAAGTTTAGCTAAGAGGAAAACCGGAAAAAGGATAAGAATCTAATTCGCATGTTTGCTTTAGACGGTCGTTTATTGTCTAGTCTAAATCGCATACTCTAACTTATGTATAGTCATATTATATATGATGTAGATACAACACGTATTTATGAGTGAGGAGAATCGCACACTACAGACATATAAGAACAATGAAGTGCAAATATTGACGTTTTCCGATTTGAAAGGCGTTGTTTTTCTTGTCAAAGGCTAGTTATATTACTGCGATAAAGAGACTTAAAATCTTATATTTCAGGGCAAAGAGCACAAAGTGGCGCGGCGCCTATAAGGGCAGGAGTATCACTTACCACCGATCACGTGCGTGAGTGATCACCACCAACACCGCATCTAAATCTAAAACACTATTCACCGATTGATTCAGCACATTTTGGATTCTCCGCCTTCACTGCTGGTTGTGGCGCCAGTCAGGCTCGCACACTGCGTACACAAGTCACACCCGTTTGCCGGGGCGGTCCTCACCGCCCTCAGCTCGCGACACCGGCGAAGGTGATCAGAGGAAGCCCCGAACCTTCCTCTAGTGACCTCATAATTCTCACCGCCTTCCGACGCGCACTGCTTGAACTTAGTTTAGGGGATCATATGTATCTATAAATGTATTACTTTACACCCTCTTCTCTCTCCCCACTATTCACCTCTTCAACTCTTTTCCGTCCAATATTATCTCTCATTTTCCTTACTCTTTTATATATAAAATTATTTACACATACATGTACATATTTAGGTTTGTATCTGTTTTTATTTTGTACTATTGTTTGTTCTGTTCTCTTCTCTTCTTTTTTCTATCTAGCTCGCGTATACTGAACCCGGATGAAGCATAAGAATCGAAACCCAAAAATTAACTGTCTACAACATTGCAGGATAATTAATTTTATGGCATAAACGTAATGGCATTGACTTGATCGTTAAGTTAATAAATATTTAATAATCGATATTAAAAAAAAAATTTAATTATAACAGAATATTAATATTCTCTACTTATTTATAGTATTTGTTGACACATACTGAAACATAAATAAATTATTAGTCAAATAAACATAATGAATTTACAGTAACTGTTTGTTCTGAGTTATATAAAAATAACAATAATATTGATATTAATGATATTAAGCTTTCCGTTTTATAAATAAATATATTTAAAATGTATGTTTACAAATTGGTAAAATGTCGGCAACTCTATACCCTGGCAGACAAAACGTAATATAATCCAGACGAAGGATATAATCCGGCGCTCTGCACAGAGCGAGTCAATTTGTAGCACGACACCGGAGTGCAGCGCATTTGTTTCGCAATTGCTACATTGTAGCTGCGCCGCGTAGCCGTCTCGTAGCAATTGCTACGTACAAATGACTGCCGTAGCAGGTATCGTGAAAATATACTTGTTTGAGTTTTCTATTGTTTATTTTACTGGTGGTATGTCTCGGTTGTCGGAGATAGATCTAGGTAGTTACCACCGCAGCGCCTATTTCTGCCGCCTAAGCAGTAGTGTGTAAGCATTACTGTGTTCCGGTTTGAAGGGCGCTGTAGCGGGCGCAATTATTGAGGTAACGAGTTTCAACATCTTTTCTCAGGCGATGAGTGTGATGTGATGCAGTACGCTAACCTAACTAGCGCTAAATTGTTATGGGTATTCGTATCACTTACTATCAGGTGAACGTCCCGCTTGTCTCATCGCTAAATTAAATAAAAAAATTATGGGAAAAATTTTAATATAAACTTTTTTAATATTTTGAAGTGAAAGTATACACTATATTTCACTTAGAATGATATATTCCGTTCTTATTCAAATTTGACTAACATGACAGCGTCTACCTGAGTGAAGGTTTCCTTCATTTCTACATATTTAACCCCTTACAATCTAACAATCCTTTTGATACGTAAAGGGCCCTTTTGAAGGTGTTTCCGTCGGTCTTAACTGGCGCAGTCTAGACGTGAAGGCTAAGCTCCTACGACCAAAGCGCAAATACACTCAAACATAATACAAGACAGGTTAAGGACCGTACCACACTGTACAATACCTACAGGAAGATATTTAAAGGAGTAAAATAAAGAAAATCGTTTAGTAAATAACATATTAAAAAAAAACAAATAAATTATATCCTGTGAACATTTTTTTTGTTTCCACATACAAATATAACATTTGGCTTCGTCCTTCATAATACGAACATCAGTGTTTCCGTGTAGTTATGGCGTCAGAATCCTTAAAGAGAAGAATAAATTGACTTTTTGGATATTAGAGCCTTTTTCTTGATGGCAAAAGACTTTAGCGTAAGCATAGATCTCCATTTACCGTCAGAGCGAGTCGAGAGGAAGCACTGTCTTTGTAATCGTATAAAAAAAATGTTGTTTAATAGTTCCTACGGTATATATACAGTATATCTTATACTGTATATATACAGTAGAAACTAATATTAACCTTCCTTTAATTTTAATAGTTCTTTATAGAAGGTTAATTTTGCGATTGACGCCATAAAGGTTTTTCGATAGTTAAAACACACTTTACAAGCAGCGTCATTAAAAAGGAAAATGAGGCATATTTAATCTATAGATATACTATTAAAACACATTATTTTTAAAAAAATTGAGTAATGTTAAAATTAAATTTATTCATGTTAAAATTCACTTAAGATATTTTCTCTCCGTTCATTGTTGTAGGGAGATTTTTAAAACCATTCGTTATCCCAATTTGATAGAATTGATTGAGTGATACTTTTGTAACTTATTCATCTTACGACTGTTTAATGAAGTTTCCGAATATTTAAGAACTAAAGGCCTGGCCTTTTAAATTGTCCATACCATAATCATTAATATTTTTTTATTTAAAAGTTACTATTTCCTATTGATTTCAAGAATCTGTCGCCGGGGACAGACTTCGTTTATTCTTGCTACCAAGAAGTTGTTGGCGTACCTCATGTATTCCAGTATCAATATCAAATTACGAATATATCAAATTTTCAGAGTTTTTTCGGATGTGCTATAAAAACTAGAAATATTTTTATGTTTCTTATCGACATTTAAAAAATACATAACATTAATAATATCGAGGAAAGATATCAAATTTCCGAAAATCGCAGGCTAGCAAAGTGGGGGACTGATGAAAAAATACCATGTAATAGTGTACAGGATATCAGTTTTTCCAGTGATCGGAAATATAAACAAATAATAGCCCTGGAACAGGACGGATTTAGTTAAAAGTACTACGAGAGGTTTTTTATAAAAAAATTCTCTTGAGCCCTACGGTACGAGCACTGAGCTGTTAAAGTGCTGTGAACGATATGCCCTGCTGCATGGTTTGATACACAACGTTAAAAAAGGCGAGTTTTTAGTGATTAAAGCGGCGGGCATATGTCCTGAATCAGTGCCGGCCATTACTCTAAACGGATGTGCACTCAAGCATGCATTCGTTTTTAAATATCTCAGACATTTCGTTGCCGATTATCTAAAACATGAAGCAGACATTGAGGAGGAGCGTAGAGCGTTGGCAGTCCGCTCTAACATGATCTTTCGCAGGTTCGCGCGGTGTAGTGACGTCACTAACACTACATTATTAAAATACTTGACAGAAGGCAAGTCTTTTATACATGCAGGCTGTGTATAAATTATACACACCGGGCTATCAATGCAATATATCAATGACTAGGATTTTGATGAGTCTGCATCAGCGCTGTATTTCATGAGACAGGCAAGCACACACAAAAGATATACTTATATAAGTATGTACTTTCTTATACCTTGTCGGATAGGTATTAAAGTCAGGTACTTATTTATGTGCTTTATACGTATTTTTTGTAAATAATATTTTGTTTTAAGATTAAATAAAACAATTTAAGTAAACGCTTTATTTTTTACTGTCACGACTTTCAAAGAACCTAATTTAAAAGTTTTATCCACTAAGTGATGATTAATCATTTAATTTAATAAAACAATGATTAAACAGTAATTATTACATCAAAATCTGTGTAGAAATAAGTAAGAAATAAATTCATTGAATTTTTCCTAGAAAATCGGAAACTTTTTGAAAAATCTTTAAAAAATTAATAACTTTTTTGGATGATAAGATGCGAGCTATACTGTAGCACCTCCAGATCTTTTACACCTACTCGTATTACTTTTTACCCTGTATATTTATTGATTATAAAAGTAAATTAAAATTTGATTTGTTAAACTGAGAAAGTCAAGAGTGTGCCGGTTCAGTGTCAACTACCTTCATATGTGCCCCCCAACAGATTCCTGCCTTGTCGTTGCGAAAGGGCTTAGTAGCCGTGGCTGGGTCGCCGATGGTGAAGCGAAGAGGAACCTACCCGGCCGCTCCAAGTTAGAGCACTAAGCTCACCACGGATGCAGCGGGTGGGCTGCAGAGGCGACTTTATGCTGCCCTTTGCGCCAGGCTGGAGAGGCGGCTTTATGCTGCATCTTGCACCCGAGGTCGAATCGCGAAGAGCGTACCCTCTGCGACTAACCGATGTCGCACCGGCGATGCGGCGGCAGTGGAGCCACGGGAGAAGAGAAATGACGCTATTGCGATGCGCCGTTATTCCTATCCCCCGCAACCATATAACGGGTAGCGGCAGGCCCATCTTCGGATCCACCGCTGGGAACCCAGAGAGTTTTCACTCATAGCTCCCATGGCCTTTGGACGACGGGTTCGAGGGAATCCGTTACCCGCTCGACTCCAGTACGCCGTAAAGAAGGGGCGCGCTGTATGTTCCGGCGTGCCCCTGCGGAGATGAAAAGGGAGGGTTCAACCCTCCCTTCCGAGGTGGGGCTGCGTTAGCGGCCAGCGCCGGTGTGGTCGCGGACGGTGCGAAAGCGTTCCTGTAACCCCGCCTTCAGGCGACGAGTTGAAGCATCGTGAGGGTTTTAGTCGGTGCAAGTCCGACATAACCTGTCCTTGCCCTCGCGAGGATGGGTATGCGCAGGTAATTCCCCACGTTAATAAAAAAAAAACCCTTTCAGATGTTAGCCGTACAAATAACCTTTTAAAATTACCAAAAATAACTATCCCGATGTTCTTAGAGAAATATATGGAGTTATTATCGTTTAGAGATTCATTTACATCCTTAATCCACAAAAATATTTTTTTAGATAATACACAGAAGTTTCATTATTTAAAAAGTTATTTAACTGGAAAAGCGGATCAGTTGTTGCGAAAGGTGTTAGACTAAATTAGAAGATAGATACATAATTAAAAGTACCTATCGCAATGTATTTTAAAGCGGTTTTTTTTTGTAAAAAGGTGCAACAGTTGATTTCGCCAATTATTAAAATCGATACTCGAGTTTATTAAAAAAATTTAATACTTTGTTATCGATTTAAATAGTTCCTACATAGATCCTAGATATATATCCTCGCGGACTATAATTGTCATCAATATATTAACTGAAGTTGGGACAGGAAAACGAGTACAAATTAAACCTAACTAATTGAAGCGGGTACGTTAAACGTAATAAGTTATTAAACCGTATTATTGCCGATAGATGGCACTGTATGTATGTAATATGATGTTATGGTTGTGTTGCTTTAAAAGATAACACCAGATAGTGATTTTTGTCTCGGAAAAACAAACCGTAGATCCGGGATCACGACGGACAATATCAGATGAGCTGAAAGGTACACGTGGATTATACCAACATAATATCTGTTATTACTGTTACTTTTACGCAATAATAACAGTTACGAATTTCTATTATTACATAGTATTAGTGTTTACATTTTGTATTTTTCGATTTATACTTTTAAACGAGATGCACCTTGTTTTAGCAACAGTATATACAATGGGTGTGAGCGAGATAAATTAAACAACGAAATAACAGTTAACATATACTAATTAAGGAGTGACGTTTCGAGGATAATTATCTTCTTGTAAGATTCACAATTTCTATTTTTCGGGTTAGATATTAGATGGTTCTCGTTTTAATAACAGTCTATCAAATGGGTGTGAGCGAGACAGATTAATCAATCAACTAACAGATAACACGATCTAATTAAGAATTCGCTTTTCAAAGATGATTTCTTCTTATGAAATGACTTAGTATCATTTTGGTTTATTTCGAATAAATACTAGGTGTGTCTTGTTTTAGCTGAGGACAATATTATACAAAAGCCAAAGACAATAATAGTTGTTTAATTCTTTATTGGCTGTTCTGTTATTTTAAGCTACGTTACTGACCGGCTTTTATTGAATACTGAAAATGTTTATTGTTGATAGTGATTGAATAACTTCAGTAGAGAAAAATATATGATATTTTTTAACAGATATAATAACATTACAAGAACAACTGTTATCTATTATCTTTGAATACTTGTGATTTATATATGTAGAATACTTTCTCACAAATAATTGAAACCATAAAGAGAAAGTGAAATACATAGAACGCTGCAGATCCGAGAGTGAATCTTGTTAATAAAATGTCTTAACTTGGACGTCGGGGGCTATTTTCACAGAAGTTATCTCGGTAAACAGTAACTTTTAACAAGGTAAGTTAGTAGTCTATTGCTCAGTAAGAAAAACATGTTTTTGCATGGCAAAGTTAAATAAGTTTTTGTACTTATGTGTACAGTAATTTATAGATTTATGTTCGATAACACATTTCAACGAAAGTTTTGTCAAAGAAAATATTTTAAAAGCGTTTAATATTAAACGTGATAACTATCATCATCATCAACATATAATATGTTAAACATAGCATACAATTTTGTCTTCAGTTAAAGAAACTAGTGGACTTAACGTTGTGACGTCATTCTTCATATCTACGTATAGTTTACCTTGGTTCTTTTATGATATATATATATATATATATCATTTTTGTTAATATGGCCATGATAACTTTTTTACAGCATAAAGATTACAAAATTAATATAACTGGGAATTCATTTTAGCTCGAATAAACATATGAAGAAGAACAGGATCACACTGTGGTATTCCTCTTAGTAGTCAAATGTTCATTGTTTCAGTTTGAATCGTTTCCATTGAAAGAATCATACAGTTGTCTCAAGTTTTTATATCCTAAAAAAACATAGTTCTTCCAATGGTTCATTGCTTGATACTAGTAATATAAATATCTAGTATCCAGCTCCAAAAATCCCAGCATAAATAAGAATAAAGTTTGAGAGAAATAAATAGGTATGCTCGCGAAAGATTTACTTCAGCAGCTGAACAAACAACTTGCACGATGCAAAGCTTTTACTTACGACTTTATGTTAGGGTGTGTGTTTATAAAAATGGAGTTCTTATAGTAGAGTAAACTAGACATATACTTTGACTAACTGATTTACTATGTATTTTTTTATGGAAGATCATTGATAACTTTAACAATTATAATCTCTATATACTGCTAAAGTACAGTCTAAGTACTCTCTTCAGAATGTTCTTTTTCGTTAAGAGGCAACTATAATAAATAAAACAGTACAGTACTACAAACTATAAAAGTACTAATGAACTTTTGATATATTTTTTTATATTTTCAGTAATTCTATATTTTATTTCGGTTCTACAAGCCATGTGCCCCGCCCGTTGCCATTTTATCCTCGCGACTCGTAGGGCTATGTCGGTGACTCTAGTACTTCTGCGGATCTCTTCATTTTTGATTTGATCACACAAACATACTCTAAGCATCGCCCACTCCATCGATCGTTGTGTGACTCTGAGCTTTCTTATAAGGCTCATAGTTAGCGACCAAGTTTCGGAGCCGTAGATCATCACTAGCAATCGATGGACGTTGGGGTCTTAACGTGCTGGAATGGCGACCCCGCATCGGAAAGCGCAGCGTTGGTAGACCCCTCACTAAGCGGACAGAGGACATAAAAAAAATCGCTGAAAGCCACTGGGTTCAAACAGCGCAAGACCGTGGTTTGTGGGACACATTACAAGAGACTTACATCCAGCTGTGGACGTCCATCCGTTGAAATGATGATGATTTTATTTAACTAAATTCGAAATACGAACAGGATAATCAAAATATCATTTAATATATAAATGACATGCTAGATGAGATGTTCATACAACACCCTGTTGTTGTTGCTTGGGCAGCGGAGGTTCGATCGATGTGGAATTTTTCAGAGAGGCATGTATTCAGCAGTCGACTTCTGTCGGCTGATATTGATAACGATATTGTTGTTATCGCTTTGAGATATAAAATATCTTGTTACACCTGTTTTTAATTTTACTACCCACTACTCTCTGTAAACCGTAACATAGTTAACCGTAATAAAATTGTTAGATTACTGTCTAGACTACAGTCTGCACTACCAATCCCTTGTGTATTTCTTTATCGAACAAAGAAACGAGAAAGAAGTTTATCTGGACCTGGATGATAGAATGTGCACCATTGGATACATGATACAAAGGTTTAGTTTTCCAGGAATTTCACTATCTACAAAAAAATAAAACTGAAGTGGAAGCTCTTTATGAACTGAAATACACTAATGCTTGCACACTACTAACATGAAAGCATGACGAAGATCAAAATCAAGGAACAGAGTTCGTAAACCTTAAAGTCCGTAAACTCCGTATAGTATACCATAAAGTCTTGATCTGTCTTCCATTCACGGCGAAAATGAATATTCTGCAGCTATGAGGATACTCCTGGATCCTAGTGCCGTAACCAGGGGGATATAAAATTTAAACTTAATCCGTCACAAAAAGGCGCAGTGCTACCATCTCAACTGACTCGCGCTTGGCTTTTAACTTAGCTTTGAAGGAGCACAGCGCTATGCACTCGATTGCCTTGTGTGCGAAATTGATGGTACCAGCACATCCTGTGCGACAGACTGCTAGAGTTGCCTTAGGGGTGGCAGCGACTGCTGATTCGACGACTTGCAAAATTAGTTCAGATATTTGTTCTTGGCGCGACATCACAATTCTTTTAACACTTGTTGGAGCGACCTTAAACACTTTACTAACCAGCGACTGAGAAGATAAAAGCACTTCAAAAACTTTACCAACCTGTTGCGCTACATCTTGTATAGTTCTGTCGAAGTTCGTCACAAAAATAACTTAGAGGTATATACGTGGTAGAGACATTCATAAGGATCGCATGAAGTCGTCCGACAGCTTCAATTCTTCCAGACTTTGGATATGTTTCAGGAACTGTGTATGCTTTCAGTAACCAAGCTACTCGTTAGCTAGAAGTTATCAAAGCCACAGTTCCTTTGAAGAAGAGAATCGCGCAATAAGTCCTTTTTAAATGTAAAATACTTTTCTGTAACCGGGAGATTAATGATGAGATCTCGCACTTCCGTTGTTATGTTCTTGATGTGAAGGTACGATATGGATCAAGAGAATTTTCGTATCGTCGACGGTAATGTTTGCCAAATTGAACTGCGCCTCCAACTTAGCAGACCACACCTCGGGCTCTGCAGTCCAAAATAGCCGCATCTTAACCGCTACACCCACTCACCATTGCGCAGCCCCATCACCGGAATCATTTTTATGGTCCATTTCAAAACAATATATATATATACATATAAACAAGAATATTGCTACACTAAGGACCATATTGTGCTCGTAGCACTGAGACAAAATGTTGTCTCGTTACCCCAGTAATTACAGAAGCAACATCATCCGGAACACAGTAATGTTTACACACTACTGTTTGTCAGCAGAAATAGGAGCTGCGAAGGGGTACCAGATAGATATACCTAGACGGTCTCCGACAACAGAGACCTATCACCAGTGGAGCTTCTGTAGTACCTCCTATCATCATTGGTCATTGTTGATAGACTTATCAACAGGAATAATAATATATTGATTACTAATGAACGAAATTTAAATGACATAATGTATCAGGTGCACAGAGAAGAATCTTCTAGAAGTTATTCCACTTTAAAATTCATCCACAATTTAAGGCTCTATAAATATTCCGGTGAACCTTTGTTGGAATTTTTAATACGCTTCAACGTATGTCGGAAGGAATTTGTAACGTACTGCCTTCCGGACAAATATTTTTAATATCAAAATTTAAATAAAAAAACCTCATTAACTTGGTTTTCCTATATTAAAAAAATATATTATTTTAGGTGTTATACATAACATCAAATCAATTTAAATGTTTTAAGAGAAACAAACCTATTACTGCATGCTTTATTTAACTCATCATCAGCCGATAGATATCCACTGTTGGAGAAGGGCCATTCTCCAAAGATTTCCACATCGATTGAGTAGTGATTTAAATAGGCAGATTTAGACTATTTCTGACACGCTGTACCAACAAGAGTTGGTGGGAGCCAGAGCTTCATTTGTTGACTAGCAGGGTGCAACACGAGCAGGTGAGGTTGGCTTGGATCTCGTGAGTTGTGCGGAAACCCTTACACCCCTTATTTAACCTATTACTAAACTAATACTATATGTTTAATGAGCTTGCTTGTAAATCAAAGATTCAATTTCTGTGGCTTTTTTATATAAAAAATGGGAAAAGTCGAATGCACGTTTACCTTGTAACCCTCTCCCCTATTTATATAAATTAAATAATAAAAGAAATCTTTAAACAATATTTAGGATCTCATATAATCTTATTTTACGTGACCAGGATGATGCATACATTCTTTTTTAGTATTATTAACGTTTATGTTTTTGACATTAATTGTTTTATTATTATTTGTGATCATCTCAATTAAGATCTTGTTCTACGTTGTTTTTCAGTTCAGTTCAGTTCTTCTCATCTCTTCATATAGAAGGATAAATATTTGTTAAGACAGCCTGATGTCGTTCGTGTGGTTTATTTTCTTATTGATAATCCTTTCACGCTTGTAAAGGACTCCAAATCTTGTTACGGGTTTACAATATTTGTTAATTCTTAAGACCCCGACACAAGCGTTGAAGTTAGCATCCTCACATTAAAAAAAATGCGGGGGTGGCATACGGCTCCAGTAAACAGACCCGGCCGTATACGGTGAGCGCCAACCCAATACTGCTATAATAAGCACCAACTACATCCAACTAATATCTACCCTTCTCCACCAACTTAATGTTATATGTTAAATTTACCCTGCACCATTTTACACGGTTACGAACCCGTATACTTTATAAATCTCATTTTTAAAGACCTTCACACTCTTACTTTATCATATTGTATCATAATACATCATTATTTGTATTTTTATATTTTTCAAGACTTTCAATCGGTAGTATACAGTACAGCATCCCTATACATCCTTTCAGTATATATTGAAGGTTAATAATAACCTTCAAGCTTCAGGCGGACGACCAGTGCTGATGGTCCTTCAGAATTTATCTCTGTCAAACTCGAGAGCAAAACGCCAAAAGCATGACATAGGGGTGTGGTGAACTTCTTGTTTAGAAATGGTCATAGGACCCAGTTGAAGAACTATCGATAACCTGATAGTGAGTGATACGCCTGCTCATAACAACGTTGCGCTAGTTAGCATGGTATACCCAGCACTACACAGTAATCGTCGCCTTGAGGCAAGATGTTGTCTCATTACCCCAGTAATTTTATTAACTACCACACACTTCTAACCGCAACACAGTAATGTTTGTACTGTTGAGCGGCAGTAGTAGGCGCTGCGGTGGTACCTTCACGGTCTCCGACAATAAGGAAGTAAACTTCTAATTAATTTAGTACATTACCATCATCATCATCTAAAACAAAGATCATTCTTTGCTGGATATATTATATAATTATGTTGCTAAAGTTTAGTGATATTTAAATATCCTACTTACTCACTTATCAACCGGATAACGCCTACAACTGGGCATAGACCTCACTCAAGGATCTCCACGCCGATCGGTCCTACGCTGCCTGCATCCAGCGGCTTCCCGCGACCTTCTTCAGTTCTCCGGTCCACCTAGTGGGGGGATGCGAGTACTACGTCCGCTGGCACGCAGTCGCCATTCAAGTACCTTGTTGTCACATATTGTTTTGTTTTGAAAATTTTTTAAAGCAGTGAGATTACATAAAAAGTTGAATTTATTAATAACTTTAAAACAGTGTATTAAACCGGTAGAATAAATGTTTTCAGCATTACAGCGCTTCGTTTACGCCGTAAAGAGCGTAGCAATTAAGCGTGAAATGTTTTCAGTTCGCTGCCGGGGAAAAAAAAGGAGAGGAAAAACTTATTCGCTTGTAACGACACCCGGTCGTTTGCCGGTCAAAATCATTGTCACTGCCTAAATGGGAAAGTTGTAATTAAAAAAAAAATACGAAATTTAAAGTATAATAAAATTTTTACAGCGGTAGTATAGTTACAGGACTGGTGGTAGGTCATTGTTGCAGTAAAGTACGCAGTTTCATTTAGGTCATAAATAAATACTTCCCGATCCTCAATGTGGTAAGGTTATAAAATACTTTTTCACAAATAATCACCCTTGTAGTCTCGAGCTAGTAAGAAAAGGACTAAGTTATGCCCTGCCTGTCGTAGAAGCAGACTAAAAGGGTCTAGGAGGCAAGCCTTGAAGGTGGGGCCCTAATCGCTCAACAAACAAACCTGCGTGAGACAGCGTATGGCTCAGCGATGGTGCCTAATAGGGTCAGGCTTCTCCTCAGAAACGTATTAACACAAAGTTTAAAGTTTGCACCTCTCCGAATGCACTGATGCAGTCCACAGAGGGTGTTTCAAACGAGTAAGAAACTCGCATAAATCTGACTTCCACCAAGAAGCAGGGTATCTTTCAAAGATTTCCACTTCAAAAAAAAAGGGTTACTCTTGCCGGAGACCGTCTAGGTAGGTACCACCACAGTGCATATTTCTGCCGCCAAACAGTACTATGCAAATATTACTGGGTTCCGAATTAAAAAGCGCAGTAATTCAGGAATTTCCTAAGGTAACGAGACTCAACATCTTATGCCTCAGGCAACAAGCGCAATGTGGTGCAGTTTATATCATCCTAATTCGCGCCACGTTGTCATCATGATTATCATTAAACTCTTCTAACTGAAATTAGCGATCAGATTGAAAAACCAAAGTGACCTATTCTTTTTAACTGATGGTATTTCAGGCCGTTCCCAGCAAGTTGTCATGGGTAGGCGTAATACTTACCATCAGGTGAAGATCGCGTCGCTTAATTGAACTAAAAAAAATAATACTTTAATCAAGAATGGAACCGTTTTAAATTTATATATATATATATATATATATATATAATAACAGGGAGTGACCGAGTGGACCACGGGTTGCCGCCGGGTGGGAATGATTCTTACAAATTTTCAGTCTATAATATATATATATATATGTATGATATATATATATGTGTATATATATATAACCAGCTGTTCCCTGTCCGCTTTGCTAACCATAATATAGAATTAGATTTGATAGACTGGAAATTTGTAAGAATCATTCCCACCCGGCGGCAACCCGCGGTCCACTCGGTCACTCCCTGTTATTAATACTTCCAACCCCTTTTGGGTGTAACATTTCAAAATATCCATTTTCAGCTGACCTGTACTCGGTAAAACCAATATACCTACCAAATTTCAGATACCAAGTATAGAAAATAAAACAAACATATCTAATTCGTTTGAACAAACAAATAACAAGAAAGTTAAAGAACGTTCAACGTGGAGATCTTGGAGGGAGGCCTATGTCCAGCAGTGGACATCTACCGGCTGATGATGATGATAATAAGTTTTAGAAAATTCTAGTTTCTTATATAAACACAGGACAAGAAAGGCAGAACATGCAAAGAAAGAATAGATATTTTTGAATGATCCATCTTCAAGTCTTCATACTTTGTTAGATAAAAAGCTGAAGGTTTATTTATGAGATCTAAAGAATATCTAAACATTTCTGTTTGTTTATATTTACTTTGAATAGTATAAGTTAAAGAATTGACAAGAAATGGGGTGCAAGGGGGCCTGCACAACAACATACAAGACCTAAGTCAACCTCATCTTCTGATCGTGCACCCTGCTGCTGCTTTAGCTCCCACCAACCCGCATTGGGATAGCGTGGTGGGAAATAGCCCAAATCCGCCACATGAACTGCAGGAATCCGCTGAATGCGGGCTGAGCAGAACCGATTGATACGGACATATTTGAGGGAGGCCTATATCCAGCAGTGGACGTCTATCGGCTGATGATAATGATGAAGCTAAAGATTAAGTTAAGTAAGTTTAAATAAAAACTAGTCATAATAATATTTTACGTTACTCTTGCCTTAAATCGATCGTGTAAGTTATATCTTCATGATCCTCTTCGATGATTTTTTTCAGAGCTAGTTTATACAGGATGTTCTTCAGTATTTCTCTGATTTTCGTCTTATTTCGACTTATCTTTATTTATGTATATTATTCTAAAACAATTCATCATATTCTACGGTAATTTGATTTTATATCTGAAAATCTTTTTCTATATCAACTACTATTATATTATAATTTATGGGTTCTAAATCTCTCTTCATTTAGTTTTCATCAATCTACTGGTTGCCAATGCATGTTATCACTCTAACGCCTATTTCTGCCGCTGAAAAATCATATGCACATATTACCATCAGCTGTTCCCTTCTCGTGCTACCCGAAATACCCGTGCAACTCCATTTGGGGAAGGGATGTTGTAAAAGCCATTCATAATTGACCTATAAATAGTCTAACAGTTTTGGAGATCACGTGATAAATCAATTAATCTTTGTATATCTCCTATATATATATTCCGATTTACACAAAATACATATTACAAGAGACCTATGTCCAGTTGTGGACGTCCATCGTTTGAAATGATGATGATGATATGGAAATTTTATTACAAAATACTTTACTCAATGAGAGAAAAGCTCAGTTACATCTAAACATTTTCTAGATATTAAGCCTTTAATTAATACAAATATGTTTTTTTTTCTATTCCTTTTGTTGGTCTAAACCTGAAGTAATATTACAGAGTACTTTGAAGCAGAAATTTAATGATGGTCTGCCACTCTATGATTCCTTTTAACCCTCTTACCTAAGAAAAATATTTTTAAAGCTAGAAATATATTTTCTTCGCCATTTCCAAGGAACTTTTTAAACTTTATCATAAGTAGTTTTATTCAATGAAGTCAGGTATATGGCACAAGTGCGGCAAGCTGAATAGATTTTTTTTTGTATATAACGCTTAGAGACTTGAAATTTGGTAGGAATATTCCTTTGTCCTGTATAGGTCAGCTAAGAACGGATTTAAAGAAATGTTGATCTCAATAAGGATTTTAGGGGTGTTAAAAAAGGAGTGGCGGCGGATTACGGTCAGGCGGAAATTTTTCTGACGATATTCAAGTCTGAATTTCAAATCTACTTCTATATTACGGCCAGCAAGTAGCAAGTAAGCAAGCAGCTAGTATATAATACCAGTAAATAACATCATGAGTCGAACGGTACTCCATTTAGTACATAATACGTCCATCAATGAAAAGGAGGTTATACTTCAGATCCTTATACAGCGCTGGCATTATGCTGATCAGGAGATGTAATAATCCTTACATCAATAATTTCATTAGCAACAGAGCAATTCAAATATGCATACACAAGATGCTGCGATATGGTCTTCGGCTATAAAGATCTACCATCACTATTAGTAAGATAAATAACACTTCAAAATCTTTACAGAGAAGGCAAATGTAACTGGTGCATTCAGTGACTTACAACCCTACACTACTATTGGTGCCACCACAGCTCCTGCTTCTGCCAAACAGTAGAGTGCAAACGTTACCGACTTCCGGGTTGAAGGGCGTTGGTGTCAAAGAAATGAATGGAGTAAAAATACTTTATATCTTAAAGGCGACGAGCACAATATGGTGCTGTGTATATTATTGCAACTCGTGTCACGTTGTTATAGTCAGGTGTATCACTTAACATCAAGTGACCCTCTTACTCATATCGTTTCTTCGTAGAATAAAATAAACTTAGTAACAAACAAATAAACTCGATCTGCACTACTTAAGTACAGTAAGTGAAAAAGAATGAAGAGATATTTGAATAAAAATGTAAGCATAGCAAACATAAAACTTATCTGCAGCAGAACATTAAAATGCTTAACTAGAACTTGAAATACTTAAGTGAATTTATTTGTTTATTTGAGATTGTTGCTGCTTATTATTATTTAGCCGTTTTCATCTCCTTTTAAATTACATCACTTTTTATGTCAACGTCCTAATTAAGGCATCTTTGTTGCTGCATTGATAAAAACATATACGGTTTGAAGGTTGATGATAACGAAATAACGAAACTTTATATGATAAGTCTTAATGTAGTAAAGTCCGTGTTGTAATGTGAATATCCTAACTAAAGCATCTTTTATATAGCTTTGATGAACAACAACAGTTTATCAGATATTTATGTTCAACATACATATAGTTCAATATCATAACTTAACCGTGGGCGATCCCCTTCAAGAAAGTTGAAACGCAGAAACTTTACTTGTTTATAACGAATTGCTTTGTTGTCAAGCGTTCTCCCCTATTCCGTATTTTACCCCACATCGCAAATGGAAAAGGTAAAAAAAAAGATATCGCACAATCAACGGCCTCGAAGTACTTGAAACGAAATAGTGTAACGAACTATCAAAGACGAATGGAAAAGTCTGACAGCTTTTGTATTGCTCATAGTGCGATATCGCTCGATACGTATTCAGGAACTTTATGACAATTGTAGCAAAAGAAGTTCACAATATATATATCTATATATATAACCAAAATGGGTTTCTTTTATTCGCCAATCACATGAAAACTAGTGAACGTGTCGACAAGGGAATGACAGGGATGAAGGATTTATTTTTTGAATCATCATAGATCCTTCATCATTTCATTACTAATTAACTGTTATATACATTTTCATTTCGTATTATTTATGCGGTTGCTATAGTAACGGTTGCTATAGAGAGTCGAATGCGGATGCTCTCAAGGAATATATTAGACGAATTTCATATCTAATCTTATATTATGTACAGCAAAACGGGTGAGGAACAGGTAGCATATTATGAAAGGGATGTTTAATGCGTGAATTTGTGTATGTGATTCTGCCTGCAGTGTTATATGTTTCAGAGAGTACACAGATTTTTCTTTTTTAATATGAAGTTCCGATCTAAATCGTATTAACAAATATTAAGGTGGGATGCCTCTACAAAAATTTGTCACTACAACGAAAATGTATAAGAATTTACATGTATTTTTTTCTAAATTAGCTTATAACTAATATTTTTTTTGTTATGGTATAATAGCATTACTATTCAAATAAAGTTTTAAAGACTCCACAATTCAATATATTTCTATCGGTCCCTTTTTACAGACCAAATTACATTCTCTTTCAACCTCGAACTTAGTCACAAGTAAATTTCAATTCTAAAGATGCTAAAATGTCAAAAACAGTTGAAATTAATTTTAAATCTATTAACTTCTGTTAGAGCTTTGTGAAATATAAAAAAAAACCTACCTTGTGTAGGAAAAGATGAAAAAAACAAACTTTGTTAACAATTTCTGGTCAATCCTTGTTTCTATTTACTATTGGATCGACTTAAAAAAAAGTACATAGTAGTAAGTAGTATAATAGTAGTATATATAAATATTGTTTTTAATAATAATTAAATAGCAACAATAATAATGTCCATTTAGCAATTATACGTCCCATGGAGGAGCAGGTTTGATCTCCATTGATTTGATTCCAATGGAGATCATTGGTTTCCTAACTATTTTTTCTTATAAGTACTATGGTTTTATATTAGGTCCTATTTTAGGTTATTCCAATAATAACAGCCTTTTTGGACACATGACATAGATCTCATCAGATCAAGTTCTAACCTGCACTAGGACATCGTGATGGATAAATCTTGGATCTTGTCTTGCTCGAGATGTTTATATACTCCTATATAATGCGATACGTATACTGTAATGCTAGCATTAAAATTAAATTAATGAGTAAAGGGTGTTTTTTTTTATTCATTAGATGCAATTGCAGTAAACATTTGAGTCGTTAATAAAACTAGCTCGAGAGCGACTGCAATGCTAATGCATTTTTAATTACTACAATCATTACTCCTTGTAGGTTTTGCATTTGAATACAAAAATTGTCCACACAAGTACTATTCGTTTTCATACATACAATGATAATACATGACTCCAGCTTCACTTGAAATTAATTTAAGTTATGGATAGTTAAAGGTCGTTTAAAATACTTGTTTTTTAAACGAGCATGACATGCATTCACATACAACCGGAACACAGCCACTCCGTTATGGCGACAAATTGACAACATGAAAGTGGTGCCTGCCCTGGTTAACACCAACGACTGATACAATTAAAAGGAATAGGCTTTAGATGAGGAAACTAAACGTAATGTAAATAAGAATTAGATTTAATATAGAAAATAGACAAAATTGTTAAATTAAATATAAAAGTAAAAAAACTAGAAAATGAATAATTTCAGAGTACCTTTCAAGCAACGTGAATAAGTATAAGGCAACAGTCTCCACTTGCGAGAGGTATGAAAGCAGGAAATGAGGTGTTAGAAGAAAAGAAGCGTGTAAGACGAACAGAGTATGAAAGAAGACAGAAAGAATGAGTAGGAAACAAAATTAATTGTACTGATGGTAAATGTTTATCAAAATAAAGGTCGACCTAAAACAGCCAGGGATGTATTAATAAAAAAAAATGCCCAATACGTGGCCTTTATCATGGCTCATACTACGTGATCTAAATCAAGGACCTCTATGATAGCCAAGGGCTTTTCCACGAAGGTAATTAAATTCATTCGTCTTATTACTAAGACATAATGTATCATTATGGAAATACTATAAAATACTAAAAATATGGCTTGATGTAAAAAA
This sequence comes from Ornithoptera priamus, assembly GCA_029034505.1. NCBI lineage: Eukaryota > Metazoa > Arthropoda > Insecta > Lepidoptera > Papilionidae > Ornithoptera > Ornithoptera priamus. Next base: position 1,132,846 of record JARDWD010000219.1, on the reverse strand, counting down.
ATTAAAAGACCAAATAAAAATAATCCACAAGAAGAATCAAAGTTTTTCATTTTTTTTTTAAATTACAGCCAAAAAACATCGGAAGGTTATTTTTGCGCCACCTTGTATATATGTATATACAAGTATAAAAATAACCTTCCGATGTTTTTTGGCTGTAATTTAAAAAAAAAAATGAAAAACTTTGATTCTTCTTGTGGATTATTTTTATTTGGTCTTTTAATTTTTTTACATCAAGCCATATTTTTAGTATTTTCTGATAGGAGGATTACTTTTGCGCCACCCTGTATATATAAACTAGTAATTGTCAATATAGGGAGGGGGTACCCCGTCTCTCGTATTACAACCCTCACGGGAGTCATTTATTTAACGCGAACGGTTTAATTTATGTATTGAGGATCTGTACCTATTAAGCGTTATTTTAAGGGTTTTACTTATTCTACGAAGAGACGACGCGATCGCGACGTTCACCTGATAATAAGTGATACACTTACAAAAATGTGACGCAAGACAGGATGACATACACAGCATCAAATTATCATTGTAACTTTGAGGATACAATAATGTTTGCACACTACTTTTTGGCGGTAGAATTAGGCCCTGCTGTGGTACGTACCAAGCCGATCCGGTAATTTTCTGATAATGTTAGTATTACATTAATACCAACATCCAGCACTAAAGTAACAGATAAGAGATATTATTTTAAATAACAATTGCAACATCTCAATGAAGCGGTGGCGGTTCTAGACTCTCATGTTATAGAGCTTAGTGGAAGTGTTTTTTGAACCCATGACCATTTTAAGCGCCAGCAGAGTTTCCTTTCACATTGTCAAATATAATAGCTCATATATAGATACTATGTAAATTAACAAATCTAAAACTAGAGGCAGGGTCGTTTTTATATAAGAAACTAGCTGTTCACAGAGGGTCTGCTGGCCGCAACAACCCCACAACTCCCTTTGGACTTTTCCTAATCGAATTTTGTAAACACCTTTCTTAATTGACCTTTTATATCTCTACCAAACAAAAAACACCTTTTGAATGTTTACGTATAATAGCTTCAGAGATATCGTCATTACTAAATGAATCTCTGGATATCTCCTATCTTCTTTGTCGTAACCTCATGACTGAGGGACGTGACTATGGCGCGTTGCCCTGGCTACCATTTCTTTCCAGACATTTCTCTCTTGCGCCATTTGGATGGATGATTGTAGGGTCGCTCCCGTAGCGTCCTGAGTTGTGCGTGTCTACCTTGTAGGAGACAGCCCTCTCGCTCTCTTTCCTTCCACACAACCAGTAATAATCAGCCTTTCCAGATAATTAGGTACTTAAATGTTTACTTAAAAATATGTATTATTATTAATATTTAAATCTATGTGTCCACCATTGAACGTATACACGCGAAATTGATTATTACCTTCAAATGTAAACAGCGGTTTTCCGCATATTAGGGACGGGTTTATTTACCGCACGTATTTCAACTGTTGTGTATCCAATCGACGGATACGTGTAATACAAATTAGTTCCTTTTTACCAAACGTTAGTGTAAATTCATATTTATTAAAAATATTATTACAAGTATTAATTATTTAAGATCAATTGCAAATAATAGTGTCCGCAGGAAAGAAAGTTCTCCAAGATTCGATTTAGTATTCCGTCTACGAAACTCAAGACTACTGCCGAGCAATAGCAAAGCTTATATGTCCCTGTTTCTTTTGAGGTTATTGACCAGTTACGTTGAGGATAGAGTTTGTTAATCCTAAGTTACTTTAACCATATTGCCCGAAGACAATCGGATAATATGGATAAGCTGTTTGTAGTATAAACAATCTAGGGCAAGAGATCATAAGGTCGATTGCTTACCCGACGCTACGATCAGATACAAGCATTCTTAGGTACTAACATTTCGAATGCTCTAAGATGTACCTAGGATAGAGCGGTGTAGAGGCAGATTGATTGACGCGTCATTAAGAGCATTTTAAGACAAGCACGATCTTCAGTCATGAAGTACACAATAGATTTCAAATAAACCCTTCTTTTATTTGAAATTCTATTTACCACCTTCATACCGTAAATATACCACCAAAACTGCATTATTGTCTTGCAGATGTCATATTATAAGAACCAAAATATTTTATGAAGCACGCTACTGGTTCGCTGTAACCTACCCCTATCACCATTTGGGGCAGAAATTTTATAAAATCCATTCGTTCCATAGCTGACCTCTATATAGCTGAAGCAATATCTTTACCAAATCTTGAGTGTTTTCGATTAATAGTTTCAGAGACCTCGTGATAAGCCAATGAATTTCTGGATAATTTCTGTATATTAATATAGACATTATATTTAAGCATTAATAATTTTATATATATATATATATATATATTTATCCCGGTTCAATTTAGGAGAATTTTGGCCATTTTCCACCACGCCGGCCTAATGCGGTTTGATGGGCACCAGAGCCTCGTCTGTTGATTAGCAGGGTGCACGCGAGCAGGCGAGGTTGTCTTGGGTCCCATGAGTTGCTTATATGGGACCCTATATAAAGATCTTTCGGGGAGGCCTATGTCCAGCAGTGGACTTCTATAAGCTGATGAATATTATTACTATTATTATATATCCCGATAAGGTCTATATTGTTTATATGAACAATTTAGCCCTGCATTAAATAAATTTATTCCTACAGTATCTACCTAATTTATTTAGAGGGAAAAAATTAAAAAAGGTCCTCGGATAACACTTCTTGTTGCGGACAGCTGGAGCCTTAAAGCTGTAAATGAAAGCGATTTATGAAGGTAAATACGGAGGAAACCTTTTTAATTGCCGCATTTACTCACGATGAATGTAGCACAGTGTATAATTCGCAAGGTTACTTCCGAAAAAACATTCGTAACCCAAGTTGGACAGAAACAAAAAAAACTGGTTTTACTGCAAGAAAATTTAAATATAGAAACAAGTTGGATAAATACATGTATTTTTTTTTTCATGAAGCGACAAGACCAGCTGGTCGTTTACCTGATGGTACCTGATACGTCCGCCCATTACAACGTGGTTAGAATGGTATTCAAAGCACCACATTGCGCTCGTCGTCTTTAGACATAAGATGTTGAGTGTCATTACCCCAGTAATTACACACTAGCTACAGCGCCTTTCAAACAGGAACACAGTGTTTGCATACTACTCTTTGGCGGTAAAAATAGAAGCGGCGGTCGTACCTAACGAAACGGTTGGGTTCCCGTGTTGATACATTCACTAGTTTTTACGTGATTAGCGAACAAATAAAACTCATTTTCACTGTAAACATATATATATTTACGAGTATATATATATATATATAGGATGTACGGTCTCTTTAGATACTATTAGTAACACGCTAAACAGTTTTTCTAAAAATCAATAACACCCTTTCCATCGTCGACGACCTAAAGGGATCAAATAACAAAGTCCTCCCAGTAATACCCCTTGACGTCATTGAAACTTTAAACTTACATACTATCCACTTTAAAGTATATTTTTTTTGTTTAAATAGAAAAGTTTCTGATTTTTTTTTATTGAACTTTACAAAGTTCCTTGTCTCCGTGGCAGGGCGTTGAAGAAAGCGAATTGTCTTTTCTCCTTCAAACTTTTATTGCAATTTCAACATTCGAGAGAATTGACTTTTTAAAGATTTTCGGCACAAGAGACACTTTGTAGTTAATTGATTTTTATGATAAATTAGTCTAGCGAAGTTAAATATTTTCATATAAGTTAACTGGGTTTGAAATAACCTCGCAGTTAGAACGCAAGTATTTTATCCGCTACTTTCATTAACGGACAAAATTGTTTGCGAGGCTCTCAAGCAAACTGTCTAATGTTTAAGTATAGTAATTACAAACTTATTATATTTAAAGTTACGCGTAATGTTAACCCTAAATCACATCTGATAACATAAGCTGCATCGAAATTTAAGATAATGTTCCTTTGATTTTCTCTTCGCAAAGATAACAACAGAAAAGCTTACATACATATTTAACTACTGAAGATTTTTTCTGTTTTTGCCAAAAACAGATGTTTTTTATTCAGTGAAGAGACGAGCGAGACGTTCACCTACTAGGATTGTATACATTGTACCACATTGCGCTGATCGCAAGAGATAACATATTAAATCTCGTTACCCCAGTAATTTCACTAGCTACAACTCCCTTCAAAACTATACACAATATTATATGAATAGTACTGTTTGGCAGCAGAAATTGGAGCTGCAGTGGTACTAACCTAAATGGTCTCTGACGACAGAGACCTACCACCAATAAAAGTGTTTAGTTTATATGTTTTTTTTTTGTTATACTACAACGATCAATAGTTGCTAAGTATAATTTGATGAAATGAAATGGAATGGAATTTACACTATAACTGTATCTGATACAGAGTAAGGACCCTGACGATCCGACTTGATTGCAATCAATTACCAGGCTAGATTCAATTTCGGTCTACTTGTCGGATTTGGTTTAACGCCTGCTTCTCCGTTTGTCAGATCTCATTAAAGTACCGTTAAGATATAAAATTGTAACTATATCTGAAGTATCGCCAAAGCCATTTTATAATTAAGGTCAAAAACTATATTATGTATATGTGTCTTAAATATTACGTATAACAACAGTCTTTTTCTTTTTTTTTTTTTGTTTCAGGGGAGAATTCTTCGAAAGATACCCTACTTCTGGGGGTAAATCAGGTTATGTGTAATTCTTACTCACTAAAACCCCTTCGGTGCTCTGCATCAATGCATTCGGAGAGGTTCCAAGATCTCGTACAGAACACACCAGTGCCCTTCTACACTTTGTGTTATAGGAGTCTGAAGAGGAGCCCAATCCTCCTAGGCACCATCGCTAAGCCATACGCTGTTCAACGCAGGTTCGCTTGTTGAGCGATAAGGGCTCCCACCCTCAAGACTCACGAAACTCCTATACCCTTTCAGTTGTCTTCTACGACAGGCATTATTTATCATATTTCACTGTTGACCTCTGTTGCTAGAGACCGTCTAGGTATATTACACCGCAGCGCCTATTGTAGTCGACAAATAGTAATGTTACACATTACTATATCCCGGTTTGAAGGGCGCTGCAGTTAGTGTAATTACTATGGTATGAAGACATCTATCTATATATATATTGTTCAAGGCGACGAACACAACGTGGTGCTATGTATAACATCCTAAGTAGCGCTACGTTGTTATGGGCAGACGTAACTCTTAACAGATGAACGTCCCGCTCGTCCCGTCGCTTCGTTGAATAATAAAAAAAAAACTACTAACCTACCTTATGGTAATTAATGTCTGCCCATAACAAATTGGACCTAGTGGCGATATTACACACTATACCACATTGATCTCATAACCCTGAAACATGTTAGATCCCCTGTTTGGCTTCAGTAATAGACGCTGCGGCGGCAGCTACCTAAGTGGTCTACGATATCAGAGATCTACTACCGATACAACAATAACAATGATTTTCACAAAAGTTAAATACTAAGGCAAAGGATATTCGAGCCGTTTCCTGTCGGAAGTTAACATTGTTGCCTGTAACAAACAACAGGTAATAATGTTATCTGATTGCAACATTGTCCTCTTCATAACGAAGTTCCTTACGCTTCGTATCGTAAAACAAATAACGTAAACATATTCGTATATTTAATGTAATGTACTGCTGGAAGATCTCCGTATTGATGGAAGATCTCTGTTACTGGTGGTAAATCTGTTACCGGACACTATCTAAGTAGTTACCACCGCGGGGCTTATTGCAGCCGACACACAGTACTGCGCAAATATTACTGTGTTCCGGTGTAGTAGGAAGCTGTATCTAATGAAATTCCTAGGGAAGAAACTGAACATCTCATGTCTCAAGACGACGAGCGCAATGTGGTGAAATGGCTAACATCCTAACTAGCACCATTTTATTATGACCAAGCGTATTACTTACCGTCAGGTGGACGTCCCACTTCGCTACGTAGTATAATTTTTTTTTTTGACTCAAATATACTATCTTCCAAATAATGCGAACAGATCAGAATAGATAGAATCTGACAACATCAGTAATTCCGTTTAAACATGTTGAGTGGATCTAGAAAAGAGTACCTAGACTTCTCATAAACTACTAGTAGTAGAAAGATATTTAATAGTCTGTATTACTATAAAAATACTATATTAAATTAAAATATGGACTAGAAATAGTCTCTATAGCCGATCCTAGTGTAAATAACGACTTATTGTCCATTTCCAAAATCGTTAATATTAACTAAATTGTTAAAAAAATTGTTAAATATATCCATTAGATATCCAAAACAATTCCCTTCGAGTCATCCTATAGTAGTGCAGTGTTTAGATCAAACTCTCCCATTTCTAAAGGTCGGCAACGTAGCTGCAAACCCTCTGGTGTTGCGACTGTCCATGGGCGTCAATGAACGCTTTCCACCAGCTGAACTGTTCCCCCGTTTGACTACTCTTCCTATAAAAAAAATTTCTAGACTGCAAGTTATTTAACGAGTATAGCGATTTCCTGAACATTTACAACGATTCACTTAAAATACTCTGTAGAAAAAAAAATTTTTTCTTAAACATCTTTTAGTCAGAATGTCTTTTACAATCTTTTGGTTTACCTTTTAACATAAAAATTTCTGGTATTAGATTTTATTAATGCATTATGTATTATATATGAGAGGTGTAAGGGGTCCCACACAACCACTCACGGGTTCCCACTTAACCTCACCTGCTAGTGGTTGTATCCTGCTAATCAACAAACGATGCTGTGGCTCCCTCCGGCCCGCATTAGGCCAGCGTGGTGGGAAATGAGCCAAATCCCCCCCTCCCATTTGAATCCGAACCCGATCGATGTAGCAATCATTGGAGAGGCCTATGCCCAACAGTCCACATCTATCGGTTGGTGATGATGATGATGTATTTACCTAGTAAAATATAGGTGTATAAAACGTTGATAAATGAAGTAAAAAAGAAACGATAGGCGAATTAAAGTTACTTAAGTTTAGATACTTTCCTGCCAAGAGTATTAAAATTCGCGGCCTTCATTGAGTTTTAGATTCCACAAACGTTTTAAATAACCTGAATATATTTCCAAAGAATAAAACGGCAGTGATTACTGAAAGGTAATTAATCTTCATTCGCATTGATAGTTATGCTAATTTGAATTGAAACACAACCGGACAGGAAGGGATTCGGTTTCCTAATCCTGTAGAAGGACGCACGCTTAATTTCGCAGTATTAACTGTCTAAAGACCTAGTCAACGGTTTTACGTCGGTTTTCACTTTGAATATAAATTCGGTAATTTAGCAATGAGTTCGGGGAACTTTCATAATTAATCGCGATTCTCTAAGAGTTTCAGTTTTAATTAACTGATTGGTAGATGTGGAAATAGGTTGAATAAGAAAGCGATTGAAATTTTTGTTAATTTATTATTCGTTTATGTGTAAGAAAGTATTTCACAGACGTTATGACTTCAAGAGCCAGTTTTTTCTCATCATATATTATTATCTTATTATCATTGTATACAGAAAAGGCTACCTGTTTTTTACTTTTGATTCATTTACTTTAAAATACAATTGCTGAAAAAAAAAAACTTCTTTAAAATTAAGCAAGCCTACACGCTTTAATCCTACTTATATTTGTATTACTTTTATTCAAGTCGTATTGTTTACAACATAAATAATATATTTTTGTTAATACTAGTAGGACCTAATAATAATATAACGGCAATTAGAATCAATAACTCTTCAAAATATACATCAATTATGACAAATCCAGACTGACCATAAAATTATGGAAAATTTAAGTTTCAAAGACTTCATTTACATATAGAGTGTGCTAGAAGTGGAAACGCGATAACAGATTATGCAAATGAATATAAAACCGTCGGGGATCAAGGATACGTTTCATTAATTATAGAATTGTTGTCAGAAGTAGAATGGTACATTTGTATTATTCTCTAAATTAACCATTTACCTCTTCATTATTCTGTACATAATATAACAGGGATCAGCAACCTGTAACCCACAGATTACGAAGCGGTTTATTTGATAATTTTAAATGAATGGCTTTGGGTTCAAAATAAAGTATAATGTATAAAAAATTTAACATAACAAAATTAACTGTGAACCTCTTCTTCGTCCCTTTATCATATTTCAATCTATTATAGCTTCCGGAGCAAATATTTTTTTAGATCCTTGAACTATATCAATGCCCGTGTACTAGATTGTCCAACCGACCATTAACCAAATTTTACATCAAGAACACTTTTATCTTTTACTACTTGTGATGCATGCATGAGATGATGATCTATTAATATGATTTTTAATGATGTTTGTTATACAAAAACTAATTATTCGAGAAAGAAAAGTAATATCCATACGTGTAATTTTTAGTTTTAAAACGGAATATTAAAGAACTCAAAATGGTCGTTTGGGCAGTTTAGTGCTTAAACGACTATGCTACTATATCAGTTAGCTTCTTGTTTATTAATTAAATTTGTGGCCTCTGTGGCCGTCATAGCTTATCAGTGGCTTATTGACAATCATGGTGAAACGTTTCCACGTAGCCGTCTCAAAAGCAATCTTCGCAGGGAATGTTAAATTCTATATTTTTAGACTCCGTAGTAAAACATTTCGTGACTTCCTCCGTCGCGTATGCCCTGTATCATGGAAGCTTCCGGTTCCATTACCCGGCTGGATAGTTACCAACCTCATACCTATGGTTACAACAAAATTGTGTTCTGCACGAAAGCCTGTTATAGATAAAATACCATCAGGGAATTTTCGTGACGTTAGGAAACACTGTCTACGGACTTTAACTAAGACCTTTACAACTTATGTATTTTTTTTAATTAACGTAGAAGAAATGCCTGTGCACACCCGTCCTCGCGAGGGAAAGGACAGGTTATATCGGACTTGCACCGACTAAAACCACCACGATGTTCGTCCCCGTCGCCTCATGGCGTGGTTACGGGAACGCTTTCGCAGCATCCGCGACCCCGCCGTCCCTGGCCGCTTACGCAGCACCACCTCGGGAGGGAGGGCAGTACCCTCCCTTTCCACCTCCGGAGGGGCACGCCGGAGTAAGCAGCGCGCCTTCTCTTCGGCCTATTACAGTCGCGCGGGCAACGAATTCCCCCGAACCCGTTACCCAGAGGCCATGGGAGTCAAGAGAGAAAACACTCCCGGCTCCTTGCGCCGGATCCGATGTTGGGCCCGCCGCCACCCGTTATACGGTTGCGAAGGATAGCGAGAACGGCGCATCGCAATACCGACACTCCTGTTCGTCGCAGAGGGTACTCCCTCCGCAAGTCCACCTTGGCTGCAAGGCGCAGGATAAAGCCGCCCCTGTAGCCCACCAGCCGCATCCATGGTGAGCTCGCGGTTTAAAACCGGTGCTCTAACCTGAAGCGGTCGCCTCGAGCCGACCGGGTAGGTTACTCTTCGCTACACCATGAGCGACCTAGCCACGATTAGTAAGAAACCTTTCCGCCACGACAAGGCGGGAACCTGTTGGAGAGACAACCCACATGTACTTATATTGAATCCAGCTTCGAATAATTCATCATACTCAAAAAAAAACTCAGAGAATAAACATAACTTTAATAATTTATTATTACATAAATAAATAATAATTTCAAAATTACGGTATATAAACGTCGCTTGTTTATTTTTTATTTTTATATATACATTACAATTTATGTTTTCATATCAATAGTGTATGAAAAGGTCAAAAGTACGGAATGACAATAAAATAACGAATAGAATACGATAGTAGCTGAAATTTTTTTTTCCGATTTTATTATTTTTCTGCACAAAAAAGAATCTACTATGAATGAAAATTTTCTAGTTTTCTTTACTCTCCCCCGGCGCGCCGACGAGGAACCACCTGGTGCGAGCCTGCACCGCCATGTTTCGTACGAGACGCTTCCTGTCGTCGAGAGATGGCGCTAGATCCAATAATACATCCTGCTTGTAAGGAAGCAACGTTACCGTTTTGTAAGACTTCGCTATTTCCAATAAACATTGAAGACTTTTTATCCGGACATCCTGAAATTTCGCGATTAATTTAAACAAAATTAAAAACATTTCTATGGTTAAAATAATTGTCTTTCCAAGATCTTAACTAACAAATAATGGAGAATTTTGTGTACATCGCTATACCTCTCGAAAAGGTGCGAGTTCGAGCCTGTCCAGGTGGAGTTCCTAGTGAACCTTAACATAGGGAGCAAGCAACACATGTTCCAAGAATAATGGTTGGCAAATGTCACGAGCCCATGAAAGTTGTTGTTTTAAACGTATCGGTTTTCTCTCTATAATTTCTTTCGACGAAAGCACTTGCTCGGTGGGGATCGAGCACACTCGGGGATGGATGAAGGAAAAGGACCAGCATGTACTGCCGGAAAAGGAGCTGCCACGGCTACTATATATCAGTGTGGTATGATACCTGGGTGAAACATAAGCAACGAGCTTTTTGAATTTAACTTATAATATTAGCTTACCATAGATTTGACGTAAGTCGACAGATTCACTAGCCGCGGCAGGATAGTCTGTAAACTTTGAGGGATGGCTACTTCCTTCGCTTGCACGTATTGACAAAGTACCTCCAGCATCACCATCAGCAAGTCTTTATTGTCGTACTTTAGTGAGTCTATTACTAAACTGGAAATCTAGAAAATATCAATTCAATAAATTTGATGGATTTTTTTGTTCTCTACAGTGGTATCTTAGTCCTACAATTTTGTTTGAGGCAACACGCGAAAGGGAGAGCAAATGTGATGTGGCCTTTTTTGTGTTTATCATCATCACCATAAACAACAGCCCGCGGCATTCCACTGCTGGAAATAAGCTCTTCCCTATAAGCGCCACTTACCTCAATCTCCGACATTTTTGTGTGTATATCGACATGACAATAGAAGAATGCAAAATATGGATGTAAATGTGTGGAAAAGTAGAGTAAGACCAAAGAGATCAGCAGATTGCTTTAAAGAGATTAAGCGTGCAAAAAAAAAATTGTAACTTGACAGTTGAAAGACGGAAATGGTAGAAGATATGTTGTGCCGGGTCTTCATTAAGAAGGCCCGAACAGGAAAGCGATAATTACTTACCCTAGCAGCTTCACTGTTCAAAACACTCTTAGGGGTTCTCCCCAATATGTAAGCCCAACTCAAGAGATAGTTCTCTTGCACATCGGGCCCAATAGGACCAAGTTTCGAAGTTAATTTGGAAAACGATTGAAACAATCTCTGACCGAAAAATAAACTTATTGTACAGTGCTGCTTTGTATTAAGGTACTCGGGGAAGTCAGTCACTATCAGCCGGATAGCGTTGGCTCCATCTTCGCTGAACTCATCATTCAATATACACACTAAAACCTGAAACGAAATTTTAATATACATAATAATTAAGCGAAACAGATTAATGTAAAGAGGCTGATGACGATGACGATTAAATAAGTAATATCAGAATTGCTATTGTTTTAACTGATCATGTTAGTACTGGTTATAGAACTCTGTTGCTGGATCGCAGAAAGACATACCACAGAAGCACCCAATGTTACTACCAGACAGTGCGTAAACTTTATTGGGTTCCGGTTTGAATGTCGCTGAAGGTAATGAAATTACTGCAGCAACAAGTCCTAACATTTTCTGTCTCAAAGTCACTAAAGCAAAGTAATTAATTGTTTAACATTCTAGCGGATGTATCACTTACCATCAAAATAACATCTTGCTGGTCTAGTTCATATATATTTATATTAATATTAAAAGGTAAACATCACTAACCTTCTGCAGCCAGAACAGGAACTGATCGTTACTTCTCAACACTAAGGCTTTAGTGATCCATCCATACAACTGTATGAGACGCGGACAAAGAGCCATATCATCCTTACTACAGGAAGATAAGTAATCCTTTAATATTTCATACAGTAACTCGAACCGCTGACCACATTCAGCTTTGTTCAGGAAATGAGCCACCAAGGCGCACCCACTCAATCTCACTTTGCTATTTTCACTGTTAAGCGATAAATTTAAAGACAACCTCATAATTTCTTCTATTTTATCATCATTTACGTTTTGATGTATCGATGAGTATAGACTTTCTAACACAAGAAAATTCGTATCATCCTTCCGACACAATTCTATCAGATTTCCAGAGTATTTGCTAAGGATTTGCTGTTGTTTCCCTAGTGGCAGACTGCTCACCGTATTAGCGATCAAAGCAAACCCATGCTTGTATGTCTCCTCGCTGCTACTCTTAATCTCTTTCAACAACCAAGTTGATACGGAGTCAATCAAACCATGATCGCTTTCGATTTCTGTTATTTTCTCTTTCGTGTACAGATTCGTATCGGACATCGATTCCTCTAGCGCTTCGACTACTTTCACAGCACCATCATAGTCATCTGACATCAATTTCAGCATCTCCTCTATGATTATTTTGGAGAAATCATCTATGCTGGCGAGGTTGCAAAGTAGATTTAGGCGTTTCTTCAAAGTAACCTTATCGCCGATCAGATTATCGACATCGCATTTGCCTTTAACGACTAAATCCATGATCATCTCCGGATTATTTCTGGCTATAGAATGAATAGTCTCCACGCTGATCTTCAACAATTCACAATCTTGGGAATGTTGTACATTGTAAATTAGGACTTCGACTAAAGGTACAACTAACTCAGTTTTTATGATATCGCTAACTTTAATCAATGTTCGGAATCCAGCGATTTGATATTCTTTCGATGGTTCGCTAACTGCCAATAAGCAAAGCTGAGGAATCTCATTTATCTGCTCCTCTAACTCTTTTAACAAATTCCAATGGTTTGACCAAATCGTAAACGTCGCGTAGGAAATCTAGACTAGCGATTTGCAATTTAGGTGATGTCTTGAATTCGTAATAAGCTGCAATTGCTGGGATCATACATCTGGCTACAATATAACAGGACTCCTTGGAAGCATTGGCTGTGGTGAGTAAGATCTTACTCGTCTGTACGAATTGCGACACTGTACTCGAACTTGCTAGAGCCGTTTGTATAGATATAAGAATTCCTTTAACGAAGTTCTCGAATTCTTGATTGGTATCGACGGTCGTTGCTAATTTCTTAACTAAAGCCGATAAGGCTTCGTGAGCAGCCATTTTTAATTCATTGTCTGTTTTATTAGTAATCTCTCTGTATATGGAGGACCACAACGTCTTAAGAAACGGACTGTAACTCTCGGCATTATACGTCATGCAACTCTGGCCCTATAATAAAGTGCAAAGTGTAAACAAATAACATTATTAGATTTTTTTACCTTAAGAACTTTCGTTTAAAAAAAAATCTATATTTTAACTGTTGTTATTGTCTTCATTGGCTCACAGATTAACATGAAACTCCCGGGTTAAATTCCGAGGCGATACGTTGTGTAATTTAGTTAGTAGAAGTTTTTTTTGTACCACACTTGGCTATCTATCACCACAATACAGTAAATCTGCTAGCATATTAGCACTACTGTGTTCAATCTATTAACACTTGAAAGCTGGAGTATTCTAAATGATCATGTTCCACCTCCCCATCCTGTCCCCCCCATTCATTGTCTCTTAACAGTCCCATAGCAATAAAAATAATTAAAACAAAAGTATTCATATACACTTTAAAAAATTCTCTTACCAATAATTTTAATGAATCAATTTTAGCAAGTCTCAAACTTGAATCCAATTTCTCAACAAGAAGCACCAAACAATATTCTGCAAATTCTGGCACAGCACATAAACAAGGTATCAGTGCTGCAGCTAAGTCCTCTCTGGTTACAGGAGCAGGATCATTTGGAGAAGGATGAAAGTCAATAGGGTAATAACATGAGATGACATCAAACATTTCTTCGGTTAAATGGCCTAGCGGTATCTCTTTCAGAAATGTAGGTAGGAAGTTAAAAAGGAATAATAAGTTACGTGGATCTCTCTCGCCTTCTATAGATGATATAACTCCATATAAAAAGTCTGGACTCAATGTTTTCATAACTAAAACAAATTAAAATAAGACAACCTGATAAAAGGATTACAACTTTATTTGCCTGTATATTTATGGAAGATTTCTGAATAGTGTGTCTCACTTTCCTAACTAGGCAAGGCTTATTAGTTACATGAACTAATAACTGTAAAAGCGAAGCCCTCAAGTGGCAATTAGATATAATACATATAGATGATAACACTGCATAAGGTAAACTAATCATCAGCCTTGCAACATGCGTTTCACCATATTAGCGGATGATAACTTATGTATGTTCAACAAAAATAGCTGTAATTAAAAACCTTATAAATAAAAGTTTCCCCATCAGATAGTCAAGTGTTACAATAAGCAACGTGAAAGTTTTTAAATAAAACTTTTTCACTATACTTACATTGAACATCTTTCTCAAATAGCTTGTGTATAATTAAATAAATATGGTATCTATCTTGTCTGACCTGTGACTGACACTGAACCTCTCGGAACAATGTAGTTAAAAATTCGCCACAATTATTTACATGATAATTTTTCATATTAATGATCACTAAATACCCTTCTATAACATAAGGTATAACTCTGTGATTATCTTTCAATCTATCCGTGTAAAATTTTGATATAAACTTGATTTGTACAGTCGATAAATAGTCTGGGGGCAGCTCTGATAAGATTTTAGTAAAAAATTTCATTCCTTTTTCTCTGTTTTCTACCTCTTTATTTGTTAATACACCAGCCATATTCTCGACAAGTTTTGTAATATCTAGGCGATCTGATATAATATCTGTAATAAAAAACCAACTTTTATTCAAATTTTTCAGAAGAGGGAGCAGATCGAAAATCTTCTCATTTTCATGTTGTATAATATTTTTAACGAAATGGAGTTTATATTGTTAATATTTTACAACATTCTTGTTAAAAACTGGCTCAAAATTATTAAATGCAAAATAAATTTTATGTAACAAACCAACAAAACAAAACCTAATAACTTTCATATAAATATTAACTAACTTAATCTTAAATTTAATGGACTTGGTAATGTAAAATGCAAATTAAAGAAAGTCTGGTAATTATAAATGAAATAAATAAAAAATTGGGTACTTGCCTGTAATAATGTTTTGAGTTTGTTCGAAAAACTCAGAATTATGCATTATTTCATCGGATAATTCGACTTTAAACCATTTAGAATCCATTGTATGTACTCAAAAATCAAGAGCTAAGATATTGGATTAGAATTTTTACAATAATAGATATATCGTAAACGAGTATCTAAATATTATATTTATGTAATAAAACAAGTTACTTTCCACATTTAAAGGAATTTTTAATATTTCAAATATTTTAATAGTTTACATATGTAATAGAAGGGTTATATTTATTATTTTAATATTAAGTACTTCTTAGAACAGCTTTTGTTTAGTTACCATACAGCCTCAACCGTCAAAATGTCAGTGTGGGTTCTCAGCAGCAAATTATAAATAAAAACTGATAAGATTATAACAAGTTCAGTTGTTAAAAGAGATTATAATAATTTTTATTTGAAATGCTAGAAAAAGAAGAATATTTATAAAAAAATTTAAAAAAAAAACATAATTTTTAAGTATTAACATAACAAACATACATCTAAAATATTTTTTTTATATTTTTGTGGAAATCACGATTGTGTATAAGTTTTAATCTAATTTCTCTAACAAGATGAATTTTCTCTGGAACGGTTTAAAGCCGCTCATATTTGCGTGCGCAAGAGGCGAAAAGAATTAACAGACAACCCATATAAATGAAGAGCCAAGACAAAACAATAGTTTTTTTTTTAAGAGAAGTAAACAGATTGTCCCTATAATTTTTACCCATAGATTTTGTTAAATATATTAGAACGTTAAAATTAATGTGTTTACTTTGTGCGACAACTGCCAATGTCATTCAATATTATGATTTTTAGCCATCGTTGTTCATAATATAGTGGAAAATTGTATATTATCATGAAATAAAAAAATTCTGTTCAATTGAATATTTTTAACGTACCAGGGTAGAAATTGACTGGATACAGCATGAAAAAAGCAGTATAGTTATTATAATACACGAAAGCGGTCGATGTTTGCTTGTGTAACAAATACATGCACGTTGCATCAGTGTGCGTGAGCGACACGGCGTCAGTAGTGATCGGACGTTCGCTACGGTCAAGTGTTGTTACTGCGATTAGTACGGTCAGCATGTCAGATCAAGTTAAAAAGCGGAAAGTTATTCACAGCGAGGTAAAGTTACATTTTAGTGCATCCAATTTTTTTTATTAAACGAAGCGACGAGACGAAGGAGACGTACACCTGATGGTAAGTGATGCGCCTGCCCATAACAACATGACGCAAGTTGGGATGGTATACAAAGCACCACATAGTATGCATTGTAGTCTTCGCCGTAAGATGTTAAGTGTCGTTACTCCAATAATTTCATTGGCAACAACGCCCTTCAAACCGGAAAACAGTAATGTTTCCACAGTACTATCTGTCGGCTGCAACCTAGACGCCCTGTCGCACCAGAGACCTACCACTAGTAAATCTCTTGCCGCAAAAGAGTAGTGTGTAAACATCGAAGATCTCAATTTACACTTTATTTTAAGGGACGTGAAATTATCGCCAAAGTATTCCATTTCCTCCAAGAGGAATATCAGTTTATGAAGCACAACAATTACGACAACTGTGACTTGACACCCATGGCCAACATCACAAAGCGCACCGCCGCCGCCACGGGGGTCAGCGAGCGGACTGTGACCAAAATAATGAAAGAGGAGAAGGAGAAGCAGCCGTCGTTCTCTACACTTGAAAAAAAAAGAGAAGACGAAAGAAAAAAGAAAATCGTGAAATAAATAAATAATTCATAAATATAAAAATGTAACTGTAAATAAATTAGGAACGATAAAAACAAAGATAATTTAAAAGAAATTATTAAAATAACATAAAAGGGTATATAAAGTGTGTAAGGAGTCACGACAAC
Organism: Ornithoptera priamus; assembly: GCA_029034505.1. Classification (NCBI taxonomy): domain Eukaryota; kingdom Metazoa; phylum Arthropoda; class Insecta; order Lepidoptera; family Papilionidae; genus Ornithoptera; species Ornithoptera priamus. Next base: position 1,115,870 of record JARDWD010000219.1, on the reverse strand, counting down.
ACACAACTCACAAGACCCAAGCCAACCTCATCAGCTCCCCCGACCCCAACAGGTTCTCGCCTTGTCGTGGCTGAGGGGCTTAGTAGTCATGGCTGGGTCGCCCACGGTGAAGCGAAGAGGAATCTACCCGGCCGGCCCGACACGGCCGCTGCAGGTTAGAATTTCGGTGCTTCACCGTTAAGCTCAGCTAGGATGCGTACCAGTGAGCTGCGGGGGCAGGTTTATACTGCTCTTTGCAACCGAGGAGTCGCAGGAGGAGGAGGTACAGTACCTTCCGCGACTAATCGGTGCTGCACCACTGATGCCGCGGCGGTGGCGCCGCGAGGAAAGAGGAGCGTCGGTATTGCGTTTTGCCGCTCTCCCTATTCTCCGTGGCCATATAACGGGTGGTGGCGGAAGCCAAGGTCGGATCCGCCGCAGGGAGTTGGAAGAGTTTTTTCTCTTGACTTCCATGGCCTCCGAGTGACGGATTCGGAGGAATCCGTTGCCCAGGTGACTGTAAGAGGCCGAGGAGGCGGCGCGCTGTGTATTCCGGCGTGCCCCTACAGAGGTGGAAAGGGGGGGTTCTTCCCTCCCTCCCGAGGTGACGCTGCGTTGTGCGGTCGGCGCTGGTGGGCTCGTAGATGTGTGCATTTCCGTGACCCTGCTATAAAGCGACGAAGCGGAACATAGTGGAGGTTTTAGTGGGTGCAAATCCCATATAACCTATCCTTGCCCCCGCGAAGACGGGCATGCGCAGGCATTTCCCGCATGTTAAACAAAAAAAAATTCATCAGCTCCCCCTCCCCGAACAGGCTCCCAGGTTGGTTTGTTGTGCCGGTGAGGCTTAGTTGTCGTGGCCTGATCACCCACGGTGAACCTAAGAGGGGGCTACCTACCCGGCTAGCCCGAGTGGTAGGGCCAGCTCGAAGTGGCCGCTCCAGGTGAGCTCCGTGAGCTCAACTCGGATGTGTGCCAAAGAGCTGCAGAGCCAGGTTTATACTACTCTTTGCAACCAAGGTGGAGTCGCGGAGGATGAGGTGTCGGTATTGCGATTCGCCGTTCTTCCTACCCTCCGCGACTAATCGGTGTTCACCGCTGATGCGGCGGCTGTGGAGCCGCGGAGATAGGGGAGTGTCGTTATTGCGTTCCACCGCTCTTCCTATCTTCTGTGGCCGTATATCGCTTGGCGGCGGAACCCAAGACCAGATCTACCACGGAGTCAGGAGAGTTCTCTCTTGGCTTCCATGGCCTCTGGGTGATTTTACGTAGTCGTAAAAAAAAAAACCTTACCAGCTCGTGGTGCACCCAGTTAGTCAATAAACGAAGGTTTGGCTCCCAGCAACCCGCATTGGGCCAGCGCGATGGGAAATGACCCAAATCCCCCAAAGGAACCCGTACAAACGTGGAAATCTTTGGGGGAGACCTACATCCAGCAGTGAACGTCTAGCGACTGATGATGATAATATATAACGTATATAAAAGAAGTAAAAAACAATTATAAATTAAAAATTAAATTTTAGTATTTTTTCTGCCAACCATAATACACACCACACATACGCGTACACAAACATATATATATATAAATACATGGTTACCATTAACTAGACGTGGGTTATAACAGAACAAACATAATATCTGTTATTACTGTTACCCAATAATAACAGGTACCAAATTCTATTATTAAATAGCTAATGTTATTTTTTTGTAATTTGTATTTTCCGAATTATAATACTAGATGCATTTCATATTAGCAACAGTATATACAATGGGTGTGAGCAAGATAAATTAATCAACGAAATGACAGTTAAAACGAACTAATTGAGGAGTGACGGTACGAGGATAATCATCTTGTAAGATTACAATTTCTATTTTTCGGGTTATAATATTAACTGGTTCTCGTTTTAACAACAGTCTATGAAATGGGTGTGAGCGAGATAGATTAATCAACCAACCAACAGATAACACTATCTAATTAAGAATTCCTTTTCAAAGAGGATTTCTTCTAATGAAACGACCTACTATAATTTTGATTTATTTCAAATAAATACTAGGTGTGTCTCGTTTTAGTTTATGACAGTATTATACAGAAGACAAAGACAAGAATAGTTGTTTCATTTTTATTGGCTGTTCTGTTATTTCAAGCTATGTTACTGTCCGGCTGTTATCGAATACTGAAAATGATGATTGTTGATAGTGGTTGAATAATTTGAGTATTGTGAATTAAAAATGATATTTTTAACAGATATAATAACATCGCAAGAACAACTGTTATCTGTTAACTTCGAAGACTTGTGAATTATATATTTTATGATAAATACGCCTCACTTCTACCACAAACTAGTCTTGTGCCTAATCGGATATCTGCAAGTTCGCACCATACTAGTACAATTCGTACAACGTACTAGTTAGTATAGACTTAGTACTAATAGTACAGCTTTGTGCCAACACAATAATATGAATAGAACATAAAGTCATACGCGTGTTTTATTTTTAAATATGGGTTTTTAGATTACTTCACATTAAATTTTAAGCAGGGACCAACTTGCACATATTATTAGCGAAAATAGATTTAAGGTTATAAATATGTTAATCCACCTTAGATTATTATGAATATATTTATAACCAAAGGTGGATGCTTTAGCCAGGCAAATCTTTTTTTTTTTCATAATGTGGCTACGGATCTATGGCACGCTATATTAATCGTTATTGCAAAGAGTTTCGATCTAAAATTCTAAACCGAACGCACCGTATATCACTGTCCCTTTTACCCTGACACTGTCTACTTACGCAGTTTTGATTCACAGTACGTCACACGCCACAACGAATAGACGAAACGAAGGAATATATCATAGATACCGTGCCGTGTGCGACTGTACGAATAGTCCCAAATGTCCTATTAACAGCAGCCGTTCGAAAACATTACTATTAGTACAGTACCGAGTAACGTTACCTATTAGCACATCGTACGTGTACTACCCAAGACTACCACAAACAAATGCTAACCGCGCACGTGAATTGTAAGAACTGTATACAAAATAAACAGACAATATGTCACATAAATCTCTCATCGACTTTGTAGTTAAATACCACAAACCTAGACTGTTGAACAATTTAGTGTTTTTCCCTAGTAATGGAAATTCTTATTTCGGTAGACGAATTTTTGTACCTGTGCCGCTATCCACATCAACACCTAAAGTGCAATCACCGAGAAATTTTGGAACAACCATTGCAAAACTTAATGATAATTGCGAGAGTAAAGAGATGAAGAAATATGAAGGAAAATTTCAGTTAATGTTTACATGTAAGAAATGTAATGTTAGAAACTCAAAGTTTATCACAAAATTGGCTTACTACAAGGGAGTCGTAATAGTAATATGTGATGGTTGTGACAACAAACACCTAATAGCTGATAATCTCAATTGGTTCTCAGATATGAATGGAAAGAAAAATATTGAGGATATAATGGCAGAAAAAGGAGAGACTGTTCAGAAAATAATGTCTGAAGATTTAGAGTATGTTGCAAGAGAGGTAGTAGTTAACAACAGGGCGGATGTATTAGAATTAGAAGGCTAAAAGTCAAATATTAGCAACAGATTTTGTTTATTTGAATATTCAATAATGACTTGAAACATGATTTTGACATTGTAACAATTATAGTAATTGGTTGCATTTCCATCATATGGTGTACAAACTAATAAATAATGTACTATATATATTTTATTTCATTTTATATACTCTTACCAAATGTACAATTACCCAATTTAAAGACCATTAAAAATTATTGACCTTGCAATGTTTGTTACATTTTGTAACATAAGGAATGAGATGCTAATGATCTGATGGACATTAAATTAGCTATAACAGATAAACAAAATCATTACTCTTGTGGTCTATATATTTATAAACAGTACTATGCAAATACAAATGCTTACTGGTGTCTCTAGTCAGAGACTATCTATATTAGATGAGAATCAGCCAGCTTTATAATTTTCAACTTTAATTCAGCTACTAAAATTAATATACAAATATAACTATGTTCTAGTGTAAACAGGTGCTGAAGCTAGTGAAAATATTGGGGTAATGTGACAATTTATGTCTTCAAGTGTTGAGTACAATGTACTTTGCAACTTATCTTAATTAGCATTACAATGTCATTGGTAGGTATATCACCATCAGGTCAACATAACACTTGTCACTTCATACAATTAAAAACAAAAACTGTTGAATAAATATAAACATAGTTATGTAGAATATTGAAATTATTACTCATACCACCAATTATTTATTGGGTAATATAGAAAGGTGAAAAGACCTCAAAATTGATTCTGGGTTATGGCCAATAAAACATGATTAAATGACTTCAAGATATATTTCATAATATGGCTGACCTAAAAATACAAATTGTATAAAATATGAGTTTCACAATTATTACAAAGATCTGATAAAACCTATACATGTTACAAATAAAAATATTTTGTATTTTTAACTTAAAAGTACCAATAAAGAACAAAGTAAATCATACAGTCAATTATAACTATTAATATACTTTTTGTTGTAGTAAGCTTTGTCTGAAGTTGCTCCGAGTCAAACTTGGTGTTATTACCAAGGAAAGACCATGATCATAAACTCAATTACTGTTAACAAATTCTGCAATATTGCATCTGTTATGTTAAATATATAAAGTTTTAAAATATTTCCATGTCCATTTATGTTATTTAAGGAACTAGTAATTGGATTCTTTGCCTTATAAAAATCTGTGACCTAAAATATGGTATAATATATATAATATTATGTAACAATGATTTCATGTACCTGCCACAGTGGCAGTAATGTATTGCTCGTCTTTAAAATGAAGGACCCTGTTTCGTTTTCAAGACCACATGTGTGGAGTTTCATCAGCAGTAGGGTTTGTTCAAACCCTCTTGATTACCTATCCACTCCATAGTAAATTTGTCACCCTAGCATTATTGTGTTCCGGCTGTCAACTTATGCAGAGCCTGAGTATTCTGGAGAAGCACACTCATTGTAACTTAACACCAAGTGAAATACACGGCTAGTTATATATGTATGTATATTAAATAAAACCTGATCCTAAAACTATTGTACTATTATATTGGCACCAAATGGTAAATATTATTAATAAATATGATATTATTTTGTTGTGTGAATCAATGAGTTATTCATTTTTATTGACAGCTAAGTTACAATAGCTATATAAAAGTTAGACCTTGGTAACTTACAATAAATTATTAGGATTTATATTTTCAATTCTGATATAACAATTAAGCTTTTAAAAAATTTATAAAAGTATTATATAAATACAAAAACAGTCTACGAATTGCTCCCACAAGGCACTATTTGATCACAATAGAAAATAACTAATCAGCGGCCCTAAAATTTGTTACACAGGGCATCATAGTGCAGGTTCCGCTTTTTAATTATGGCATAATACTATATCCTTCTTGTATATATGTAATACATGAAACTCTTCTTCATACATTTTGAGCTGAAATTGTTATATTTGTCTACTAAGTTCTTTATAATATATTATACAATGGAATGTGAATTATTTCCTATATTGTTTAATATAATTTACATCACATAGAACACAGCAAAAACAAGTGTATAATAATAATATTCCTTCTGCTTAGAATCCATGTGTTCTCTCATAAGAAGAAATCAAGGCCATTTATCCATCGCAATGTAGGTTGAGATATCACATGCACATGATAGCTTTTCAATGTTAGAACATGTCAGTTTCCTGTATTATTTACTGAAATCTTAAAAATGTGAGACTGAACCCTCGCCTCCTCTAGTAAAGTACTAACAATGATTATAATAAATGGTTACTAATGTTAAAAAAAGTTTATACTGTAATAATACCAGAAAAATATTAACTATTCAAACTCATGTACAATGGAATGATTAAAATGGTAAATACTTATAATCTATAGGCATCATCATTAACTTAACTGATGGATGCTTAAGTAAAACTAAATATAAAAATGTACATAAAAAATTCAAATAGTAATCTAATTAATAAATCGATTGTTTTATGAAGCACCTACAATGTGAACTATTGTTCAATAATGTACCCTACGAATGGCACATGTAAACACCATAGCGAAATAAAAAAATGCAAAGACTATGTTCAGTATTAAAAATATTCATTTGTATCTATGAAATATAATATAGAAATGATTCTGAAGACATTCAGTACATACTTATGATTTACGTAATATTAATGAAAAGAGATAGCACCCACATGGAAAAAGTAATTTTTCATTGCTAACTAATATTTATTCTTTCATTATTATGATTACTCAAAAAATTGGCAGAGATTGGTTTATTTAAATCTTCACCGATTAAAATAAACTTACAAACAAAATGTCATTATTTTATAATACTATGAGAGTTGAGATATTAAACTGATTAAGCCAAATTCATGTAAACTAATTCGACTGTCTAAAATTTTATTATCAATTTGCTGTAAATTTTCAGTCTTTATAATAAAATATTGCATGGAGTAATAAAAATACTCATACCCTTTTAGCACGACTTACAATTGCATAATCTGTTCCATTGCATGTGCTATGGCTGACTTCCTCCAAAGAGACTTGATTTTGTAGGGCTTGAGCTTGAGCAGCAGTAGGGACTTGAGGACCAGGTGTGTTTGGTTTTCGTATCATTCCATATCCCAAGTGAGAATCATCTGCCAATCTGGCTGTTTGCATAACATTTTCAACTTCATCATAATCATTCCATGTATCTTTATTCTTTGGCTCATTAACACCTAATGTAGTTGGTCGTGCTTCCACTTGTTTATATCTAGAGGATTTGTTAAGTTTACTTGTAGAACCAAAATATTGTAACCTGTCATAGTTCTCATCTTCGGGGCTCAATGGTAAAAGGATAATTCGAGAAGATTCAGGACCAGCACTATTTAAATTATCCTGTGATCTAGATATGAGCTTCATACAGTTGGGACTGTCACCTAAATTAGGAGTAAATTCTGTATGATCAGGATCATCAATTCCAAATATCTTCCAAGCATCGCTACGCACTTCTACTCGATCATATGGCTCAGATGGTTGAGGTTTAGTTTGTTCAACTGGTTCATAGTTTTCAAGTTTTTTATATCTACCAAAGTCAATACTTTCATCCGTAGAAGATTGTGGTTCTTTAATAGGTTTATGAATATTAATAATTTTGCGAGGGGGCTTCTGCGGCTTTGGTTTTAAAGCAGGTTTTGGCATCAATAAAGGTGCTGTGTCTCTCTCAGATACCGAAGATTGCTGGCTTGATACTGATGCTGTTTTAAATGATAATGAGCTAAGATTTAAATCATCAGGACGTGCTGCAACAACTAATGGGCTTCTTGAACCAGGAAACAAGTTTTGATTTGGTTGTATAATGAAATCTGTATATTCTGGACTGTTCAAATTATCATTGCCAATAGATTGCTTCATAGCTTTCATTTTAAGCGATAAACATTTAAAGATTTCAGATTGATTTGGATGTTCTAGATGGAAAATACCCTCACCAGTATCACACTTTCTACCTGCTTCAAATGTAAACTTGCCCTGTCTATAGCCATATCGTCTTATATATCTATATGGCCAAGTAGCATAGAGCTTATTATCATTAACATCTCTAAGATCTATAGAAGTTGATGTCAACAAAAGAAGGTAATTAATGGGTTCTAGGCCACATCTTGTTGATGCTTCTGAAGGACACATTTTTACAGAAAAAACTCCTTCACCAGAAGAACAATACAAATCATTGTCTTCATCACAACTGATTGGAATAGAATCTGTACTTTTAAAAGCAACTGACTGAAGAGCTGTTACCCATTCTAATGCCTCTGGTTCTGATTGTGCGCTTACTTGTTGAGTAAGTGACTTAGTTAATATAGTAATTGTGTTTGGACTAGAATGTGTTATTTTGATGCAGTTCTCTAGAGTTATAATTTTTGGGATTGATCCTGATACAACATCATCCTTATTATCATATATTTCTAACCTCTCTATACCTTGTTTACTGGAGTTGAAAAGTATGCAGTGTTTTTGTTGCCAATTTTTCTAGAAATTAAGAAAATAATTTTTCAGTGTTAAAATTAACAACCCCAACATTTGTAACCCCAGGGTGATAGCTACTGATTTCAATAAACACCTATCTATACATAACTAAACAAATGAATAACTATTATATGCACAATTTCTCATACAAATATAATACATATTAAGCACCTACATAGTAGCATAATAAATTCAAATACTTTACAAGTTTAGTATGTATTTATGAAATCAATATTTTTACTGAAATATTTATATAGTTGATAAACGGGGCAGAAATTGATAATAAAATTAATATAACAGAAAACAGTCACTGCATGAAAACAAGTTCGACACTAGCTTACCCTTCCCTGACTCATTTAGAAAGCGCGTACTGTATTTAGTTTATACCAGTTACTTTATTAAAAGTTCAAATTATTTTAATTTTTTCACTATGATATTAAACACTATACAGTCATTATCTGTCAATTAAACGTACCTTTTTCGGAAACTTATTGAACATGTTTCCTCCGGCTGGTGGAAATAATAAACAACCGGATTTTATCTCGTTGTCTAGATCCATCATGATTTTTCACAGTTATTTTACCGATATTAATTTTTACATAAACATATGAAAACATGAAGCATGCTATTCCGATAATAACTCAAAAAACTTAAAAGTACTATAGATATGTTATATTTAAGTGCATTGCATGAACAAAAAATAAAGTTTGAGTCTTGTGTGACAGAACACAATGAGTGCAATTAGTGCTGGAAATAATACTTTTGAAAAATGCTAATTATCGGTTTTTTTTAGTTTTACGATGAACAAAAATTTACACATGTAAAAACAGGCAGAAATAACAATTAATTTACAATCAATACATCTTAAAGTTTTAATTTTTTACGTATAACGTTTGTTCCAATCTTGAGGAATGTCTTTTTACTTAAAATGTGATTGTATTCTCATTTCAAGGTTTGTATTACAATTTCAAAAGATTCATTTTTCCTAATGTAGCATCAACCAAAACATTGCTGTTTATGTCCAAAATTCGATTATGATATTTTATGTTTATTAAATTTAAGGACGTCGTTTTTCATATAGCTTTTTCTTCATTATTAATTGATGTTTTAATTAATCCGCGCCAAATTAATAAATAGATCTTATTCAATTAATTAATTTGGCGCAATTTATGTGGCTATTTTGCCATTATGAAACTTTTCTATCGTCGCTTGTTAAAGTTAGTATCCTTTGTCCAAAATAAATACGATTTAATGATATTTCTTAATAATTATTAGATCAAATTAAGGAAGAGAACCTCTACCTGTTGTTCAAATATATCCTAATGCTTAATAAATTGTCTTTAATGAATTTTGCATTTACTATGGTCTATTTGAAAAATTAATTATTATTTTTATTTTATCCGTCAAATCAACTCACACGCGTTGAAATCTCAAGCTCATGTCATTGCCATAATTTAAAAAAAGCTGTCATTTTCCCATTTGTCAATGTTATAGTGAAAATCCGGTAGTAATTTAAGGTGTTGTTTATTTGGATTTAAAAGTTGCTCTTTCTTGAAAACTATTATTAAACTTTTATAAAATGTCTAATAACGTTAATCCTCTAGTTGGAACAGCGCACTTACTTGATGAATTAGATAGTATGTTTCAAATAAACACATTTATATTTGTTTTATTGGTGTTTATAATAATGTTTCACATATATGATCGTTGTTTCATAAAGAAAAGCTAATGGTACTGCTCCGGGATGGAAGAACGCTCATTGGTTACTTACGCTGCGTTGATCAATTTGCAAATCTCGTCCTACACAAGACCATTGAAAGAATTCATGTTGGGAAAGAATATGGTGACATACCTAGAGGAATCTTCATTGTTAGAGGTGAAAATGTTGTACTTTTAGGAGAAATTGTAAGTCTTTATTTAAACTATAATAGCTGTTAATATGATATATAAAAATTTATAGAAATATTGTTCTAAAATTTCAAATTTATTTGCTGTGTCATTTTTAAACTTAATTGTAACATTGATTTTGAAGCAATATTAACTCTGTGAGTCTTCCATAATAATTGAAACCTTTTGGCCTTTTAACTATTCCATCTTTTCTAAATTTTCAGAATATATGTCTTTTACATAATAAATACATATTATGAAATACATGTAATAAAACATTGTTCTGAATCACATACTGGATATAGGTCTCTGTTGATGGAGATCGTCCAGGCAGGTACCATTACAGCATTTATTTCTGCCACCAAACAATAGTGTGCAAACATTACTGTGTTCTGGTTTGAAGGTTGCTGTAGGTACTGAAATGACTATGGTAATAAGACAACATCACATCACTTGTGACATCTCATGTCACAAGGCAATGAGCACAATGTGGTGTATTGTATATAATCCTAACTAGCACCTCATTATGGGTGCGTGTGTTACTTGTAATCAGGTGAAAATCCCTCTCATCTCATCACTTTGTAGAATAAAAAAACATTCTAAATATAAATTGTATTATTCTACTAGCTGCTGTAACAGAACTGACTATAATGTTCTATGATGACAAGTGCCTTGAAAGTTGTCAACATCATAACTATTACTACATTTTGAACTGTCACATTACTATCAATTTGTCACATTGCTTAGTTTTTTTAAAAAAATTGGATATTAATGTTGTTATTACTTCTGTAATTAATATTCTGTGATTGATAAGTTTCTGTTACCAAACACTAATTATGTTAATACTACAGGAGTGCTTGTTTTTCCAAAAATTAGTGACCTTAAATTATTCACATTTGAAAGGCTCTGTAGTTTGTATAGTTACCGACTTATTTTTCTATGTCATGGAATTGTGCACCACAAAGTGCTGTAAACAATCTTGATAAGCTTTTGTTAGGAACATGTCATTCTGAAGATTCTATTTTTATTGTTACTTGTTTGTGTAAAAAAAAATCTTTGGATTTCAGGACAAAGAGAAAGAAGACAATTTGCCTCTTACAGAAGTATCAGTTGATGATATTCTTGATGCCCAAAGAAGGGAACAAGATGCAAAAATTGAACAGCAGAAGTTACTTTCAAAGGCCTTAAAAGAAAGGGGTTTAAATTTATTAGCCGATTTGGGACATGATGATATGTTCTGATAATTACTTTTTTTTTATTTCTAACATTAACTCAAGCAACTAGTGATTGTAACGATGCATTATTTGTTTTTTATTGAGGGTTACAACTAAAAATAAGGATTGGTAATTTTTTAGATAGTATACTTTAACTTAAAGAAATTATTAAAAAGCAAATTAGTTATTATTATTAAAGAGGTGTATTCGCCTTTCCATCACCATCTTTTTTTTAAATGTTTGTTATGTAAATTATCTTTAGGTTTAAATTCAGCCTGAACTTCACATCTGATGACTTAATAATATTATGGTAGACGCCTGACCCTGACAAAACTTTTTATTCATAGTATTCATAGCTTGCATGAGTAGGTACTTACATGTGATACTCAAAAAATTATGTATCATGACTGTTAATTATCTATTAATAATGGTAAAGTACATGGGACAAGTATTTCAAAATCGATTTTAAACAATTGTATTCCAATTAAAACACCTTTAACATGTAGATAATAAATTAAAGCATATTAACTTAAATATTCAAGAGAGTTTTTAAAGAATAGAACTAGCTCATCCTCATATATTTTTCATTCTGTACAGTAGCATTTATAAATGTATGAGTATGTAAAATAAAACCGCATTTCCCTATTGCTTGATTTTTTATTGAATATTATATTCACACTTGGAATGTAGCAATCACATTTTGAGGCACAGGTACAGTTTTTCAGTATTTACAAATTAAAGAAAAACTATGGCGTCTGTGCTAACACATTTGTCCTATACAAAAATATAATTATTAAAAAAATATCTTGTTGATATTATTTAAAAGCCTGGATGATAACATCGTAAGATGTGAAAACCTTTAAATTATTAATTATGATATTTGTAGGAAAGCAGATCCGTTTTGAAACTATTCCAATGCTAAGAAGATGATTTAAATTGTCATAAAACTGAAATCCAAAATAAGTAGAAAAATATGATTAATAATCATCAATTTTCAGTTTTTTTTTTTATTCGAAAACCATAATAATCCGAACAAGATTTCTTAGTTACTAGATGGTAAGGCAAAAATAACCTTCTGATGTTTTTTGGCTGTGATTTAAAAACAAAAATGAAAAACTGACACTTCTTGTGGATTATTTTTATTTGGTCTTTTAATTTTTTTACATCAAGTCGAGAATATGATGTCATGTAAATGGCCACTGCCACAGTTGATTGTCATTTGAGCTCTTTTTATGGCATTTTCCATCACTTTGGTCAAAACTTCCGGCGATAGGTCCTCACATTCTCGATGGATATTGTCTTTAAGAGCTGCAAGAGTCTGAGGCTTGTTGACATAAACCCGCGACTTTAAAAAGCCCCACAAAAAGAAGTCTGCAACGGTCAAATCAGGGGATCTTGCTGGTCAGTGCAAATTGCCAAAACAAGAGATTAGGCGCCCGGGAAATGCATCCTTCAGCATATCGGTTGTGGCACGTGCAGTGTGTGCCGTTGCATCATCCTGTTGGAACCACATGTTTTCCAATCCCAATTCATCAAGTTGCGGCAAAAAGAACTTGTTGATCATTGCTCTGTAGCGCTCACCATTCGCAGTATCCGTTTGGCCCGTGACGTCTTCAAAGAAAAAAGGTCCGATGACTCCTCCAGCGAAAACAGCACACCATACAGTGACTTTGAGCAGGTGTAATGGCTCTTCGTGCGTTACAAGCGGATTTTCAGTGCCCCAGAAGCGTAAATTTTACTTATTTACGTACCCGCTAAGATGGAAATGGGCCTCATCACTCATGATTATTTTGGATGAAAAATCATCTTCCTCTTGGTGGTGATTAAGGATGGCTTGAGCGTATGTTAGACGCGATTGGCGGTCAGCAGCTAACAGCTGATGCACCGTCTGGACTTTGTACGGAAACATCTTCAAATCTTCATCCAAAATTCGCTGTAAAGACCGTCGACTGATACCCATTTGCGTGGCACGTCGTCTGGTCGATGTCGACGGCGCTTCCATGACATCATCGGCTACAGCAGCAATATTCTCTGCAGAACGGCTACTCCGGGGTCTGCCACGCCTGGCAGCATCTCGTGTTGTGCCAGTTTCTTCGAGGCGGGTGGCTAAACGTCGCAGTGTTTCACCAGTAGGCGTTGGACGGCCAGGAAATTTGCGACGAAATTCACGTTGTGCCAAAGTCACCGACCGATTATTGGTCAAATATAATAGTCACCAATATTCCGCGTTCTGAAGCAGTGTAGCGTAACATTGTTTATTAACGCGTATTTCGCATGTGTTTACTACACAAATGTCAAAACAGAACTGACATTAGGGGCCAATCGCAAAATTTATAGCATTTTCTGATAGGAGGATTACATATGCGCCACCCTGTATTTATAGCATTTTTATTAAGTACATTAAAATATCCTAATAATTTATCGGGTTCGTAGTCACTAATATAATATAGCAGTTAATGATTAATGAGAAATGAATAGTTTTGATAAAACGAGGAGCAGCCGCAACAATGTGATATTACGTCTATACTTTCGTTGGACAAATCGAACGGAATTGAAGTATTCGTAATTTTATATATACTCTGGAAGATCTCTAGCAAAAGGTCAAAGAACTGGAACCTATCAGGTTCTTCATACCATGAAGTTTTTATTTGATGGCCTTTGGTTAAAAGAGGCTTTTATAATTCATACACACAAAAAGACAGCAATACGAGATTTGCATGGAGTTAATGCATTTTGTTTACAATTTTTTTGACTAAAACATATAAAATATTACGGAGACTGTAGTTTAAACGCTTTAGAAAATATATTGTTTATATAAAAATTATTGTTTTAACTTCATATAAAAATGCATCTTCAAATTTATTTATTTAATTGTTTAGAAACCGGAAAACTAGTCGTATGTGGCAATACAGCTTTAGCCGTTTTGTCAATTGACGTTTGAAAACAATGCAGTGCGATCTATTTTCAACATAATAAAATTTAATTATTTCTTTTATTTACTGTCATAATGTATATCTTTAAACAAATATTGATAATTAATGTTTATTAAGGATGTGTTCCTTACAGTACATATGTTAGAAATTCTTTTGTTATAGTTAAGTTTTTACACCTCAACAAGATGACTACTGCAGATGTTAAATGGATAGAAAAACTGAGAATAGAAAATTTAGATCAATATTTTACATTAGTGCGCATGCATCTATCATTTGTTGTTGATATAAATACTGATGAGTAAGTAAAAAAAATATTATATCTATTACTTGAGTTCAGTTCTTGTTAGTTGCGTTTTTTTTCCAGTGTTGATTGCTCAACTGACAAGCCAAAGCAGTTTAGATGGAACTTTCATAAAAAGTCCAAAAATTCTACTTCAAATTCTAGTCAAAGTAACTCGAATAGTACTAAGAATAATGTAGAAGCTAATTCAATAACTGAAGAAGGTGTCCTAAGATTAAACGAATTAATAGAATTTCTGGCGAAACCTGAAAGTGAGTTAAAAGTAATTAATATTTAACTTATAAATATCATTTTTTGTTGTTCTGCTCTATAAAAATATTAGTGATTACTACATTTCAGCTCTATCTAAATAAAAGTGTAGTTTATAATAAGAAAGATTTGGCAACCATTATTACTAATCAATAGTATATATTCTGAAAGGTGTTGTAGCTGGTGAAAGTACTGGAGTAATGAGACTCAATACCTTATGTCTCAGGGTGAGAATGCAATGTAGTGCTGTGTATAACATCCTAAAAAGTGTCATGTTATTATGAACATCCTGCTTGTCATAATATTGATATAAAAAAAATATGGTTCTAAAATACTTTGTTACTTAATTTTTTTTATTGTACAGATGTAACACAGGAAGGAATATTCAGGCGCACAGGTTCTTTAACTCGCCAACAAGAGTTGCGCCAATTACTTGTAACAGGATCTAGTTTAGGGCTAGACAATGGCAAATTTTCTGTTCATGATTGTGCCTCTGTTCTCAAAGGATTCCTGGCTGAGTTACCACAGCCTCTGTTAATGGATCAATATTATCAAACATATTGTACTTTAGCTAGTAAGTTTTCACTTAATATTTTGAACTAGTTTCTGTAAACATAGTAAAAGAATGTCTGTTTATTAATAAGATTACATTAAATTAAAACATTATCTCTTAATCTATTTTGAGCTTAAAAATATTTTCCTTGCCATATATTTATTTTCAAGAAATTTTTTCATACTTATTACATCATATTTAGTAAATGCTTGTGTGAGACTTGAGTTGTACTTAGTACTTAGTTTTTTAAAGTAAATTGTAGACACTAGTGGTAATTACAGAAATCATTTATTATTGACTAGCCTTTTTTATATTATATACACTAGTGCTTGATAATGATTCAGTGTTATAACTGAATGAAAACAGTGTTATAACTGAATGGAAATAAAGACACTGGCAAACTGTTCCTATCCTTAGGTGTTCAACACTGTCATAAGCATGGAATAACAATTAAGGAATGAATGTCTGCTTTGTGTATGTACATCCAATGGTATAAAATCATACAATTCCTGTGTAAACTTGGAATGCATTTGGTAGGAAACTGAGTGATCTACTACCATCTGTTGGTGACAAAGGCTATCCAGTTTTATATTTAACAACTGGTCACCGACTATCACCATAGTGCACCTGTCCATCCAGTTTAGATCTCCCAATTGGTAATTGGAGGCATCTGTGCAAATGTAGCTGTAGTACTCCATGTAATGAGACCTAGGCTTTAAACATAATTAAAATTTGTCCTTGTGTGAAGTATCATCATACTCTGGGAAAAATTAAGATTTTCCTTGCACCTAATTTTTTTTTTAGACTTTATTAATGATATTATTAATTTTCAGGTTTATATATAAATAAGCTCAATTTATTCCAATGAACTAAAAGTAGTTATTTTTTTGATATGAATTCTCATTGTTGTCATCATTTTTATTATAAACTTCCATGTTAGTATATGAATATTGTAATCAATGTTCATTACGCATTGAAAATGTAGATCAATACATCATACTTTTCATTCTTTATAATATTATAGTGCTGATGTAGTGGATAACAAAATTTTATACCCCACAGCACAATATCCGCCAAATGCAGAATCATCAACACTCAAGCTCCTGTCTGCATTGCAATTGCTTCTGCTGCTTCTCACTCCATCGCATAGAAACTTTTTGCAGAGGCTGTTACGGTTGTTACGACTTGTAGCCGACAATGAAGCCTCAAACAGAATGTCACCCGATACCTTGGCTACAATGTTCACACCACATCTTCTGTGTCCACGAAAAGTAAGTTTCTGTGTGAAAGATATTTATTTACAATGTAATTTTTTTTATTTATACAATGAAGCGACAAGACAAGCGGCAAGTTCACCTGATGGTAACTGATACGCCCGCCCATATTAACGTGGCGCTAGTCAGGAAGTTATACAAAGCATCACAATGCGCTTGTTGCCTTGAGACAGGGTGTTGAGCCTCGTCAATCTAGTAATTTCACTAGCCACAACACCTTCCAAACTGGAAAAAGTAATGTTTGCACACTACTGTTTGGTAACCCAGTTGCAAAAGATGTCTAAGGAGGATGGTTGAGTGATGTACTGCAACATAAGGCATTAGTTGCTTAAACAAAAGACTCTGCCGGTGCAAGGTTGCATTATATGCATTTTCACTTTTGAATGCCCTTAGAATTAAGATATAGTAACACTTGCACACTATTCCTAGACGCTGTGGTGTTACCTACATTTATTGTCTTTGGAGTCATAGTCTAAATAATACTATAAATATATTCATTTCAGCTGTCCCCAGAAACTTTCCACACTGATTCCATAGCTCTGTCGCCTGTGATCAGCTTCATGATCCGCCATTCTGGCAAGCTGTTTGACGCTCCAACACAATTGATCACCGACGCCGCTGCTTACTTCACGATACGCGAACGCAAGAGGGTCATGTCACCGGATGTTGACTTAGATGAGAGTATTACAGATAAGTATGTAAATTAGGAGTCTTTAAGTGTAGTGGAAATACATGTCTAGACTAGTGTTCTTTACTATCTATACTTAACCTTTGCTTATCATGTAGTGGGATAATGCTTAAGCACTGTTCTACACTAAATATTATAAATCAGTATAATAATGGATGTATATTGACGATATAAATGTAAGAATTACCAGCATGCTAAACCTAGTAAAATTACTAGTAATGAGATGTAGTGCAGTGCACTAGTACCTCATTGTTATAGGCTGTTGGTTACTTCTATATATAAGTGTTATCACACTAGCAGGAAAAGGTCTTGTTTGTGTCATCATCTTCATCAGCCGATACACGTTCACTGCTTGACATAGGCCTCCCTCAAAGATTCCCACTTCGGGTAGGGATTTGGGACATTTCTCACAGTGCTGGCCCGATGCGGAATGGTGGGAGTGAGAGCTTTGTTTGTTGATTAGCAGGGTGCACCACGAGCAGGTGAGGTTCGCTTGGATCCCGTGAGTTGTTGTGTGGGATGCTTACGCTCCTGCGCTGCTGGTGTCCTAATGCACTCCTAATTCATTGAGAAACATCTCCTTTCACAACCATAGAATTCAAACCATTTATCAGATGTCACATATACAAGAAAGCCAACATTCAGAGAGAACTGCGGTTTCTTCACTACGCTTTCTTTCAAGAGGAGACCAAGCTTAATGCAGATCGAACCCGCATCATCGAAACATAACGTAGGACTGTTTTATAGATGTCACAGCTACATGGTTAATAAAATCTTTATATTGATCAGGACCGCAGCGAATACAGTTTATACCTTTGTGGACCGGAACCGGACGTGCGAAGAGAATGCCCGCAACCCTACCGACACGGCACTGGCGCAGCTGTACGCGTACATACAGGCGCTGCCCGACTCCGCCCACAAGCGGCGCCTCGTCAAACATTTCAACCGTCAAAATGGATATGGTATGATGAAAGCAATAATGAATTATTTTTTATTTGAATTTAGTCTCAAGGTTTTTAATGCCTCCATGACGCAAAAACAAACTATAAGCTTTCTTTTAATCTATGAAGCTACAAGGACACATGATGGTAAATGTTACGCTTGCACATAATAAAGTGGCGCTAGTTAGAACCATATACACTGCGCCGCATTGTGCTCGTCGCCGTGAGAGACTGTGTTGTCTCATTATCGTCGTAATTTCACTAGCTACGGATGTCCTTCAAACTGGAACTCAGTAATGTTTGCATACTACTGTTTGGCGGCAGAAATAGGCAATGCCGTGGTAATCTAGAAGGGCGTCAGCAACAGATCCCTACCATCATTAAGAGGATGGACCCTGGATACCTACCGAGTCAACATATTATGAAGTTTGCTGCTCAGGGTAGCTGTCTTATAAACCTGCTACCATATTAACGTCATAGCAACTTATAAAGTCAAAATTTTATTAGCGACCATCTTTCTCCATCAACAGACTCATTGTCAATTCAGATCATATGGAACAGGTCAAATGTTAGACTATTGCAGATTTAAAACAAAGGCGTTATTTATTTCCAGGAACACCCATACAGATACAAAGGACGGGTAAGGTCGCCGGCTCGAGGAGCTTCGGCGATTCGATCAAACGGCATATCTTCAACAAGGGACTCCTGAACAAGACGCCGAAGAAGGGCTCCGGCTCTGCTATTAACACAGTGGAGGAAGTGAGTTGGTTTGTAAATAAAAAAAATATTTGCCCTAAAATCGCGTTCGCTGTCACATCCTGCACGCTGATTGTAACTAATACTGCATTTGTCTTCGTCCATAACTTGAAACTGGCGCTACATTGTGTTGTGATCTAACGTATTCATTTTATTATAATTGTGAATATATATGAAATAAAATGGAAGCTGTGTGAGGGGGGAAGTGGAGGATACAGTGGAGACACATGCATGTAAATATGTTATTCCTCTCCAGTGAAACTCTAACATAACATCAATCTTGGAGTATATTGGATATCTTTTTTTAATCTACAAGGGGTGACGTTACTTATTATCACTCAATTAGTTTACTGACGGCTATGGTTGGTAAAACGGGTGGTGTAATTAGTTCCGCCCATCTTACGGAGCCCAAGTCAACCGCACCTGCACGCGCCGCTACATCCTGAATAACAGACGAGGCTCTGTTCAACCACCATCCCGCATTGGGCCAGCGTGGTGTATTACGGCCCAATTCCCTTTAATGAACTCCAATAAAAGACGGCCCTAAGTGCCCGGCGGGACCGGTGTCCGTGCCGATCATAACCGAGGATCAATCGATGTGGAGATCATTGAAGGAGACCTAAGTCCAGCAGTGGACGTCTCTCGGTTGATAAAGAGTGGTAAAACGCGTTCGCTCAAAATATCCTCTCACATATTGAACACGGCAATACTGTAAAAAAATTAGTTTTGTTATATATATATATGATCGCATCATGATGCAGTACTGGCTTTCCTTCTGTTTCTGTTCTGTCCTTGTAACTTTCTCGTCGAGTCGCTAATAGCATGCGTTATTTGCAGAAGTCGTGCAAAGCCAAATTGATTTATTCCGATGACAGCAAGGTCGAGGTCACACATAAAAGTATAGTCCTTAAGAATTTGGCGAACAAGATGGCGAGCGCGGAGTCCTTAGAGGACAACGACTACGAATCGGACGCAAGCGGCGAGAGCACATTGTCCGATGGCGCGCTGAACCGCTCCAAGAAACAGAGTCCCAAGTTTGTATCCGAACCGAACCTGAGCCAAATAGATCCTAACGGGGAAACGCCGAAGAACACCAAAAAGCGCGGCACGCGTCTGTTTCGTTCGAAAATAACATCGGCATCGCAAAACGTAAACAGGAAATACCGGAAGCGCGGTACACTAGCGCTCGGTACGCCGGCTTCGTGCGTCTCCTGCGTGGAGGATCAGGACACGGGTTCGGAAAACGAGCGGGTTGAGAAGGTCGAAGTTGATACACCGGAGGCGTCGAAGGTCTCCGACGAGGAGTTAGAATTTGAAATGCAATATCTGACGAGCACCCCGGGGCTGGTGGAGGAAGCGTTCGCCGAAGGCCGCAGCACGCCGTACGTGAACAACTTCCGGAGAGCCTCCATGTCGCCTATCACAAAGTCTACTCAGCAATTGTCTAAAGCAATGCAGGTCTGTGACAACATACAAATTTTTTCCAGAATCTTTTCAATGTTATTTTTGTTTGCTTGATATGTCTCTCTGTTTTCCATGACGGCATGGCATCCACTTCTTCTACCACAAAACTGCCTGGTTACTGCCTGCTTACTGTCTTAACCATTTGTTTATAAACATTTGCTTACTTTATTTACTGTTCAAACATTACTATTTCATTTTATAGAAAATTAGTAGTTCATTATTTTACGAAAGTATTGATAGACTTCATGTCTTAGAGATGAAAGAAATATAAAGACTTCCTGGCACCAAATCTGTGTGCAATTTGATATCTCATCTTTTTTCTTTGAGAAATATAATAGAACTTATCTAAACATATTTTTTTTCCATGTTTACCGATTTTAAGTAGACCTGTGGTCCACCTGATAAAGAATTTCTGATCGAGTTATGAGTTCGCATGATCCATACGCTGTTTTCATTAGGAATCGATAATGACGCCACGTTCGAGGAAACCTCTCATAATAATGTCGGAGCAGCGCGACAGCCTGCCCGACGGCAACAAGGAGGATAAGTCGGAGCTGGCCTCGTACGGCTCCGTCTCGCCGAAGAACGACAGCGACTTCGTTTCGTCGGACGATGACGTCATGTCGCGGTCTTCGGTCTCTTGCGACAGGTAGGTGGTCCATCATTCATCGCTGTAGTATCGTGCTAGTAGAAATAGGATTAAACATCTGCCTGTCGTAGAAGGTGACTAAAAGAGCCTTAGAGTATTAAGCTTGAATCTTTCCAAAAGTTTTCTCCTGATACCTTAAAAAGGTAAAAGATCCCTGTCCTTACCATTTGATAGATATCTTTTAAACTATGATTCTGCATGTTCATTCTACTTCTACTTCTTTTCTGTGGCTGATGTTATTATACCCAGTTCACCAACTAACCTGACCCTTCCAAATTTTCCTTGGAAGCCGTGTGGTGTAATGGTGAACATTATTAATAATCTGTAATTGGTGTACGTAAACATACTTAGTAAAAAAAAAACTATTGACCATCTTAATGCTATTTACTCCTTGGACTCGTAGCCTTCGTGCACGAAGAGTGGCAGTAAAGGCCACATCAACCATGCTACCAAAGTGGCTTTTGATAGATGTTATATGTCTACGAAAACCATTGTTCTAGGAATGTATCGATTTCTTCTCGATGATTTCTGTCGCCGGAACCTCAGGAAAATCGAATCCGCGCTTAATCGAAAGATTTAGGGTATACGAACTTATTACGAACTGAAATATTAACAATGACTTATATTCTTTATTATATTAATCATTTTCAGATCTAATCAGTTGGCGAGCGGATCACAACGGGCGCCATTTGATGTCCGTTCGGGTTCCGTATGTGAAGTTAGCCCTCTCCGCTCGGAAAGCACGCGGTTCGTTATCAGCCACGAGCGGCGCAATGTGTTAACGGACGATTTGAATACAACGGTTTGCGACGATGGCCACCTACTCCCCAAGTTCAGAACTGCGCACGAGATGACGTGCTTTATCGAGAAATCGAAATCGCTATCGGAACCGTTCCGCGAGTATCTGTTGGGTAGATCGGTGTTGACAGCGACGCCGATCGATCTATCGATTCTGAACAAATCGAGTGATGCGGAGGAGAGAATAAGTGATTCGTTGTTGTATTGTTTGGATGGTAACATGCCGTCAGATTTGACCGCGTCGATTAGCAACTTAGCGGTCGATTCGGGAAATGGACGGTCGCCATTGAACGATATGAACTTTGTGAACGCGGAAATGAGTCCGAATAGGAAAAGATGTGCGTCCATAGACAATACGGGGATAGATAATAAAAAGGCGATGATGGACAAAGAGAATTATCCCGACCAACCAGTATTCGAATTGCGCGAGACTGACCTCTAGTATTACCAGATATTAATACTGGTCGAATAAATATAAATTGATTTTGTATTAATTGAAAAAAATACAGCATTTTTCCACGCCACTTACTCATATGATTATATACATAGATAAATTATTTAGTACGGTACTTTGTAAGGTAATCAAAAGTAATTGTAATAAGAAACAAAGAAGTACAATATTACCTAAGTATTAAAAATAAATGTAACTACCAAAGTTATTTTTTTATTATTATACTAAACGGCGATGTTTTTAGTTCTAGTTATTTTTGGATAATGTGTAAGGGGTAAGTTCTAGCCAGGCTTACTTTAATACAATCTAGAACATGGCAACTCAATTGTGATCATAATAACCTTTTTATATAAGTATAATTGGTACATATTATAATATTAATTTTATTACTTGTCGCATAGTTCAATTTAAACTGTTATTTGAACACATTGTTGTATAGCTTTGGTTAATGTCTGTTAAAATATGTAACTGATACATATTTAATTATTACAAATAAAGATTATTTGATTGTACTATTTATTTATGTGTCCCAAAATATTAAAATATTTTATTCTTGCCATTAACAGCGGGGATATATTAAAATGTATTTTTATTCTAGCGATTTTTTTTTAACGAAGAGACTAACGAGCTCTTACTTAACCTGATGGTAAGTGATACGCCTGCCGTTTACGACGTGGCGCTACTTAAGATGGCAAACAGCATGTTTTTTGCTCGTCATGTAACAAGATGTCTCGTTATTCCACTAATTTTATTAGCTACAAAGCACTACTAACTAGAACAGAGTAATTGTTATATATGACTATTTAGTGGCAGAAATTCGACTCTTTGGTTTCGGAGAGGAAATCTTCGAAAGGTACTCTGTTTCTAGGGGGAAGTCTGGAGGAAACGCCAAACTCTTAAGCACCATCGTTGAGCCATACAATGTCCCATACAGGTTCGCTTGTTGAACGATAAGGGCCCCCACACTTAAAGCCTGCGAAATTCCTAGACCTTTTTAGTCGCCTTCTACGACAAGCAGAATACCTTAGTTCTATTCCTACTAGCCCTACAACGAGTCACAATTCTAAGAATGTGCTAATGAAAGATTGGTTGTATCTCACGTTTAATAATAAAAAAAAAACACGGATACAAATAACATACATAAAAACAGTTTACTATTTGCTGTGCAACATTCTTTTTGCGCTTAAATGAAATGGAGAACGATCAGTCCGACAACGGTTATGAAAGTGAAGCAGCATATGAGATTGAAGCACATGTTCAAGCTGCTCGAACTGCCTTCTCTCTTCGATTTTTTCTTTTTACTGGAATAGACAAACGAATGTTGCCATTGAGACGGACAAACTAATATTGTGTATGCTGTTAGTCTTGATGACTTTTACAGCTTCATCTGACTCAGGGCCCAACGATTTGATATCCGATCTAAAACAGACTACGTATTGCCTACTGCTGTCGACATATGTATGAGAAGCAGAGTATTCTGGCAAGCCCGGACCATTATCTTTGACTCTATTGTCAGGTAACATATCGTAAGTTCAAGTGATGCAACCTTTATAAAAAAACATAGATTGCTAAACGATACTTACTCCCTTTTCACTGATATTGAGCGTGTCTTACATTTCACTTTGCCTGGTCTGCAAACTTCCTTCGCATTTTTACTGAATGCAGGAAGTGACTGCGTTCTGCAGCATAATGATTGATGATGCGAATGCAGTCGCCTCAGTTCCCTCAGGCAGCGTTCCCTTTCCGCTAGCTCCCTCGCCTCCTGCATTCTTTTGGCTTCCTTCCTCTGTTCAATTCTTTTTCTGCACTCATCCTTTTGATTTTTGTACCACGTTAAAATTTTGTTCTGTTTGTGGCACTTTGGTTTTTCTATATAATGCCGTATGACCATAGGGTAGGGGATCCATCTCCGTTCTTCGATTACGATTTCAGGTCTGTAAATTTGTAGTAAAACTAACATTTAATAGTAGTAACAGTGGTGTTGCCCTATTCATGGCTATTTTATTTAATAGTAAATTTCTTTAATGAAATTCTATAAATGATAGAAATGCTTTTAAAATATACTATTTCTGGATAGTAAACAAATATAACTTTTTTTAATACAACCGGCAATTAGAAATACCTTCAAACGACTTCCATTTTTAAAATTTTGCTATTAACACTCTCAAATAAGTTACCGAATTAACCAAATAAAATACAACTATATCGTGTATAACTGTCATTTTAAATAAATGCTTTTTATTTTAACGACTTTCCTGTTTTAGTGTTCCCCTTTTTATTTTTAAATATTTAATACAATAACGTTATAAATTTTCTATAGTTCTTTATGATGTTAATAATAGTTAAAGATATAATGAGGTAGGTATGATTTGAATGGTTTAAAACACCAAACTATATAGAGGTTATAAAAAGGACTAGATCAATACTTTTAACACTCTTTCTTTTGTTGTTGGTTTAAAATATATGATATTTATGGCATTATGTTAAAAGGCAGCAGCGATATTTCTTATATTGCATATAAATACACACAGATTATCAAAGAAATATTTAGAACTGAAAATGAAAGTATCTACTGATTTTAACTTGCTTGTACATACTTTAAAATGGGTATTGCACCATAATCATCGAATGATGGACACGAGACAGCCCTTTGCCGGTTAGGCGGTGTATTTCTACAAAAAACCATTTGGACTACATCGTTATTACACTTTCTGGTAACATTTGACAATAAAAGTATAGAAAATCCAAATAAAACGGAAACTGATTTATATCCACGCCATTCAATAAGGCGTCTGTCAAAACGACAGAAAACATTTTTTTAATGGCTTATTTAATATATTGTCTGTAGGCAACAAATCGGACACTGATGTATGCACTCCATGGTGCTGCCATCTACCGTGAAATTAATATAATAATATTCTATTACTTTTTTCTGTATTTACCTCAATTTGTAACACAAATTTTAAAAGACTTGTAATGGACGGTTCCGTTATGTTGACCATTTGTTAATTCCGCTAAAATCTCAATACAATTAAGGACATAATGAATTTGTCAACATATTTAAGATTTTTAGTGTAAATAAATCGTAGTTTTATATTGTTCTTATAATTACAGGGTGTCAAAAAGATTTATATATGTTTTAAAATTAAAAATAGTCATATTATCGATCGACTGTCACTGAGAGGGACTCACTTTTATTTTGGCTTTTGGTGTGTGCAGTTCTTAATTTGTAATAAACGAATTATTATCGTATTTCGAGTTTGTTTTTAATATAGATTTTAGCATAATCCCGGCCAGGCGCCGACATATAACTTTAAAGTTACTCAAAAGTACGGTATCTTAACATTTAAAATTTTAATGTTTAAAATTCTCTGATTTTAAATACAAAATATATGTAAAGGTAAGATGTACACATTACCAAAAGATACAACCATGCTGATGTATTTTATATAGTTATAGTTTTGTATGTAAGTATTATTTATATTATAGTCTGTTTATGTCTTATCCAATTAGATTTGAAATTTTCCTGAAATGTTCCTTAGGAGGAACCATTACCACAAATGACTATGGGATTAGGGGCGTTGGACCTAAATAGCCTATAAGCATCTACAAATCATTCTGCGTCGAATGCTCATATTCCTAGGTCAATAAGTTCATTGGTTATCACGTAATTGACGAACAAACTAAACCCATTTCATTATATATATCTTTATTACATCTGTCTTCAAGATTTCTGTCTCCCAGGCTTCGACTAACAAAGAATGCGGCCTAGGCATTAAGTTCGCAACTGTACCTGTGTACGGCAAAAATAAATAATATACGTGGAAGATTTAGTAGTGTTCTTAGTTGCTGGAAATATTCTAGGTAGGTATCAACCTTACCCTTGTAGTCTCGTGCTTTTAAAAGTAGGACTAAAGTATTCCCTCCCTCTGTCGTACAAGGCGACTAAAAAGGTCCTCGGGTTCGTGGGCTTTGTGAGTGGTGGCCCTCAGAGCTTAATAAGCGAGCCTTAGAAGGACATTAAATGTATGGTGGTCTTGTATTTGCCGTGGCACAGCGTGGATGCTAAGTAGGGCTTTGCCCTTCCGTGGGATGTTTTTAGCCAGAGTGCAGGAGGGCACCGGTGCGTCCCGTAGGAGATCCCGGAGCTCCTCATAATGCACTGAGAGGGTTTTTATGGGTAGAAGCCCCATGTAATATTATCGTCCACCGAGAAACAAGGTATCTTTTAAGATTTTCCTCGTGATAAATAAGAAAGGTAGGTTTAAAAATAAGAGCTATTTCTGTTGATATACAGTAGTGTGCAAACATTACTGTGTTATGGTTTGAAGGGCTCTATAGCTAGTGAAATTACTGAGCTGAGGAGACAACATCGTCTCAAGGCGATGATCACCGTGTGATTTAGTGTGTCTAATACCAACGAGCGGTCTCTGGTTCGATCTGAAGATACATATTCATGGCAGAGCATATTTCAATCCGCTATCGAGCGTACCAGAAGACATTTTTAATTCGAGCAATACTCATGTCTATACAAAATATATATCGCTATTAAAAAGATTTTAATATAGGAATAATTATCTCGATGAGCAAGCAGTAATAAGATAAAATTTTAATACGCCATTCAAACTTCTATAATACTGTTAAGTAATGCAAAGTTTCAGCAGAAAATTAACGTTCGAGTTGAAATTTTCTCTAAACCAATATGACATTGAGGCGGGGCGATATAACCGAGAGGTATAATGGTAACCGTTATGGGGGTACAAACAATCAAACTATATTTAAACAACAAGATTTTAACCATAACGGGCGATAACGAGTCTGTTCGTTTAAAATAAACTGTACGTTTAAATGTAATTGTTGTAAAGGAGGTTATAGTTGTGTAAATTTACGAAGTATTGTCTATGATACCGAAATGATTTTTATAATAATCGATAGCAAACGAGTCTCCCTGGTGGGAGACAAATATTATTGTGCAAACATTACTGTGTTCTGGTTTGAAGGGCGCTGTAGCTAGTATAATTACTGGGGTAATGAGACTCAACATCTTGTGTCAGACAACGAGCACAAAATGGTGAAGTGCATATCATCTTAATTAGCGCCACGTTGTTATGGGCGGGCGTATCACTTACCATCCGGTGAATGTGCCGCTTGTCTCGTTGCTTAATCACATAAAAAAAGTAGGTCTCTTGCATTGTAATTTTTTTTATTCAATTGAGCGACGAGACCAGCGGAACCTTCACCTGATAGTAAATGATACGCTAGCTCCGTTACAAGGTGGAGCTAGTTAGAATGTTATCAGACAGCACCACATTGCGCTCGTCGCCCTGAAGACATAAAATGCAATTAAATCTCGTTATCCCAGTTATTACACTAGCTACAGCGCCTTTTAAACCGGAACAGTAATCTTCGCATACCACTGTTTGGCGGCAGAAAAATGTGCTGCGGTGGTACACTCTCTAGACAATCTGGCGGTGAGACCTATCACCAGTAACCACCACTAGCTTCCAAAAACGATTCTCAATAGTAAAATCTTGAAAACCAGCACCCGGAAGACAAAGGCTAGGTTTCGATGAGAGAGGATGAGATCTTGAAAGTGTATTTTCAATCGCTTTAATTTAAAGATAGTACAGTATAGTATAGATTTTTATTGATGAGACGCCGATTCCTTTGTACTAAAGCAAAACTACAAATACTGATTCTTTTTAATCATACAAATCGTCGAGACCAGCGAGACGATCATCTGATGGTGAATGATACGCCAGCCCGTAATAACATGGCGCTAGCTAAAATATAACCAATTGCATCACATTGTGCTCATCGCTTTGAGATAAAAAATAGTCTCGTTACCCCAGTAATTACATTAGTTACAGCGTTCTTCAAACCTAAACCACACACAACTGATAGTCCTCTAAACCTATCTACTGAAACCGCCGATTGCCCCCTTAGGTAGAGGAATCTGGCGTCGCGACCGACATAGGCCGTCGGGTCGGCGCCCCCCTTGGAGAGGGCTCCCGAGGTGTACCTGGCGGCGCGTCTCGTATTCCGACGCATCGCCACGTAGGGATTTTCTATCGAGAGGAGTGTCTCACATACCTCCCCGAGGCGGGCCCATTCGAACCGGACGCCGATCGGGGGTTGCGGAAGAACTGCTCGATGTTATCCTGTGACCCTCATGCATACTTTCGAAAATGATTTTTGGAACTTCACACGGTATGTGTGAAGCTTTTTAGTCGGTTGGAGTCCGACACTACCTCGTTACCGCCTTTTTGTTCCGGGGTGCGTTCCGTCAGCATCTTATTATACACACGTTAATAAAAAAACTACCTACCTAAACCTATCTAGATGGTCTCCGGCAACAGAGACCTACCACCAGGGTGAGTAAAAGACGTGAGTTAGCAAAGTTGGACTTGTAAATAATATATCACTTTAGGCCTTAAAGCATCTAGACCATCAATAAGTGAACATGAAGAAACCAAGAGCGATATTTTTCTTTTCCCCCTCTTTAAGTCGGTTCCTCAATGCTAAGGGTCGTCTCTTTATAGATAACCTGTTCTTAATGATGTTACCCCAATCACTTCTCGTTGATGCTATCTGTATAACATCATGTACAGGTGTTTCAATGGTCTTCACCTGATCAGTCCAACGTTGCCAGTGACAAGTTTCTTCTCTTCCGATATGGGAAGTAATAAATTTAAAAATGTCCTCGTAATCTGTGCAGGGGTCCACAATGTGATGAGTTTTCAGGGGCCTGTGGATATTTCCAAGTTTCGGTAATAAATAGTTGAGCACCAAAGAGTACCGAGTAAACGCAAGTCATTCCCTCCTCTTATATATAAAGTTTTATTTCAATCAAAAAGTTTCGGGGGAGTGATATCGTAAAATAAAAGGAGAATTTTGAGTGGAGCTGTTCTTAAAAACTTCCGCTCTTCAAGTTAACTTAACTTAACGTCAGACTAGTTTTATAAAGGTTATGACTGTTCATCGTCTGAAATGACTGATGATGAGATGACTTTACAGAAACAAGTTTTTAAATTAAAGCTGTATCGTTTATAGCCACTATTGAATTTGAAATATTTGTGGGAAGCCTATATCAAGCAGTGGACGTCAAATGGCTGATGATGGTCATGAAGATGATATTAGAAGGTAATGTGATGTATAATTTTTTTTTATTCCAAACGAATAAATTGGGTCTTGACAAAGGTCAAAGCTGACTAAATGAAAAAAATATGTGTGAAATACTTTATTTCCGAACACAAAGAGCCTGAATTGAAAAGCTTTTGAAAGGAAAAATTGTATCGGTCAGTGTTTTCATTCGCTTCTCAGCTTCACAAAGGCAGTTCGGGAACAGTCTTAGCTGACTTAACACTTTCAGCAAATTGGTACGCGAGACTGTAACAACACAATCGGTTCTTTACAGTTTATAGTTCCGTTTCCGTTCAATACAAATAAATCCTCGATGGAATCATTCTACATCCTCGACATCCGCTTTAGTATATTGATATAGTTTCAGACTATCGCTTCCTACGCATTTGAAATTACTGAGGTCTAGTTAACTATTAAGTATCAAAGAATGTGGTACCTCTCTGTTGCTGGAGATCATCTAGCTCGGTACAACCACAGCTGGTATTACTACCGCCGAACAGTTGTGTCCAAACATTACTATGTTCCAGTTTAAAGGGTGCTGTAGCTGGTGTAATTACTGGGGTAACGAGACTCAATGTCTTACGTCTCAGTCGGCAAGCGTAGTCTGATGCTGTACATTTGTCATCTTAACTAGCGCCACGTTATTATGGTTTTATCACTTATCATCAGGTGAATGATATGTCAATGATATCTTTATATTCATTTCGTTCTTCGTTATATTTTGATATTTCCGGTTTAAAAAGTTATCAGTATTTATATAAAATAAGCAACTTGACAAATCGCGTTTAACTATGGCAATATTTTCAGGTTATTTCTGGTGCAGTTTAACTGCTCGAAACTCGTTAAAGCTTAAGTATACGAGCATAAACGGGGACGTGAACCCGGTCAGTGCTAACCTGGAGTAATGTTTGTGCAAGTAGGTCAGGTTAGGGTTTCCTTTTTAAAGTTGTTTTACAATAATATTAAACAACTAACGAAATCTTAATTTGTATGACGTTCGTTTGCGCTGCGCGTCTTGAAAGGGTTTAGGTTTCGATTACGAATAATCCTGAGCTTCCGGTAAAGGATAGCATCTTGAGGCAATCGATATGTTCCAAGAACAGCTTTTGTGGACATAAGACATAAACTAATCCATGCTTGTCTTCTCCTTGTCAAAGTGGAAGTGTTGAGGAGAGTGTGACTGTTCACCTAATGGTGATATGTCTATGTGATCAGAATCATGTAGTGCTTGTTACGATGATATATGCCACCATATACACATTGTGCACCCCGCTTTAAGACATTTTGTTAGATCGCTCATTTCACTAGCGAGAGCGCCCCTTAAGCCGGAACATATTAATGTTTTCATATAATATAATATTCATGTAATAAAGAAAATAAACAACAAGAGATAGAATTGTACTGGTGGTCTTTGTATGCCGGAGACCATCTGCGTTACAGTTACCACCGCAGATACTATTTCTGCCGCGAAGCAGGGGTATTCGCACATTACTGTGTTCCGGTTTGAAGGGCGCTGTAGCAAGTGTAATTACTAGGTTAACGAGACTCGATATATTACGTCTCGGGCGACGAGCGCAATGTGATGCTGTGTCCATCTAAATTAGCGTCACGTTGCTATGGGCGGGCGTATCACTTGCCATTAAGTGAACGTCGCTCTCGTCTGGTTGCTTAATTGAATAAAAATTGTTATGTAAAATAATAAAATGTAAAGTGATTACATGCAAATAAAGCGGAAATGAAGTTAGAGAAGGGATGCTTGATAGAAGAAACTAAATAACGTTAAGATGACAAGGTATGAAAGAATGAAATGAATGAAAAGAAAAAATGAAAACAGTAGCTGGAGAAAAGAAATTAATGTTAAAAAGAAAAGAAAATGAGGACAAAGAAAAGAAATGCCTTGGTCCCATTTAACCGGAGATGAATAAAAAAAGTTTTATACTACGTGGGTAGCAGCAATAGTGAGAACCTTTAAGTAATATGAATATAGGAAAGTTATTAAAATAGTTACTGAACATAATAAAGCACAAAGTTGAAAGTAGCACAAAGAAGGAAATGTGATGTGTGTAATCGGAAAAAGGAAGTAGTAATTAATAGTAGAAGACCAAAGAAATACAATAGAATAAGGAAAGAGAATTGTAAAATTGTGCAATATCAAAAAAGTTACCAAAATTGAGGACAAAAATAACTGTGAAGTGAGTGAATAAGAAGAATCTGTAGAAATAAGAATAGATAAAGAAAAGTGTAAGAGCAATTAATAAAGAAAAGACCGTCTCCTTATTAACGAGAGATGAATGTTAGAATGAAATAGGATGGAGTATGATTGAGAATGATAATACGAAAGAGAGAACTGGAATGGAAGGAAAGGAAGATTCAAAGGAGAGAATGAGGAAAATGAGATGGTAAATGATTGTGTAAATAGGCCCCAGCCCAGCACAACTGGAAGGTATGTATTAAAAAAAATATGAATATTAAGATTGTTTCCTTTAAACCCTTAAAGCTATAACTGTTTCTGCGAGGGGTGGTAAATAATGTAATGTTGGTGGTATCTTAATTAAACTTAAGAAATGTTTCGGTGGTTTGCAATTTTTGAAGTCGCTCTCCTCGTGCGGAGCAGTTTGCATTTATCAGGGGTGAATGTAAGTGGATAAGACTGTCTGTGCTTTATATATGTAAAGTTATTTTGAAGTATTAGCGCCATTTTACTGTTGTATATTCAAATGAGAACGTATATCGCATCACGTTTCTACCAGACAGAGAAAACGGCAAGAGAGAAGGTTATTTGGAAATTATTTGGATATACAAATAATTATTACTTCTGTATAGATGTTAGACGACCGCATACGGTGTGAACTGAGTTTGATTTCTTCTTCTTAAAGTACCTCTCCAGCTAGTGAAGGTTGGCGATCAGCGTGGTACAGTCCTTTCCGTTTCTGATTCGGCGGAACAATTCGGACGCTACAGATATGCCAGTCCATTCCCAGATATTCTCCAACTATGACTTTTTCTTTCTCCCCATCTTTTCATTTAAAGCGGTTTAATTTTAACTTCAAAACCCCAGTTTGTATCCAAAGAAGCGACGAGATGAACGGGACGTTCACCTGATGGATGCCATACGCCTGCCCATGACAACGTGATGTTAATTAGGATGACATACTGCACCACACTGCGCTCGCCACCTGAGAGTTATGCACCATGGACAAAGTGAGCAGTCGCTCCTGGCTTTATTGTGGAGACCAGGTTATAGTCATTAAGTTTCTCCGCCACAACAAGTTGGAAATCAATCCGGAAGTCTATTGTACTACTGAAAAAAAAGCGAAGACTTTACGCGTTTATAAAGATCTTAATATGGCTTTCACCTGAAGTCCAGGTATGAATAAGAAAAAATATTATTTATTTATGATTATTTATGTTATTTATTTGTTGATTAAAATTGTGTTAAAGTACGTCCAATGGAATGAACAAGGGAATTTAACATTTTTCTTACAATTATCTATTTGCTCTAGAGTAACTATAAATTAGTCTTCATATTTAATTTTCAAGAAAAAAACAATTTTTTTTAAAAAGGGTAAATTTTACCTCGCCCATGTAATAAATAAGAACGAAGTAAAGCATGGAAGAGAAACAGTGAAGTTTGTGGCGCAGATGGGAAGTTTTGCGTTTCATCAGCATCCACCATGGGGATTCAAACCGTGTCTAAACTTATATAGAATATTTGCTGAATGGTTTTACTTACTTTTTTGTTATGGCCGTACGAACTATGATAAACTACGACTTTTTTAATTTATATGTAAAATTTATCTAAGATATCTATGATTTGTGGATACTTTGATGCAGTAAGTTTGCATTGAGTAGAATTAACTATGAAATTAAACTATTGCTTTGCCCAAATATTCATTTTGTGAGTGATACTAAGTCAGCGGTCTTAACCACTAACCTAATTAGCATACTAAATTAAAAAAATATATATTTTCTTATATATTATTCATTGAAATATCTGTAGTCTGAAGACATAAGTCTTCAACTCGTGCGTGTTGCCAGTGTTGACATACGGAACCGAGACGTGGCAGCTTACTGTCGACCTAATAAAAAGGCTCAAAGTCACACAAAGGGCAATGGAGAGGGCTATGCTCGGAGTTTCTCTGCGCGATCGAATCAGAAATGTGGAGATCCGTAGAATTAAGGTCAGCGACATAGCCCAAAAGATTGGTAGACTTAAGTGGCGGTGGGCAGGCCACATTGCTCGAAGGACCGACAGCCGATGGGGCAGTAAGGTTCTCGAGTGGCGTCCGCGTATTGGTAGACGTTGTGTTGGGAGGCCTCCCGCGAGGTGGACCGACGATCTGGTGAGAATCGCTGGAACCCACTGGATGCGAGCAACGCGGGACCGATAGATGTGGAGATCTTTGCGGGAGGCCTATATTGATGATGAACTTGAAACTCTTAAACACTGTGTTAAACAATTGTATATAAAGTTGATTATTCGTTCATTGATTTCAACGTGTTCATATTCACTACTGTATGAGGGCCTTCAAAAAGGAGGTTCCTCCTTTTACCTCAAAACAGGTATTAAGCGAAGTTTGTGTGTTCTAAGAAGAAACAACAAATGTTCAGGATTACTTTACAATGTTTTGTTTGACGTGTCATGTTTTTGGTGAAACATGAAGACAAATAAGCAAAGTGCGAGCCGGGAACTAATCCCCAACGCGTGTGAATAAATGTAGTTTTTGTTTTTACTACACCTTGTGTACTTTGTGACTGGGCCCGTAGGGAATTAGCTAAATTGTATATTACACTTGCTGGATCCTAAAGTACAACACTTTATATTTATGAAGTTAAAAACAAATACATAATAAAATAAACCTTCAGAATATCCCCAACGCGATTCTACTCTTGGGCTGTCGTACGAAAAGAGGATCAAGACGAAATTACTCCAGAAAAAGAGCAGTACTTTTTGTGGTATTTTCGAATATAGACAACAATGTTGATGATGACATAACAAGGAGCCTTTATTACAAATATAATTTTAAAGGGTAGGAGCGGAGCTGTGATATATTATACTCGGATTTTTGTGAATGGCGGAGTATTAAAAAGCATATTTCATCGACAGCATCCTGCAGCAGACAGCTGAACACCTATTCAGAATCCAATATATATTTTAAACACAATTCAATTTCTGTTTTAAATCGTTCTCGAGGATTGTTGCATTTGAATACGGTATGCAGTGAAAATGCTAATCTTATGCAAGTCGTATCCACTGAAATGCATTGGCAACGTTCGAGAAAAGATTAAATGGAAGATGTGGTTTGCTGTTAGCAACTTCGCTTTACGGCGAGATTCTGTTATGTGATGTGATTCTTTAAGTAATTTCATTTTCGGTGTTAGTTTAAAACTGGAATTACGTGACCTTCTTGTTATTCAAGATATAAGGGATGATGTCACAGAATAAAAGACCTACTAGGTGGGAACCGTCAGTGGTTTGTAAACGTTTTAGTTTTAAGAGGCTAGTATTGTCTTAAGGCAATGAGCACTAAGGTAGTACATTCTGCTCACATACATCCACACCCAATAGATAAGGGTAGTAGTAACTCTGTCTTCTATACTTTATATGTTTTTGTTTTCAGGAGGAAATCTTTGTAAAGATTCTCTTGTCTTCTAGGGGAAAGTCAGAGTTAGGTTACCTTCAACGTTTACTTAGGTCACGGGATCACCGTTCGGAGCATAACCGCGGCCTGTCGCTATGCTGGGATACTCCTTCCCCGGGTCTGTTTTATCCAATCAGTACTAGCCTCGCAAGTACTACCTCAATGGCCGGATACCACGTCCATCCATTATATTCCTCAGGGTCGTTCAGTGTTCTGTACTGGTCTATTTTAACCAGAAAATGTTTAGCTGAATGAAGCTTTCGTCATAGCTATTGAGACCTGAACGGTATATAGTGAACCTGTCAAACACGAGTTCACTATATACCGTTATAAACATATTTAATTTATTCATTTTACTATAAAATATCTAAGATAATAGCAAATTAAATCAATACTGTGTTGATAACATGAAGATTAATAGCATTATGAAATACGGAAAGTAGCAGTTCATCTTAAGCCAGATTAAAGCCTGATGAAATGAAGAGTGATATTTTGTCTGTGAGAAAAATGGTTTTGAAGATATAAAGATCTAGATTAATGGAAAAATTTAATCCCTCCAACGTCAAAGTCATTGCAAAAAGGTTTTAACTTAAGTAATAAACTATGATGCAAATACAACATAACGGGAAAATATATAATAATATAGAAAAGTTCAAAGTTTATGTTATTGTTATGTTAATCTCTATGACATTGAAGTGTAGTAAAGAACAGATAAAGAAACGGAAACAAAGCGTTTTTGTATCATAATACTGGTTTATTGTATGTAATCTTGTGTATACTTTATATTGAAAAAAAAACACCGTTTTTCTCATTAATCCTACAACATATTATATACTTTAGATATTAATTCTGATAACCTCGTACAGCTTTAGATCTCTGCTTGGGCTTCAGGCCTACATCACATAATATGTTATAGATACAAGCAGTACCAGGTCGCGTTTCAAGTTTCGAAACTTGTGTTGTTACAAAAAAAAATACTTTTGCTTTATCTACAAGCAGCACCACAGAATCTGAAACACCCTTATGCTTAAAATATACCTTCTCACCTACGTATTTATACGTATAACATACTTGTCTTTAGGGGAAGTAAGGAGAATTTTGATCAAGGGCTAATCATTTAGACTGTTTTTCTGATCAAAAATTTGAAGTACTTTGTGGATTCTGAAAAGAAAAAATCTGTAAAATTTTGAAAAAAAAAACATCAAAAAGGTTTTTTTTTTGTGTTTAAATATAAGACGCTTCATTGTGCAAGTAATTGTGCTTGGCGGTAGGTGAGGCCGGTGAGTTTTCCTTTTGAGGACGTAATCGAAACGGATCTAGGAGATCTCCTACTAGTAGATTATATCTGATGTATTCTAGACCCTAATGATTATAATCACAGCATAAACATTATTTGTTTAGTCATTAAATTACTAGTGTTATACGTCACATCATTTAGCACTATGATAATTTATTAAACAGTTGTAAGACAACTGTGTTGAACAAAGATTAGTAAACAAGTATGAGACTATTCATTTATTTGTAGGTTATGTTTTCTCAAAATTACGGTTTTTATTTATTGTTGACTTCGAAACATCATATCTACCGAAGAATCTTTTAAACCTTTTTTCTTTTCTACCTTTTGTAAAGGCTCAACTATTTTCCTAGTTAATAGCAAACCTTCATTCATTAACTAAGACAAAAAGAAGCAATTGAAAAAAATATTTATGACTAAGATTTTATATATTTATGGCAATACTTAACAATACTAAATTCCATAGATTTCTTCGCGTTTTATTTAACTATGTATTTCATCTGACGTACAGAGTGTTTTACAGCATCCATGATTGAGAGAGGGCTGAGGTAATAGAAGTAATAATTACCATATTTATTTATTATTTTACTTCAGTCCAATCTATGCTTTAAAATCTAAGTCTGGTTTGAATGAAAGGTTCATTATTAAAAAGCATAATATTCCTAATCAGCTACCAAGAATGAATAACGAAGAAACCAAGAAACCCATGAGGATGGAGACGTTTGTTCAATAATACAAAGTAATAAAGTTTTTCTTTTTTTTATAAGACGGTCAATATGATAGTAAGGATCTTAACTTGATGGTATACTTCTGTCAATAATATACGCCGGTTAAGTTATGTACCATCTTTTATTGTCCGTTTCAGTATACATATATATTATGTATGTCTGGCGGCGGATGTATGAGAAAGCTCGTTGTGGAAACGTCATCAACTTTTTCATAGCTGATACTGTTATAAAGCTTGGCAGCCAGACGTCCAATAAGCGCTCACATGAGTATTTATTACGTCGGACATCTTTTCTCCTTTCAGACGTTCTGATGCAGCACTTGGGGCGGGAAATTAAATTTGCATTGGAAATGTACCTTATATGTGGAAAACCGCAAATGGCTTCGAGGGTAGCTAATTTCTGTTTGGGATTAGATTGCTTCGCTAAAATATGATACCTATTTATGGTTTTCGCGTACCAAGATTTATTAGTATATATAATTATCGCTGATATGTTTCGCAAATTATTCTTAAGCGTTATAGGAAGCTGTACAACCTCCATTGAGCTTAAACTTCCTATGAAGAAAAACATCGTAAAGCAACTGGCGTTATCCAAAAAACAACATTCGTGGATATATTCGTAGTAGATATGAACTAGACTCTTCCCTTCTGAGAGGAAATCCTCGACTTCCAATAGTGGAAACATTAAGCATATTTATATCACTAACGGTTTACAGAGGTGATGGTACTCGTTACACCAGATATTTTCATAATAACATAAATAAGAGATATATTCAAAATGTGTTAGTATATTATGATATATATGGTCTTCTACTTAAAGTGCCTCTCCAACTAGTGAAGGTTGGCGATCAGCGTGGTGCAGTCCTTTCTGTCTCCGGTTCGGCGGCACAATTCGGACGCTCTAGATACGCCAGTCCATTCCCTGATATTCCTCAACCTTGACTACATATATGTGGGATGATATAAAAAGGGAATTCATCTTTGCTAGATTTAGAATTAAACACGATTTAATATTTTAGTGTACAATTACTTATGTAATTAAAATTAACTGCGCTTGAATCTGATTTCTGATTTTAGTCACATCTAGAGGTTTATGTCGGAACCAATAATAATACCTAGATATTAATATAGATTTGATTGTGTTAATAAAACAAGTTATTCGCATTGGATATGCAAAACTTGTCCTAAGTTACAAACATATCTACATATAATAGTAACGTTTGTGTGCGCTGTTACAATGTAACCCAACTTCCGCGTTCCTTGCTGCTTCATTTGCTTTAAATGTGTATTAGATAAGAGCCGTGAGCGAAATAACGCGGCATTAAGCAGCTGTAATACAGAAAAAACCGGAAATACAATTGGAAACATGCCAATGTATATTTGTAGAAAATTAAACTAACCAACACTTTAAATAATTATAACCAGTTCACATAGTTTCATATTAACTTGTATGTCTACTTATCTGAAAGCATTTTCTTTTGATATCTCTATACAAAAACGAATCATTGGTTAAGCAAAAAAACTGTTATCTAATTATAAATAACGATTTCAAACCAAGCAAAATTTATTTTTATTAACCCCAATCAAGCAATATAGTAAATACAATGCTGCAGATATTTACATAGAGACATCTGTTATTCCTATTAGACATCAGCACAGGATACATACAGCATATCAATTGGTCCAGCAATAAAAATAATACGAAGAAAACGATAACTTTTAACAAGTAACAAAAGTAGTAAATTAAGGTTTTAAAAATATCAATTTGCGAGTGCATTCCTGTGGTGGAAGAGACGAATTCTTCTCAGTTAGAAGAGATTAGATATTCAGATAGATACGTGAAGGTTAAAAGATGATTGAAAGACGCTCCTGTATTATATGAATTACATAAAGAACACGATTGTTTCAATGTTCTTGCATAAGCTTCTTTTCCTTGGAATACCATTCGGTAGTGAAGCGAGAGAATACAATTTCATACGATGAGATAGCTGTGAAATAAATTCTTGTAACTCCCCGTTTCCCAGAGTACTGGGGAATAGTGCCCTCGTATCCAGGGATACAAGAAATCCGCGAATTCATTTTAACGATGTAGTATTCACATATGCTAACATTTTTCTTCATTCTATTTTTATCGTATAACAAACACAAAGAGAATTAACTGAAAAATAACAAAGAAAGGGATCTAGGCCTTCGCTTGCAACATGATCTCTTTAAGACTTATTTATAATATGGATCTATATTCATTTATTTACTTTGAAATGTTGCAGGGAGCTGATGAATATTTATGTGTTTACCAGTTGGTGATACCGGTCTGGTAATATAGTTAAATAAAGAGAAAGCCTTTGTTTTTTATGTATGATGGATTAATGCACGTTGACAGCCGGAACACAGAAAGGCTATCACGGCTGTATATATATGTATAATAGCTAGATGGAATTAAAAAAATTCTATCACAATACAAACTTAATTTATTTATTTCTTTGCATATACAAAAACATATATACAAATTAATATGTAACTCTAAGGAGAGTTTTCTTCCAGTTAACCGTGGAAAAGGAAACAATTATAATAAAGTTTGTTTATACAAACAATAGCAACAAATACAAAAAGGAAAAAAATATACAATATGTATATTATTGTATACATAATATAAAACTTTACTACATGCGATGTTTTATATATGTAGATATTCGTTAAATTGAAATTCGTTCAGATATCACCGTTTTATACATCAAGCGCTTGAAGTAATATAGATGTAATTAACTGCGTTATGAGGGTAGTTTGAGGGTAGTAGAAGACTTATTAATAAACGTATTAATTAACTTTTATATCGATTAGCGATAAGAGTTAGTAATTAACTATTCAAAAGCCGCATTAACTTGGCATGTGGCGTTAAATTACAGAGAATATCCGTATATACTTGCTAACAGAATTTCTCTTGCGCTAACGATCTACTACTACTAGTTATAATTTATATCATCATCAGCCGATGGACGTCCACTGCTGGACATAAGCCTCCACCAAAGATCTCCACGTTTGTGGGGGTTCATATGGGAAGATTTAGGCTATTTACCACCATGCTGGTCTAATGCTGGTGGGTGGGAATCACAGTTTTGTTTGTTTATTAGCAGGGTGCACCACGAGCAGGTGAGGTTGGCTTGGATCCAGTGAGTACATATGCTATCTGAACTAAAGTACTAGCTTTGACCATTAACTTTTGATTTACTTAATGAACTTGTTGATGTTTATTTTTGACATGCTTTTGTAGATGACGTATTTGTATGTGTTAAATTTGGTGGAAGGTCGATAAGTCTCCTTTTCAGTAGTCACTAGCTACAACTCCATTCAGTTCAGTAATTGTGTTGGTACTTAGATGGTCTCCGGCAAGAGAAACTTACCACCAATAAATGTTTTATTATAAAATAGAATCTGGGATTAAAACATATATAGGTAATCTTGATCCAGGGTTAATTTTTAAGTGCTTACTTAATACAAAAGCCGACGAGTCTGTGGGTTTAATGTACAGAGGATCTGATTAGCAGTTTCGTCTATTGATTGGTTAAGAACTTTAGTGTGGGTCCATCAATTGGAAATGAGGACGCTACTCCAGACCTGCTAACAGAAGACGTGAGAAAGTTTTGATGGTGATTTAATTTTCTAACTATATAGGGATAGTAAAACATAAATAAAATAAATAGAGTTTTTATTCAACAGTTCCTATCATTTCGTTGATTTAGTTTTAACGGTACTAATTTTGAAGAGTATACCCTATACTCTTCTGAAAAAAAGATATATCAAGATTTAACGGAGATGAACTGGTAATCTTTCTCGTCCTATTGTTCCACCTGCAGAGCATTTTTTATATATATGGGGCCTACTTTAATATTTTTTCTTACAAAAAAGCAATAAGCTAACAGTTTCTTTCTTTCTTAAAATTAAACCACTGTAAAATGTCATGTATGGTCATATGGCAAAAGGAAAATTCTATAAGAAATAACTGTTAGAATAAGAATTTTTACAAAGAAAATAAAAACTGTGTTGTCCCTATTTAAGAGAGAGATAAGAAAGAAGGAAATAGGATGGAGAATAATGGGAAAAAGTTAATGTGAATGAGAGAACCGGTATAAAAGATCAGAGGAAAGCAAGATGAGTATGAGAAATAGGGAAAGATATGTAATGAATAAATTAAAAAAAGCGCCTCAGTCTCACACAACTGGGGGAAAGCGGATAAAAAAAATGTTTTGTAGATGAATAAATCATTTTGATGGTGATTTGATAAAATCTTAAGGTCATAAAGTTATGTTGCAATAAAAACTAGAGGCGAGGATAGCCGGTTGTTTGCAAAGATAAGAAGAAAGCAAATTTTATAGCGATTTTTTGTATCATCGCTGTCATCCGTCGTAAAGTTTAACGCACACATCTTATTTGCGTTTCTAACTGTTTTCCGATGTTAAAACAATACTTTGTAATAGTTAAGATCAAACATAGTTTAAACCTCACTTAAAACACAGTGATCTTGACATAAGAATCACAAATCATGTCTCTTGGAGACTTAAAAGATGTGAGGTTGGTAGAAAGGTACCCCGAAATACCATTCACAGTAGAAGTAGCTATTGAAGTAATAGTTGATTTGTTTCACCCATAAATACGTATAAATGGATGTTGATATACAAGTGTATACATAACCTTTATCACTAGTTTACTGACAACTATAAACAGCAATGCGGAACTCTATTTAACCTAAATTAATATGATTGTTTACTAGTAATGTAGAAACATGTTAATACTGTTCACGCACACAAGCGCGTGGATACATTGATAAGATGACAATGAAGTGGTACTGGAGGGCTTCATTCACGATAGGATAACATAGTGTACGTGCTGCGATTCACTGTAACCCTTGTGATATTGTTTTAATAACAATACAATGTAATAACAATTTAATTTTTAAGTAAATCAATATACATTTTAACTTATGTACATATATAAAAATTAGGAGATATCGAAAGATTCATTGACTAATCATTAGATCTCCAAAACTGTTAGACGTAAACACTTAAAATTCGGTAAAGATGTTGCTTTTGCACTTTAGAGGTCAGATAAGAATGGAATTTACAAAATTCCTTCTCCAGAAGTAGTTGCAGATGTTATACGTTCAGGAAAATGGGCAGGGAACAGCTAGTATAACATAGTATAATTATTACAAATATCTTAAGGGTGAATCTATATTAAAACTTAAAATTGTCTTAAAAAAATCTTACTTCCATATTCGTCTCACCTCATGGTCATCAGATTGGGAAAAGGATAAATCATTATCACTACTCTAACCTCGGTGTTTAGTAAAAGGTGACTAAGTAAGAAATTATACTGAGGTAAGAGCAACAGCCTTCTATTTTACTAATGTACTGGTGATGGCTTTGAAGCAAAGGAAGCTGATCGCACCACCATACGGCATAATGGCTAGGAAGGAGGGACTGGTGAAGGCTTTGATTATGAAAATATATTTCAATGCTGGGATCTTTATACTAAATTCTATCTACTGGATTTTGAAGTTGAGAAAGCTGGAAATGGGTTAAAGGGTGGGAATGTTAATATAGTTTATGTTATATTTCAAATAAAATTGTAGTTTGTGTAAAGATTATTGCAAAGTTAATGAGGTTTAATGAGAGCAGTGGTGGTAGATATCTGTTGCTGGAGTCTGCCTAGGTTGATACTTAGACAGTCTGCATTTAATATTTCTACCGCCAACCAGTAGCGTGCAAACAGCACTGTTACCATTTGAAAGGATGCTCTGTAGCTAATGAAATTATTGGGGTAATGGGACTTAATATCTTATGTCTTAAGGAGACGAGGACATTGTAGTGCAGTGTATATTATCCTAACTAGCGCTTCGTTATTATGGGCAGGCGTAGCAATTACCATCAGGTGAACTTATCGTAATTTGTGTAAGATCTTAAACAACACCATATTAATATAAGCACGCGTGTAAGTTACCATCATATGTTTAAGCGAGTTGTTTATCAGCGAAATTATTGTTTATTAAATTTTCTTATGTTATTCGTTCAAAATAATCGTTATATTTACAAAATATATGATTAAATCGTATGTATATCTTATAGTATTATCAAAGCGCGTCACCGTACAATATATTG
Source organism: Ornithoptera priamus (assembly GCA_029034505.1). Classification (NCBI taxonomy): domain Eukaryota; kingdom Metazoa; phylum Arthropoda; class Insecta; order Lepidoptera; family Papilionidae; genus Ornithoptera; species Ornithoptera priamus. The sequence goes on along the minus strand of JARDWD010000219.1, from coordinate 1,072,694 downwards.
GAACATAAGAGTCGTTGTATTGCTGTCACCAATCTCAGTAAAGTAATTCGCATCAATTTATAAACATGTCCAACAGGTCGTTCTGTGTATTATAACAGTTTTAATTTTATATATAAACAATAGTCGTTTAATTTCAACAGATAATAAATAAACAATATGTGTTATAACTCTTTCGCAATGTGTATACGGGCGTTTGTGTGTAGATCATTTCATAAATCGCAGTTTAATCTGTTCAGAAGGAATTTCAGCGTCAAATTGTCGGGAGATGTAAGTTATTTTTTTTATATTTATATTACTATACAAACTTATAAACAGTTAAGTATAATATCTAAAAACCTTCTACGTTCCCATATATATTTTTTTGTTGAACAAAATATTATCCTTTCGTACGTTATTTAAGGTACGAAGTAATAATGAATGTTCGCATATAAATTAATACTATTGGTGAGATTAAAATTTCAGTTTGAAATCTACAACCCTTTCTTATCCTCTAATTAATCGATGCGGGTAAGGGTTTAACTTAATACAACTAGCTCGTTAATTAAAGGAATTTAATCTTAATTGGAACGAATGTTATCAGTTATCTTGTTGGATATACGAGGTCTTAACTCGAAACCCAATGAAGCTGGAAACGATGCCTAATTAATCTATGTCTCCACTTAATTTACTAAGTAAATAGGATCTTTATACTACAATATATATTATAAATTTTATTAACAATTGAGAGTATGTATTTAATTTAATTTAAATATTTTGCTCTTAAACCATTTGTCTATTTATCTCCAAGACAAACTCTTGTAGAGATCCTATTGTTGAAGTTTAAAGTATTCTTGTCCTAAAGGCTCAAGATGAGACTAAGGATGTATATCATATTGTCAGAAGTAAGAAATACTCTCATCCTTATTTGCAAATGTTAGTGATTAATTTTTGCATTTGCTAATACCAAGATAAAATGCAGAATAAAAATCTAACTGCATGAGTACAAGGAGTACGTGTCCGCTGATCTTTACTTCCTGCCACGTTCTCTGTGCATTTTTCCAATTCCTGCACATCTTGTATTAGCTGCAACGGTATTTGTATTCATTTAAAATCGAGTGTATTCGCAAAGGAAGTGTTAAGAATAGATTATTAGTAAACTAAAATTATTAAAATTTAACCCTTTACCGAGCCTTACTAATCATGTTAATTTGTTATTAACCTTGTAATTAGCAGTTTGAGAAGATATATCAAGCGATTTGATTAATATATATATAGATTTCTTATATTTCCTAGAATATAACATGTTTAATATAGAACTTAATAAATTAACAATTAAAAGCTGAAGATACTCCTTGATAGCTAAAACGTAACTACTCTAACATTCGTAAGAAAAAAACTATAATGTAGGTGATAAAATCCTTAACAATTTAGCTTTATTGAAAATTGATATCTATGTTTATAAACTATAGATCTCTTATGTTGGAGATTATTTGCCGACAAGAAGAGTTCAAACATCAAAGGTCGATGGTCGTTGTAGCTGCTGAATACCAGAACGGAATGTTATATATTAAGTAGATAAGTTATTTGTCATGTTTAAGGATTAGTTTACAACATCATCAGCCGATAGATGTCTACTGCTGGACATATGTTCATCAGCCAATCCTCCTTGTGGAAGGCCTCCCAGCAACAGCTTATTTTTGTTTTCCCCTAAATTCTTCGAAAAGATACTGTCTTCTGAGGGTTGTCGGAGTTATGTAGAGATTTTTACCCTCTAAAACCCTTGTGGTCACATTCGGCGTTTGAAGAGGTCGTCGGATCTTCGTTCGGATAACAACCGCGGCCCAGCTAGCGCTATGCTGGGATAGCCCGTCCCGGGGTTTTATCCACACCCTACCAGCCTCGTGAGTACTACCTCAATGCCCGGAGATTATGTCCAGCTATTGTCCTCCTGAGGGTGCCACTACGTCTACCGGTACACGACTGCCACTCTGAGAATCTTACTGCCCATCGGCCGTCGGCCCTTCGAGCAATGCGCCCTGCCCACTTCCTAAGTCTAGCAATCTTTTGGGCTATGTCAGTAACCGTAGGCCTACTGCGGTTCTCCTCATTTCTGATACGATCGCATAGGGAAATTCCGAGTATGGGCCTTTACATTGCCCTTTAAGTGATTTTCAGCCTTTTTAAAGGCCCATTGTGATTGGCGATTAGTTTCCAGTACCACACTAATTTGTAGCAATGGTTCTTCCAATAATTTACAGCTCATGAACAATGTGAAGAAGAATATATTTATGCCTCAGCTGCTAACCATTAAATAGTTCTTTATAATATTATGCGTTCGTATGTATATTTTTAGATTAGCAACAAAACCGTATATATTAATAAAATAATGATATTGCTTTGCGGAACTTTGGCCGATTAACGAATTCTAGTTAAGGTTAAAGGGAAACTCTATAAGACCGTAATAAGACCTACGATGCTCTATGGTTCAGAGTGCTGGCCCATAACCACGGCACAAGAGCAAAGAATGCATGTGGTAGAAATGCGGATTATTGTGTGGGCAGGAGGAGTTACCCTATACGACAGAGTGAAGAACGTAATTCAAGAGAAAATGGTAGAGAGACGCCTGCGCTGGTACGGCCATGTTATGCGAGGACTAACAACGCATATAGTTAGGTTAGCGCTGGATCTCGAAACTACTTAGTTGACGATGATCAATGAAGATCTAAAGAATAACAAATTGACAGAAGCTATGACACAAAATAGAGATCGGTTTAGAAGATTGACCAGGAGGACCGACCCCAAGTAAAGATGGGACAAGATCTAGTAAGTAGAAGATATTTATCTCTGAACTTCCGCGAAAAAATTCTTTTACTTACTATTTCGGTATAATTTCTTCGTGAATGTGTTGTGTAAAGTTATATATACTATATAGTATACTGATTCAGTTAATAAATAATAGATATACGTTATCTATCTATCGTTTATGTCTACGTAATTACACGAGCGGCTGATTCCATAAGGTCATTGTAATAGGCGCGATGTTCTCGTGTATCATAATATACGATATACATATAAATATAGGAATAAAAGGTTTTTTGTATGAGAAATTTCATCTACTTAATTCATGAGATGTTTGTTTTTGGTATTAAGATTTTTATTATCCCAATATTGTAAGTCCGCTAGAGATGATGGTGCAGCTAGTTGCGGTAAAGATACGAACGAGGAGCTGGTCTTGTTTAACCAGATGTCAATTAATAAAATCTTAATTGGTACAATACCTTCAGACGACTACACGCACTAAACATAGGGTTTTTACTATGTATAAATAATATATTAGACATAAGGATTGGATCAGTCTACCGGTGTCATCGTTTCCGTTTTTAACGAAAGTACTTTTTTAGACTATTGCGCTTACCATCAAATGTGATCGCAGTCAAACACTATTTCATACTATTCAAAATAAAAAATATCAATAAGTAATATCGTGATAATATCAACCGGATATATATTTACATATACGAGATTTCCACTTTATATATGAAACTGAAGAAATCAAACTTTACGTTGACAGCAATAATGATTATAAAAATGTCTAACATAAGCTAAATGAATGCAGATTTCGTCTTAAAAATAATTATAACATTGTTTCCTAATAAAACAACATCACAAACAGAGGAAAGTTCTTAAATTAAAGATAAAACCACTAACGTCTCGTTTCTTCTTCTAAGTATACAAGATCACTTTTTAAATGGCTGACATATGTGTATAGCATTTTACTTAGTAATCGTAAAAATTTAATTCTTTACTGATAAACTTATTTACGTATTCAGTTATAATAAACAAATGTTGCCTAGTTGTTTGTAAAGCATTTAATTTTTCCTCGGAACGATTGTTAATTTACTGATAAACTATTTACAATTTAGTATTATCTCCCCGCACATAACCAGTATAGTAAATAAGAAATAATAAAATGCAGGAAACGTATATAAAACAATGATTAAATCTAAAAGCTATGGTAAGGCGATTGTAAGGTAAATACAGAATTTTAATGTAACGCTGATTTTTTATTACAATTTACTGGTGGGGAGGTCTCTGTTGCCGGAGCCCTGTAGTCTCGGGTTAGTGAGAATAAGACTAAGGTAAGCCCTGCCTGTCGTAGAAGGCGACTGAAAGGGTCTGGGAGTTTCGCAGGCCTTGAGGGTGGAGGCCCTTATCGCTCAACATGCGAATCTGTGTGGGACAGCATAGGAGGGTTAAGCCCCTCCTCAGAGAGGTGTTAACACAAAGTGTAGAGAGGCACCGGTGCGTTCTATACGAGATCCCGGAGCCTCTTCGAACGCACTGATGCACGACGGGGGTTTTAGTGAGTAAAAATCTCACATAACCCTGCCTTCCCCACAGAAGCAGGGTATCTTTCGATTTTACCCCCGAAAAAAAAAATAGGTCGCTGTTGCCGGAGACCGTTTAGGTAGGTACCATCGCAACAGTAGTGTGCAAACATTACTGTGTTCCAGTTTGAAAGGCGCTGCAGCTAGTGGAATTACTGACGACGAGCACAACGTGGTACAGTGTATAACATACTAAGCAGCGTCACATTTTTATGGGCAGGCGTTTCACGATCAAGTAAAGAACAGAAGTCCACTGCTGAACATAAGCAAGATCTTTGGGGGGAGCTCAAACATCTCCACGTCTATCGATCATCTCGCTGCTTCCCGCAACCTTCATCAGATCGTCGGACTAGAAAACAAATTAAATGTTGTTATTAGATAGAAGGAAGAAATGGACTTACTCAAGAAATATTTTATCGACAGTAGGATAATAATCAAGGGTGTAAGGGTTCCCGCACAACTAGTAACAGGACCCAAGGTAAACTGATCTGCTCGTGGTGCACCCTACCAATCGACAAATGAGGCTCTGGCTCCCATCAAGCCGCATTAGGCCAGCGTGGTGAAAAATATCTCAAATCCCTCCTCTGAATTCCCACTAGATCAATGTGGGAATCTTTCGAGCAAGCCTATGTCCAGCAATAGACTTCTAATGGCTGATGATGATGAGGAGAATAATAAAATGGAAACTACTAAACGAAATCAAGACAGTCAAAATTAATCTTTTAATTTTTTTTTTGTATCAAGCGACAATATTTGCATATTTCTTTGAGAATAAAACTATCAATATCATCTTTATTATGACGGTCATATTCACTTAGATAAGTAAACAAAGTTTCCGTTGATGGGCGATCGTTCAACTGATAACATTTCGGGTTAATCTCCTTAATGAATGTCGATACAGACCGTGTAACTTAGTTAACTTGATGTGAACCTATGATAAATCAATGATACACCAATTAAACCATTCATTAAATTTAACATTAGTATAATAAATTAAATGTTAGGAATAATTATGAACCATGGAATTTAAAAGTAGATCAATAGATGGAGATATTCTAAGTATGTACTACTGCTGTCGCATGGGATGCCTAGCGCCAAGACCTGGTCGCTGTAGTGGGAATAACCTCTCAGACGGTACCTGATGTCCGGTGATACCGAAGGCTATGCTGACTGTGACGGACATTGGCAAATTGCTGAAACCAGGTCAGCGCAGGACCTATTGATATTGAAATCATTGGGGGAGACCTATGTCCAGCAGTGGACGTCTATTCGCTGATGACGATCAATTAAAATAGTGAAGTGGTATTTTCTGGTAAATTATATATGTATAAATCTTTCTCTTTAATCAGCCTATAGACGTCCACTGCTGGCCATAGGCTTTCCCCAAAGATCTTATAATTTTAACTTATATAATATATGTATATAGATCTGTATATATATATATATATTGTTTATAGTTCAAAGACCTAGAAAACAATAAATGTAAACATTTTATTCAAAATTTTATAGGTCATATCCTAAATAAACATATGTATACATACACTAGCTATTCCCCGCTAGATTTGCTGGCCAATCGTTACCATAGCAACCGCATAAATATTATGAAAATGTTTAAAAGGATCTATGGAACTTGAAAAATAAATAGCCTATAACCATAAATCATTCCACGTCGAATGCTCATGTTGCCACGTCGATACATTCACTGATTTTCAGGTGATTAGCGAACAAACAAAACTCATTTTATTTATATGTATGTATAAATTTCAATTTCCTTTCATTTTAAATATATACGATTTTGATCTTTTCGATTATTTGCTTCATCCCCCATTATAAATTCACGCTGCTCTTCTACAGCTACAAAAAGTTTTATTGTTGAATAAATTATGAGAACATAAAAAGTTTTACAGCACTTTTTTATTATAATAAAACGTTTTCACCTTTGAAATGTAGAGTAGTTATAAATCTACCTTTACTTAGTAAACAATGTTTAATTACTTAGAATTAATATTTAGTATTTCTAGGATTGAGTGTATGTTAAAGATGTGCAGGGTGAACAATACGCTGCATTTTTATTCAATTCTTTTAATTGAAAGAATAGCTATGGAAATGTTATTCATATGAATAATCTACAGATCTCGTGCAGTAATAGATTACAATAGGATGAAATGGAGACATGTCTACTGTCCGTGATATTGTGCATAGATATATTTTTACGATTGTCTCTTTTATTAAGACCATGGCCTCTGTAACGAGCTCTAATAAATAGTAATGCGTAGTGTGCTCATATATATAAGCAACTTTTCCTCGTATCTAATAAGCTAAAAGAAAATATTTTTCACCCTGTATATCCCTCAACGGCTCCAATTTATAATAATGGTAACATTTAATTACAATTTGTTTATTATTATTCTTTGTACTTAAAATAAATATCAAACATCGTGAACAGGCTCAGTAGTTATAAAACTCTATATATATAACTGATATGGAGACCAATTTAGTAAAACAATGTTCGAAGGTTACAACAATGATTGTTTTAAATTCTCTATCATATTGTCTCTGCTTTAAAAAAAACATCAATCAAAGATAATTTAAACAGAGTTTAAACGAATGTCGTATCAATAAATGAGGTGCTCCAGCCATGAAGATGATTATTCTCGTGACGCTGACAAAGTAAAGTATAACGGAAATTTACGATTTGTTCTTTAGATCGATTTTGGAATTTTCATTAAAAGGCAAAAATTGTTTTTCTACTGCTACATACGTAAACAGTGGGTACTGTCGTCACAAGGGATTTATCAGGGTCATCATTAGTATCAGTGATTGTTGCAATAAATACGAGTCGCTAAGTAGTACTCACATATTTGCAGCAGTTGCGTTTGAGAGCATTACTCATTGAGTTTATATTAAATAGCTAAGAAATCTTACGGCTTTATCTTCTTCTTAAAGTACCTCTCTGACTAGTGAAGGTTGGTGATCAGCGTGGTACAGTCTTTTCTGTCTCCGATTCGGCGAAACAATTCGAACGCCTCAAAATGCCAGTCCGTTCTTTGATATCCCTAAACCATGACTTATTCCTTCTTCCCATCTTTCGTTTTCCGGCTTTATCAAGAGTATGAACTCATCATCATCAATTTCCTTTATTTTTGATCAACAAATATCTTCATTCTTGTTACCTCTGAGTCGAGTTGTTCAATACAGTGGTAATGTGTTGTAGTTTTTATTAGCTCAAGAATAAGTTCAGACATATCCTACAGACTACTTTCGCTACTACGGATGTTATTGTTAATCAGAATCATATACTTATAGGAAACTTATAATTAAGAGAGTATTGAACACTGATTAATTATATATTATTAATCTTAAATCGTACTTTTGTTACAATTATGATTTCGTTTAAATAATAACAATGATTCTAAATAGTAACTGGAGATAATTTGCTTTAATTAAACAGACCGTAAATTAAACAAAATGGTGTCTTATCTAATGCTGGCAATTAAAGGGTTCAAGATTTACTCGAGCGGAAGAGGCAGATGACAAGGTAGCCCTATCTGCGGTTACGATCGCAAACCAACCCCTATACAATTAGAAAATTCATTACGATTCGCTTTCTCTTAAAGTTTGTAATTGCTTGCGAAGAGATGAAAAACTCTTAACGTCTTTCAAGTCTAGAATATTATGGCGATTCTTTGCTGTATTTCAGTCGAAAAGGAAGATCATTATATATTTCTGTTTATCCTTTGTCAGATTTTAATGGAAGCAAGATTTTTTTATCTTTGATTTTATGCATTCTCCTGACCGTTTGCATGATGGTTAAACCTAAGTTTCGGATTTTGTGTATATTAGCTATGTAGATATTAGATAGATAGTTTATATTAGTATTACACAACTAGTTCATATTTAGGCTGAAATGATCATGTCGATGTAAATAGCTGGATGATAAGTTTAGGATTGGTGCTGATTTATCTAAAACAAATATGTATTTAAACAAATGTGGTGCTATTCACAGATCATGTACATAACACCAAACTGTTGGAGATTGATACGGATACACAATGTCTATACAGTTTTACAAGCTACAATGCTTTTCAGAGCGGACAGCATTGTTTACACAATACTGTTTGACAGTGTAGACAGGCGCTGCGCTACTTCTGTAAACAAGGAAGGCCTGGCATCAGTAATCAAATACTTCGTGTTTCGTACTGCTGTGTTCCGCAAGTCATACGTTTAGTGGTCAAGTTTTTAATAATTTTTTCTTATTTAAGAATGATATATAATATACATGATTATGAAATAATTGTAGACAAGATTATTGGTCGATCTCTGTTGGGGGAGACCGTCTAGATCGGTTCCAACGTAGCACTTATTTCTGCCGCTAGACTACAACGTTACTGTGTTCTAGTTTAGAAGCCGTTGTAGTTAGTGAAGTTACTGGGGTAACGAATCTTAATATCCTATGTTTTAAGGCGACGATCACAATGTGGTGCTGTGTATATCAATCCTAACAGAGCTTACTTTGTTACAAGCGAGCGTTTCACTTACCATACGTCCGATTCGTCGCGTCTTTGAATAAAAGAAAAGATTTTTTAATGAGATCTAAGTTCTTTAGAGATTGTCAATCTATGATAAATTAGGATATATCTAATGATGAAGTTAAGTATTAGGATATACGTAAAGAAAACTTATGTTTTTTTATTGGTAGATTATAGAATGACCAAAGGAAGAGATGGATAGATTGTGTGAGATGCTATGCGTGTAAAACAATTGTAACTTGGCAGTTGATAGAAGGTAATGAAGGAAGAAGTTATGTTGAAGTGACCCTAAGTGAACATGGCAACAGATTATCAAGGATAGTTTTGTTAATTTAACAAAAGAACGAGACGAGGAAGACGTTCACCTTATGATAAGTAAAACGCGTGCCAATAACAACGTGGCGCTAGTTGGGATGATATTAACTACTCTACATTGTGCTCGTCGCTTAACAGGCCTTAGATCCGGCTCCACGAACCTAGTAACAGATGAGCTGTAATCAAGTTACCATCTTCAGAAAATATGATCATCGCTTGGAGACGTAGTTAGGAGACGTTACTCTAGTAATTTCACTAGAAACAGCGCCTCACAGGACGCAGTAACATTTGTACATTATTAATTGGCGGCAGAAATAGGAGCTGCGGTTGTATCTATCCAGACGGTCACCAGCAACAGAGACCTACCACAACAAATATTTATATATTTCATTATGGAATACTAGTATCAATGGTTGGGTTTAGTTTGTCACAAACGCGTAAATTACTCGGTCAATTGTATGACGAGCGTTGTCCTACACGATTCGTTTGATGTATAAATTTGTCCTCATTGCCGCGCTCATTCGTATTAAGTCTCATTTATAACAGACGGCATCTGAATTGACACACAGAAACGCGTGACAATAACTACACATACGTTTCGACAGCTCCACTAATATTAACGGGAATTACATTTAATTGTGTGCTTTATCCTCCCGACCGTTGTATATATATATATATATATATTTATTTAGTTATTATCAGTGCCGATAAATGCTCTCATTTCACTGGCGTTATCAACGTCAGTATATAGAGCGGCGTTATGGTTAACGTTTAGGTGCTGTAATTTTTTTTTTATTACACGACAGTGCTTCAAAATGCTTCGAGCTGCGAAGAGTATTGTTAGGTTTAGTGGTGTGAGATATTATACGGTCGTCGGCGATTCGCTGCCTGATGTGAAGATCAGCGCTTTTCAGGAGGTGAGTGCATGGTTCATTGAATGAAGTTAAAATAAAAGGAAATTATTAGAAAGTTTAGCCTATTAAAATATAATGGGGAATTATAAGTATTGATTAATTAATGTCTACACGTCTACGAAGCTGCGAATAGTTGTATGAAGTTTGTACCAAATCAAACTCTTCTTCGCTACTAAATCGAAGGTGTGAAATGTCTGAGGACTTGCCTGAAACCTTGCTATCTTCGCACAGTTCTCGCTGTGTACCCGAACATATTTAATAAGATAATTGAGCCTAGCCAAACTAGGCTCAATACTTTGAGCCTATATGCTAATGTCAATCCCTTTTACTCAATACTAACCTCTCAATCAAAAGTTTTGTCACATATAGTAAATAATAAAAAAAATCTATCAGCTAGATTTAAGTAAAGCACATGACAGAGTATTGAAAATTAAAATATAACAAGAGAAAGTTTGTTTCACTCTCGGCATTAATATTCCATCGCCCAGAGGTATATACATACAGTTTTTGTTCAGAATTGAATGTCACTTTACAATATTTGTTTTAGTACCCTCATTTCATAAAATGATTTCTCTCCGACTAACTTTGCTCAAGAACAGAAAGAACATCTCGGGGGAGAATTAATCACAACAAAGACGGTACGCCGGCGGCTTCATAAACAAGTATAAATGAAATGATAACAAAGTGTTTTATTTCGTGTATTTATAAATTGAAAAGAATGGATATGTAGGACTGGGGGGTATATTTTGGTATAAGATAGTTATGACGTAATAGTATGGGGTATTGAGGTCACAAATCCGAATCCGCATGTGTCGCTGGTGTTTCTAAATTCCGGTGACGTCTGATGATAGGCCGCACATCGGTTGGTCAACTTATCTGTATCAAAACACGATTGTTATGTAAATTTTTTTTCGTATAGTTTCTTAATATTCAACTTTTTAAAAACATGCTATCAGATGACGTGACAGCAAATCAACTTTGTGTACTGTTCAGTGAGGCCAAATCAATATGTACTGACCACCCGTTATATAGAGCTGTAATAAATATATATCGGTTTGGCAACATCTGTGGTTTAATGGTCCGTGGATCTGGGTCCATGAGCCCAGTACCAGATGAGCAATAGTCAATATGACTGTCAAACGCATAACATCTTCAGAAAATAGAACATCTTTGGGTTTCTGTTATTTCTGTGTCTATTCTTCGTTCAGTTAATTTTAACTTATTTCTACTGCTGAACTAAAGCCTCCCACAGAGTATCAATCACCACGTTTCACTTACAAGTTGCCAAGTGCAGAATGATGGTAACAGTCACATGGAATGTTGCATTACTATCTCTATCGGATGACTTCCTTCTTTATAATTTTCCTTAGAGATATAGAGTAGTGCTTGACTACTATCCCACCAGTGGGTAATCGGTGACATAGAAAAAGTAAGTCGTTTTTTAGTCGCCTTAATGTGTATGACAGGTGAATCGCTGAGATTTTACTAGATCCAAATCGCTTCTGGATGTGTGGTGGGATTGATTTATACCACTGAAATATAATTTTAATCTTTTGATTCTTTCTACTATTGTTTATATCTTAAGGTGGCTAAATTACAAGTAAATGCTAATGATTGATCATGTTGGCTCGAATGTGGTTGCCCGCCACATTAGACGGACAACGCTCTAAACATTTGGGTATCATTAAGCATTCAAGTAAGCAACCGACCTGCCAATATGCGGTAGGCTCCGCTGAAACTAATTAGTTCTCTAAACTAATGTTCTATTATGTAAATACATTGCTATCCTGGGAAAGCTAAATAAATTTCTCCGAAAATTAAACTAGCCTCAGTCTCAACTTGATGTAATTTCAACCGGTAACTGTTGTAGTTAAACTCTTTTGAAATTAACGTCGGCAACATTGCAATAAATAAATGGCTTTATTGTTAAATAACTTGATCAACATCGTCATCATCAGCAAATAGACGTCCGGTGTTGGACGTCCTTCGCTGCCCGCATTCAGCGGCTTCCCGCGATCTTCGTTTGTAGAGATTTGGGCTATTTGCCACTAACTTGACCAAATGCGGGCTGGTGATGAGCCAGAGTCCCGATCGATTAGCAGGGTACACCACAAGTAGTTGAGATTGGCTTGGACCCGGTAAATTGTTTAGCGAGATCCCTCACACCTCTCTCTTGTACTCCAATAAGCTGTTACTCTAAGTTAATGAAACAACTACAAAATAGTAGTTAAGTTAGTCGAATTGGTAGCTATGGAATAGATACGAGTATTATAAACAGTTAATAAATCTAGTAAATAAAATACCAAATAATCTTGCGCGACTAATATCAGCTAGTTGTACGTGGAAGTGACTAAAACGGAAGTTGCTTACGTAGGCAAAGATTTAGGTAGATAGCAGCAGTTTTACTACAGTGTTATTTTCTGCAGGATAGTCAGTCTCTGACTGGCTGTCGCCGGAAGCACGACATAGGGATGGAATATTGAAATGTTTAGAATACTTAATACGAGTACTGAACACTATAATATTTTAATACCATAATCATTTAACTATCGCCCATATAATACTGGGTGATATTATAAATATTCGAAAGTACTAGAATTTTTTTTTTTTAAAATACCGCAGCGCCTATTTTTGCTGTCGAACGATGGTGTGTAAATATTACTATGCTTCTGTTTGAAGGGCGCTGTAGCTAGTGAAATTATTAAGGTAATGAGACTCAACATCTTATGTCTTAAGGATATTAGTGCAATGTGGTGCTGTGTATAACTTAACTGTTATGCGCGAGCGTATCACTTACCATCAGGGGAATATACCGCTAGTTTCGTCGCTTCGTAGTAAAATTTTTTTTTTCATTAAACTCTTTCAGTTATTGTCAATTAAAAACAAACAAATCCCGAAAGGTATTCGGTTAATGTATAACGTTTAACATAAATATTAAATGTTATATAATGACAATATGGTTGAACATAGTGAGGCCCGTTTGTCTAAAATAATCTGGATTTTGTCTAGAATAATCTGGATGTGTGATTATGGGAGTTCAGCAATGCTGTCATGGTAGCAAATTCTCAATATGAACGTGTATTAGTTAGGTAAGGTTACATAAAACTACTAGTGTCTAAACTTCACCATTTACATAGCATTGTGGAGGAAGACAGCGTTGCGAAGATAATGAAAAGGACTTCGTTGTTATGGTTGGGAGATGTGATTATCAGATTATTGCCCACTGTATTGATACCGGAAATAATTCTCTAAAGAATAAACCATAACATAACTTTGATGATCTTGATATTGTGATACTGACAGCTTTTAGTTACTTTTGTTTTGATAAAGAGTACAGCAAGTTGTCATATGTATGTATTGGAAATCTTTTCTTTTTTATAACACTTAATAATTAAAATTTCAAGGCTTTAAAGTAACAATAGGAGGAAAAACTAAATATATTTTTAGTAAATGCATCATTCATTAGAATTCCTACGATACATTTATAATGTTGTATGTTTTATCTAATGAATGTTTTGACAGGACTCGCGCGATAACGCACGGCGTAGTGCTTCAAATTAATAAAGGGCTTCGATAACATTTAATTACTATTAATCATACACGCAATACGGTTTCCACCGAGCATGAGGTTCTCACGATGGATAGCATCTTGGAGAAACAAATTTATATTGCAAATAGAACCGCTTTTGTGGTCGTGTAACGGATAAACCCGTACTAGGCTAGCGAGGCGAATAAATGGTTTTGACTCTCTTTGTGAGAGTCGGCCCCCACTCACGGGTGTGCGATTAAGAAGGCTAAATACCCTTCCATACAAATATCTATTTATGGGAATAAGTTATACCCGTTAATTGAAAATATTTCAAATGTGTAAGTGTGGAAAAACTTTGATTTTTATATGTGCGATATACTTAAAGATACGCCACAAAAACTTCATTTTAACGTGCCATATTTTAGTTTAGGATGTTTCTATAGTGGCGAATATCATCAGTCGCTTTAAGAGGTAAAATGTTAGGCTTCATTACTCCAGTAATTTTACAGGCTACAGCGCTCTTCAAACTTGAAAATTGATTATTGTTTTGCAACTAAAACAGGTGGTCTCTGCAGTCGAAGATAGTTTAAGTGGGTAGGATTCCAACGATTTTATCTATCGCCAAGTAGTGGCCTGCTAACATTATTGATTGAAAGAAAGATGTTTAAACTCGTGCAAATTCCTGATATTAATGTCATCATTGTCGTAAATATAAAAATCTGTTAAAAAGTGAACAACAATTTATCATCTTCTTTCATATTCTAGTTTAATAGTTCACCTTAAAAGTTGGCTGTAATGGAAAAGTGCATTAGCGTATTCAGGTAGGAAAGTTTACAGTAAACTTACATTACACAGTGTCTAAGTTAATTGAAAATTATATTTACCTCAAGCAATTATTAAGAATTACCGTGCTTTACTATCTTATCTTCTTAGTTCTCTAGTTAGAAGTCTAGTATTTGTTTTAAAAAAAATCTTCAAATGTGCACTTTTGTTGACATAATGGAACGGCTACTTTGTTTGATCTAAAGTTAAATACTGAGCTTTAAAACTCAGTGATCTCAGCTTTATAGAAAAAGACATACTTTTATACAAAAGTATACTAGAAGTTATGTAATTTTCAATCATTATATTTATAGAAATTATCATGCTTTACTTAATTGTAGATACCTGTAAAATGTCCAATTATGTGCCTTAATGGTTATAACCTTTATAAATATCTACATACTCTTCCCAGAGTATTCACTTCATAGTATCTGCACTTTTATAAATACTAGTTTAATTTTTTTAAAAATTTAACTAGTATTTAAAATGTTAAATATCATAAAGAAAACTACATTGTACTTACACTTTATTGTAAATTTTCTGTCAATTAAATGTAATGTCAAATTACAGGGACTTAATGTTGACAAGCGTACGTTGGTGAGCGCTGAGCGCAAGCAGAGGACTTTCACCGATCGATCTCAGCTGAAGTATGCCAGGCGACTGGTAGTCAAACTTGGCAGTGCTGTGATAACTAGGGAGGATGGTAACGGTCTGGCTTTGGGTCGTCTAGCGTCCATTATTGAACAGGTAGGTTTGAATGTTAAACATAGAATAAGTTCAGATTTAGTCCCTGTATGTAATTTATTATTTAAAACATTTGATTGTCAATAACAGTTATATTATATTATATAATAAAAATTAAAAAAAAAAGATAACACATCATTAGTATTATTAGAGAAGGATACGTAGTGTCTACAGGTATTTAATTAGTTTTATTTAGAAGTACAGATGCATAAGGACGAAATAGGATGAACTGATTTTGTCATTCTGTTACCATAACTGGATAGCTTTATTGTTGCCCTAATTAAAAAAAAATGGCATTGACAGAAGTTTTAACAGCTGGTCTGGGGATTAACAAAAATTATCTTCACCGATATGACTTCCGTATTAAACCAACGATTTCTGTGGTACGAAGTAAGCTATTAGTCGCTGCGCGATGGAGGAAGTTATCCACAAACACAAATTCCTTGTAGCTTTATATTGAAAAGATGGTAAAAATAAATATATATTATTATATATTTAGGTAGCCGAATGTCATCATGAGGGACGAGAATGTATTATGGTGACCAGCGGAGCGGTGGCTTTCGGAAGGCAGAAGTTGACACAAGAACTACTTATGTCCCTCTCAATGAGAGAGACTTTATCACCAAGTGATCATACAAGAGAGGTATATAGTTCATCAAAACCTACAGCAAATATTTAGTAAACAATTAAATTTATTTGCACATCAAAGTTATTTCCTATTATAAACCAGTTTACATGTTTGGGGTTTTCTCAAAGAGCGTAAACACACTATAACTTAATTGTTATTAGGTCAATGTTTGATTTAAGGGAAAGTGGTTTTTAGATGGGATACGTCAATATTATCAGGATATAATTGATCTTTCTCCTGTTTTATACAAGAGTTGTTAAATGTTCCAGCGGATGAAGGAATAGTAACAATCAATTGATGACAAGAATTAAAATTTAGTGGTAATAATTACAAGGAAATTTTTAAACAGGTGTACAGGACGTATTTTTTAATTTAACTTTTATTCGTACATTGTGTATATGACGTAAATGGAGAAAATTAATATGTGCCTTTGAATAGAAATTGAAATTCCACAGGATGCAGGAAGCATTTTGGATCCACGTGCGGCCGCTGCGGTGGGTCAGTCGGAACTAATGTCCATGTACGATGCGATGTTCTCACAGTACAATGTTAAAATAGCACAGGTATGCTAGGAAGCTTTAGCTGAGTTTACAGCAGTAAATTGATATAAAACTACCTGTTCCTTGCCCGCTTTGCTGGTCGCAATTTGGATCCACGTGCGGCCGCTGCGGTGGGTCAGTCGGAACAAATGTCCATGTACGATGCGATGTTCTCACAGTACAATGTTAAAATAGCACAGGTATGCTAGGAAGCTTTAGCTGAGTTTACAGCAGTAAATTGATATAAAACTACCTGTTCCTCGCCCGCTTTGCTGGTCGCAATTTCAACTAACTAACTAACGAACTAGATTCAAAGTTTAAATTTGAAAATTGTCAGAAATATTCTTGCTCGGCAGCAACCCGCCATTCTCGGGCCTATTGTCGTTATTAATACCCCCGCAACTCCCTTTGAGGAAGGAATTTTGTAAAATCCGTTTTTAGTTGACCTCTAAATGGCAGAATAAATATCTAAAGTCTTTGTGTCTAATAGTTTCGGATATTATGTGATGTGGCAATGAATATCCGAATATCTCTTATTGTTATTATATACATATTTATAGATAAACGAAATACAGTAAAGAAGAAAGTAAACAAAAATGTAAGGATAATACAATAATAAATAACTTTTAGTTCTTATAATATAATGCAAATTAACATATGGATAAAAAACACTTTTAAATTGAATGTAGAATTAAAGAGTGACGTAAATATATTTCGGATAATATGATACCGGTGTCGGACAGACAAATCCCCTGATATAAGTAATATTATTAAATAACTATGTGTTATATATATAATAATTATGTATTATTTATAACATTCAGTTGATTTCTCGACTTTAATCGCATTCGGACTCAGCTCGCCGTACCGATCGGACGCGTTCCATGCTGCCATTAGCAGTACGCGCTACCGCCCCACCCCGCCGTCGCCTGACCCGTCCGCGCTTCGTGCGCGTCGAGCCGCCGCTCAGTCGGCCGCCGATAGTGCTCGCGAACGCTTGTGCCAATGCAGTGTAGAGTGCGTGATCAGTGATTCCTGTGCGCGAAAACTCTGCCGGAGCTTGGTTTCGGCACTGTAAGTAGCCTTTATATTCGCCTCAGAGGCAATCATAGGTCATTGTATAGGGCTTGTCGCATTAGGCGACGATTAGGTTCCCCTACGCAAGTAGGCATACAACCCCCCGCCGTACAGCAGGGGGGCATCAACACAAAATGGCGGCAATGCAAATGGACGCCCTACTTGCCCAGTTCGCGTGCTTTGCACGTATACAGTCAAACTCGGACCGCGCCTCGCCAACGAGCACGCCGGCGAAAAAGGCCGCGCGTCAACAACTCGGCCCCGCCCGAGAAACGTGATCCGAAGCCGCCTCCCCCGGTTGTACTCCAGGACAAAACCAAATGCAACGCAGTTTTCAAGTGTATCGCCGACCACAAAATTGAGTGCCAGAAAGCGCAGAATACCGCGCAGAGCATTGCATCAGCCTAGCCACGATTGATGATTTTCGGGCTGCTATCAAGCACCTGCGGAACGCCGGCCTCGGCTTCCACACCTTCGTTCTCCCCGAGGAGAAGCAACTCGTTGTCGTCGTTCGAGGAATTCCTCTCGAACTCGACATCTCTGAGGTCATCAGCGACCTCAAAAAACAAAACTTCCCCGTGTTGGGAACTCGTCGAATGACTAACATGCGCACGAAGACCACACTCTAGCTCATCCTCACGAGTCTCGAACTCTCTCCGAAGGAGAAGAAAATATTTGGCATCGACCGACTGAGCAACCTCACCAGCGTGAAAATTGAAGTTCCTCACAAAAAGGACATCATCGGCTAACACCACCGATACGAATACTACGGCCACTCGGCTCGCAACTGCTACGCCCGCCTGAGATGCGTCAAATGCACCGGGGTCCATGGGACAAAAGAGTGGTCCCGCACCGTGGACGCCACGGTTCCCCCGTGCTGCGTCTTGTGCAAAGCCGAGGGGCACCCGCGAAAAACTCGCAGGACTAGCTCAGGGCCTTTCTCGAGCATGGCGACATTCTCGCCGCACTGGGTGAAGACTACCCATAACTCTTCAAGGACTCTGTCCGCGACTCTTGGTTTTCGTTTTTAATCACAAAGATGACTACCAAAATCCTGGGCAGAACCAAAACTTCATTTCTCAGGAACCACGACGTCGACGTCACGCTTATTCATGAAACGTTCCTCAAACCCTTCAATCGTGACCCAAACAATCGTCAACTATCACATTATCCGTCACGATAGCTTGACTGCTCTAAAAGGCGGCAGCCTCATCTTTTTTAAACGGTCCCTGCACTGCATACTGCTAGAAAGCCCGCCCCTTGCCAACATAGAAATCTCCGCGTGCAAAATCTCCCTCACCGGTCAACAACCGATCGTCATCGCATCCGTCTATCTGGCCCCCACCAAAGCGGTGCGGGGAACAGACATAAGAAACCTCTTCGACCTAGGCCAGTCTGTTATCCTCGCTGGCAATTTCAACAGCAGACATAACACCCGCGAAGCAAATATCTCAAGCCCTAACGGTAGAATTTTATACAAACTCGCGGATCCACCTTGGACATTGCGTTGTTCAACAACGTCACCATCCCACTGCATACGTTCGAGACCATTGACGATCTTAGATCCGACCACCGCCCGGTTCTTATGAAGCTAGGCCTGCCTACTGGTGAGGTCCCTCTGACCAAAACCTTTGTGAACTGGCGCAGCTTCGAGGTCAAACTCAAGGCCGTGGAACACCAGCACCTAGACAGAATCCTTGGCACGATCGACTTGCTCGAAACTGCTAACCGAGCGATCGACTCGTTGACCCATCTCATCGCCAGAGCCATCGAGGAATCGTCGAGCACTTCAGAAAGTGCTCCGAAACCTACTTCGCCAAGGCGTCAGCTCACCCCAACCCTCTGGTGGCCAAAGCGGCCAACTACGAGCAACCCTTGAATCCCAAGACCAAAAAGCGCCAGACCACGGCATGCGCTAATTCCGCTATCTCCAGGGGTCCCTCACACCACACACGAACCCACAGTTACCGATAACACCCACGTCACCACACACACTTCGGACACTACCAACACGCTCCGAATTTCGACATCACGCCGCTCTCGCGTCAGAACGCAGCGCCACAGCTACACACACACCGCGTACACTAAGTATACCTGCGAACAGGGGCGGTCCTCACCGTCCAGAGACTCCGATACAGGCGAAGGTAGTCAGGGAATGGGTCCACGCCCGCCCTCAACGACCGCGTAGATTTGCCAGAAAAACCAACAACTATACACATATTGTGAAATTCCTCCGTCGGATAACTACACTCCATGTAGTACATTTTTTTAAAAAAATAGGCCGTGGATCTGGGTTTACGAGCCGAGTGTCAGATAAGCTGTAAGAGTCGCATTAGCTAACAGACAGCGCTAACATCTTGATGAATCTAGATCTATTTTAATCGCTCATATATTTTTGGCTGCAATGATTAGAACGTCTATAAATTTATCATTAAAACCAACATCATCTTAAACTATGACAGAATCTGAGAATTTAATTCTACTAATCGATTTAGTTAGTATCGATAAAAGTAAATATAATAAATATAACACATTATACGAACATAATATTAGATACCAATAAATACCTAAAAATTCACCAAAACCTGTCATTGGTAATAAAATAAGGGTTATCGGGTAAAGTAGTACTTTTAAAATTGGACCCGTGATTTTAATTTTGTCTAATATGTACTAAATTTCTAAGTGTCCGATCTAAACGTTTCGTAAAAAATTTGCGACCCGAAAACGATAAAAGTCGGTATAAATGGCGCTATGTGTCTATCTATGGATATAAATCTCGGTTCAGATTGCGACCTAATAGTAATAAACCCTTGTAGTGGTTAATACTCCTCGAATACAGTAAAGGTAGCGGTTTTCTCCGCACAAAGTACCTATGATATTACAGGATGTGTTGGAGGGCAACAATTGAGTACAAAAGGGAATAGATTAAATCTTTCCATCCGTGTATTACATTTTGTGTCGAGTAAAGATTGCTCGTTTAGATTGGAACGAATTTAATCTGTACAGAGTTAAGATATTTCTTATTCTTTTCTTTCCTCAAGCGTGTGGTGTACATTTAGGATCTACATTTATTTTGTCTTAAACTTCTTTTGTTAATACAAATCATCGTTTTCAGGTTTTGGTAACAAAGCCTGATTTCTACAATGAAGAAACGAGAAAGAATCTGTTTTGCACCCTCTCTGAACTAATATCGTTGAATATAGTTCCCATAATAAATACCAATGACGCTGTAAGCCCGCCTATGTACATTCACGATGACACTGTGGTGCCGGGAACAGGAAAGAAGGTAAGTTACCTTGAGATTATACTACTAAAAATATATTTATATCACATCCTATAGATAACAAAACCGGTGTAGTAGCTTTACATTCACGATAATTAAATAAATAGCAGGAAGAAAAAATCTACTTGTAAATATTAGACTAATGGTTGAGAAATATGTAATCAGTAAATATGTTGAAACTATCAACACCTTTATTTGTTTCCAGATTAAAAAATCTATTTTTATCATGTAACATGATATAAAGTAAAAATGGATTCAAATATATAAAGGATATATCGTACGCTATATGCTGTTTTATAACAAATGTTAATACCAGGTAGAAAATAACGCATTTAAAGTATAAGCGGTGTTCTTTATTTAGATAGCAGTGACACGATGCGCGTTAATAATTTTTATATATAAAAGTTTTATTTTACTTCCTTGGGATTATTTATTTATATACAATTAAAAATTCTAAATATGTAACGTATTAATATCATTAGAATTAGGTAAAGAAAAACTGAAAAAGCAACAAAACGAATTTCCTGAAAATGATGATAGATAGCTCTGTTTTTCGTAAATCTGTTTAAAGATTTTATTATTTTTAAATTTACTACTTTATGAATGCAGCTTTAAGAAGTTCTGAAATATTCTCTTCTTTTCATCCTTGGTATAATTTTATTATTTTAGTAAATGATTCAGTCTTGTTGTATTCTATGTATTCATATTTTAAGGGCATAGGAATAAAGGATAATGATAGCCTCTCAGCATTACTCGCAGCCGAAGTGCAATCTGATTTGTTAATAATGATGTCAGACGTAGATGGAATTTACAATAAGCCGCCGTGGGAAGATGGTGCACGTATGATGCACACATACACATCGAAAGACAGAGATCAAGTTCAATTTGGACAAAAATCTAAGGTAAACATTTAAAAATTACATCACGAGTTATGAAATTTAATATTTTTTTATGTTATTAAAATAAGTAGAGCTATGCTATAAATTTTGGTTTATATTACAAGTCAGAGCGTCAAATTGAACAGAATAAGGTATTCCAGAAAACTTCTGCGATATTTAAGAATAATTAAGTTACATTCCTAGAATCTGACAGAACTCGACGTTGGCTTGTTTAATGAAATATACCAGCAGCGAAGATCGAAGAGTTTGTTTTGAATTAGTCTATTTATGGTGAAATTAGCTTGTAAATAGTTATTGAAATTTATCTTAAAGTTAAAGCAAAAAAGTAGATACGTACGTATTAATGTATAATGAAATTTGATGACCCTAGGTAGGAACTGGAGGAATGGACTCTAAAGTTAATGCAGCAACATGGGCAATGGCTCGCGGAGTCAGCGTCGTGATTTGTAACGGCATGCAAGAAAAAGCTATTAAAACTATCATCAGCGGTCGCAAAGTTGGTACCTTCTTCACAGATTTTGCAACAAATCCAACTACTTCTGTTGATGTTTTAGCCGAAAATGGTATGATTAAATAATAACCCTTTTGAAATAAATGCTCTGTAACTAACTTATCAATTACATAATTTGTATTTCAGCCCGGTCTGGAAGTAGAGTGTTACAACAATTAACACCGAGCGAAAGAGCTTCAGCTATACACACGTTATCAGAATTATTAATAAACAAGCAAGAAAAAATACTCGAAGCAAATGTCAAAGATTTAGAAGAAGCAACTAAAGGTGGTCTAGCAAAACCATTGCTAGATAGGTTATCTTTAAGCCAAGGAAAATTAAAGACATTGTCTATTGGATTAAAACAAATAGCTGATTCCAGTTATGAAAATGTTGGAAGGGTTCTACGGAAAACAAGATTAGCAGAAAATTTGATACTACGACAAGTGACTGTACCTATAGGTGTCCTGTTAGTTATTTTCGAATCTAGACCAGATTCATTACCACAGGTAGCTGCACTTGCTATGGCATCTGCCAATGGTTTACTTCTTAAAGGTGGGAAAGAAGCAGCGTATTCAAACAAAGCTCTCATGGAGCTTGTTCAAGAATCGCTTCAAACTGTTGGTGCTGAAGACGCAATTTCTCTTGTTTCGACACGTGAAGAGATTAGTGACTTATTAGCTATGGAAAAACACATTGATCTGATTATACCACGAGGTTCTTCTGATCTCGTTAGAAGTATTCAGAAACAGTCACAACATATACCTGTTCTTGGTCATGCTGAAGGTATTTGTCATGTATATATAGATAAAGATGCAGACCCTGTGAAAGCATTGAAAATAGTTAGAGATGCAAAATGTGATTACCCAGCGGCATGCAATGCGATGGAAACTTTATTAATTCACGAGGATCACCTATCTACTTCACTGTTTACTGATATCTGCAATATGTTAAAAAAGGAAGACGTCAAGATACATGCGGGTCCCAGATTGGCAAGTCATTTGACGTTTGGACCGCCTCCTGCAAGAACAATGCGACATGAATATGGTGCACTTGAATGTTGCGTTGAATTAGTAAAGAATATGGATGAAGCCGTAGACCACATCCATAAATTTGGCAGTTCACATACCGATGTAATAGTTACGGAAAACGGTAAGACATTGTTGAGATTATTTAAAGTTACTGTTTTAGTTTAAAAATATTCCGATTATAACTATAACAATTTCCAGGAGTATCAGCGAATAAATTCCTTGGAATTGTGGACAGCGCTTGTGTATTCCATAACGTGTCTTCCCGCTTCGCTGACGGTTTTAGATTCGGACTTGGCGCTGAAGTTGGAATCTCAACAGCAAGGATTCACGCTAGAGGTTTGTTATACTTTGATGTACATAATTATGATTGCGGGTAATCATCAGTGGACTTCAATACATGGAAGTAATTTTGATGATTATGACAGAAAGTGGTTTCATTCATAATTTTCTTGACTTGGAGTCCTCACTTTTAGAATTTATAAAGTAATTCTCTTTTGCAGACGTATTTGCTTTAGCAGACTGCATCAAGATTAATTACTCATAACATTATATTCTCATAACAATGCTGTGCTTTATGAAACATTAAATTGTTGTTTTTATGGTTTAAATATAATATTCCATTTAATTACGATGCTCCGTGTAGTGGAGTTTGGCTTGTGGTAGAGATTTTTTCAAATTCAAAATCTTGCTGTATTCTAATTGTCAAAATGTGAGAGGCAGATTATTGTAGTAAGCATACTCCACTCCGTGAAGTTGTCGATCAAGTTTTAACCTATTATATATAAAACAAAATCTTCCGAGTCGACAATTACATTATCTGTGAGGTATTATATTAATTCTAATTCAATGTTATATTGTGGAAACTTTGCAGGTCCAGTAGGTGTAGAAGGACTCTTGACCACAAAGTGGATACTCGAGGGATCTGACCACACAGCAGCCGAGTTCAATGAAGGCAAGAGAAGTTGGCTACACGAATCATTGCCAATTAATTGAATTTATTATAATTATGATATAAATATTTAAATAAAACAATTTTATTAAAGAGCGCAATGTGATACTTGTTAACTTGTACATAAATGTTATAGCAAGATTTTTATATGCAATACTATGTAATAATGTTAATGTATTACTTTTTTACTATATTTTGTTTTACTGTATAATATATCAGAAATGTTTTCAGAATTTCTCGATAAAAATATAAAATAAAATAAAATATTATTTTATGTGTACATCAACTATATAACTTTTTAATCGCTTTAATGATCACGCTTAACAAAATGGGATTTTTAGATTAATAATAGCTTTTTTTATATTAAATGAAACAAACAAGATAGTGTGCAAGTGTTGCAAACTTAATGTTATTTTACGATGGTTAAGCTTCGTATATATTATTTGACGATAAATATAGATGTAGGATTTTGTTACTACCTGCCTAGATAGTCTCCGGAGAAAGACTAAAATAAAAAATCTTATATATTATAAATTTTTGATATTTGATATATCATACCGCTTATAGGAACATATTCTTCTACTTATATTATATACTTCCTAATAGGAATATATTTGGCGATAAAATTTCATGTTTGAATTCCTAAGGTTGATTCCGGAGGGCAAAATTTCCAGAAAACGAGCTCCTTGAAGAGAAAAAGTAGTGATCCAGGGTAAATACTATCTATTGAAAGGTGAAGCTTAAAACCGGAACATTTTTTTAGTACGATCGACTACATTTTAGTTTGTACAAATCTTTGTTTCAATCCCATGTACAAATAGAACACAGTTAAATAGATGATAAAACATTTTTCTAGAGCTTAAGCATTTTAATAAAGTCTGGATAACTTATCTTAAGCCCAGTTTTATGTTTATTAAACTTTATTACATTGAACAAAAATGTACGCACTGAGGCTTTAACCCGGGAACATTTGTTATTATACTTGATATAACGGACTAAGCCGACAAAACAGTTTTAAAACCTGTTTCACATTTTTCAATGTATTTTTCTATTATAAAGTTTACATAAACAGCCTTGTTATTATGACCCCATTTCAGGACCTAGGGGCCTTCTCTCACAAGGAGATTCAATGAGTCCAAATGCGGTTTAATTGATATTTTTACTCTATTTCACCTAGCGACGGGAGAAGCAAAACATTCACCTAATGTTAATTGCCTGCCGTTAACAATGTGATGCTAGTCAGGAGCATACTCTGCATCACGAGTTTGTAGATTTGAGATATAAAATGTCGTTTCTTTACCCCATTAATTCCATTAGCTACACAATAGTTTAAACAAGAACACAGTAAATTTTATACGCTGCCTATTTGAGTGCAGAAATAGGAACTGTGGTGGGACTTTTCATATACCTAGACATTGTCTAGAAATAAAGTGAGTGTAAAGATTTAAGGGTAACTCATGGGATCCAAGTCAACCTTACCTGCTCGTGGTGCACCTTCCTAATCAACAAACAAGGCTTTGGTTTCCGCAAACTCGCATTGGACCAGCGTGGTGAGAAATGAATCAAATCCCCCTAAATGAATTCCTAACCGACCGATGTAGGAATCTATGGGGGAGGCCCATGTCCAGGAGTGAAAGTCTATCGGCTGATGATGATGATGATAACATTATCCGGAAATAGAGATTTACAATCAGTGAAATCTACAAATTTATAACATATTTTCTTAAGTTTTAACAAATACTTAAGCTGTAAATAAGCGATCGTTATGTACATAAAATATTATTGATAAACGCGGACATGGAAATGATTTAACTAAGAGCTTCTTTCACCTTCGACCTCTTTGATTTATTTTAAGAAATCCGAAAGTGAGCGCACTTAGGTCGCTTAAGTGTTTCTTAAGCACCCTCGCTTTTCTTCCATATCATCGACTTACACTGTAATACAAAAGAAAAGGAAACTGTTCAGATGTGTACAGAGGAAATACGTTGTACTTCTGAATATCAGCTGAAGTATACTTTACGGGATATGTGAGGGGTAATCTGTATGTTTTATATATTATATAAACGAGTGAAGAATCTAACGCTTATGTCTATATATTTGGTGGTATTGATATAGGTGTGGTGGTGCGTTAGTTTTTTTAGAGTAAATCGGTCGGAAATGGAGATATATCATTGACTGATTTTGGTTAACGAAAATATATCTTCTGTTGTTGTTCATTGACTAGTCGTTTTACTAGTTCAGGTGATGTCTTCGTTATCTCGCGTAGTAAGGACAATCCAATGTTTATAAACGCCACGCGGTTATTCCAAAATTCAACTCTATTACCTCTAGCTAAAGATCTAATTGGCTTGAAATTTATTCTATTAACGTTCACCCAGTGTAAGGGGTACTGCACAACAACTTATAGGATCCAAGCCAACCTCACCTGCTCGTGGTACACCCTGTTGAATAACAAACGAGGCCCTGGATCCCACCAAACCGCATTGGTCCAGCGCGCTGGAAAATGGCCCAAATTCCTCCATATGACTACCTACCCTACATAACTTAACCGATCGATGTGGAAATCTTTGGGAGAGGTCTATGTCCAGCAGTGGACGTCTATCGGCTGATGATGATCATGTCCCACGTCTCGGAATAGTCGTCTACCTGAAATATACAAATGAACTCTATGATGTAGGTAACACAGTTCAGATTTGTTTGATAAAACAAATGGACTGTATTAACCGACTAAGTGGTCGCGTTGCTAGTAGATATAAATATTGTGATCGTTTATTTTAGCCGTATAATAATTGTACTAGAACGAAACGTTGATTATATCGTTAAACATTTATTTAACTAGTACGAAGAACTAATAAGTATGCTGGTAATAACGTCCTGATGGTGAACTCTGCGAATAACTATCTCATATAATTTAGTAAACTTGACTAGCTATAACACCCTTTACTATACAACACAGTAATGTTTGCATACTGCTATTTTTGCAGCAGATATAGACGCTGCGGTGATGCAACAGGAAGACCCAGCTGTGGGTACATGATGAGCTGTTTGTCATTGAATGTATATTACTATCTCGATTTACGCATTCTAATATAATAATATCTGATATATAATACTTAGATAATATGAGATCGTGAAATGTCAATAAATTAATTAGATCATCACCGGTAATGAATAATCATCTAAAGGATATTAGATCAAAACAGCTTTTGTTCTTTGATGTTTGTATTGAAATGTTTGATTACAGATTTACGTTAATTTATCATTAACGTGTAAATTGAATGTTAATATTAATGCTGTGACGTTAGGTGACTATTTTAATGAAAGCTGACGAACTAATGATTATTTGATAATGATTTTGGTGTTTAATTTGTTTTAAAAGTCAACGATTTATATGTCATTTTCATTGATTGAAGAACTTCGGTAACATTTTAAAGCTTTTCGGCGTGTATTAAATTATATCGGTTATACGCTTTAGAATTCGTACGGCTGAATCGTTTTTGATTTAGTTTTACTTACTTAAAAAGAGAAAAAGAAGTATAAAATCTACTAAACTTAAGGTGTCGTTACGTTTAAATATCTTTTTTAACTTTTGATTATCTTTGTAGGACATTAATAACACTTACAGGTTCAACTGATATGATTTGATAACAAAAATGCATTATATATTTTTCGGTGTATGGTTGGCTGTAATAAGTATAATATGTATATCGTTATATATAGTCTGTAGAATAACCCTTGGGTTAAAGACCTAATTATATTAACTGATCGTCCCCAGGTTTATCGTAAGTTATCCAACATAATTTTAAGTTACATGTAGCTGAAATTCATTTCGTTTCGAAAATATCTTCGTATTATTTAAGTAAAGAATTTTATAATTTTTATGGTAATAAATTGTACATTTTAAATAGAAAAGTACCTAAGAGCCACGATAAAAAGTTTTCAAACAATGAGTAAGTAACGAAGTTGTTTCCCAAACATAAAAATGAAAGAAAAACTAATCAAAACAACAAAGGAACCCGTAACGAAGCGCGAAAATCGCATTACCGCTTAATAAAAAGTTAGCGGAAGGAACTCCTCTTATATTACTTTATTAATTATTTAATACACTTGACCTCTTGAAATTAATCTTTAATTTTTTATTCGACATTTCCTGGTCTTTGTGGCTGAGTCTATTTAAATTCACAATGATAGTCAGCAAAGGGAGCGGAGAAGAGCTAGTGGTGATATAAATTTACACTTAAGAAAAAAAGGTTTTTAAAAAATAATTAATGTTCTGATAATCCTTTGAAGTAGGACATATGAATACGGACGGAATAATTCGATAAAATTTTAAAGGGTAATTAGGATGTTTACACAGCACATTTCTTCGCCTTAAACTATAGAACATTTTGCCTTCATTATTAAGTAATTTAATTCGCTACGAAACTCTTAAAAGCGATATAAATAGGAACTGATACCTATCTAAATCGTCTCTAGTAAAAGAAATCTATCTAGATTCTTTTATTTCAAATTATAACCTTCAAAAAACATAATTAAAATAATACATAGAATTCGTTCCGGGCATATTCCTTTGAATAAATTCAAATTTATGATGAAAAATGTATCCACCCTCACCCCATTGCGAGGTGTGTAACAAAACTGAAGAACTTCATTATGTACTACAGAAATATGTCCGTAACAAAACACTCATGGATAACCTTAATATAAATGAATTAGACATCAGTTCATATAGGATTCTGTCTTCTCCGTGCTCTGAGAAGTCTAGATCTGTTCAATTTTATCCTAAAATTTTACTAAGTCTTAGGGACAACAACATTTTGGAAATGGAATTTACTTATGGTACGACGGGACTGTCATGATTATTAATTAAGTCTCAAAAAAAAAATTGTATCTTTTACTTTACTGCTTCTCTTTTCTATCTTATATATATGATATTACATGAATCTAAGAAAACGTCGCTTAATCTAGGCCAAAAATATATAAGGCACTATAAAGAAATATAAAAAGGGTTTAAGTTTTTCAGGTCTGACCTAATTCTATTAGTGTAAGTACAAAACGAATGAGGGTTGATGTCGTTCTTGAGCTAAAGTAAAAGTCAAGTAGTATAAAAAAAAAGTCTAAAACTTTCGTAAATACTTCGTTTCAACCGTTCATAGAGAAAAGGTAATCAGTTTGATAATTTTTGTATTTTATGAATAATTTATTATGAAGTGGTGGAATTTCGATGATTCTTTACTTGACTCCTATTAAGTAAACTGGCCTTTTATACTAGTATAATAAAGTAAATAAAAACTACTACAGAAAACATAAATATGATAAAGCGTAATGTTGAAGGGTACGTAGAATTTAAAATGAATAGAATATATATATATATATATTATTAAGATACAGACAACCTGTAAGAAAACTATTCAGTATTAGAAAAGTAGTTATTGTTATGATCATTAACTATTTATATATTATATTTATTGATGCGCATATAAATTCCATTGTACAGTAATTAACAAGAACTACTAAAGACAATTGAAGCTAATTGTATATAATTAAAGCTCCAACGTTTGAGTTTAATTTGAACTGTTCCGTTTGTAGCTAACTGAAAGTTCGCAAGTTTGTTACCTCGTGAAGTGCGGAAATTCAGCAAGTTCAATAGAAAACGCTCAAGACTTTCCTGATTCGTTTGTTAATGAAACTGAAGCACAGCGAGTGCTTCTCCACGAGCTTGAAGTGTAATGGTGCTTTTAAAAACGGTCAAACTTTTTGTCCATCAAAGCGATGCGGGCAACAGTTTGGGCAGATGCTGCCATTAGTAGTAAAATATTTTAATGTATTTAATTCTACATAGATATAATTTAAGTAATTAAAAGGTTAAATATTCCATTCGTTAATATAAGGTTACAGTTTTAAATTCACTGTTCGACTTTTTTTTATGCTGAATCTCCTTTCTTTACTTTTCATATATGAACAAACTGCTGCACGACCAAATAAGTAGAGATAATGGAAAACCTAATATCATATCTTTAAGTTATTAAAAATGTTTGATTTTTTCATAGAAATTGATCCTCTTATAGACATATATTTATTCGTTAAACTTAACTGGTAATTTTTTAATTTTAATTTATGTTTTAAACATAACATAGGTGTTCAGTTTAACATAACTGTTATATGTCAGTTTATTTTTCTTCTATGAAATACATAGATTGTATATAATGTTAACAATAAGTTAAAAAGAGAACGATGAAGTTTTATTATTGTTAGGAAAGTGTTTATCAATATGTTTTATACACTAAGTTAGAATAATATATTGAATGTTTACGTAAACTAGTGATTTATAACAAAAAAATATAAGAATATCGCCTAAATTCAATCAAAGTTCAAGAAAAGTATTAAAAGAAAGGAATCGGCAGTTCTTATGGACAAACAAAACGTTTTATCTTATATAATCAAAGTAAGGTATCTAAAAGTAAAAATAACTAGACATATCTAGGAAACGTACCGAACTAATCATATGATTGGAGTGTTACCGGAAATATAATTTCCCGTATCGCATAAAAGTGTTACGAAAAACATTTCATCGTATTCACATGCGAATGAATTTCACAATGATTCGCTATTGTCAGTTATGATCATCGTTTTGAACCACTGATGTCCACTATTGAACAGATTCAGGACCGATCGATGTGGTGATCTTTGGGGGAGGCCAAAGTCATACGGTGGACGTCTCTCGGCTGACGATAAAGACAACAGATAGTACTTCAACGATTTTTATATTCTTTATTATATATATAATATATTCAATTAACCGATGAGATGAGCAAGACGTTCATCTGATGGTAAATAATACGCCCATCCATAACAACTTGGCGCTGGTTAGGTTGTTATACACTGTAACACATTGTGATCGTCGAGACGTAAGATGTTGAGACTCATTACTCCCGTGCACTATGTACAACGCCCTTTAAACCGTCTCACAGTAATCTTTGCATAGGACTGTTTGGTGGCAGAAATAGGCGCTGCTGTGGTACCTAGACGGTCTCAGCCAAGAGAGATCAACCTCCGCGAGTAGTAATGAGTTTCAGGTCAAGGTCATTGGCATAAGTACATTGTTAAATAAGCTAGCAAATAATTTTAGTGGTGTAGTATCTACTACAAGTAGCAAGTGATTTTTTATAATATAAATAAAAAATAAAAAAATATGATTTATGTTAAATATAATAATCTTAAAATATTATTATCATCAATTAGCTGTAATGATGAAATTTAGAGACGGTTTCCTAGTGGTTGAAGAAGCGCAACTTTGAGGCGTTGTATATATTTCTATTATATTATACATGTGTTATATGGAAAGGTCCTCGAGAACAATTTAATGTGTAGACAGAGACCCGGAAGCGGACGCACTTTGAGAAACTACATAAATTTAATAGAGGGCTTTCACGAGTTGTAATTATGAAAGTGCGCGTTTATCGCATTACGACGTCAGACAATTATTCGCATTATATCAAAGGGATTCAATTAAAATTGCTTGCATCCCTTATGAAGCTAAAATACTTTAAATTTAATGATTTGTATATATTATAATATTAGTTGGTCTCCATTTTAAAAGTGTATGTAGACACGAAATATGTACACGGGGTGAAGGAGGGGTGCGAAAGTGTTTCCTCGGCCGTGCCGCAAAGCGACGAAGGTGGAACCCCGCGGGTGTTTTAGTCGGCGCGAGTCGGACATAAACTGTCTTTTCCCCCGCGAGGGCAGGTATGCGAAGGTATTTTCCCTCATGTAAACCAAAAACAAGGAAAGGGTCTCGCACAAAAACTACACTCTGCCTACCACCAATTCGCATTGGGCCAGGGAGGAAGGTTATAGCCAAAATCCCACTATATGAATACCCGATCGATGTGGGGATTTTTGGGAGAGGCCTATCTTCAGCACTGTACTTATATCCGCTGATGATGATGATGAATATACATTTTTAGCCTTTTGTAAAGTTTAATAATTTTAATTCCACTTTTTAAATTTTAAATTAGTATATTACTAACGGTGTGTCCATCTACTATCAGAGATGCAATAAGACGTGAGCGTTCCCATCATATCGTCGCCTTGTACAATAAAAAAAGAAAAAAAAATTAAACACGTTTAATTAGGATATTTTATTAAGGGTATCTAAATTAATATGGGTTATTTAAAATTTAATCACCTTCATCCATTCTCTCAAAGCCGGCGCATCTTAATGCAAATCCTGACTTATTGTTTATTCAATAGTACGCATACGAACTCGTGACGGACCGTATCGTGTTTTAACTACGCGATAGTATGTTCTGGAGAATTAATCTAGGCAATTTATATGTGCCAGTCATCTCCACATCCTGATGTAGTGACTCATCTGCAGTAACACGCAATGTACTGTAACGGAGCGTTGAATGTTAATGTGTATTTACTAAGCAAACATTACTGTGTTTGTTTTAAACGGATGTAGTACTATTGTTATATTAGATTAGTTAATTTATTGCTTGATGATACTATAAAGACTTTCTGATGATAAATGATACTGGTGGTAGGTCTCTGTAGCCGGATCAGTGCTGTAGTGAGAATAGGACTAAGGTAAGTCCCTTATCAATAAGCGAATCAAGCGTATGGTTCAGCGATGGTGCATGGGAGGGTAAAGCCATCAGAGACGTGTTCACAGAGAGAGTAGAGGGGAACTGGTGCGTTGTGTAAGAGATCCCGGAGCCTCTTTGAATGCACTGATGCAGAGCACCGAAGGGGTTTTAGTGAGTAAAAGTCTTACATAACCCTGACTTCCTCCAGAGGCAGGGTATTTTTCGAAAATTTTCCACTCGAAACTGTATATCCATAACCAAAATTATAAAGTGTTAAAAATTTCCTCTCCGATCTTGGATCTGATCGATCGATTTACTGCTTCCCATTAAAGAAACGATGAAATTTTTTAATGGTATGCTCATCACATAATTGGATACCTGTACATCTTCACCCTCCATTTCCTGTACTTAAACACGCCCCGTTCAAATCGTGCCCCGGCGTACGAAACAAACTTCCCACCTGAATAAATTCTTTTAAGGGCTGCGTAAATTTTTTTCTCCTCGTATTTTTGTGTTTGTTGTTAATATACTATCGCTTCCCCTTGAATTCCGTATACGAGCCACATAATTTTTTTTTTGCTACATTTTATTGTTAATTTCGTAAAGAACGTGCGGTCGAAAACAGTTTATTTATATATAAATATAGGAGACTAGCTGATACCCGCCCGCTTTGCTGACCGTAACACAAAATTAGACAGCAAATGACTCTTTAGTAACCGTTACTATAGCAACCGTATAAATAATACCAAATGAAAGTGTTTATGAGAGTAATTAGAAATACATTGATGGAAGATCTATGAAATTAAAGAAATAAACAGCCTATAATCATCCATAAATCATTGGGCATCCAATGGCCATGTTCCCATGTCGATATGTTCACTGGTTTTCACGTGATTGGCGAACAAAGGACACTCATTTTCATTATGTATATAGATACGGAAGAGAAGTACATACCTACATACTGTGCCTACCCCACATGGCAAAGGGGCAGGAGGACGAAGATATAGATATCCAGATGTACGTTGACTCATCACGAGATCTCGGACAGAATTAGACGTAAACACAAATTTTGATTGAGATATTGCTTCTGCCATTTAGAGGTCAGCATCATCATCATGATCAGCCGATAGACGTCCACTGCTGGACATAGGCCTCCTCCAAAGATTTCTACAGAGTTCATTGACGGGAATTGGGCCTTAGCCCACCACTCTGGGTCAGTGCGGGTTGGTGGGTGGTTAGAGCCTCATCTGTTATTCAGCGGGATGTAACACGTGCAGGTGAGATTGACCTGGGCTCCATAAGATGTTGGACGGAACCCCTAACACCCCCCAGCTAAGAATGGATTTCAAAAATTCTTTCCCTGAAGGGAGTTACGAAGATGTTACTGCTAGCAAAGCGGTCTAGATACAGCTAGTTTTTAATTTAGGTTATTTAGGTTTATTTAGGCAATGTTTTGGAAAAGCCGCTGCTGACTACAATGGATGTAGTGGTTCAGTAAAGGAATATGGTTATCAAGTAATGTTACGGCACACTCTTTTTATATATTTGTATATTTATCTTCTAAAAATCTTAAATTTGAAATTTTATGCTTAAGCTATTGTTAAGTTTGGTAATGAAATTCACTATTAACCCTTATGTATGTTTCTTAGAAATTAAGAAATTTCATTTAGACAACTTTGTTATACTTAGTATTATTATAGACAACTACTAGAACTAATTGAATTAATAGTTGAAATTAGGAGATATATCTTAACGATGAATACATTTACATACATAGTAGAAAAAAAAGAGGACTTGAGTTGAATCTTTTTCCATTGATTTCAAGCCTCTTGCAAAAGGTCAGGATTACGAGGGGTATCTTTCCACTCAAAACTATCAATGGGTAGTCTTAGTAGCCTCGGCTACTGATCTCTTGCTCCGCTATAAAGCAGGAACCAGTTGGAAAATCTATTATTTTCTATTGCCTATTAAATTCATTTAAAAATGATGAATGTCAAAATCGATTTTCTTGTTTACAAAAAAAAAAAAACTAGTATGCGAACCATAAAACTTAGACCTAACACGTTAAATAAAGACTTCACAAACGTGGTTACCATGTGTACTCGCCGCAGATGTATTTGTCTTCTGGCGAGTTATGAATTGCTTCGGAGCTGAGTAGTTTGCTTAGGAACCTGCAGGGACAAATGTGTTTATATAGTCCAAGTCCACAGGAAATGAAATATCTAACTGATATTTTACTTTCGCAGCGTTACGAGTTCCATATTTGTTTAACTTTTCAGCAATTCGTTTGTTACCGCCGTGTTTATGTTCTGAGGGTAGTTTTGTTAGTGTGACTATAATTCATTTGTTTTTTTATTTATTCGATAAAGCGATAAAAAGACTAATAAATTAAGGGTGATGCTGCACTTCATTGTGCTCATCACCTTAAGAACTATATTAAGTTTTAATACCCCTAAATTTTTATTATACCTTTTAAACTAGAGAACAGTTATGTTTGTATAGTACTGTTTATGAGCGGAAATAGGAGGCTGCGGAGATTCTAGCTCTAGACTCTCGGGAACAGAGAATATTAGCGCTGAGAGCCATAGATGTGATGGTTTTTTATTTCGGCGATCATAATAATCAGCCGTTAGATGTCCACAGCTGGACAAAGGCCTCACTCAAAGATCTCCACATACAGGCACGGCCTCCGGTACTGCTGAGCACTAGGGGCTGTCCTATTTTTATAATAATTTCATAATTTACCCGTATTTACCACTATTAATGCTATACGCTTGTTGTTGTTAGCAACTTTAATATTCTCTAGCTAATAAAATTTAACTTTTTAAGGGATTCTTGGTTTTTACCAGCAGCAGTCCAACAATTGACTTAACGAAGTAAATACTGAACTGGTCCGTAATAATAATTTCTTACAACCTCTGTAGACCAGTAATAAGGAAGTAAGAGTAGCGGTGGTAAGTATGGTGTGTAAATAATTATTTGAGAAAAAATGAGTGAATTAGATTAGTTTTTTTTTTCTAAATCTAATGTAAAACATTTGATTTTTTCAACTTTCCTTTCCCTTGGTGTAAGGGATGTCGCACAACATCTCACGGGACCCAAGTCAACTTCACCTGCTCGTGGTGCATCCTGCCAATTAACAAACGAAGCGCTAACTAGCACCAATCTGCATTGGATCAGCGTGGTGACTGTGGCCCATCGCCGTCATATTGAGGGTAGGCCTGTTCTCCAACAGTGGGTACGTAAATTGGTTGTTGAGAATTAATAATAAAGTTATTTCCAAATTTCATATAAAGTCCATTTAAAAAAAATTGCTGTCAAAACGAATATTGTGAGTATAATAAAACTTTATACTTGAGTGAAAAAAATATTCAGCGCAAAGTATTTGTCTGCAGGTTCGTAAAACGTGCAATAAAAATGATTGTTTTATATTAGGGAGTACCGGACGAGACAACGAGACTTACGGGGGCTTTATTCAGCAGCTGTTACAGGCCCCTCGGCAAATTACACTCGAAACGCATTTAGGAAATCCGGTTTAACGATGTACCTGCAATACGCGAACAGATTTCTTTGTTATTGAAAGGGAAAAATATATAAAAAAAACTCTAATTACGGACGGAAGAAATGTAAATTACATAGGAATTCCATACACAAAATGTACGTGAGAATGTACAGGGATCCCATATGTCCTTGATCCAGTCGAGCTTCTCGAGTTCGAGGGTATCTGCCTTCAAAGTCCGCGAAACAGAATATCTCTTTCATAATCTTCTTCCATATTTAGAAACTATTATATAATATGTTGTATGTTAATAGTCGGATATTACGAGGCTCAATGATCCAGGATTACATTTCCACTTACTGTCCTATGAGATCGTGGTCAAGTTTTAGTTTACTATAAACTTAGTCATATGTTGAAATCGTTGAGAGTTATATATAATGAAATCCAAGATCTTAAAACAGATCAGAATTTTTTTTTTTAAATTGAAATGGTTGCCAATTTACGTTCCCACAGTTGGGGCACTGACCTACCCTCAATATGAGGGCGTTGGAACACAGTCACCACGCGGGCCCAATGTGGATTGGTGATTTCACACACACTTTAGAATAAGTTCTAATTCACGTGCAAGTTTCTTCACGATATTCGCCTTCTCCGTTTGTGTTTCGCTGCTGTTACTTAAGTTCACAAATGTACATAACTTAAATATTAAAGTCATCGGTACATACGAACCCGCGACTTGTGGAATGAAGACCGCACGCTCTAACCATTAGGACAGCGAGCTACTTCGTTAGCTAAGTTAGTGAAGTTGTAAGTGACGATATTACACATACAATACATTAATAACTATCATTCGGATAGCTACATATATGTTTGCTTTGTTTTAATAATATGTTGTCATCATCTATGTAGCGGTCGGAGAAGTAGCAGGGGTATATACTTACATAGTCAAAGGGTTTAATTTTAATGTTTCTTTACTGAATTTAATTATTTTCAATTGTATTAAAGTTTCCAACGGTCCGGCTAATCAATACACGAACAATGGTGTAATACACAACTACTTTAGCTCTTATAAATACTATTGAAATTAAAAATTTCTAAACGTTTAGAGTTGTTGAGGTTTGTTTAATACTTTAATATTATTAAATATAACAATAGCAAACATTTTTGACCTGAACCAAAATTAACAAAAATATGAATAAACATGATCAAAGGCAAGCAAAGTTTTTGGTATGAACTATGTTTATATGTAAAACTTAATATTATCAGCGTATCTTCGCAAACTGCAGATTCCACTATCTCGATTAAATGCCATATATTTATAATGATACAGTATGACAATTACTGTCTCCATTGGTACCACTACTGTAGTACTAGTAAATTACATCATTTCTTGAAAAAGCGTCAGTAAAATCACATAGTGGAAAATTCTTTATTATTCTCTACAAGACCAACGGCGAAGGCTCGAGGAGCTTAATGAGCCAGGTTACGACGACAATATTAAGCTAACGGCTAATTTTCAGAGTAGCTAAATCGCGTAGCGGTCGGTTGCGTTTAACGACTTTATAAAATAACAGGATTGTTGCTAGATTGTTCTGAAGATAAAAGAGACTTTACTGGTAGTAGGTGTCGGTTGCCGGAGATCGTTTATGTAGGTATCACCACAGCTCCTATTTATTACCGCCAAGCGATGCTATGTTCCGGTTTGAAGGGCGCTGTAGCTAGTGTAATTAGTGGAGTATTAAGACTCAACATCTTATGTTATAACGCGACGAGCTCGTGTTGCTATGTATGTCATCTTAACTAGAGCCCCGTTGTTATGAATTGGCGTATCACTTACCATCAGGTGAACGTTCTGCTTGTTTCAAGTTCGTAAAATAAAAAAAAATGTTATTACAGTAAAAACATAGACGTTACGAAAAATTCTAGTATCATTCGAACTTTTATAGGCAAGCGGATTGACCGCTGCACTTCGGAGTGCAGAGGTTAATCCCCTTGCCTCTTAATACGGAGGTCCCGGACTCAGTGTCAGAGCCGGTAAAAAAAACAACCTGAAGCATAAGCAATATTTGGCTACAAAATGAGAATATTTTATTTCGATTATATTAAACTTATTTTACGTTTCCGTTTCAATTTGTTATCTATTACATTTTCAGCAGTGGACGTCCATTAGTTGTGATATGATGATGATAAAATTTCAAATGAATCAATCTATTTAAAACTAATTAATTTCCTGATGCTGTATATTGCAAAATCATTGATTCAATCTCTGTTGGATTTTAGATAATTAATGTACAATTCAATTTGTGTTTGTATTTGGATATTTGAATTTTGTCCAATGTTGATATTTGATTGTAAATTAACCAAACGTATAGCTTTAATGTTTAGAACTAGTATTTTTAACAGGAATACCTAATACTGTGTGTAGAAGTATAACTACTTTTATTACAAACTAAAATATGATTAAAAAGTTTATCCGACAGTCAAAATGTTTTTACGTATTACACTAGTAATTTATATGTCCTCACTCTTTCTTAGTAGACTAAGTCTAGGTTTCAGTTTGAATATAGTTTATCATCATCATCAGCCGATAGACTTTCACTGCCGTAGAGTGTAAGGATAAAGTAATGATTAATATAGTTATTGTTAGTAAAATTAAGGCATAACGAGAGTTATATTCTAAGGCTCCTAGCAGTGGTATACTGCAATACATTCAAAGTATATCCATATTGTTTTTATTTATTTAATTAATCAAAGATACATTTACTATGAACTATGTACTTTTTCGGTAGTATATAAACGTGATAATCATTCGTAATATTGTTTAGGTAATAATATTTCAATCCTTGCACTCCTTAATACAAATATATTCCTCAGTCGTGCATTTGCATACGAATAGAGATTCTCTGTTTTTTCTCTTCGTTGTATTACGCTGATACATACCTTACAAAATATTTACGTCATATTTTGTTTACACAAGGACATTGGACACTTGATGGAATACAAAATTTTCGACTTGAAAGGACCTCATTAAGCATCGAGAAAATATTAAGGCAGTTTATGTAAACGGATATTTAATTTCAAACACATTCATCGCTGCTACGTCAAAGGAAATTTGTCGCTCATTTCTTTGACTGGTGGCGTTATCGCTTATAATGACGTTCGCTTCTATACGACGTTGTATGTTATTAATATGTTTTCATGTATATACGACTTCATATTAATATATGTTGATATGTATACAAGAATTGTTTTATACAGGTAGATTTACGATACGATTATAGCTAGCAAGATGTGCTCAAAAATATTTATGGACCATACTAACTATCGACACAGTCGATTCCGAAGATTAACCACTTCCTTAATCACCAAAGTGAAGTGGCTAAAAGAGTAGTCATCTAATACAGATTATAGTAAGAACTGTGGTATGATGATGGAATCTAACAGCGCTTATCGATTCGAATCATAACACGATGCCTTGGTAATTTCACTAGGTACAGCTTTCAAATCGCAGTAATATTTTATCTAGCGATTCCTGCTTAAATGGTTTTAGAGTACAGAGATATACCATCAGTAGTATTGACGAAGCGGCGAGACGAGCAAGTCGTTCATATGATGGTAACTGTGACTATCCTTGTCCATAACAACGCGGCGCTTATCATTTTATACGTAGCATGATACTGAGCTCATCGCCTAGACACTTAACAGTAATTTCACTAGCTACAACGTCTTTCAAACCGGAACATAGTAATATTTGCACATTAGGCTACCCTTTGGCGGCAGAAATAGGAATTGCAGCGGTACTTAATTCGATGATCAGCTATGGAGTCTTACTACCAGTAAAACTCCTTTACCGTTTTCTTTCACAATTTGCTATACGAAATATTATAATAATAAATCTTCATATTAATGATACTAAAACTATAAGGGCAAAACGTAGAATAAAAGTCACTTTGTTTTTTATATTTATTGTAAACTTGTGTGTGTGACATTTTCTTTGTAACCCCTTTTAACGACTTGAAAGGGAGGTCCCGCCGTCAAAGTCCACCTTTCAGACGATAAAATGAACAGGGACGTTTTAATGCACGTCGAAAATTTATATTGTTGTATGTTGGTGACAAAAGGAACTTGCCATCTAGTCTTAGTCTCCACCTTCTCGTGGCTTCAAGTTAATTTACCAGTTAACCTAAACAATTTGGCTTAATTCTATACAATGACGAGTAACAAAATAACAAAAGCTCTTTCCTCGGTGCCATATTAAGTGGTAAAATCCCTCAACTTCCAGAAGCCTCTTGAACTACTGACGCACGTGAGTGTACTGTTAATGAATCTGATGTACGGAACTCACGTAACGAATCTTCGATTTCTTACAGATGCGAATGTAAATCTGAAAGAGAATATCCTCTCTAACCTAGCGAATTCTGATATGAGTAATTAAAAATCATTATTTACTGTAAAATGTAACTGAAAACACTAAAAGAGTAATACTAAGTAAATTCAATATGCTACTAAATATTTATCTAGATTTTACTTCGTATAGAACTATCGTGAATAATATCCTTTAGCTGAAGTCTGTTTTATTTACAGTTTTTTATTGTAATGTGTTATATTCGGGGTGTAAGGGGTCCCGCACAACAACTCACGGGACCCAAGTCAACCTCACCTGCTCGTGGTGCACCCTGCTAATCAACAAACGAGGCTCTGGCTCCCATGAACCCGTATTGGGCCGGCGTGTTGGGAAATCGTCCAAATCTGCCCGTACAAATCCTTATCCGATCGATGTGATAGTCTTTGGGGTCGGTCTATGTCTAGCACAGGACGTCTATCAGCTGAGGATGATGATATTAATCTACAATGAATTATATGCCACAGTCCAATATAGCTGTTTATATATGTAAGTGTTATATGCATATATTTTAGGACATTTTGATCTTCATGTTTTATCGTCACGAAGTCTTTGAATACTACGAAATAAAGTACTCTAAATTGTATGTATAATTATCCTATAGTCCTACCATAAATACTATTTATTTACTCTATTATAGTTTTGTCCGTTTTCTCTCATTTCTAATCACATAACCTCAGGGTAAATAGGTGAAATGATTATTTGTTCAGACGTAATTGCGTATAAGTAATTTTCATTCACTATGACGAACGTCGATGCGGAATTGCCTGAACGGAAAATCATATTTTCATAGAAATGAGGTTGTTTGTACAAAACAAGTGGAATAATAGAAAATAGCATGCGAATTGAACGTTATGTACTCGACCTTTAATTCTGATTGTTAACGTTGCCATATATTTAACCCTCGATATATAAAGAGGGATGTTTTATGCAAAGAAGCGACAAATAGGTTATTCACCTACGTTTGATACGACAGCTCATAACAATAAGACGTACTCGTAAAGTTTAACGCATACAGTCTCTGTGAGTTCGTATGTAATTTTTTTTTATAGTTAATAGGTGAGAATGAAAGAAACTATATTAAAAATACTCTTAAATCTATTCTATCAGATCTGTTCTCTTACAAAACCAAATCAGTAATAGAAGAAAGTATTAAATCATCAACATTTTCATCTATAGTCATAATCGTGTTCAATCTCTAAAATCGATATCCATAGCCATCGGTCTGATGCCTTCTGATCTTCACCAGGCCATGGATTCTTTTGATGCACAGTAACAAATTATCATTCATTCATTCTCAGTCTTTGTTTATCCACAATGTCTTTCACCCAATGTGATCCTCAGCTTCTCGCATCCACTTTCGACCGCCCTTATGATGTAGTCCGTTCAACTGGAAGGGGGGCGTTCTACACTTCTGCGTCCTATACGCCTCCACACCAAGACTTTTCTCCCCTACCGGCCATTACTTAAACAACAAAAAAATTATACAGGTGAGCAAAGATACTGTCGTGGAGTCATTTTGTTGTATTGAGCTCCTTTCATTTGTCCCACGTTAAATGGAAATTCATTAGAAGCCGTTCAATTCTTGGATTCCATTGTGGCACAGGAACGTGTGCTTGGGGGAAGGTAAAATACTCCTGAACAGATGTACGATTTCTTTATAGAGATTTTGCAATGCGTTAACATACATTAGTAATGGTGTTAATATTAATTACTGGTAACTCTTGAGAGGTTTCATTGTTAGCGATGGGTTATCTTTTGTCAATAAAAGCTTTATGATGTAAAATTGAACGGTTTTAGTTACGATAAATATAGCCTTTGTAATATTATTAATAGCAATAATGAATAAATTAATTATTACCGTTTTTTTTAAATATACCAATATCGAAATATATCGTCTGTTGGTTAATCAGCTGTATATTACCTATTTT
The DNA here is from genome assembly GCA_029034505.1 of Ornithoptera priamus. Lineage (NCBI taxonomy): Eukaryota > Metazoa > Arthropoda > Insecta > Lepidoptera > Papilionidae > Ornithoptera > Ornithoptera priamus. Next base: position 1,030,152 of record JARDWD010000219.1, on the reverse strand, counting down.
ATGTATCTTCATAGTTAATTTTATTAGAATATTTAAGTTTAGATATTCAATAAAATAAATAACAACATTATCAACCCCTATCAAAATTTTGTTTAACATTGAACTGAATTTTAATATTTTTCTATAACATTATCTATTTTTAATAAAACTATGTATGAGACAAGATTTTTTATAGTATATAGTAACTCTTTAAAATACTTTTTCTACGTAAATAATATATTTTTGGTAAGTAGTAAGCACGATTGAAAAGGTTCGTAGGAGCAAAACTCCTAATAAAATAAGCAAAATTTTTCAAGTTATTAGAGAATAAGTTATATTGACTAAATATAGCATACAAATTTCTATTGAATTTTTTTTTCATTCCTCTTATATTTTGTTAACATGAAAAAATGCGTTTCAAAACAAAGTATTAACATTAATACATCGATACACCTTTCTAATGTATTTCTCTGTTACTCTGTAACCCTATTCTCCGCATACATTAACCCTCCAGGGGTTATTTCGTATTCAATCACTTTTTGGTTATACTCTTCTGTTTATATCTTTGAGGTATTATTTATGGAAATTACATGTTTAAAGAAAACTCTCACATAGTACAGTAGATATCCGTAGATCAAAAGAATATTTAAAATCTACAGGGCACTGAAAAGGCTGTAATGTTATTTGTATCTATTATATACAATATATATACGTGATAGAAGAATTATTTCAATGTGTAGTTAGCAAAGAAGATAAGGAGTTTGTATATCAGTTAAAATTGTGCCGCCATTTTGAAACCTTTAAATATTTAAATTAATAACAATACAATTATAACGAGGGACGTTAAATTTTTTATGTCCTTTTGTCCAGGCGTTATGAAAGCCTTGCATAATGTTTAAAATATAAAACAGGACGATATTATTTTAATGTTTATTTATATATAAGTCAATAAAAAAATTATTAGTCTATGCTTTGTAGCAAATGACAATAAACTGAGTGATGAAAAAGAAAAGAAGCATTTCTACTTCTTTTGTAAATTATTAATATTGTTGTCGGAGAACTTTTAAAGTTGGTGTAAGGGGACTAGTATAACAACTCACGGGACCCTACCCAACCTCACCTGCTAGTGGTGCACCCTGCTAAGCAAAAAACGAGGTTCTGGTTTTGATTGAAATGGCCCAAATCCCTCAAAATCCTCTATAATTGACGGTCTCTGGTGCCCGGCGGTACCTGACGCCATGCTGACTTTGACAAACGTTGGTAAGGCGCCGGAACTCATTCGAGCTCATCAAGCCATCCGTTTCAGGAGTAGAGACCTATCACGGGTACGTATATACAAACTACCAAGCATTAAGTAAAGGAGATAAATGAAAATTATATTCATTGTTATTAACCATAAGGTGCTACTCTACTATCCTAAAGTTCGATGTCGATCGTTGTTCGAAGTCGAAGGTTGTGGAAAACTGCAGGGCTAGACAGGACACTTCGATGAGGAGGTTCCTGACGAGACCTTTTTTTTGTTATCGAGGAGGAAATTTTTTAAATAGATACCCTGCTTCTGGAGAGAAGACAAGGTTATGTGGGATTTTTACATACAAACCCCTTCGGTGGTTATCTTCCAGCACTACACCTAAAGCACGTTCCAGGTTGTAATCCTCGGCACCCATGTTTTGGTGCGACAAGCACTAGACCAGTATGCTTAGAGGATAATGAGAACCTCCACCTTCATTTTTAGTCGTGTTCTTCGTGCAGGGCTTATCTTAGTTCTATTCTTAATAACCTTAGACTACAAGACATTCCTGGTAAAGACCTATGGCCTGCGGATTTCATCGGTTGATGATGATGAGAATTTAATTACACAATACTTTATTTAATTTTTTTAAGTGCTTAGTTATGTTATCTAGATTATAAAAAAAATTGTTGTTTATTATACATTGCTCTCAAGGTAAATAAAACTTTTTATTTTCCAAAAGTCTCATCATCATCATTGCCACCGATGGATGTCCACTGCTGGACATCGGTATCTTGTAATATATTCCACAAAGCGTAGGTAGCTGTCTGTCACGGTGGACAGGCGACGTTAAAAGAGCAGCTGGGAGCCCCAACAGTCTGGTCGTATCTTCAAGGATTTCCACTGGAAGGTTAAATAAAAGTAAGTAGATTAAAGTTATTTGAATTGTTAATTGTCCGAGCTATTACTGCTTAATTCGTATATCATTAATATTTTATTTGAACCAAGGGATTTCATTTAATTTCCGCTTCGTATTTTAGACGGTTATTTATACCGGATGAAAATTTCATTCGGAAATATTCATTGTTGACTTTAATTAAAATAATTCAACTTAATGAACAATTAAAATAACGGGGGTGTATTCATTAAATACGTTTATTGTCAAATTGTGTATTAATACATAAACTGTTTAATAAAAATTCGGCTTTTCACATATTTCCTATATATTTTAAGGGTTAAGTTAAGGGGTGTAATGGATTCCGGGCAACATCTTATGGATCCCAAATCAACTTCACCTGCACGCGGTGCACCCCGTTGAATAACAGATGAGGCTCTGATCACCCACCAACCCGCATTGGGCCAGCATGTAGGGTTAAGGCTCAATTTCCCTCAATTAACGCTAACACAATGCTCGAAGGACTGGCAGCAAGGTCTTTGGTCGTCACTTGGTGGTCTGACGATCTGATGAATATCACGAGAAGCAGCTGGATGCGGGCAGCGCAGGATCGATCCATGTGGATATCTTTGGGGAAGGCCTGTGTGATATTTTTGCATTGGATTTTTTTTTATTTTTATTTTTTTTTATTATACGAGGAAGCAACGAGACATTTATTTTAGGGTAAGAAATACGCCTGCTCATAATAGCACGGTGCTAGTTAGGATGATATACACAGCACCCCATTGTACTCCTCACCTTGAGATGTTAGGTCTTGTTACTCCAGTAGTTTCACTAGCTTATTATTAATAAAACTAAATCAAAGCATACCACTAGATGACTTCAAGACACAGTGGACTCATTCAGCGTAGATCGGACTGTGAACAATAGTTCAAGCCCAAGATGCTTGGTGACCAGTCATGTAGAGTTGGCCTAGTAAGAATAGAACTGAGATAAGCCCTGTCTGTCGTAGAAGGCAACTATAAGGATCTAAGAGTTTTGCAGGCCTTGAGGGTGGGGGCTCTTATCGCTCAACAAGTGAACCTGCGTGGGATAGCGTATGTCTCAGCGATGGCGCCTTGGAGTTGGACTCCTCTTCAGAGACGTACTAATACTAAGAGTGGAGAGGCATCGGTGCGTTCCGTAAGAGTTTCCGGAGCTTCTGCGAAAGCACTGATGCAGACCAACGAGCGAGTTTTTAGTAAGTAAAAATCTCACATTATCCTCAGTCTCTCCTAGAAACAGGATATCTTTCGAAGATTTCCCTCGTGAAAAAAACTGGTAAATGGTGTCGACTATGAGAATATCTGTGACTTAACCACGAGCGCTACAAAACACTCAAAATTGCGGGTTATAAATCATTAAATGAACGCTGTAAACTCCATGACGACTTTTGTTATGGACTTTACTAGAGGAAGGAACTTTAACAGATTCTAGCGGTCCGCCTTTTTTCTTATTGTTTTTTTTTTCTTCTTCTTTTGTTAGTTTTTTTATTATGCTTAGGATATTAAAATTTTGTCGTTTATAACAGACATAATTACCCTTTAAACGAAACGTTGCAGCTCGACAGTGAAACATAAATCTAACTGTAGACGACGACTCGGCTGGAATGCAATATCAGTTGTATGATAAATGACCCAAAATATTCCTTAATATTATAGAAGATATATAACATAAAAAGTATTATTTATGTCATCTTTTAATTATTAATAATTTGATTTGTCTTTTTTTCTCATTTTCCCTTTTATTGCAATTTTATATATACTTAATTTTGTACTTAACTAGTCGTTCAAATATTACATACGTATGAACACTTGTAAATTACTTTTGCCTTTGTTTTAAATTATGAAATTTTTTTAAAAGCTGAAAGTTCTCTTTTTATAATAATACATATAGATAAAAAGTTATTTTTTATTATTCCATACAGTTCAAATATACAGGGTGATAAGAATAGGTAATCTTTCTAAGTGATGATTATTAATTTAATTTAATAAAACAATGATTAAAGAATAATTATTACATTAAAATTTGTGTAGAAATAAGTAAGAAATTAAACCATCGAACTTTTTCCTAGAAAATCGGGAATTTTTTGAAAAATATTTTCAAAAGGAATAACTCCATAACCATTGTTTTTGTATGGAATATTCCATACATGGATAGATAGGATAAGAGCTATACTTTAGCCCCTCCAGATCGTTTCCACCCTATTACCTTTCACCCTGTTATATAAACAAGCAATAAATATAGGTACAGAAATTATATTATTCTCAAATTCTATCGCCATTTTGTATCGATCGCTGTCAGGTCAGCAACGCAGCCGAGACTCCTCTGCGACTGCCCAGGGGTGTCAGTGATTACTTTCCACCAGGTGAAATGTTCGCTCGTTTGCCCACTTCTATAAAAATGGTCTCCATTGCCTTTGTTTGTAGCTATTGAAATTACTGGGCTAATCAGACTTAATGTGGATTTAATATATCATCTTAATTAGCGCCATATTTTGTGAGCAGGCGGATCACTTATCATCAGGTGAACGTTTTGATAAAAGGAAAGGGAACCAGAATGATAAGAATATCATATTATTCTTGAATTAGATAGTAATAGTATAAGGCATAAGTAATAAATTCTATTTAAGTATATATTTATAGTTTTTGTTTAAATTCAGCAAAACTTAAACGTTTATATCTGGTTTTAATGCTAGCTTAAGTATTACTTAAAGCTACATTGGATTGCTGTAGCACAATCGCATATAATCCGCAATCCAATTGTATATGTGTATATGTATTATATGGCTTAGTTACATTTTCACTTAGCCGTCTCGTTAAGGGACGTAATCTCTGGCATTAGCGGCGGAACTACACGGATTTACGAAAAAAATATATGTTATTAAGTAGTTAGAAGTAGCAATAAAGTAAGTTAGTAAAACCTTGACTTAGTTACTTAAACAACGCTTTTGTTGTGTGCGTGTTTGCTTCGGCTTTTTTCTTATATGTCGAATCGATTGATATTTCTCTCAACTGTACTCAAATAACTAACTAACTAAAATAAATAAAATATCTTAGTCTACATTAAAACATTAAATGTCCTTTTAATTTATTTGTTCTCCCAAAAAAAAAACTTAAGTACGAGCTGAAACGTTCCTTGAGCGGTTTTTTTTTTCTGGATTCAAGTTTATTTTTTTGAGTCGTACTTAATGGTTCGTTTATCGCTTGTTCGTTAATGAAGATACAAGAAAAAGTTTTTAGTTAAGAGCTTGCTAGTTTAGCTTAGCTTAGCTAAGAGTTAGCTTGTTTATTTTCTGGATCGGCGAAACGAGTAGGACGTTCATTGATGCTAAGTGGCGCTAGTTAGGATGACGCTCGTCTGAGACCTACGACGTTGTTTCGTTACCCCAGCGATTACACTAACTACAGCGCCCTTCAAACCGGAATACAGTAATCTTTGCATAGTACTGTTTGCAGGCAGAAACAGACGCTGCGGTGGTACCTACCTAGATAGCTTCCGTCAACAGAGACCTATCACCAACTTAAACAATACACATTACTACTAGACAGTGAGATGAGACGAATTTTCGCTTTGAAAATATTTATATGAATTGTGTTTTAATTCATATGAATTAATTACAACAATATGTTTACATCTTCTCATGTAACACAATGAGATGAGAGTATACTTAAGTACTTTGTGAAATGCGATATCAATTACGAGTAATAGGCGCAAAGATATTACTTTCATTGCTCTGCGTGAAATATATCTGACGTATACTAACGATGCAGGTTACTGTTTATTTTCATTATTATTATATGTTACTATATATAGAATGTATATATAATATTATCCTTCTTAAGTCGTATTCCTCATGTCTGAGGGTTGTTACTACCTCCATCCATCACTCTTGTGGATAATAATATATCTATATAACCATCATATTCATGTTAGATATACAGACTATAAATTTCATGGAAGAGTTTAAAGCTCGCAGTTAAGGGTGTATATTATTTTTGATTAAATAAAAATCTTTATAAGGGTAGTATTATTCTAGATCATTTTTAGACTTGTTAAGATTTAAAATTTCCCTACATTAGTCACATAGTGTAAAAGAAAAATTTTTTTTTATAAAAAATGAGAAATAAAAATCGTACTTTTCTGTGAAATAGTTATCTAAGTGGTTTAAAATAAGTTATTTAAAAACATATGAATAACTTAAAACATCTTCCACTTTGTTGATAGTTGACATTGCACATCATAAATTCTTCTTACGTTCGTCAAACATGAAGATCCATCCCGTAAAGATTTCAGTTGTGTGAAAAAAAATAAATCGAAGGCTGTTAGTTCACGCTTTTCTGTTATTAAATTATTCACCCCCGAGCCGTAGAAGGTATGGATTAATTCCGGTCCAATGGATGTTACAGACTTTTTCCATTATAAGTCACAAGAGGAAATCAGTGTAATAAAACTAGAATTAATCATGAGTGTGATAAAAATTCATCAGAAAAATTTTTCTTGTGGTTTGGGGGGACTCCTATGTCCAGTAGTAGAAGTCTTTCGGCTGATGATGATGACGATAAAATATTCATGAGTTTAAATTAATAAAAACAGTAGAAAATTTAAAACGTCAAATTTAGAAGATTTAACTCACACTCTTGGCGATCTCCGACACATAGGATCATATACTCATCCTTCGAGATATTTCTGCAGCGCCAGTACCACGGTAGTAAATTTCTCTTGCTGCGGACGGTGGAGGTAAGTAACATCTTTTTTATTTTTATTCTATTAAGCGACGAGACAAGCGGAACGTTCACCTGATGGTGAGTGATACGCCTGCTCATAAAAACGTGGCACTAGTTAGAATGGTATATATTGCACCGCGTTGCGCTCGTTGCCTGAGACATAAAATGTTGAGTCTCGTTACCCCAGTAATTACAACAGCTACAATGCCCTTTAAGCTGGAACACAGTAATGTTTGCACACTACTGTTTGGCGGCAGAGACAAGCGCTGCCGTGGTACCTACCTAGACGGTCTCTGACAACAGAGACCTACCAATATATATCATCATTAGCTGATAGACTTCCACTGCTGGATATACACCTCCCCAAAAGATCTCCACATCGATCGGTCCGGCGTTACTCACATCCTATACGTTCCCGCGATTCTCACCAGATCGTCGGTCCACCTTGTGGGAGCCTCCCAACACCACGTCTACCGGTACGCGTGCGCCACTCGAGGACCTTACTGCTCTATCCGCCGTCGGTCCTTCGAGCAATGTGCCCTATATGTATATATTTAAACTGGATTATTTTTTGTTTTGTAATCACGTGAAAATTAGTGAACATATCGACATGGGAACGTGACGATTGATGCGGACTGGTTTGTAGATGGTTATGGGCTATTTATTTTTTTAATATAAACGTGACGTAAGTAATGTTTATAATAATCTTTGGTATGATTTTCTTAAATCGATAAATATCTTGCGCATTTTATCTTTCTTGCTGATAAACAGGTTATCATTATAGTATTTTTAATAAAAATATGTTGGATTTTATACCGTACTACATTTACTTGTTTATATACTTAGAAAGTATTTTCAGCATTCAGGACTTTTCACTCGACGACGCCGTTCTGCTGGGACCACATGTTGCAATATAGGAGTTTAGAGAAAATGCCAATAAGTGTGGGAATCTCCCGCCCGAGGGAATCAGACTGTATTAAGTTCGGTTATCCTTTTACACTGAATGATATTCGATGCTGAGAAAACGTATTATTTCTTATAACACACTCCTTTTGCTGTGAATAACCATAATGTATGTTACACTCGCTGTAACTGCTTTAAAACAATTTATTTTTCACTTGTCTTAGGAAAATAGATTTTTTTTACAAAGAATTAAGGGTTAATTAAAAGAAAACTTTATAAGATTTAATTTTATAATATAAAGCTAAGGCAAGAGCCATTCGTGATTTTTTAATAGTAGAAAATAAATATTTATATCATTAGCAATAAATAGTAATACAAATTAAAACGACAAAATAAAACCAAATAAAATACACTTGACCTACCTCGACGCTTTGATACAAGATGTTGTTAGATCTGTTTTTACTCAACGAAATAATGTGGAGGTTTACCTGATAGTAAGTGATACTCCAACCCAATGTGTGCGAACAAAGACTCTTATGTACGTTGTAAAAAGTATGGCATAATAATTAAAAAATGCGTCTCTCCATGAACATTTAATGATGGTTAGGATGTTTAAAGGGGTGTAAGGGGTCCCGCACAGACGGCGACGACAACGACGACGACGACGACAACGACGACGACGACGACGACGACGACGACGAGCGACGAGCGACGAGCGACGAGGACGACGGTGATGATGTTTACATAACAGCACATTCCGCACTTCGTAATAAGACTATAAATTCCGGAACTTCGTAGTAATGTCTCAAGAGTCGTGACTCATTGTATGCATATTAAAAATATCCGGCGAGCAGTTATAAATGCTGAACTGTAATAAATTTGTGAAATGTCATCTTGACGAGGGTCTGAGACGGCGAAACGACAGCACCTTTATTACGGTGATAACGTTCAAATAGGTTTTGAGGTCGAAGAAAGTTATATAGTGTTGTATATAGTATTGAGTGTATTTAGTGTGCTGTTACACTCCCGGTATAGAGAATGTATAGTTAGCGATAGTAAAGAGCATGTAACTTTTTTTTTCGTGAGGAAATCCTGCTTTGGATACTCAAAGGCTGTGGGGGCAACAGAAGAGTTATATCAGATTCTTACCAGCAAAAACCTCACGATTTCTCACTCGGCGCATTTGGCCAGAAATACAGGATCGCTTCCGCACAAAACCATGGTTCCGAAAGCGAGAGGCCTCGATGAGACATCGTATTGGGGTGAAGCTATTGTTCTCCACGCCCTTTAAAAGTGTTAGCCGGAAGTTTCGCATGATTACCCCCGAATCCGCCACGATGACGGACTACCTCCGAATCCAACAACCATAGCATCTGTTAACGGGGTTGGAAAGCGTAAAACATCCTCTTTCGACGTCTCGGTCTCTCCCTGTGGTTTGAGAGATGCGTGTTTATTTCTCACTGCCTCTCTGCAGTCTCTGCAAAAAAGCAGCAGCTATTCAGTTGCCTTGGAATTTGAGTATAGTATGCTTAGCTTATTGTTAATATTTCGCTATCAATGCATTACTCTGTACAATATAATAATATTTCATACCGATCATTCTTCATCAGCAACGATAAGATTGCTAGATGTGAATTTTAAGGTCAAGTTTATGCTTTTGCAAAAAAAGGTAAAGGCTGTGAATGATTTCATCTCATACCTTTGAGTTTCATGACTATTCTTCTCCTTCTTAAATTATATTACTTCTTAAGTAAATTTGCATGCAAACCACTGTGACGTTCATTTCATGATAAGGCGGTATCTTATTTCACTGGCAATAATCATCATCATGTGTCCTCTTAAAACTGAAGTTTCAATTGCTATAGAATCCATCAAAGTCGGAAAGTGAAACAAGCAATACTTATTTCTCGTCGGAGGAAAAAGATATTGCTCTGATACCTAGCTTCTACCAACTCTTCATTTTCTTCTTTTTTATTGAAAAGTACATCCTCCAAGGAGTTTAATCAGAGCACTAGTTGTATACTTTCAGTGAAGTTATTTTTATTGTTTTTATGGGACCTTAGGTAATACATTTTAGAAGTTTCGTAAAGTTTGTTGCCGTGACCATTAAAAAAAAACTAAATCTAAGTTTGAGAACTTTTTGAAGGTAATTTATAATAATAAAAAGATGTTTGAGAATAGGGTGGGGATGAGAATTATTATTGCGCCCCATGGTGACATAAACGCGGAACGTAAACAAGGGCTTGTTTTATTGAGCGTAGAGATGAGACCCTCAGTTCACAGCAACTTTCATAACTTTAGAGCCTTGTTATTTGTCTAAGATATATTCATAAATGTATACACAGATAAATTGTTGTTGCATATTATCCAAGATAACAGAGGAAATGCAGAATTATACAAAAATATTTAGTTTCTATACGACTAGCAAAAACTTCAGCTTGTGAAGAGTTAACAGTCTGAATAACAATGAGGTGTTTGTAAGCTATCTTTTGGGGGAGGTTTATATCCATCAGTGGATGTCTAGTAGGAAGGTTTATATACCACCAGCACCACAACAGCATACACTACCTCAGATGTAAGGCTTTTTGCGTTGTTCTGTCCAGTCATTCATTAGCTATAGCGAAAGATATACTTATTGTGATGATAGAGAAATCTCTCTCTGTCTCCCCATCCTATCTCTACGCTCACAAGTATCATCACAAGAGTTTTTACGACGATTTCTGTTTGTTTGCAAGCGACACGTCAGCGAGGGTAGCAAGTATTAAAAGCATTCCACCATAAAATATTTTTATGTGCGAAAAAAGGTTTCACACATATTTAAAATTTTCTACATACATCATAAAGTATCGTCGATAAATGGCCTCTCGATATAACGTGTGCCGTAAAATATCTAAAACAAAGGCAATTTAAAGGGAAAATTATTTTTATGCTGATATTAGCAGTCTAGAATAATCGTTTTACAAAACGGCGCTAGGGGTGGTTGTTGTTATTTTTTTTAAACGGGGTAATTTTAAAATACTTTTGGCATTCTGAATGATTTCTGATGAATACGTATTAGAAGTTGGTGAACAATAATTTCCAGCGACTTTGATTATATCATATATTTTAACACAAAAATGTATTGAATAGCAAAGTATACTTACAACACTATATAGTATAATGTATTACAATAAAGTATAGTTGATAAATAAAGCTTGCAATTTAAACCTAGACAATACAAACTGACCCCTTTCCTTATCAGTGAGTAGCAGCGCGAGTAAAATTGCTGTACTACAGAATTTTATATGAATTATTGGCAATTTACGCTAAATTACACTATTTGTAACAATAACTAAACTTTGCGTACTTAAGTTATTATTATAAATAATAAGTTATATTTGGTAATTTTGTTTATAATTGTCTTTAACAAAATAAATCACTAACTCATACTTTAGATAATATTTAAACTTTCGTTATCTTTGTCACAGATTATAAATAACAGGTTATAAAATATAAATAGCTGTTATTTTTTTATATATATTAATAAGCATTTTATAATATGTAAACATTATTTGCAATAAATTTTTAATCTGTCTTTAGAAAGTGCTGATTATATCAGAAACACGTGTTAGGTTCTAAATCGCAAACTTAGGTATAATCTGTTCAGCCTTGTAGTCTCGGGCTGATAAAAATAGGACTAGAGTAAGCCCTGTGCTAATTTTAAAAGGGTCTAGGAGTCTCAGTGATGGTGCCTAGGATGGTTTGGCCCTTCCTCAGAGACGTACTAACACAAAGTTTAGAGGGGCACCGGTGGGTTCTCTAAGAGATCCGGCGGCCTCTCCAAATGTATTGACGGAGACTGTCAGGGTTTTAGTGAGTAAGAATCTCACATAATCCTAACTTCGCCCCAAGCAGGGAATCTAACGAAGATTTCCTTTCCCAAAAAAAAAAAGGTATAAACTGTTAGTAAGAGATATTTTTTTCTGACATATATCAAATATGTAATTATGTTTCCTCCGCTAAAGATCATATATCATAGCATAGTTTCAGAGGCGGTCCTTTCAAAGTGGCACGATTTCAATTCCCACTGAGTTCGAGCTTCTGGTGAAGGCATCGTTGTAAAGAAACGGACATGTTCCATCATTAACAGCTTTCCCAGATATCCTCCAATTGTCTTAGTGAGAGAAGGCCCAGGTTCCAATAGTGAGAACATTAGATTGGCTATTTATTTTGTTTTAATTTAATTCGCTTAAATAACTTAAGGATGCTGGCATGATCTAAATAAAAATAGTTGATTATTGGGTTGTTTGGTCCAACAGTGGACTGCCGGAGGCAAATAATGATAATGTAACTTAATAAATTCGATTGTTTAGTAACTTAGAGTCATAGCTAATATGTAGCCAAAAAATATTTATTATAAGTTCCGTGCCATTTGTTTTGTTTTTCCGGTTCCTCGGTATTGTAGATCCACCGCTTTAATAGTATTAGTCTGTTACGGTATAGTATTTTAGGTTCAGCTCTACTCATTATCTACGGAACTGGTGGCAATATTATCAAGTGAACTGATGACCCATTCTTATGTAAAAAGGCTGTAAACACGGAAAGTTTTTCTAAAAACGTGAAAAAGCTGTATTTATGATGAATGAACAAAAGTTCAATTACTTTTGTTAGAGTGAGTTACAGCATACCATATGTCTGACGCGAGATCAAAAGAGTTTCTTTGTAATTGTATATTATGAAGGACGAGATGTCTGTATCATTTACTTCTTTCAACGATAAATATTCTATAGATTTGCTGTATAGAATACATTTTAATATTATATATAAAAAATTTCTTCAACATCTATCTTCGAGTTTTGTGATTGAATTCTAAACTAATCTTCTATAAGGTTTAACTTACTTTCAGATGAAAATTAACTTTAAATTTGAACAGAAAATGAATTAGGGTTTATTAAACTGCAACATAAGGGCTGGAAACTTTTCATAGGTTAAAAACCTGTAATAAAGATACTATAACTACTATGTACATTAAGTGAAGCAAAAGTAATTGTATATGGTGCTTTATAAAAGTTCAGCCCTGTGTCGGGTTAAGCCATTCCTAGGGAAGGTCTATGCCCAATTTAAGACTGTTACTGGCTGATGATGATGATAGGAGTTTATAAAATAACCATAAATACACTTGGTTTACATAGATATATCTTGAATGTACACCATGGGCGAATACAACTGAAACAAAATTTTTTTTTTTTCAAAAATATTTTCATACTTCGGTTTAACAAAGCTCCACATTACGATCATTTATTATATTACATTAATAATAGTTCATATTGATTTTTTTTATTAACATATATATATGTATTGACTATAATTATTCCTATTTTAATTGTGCGAGTTTTGTTCAAAGATATAAATTATTAATAAAAAAAAAATTCTCAAAAGATGCACTCACAATAGATGTTAAACAAAGAAGATAAATAATTAACAGACCAATCAATCTTCCCTTTTTTCCCCTCTTTAGGTGACGTTGAGAAATTATAATTACTTTGAGAAACATTAAGATTATTTTTAGAGAAAGGATTCATAAAAATGTAAATACTTTATAAGAAAAAGAAAGAAGGAAACTCATTCTTGCTGAAAGTACATTTATTCACCATAATTTTTTTATGGCGTAGCAAAGAGATGAGCGGAGCGATCGTCTGAAGGTAATGGTATCTTCCAATAGCAATATAGCACTAGTTAGGATGATATACACTGTACCACATTTTTCATCGCTTTGAGACAGAAGATGTTATATCTCGTTACCTCAGTAATTCTACTAGCTACAGCGCTCTTCTAACCGGAACACAATAATGTTTGCAAACTACGTTCTGGTGTTAGGAATAGGAGCTGCTGCGCTACCTATATAGACGGCTTCCGATAAGAGAGAAGAACAGATTTCATGTATGTAATATATATATAATCTGTTCTTCTCTCTTATATATATATATATATATATATATATAATGAAAATATTTTTCCTGAACGTGAACACGGAAACATGACCAATCGACACGAAATGATTTATAGATGGTTATAGGATTTTGGATTATTGATATTTGCCTTCATCATTTGATTTCTCATCAATTTTCATTTCGTATCATATATGCGGTTGCTATAGTAACGGTTGGTATAGAAAGTCATTTGCGGCTGCGATTGCTCTCAAGGAATATTTGAGATAAATTTCAAGTCTAATTTTATATTATGGACAGCAAAACGGCCGAGGTACAGAGATAAATAAATGTATATATATACATGCATGGGTATATATATGTGTATATATATATACTGTATGCATGTATTGGCTATATATAAAAGTGAAATTGGCCATTTCGTTTAACCTTTTAGAAACAAGGCCGTGAGAGAGGAATGATTTATTGTTGTTCAATTTACTTTTGTGTATGTTGCGGAAAATTTGTTTCATAAAGTTGCGTCGGATCGCACTTCCAATTAAATTTTAACTTTTACATCCGCCAATTAAGCAAATCAATTTATTACTTACCGTAACGGCTAATTAAGCTTTGAGCTAATTGATTAAATGTTGAACTATGTTAACTGTTAGGAGTCGAATCTTGTAGATAGTGCTTTGAGACAAAGTAAAGGTAAACATAAAGTGAAGTAACGCTCTAGACAATCTTGTCTATCCTCCTCCTTCAGATAAAAATTATGAACAAATATCCTGACGAATCAGTTTCTTAAGAGTTTAATCTTCGAATTACAGTCTTTCCAATACAAAAAAAAAAACGACGGACAAGACTAATCAACTCTCGAGTCGTTCCCTCATGTCTGAGAATCTTAGTGCTAGTGTTGCAGACTAACAAACAAACACAAAATCTTGAAAATTTTTCAACCCTTACGAATAAAAATTATATAAATTAACATACCTTATAAAAAGTTATGAGTGAAAATGATATAAAAAATATATGTGCTGAAATGATAACCATCTTTTTATCGTCGGTTAAACAAATTAACTTTAAATAAAATAATAATAATAAATAAACTTTATTTCGGTCTCTAGGGCCATAGTGTTACTTAGTAAAATTTTTTTTTAATGGCTACATTAGTAAGAGTGTAGTAATTTCATAATTTTAATTATTTAAATAAACTACAGTAAAAAATTAGACTTTATAAATAAGAGGAGTGTTGATAAATAATTCCAAGTACTGATAGATTTGTATTTCTGTCAGTGTTACCATTATTAATTTTTTTTTTCATATGAAATTTTGTTTTTCAGTCTCCATTCAAAAAAGAAAAAAAAATTAAAGAGAACTTATGAAATAAATTTCTTTTCAAAAAATTTTTTCCTTGCTTTAATTAGAAGTTTTGTAATGTCCGATTAAAAGACGTTCTGTAGCTCTCTGGATCGATAAGATGGAATATAACATGGTTTTTTCTCTTTTAATCTGTGAATAAAAAAATATGATATATCTAATATTAGCAGTTAAAACAAATATTTTTTTTACAGGTTTTATTACTTTAAAAATTACAGTTACTTAAAAAGCATATCTAAAGTAAGTATAAGTTTGAAGTGGTTAATAAAATAATTCATTAATATTTCATAATCATCATTATGACTGAATGTCCTCTGCTGCTCTCGTCCAGATATCTGGATCAGGTCGACGGTGACGTTACTGTCCAATCAGCTGTCAGCTCGTCAGTAAAAATGTCAGTAAGATTACAAACAAAACAGAAAAGGTCCGAATAATGGCATTGCTCATGAAACTTAACCGTTCGTGTAACGTTTTTTCGAGACGGGAAGTTAGTTTGCTTACTGATGTTATCCAGTTTGCTTAATCCAATTATTGTTTTATTTTTTTGTTGCGAACGATATGTTGTAAACATGTATACACCCATTTATTTATACGAGTAGAAATATCTTCAAAAGACACCCGGCTTCTGGGGGATGATAAGGTTATGTGGAATTCGTACCGACTATTATCCTCGGTCGTTATTATCAGTGCGTTACACCGACGACGACTACCGCATATCAGAGTGAGGACTGGAACCCTCCACAATAAACACCCTTGCTTTGTTGTTTCAAATACTAGACCATCGCATATTTGTCGTGCATCCCAGGTTCGTTTTGTGAAAAATGAGTACCCCCATCTCTAAAACCAACAACTCATTTTAAACTGGAAGACAGTAATGTTTGCTTATTACTGTTTGGCGGTAGATATAGATGTGGAGGTACCTAACTAGACTATCTCCGGAAATAGATTTACGATCAATAAAAATATCGATTTAAAAAATATTGGGTGATGTATACCATTGAGCGAGTGTTACATTGTTATGGTTATGTATATAACCAGATGAATATTCTCCTCATCGCTTCGTCATAAAAAGATATAGGAAATATAGCAATCTAGATTATTAAGTTCTAAACGCTCGATACTTGAATAAATTAATAGAGCTTAGCAATAGATTCAGCAGGTTCTACACGGAAAGTTGTTGACGAATATATTAACCTGGGACATATAGTTCGGCTTGGTAAGTCTAACTTCCAGAAAGAGGTCAATCGACGATTCCAACTCTGCTGGGCAGCTTTCGTGAGGCTACGCACCATATTCTCGTCCCAACTACCGCAGTGTTTAAAGACAAAGTTCTTTAATTCGTGCGTGTCGCCAGTGATATCTTAAGGAGGACGAGACCTGGCTGTTTACAGTGGGCTTGGTGAAAAAGCTTCAAGTCACACAGAGAGCAATAGAAAGGGCTATGCTATGGGTTTTCCTGATCGAATCAGAAATAAGGAGATCCACAGGAGAACTAAGGTCACTGAGATGGTTCAAAAGATTGCTGAAGATGGCTAATGGGCAGGACACACCGATCGAATCATTAACAGCCGATGGGGCACTAAGGTCCTCGAATGGCGACCCCGTACCAGAACACGTAGTATTGGCAGGCCCCCACCAAGTGGTCCAGTAGCGGACGACTGTCTGCTGATGATGATGATAGATTCTGTGAAGGGTAATTAAAATTTGCAACTTAAAGTTATTTATTTGATCGATTAGCACTTCTTTCGCACGCAAGAAACGAACCCAAAAAAAGCTATAATATCGTTTTTTGTTATGAAGTCTATTAAAAAAGATGACAACTGTAAGGGTGGTTTAATAAAAATCGAAGCGATTTGTCGCCGTAGCGTTTTGCAACGGGCTGAACTCAATTATAACTCGGCACATTAATCATTGTGACCGTCACGTAGGAGGGGACGGTTCAATCGATGCGGTTACCATGAATATGTATTAACAGTTAAATTATTTCATTTTAACCCACAAAAGTTAAAACATAAACAGCATATGCGGTTGCTCATTGATTTTAACAATTGGTTAAATTTTTTTTTAAAAACATTTAGTAGATATTTTGTTTTTGATAAGATGTCACCTACCGAACTTCATAAGGCAAGGCATTTTCTTATCTCCGCTTCTAAATCTCTCTAGTAACCTGAGATCATGTTTTAAATGTATATATATATATATATAGCATATTTTAATCTATGGATGCAGGACATATACAGAGATTGGTCGACTCATCACGAGATCTCCAAAACTATTAAACGTTAACACTCAAAATTAAGTAAAGTTATTGTTGAGAATCGCTAGGAACCACTGGTTACCAACAGCATCAGACTGTGATTTGTGGAAAACATTACAAAAGACTTATGTGAACGTCCATCCGTTGAAATGATGATGATCATTGTTTTTGTCCAGTTAGAGGTCCGCTAAGAATGGATTTTACGAAATTTTTACCCCCGGGGTACTTGCGAGCGTCTTAATGGGAAGAGGTTCGAGAGGCGGCGGGTTGCTGCTGCAATATTTCTGGAAATATGGGAATATTTCTGACAAATTTCAAGTCTAAATTTCAAATATAATTCTTTATTACAGCCTTCAATGCTGGCGGGGAACAGCTACTACAAATTACAGCTACAAATAGTGCTGCTTCTACTACTGCTTGCAGGTCTCTGAAAAGGTTTACAATAGATATAACATAGTAAGAAGTTAGACTAAAGTAATTACAAGTTATTTTAATCAGGATAAAAATATGTTTGTGTACATGACATAATATTCTGTTAATTAATATTTAAATGATAACAATGTATGGAAATATAATGTGTTGATTCCCAAGGAGTGTACTTAAAATTCTATTATATATGTATATGTTCTTGCGCTTAATTTCCGCTTACGTTTGCGATTAACTGAAAGATTCTGACGTTCAATAAGTTGACGTATATCCTAGTTTGAATAAAAAAAATATTAATGTGGACTATGACTGTAATCTACAAACAATTTGCAAATCAGGTGTCGCAAATGGAAGTGGATTGGCCAATAACTACGAAGAAATCCCAATTATTTTCTCAAGCAGCCGCTTGATTGGAATCTGCAAGGAAAACGGGAGCGCGGTCGCTCCAGACAGACGTGGCGCCTAACAGTAGCAGAGGAGGCGAAGATCGGGAAGATGTGGAATGAGATTAAGGGTGAAGTCCAATACCGAACGCAATGGAGAATCATCGTGGACGCTCCCTGCCCTATCTTGGCGCTATAGGATATTAATGAATGAAGACTGCAATGAATAACCTGCAATTGATTTATAATGTTGAAGCTTAGTGTATTATTTTAAATCAAAGGCGAGACCCTCTTCACTTAATGGTAAGTCATAAATCAGTTCATAACAATATGGAGCTGGTTAGGATGACATACACAATATGTTTCGCTCAGTTATAAATTGTTGAAAACTATAGATCTCTTCCCTCGGAGTGACGGGTGGTTTCCCACCGCAGCGGCCCTCTGCAGCGTCCAGTTGGGGTTCGCCCTGCTCGCAACACAAGAACCTCAAAATTGAAATGAAAAGCGTTCGCAACAACCGTAAGCGTGGCTAATCACCACATTGCAAGTGTTTACGTTGGTGCATAACCAGGTTAACGTCAATTTGTCCGCCGATAATTACGACCGAGGGAATCAAAATGAACAGAGAATCGATCTATAATGATCTGTTGTTATATATATATATATATATATACAATGAAAATGGGTCTTCTTTGTTTTCCAATCACGTGAAAAGTAGTGAATGTATCGACACGGAAACATGAGATAGAATAATTTGTAGATGGTTACAGGCTATTAATTATTTGAATATAAGGGGTAAGGGGTCCCGAACAACAGTCACCGGACCCAAGCCAACTTCACTTGCTCGTGGTGCATACTGCTAATCAACAAGCAAGGCTCTGGCTCACACCAACCTGTATTACGTCAGCGTGGTTGAAAATGGCTCAAATCCCTCCTAGGACTCCTACAAACGAAGGTTGCGAGAAGCCGCTGGATACGCGCAATGCAGAATCGATCGACGTGGAGATCTTTGGAGGAGACTTATGTCATGGAGTGGACTATTTCTGCTATTAAACAGTATATTATTTCAAAAAGTTCAATTTTTTTTTTATTCTACAAACCGACGGGACTAGGGCAACGTTCACTTGATGATACATGATACGCCTGCCCATAACAACTTCAAGCTAATTACGATTATCTACACAGTACCATATTACGCTCGTCGCCTTGAGACATAAGATGTCAAGTCTCGTTACTCCAGTAATATCCCAACAACAGCGTCGTTCAAACCGGAATACGGTAACGTTTGCTCAGTACTGTTCGGCGGCTGCAATAGGCGCTGCGGTGGTCCCTACTCAGACGGTCTCCTGCAATAGAGATCTACTACCAGTAAATTACATGTAATTAATACATTGTACTTAATGACACTTAAAATATTCTAAGCGATAGGCTTTGTATAAATATCTTGACTACCATCGTACGCTTACCATCAGAACTCCAACAAAGCACACGTAATTTTAATTTATGCTCATCTGTGATCATTGCGCCATAACATCCAGGTAATCTAAGGCTTAACGAAAGTCTAATTCAGAGCCTATTTTTAGCAACATATATCCTTCTATAATACAATAGATTTTTTCTTCTATAATGACAGTAAGGCTGATGATGATGAAGCGTGCTGACCCAGAATACTTTAGCTGTCATATTGACAGCTGGAACACAGCAATATTTACCAGTCAAGGTAGATACCACCGCAGCGTCTATTTCTGCCGCCGAACAGTACTGTTCTAGAGTTGATGAGTCCCGGTTTAAAGGGCGCTGTAGCTAGTGAAATTACCGGGGTAAGAACACCTATCTTATTTCTCAAGACGACGGGCATAATGTGGAGCTGTGTATATCATTCTAACTGGCGCCGCGTTGTTATGGGCGTGCTTATCACTTACCATCAAGTGAAATAAATAAATATATATCGCGCCCGCCTCGCTTCATAGATTAAAAAAAAATGTGGTAATGGTGGGTACTAAAAAAATCTTACTACTATCAAAAAATTTGACTTCTGTTCCTGTTTGAAAGGAGTTGTAGCTACTGAAATTACTGCAGTAATAAGACTTAACATCTTAAGCTCCAATGTGACGAGCATAACGTGGTTTAATGTATATCATCATCATCATCAGCCGATAGACGTCCACGGCTGGACATAAGCCTCCTTCAAAGGTATTCACATCGTAGAGGTCATTTAGGAGAATTGGGACTTGGCAAACCACGTTGGCCCAGTTCCGGTTGGCGGGATAGTTAGTGTATAGAACTAACTAATTAAAATCCATTGGTGGTATGTCTGTTGCCAGAGATCACTGGCACACCATTACTGTACTCCGGTTTGAAGGGTGCTGTAGCTAGTGTAATAACTAGGGTAATGAGACTCTACTACTTTCCGGCGACGAGTTCAATGTGGTACAGGTTAACCTAACTAGCGGTACGATGTTAAGGGCGCGCGTATCAATTACCATCAGATGAATGTCTCGCTCATCCTGTGACTTAATTACGTAATTAGTAAAGATTTTTTAAGTGTTAACTAGTTTATTCAAAAGTAGACGAACTTTCGTTAGACTCGTGTATAATTTTGAATATATAACAAATTTAGTGCGACGTGGCTTAAGTAGTCGTGGTCTGAATGAAGAAGTGGGGCTGTAGTCTCAGTTATGAACAAGAACAAAAGATCGATTCATGAAAAATTCATTGCTTTCCATTTTAATACAAACAGACGGTCTGTTTGTATTAAAGTATTCATAATGCAAAGGAAACAAATGGACGTACGTTTTTCAACCGGTTAGAAATATTGTGAAATAAATGTTACTTGTTCTTCTGCTGCTGAGGCACTGATGTTAAAGAAAAGCAACATTAAGACCTTTATATTAATTTGGTATTATTTTTATTTTTTTTTTAGTCAACACAACGACCAGACGAGCAGGATGTTCTCCTGATGGTAAGCGATAGCCTATAACTATGTTGTACTAGTTAGATGTATTTACAGCACCATATTGCGCTCGTCGCCTTGAGACAAGACGTTAAGTATCGGTACCCTATTAATTTCTCTAACTACAACGCACTTCAAACCGGAACACAATAATGTTTGGCAGCAGAAATAGTTGCTGCTGTGGTTCCTATCTTGTCGGTCTTCGGCAACAGATACTCGTCTCTATTTTTATTAACTTACTAAACCTGGCTGTGTAAAACTACTATGTTAATAAGCCGTTAAATCTTGATTCTCATTAAAACAATGCTTCTATACCGACAGTATTACCACCAGCTAATACCTCACCCGTCTAATTGACCGTATAACTTAACCTAAACTTTATTTGAAACATTTTCTTTTATGTAACAATACCCCAAAACCTTCATTAAACTTTGCTTATAGTACAGATCTTTAGTAACTATAAAATTAATTAAAAAGTATTACTTACTTTCACTGTTTAACATATCTAAGCATTTAAGGTTTTACTTGGCTTAGTGTTACTTAAGTTGAAAAAGTTTATAATTAAACTAAATTTGCCCTAAGCTTAATTTAACCAAAGCTACTTAAAGTGATGCAAACTACGAATGACGCGTTAAAAGTAACACGAACCTTTGTAATATTTTAATTATATGGCTATCGTTCGTCATCACCAGCCGATAGACGCCCACAGCTGGACCCCCCCTCCCCCAAATATCTTCAAATCGATCGGTTGTATTCTGCGGCTTCCGGTGACTTCATATGTGGAGATTTGGGCCATGTCCCACCACGCTGGCCCAATGCAGGTTGGTGGGAGCCAGAGTTTCGTTTGTTGATTAGCAGGGTGAATCGCAAGCAAGTGAGGTTGGCTTGGGTCCCGTGAGTTATTGTGCGGGAACCCTTACATCCCCTTTATTATTAAGTCTTCTGTGCATCTGTCTGTGTGTTTGTTTGTATTATGAGTGTTTGTTTGTATTTGTATTCGACAGGAAGTACACGGCCGTATAACATACGCTCACATCCGAGCGGCGAGTCATAGTCCAGATTTTGGTAGGATATCACCCCACTAGCAGTAGTAGCAATTCTGACCAACAAAACTCAGCATTAGTCTCCTTCTTTAAAGCTGACATGACCTCTATTCAAATTAAACTAAAGTCTAGATTCTATCGAAAATGAAGACTTGGTAGCGAGGAGAGTGGACGCTCCAGCCGTTTAGCCCTATAACCACAGTCTACTAAGGATACATTAACAATAGCTCCTGATTATTGAAGGCGGTTAAAAGTTCTTTGCAAATTTTGGGAGTAGGTGAGCTGGTTATCTGTTAATGGCACATACAAATACGAAGTGGTCTCATATTGGCTATCATACATTGAGGTTTCTAAAAATGGATCTACTCGATGAGGTACGCTTATAAAGTCAACGTGGACGTTTTGGAGGACGGATATTCTACAGTGACGCGGCCTTCATCTATAAAGGTCTCTTCAGACTACATAAAAAGGTCATACGACTAAATTACTGGGATAACGAGACTCAACATCCTATGTCTCAAGGTGTTTAGTACAATGTGGTACAAAGTATATCATCCTAACTAGTGCCTCGTTGTTATCGCCAGGTGTATCACTTACTATCAGGTGAAACGTCTCACTCGTGTCGTTGATTCGTTTAATTAAAAAAAAACATATAATCATATTATACAATAATTCTCTCTCCTAAATAATAACGCATACACTAAGTTACTTCTGGTTAATATAATATTAACATCGAACTGAGAACGTTCTGCTTATAGTCGGTTAAACATGGTTATTGTTTTATATAATTTCATCGTTATCTTTATATAAGTAAGAAAAATGATACTTAGCCGGAGATATATTGCTGAAATTATACATTTTTCGTTGGCAAATCCGTCTGGAGAATTGAAGATAATGCCTCGAGTGAAACAAAACGTTAAGCATTAATACTAGTCTCAGGCTTATGTAGATGATAAAAGTTTCTACCTGAACATTTGAAATATTCATTATATAAATAATAGATTATATATATCATTAACTGGTAAAAATAATCTTATTTATCTTTGTTATTTGGTTTTGTTCTTATAATGTGTAATGGTTACGAACTTGAACTAATTCTTCTGGTCTAACGTTTCCAACTTCAAAAAAGATTGTTGAAGTTTAAGTCACGTGACATATTTAGTACTTTAATATATTTTATAAGTATAATTCTTGGGCCTGTGTCTCATATATATATTATGGAAGATTCCCTTTGTATCCTGATTTACTGAGCGCTCTTCAAGGAAACAAAATATATAAAACTTTTGTTATCGAAAGAGGAATAAAAATAAACAATGATCAAGCAAAGGTAGTTGGCTTTTTTTGTTATTCTTTAGACCTAATGTATTTTAGACAAACAAACAAATACATTAATACTATAAATAAAAAAAAATGTTTGAATTTAAACATTAAAATCTAATCATTTCAGAGTAACTAAAAAAAATGGTACGACAGTAAAATATTGCAGAGGTTATACATTTGATATTTTTTAACTGTACCTCTCCTTATTGATTTCTTATTATACACAATAAGAACAAAAATCATGATCATCAATAATGATATCTCCCTTCTTACTTAATTTGTTATTAAGTTTATGCAATAAACAAGAACATTAATTTATCATTTTAGTAACTTATAAAGTACTTCAGTAAAGATATAAAAATTTTCATGTTGTTAAAAGAAAAACATTTTAATGCTTGTCTCCTTTGAAGAAAGTTTTAATAGCATTTACATCAAGTGCAGATATCTTAAGTAAATGATAATTTTTTTTACATTAATCATAAAAAATAGATTTAAGGAAAATAATATGCAATATTTTTACTTAAGTAATAGCTGTGATTGAGTCTATTACAATAATCTAGCTATTCCTTGTTTTGCGGGCGGTAACAACCCTGCAACTCTTTTTGGGGAAGAAATTTTATAAAATGTGTGGTCAGCTGACCCATACTCGTCAAAAATAATATTCCTACCAAATTTCAAGTTACGAGGCGTTATGGTTCCAGAGATATAGTGATGAATCACAGAGGTGGAAACCTCTTATGTATATAGATAGATAGTAAGTGTTGATAGGCCATAGGCTACAAAGGCCTCGCAGCATCTTGTATTTATTTCGCATAGTTTATTAATAAGCTTAATAATGCTTTATTATAATGAACCAACAATTAAGATACTTTACATAAAGTATATAAAATCAGAACTTCTGCTCGCGACGTCTGCGAGACTTAATATTAATGTATCTTGATAACTTTTGTTAAGTTCGTACAGTATGCGAGTAAGTAGTAGGTGCGAGAGGGATGTTTATTTATATATAAACCCATCATTTCTATCTGACATATTTTTTTATAAGACACGCAAAATTAGTCCTCGGGATGAGCAGATAATTTGACGGTAAGTGACATCGCATGACAATGACGTGCTGATCTTTACACAACACAGTTATGCTTGTAAGAGACATAATTTTATCAGCAAGCACTCTCCCCAAGCTGTAATATTTTCAGGACTGTTTTTTAACCTGAGAATCAGACATTGCTTTGCCGACTGCTTTATACGAAGGGTGTTTTAATTCATTATCAAAAAGCACAGTAGGAAATGATTTTTTTTAACTGCTTATTAGATAACATAAAGGATTACCTGGGACAGGAGAGGTTTCCTTTAGTAACTATTACATGTACTAAATACTTTCTTAATACTTTGTATTTTTTGTGATACTAATACATAAATTTTAAAAGTATATACTGTTGGATTATTTAAAATGATTTATATTATATTAATTATAACAATCAAGAGCACCGACCTGTGTAAATAGATCTCATCCTCTGGTTAAGGTAAAAGACCACACGTAACATACCGTCGTCTGTCGTTTCCCATTGTATTGAAAACATTCCCTTAAATAATTAATTGATAATATTATTTCACCAAAGGGTATGTTTGTTATCTTGGAGTTAAATTCCAGCTTGAAATACAAAGGATATCCGTTAGACCCTAAGGTTTATTAACCTATTAAATATTATAAGATAACTCTTGCGTATATAGGGCTATGTAAAATTATTGTATTTTTATGATAAGTTTTTTTTATTGTAAGAGCTAAGTGGTGATGGTAATTACCATCGCATACGAGGAATTCAATTTCGTTACTATATATGTAGTCATAAAGATTTTGCCACTTGTATTCACGTTTCTAAAGAACAAAAGGTTTCTATTATCATCATCGTTATCCTCAACCGAAAGACATTCACAGCTGGCCATAGGCCTTAATCAAAGATCTCCACATCGATCGGTCCTGCGTAGCCGACCATCGCCGGGCACTAGGGTTTATTGTATGTAGGGGTTCATGTGGGGGTATTTGGACTATTTTATGCCACGCTAGCCTAGTGTGGGTTGGTGCGAACCAAAGCCTCGTTTTTTGATAAGCAGGGTACATCACGAGCAGGTGAGGTTGGTTTGGGCCCCTGAGAAGTTGTGCGAGACCCCTTACACCCTCTATATTGCTTCTATTATAGTTATACTTAAAAAAAACCTCTCTAAACATATATGATAACACGTATTGTCTTAAAATACCCTTTCTCTGTTTTTACATATTTGTGTTTGTGTATAATTTTGTTTTTAATAAATAACCATAAACCACCCCTTTATCTTTCTACGTTTGAGACTTAAGTGTTTATCTCACAAGGAGGTAGTCATAGCGATTTATCCACCACGATGGCCAAGTGAGTGTTGATCTGTGTCTTATATTGATTTATCAGAATCTCAAGCTCATTGGGAATTAAACCTGGCTCTTTTTGAGACATATAGATATAACTTACAAACTAAGCTACAACTTATCGTAAGACAGATCAATGACTAAAATATCAAAACGTATCGTTTATTACTGTTTTCGTTAGGGTTTTAGGTATCAAAGAATATATAAAATGCAAACAAAGATAGATGGATCCCCTTTAAATATTATATATTCCATGTTATTACGTGTAATTGATACATATTACCGCCTCTTGCCGAAATACTAACAACAAATACAAATCCTTACATAATCCTAATGTGGGCTTACCGCACAGTGGTGGCTAGAGTTTACTTTAGAATATTTTACGATGTTAAGTAAATATTGTTAATGTAGTTTTGATATTGTTTTAAGCACGAGATACTCACCAACGAAACAATCTATCTTAAGCTAGGTTAACTTATGTTATGTTAAGCATCCGATTTGATGTACGCTTTAACTGTAAAAAGTTGCATTTTAGTATAAAAATTAAATAAGTGAAAAGAAGACTTGCCATGTGTACTGTCATTACTATTTACTGTTACATTTACCTGAATGTTGGACATTTGATAACACTGATGGCCTCTTTTCTGGTGGTAGCTCTCTGTTGTCGGAGACCGTCCAGATCACCGCATCACCTATTTCTCCTGCTAAGCAGTAGTGTGCAAACATTACTTTGTCCTGGTTTGAAGGGGACTCTAGCTAGTGAGATTACCGGTGTACGACACTTAACGTCTATACCTTCCTAACTGGCGCTGTTGTTACAGCTGGGCTTTTTACTTATCATCAGGTGGAGGTCCCGCTCCACTTATACTCCACACACAAATTGTATTTATTTAATACTTTTTTTATCCTCCATTTCGAGTGCTTTGTTGGATCCATTGCGAAATTACATGGAATTGACCGTAGTAACCTACTACGCTACAACAAACTTGCAAAAAATGTCTTAGCATCTTATCAGATGACCAACTCAACTTGGACTGGAACATTCTCCACGCGGCCATTATTAAGGACAGCCGAGTTGGTGCTGGTTAATGAACAATCTACTTGTTCCGTTGTTTCGTTGTACAATCTCTTTGCCCCATAAAACTCCAAATGCGTTTACATCCCATGTTAATAGCGTCGTATGAGCGTAGGAGCTGATCGTAAATTTATCCCCGTTTTTAGTCTTTCCTATCTTTACATTTATGATATTTTCTTGGCATTTGTATAGATCTTTATTATTTACTACAACTACGATATTAATTTCTGTATATTGTTTTTGTCATATTACAACTTTATTATAGCCACAAATATTACTTTACGTTTTACTACTTATTCTGTAAGTAATGTAAAGTGTTATCTTAAAAAATCTTTGGTTTAAGTAAATTTTGTATGGACTACTATTTCAAAATTTTATTTCATATGAAGATATCATAATTTCAGGTAATTCACCAAACTGTAAAAAAGTATGTATTAAATAAAAAATCAGTTTTTTTTTTATTTTACAAAGCGTTAAGACGAAGAAAACTATCACCTGATGGTAAGTGATACGCTTGCTCATAACAACGTGGCGTTAGTTAGGATGATATACACAGCACCGCATTGTATTCGTTACTTTAAGACAGAGAATGATAATTTTGTTACCCCAGTAATTTCAATAGCTACAACGAGTTTTAAACCGGAACACAGTAATAGTTGCACAGCATTCTTTACTGACAGAAATTGTAGCTGCGGTGGTACCTACCTAGATGGTCTACAACAACAGAGACCTACCCCTAAGTAGTAAAAAGTGTAAATGGTAAACGGTACGTGTGTATGTATTTCTCCTTCTAAATAAACAAACTGTGTAAAAAAAAAGTAATAAACTTAAAATCTGTATTAATGAATTAGTATAGAACAGTAGATGGAAATATCAGCATTTCCAAACAGTAATCCATCAGCAGAAGGTTTACGTACAGCAATCAAGAATGATTTCTCCAGCGGTTTCGTAAATGCGACGGCGCCATTTTGTAACGCTATTTTAATTGCTGTCGGCTAGAATACTCTTCACGCAGACAGGGATTCATCCAACAGGAAATCCGCTGGTAAGTAAAAGATAATGCTATTGTTATTGTACTTTGTGTATCATGTTAATGCTAAATTATAACCTATTTCTATTGTCTTCATACTTACTTAAATTTACAGGGTCTAACTAGGAAGCCTCATTGTCAACATCATGTGAAACAGAGGTCAAATTTTAGTTAATTATCGATTAATTCATATGTTAATGTTTATAGGTTTGTGGTTCACCACCGCAGCGTCTATTTTTACCGCCAAACATTTCTGTGTTCCGGTTTGGAGGGAGTTATAACTAGTGATTTACTGGGGTAACGAGACTCAACGTTAAGTATCTCAGGCGATAAGCGCACTGTAGTGTACATATCATCCTAACTAACGCCATATTGTTAAGAGCATGTTACTTACTATCAAGTGAATGTCCCGCTCGTCACGTCGCCTTCATCAGATCTCTGTGATAGTTACCAGGTAATCAGTTCATATCGCAGACAGATGTTGCGCACGCTAATTTAATCGATGTCCGATGTTAGCTTGAGTTATCAGTTTAACATAGTGATCTGTATATCTGAGATGATTCTTTTTTTTAAATTCTGTTTCGATAGTAAATCGGTGCAGTTGATATTCTGTGATGTATACACAAGCTGGGAATGTCGCGTGTGCAGCTAGTGTTGAGCAGAGCAGAGCGATGAATAAATCTCTCGTAAAGCAATCCATTGAAACGTAATGGCGTAAACAATCCATCACGCGGATTGCAAACGAAAGGGTCTCGTTCATTGAAATCGAGTGTTCAGCTCGATTCTGATAGAGCAGACGGACTTTCTATTTAATATCAGCATTGTCTGCCATTTATAGAAATGTTGGATTTTGTAATAAAATATAGATTGTTTCGCTGTTTGATCTGTAAACAAAAACAAATGGCTTTTAAAGATCACATCATATTTATCAAGATGTGATAAACGTTATAAGATGAGAACTCCTCTTTAACCTGTTCGCGTTCATTCATCGCGTTAGGTAAGTACTGATGCAGAGCATCGAAGGGGTTTTAGTGAGTAAGACCCCCAGAAGCAGGGATCTTTCGAAGATTTCCCCCCCCCCCCCCAGAAACCAAAAAAAATGTACCACCGCAGCGCATGTTTGTTGTCGAAAAACAGTACTGTGCAAATATTACTAAGTTCTGGTTTGAATAAAAAAAATTTGCAATTAAAAAAGTCGGCGTTTTGTACGGGAAGAATATAAAATCAATTTTTTTTTCGTAAAATATATTTAATTATCCAAAGTATGCACAGTTGTTATCTATGCACTTTTGCCATCTCATAGGTAGTTCATTGATCCCTTTACTAAAAAACCATGGGGGCGAGAATCAATAAACTCTCGTCGGAAAAATCGTAATCTGTTGGGGCAAGGTGCGGAGAGTACGGTGGATGTCGCAGACATTCCAGTTGTAGCTCATCTAACTTAGGCGTTGTTTGCTGCGCAGTGTGTGGTAGTCTTGCGTTGTCGTGACCCAGCAGTGGCCTAGAGCGATTGACCAATCCCGATTGTTTAGCAGCTAGTTCCTCCTTCATCGTTTGCAGTTTCTGACAGTAGATATCTGCCGTAACCGTTTGGCCAGATTTTAGAAAGCTGCAGTGAACGACACCGGCGCTAGTCCACCAAACACTCACAAGTAACTTTTTGTGAGTCAATTTTCGTTTAGCAGGATTTGGCTGGGTCTTCAGGGTTCAGCCATTGCGATTGGCGCTTTCGATTATTGTACAGTATCTATTTTTGATCACAAGTAATGATTCGATTTAAAATTCCTTCATCATTGTGTCGGTTGAGCAAAGTAACACAGCAGCAGCAGTCGACGCGTGTTTGCAAGTTCGATTCACTTAATTCATGAGGTATCTATCCTTCAAGTTTTTTTACTTTCTCCATTTGCTTCAAGTTGATTAATACAGTTTTGTCACTTACCCCGAAGCCTGCAGCTATCTCTGAAGTGCTTTATGATGGATCCGCTTCGACAATAGCCTTTAATTCTTCAGTTTCCACTTTGGTCTCCGGCCGTCCATGGGGTTGGTCAAAGAGGAGATATTATATATTACAATTTCATATGTAAGTACCTAATATTAAGGATACAGCGACATTGTGTATATAAAAGAATATATATTTTGTTGTACATCAAATGACAATGTGTCGGCGATGTACATCGGTACTTCAGGGACATAATAAAGGATAACTTAGGTATGGCACATGTCCTTGCTAACAATATTGCTTCGCCGATATTGTAGTTCCAACTTATAACATGGAATCCTTTCACTTACAAGTAATATTGAATACATAAATATAAAACAATATACAACAAAACAAGGTGGGGGGAACACGGCCCAAATAACTTTGCGAAAATCATAGATAATATAATTTTCTTTGATTTTGCAGATCGTTTTTTTTTTGTTATACGAAGAAATTAAATGGACATCGTTTACTTGTAATAACTTGGCGTTAGTTAGGATGATATACATTGCACTACACTGTTCTCGCTTTAAGAAGATGAGATGTTAAGTAACTTCATTGGTTGTACCTAAAAGGAAGCCCTTCAAATCGCAACATTGATATACCCAGCCCAACATTGAAACTGCTGTTTTCCGGTTTGAGAGGCGTTGTAGCTAGTAAAGTTACTGCAGTATTTATTATATCATATTTTCTCCATGCCATTTTTAACAGCGGTCGACGACGCACATTTTGAGTCACCATCTTTTTGGTGTAAACATCCCATTTTAATTTTCTGGTGATAAGGCTCTGGTGCTGGACCGTCTAGGTAGGTACCACCGCAATGCCTATTGCAGCCGAGAAACAGTAATGTACAAATGTGTTCCGTTTTGAAGGGCGTTGTAGTTAGGGTAATTACTGGGATAAGGAGATCTAACATTTTATGTTTCAAGGCGACGAGCGCAATGTGGTGTTGTGTACATCATCCTAACTAGCGCTATATTAGCGAAACCGCCAGGTAAACGCCTTGCTCGTCTCATCGCTTCGATGAATAAAAAAAAATTAAAATAGAGGTTAACCTCTTCATTCTTGACAAGAACAGCAAAGGGGTGCAACGACGGAGTAAGTAGGCCGTTAGTTAGTGTGCTTTATCTCCGCAAACCACATCACCATTTACCACCTGGTGATATCAAAGTCTAAAGGGGTCTAAGGGGTCCAACTTCAGGGTAAGCACTTCAACTTACGAGACCTAAGTCTACTTCACCTACTCGTGGTACAAGCTTATATTCAACAAACAAGGCTCTGACTCCCACCAACCCTCACTGGGCCTGCGTGGTGGAAATGGCACAAATGCCCTCATATGAACCCCTACATAAGACAACCTCTAGTGCCCAGCGGTACTGAAGGCCACGCTGAATGTATGTGGAGATCTTTGGGGGAGGCCTTTGTTCAGAAGTGGACGTCTATCGACGATGATGATGAAAAACCATTATTCTAGTTCAACATTTACGTAGTCTATCTCTGGGACAAAGGCCCCTACCTCTTAATACGGAGTTCGTTAGTCGAATATCGTAAATGGTAGAATATGAACAGAAGTAGAGTTTATTCACTCCAGACCCGGAGTAAAAAAAGTCTCATACACGACCTCGTTATTAGAGGTCGTGTATAAAAGAGGTCAAGCCTTATTGTAGACATAAAAAAGTTACAAACAAGGACGCGTGAGGAACTATTTACAACGTATACAACTTCCATATTTACGACAAGTAAACGTTTCGCTTATGAACGGATCATTTTATGTGTGTGTATATATATTTTATATAAGTAGCTTAAGTGTGTGTCAGTTTGTCGCCGATAACTTATTGGTTTCTCGCGTAACAGTGCCAGCCAATCATATGCAGCTTAAGTGTGTGTCAGTTTGTCGTCAATAGCTTATTGGTTTCTCGCGTACCAGTGCCAGCCAATTAAATGCAGCTTAAGTGTGTGTCAGTTTGTCGCCGATACTTTATTGGTTTGTTGCGTAACAGTGTCAGCCAATCAAATGCAGCTTAAGTGTGTGTCAGTTTGTCGCCGATAGCTTATTGGTTTCTCGCGTAACAGTGCCAGTCAATCATATACAGCTTAAGTGTGTCAATTTGTCGCCGATACCTTCATGGTTTATTGCGTAAGTGTCAGCCAATGGAGTGAAGTTGCCGCGGAATTTGATTAGTCCATATACCCTGATACCATGCAGGTAATTATCATTGTTAAAAATATATATCCATAATTATTAAAATTAATAATAATTGGACGATTTTAATGTAATATATGTATATATATATCCACCTTCGTCGATATGACGTTTAACAAATACGACATAATACAACCATTATATATGTTTTTTTTATGAAGCGAAGCGATCCTACAACGTGGCGCTATTTAGGATGATGCACAGCAGCACATTCTGTACTACACCTTCAGAGATAAATTATTAAGTCGCGTTATCCCAGTAAATTCATTAGCTACAGCGTCCTTCAAACTGGAATATGGTAATGTTTAGACAATACTATACATTCTTCTTCTTCTTGTGCCTCTCCAACTAATAAAGATTGGGCACCAGTTCTGCAAATCACTTATATATAGGTATATAAATCATCAATCGATAGACGTCCACTGTTGGACATAGGCCTCTCCTAAAGATTCCTACCTCGAACGATTTTTATGGGAGGACTTGGGCCAATTTTCCCCCACGCTACGCAGTGCGGGTTGGTGGTAGCCGGGTGCTCCACGTGAAGGTGAGGTTGGCTTAAACCCCGTGAGTGGTTATGCGGGAATCTTTGCACCCCTTATATACGTACTTTTTACTGTGTTATTATTTCCTTGTCCTTTATTTAATTTTTCACCTCTCTAACTACTGCACCCCCCTCGGGCTGGGTTTACTTTTAGAAAAACATCATAGTTATTAAGCTTGACTTTTTGAGGTGATGATTTTAAACCAAATAAAATATTTATACAACTACAGATGTTGAAACATCTCGAAAGGTATACTAAAGATGTTTCTACATAATATTACATTTTACTAGAAACAAAAGCGTATGAGATTTGAATACAAATATTTCTTTGTTTTACAGATACATATATTTGAATCGTTGTGAGACTTGTATGCGAGGGGAACTGAAATACTCTTCCTACCCCAAACCTCATTTAGATACTTTCGCAGAATCAACCTTCAATATTGAAATTTAATATTTATCCTTTTATTTTACTGGTGGCTGGTTTACTTCCTCCTAATCGATTGTATTTAGCATCGGTGTGCCGTTGGAGAATCTTGTTGCTCCTCATCGTAATGCGCTGATTGTGAATATTGCGAAGGTGTCGGTGGGTAGGAATCGTATGTAAAACTGATATCCTCCAAATAAAGGATGTATCTTTCGAAGATCCCTCTTATGCCGCAACAACGAAGAGAAACGGCAACAACAGTCAGTTTCACTCCATCCCTCAAAGGAACGAAAGCCAATCTTTTTTTTTTTCTTCAGGTTCTATTTTAATTCTTCAGGTAAGGTAGGCTTTACTTCTTAAGGTACCATTCCGACTAGTGTATGTTGACGTTCAGTTCACCATATTTCGCCCGGTTCTTGCTGAACAGTTGGGCGGCACTCGCGATACCGGTCCACTCCCTGGTACATAGCCACGATTTCTTCCTACGACCAACACTCCTTTCACCAGCCACTTACAACCATCATCTTAAAAGGTGTTAATTGAGAGGTTCTATTCATCCCTGAAGATATTTTATAATCGGAAACACTGCCGCAGGTTGGCGTACATTGGACATGAGCTGATTGTACAGACCATGATAACGATCACGAAGGACACCCCACTGATTAATAATTTGAATGTATTTTATTTGTGAATTGTTCGTGTATTTGATACTAATTAAATTATAACAAATAAGTCTGTAACTTATTAATTATAATAAATTTGTAAAGCGCCACCCAGTCGGTGCTTACCCTCGTCAAGGTAACTTGACTTTGTACTGGAAGTATTTGAGACAAATGTCACATTTTAAATAGGTTAACTTAGTATACACCTTTATTTCATTTAAATACAAAATAATATTAAATTTTTGGGACATGATCATACAGATGATGTATATATCACTGATCAGAAACATTTACGCACCCCTACATTAACTAACGTAGTCTAACCAAAAAAAAGGGTAAATTTTTGTATCTATTTTAATTTATACAAATTAATATAAACTTCAGTGTTGTTTTGTTAATATCAAAGTAAAAGCTTTTTATTTATTTATATTTAAAGCTTTATTATAGTTATATATAAATTGGGTTGTAAAGGGTTCCGCCCAAAATTTTACGGAGGCTAAATCAACTTCACCTGAACGAGGTGCGCCCTGCTAAATAACAGACGAGGTTCTGACTATCCACCAACCCGTACTTGGCCAGCGTGGTCGCTCTAAGGCCCAATTCCTCTCAATAAACTCTGAAAAAGGCGACAGAAGTCGGTACCAGGAAAAAAGGGGGAAGCTACTGGATGCGTGCAGTGCAAGACCGATCGATGTGGAGATCTATAGGAGTAGCCTACGTCCAACAGTGGACGTCTATCAGCTGATGATAACGATTTATTTATATGAAATTTCATAAGACGTATATGCTGAAAACCTGCTTTCAAAATTTATCGCATCGTCGGCACTTTCCCAGGTTTTTATTAAAAAGTAGGGTTCCGCGTGAAGACAACTAACATTCACATCGATTTAAGTTTTATTAAGTATTTCGTAAGTTTAAATTTATGAGAAACACTTTATTATTATGAAGTTCATCATCGGCAATAGAAATAAGATAATTATAATAGATGTTCTTTATTATAGACTACACTAAAAGCATTTGACTACAGAGCAGGTTGCTTTATATGTAGATAATATGTATCTTTTAACCAATTCTCGTATCTGTTTGCTTGTTTTAATTTTACTGCCATCATCATCACAAACCGACAGACGTCCACTGCTGGATATAGGCCTCCACAAAGATCTCCATATCGATCGTGTTTGCTTGGCCTACATCCAGCGACTACCGCCGGACACTAAGGGCCGCCTTATTAGTGATTGATATGGGAGGATTCGGGACATTTCCCACCACACTGGCCTATTGCGGGTTTGTTGGAGCCAGAGCTTCGTTTGATAATTAGCAGGCTGCACCATGAGTAGGTGAAGTTGGCTTGGGTCCCGTGATTTGTTGTGCGGAACCCCTTACACCTTTAATTTTGTTGTACCACCTATCAGTTCAGATACAAATTGAACACCTAAGGAAACAGTAAAGAAATAAACTGCTGTTAATTAATTAGTTTCAAACATTTTCTTTATAATTACACAATTCTTCTATCAGGCAACACTACTCTACCCTTTTTACTCAGTTCTGAAGTTTGAACTTAATAGAAACAAAACTTAGAACGAACGATGCTGACTCGCAAGTAATGGTTGAAGTTTTTTAATAACTCTCCCCTAATAAAATATCTGAAAAGTCCAACCTGCAGCTTTTAAATATGCACCTTTATACTTGTTTTTATAAATTTTATATATTCCAGATTGGGTGTGTCGTAAAAGTCGACTAAAGAGATCGCGTTAGAGCTGGAACATGGAGGCACATCAAAGAGGTAGAGCAGGTCTCTATTGCCGGAGACGGTTTAGGTAGGTACCACCGCAGCTCCTATTTCTGCCGCCAGGCAGTAATGTGCAAACATTATTTTGTTCCGGTTTGACAGGCGTTGTAGCTAGTGAAATTACTGGGGTAACAAGACTAAACATAGTATACACAACAACAGTGCATATAACTAGCGCTGCGTAGTTATGGGCAATCGTATCACTTAACATCAAGTGAACGTACCGTTCCTTTTGACGCTTCTTTGAAGAAACGTCATTATGCTGAAATAATGAAAGTACTATTTACCAATTTCGCATTCATATTTCCTGAAAAGAATAATACTAAAATACCATCACATTAGATAGAAGATTTACACAACACCACATTGTGCGTATTCTTACACCGTTAATTGTGTAATACTATCTTTTTCCTGCTCGCTTTGCTGGCCATAACACCTCTGCAACTTCTTTTGGGGGTAACATTTCGTGAAGTCCGTTCTTAGCTGACTTATGATTCGGCAAAAGTAATAATTCTATCAGATGTTAAGACTCTAGGCCTTATAGATCCAGAGATATCGTGATGAGTCTCTCCTCCTCCTCAAATCGTATTCCTCGTGTCTGAGGGTCGTGACTACCTCCACATATCGCTCTTGTCCTTATGATGTTTTGCCATCTCGTTATATCTCCGGCTACTCTGAGAGAATTGTAGACTGTGGAGATCCGATCTGGTCTACATAGGCGGAAATCTCTTATATACATAGATTACAATTTCTTGAGATAACTCCAAAACAACTTTGAGAACCTCCTTTTTAATGTCGGCTAAAAATATGCCTTACTGTAATGTATAGTTAAATTTTGAAAATATCGAACAACCCTTCTAGTTTATTTTTCTAAGGAAATTGAGTTTTTGTTATCCAAGATTACATCGAGCTGGAGTTTTCTGTGCCGGGGCACCCGAAATCAATTGCCGTTTTCTAAAAAAAAAAACTTTAGGCGTACCATAAAATGTAAATATGGTTTGGCTCGCAATATTACTGTCGTAATAAAAACTAGTAATATTATTATCAAACCGTACTAGTATTAGTAAGAGGGTGTAAGGGTCTCGCACAACGACTCACGGGGCCCAAGCTAACCTGACCTGCTCGTGGTGCACGTTGCTAATCAACAAACGAGGCCCTGGCTCCCGCCAACCGGCATTAGGCCAGCGTGGTGGGAACTGCCCCAAATCGTTCCATATGAACCTCTACATACGGCAGCTTTTAGTGCCCAGCGGTGTCGGAGGCCAGGCTGACTGATGTAAATATCTTTGGGAGTGACCTATGTCTTGCAGTGTATATGCTGGTGATGATGATGATGATGATTAGTATTAGTTGATTTTAGAAAAAATCTAATATGTATCATACAAGCTATTCCCGACCCGCATCCCTCGTAAAATCTCAGCAACTCTCTGATGGGGGGGGGGGGAGAGGTGAATTTTATAAAATCCATTCTTAGCTGGCCTCTAAATGGCAAAAGCATTTATCTTTACTAAATTTTAAATATTTACTTTTAACAGTTTCCGAATCTCGTGATCAGAAAATGGATCTGTGGATATCTGCTTCATGTACATAGATATTGAAATCAGTCTTTAGTTCTCTGTCAACATAAGTTACTACTATATTGATAGTAATTTTCTGGTGGTAGGTCCCTGGTGTTCTGTTCCAACGTGACTGCATGAATTTAGTGCAGTGTATACCATCCTAGTTCATGCTACAGCCGCTAGTTAAGATTATATACACAGCACCATATTGTCCAAGTCGAGTTTTAAGAAGTCTCATTTCCTCAGTAATTTTACTAGCTGCAACGCCCTTCAAACTTGAACACAGTTATGTTTGCACACTACTGTTTGAACAAACAAATCTTAAGGATACCTGTTAAATTGTATGTTTCTGCTCTGCTGTCTCCATGTCGTTGTTTTAGTCAAGTTACTACAAAACAAATGGATCGACCTGGTGATGAACAGGAGGAATCTTTAGGGTTTATTAACAAAGAGATCGTCTTGTCACTAAAGTTCTGGAGTATGTTGTATTATATAACTTTTACTGCAAACTATGTGGCGGATACTTGCAAGCTATATTATAGATATAGTTTTCTTATAAGAAATAACTAAACCGTTTATTATCTGTGTATATATATATATATATATACATATATATAT
Source organism: Ornithoptera priamus (assembly GCA_029034505.1). Taxonomy (NCBI): domain Eukaryota; kingdom Metazoa; phylum Arthropoda; class Insecta; order Lepidoptera; family Papilionidae; genus Ornithoptera; species Ornithoptera priamus. The sequence continues at coordinate 992,430 of JARDWD010000219.1, read as the reverse complement.
GAGATCTTCACCTAGGTAAACACTCATCACAATATCTCTGGAACCACAGCGCCTTGAGAATTGTAAATTGGTAGGAATATTGCGTTTACTATAGACACGCTTCTTCTGTCTGGTGTGCTTTATGACTCAGGGTCTGTCTTGACTTGTCCTGAAATGCTCTCAATGACGCATCAACCAGCTGCCTCCGCACTGTTCTCGGTACGTCGCATTGATATAGATCCGTTAAGAACGGATTTGATGAAATGTTACCCCCAAAACGGGTTGCAGGGGTGATGCGATCATCAAATCAAGCGGGGAACAGATAGTGTATATTTATAATTAGAGAATAGAGAAGAATGTTGATTGTATGACGAACTTTGGATTTAGTTTGATCTTAATTTTTCCTACTAATAATTTATACGTTTACCTAGCGATACCCATATTATTATTATTACTTATATTAACTTGTTAATAGTATTATTTAAAATAAACTATCCATTTGTGGATTGTTTTGAACCGAATCGTTCATTCAAAAATATGAACTCGGCCGGTTGATTGGAAAAGCTTTTCCTTCTATCGCGACATATTTAAAGTTAGTTTCAATTCATCAACATCAGCAAAAAATCTCGATGCTGTTAGTTCATCCTAAAATGTTTATTTTTCTCTCCAATTACTAGATTACAAACATTAATCTTTGTTTTGCTAAATTAAGGTTTCGTGCAAGTATAAACGTTTATCACTAATACAATACCTCATATAGTTAACTAGACGAGTAAAAATATTTAACCCTTATATTTTTAACGGTTTATTCAACATATTCGGATATCAAATCTGCATCTCAATACAGATCTATTCCCTGTCTCGTGTACGCATCTCATAAATATTCATGCTACTTCCCTACATGACCGCGCTCCATGCAAATATGTTTGGTGACATGAAACTATTGGTTGTAGACACCTTTCATTATTATACTATAGTTATATATATTTGTACCTTTAATTACTATAGTTGTGTACAATATTAGTAGTTAAGTAAATACCGCATGCGTATTACAAGTTTTTTTTTTTACATTAAAGAATTCTACAAGAGTACTAGTAAATGAAGTCTTCCACATACTCCTTAAGAAGGATTGACGTTATGATTAAAATAGGAGAAGTAGGGATGCTAGAGTACGACCGATCGGTGTACAGATCTTTGTATGAGGTCTATGACCAGCTTAGAACATCTTACCACCGATGAAAGAAGTACTCAATTATATTGCGGTTGAAAGGAAACTGGTAAAAACATAAAACAAACATTATCTTTATTTTCTTATTTATGTTATACTTATCAAACTTATTTAATCTAAGTTAGATAATCCAGGTGGCCTTTTGTTGGTTGTTTTTAAAGATAATAGTGGTAAGTAATTTTCCGAATATCAATGGAATATTTATCGCTGACCTCACGGACCCAACTAAAGTACGCTTGTAAACAGAATGTTATCTCAGTATTAATTAATACGATTATCTACGTTTCCGATCTAACAGGATCCTTGATATACTATTAGTAAACAGTATAGTAATTAAATACTATGTTAGTAAAGCTATTATCTTACTAGAGAACGACAATAACATGTTACCTGGCGAGGAAATCAAGCCTGATTGCGTCACAGTTATTTTATTAGATCTTTCTCGAAAGCGCTGAATCACGGAAGCTGATTTTTGTGCATGATTACGTGGAGTCCAACTTTTATAATTACGATTTTTGCATCATCACTCCATTCCCAACCTACTCCAGAATATAGATCCTGAAGTCTCATCACTTCGTGGTGAACATTGTATTGCTAGATGGCTATGCAGTATTCTCTGGTGGAGAGGATATTAGTAATAAGAGAACCAAGACTGAAGAAACATTACAATTGAGTGAACTGAAGAAGTAACCGATCGTATTAGTACTAAAAACCTCCATTGATGAAGTAGACGTTTCTTAGGGTCTAGACTAGGTTTAGACAGACGTAGTGTAGGACAACTCTTGATCAGATGTAGTAATAATCTGAGCAAGGCATCCGACATTTGGATGTGTTGACTGAAGATCAGGTTGGGAAAGTGCCACAATATACTACCTTGGTCTAGTAATGTTGATGATAAAAATTCCTTTTGCAATCTTCCTCCTTAAGATGAAACATACTCTTCGAGTCTCAGGGTCGTGATCATACATTCTTCTTTGGATTGAAAGTTTGGCACGTCCATTCAGATCAGTCTTTCAGACACGATTAAGCTGCTTGAAAATTAATCATTAGATTTATTTAAACTGTAAAATAAAAAAATCATTGATTTATTTTAAGATATGGTAGTACAGATAAATAAAACAGCTTCCCTTTTCCTGGCGTTGTACTCTTAGTCGCCTTTTATGATACGCTGGGAGTGGTATAGTCAGAGATATTCTACCTCCGACTCGGATAGGAGTGTGGTATATAAATTGTATGAAATCGTAACTTCCTGATTGAAGGGAATCGTTATTAACGATTATGTGTATCGATTAACAACAAAACGATCCTCATTATTGATATAATGTGATCGCATACAGTACAAGATAATGGATATACTGCGTATCTCGTTTATGATGCTAATAAACAATCCACTCCCATTATCGGCACGCGTTTGCTAAGTGTTTACATGTACATATATATGTCGCTGGTAAACAATGTGACGTAATGATTCGCAGTTCATCTCTAATCATATGATAGATCTCTGCAATAACGGTGTTTTATTTTTACTATACTAAACTATACTACATCGCTTACATACATTAGTACTGTAAACGTTAATTTTAAATAAAAAAAAAATGGTGCTTTGAATGTAAAATTGATTATCATCATCTATAGACGTCCACTGGACATAAACCTCCTCTAAAGATCTCCACATCGATCGGTCCACAGTCAGCATGGCCTTTGGTACCGCCGGGCAATAGCGGCTGTCGTATGTAGGTGTTCATATGGGGTGCTTTTTCCCACCATGCTGACCCAATTAGAATTGGTGAGAGCCACAGCCTCGTTTGTTGGTTAGTGGGGTACACCACGGGCAGTTGAGGTCGGCTTGGGCCCCGTGAATTGTTCCCCAGGATCCTGATATATATTTATATATAAATATTTAACCTTTCAATACGATATCAACAGTTAAATTTATTTTAGATTCAAACCACGATTACTTTTATTTTTAACAAAACACCCTTCAAAAGCGTTATTATTTAAAGGTCTATCACAAGACTGTTTATTTATGTTTATATAGAATACGCAGATTCGAAATGACTATATATTAATAAGGGTGCTCATCCGGAATACTGCTGCTCTCATATCACATACGGAGCAAAGCAATGCTGTTATGACGACAAAATTGTAGACGAGAGTAGGCAACTGGTTATCCAGTGAGGGGTGGTTGATTTCTACACAGTAAGCAACATCATCGGGGAGCTGGTCCCAATTTCCCGAAACTATTGTATACTGAAACATTCCAACTCTCTCTCATTGTGCGTATAATCATTGTAAAACTAGCTATCCAGCTAGAGATATCCAGAGATCCATCATCATGAGATCTCTGAAACTGTTAGACGTAGACACTCAAAATTTAGTAGAGATATTGCTAATGCTATTTAGAGGTCAGTTAAGAAAGAATTTTGAATAATTCTTTCCCCAAAACGAGCTGCGGGGTTGTTAATGACGGGAGGTCCGGCCGGCGGCGGGTTGCCGCTGGGGAACAGCTAGTAAAAACAGGGGTCAGATAAAAACCGAAACTAAAGTTAAAAATAAATTTGATTACTGATTCAGATAAGTTTTTTTTTTACGTTTATTATATGATAGAAAATCCTCTAGAGAGTTCATTCCGACGCGGCTTCCACAGAGATCTAAATCCAATCAATCAATTTTTATTTAGTTGGGGTGAAATATTACTTTTACAGCGGAATGATTGCGTTTGTCCGCCCTTAATCCCCCTGATGTATTGACTTGCTAAAGTAAATCCAATTGTTGTTTGTAAATAAATGGTAAAAGCAAAAATAAACAATAGCATCAAATAAATGTAGTAAACTGTAGGTCTTTTTTACTAGAAACCATCTAGGTACCACCACACCTCCTATTTCTGCCGCCAAACGGTACACCGCAAACATTACCCTGTTCCCCTCTGAAAAGTGCTGTAGCTAGTGTAATTACTGAGGTAACGAGACTCAATATCTTGTCTCAAAGCTACGAGCGCAATGTGGTGCAATGTATATCATCCTAAATAGCGCCACGTTGTTATGGACACACTTATCACTTACTACCAGGCTATTTAGTAAAACTTTAGGTTTCTATTGTTGGAGACTGTATAGGTACTACCGAAGCTCTTGTTTCTGCCGACAGATAGTGTAGTGTGCAAACATTAGTATGTTCCGGTTTGATAGGCGCTGTAACTAATGAAATTACTCAGGGAGAGGAACTTAAAGTTTTATGTCTGAAGACGACGAGCACAATTTTGCCCTGTGTATTATATCCTAACGTATCACTTACTATCAGGTAAACGTCTCGCTCCTCTCCCCCCTTGATTGAATGAAAAAAAAATATTTTTTTCTGGTATCTTTGTTCTTATTCTTTTGATTTCCCTTGTCAATTAATTTGTTAAACAAAGGATGTATTCGCACCTGTGTATTGGAGTACATGTTCAGCAGTTCAGGAGTACATTTTGCTGCAAATTCTCTTTGTATACGACTACTCGGTATTTCCGGTAGGGATGCGTGTATATACATACAAATCCACTACATGTGCATCTGAATTGCATGCTCAGATAGCGTGGTATTGGATTAATAAGAGTACTTAGGGTTGTACTAAAATTTCTATAGATTGTACCGACGGTAATAACCTTAGTTAAAGAAAACAAACTCCTTTACTATATTAGTCAAATACATCAATAATGTTTTTTTCTTTTATATCTTTTTGGTTATATAAATAAGGTAATTTTTAATTAATATATATATATATATATATACATATATTGACGTAAAATAAAAGATAAATAGAAATAATAGAAACCACTAAGATTGAACAGAAATCAATAATGAGAATGATTGAAATAATGAAAACTGTATGAGATCATCCTCGAACCTCTAAAAATCAGAATAACCTATTCAAGTAAGCAACGAGACGAGATAAACATTCACTTGATGTTAAGTGACACGCTCGTTCATAACAACGTGGCGCTAGATAAGATGTTATACACAACATCACATTGCGCTCGTCGGCTTAAGATATAACATGTTAAGTCTCTTCATCTGAGTAATTTCATTAGCTACAGCATCCTTCAAACCGGAGCAATGCTTGCACGGTACTGTTTGACGGCAGAAAAATTTACTGCGGTGGTACCTACCTACACCTACCACCAAGAAAAAGGGTGAAAAGATTGATGAATATATACACTAGGACTAAATAGCTGCATGTCTAATAAGCTGCAGTGAAATGCAATTTAAATATTCAAAAGCTAGTTTAGACTACCTTACTGTTTGAATACGCTTCTGAAGAGCATCTAGATAGGTACCGAACACTACTGTATTCCAGTTTGAAGGACGTTGTAGCTAATATAATTATTGGGGTAATGAGACTCAGCATCTTATGTCTCGAGGCGATGAGCATAATTTAATGCTGTGTGTATCATACCAATGCCACGTTGTTTCTATAGGCGTCGCTTTTTTGAATAGTAAACAAGAAAAAAAAAACATCGATCCTGCGACTATAGATTGTACACTAACAACCACTAAGCTATTGGTGTGTTCAGAACTCACAAACAGACGAACACAACAAAACTATCAGCCCTACGACAAGTACATGTTACATAAACTATCGCGTTACGTTTCCGCTGATAAACAATTAACAACTGTACTGAAGCATGGAATTTCCACTACTTTTGTTTTCCCCACTATGTCATTTAAACTAAGTGTTCGTGTAAATAATTTATGACTAGAGCATTTAGTGTGCTGTCCTAATGTGGTCCCAGGTTCTGAACTTTGTAACAGAACTTAAAGTTTATAACATTAATACACATTTATAAACGGACCCTGTTACCTGATGCCGTCTAGGTAACTACAGCTTTTAATTCTGCCGCTAAACAGCACTGTCCAAATATTACTGTATTCAGGTTTGAAGGATGCTGTAGGTAGTTAAATTACTGTGGTAATGATACAATATTTTATGTTTCAACACCGACGAGAGCAATGTGGTGTTTATATCGTTCTAATTAACGCCGTGTTGTTATGGGCAGGCGTATCACTTGCCACCAGATGAACTACCTGTTCATCTCATCGTTTCCTTCAAAAAAAAAAACTTATACTTTTACTAGTATAAATGTGTTTTACGTATATATAGTTTCACTAGTGGTATGGTCTCTGTTCTCGGAGAACGTTTAAATGAGTAAGCAAGTTAGAATGATATACACAGCATCACATTGGTCTCGTCGCTTTAACACATAGGATATAACGTTTAGTTACCTCATTAATCTCACTAGCTACAACGCCGTTTAAACCGGAATAAGGCAATGTTTGTATACCACAGTCTGATGGTAGGAATCGATGCTGTGGCGGTGTGTCTAGGCAACGTCCAGTCTACGGCAAGAGACCTACCACCAGTAATATATTAAACCCGTATAAATATGGGTTAAAGAGATAAAAATACGTATTATATATAATATAAATATATTTAGTTTATCATTATACTAGTCCAGGGGTCAGTTAACTTTTATACCCTGCGGTTAAAAATCAATCAAAAAAAAATATCGCAAAAAGCGTTTGCGTCAGAGATATATTTGTTATAATTCATTTTGTTATACTACACTTTATTTTCTGTAACCAAATTGGGTCACTTGAATTATCATATGAGTAACACGGTGACCTATAAGTTGCTGACCTCTGAACTAGACAATAATAGCAGCTTCTGAAGAAATATATTCTTACATGGGACCGGTAGCTACACATCCCAAGTTAAATCATATGTTAACTCCATTAGATAAAATATAATTAAATCATATACTACTAGGTCATCCAGGTATCATCACCACCTAGTTAGGTATCACCACAGCTCATATTTCAGTAGAACAGTAGTGTACTTTGTTCCGCTTTGAAGGGCGTTGCAGCTGGTGAAATTATTGAAGTAAGAAGATATAATATCTCATGTCTTAAGACTATGAGCGCAATTCTGCCGCAGCTTTTATTTCTGCCGCTAAACAATACTGTGCGAATATTACTGTATTCAGGGTTGAAAGACGCTTTAGCTAGTTAAATTACTATGGTAATGAAACTCAACATCTCATGTCTTAAGGTGACGAGCGCAATATAATGCTGTGTATATTATTCTACCTGGCGCCACGCTGTTCTATAACAACGTTCCTGTCTATACAGGTACTCTTACCATCAGATAAATGTCTCCGGAACATTTCTTTGCGAGACCTTCCGATAGAGACCATGTCTCCGTTTAATATGTCATCCTCAGTAACACATGTTGATGTTAAATGAGAATCAGATCGAACATAGTGAATCTTGCTTTTCCAGAAACACTCTTCATCTCATATATCTATAGGAACATATCAACAATGTTTAAGAGGCACATTGATTGTAAGAGATACGCCAGTTTATAATTATGATATACACAGCATCATATTATGCTCGTCGCCTTGAGACATGAGATATTGTCTCGTTACCATAGTAATTTCATTAGTAACCCTTGAAACCGGAACAATAAAGTTTGCGGACTACTATTTGGCGGTAGAAATGAAAATACAAACAACGTGTTGTTGTTTAATGAAGGTGACTATAGACCACAGATAATTAATATCTTAAATATAATAGTATAAATAGTTACTAATGATAGCTACTGTAGTCTAAGTTCATTGCCCTTTTTATATATTTAAAAATTGGACTTAGTTCGATAGCTATGTAAAGTTTATTTGAGTATAATCGATATTACCTTGAGGAGTCGGACGTCGTATTCGGATCGTCTCCGTCGCATTGATAACTGTATTGGTGTCGGATCGTGGAAACGTCTGACCTTGGCAGTGGCACTGCACAGCCGGTCCTCGCATCGATCGTACGATTCCGTACATACGTTATTATTGGTTCGTCGAAATATCGACTCGCAAGTCGACCGAGACATTTAAATGAGAACCACGCGATGTGGACCTCATTTAAATGTTCGTGTATCATCAAGACGGATGCAATTGAATATGTATATTTAGATCATATAAATTATTTTCTTTTGGTAGGTTTCTGTTGCTGGTTGCTCACAAACGGGTTGTTAGGAATAGATATTAATGCAAGCTTGTCATAGAAGGCGTTTGAAAGGGTTCTCGGGTTCATGGGATTTGAATTTTGGGACCTTATTGGTCAGTAAGCGAGCTCTGGATGAACGACAAGTATGAAATAGTCTCTTGCTTGTCGTACCAAAACGAGAGTGATGAGAAAGGTTACAACCCTTCCTAGGGACGTGCTTTAGGCGTAGTGCCAGGACGCATCAGTATTTTCCTTAGGAGATTTTAGTGGGTAAAAACCCCACATAACCTTGTATTCCCCTCAGAAGTAGGATATCTTTTTAGAAGATTTCTTCCCGATAACAAGAAAACCTCTTTGTTGCCGAAGTATCACCCGTTTCCGCCGCCAAACAGTAGCGTGCAAATATTATTGTGTTCGGGTTTAAAAGGCGTTGTAGCTTGTAAAGATGATCAGATTAAAAAGTTGCGTAAGCAAGTAAAACGCTGACCATAACAACTTGGCCCTAGGATGGTACACACAGAGTCAGTTTATGCTCTGTCCTGTTATCTATAAAATGTCCCAAGGCGACGAGCACAATGTGATGCTGTGTATATCATCTTGACCAACGCCACGTTGTTATAAACAGACGTATCACTTACCACACTCGCTCGTTTCGTTGTTTAAAAAAAAAGTATATCATTGATATTATTTACCGTATCTAGGAACTAAATCCTTCTTCATGCCAGGTTAACATATTATCTCCTCATCTATTTTCAGAGTAGTTCCTCGTTTGAATTGGATATCTTACGTCTTATATATATAAGCTGTCTTCGGATTAGACTTTAGAACTAGCGTATAAGCGAGATACTCTTATCAGTACCGTGAGGTCGTTAAACGCGTACTGTTAAAGAGTCGACTAACAAATTACCCAAATAAGATTAGATTTAGTTCGCTTCGTAAACCGTCGAAGTCGAAGTGAGTATGGATTACGTAGTTACAGTTTCGTAACATTATTATTACATCATTTATATACAAATAACAAATTACGTAATCCACTGTTTGTTTTTTAAATATTTACACGAGCATCGCTTCGAGTCGAAATCGGAGAAGTAGTTGCGTATCTTGCGAAAGATTAGTGATGATGAAAATTGTACCACATTTGCCGTTGGATGACTTATTTCGATGCAAATATTGGTTTGCTGGCTGTAACACCCCCGTAACTCCCTTAGGGGAAGGAATGTAGTAAAATTCATTCTTAACTGACCTGTAAATGGCACAAGCATTATCTCTACCAAATTTTGAGTGTTTACGTATAATAGTTTCGAGAGATCTGGTGATGAGCCAATCTAATTCTGAATATATATAGAGAAACAAAGAACAACAAAATCTTTTTTTTTGTATAATCTTTATTTTTTGCTTAAAGCGATATATCGATTATCTATGAGAATATTGCCGATTTTTTTTATTCAACGCAGCGGGACGTTCACCTGAAGGTAAGTGACACGTCTGCCCATAACGTGGTGATAGATAGAATGTTATACACTGCACCACATTGCGCTTGTTCCTTTGAGACATTTTAAGTCTCGTTAAGTAAACGGGACAAATTCTAAGAAGAAGGTACTCCAGTAATTTTACAAGTTCAACGCCCTTCAAATCGGAACATAATATTTATATTATAATATATCACAAACGAAACCTTTATTCTTCTGGTTTGATACTTTCCGATATTTGTCTCTTTTTTTCCTATATCGATATTTATTAATGATACCTAACGAATGATAAAAAATACAATCTCTTGTAAAACACCCTTTTTAAAATTCTCACTTCTAAAACTCAGTACTTTTTGAAAAAGGAAGGAGTCAAGGTCATTTAAACAACACCTAAGATAAGCGCTGATTGATGGACGTAACATATCCACGAAAGTTGGTGACTCGACGATGTTTACCCTTAGAAACCCTTACAAATTGAGAAACAAGTCAATGCTCATCGTTCGAACATGGACTGGAAGGGAAATAAATAGGGGGAGGTTTTATGTTTGTCCACATAAAGAGGATGCTGTTCCCCAGAGAGGTAGGCGTAGTGAAAATAGCTACCGGTTGGTGCTGTAGCTAGAAATCCTATCAAGCCATATCTTTCTCCAGGAGTAAGTCCAGTATCATATTAAGAAGATATCTATGATGTATCTTCTGTGTGCCTTAGATATCTTTTGAAGATTTCCACCGTACATCAGGAGATTAAAAAAAAACACTTCTTTGATAATTAAATGTTGCTACCATTTCCAAGAATTGTTACTTATGGTAACGTTTCTTTTTTTTTGTTTGTTGTGTTTAATGTTTCCTGGTGGTAGATCTCTCTTGCCGGAGACCTTCTAGGTAGGTACCACGACAGTGGTATTTCTGCTGCCAAACAGTAGTGTGCAAGTATTACTGCATATCCGTTGTCAAGGCGGTCATGTCTCAAGGGCGCAATGTGGTGCAGAGCATACCATTCTAATTTACGCCGCGTTATTACGAGGCTTATCACTCACCATCAGGTGAACGTCCTGCTCATATCGTCGCTTCCGATCGAATAAAAAAAAAAGCCTGGGGAGTTGGAGGCATGATGTAACCTTAGTAATTGTATGAAGCGAAAGAATTACTTGGATTGTTTCGTCAAAGAGTTATACGCAGTGCACATAACGGTTACGCAAAGGGCAGAGGTAGTCCAACAACAAACGTCATATTTAACCCAGGGGTCAAATCCATCAGAAAGATATATACGGCGTTGGATTTTCTTACGTAATGTATACACAAGTTAGTATAGAAATATATACAACAGTTTTTTTAAAGCGACGAGCGACATAGCAAAATGTAGTGGTGGTAAGGATGATGTACACAACATCGCATTATACTTGACGCCTTGAGACATAAGACATTATTAAATTGACAAGGCTTGACTACGATCCCACCTGATGGTAAATGGTGAGGTGGTCTGTGGTGATAAGGCGCAGTAGCATCCTATTCACTATTTGAAGACACCCATAACATTCAAGATGTTGTCTTGTTTTTGTACCCATCTCATGACTGATTGTGGATTTCTGTTCACCATCTAGGTAGGTACCACCGAAGCTTCCTATTTTCGTCTCTAAACTGTAGTGTGCAAACATTACTGTGTTGCAGTTAGAGAAATTACCGTGTTAAAGAGATTTCATATCTTATGTCTCAAGGCGACGTGCTCAATATGGGGCTGAGTATATCATCCTAACTAGCGCCACGTTATCACTTACCATCAGGTGACCGTCCCGCTCGCCTCATAGCTTCATTAAACAAAAATGGCTGACGGTACACATAGACGCTGCGGTGGTATCTAGATGGTATCAACCAAGAGAGACCTATTAATATATATACAATATACTAAATCTGTAAAGACCTTATTTGTACCATAAATCGTCCAGTGATAATAATAACTGAACAAATGTTTCTTTTGTTATCGATTTGGAATAGTGTGTATGTTATTATTTACTATATTAATAATAAAATTAGCATATAGTTAGCATATACAACGACCGCCTCCAGCTTTGTCATAATAATAAACACAACATGTCTTTGTACAATTGTGGAGATGAAAATAACCTTTGTGTTTACGGATTATTACTAACCGTTGCCTGTCCAGTTTAACTTGGGTTCTGTAAATAATCAGATAGTTAAATTTATGATAGTTAAAACTGTAAAGTTTAAGAGTTTAATGATTTTAATTGACTTTATAATAAGTCTAAAGTTCAACGTTTCAAGGCGAGCACAATGTGGTACTGTGTTTATCACGTTGCTGCTATAAAATATTATTACTGCAATATTGCACTGGTGGTAAGTTGCAGGAGACCGTCTAGGTGGGTACTACAACAGCTCAATAATGTGCAGACATTAATGTGTTTGAAGGGCGTTGTAGCTAAAGTTAATTACTGGGGTATACATAATATTATATATCCTGAGTTATATGGACCAAGTTAAAGCATATTCATTATTTCTTGAAGACAGCAATAATATACAAGATGTTATATCTTGTTTGTAGCCAACTCATGACTGATTGGGGATCTCCGTTGACTATCTAGTTAGGTACCACCGAAGCTACTATTTTCACCTTTAAACTTTAGTGTGCGAACATTACTGTGTTGCAGTTAGAGAAATTACTGGGGTATAGAGATTTAATATCTTACGTCTCAAACCGACGAATTCAATATGGGGCTAAGTATATCATCCTAAACGACATATTGTTGCCAGGCGTTTAATTTATCAGGTGAATGTGTCTACTCTTGAATCTTCAAATAAAAAAATATTATGTACAGCAAACAAATGAGTAGATTGAAGTTAATATAGAAAGACTGACGCATACAAGCATTACAGCGGCACGCGCTGTTTTAATGCTCAAGCGAACATATATATATATATGTTATATGTCAACAAACATGTGATGACATATATTATACGTAGAGTGTGTATTTATATGTGATTATTAATATTTCTCCACGCGCCGACTGATATATAAGAGCGGTCGCAAATGTAGCAGAGCATTCGTACTTCGCTACGGCAGCCGATGATCAAGTGTTCAGTGTTGACGAATTAGTGCAAACTGCACCAGTTCAAGTTGATCTATCGAATGACGACAGATCGAGAGATACAGTAAACAGTATTTGTAAATTCGAAGAGTTCGCAATGGACAAGAGGCAACTGATCGGCACAGCTACACGGTACATCGCCGGCAGACACGCGGTGCAGACGGTGTACTGGAGGAAGTCGGCGGACGGCAGGAACGGTCTCCTCAAGACATCGAAGTTGACCTTTTTCGGGAAAAACGAGGGTCCCGATAAGGTCGACAGCGGCGAAATGTCCGCCAGAGTTCGCGATAGATACATGTAGATAGATATCTAAACATCTAATCTACATTTATTACTACTGTGATAATTTATGTTTATTTTATAACTGCTTAGTGTCGAGTGTGATTTTTTTTTTTATAATTGTTTAATTTAAATGTATTATTTAATTTATTACATCGTATGAAGTATTATTTCGTTTCATTTTATCATACCACATCGACTACACTATCTAAACGATTCTTTTATATTCGTTTACTTTGTAATATACCGCACATATTTCATCTAAAGTTCAAATCTATGTATATATAATCAAAATTGGTTTCCTTTGTTCGCCATCACGTGAAAACTAGTGAACATTCGAGATAATTACATGAGCGTTTAACGCAGAATGATTTATGGTTAGTTATAAGCTACTTAGTTTTGAATTTCATAGATCATTCATCATTTTATTTCTAATTAACTCTTATAAGCGTTTTCATTTCGTATTATTTATACGGTTGCTATAGTAACGGTTGCTATGGAAAATCATTTGCGTTTTCGGTTGCTCTCAAGGAATATTTCAAATAAATTTCAAGTCTAATTACGGCCAGCATAGAGGGATGATAATTCCTTTATAAATATAAAACAATATTTGGGTCATCTGTGTCGTCAGTTTCCCTCTGCTGGAGAAAAGTAACGCTCAAAGATCTAAGTACAGGTCGGGTAATAATATAACTGTATTAAATATAGAGTATGACAACATTAGTGTCGAGTCTTCAACAGCAGGTGGTAATAGCACAATTTCCATTTGAGTAAGTCTGTGAAACTTTGTTAGTAGTTTCTAATACTCCATTCAAACGTTGCTCGTTATCTCTTTATACTAAACTATGAGTTAGTTATTAACGAACTTATTGTAGCTTATGCAGCTTTATAAAGAGTAATAGTTATTCGTGCGAGAGATATTCTCCTAATGAGGTATACTGAATTATGTACCGTGATAGCACAGTTCCTACTGAAGAGGCTTCCGAACAAGAAACAAATTGTGAAGGCGACGACACGTATGGCAACAGATTTCGTGGATAGGAAAGTTCCACTAAGCCTTAGCCAAAGTTTTTTTTTTCACTTTACGAAGCGACGAGATGAGCAGGACTTTCATCTGGTGGTAACTGATATTTCTGCCCATAACAACGTGGTGCTGGTAGTAAGAATGATATAAACTGCACCGCGTTGTGCTCATCGTCTTGAGGCATGAGATGTGAGTATATTAGTGTGACGTTACCCCAGTAGTTTCACAAGCTACAACGCCTTTCGAACCGGAACACAGTAATGTTTGCACAGTGCTGTTTATCGTCTGGAACAGACGCTGCGGTGGTACCTCGACGGTCTCCGGCAACAGGGACCTATCACCAGTAAAGGGTATTGATTAAATAGCCTTCAATATCTCCTTGACTCCGTCATTGTACATTAACCTATTTCATTTATCTACTGAGCAGAAGTGATTTCGTGGAAGCCTTCTGATAATTTATCGCTTATCATAATCTAAATAAAAAAAAAGACTAGACAATAAACTACGCTAGACATCGCGTATGCTCTTGTATAAATATGTAATAAATAACATACAGCGCTAGTGCCGTTCCTTCAGACGAACAATCACATATATAAATGATATGCAATGCCTCACATCGTAAGTGTTCGCGGATGTAGACCTGACAGGTGCTTTTTCATCCTCACACGCTCCTCTGGAAGATGAGGAGTTTTAATTTTATGTTGTACATATGTTAAACTTATCGTTAAATTAATAGTGGGTAATGTTGGCTGTAGGTCCTTTAAGTAGTTATCACCGCAGCGCCTTCATTTGCTAATTTTTTTAGATTTTATCGAAATATTTTTTTTTCTTTAACCAAAAATAAAGTTCAAAGGGTGGACTTAATGCTTAGGTAACTTTCGCGACCAGTTAACCATTCGCAACCAGTTCGCCAGTTAAAACATACATAGAAATTTCGAAGGCAAGTGTATTTAAAGTATCTAATAAAGAATTATTTTTTTTTTATAAAAAGTTTGTTGAAAACTTAAATTTAAGTTATAATAGGTGGACTTATTGCTTACCGCCATTCTCTACCTGTCCATCTAATAATTAGAGATGCTGTGGTGAGTGAAAAGGAACATATTAACTTGTAATAGAAATTGAGAATACAGGCTTAACTTACATACAAGTATATAAATATATGTAAATTTATAAAAAGAAATATTTATAATCAAATAGCAATATCAGCAATATATTGATAATTACACAGCGATTCAAAGTACATAGCAAGTTACTAAGTACAGCAGCAATACGATTTAGAGAGAGCCAGTTGATGGATACAGCTGTATGATTCGTGATAGGCTACTGTATCGATTCTCGGTATTACGAAGATCCAAAGAGATCCAGTTAATGGATTCAATTGTATACTCCGTAACGAATTAGAGACCCAAGTCTAAGTATTACAGAGATCCAGAGAGATCTAGTTGATGGATTCAATTGTATATTCTATAATTACACTTTGCCCAAAGGCAACATACATTAATATGCACGATCTTTTTAAAGATTTTCGCTATGATAAACAATAGCGTGATCTATTGGTCATGGTGGCGCCATCTGTATGATTGCTTGAAAACTTCTTGTTACTACATTAGAATATATAATTTAAATAAATATCTGTTTTTATGTTTGTTGACGTAATATTACCGGTAATCAACTGATACCGAAAATTTATTACATAGTCTTTCTGTTCTTTTCGAGTAATATCTGCGCCAACCGGATACATTTAGGCGGTATGTTATCTTTTTGTGGTTGAAGATATAGGGCGTAACGTAGGCTTTATTTTAATAAAAACTTAGTTCCGGTCAAAATGATTTTAGGTCTTCAAATTATGAATAAATTCCGATGGTAGTAGTTACGATATCAATTAAATTCATATAGATCCGACTTTTCTCAGATACACATCGTATTCAGGGTTAACATAATCATAAACATGTGTAGGGTCGTTAGTGGTTAGCGTAGCGGTCTTGATAGCCCTTATAAGAACCCTGAGGAAGACGAGGATTGTACATGGTCATTGTGTTAGAACCTTCACGGGTGCTCGAGACACCTTTATGTAATTCCCAAGAAAGACTATGAAAGTATAACGTTAAAGAAGCCGCGATTACGTTCCGCAAAGAGATCCTACGATCTTTCCCAAATACTGTAGACGGTGATCATCGTGGAGGTTTTTCTGGTGAAATATATCCACATGATCTTAAGTTCCTTCCAGATCACAGGATATGTTTACGAAGATTTGTAATCGATATCAAAAAACAACACAAATAAACATTGTAAAAATTGTGTAGTTGTTTATATACGTTCCAGCTCTTTGTTATGGTTAAACATATTGCTTACCAGGTGAAAGCAGTTTTGATGCATAAAAATGAGGAATCTGTTTAAAAGATGTCACATCCTTATTTGTAGACAAATAAACACTGTATACATCTCAACGTTATCACGAAATGACTCGTACACGAAAGTTACGGAGTCTATTTACAATCGAGTGAATTTGTTAAGCAATACTCAAGCCGACTTCCTGAGATCTTTAATCCATTAAGTTGTTATTATAATGTGTATTAAGTAACTTAGAAAGCATCAAGTTTTATTGTTTTGGTTAAACAGTCCTACCTAAACCAATTTTGAAACCTGGATGAGGTTCCACATTTGGTGTAGGAGTGTCCTATACATAGATATTTGAGCAGGAGATAGGCTTAGGAATAGATACAGCTATACAGTATTTATTCGGACAAATTTTATAAATGCTATCAAGCCTACAGATAGCCGGAAGTTGGACAGATTTGGATATAACCATTAGTGCTGTGCGGTATATATAATATCTTAACGCCATATTATTACAGTAAGTCATACCATTTACCAGGTGAACGTCCTGTTCATCTTATCGTCTAGTTAAACAAAAAAGTAATCTAGTAAGTTTTAATGACTTAAATAGTAGTTAAATAGCTGTTTGATTATGATAGATTTAACTAGATTTATTAAATAGAACCAGAAAATTATTTACAAACATTTGCAGTTATGATTAGTATAGAGAGATAGCGATGCAACTTTGACATTCCATATCGATCTCTAGTCTGTTTTTTTCTTATATATATATAAGCCGGATAAAGACAATTGCTGGGCACAGGCGTCTTTAAAGGATCTCCACGCCGATCGGTCCTGCGCTGTCTACATCCAACTGCTTCCCACGATCTTCATCGGATCCCGTATATCTGGCCAACAATGCGTCTTCGTGTACGCTGTCACTATACTAGGTCCTTTCCGCCCCATGGGCCATCAGTCCTTCGAGTGATGTGTCCTGCTCAGTTGCCACTTGAGATTACCAGTCTTTTGGACTACATTGGTCACCTTAGTTCTTTTAAATTTATATACATATATCAGATATCGATAGATTCATTGACTCATAACGAAATCTAGAAAACTATTATATTATATATATATTGTTCCTGCATTTTTTAGGTCAGCAAAGGTCAAGAATGAACTTTACAAAACTTATTCCTCGAAGAGAGTTGTGGGAGTGTTAATAACGGGAAGGGGCCGAGGAGGGGTTGCCGCCTGGCGGGAATATTTCTGACAAATATCTAATCTAATTGACGGTCAGAACACAGCAATGTTTTTGTACAGCGACAAATTTAAAATACGAGGGTAGTAGCTAGTTAAGCGGATTCAAAGAGCTTTTATCACCCACCATCCAAACTCCACAATGTGTAACCTTGGAATCGAACCAGATACTCGGCCTGTGCGACACAAAGACAGTCATAAAGTGTGTTGTTTGATTTACGTATTTTATTGTTAGACTTGCTTATAGACATTTTTTTATCGGTAATTGCATGCGACAGTTTTCCTAGTAATGAGATAAAGAATCAGAACATCACTCTGTCACATGAATTGTTTACTATATATTAAATTTAATAGCGCATACACTCATCTAGACAAGGACAATCTAGATCGTTACCTCCGCAGCGTCCATTTCAGCCGACAAGCAGTGGGAATATTACAGTGTTCCTCTTAGTAGGCGATTAAATGTTCTTTAGACTAGTGCGCTTTACCACCAAAGACTACATCGCCGTTTACCATCAGATGGGATAGTAGTCAAGTGCTAGACTATACCATAAAAATAACTTATTGTAATTTTAGCTGCCATACTTAATCACTGTCCTTCATTAATTGGATAGGCACTTTAAGAAGAAGAAGAGGCTTAATATCTAATATAATAAGGCGACGAGCGCAGTGTGGTGCTGTGTAAACATCCTCATTAGCCGAAGTATTACGGACCGGCATATCAATAATCACCAGCTGAATATATTCATCTGGTCGTTAGTGTTATAATAAAAAAATTAAATAACCCAGTATGCAAAAATAAAACACTTTTCTCAATCTTTGTATCTGCACGATTGATATGTGTGCGTGTTTAGTAACGAATGATATTAGTAAGTACATTGGAGTCTGTTTGTTTGTTTTATTTACTTGATAACGAAATGCCGCATTCCTCAGATATTATCTAGTCAAATTATTGGAAGACTTGGAAGCCTCTTCAGAATACTTACATTCTAAATAAGTCTGCATTCGTTAATAACTCATCTTTACTCTCTCTGCTGTTATTCCAACTGTGAATTGGATTTAGCTTATTGGAAGTTGGCTCTACCCATAATCATCATGATCATTGTGTTTATTTATCCATTGCTGGCCTTCTCCAATGTTTTCCAACAAATGCGATCCACCACCATATAATACTATCCACTTTCGGCCGAGATGATAATGTCGCCGGTCTGTCTGGAGGGAGGGAGTCCTACACTTCTGTGACCTGTATGTGGCCTCCACTCCACTTTCTTTAACTATATTGGAAATCTAATGCATAACTATCTACTAAACTTCGTAAACACGAACACGGCTAAAGTACAGAGGATGTACATCATTATCATCAATTCCACCTATTGATGCTACCATCGCTGAGGTTATTATGACGACGGTGACAGTCTAACAGGTCTCACACATGGTCACCAAAGTAAGTATTTTTACAAGTACATAACTTTAAAATATAAACAATTTGACGGAATGTTTGGAGATGTATTTCAAGATCCACAAATAACATAAATATATAAGATAAATAAATATGAATGTGGTGTTATTACTGATACTGAGATAAACATTGAAGATAAAGAATGTCAATAAACTTCACATCATAAAGAAACATTTTACGGTGACATTTAACCACGAATATCATAATGATATGAAGGTATCTATATACGTCATAAAGACCAGTTTTAGTACAAATAAAATTAAAGTCTAACCACAATAATCTAAATGTTTATCATTATCATAACCTCTGGCTTCTTCTGGACATAGCAATATCATTAGCAACATAACGACTTGTTTCCAGCAGCCTTAGACAGATTCTCTTTTATCATCTTGAATAGATCGCTTCATTTATTCTAAAGTACATTCAACTGATCTCTTCTTCTTCTTATAAATTTTGTCCCATTTTTACTTACGTCGGCTCTCCTGGTCATTCTTCTAAACAGATCTCTATTTTGTGTCATACCAAACCAAGTAGTCTGTGGTCTCCCAGGGCCTCCCTTTTTAGTTTCGAGATTCATCGCTACCCTAACCGTATGCGTTGTTGATTACATGGAACATTACATGGAAGACCAACAACATATATTCAACGGATCTGTTTTCGGAATATAGGTTGCTACCTTGGTTGGTTATTCCTTTATTGATTATTTGGAAGGCTGTGTGGATATCATCTATCAGAGTAACGGATCTCTTTTCTCTTCAAGATCGCAATCTTTATTATTGAAGGTCATCTATGCACTGCTGTTCCACGGTCCTGTGTTTTCCTTATAGCCGATGTTCGACATCATCAGACAAGCGTCTAGACAGGCATCTATCTGTGGTCTATCTTTGGCTATTACCGTCCATGCATTAAAGCCATAGTCCATTCATATACTGATACGACTAGAATTCTAACAAATCTCTTCTGAATGTTGTTGGAAACCTTTTTGCATTGCCGAATTCTTATCAGCTTATTTATTGTACCTTGATGTTCATGTATCTTCTGATATCCTGTTCACTTCTTCATTCCGATAGTAACACCCCGAGGTAGATAAAGTTGTTAACAAACTCCAGATGAGAGAACTACCCAGTTCTCATTAGTTGTTTCGTTCTGTCGCAATGTACCGCACAGCACAGTTCTTATTAGTGAGGATTATATAGAGATTAGATGAAATATATAACCACTCGTAATTAAGCAATCTCATTCATCTTTTACCTTAAACTTCGTTCTCTGTTCATACTAAAACATGTCACAAGTCGGAGAAGAGAAAAATGTTAATTGCATTCCAGTATACGGCCATTGTGATTTAACTGCAGTAGCTGTGACGTCAGACCTTGGTCCTTGCGCTTAGTAATTACTTTTACAAATTAAAGCAAATGTCTAGGAAGTTAGTTTCTGAATTTCACTCGAGACCTGCGAACGTTTTAATTACTCACTATTTGTATATTGAAAGATCTGTTATGACGGCCGCCGTTTATATTACTTCAAGTTAACCTTTCATCGTGAAGATGTATAAATTTTAATGTATATATGTATCCACAGTAACCTCTAAATTTATTCATATATTATTGCCTAATCATAAACTATTATTTCCTACTCTATCATTGAATTTGAAACGATGAGAGCTCAGTTTATGTGGTGTCGGTTCGATTCCAATAAGGTTAAGCTTCCAGTGAGGGCAAGTATGGCTAGGAAATAAAAATCTTACAAAAACAACAGCGTTAATCTCGCATTTGGTTAGGATGGTGATAGAAAACACAATTTAGGAGATCAAGGTACAGCTGCAGAGAAAAACTGACTATTCGTAATGTATATGCATTTGATGAAATTTACAAGTACATAAAATTACTTTACTGCTTTCGAAAACGTCTCAGAAAATGTTCTCGTCTTGTTTGAAGTAAATGACGAAGTCTTTGTTTCTCCTAGATCAATTCCGCTTAAGATAGCATTTTCATCAGCACCCTCTTCATCGTGATTTGAATGAATATTTGTTTTAGGGTCGTACTATACTGTAAAAAATTTTTTCTTTAAACATCATCTTTACTTTTATGTCAGTGACCAGATTGAAATGTTTGTTAAATGAAACTCAATCTGTTTCCTCTACCATCACAATGGGATTTACAGTGTTTATGTGAAACGAGAATTTATTTCAAGCTTCCATCTCTTTCAAACGTTTCCCTTATTTATAAAATTTTATATTTCTATTAGTAAATAGTGAAAATTATACTTTTAAGCGACTGTGGTCGTTTGTTCAAATTTGCTATTGTTGCAAAGAAGGTGCATTTGCCTATGTAAGCTAATACTTAGTTTATTTCTTTTAATTTGGCTTTCTTTTGTCTTAAGTTTAGAAGAAGGACAATTTGAAGGGAGGTTTTTATCGAGGTGTTCCTTTAAGGCCTTTTGGACCGTTATCAATGTAACCGATAAAGCTTTAATGGGGTTAATGTTTTACCAATGTCGGTGTCCATTAATGTCAATTAGACAATAACATGTGTTTACGATAAATGACGGTTGTATCAGGGGAACCATTTCGGTTCGCGCAGGAGCGATGTTTTGTTCGGTAAACGATACTAAATTGCCGTGAACAAAGGAGGAATCAGAAGGTCTAAATTGCGCCATCGGCCTGGCCCTTAATGTGCGTAATGTTAATGGCCCACTAAGTCCTCGTCTTCACGTGAGTTTCGGCAATAAAGAAATTGCGAGTCGCATTCGTGTCGCCCGTGTGTTTAGGGAGGCTTTCACCCTTTTATTTATTTTTATAACATATGTTTAAATGCTTTCATTACTACTTTACGTTCCTCGCAGTACTCAATCATATATTCATAGCCTTACTTCCGCTTAAACATGTTTTAGATAACTAAATAATTATAATAAGTAATTAAAACTTTTATTTAAATTTTTTTCTGTAATTAAGCAATGAGATGAGCGGGGACGTTCACCCGATGATAAGTGATACGATCGCCCATAACAACATGACGCTAGTTAAGATGGTATGCACTACTTCACATTGTTCTCCTCGCCTGATACATAAGATGTTGAGTCTTGTTACCCCAGTAATAATAGCTACAGCGCCCTTCAAACTGGAACACTAGAAATATTTGCACACTGCTGTTTGGCGGCAGAAATAGACGCTGCGGTGGTACCAACCTAGACAATCTCCAGCAACAGAGATCTACCACCAGTAAATTAAGTTCTGTTATATATATTAAAATATATAATATTGTATGTATAAAAAATATGAAACCATCAAAGTTTATACTTTTATAAACTTTTAGAACTCATTAAATATCTATTAATATATTTATAACTTAAACTATTCCCAATATACAATACTTGTTCAGTTTTTGTTACATTACTATGACAACTGATAAATGGTCATAAATATTTCCATGTATGTATAGTTTACTACCCCCACCCTGATCGCCAGTCTTTACTAGTTAGAAAGGCACTTTAAGAAGAAGAAGAAGAATATTTAATTAATATAAAACAACTTGTCCATTTATCGTACTAACATTAATACAAGAACTGGTTTATCCTACCGAGCTTTCTAAAGTTATTAACTATCTGTATGTAATATTATTATAATTAATTATTAACTATGATTTATTACTTACTATACACTACACTTACTTTACTATACACTCTATAGAAATTATTCAGTACAAATACGATAAAGATGCGGATACGGAAAGTTCAAATAAAACTTTCATACGCAAAATTTTATTGGAGATATATAGAAATGTAAAAGCTTTGTTTGAAAAGAAAATACTGAGCTATTTTATAGTAAGCTTTTAATTAGCTATTGTAAACTTTTTCCGGGTAAACCTCAAGTAAAAAGAAAGCTTATATATTACTAAAGGAACTAATAAAAAATACTTGTAGAATTGACATTTTTCTTACTGGTGGTAGATCTCAGATGCGAGACTAGTTAGCTCAGTACCGTCATAGCTCCCAACAGACAACATTTCTGCTGTCAAACAGAAATGTACAAATATTACTGTGTTCCGGTTTGAAAGGTGTTGTAACTGGTGAAATTACTGAAGTAACGAGACTTAACATTGTATGTCTTAAGACGACCGGCACAATGTGGTGGTGTGTATACATATATACATATGTATTAACTAGCACCACGTTGTTATGGGCAGGCGTATCATTTACTCAGGTGTAAGGTGTTCAGCACCACAACTTACGGGACCTTAAAAAACCTCACCTGATAATCAACAAGGCGCTGACTACAATAACCCGCATTAGACCAGCGTGAAGGAAAAATGTCCCTCCCCCTCTCATGGACCCCTACAAATAAGGAAATCTTTGGAGACGACCTATGTCCAGCAGTCAGGTAAACATCCCGCTCATCTCATCGCATCATTGAACATAAAAAAGTTGCTTAGTTAAATTTAATTACGAATACATTTGGAAACAAGAAGTATTTTAATTTAATCCCCCCTAATATATTTCACTGGGGTAGCTTAAGTACTAGAGCATAGTACAATTACTAAATAACAAACTCATTCCTTCAAAACCCTTTGTAAACCCTTTCCTGTTTTATTTGGGATTAAATTTGCAAATTTAAAAAGATTTCTGACTGACATCTGGAGAGCAATTATTTAAACAGCTTAGTTAAATAATTAGCACAATAAGTTTCTACTAAAAAATTGTTTTAAGTTTGTTTACTTAGCTTCACTGGTGATAGGTCTCTGATGCTGGAGGTAGTTTAGGTTACCACCATCAGCACTGTAGTCTCGGGCTATTAAGAATAGACTTAAGATTTTCCTTGCTTTTTTTTTTTTTTTAAATCCTTCCCTCTGCATGTTTTGGGTCAGGGCCTTGTACTTTCATCACTTATCATCATTTTTGATCCATCTTATTTCCTTAATCCTCTGTCATTCTTCCGTCTTTCATTCTATACTTATCTTTTAGAAACTTCTTGTCTCAGTCGTTCTCATTCCATTTCCTTCTTTTATCCATCATCTTGGAGTGAAGACGCCTTCTGAAGAGGTGGGGAGAGGAAGCCTGAAACAAATCAAACACTGAAGCATTCCTTCTTTTTTCTCCTTTTCTTCCTTCTTCTCTGTTGACCTTTCTGGTATTCCCTGCTTGTCGAATAAAGCGACTAAAAGGGTCCTCGGGTTCGTGGGCTTTGAGGGTGGGGACCCTAGAGTTCAATAAGCGAGCCTTAGGAGGACGGCAAATGCACGGTGGTCTTGTATTGACGAGGGCTTTGTCCTTCCGTGGGATATTTTAGCCAGAGTGCAAGGGAACACCGGTGCGTTTCGTAGAGACACCGGAGCACTAATGCATTGATGCAGACCATTGATGAGGTTTTAGTGGGTAGAAGCCGCATATAACCTTGTCTTCCCCTAGAACCAGGGTAACTTTTAAGAAGATTTTTCCGCGAAAAAAAAAGAATAAATGTCAGGTGCCACCGCAGCTCCAATTGACTTCAGTGTTCACTTGTTTTAATGTCAGGTTAGAGCAGAATACCAGGACTTGGTACCATGTGCCAATGTACTGACTCCTGGACCTTTTTGTGTAATGTATTTATTTTTGTTGTATTCTAATGTAATATACATAGACTTAATATTATTAATTGCACTCGAAAAACAGTACTGTGTTCCGGTTCGAAAGGTGCTGTAGTTAGTGAAATTACTGAACGTCTCAAGGCGACGAGCACAATGTAACTGCTGTGTATACCATCGTATATAGAGCCTCGTTGTTATGGATAAGCGTATAGCTTACCATCAGATGAACGAAGGAGTATTCAATGGAATACCTTTGCTGATGATACCGCAGACTCTATATAAAGAAGTATTTTTATTTATCGTATCATATCGAGTAATATGATTTAATCAGATATATCATACTCCACGTCAAAGTAAAATATATGCTGAAAGGTGCTTCCTTACGAAAATATTTCAATATAATCTTATCATCATCAGGTGTCCTCTTTCAAACTGACTATTGGCGATCAGATTGGGAAGATCAATTCGATCCCCACCTATACTTTTTAACTGATGGTATCCGGTCCACTCCTTTGTATCGTGAAACCATTTCTTTCTCTGTTTACCACGTGAACGTTTTTCAGGAATTTTGCCCTCCAGGATTAACCTTGGGAATCCCCGTGGAAGGTGTCCGAAAAATGCAACCGTTCTTCGCATGACGGTTGTCATCAGCGTTCGTTTGCAGTTAGCTCTCTCGTGGACTTGAGCATTGGAGATAAATTGCTTCCACGTGATCTTAAACATTCGACGGAGTTCCCACATCTCAATTGCTTATGCATTCCACGACAGCATCCTGTTTTAAAAGTAAAATCACTTAGTAATTATAGGAGAGTAAATAAGTTATGTTGTTACTTTTATAATAAAAACTTACTAACAGAATATATCAAAAGTATTGTTACTTTGTAACTTAAGATAGTGTTGCGATTTCTCTACTTCGCAATTCTAAAGTTTGAAGATCAAAATTTAGATAAAGGTGAAGCAGTGTCATCTGAACTAATGAATTAAAAACTTTTCCATATCAAAGTGAACAGGTTATATATTTTTGAACATATCGTTATCGTATATAAGAGCTAAATATGTTCAGCGAACCCTTTTTTTCTTATTTAAATAAGACCTGAACAAATAAGATACGAAGCTAAAGGATTCTAGTATCATCCCATAAGTAAGGCTTAAGAGAACAAAAACTTTGGTTTAGGCCCTCGTTGTAGGATTTGTGGGGCAATCTAGGTAGTCTGTGCTGAATTACAATGGTATTTAGATTTTTATCTTAGTGGAAAATACGTTGTATATATTGTGAACGCAGCTTCCTGTGAAGGTATTAAGATTTAGTAGGATTTTGAAAAGTATTCCTATTGGGAATACACAGTCCTGTTAGTCTCGGGTTGGTAAGAAAAGGATTAAGATAGTTCTTGTCTATGGTATAAGGTGACAAACCTTATGCGCGTCTAAGGTTCACCAGGTTAAAAAGGAAGGCAAATACGGAGTGATCTCGAATCTGTGCGAAGGCTACCTCATGCTATGAAGTAGTAAACTAAATTTATTAGAGAGTTCAGTTGGTGACAGCCTAACATAATCAGCTCTTGTTATCGATAGAGCAGGTGTGTAAAAATATTTATCCCATATGAAACAAGAAAAAAAAAAGATTTACCTGAACTTTACAGTTTTTTACAGTTTCCAGAGTATAAAGTTTAAAATAATTCGTAGCGAGAAACTTGACTATGCTTCCGTAGCTTTAGTCGTTATACTTTCATTTCTATTTATATATTCGCGCTATAATAAAACAAGGCTCACGTAGGATTACGTGTTACATGCTAACGCGGGGTAATTTTGTTTTTATTGCTTTAAACTGCGATGTAATTAGCCAAAACATTACGCGCTACGTTTGACTAATGCGTACAAAAACTTACGATGACTTACGGGTCAGTTTTTTCACGAAACTCAAAGGAGTTTTATATTTTTATATTGGATCTTTGTTTGTATTTATTTATTAATATAAATAATTAATAGTAATAAAATATTTTTATTTATTTTTGTCATGTGGTTTTATTTAAAAAATACGGGTAATAACTTAACTCTTAGTGCGTTTACCAACGCAACATCCTCTCAATCAAAACTGAATAATTATTTAAACATAGCGAAACATATCAAAATCTTATAAACCTAACATTATTGTTAACTTATTAACTACTTATTTTACTCAACTTCCAAAATGAGATATTAAATACATTTAGCATCCGGTGATAAATAAAATATAATAAGATCCGGTTCCGACGGAGCGAACTGCCACTTAGTACGACACGTGACTGTATAATAAATTATAATAACACTATTTAATGTTAATAAAAACATTTTCTTTATTAAACCTTATTGATAAATAACATATTATTTTTGTTGCATCTTCTTGTCTTTAGGCATCCAGAAAAATTAAGTGCAATGTAAATATCTTAAGTATATCAGGCGAATATCCCTCTCGGTGCAGTGGCTCTAAGGATAGTCAATGATATATTTATCCACGAACATATTCCCTCTTAAGATATTGAACTAAGTATTTTTTATAAATATATTTAATTTTTGTGAGAATATAGTAAATAGAAAATTAAATGACCTAGCTTAGAAGTAAATCGGTTAAATCATATCTAGAATATTCTATGAGAGAGAAGTGCTTGATAGTAATTACTCTTTCAATTATGTAGCTTAAATCTTGAATGATTAATGTCTAAGTCTGCACTTGACAAGCTTCAATTATGATGTTAGTGCTTAGTTAAGTTTACGAATGGGTCGGCACAGGTCTTCAGTCTACCGCCAAGGAGTACTGTATAAATGTTTGTTTCCTTTGATAACTGGTGGTGGGTCTCTGTTATCGAAGACCGCCTAAGTAGGTAAGCAGCTTCTATTTTTGTGGACAAACAATAGTGTGCAAACGTTACTGTGTTCTGGGTTTAAAGGGCGTTTTACCTAGTAAAGTTATTGGGGTGATGAGACTTAAAATGTTAGGTCTTAAGGCGATGAGCACAATGTGGTGTATCATCCCGTCGCTTAGTTGACAAAAAATGTATGAAAGAAACTTAGTTAAGCTAACTGAATCTTTTACTTTGTCTTCCTCTTTTATTTTATATATTAAGCTGATAAGCATTTTAGCTAAATTTCAAGATATTCAACAAAGAACATACGATAAATTTGTTTGTAAGGTTGTACGCTCATTACATCTGGAGAGAGTGCAGCTTCAATTCCCACCGAGTTTAAACTTACAAAAGAAAACTTAGAGAGGAAAGCGATATTTTCCAATAACGGCAGCTTTCGTACGGTCGAGAAACGGTCTTTACTCCATACTTCTGACAAATGAAAAGATCTCTGAAATGTGAACATTATTTAAACATTTCCGGTAGTAGATAAATAAGTTTTCCTCAGCTTATGTATATATGTTTATGTGTATATTTAATTGTAAATAGAAAAATCGTAGGATGTGGACGCGGCGGGACGTTTTAAACATTTACAAGGTTAAGCTGGAGATAAAACAATTTCCGGCCATGTAACAGTATTTCAGCAACGTTTTCCGCCGCGAAACGACCGCCGCTAACTCTGTTACGGCAATTGTGCCGCTGTGGACCGATAAACGATTTATAATAATCATAAAAACGCATTCGTAAACTTATCTGTATATATATTAAATGCAGCAGCATCACCGAAACATCTGCTCTTCGCAACAACACCTTAAAACTACTTTGCAACGACGTTACTATAGAAACGGACCTACTACCTTTTTATTTATTTTTTTGCTATGATATCGGACAAGGGACCTTTGGGTTACACAAATAGCTACTAACATATTCTAAAGCTTCAATTAGTCTCCTGTTATGACCTATAGATA
Organism: Ornithoptera priamus; assembly: GCA_029034505.1. Classification (NCBI taxonomy): domain Eukaryota; kingdom Metazoa; phylum Arthropoda; class Insecta; order Lepidoptera; family Papilionidae; genus Ornithoptera; species Ornithoptera priamus. The sequence continues at coordinate 963,882 of JARDWD010000219.1, read as the reverse complement.
TCAAGTTAGTATTCTTCTTAGTATTTGTCCTGACTTATGACAGGATCTGCTTTACCTGCTTCTTTCGCTATATTATATACAACGCTTTCGTTAATATCTCAAGTTTTTTTTTCTTATCTAATTCAGCCATCGCACCTTAGTTCTTCTCCATCTTCGATCTTCCCCTTCGCTGACAGACATTATGTTAGTACTCTTCTTATTAAACTACATCTAAGAAAGGTTATTTTACTGTACTTGCGCCCGACCGCTACTTTGTTTAAGATATTGTTATAATAATTGTTACCTTAATTCGAGGTCAAATATTAATTCAGACCTTTGTTATATTTAAAACGTTTTATGCATAGTCACACTTTTAATTTTGCTCAGTTGATTTTGATCATTCGCACTTTTACAGAAGCGATTAAGCATTTCAAAGAAACTGCGCTACGTTGAGTGGAAGCGATGAATTGAGTACAAATAATTGGCGAATAAACAACAAGAAGAAACACTTCGTTATTATTTACTTACACTACTGAAAAAATGTTTTCTGATAGAGAAGTACTTGAAAGTATTATAATAAATTTTTTTCTATATTTTTTCTGTTTTAACATTTTAAGACAGACGCAATATTTAGTAATGATGAGAACGATTCATTCTCATCAAACTTATGTATGTGTGAGTGAGATTTTTCAACCAATAAACCAAACCAATAACCATTAAAAAATTTGTTAACCTTTTAATTGCTTCTTCTTAAAGTGCCTCTCCTACTAGTGAATGTTGGAGATCAGCGCGGTACAGTCCGCAGCGAAGTTCAAGCAGTTCTTTGGAAAAGGAGTTTTGTAGGGTCTTCGGCAAAAGGTATATTCATACTAAATTCCAAGCCTCCCGACCTTATGGTTCCAGAGATATCGTGATGGGTCTCTACATAGGTGTAAATCTCTTTTATATATAGATTTTATGTTTCGAAGTGCAAATATGAATAGTTTAAACTTAACAACGAGACAGTAACTAGTTGATCATATTTGTTATTATCTCTTAGCGAAGACCGTTCAGATTTTACTGTTGAATCTAGGTTTTCACTTAAATTTTTTTTTTAATTAGAATTATCATAGTTTAACATTTTAATAGAATGCGATAGAAGTGTTGGGAAGTGCAGAGTAAATACGTTCAGGCGGTATTTGCTCCTATACACTGCAAGACATCTTTATCGATCATCTATTGTAAACTTCAATGCAGATAATATCTATATACATAACATATTATATTAAGGTATATATAATTCTTTTTACATAATTTTTTTTGGATAATTATGTATACTGCTAAATATAAAAAGTATTTTATATTATCATCATAATCTGCCCGTAACAGTCCACTGCTGCTCATAAAACAGCTGTACGTGTTTCATACATATCAATAGTAGTTTTCTTGTAATTTATAATAATAAAAAAAAAATTATAAGAACATGAATTTCGCTTTTCTTGCTGCAGTGGTAAAATATGGAAATCCATTTGAAATTATTTACCACAATGCATTATCTAAATGTGACACATACACAACCTTTAATATTTTTTAGTAACAGTAAATAATAAGAGAACAAACTATTCCAAATACTTTAACAATTTATAATACACTTTTTGAAGATAATTAAAAAATCATATACCGATATCTAATTTACAGACTACAAGAAGTCTTATTAAAATATATGGTCCAAATAATATGTATCGGGAATCCATATTCAATAAGAAGGCAGAATTTTTTATTATGAATATTAAATATAATGTATCTTAAGGCTGTATCTAAACATTTGTAAATGTATTGAATTTATCAATAAAAAAAACAAAACGATCAAGACATTGACCTGATGATACGCCTGCCCATAACAACGTGGCGCTGTTTAGAATGGTACACAGCACCACATTGCGCTACCGCCGCTTGCCTCCTTAGGCAGAGGAACCTGGCGCCGCGACCGACAAGGGCCGTCGGTCCGGCGCCCCCCTTGGAAAGGGTTCCTGGGGCGTATCTGGCAACGCGTCTCGTATTCCGACGCGTCGCCGCTTAGTGATAGGGATTTTGTCAATTGGGAGGGATGCTTCACATCCCTCCCCGAGGCGGGCCCGTTCGATCCGGGCACCGAACGGGGGTTGCGGAAGAACTGTTTAAAGCGTTATCCCGCGACCCTCGTGCATTCCTTGCGGATGTGATGGAATACCGTGTGAAGCTTTTTAGTCGGTTGGAGTCCGACACTACCCCACTACCGGCCCAGTATTGGTACGGGGTGTGCGTTCCGTTAGCATTTTGTTACACACGTTAATAAAAAAAAAACACATTGCGCTCGTCGCGTTGGGAACTAACATGTTGCCTCCAAGTAATTACACTAGGCACCTTTAGTTGTAGCTCGCTGGCCTAATGGTTAGATCGTGCGGCCTTCACTCCGCAGGTCGCGGGTTCGAACTCGGCATGTAGCGATGACTTTAATAACGGTGTGTGTGAAATCACCAATCTGCATCGGGCCCGCGCGGTGACCATCGCCCATCGCCCTCATGTTAAAATTAGGCCTGTGCCTCAACAGTGGAAAAAAAAACAGCTTCTTTCAACACAGTAACGTTTACACAATACTATTTATCGGATGCAATAGGCGCTGCGTTGGTACCTACTTAGACAGTCTCCAGCATCAGATACTTTTTTCTTGTAAACGGGGTAGGAGGGTGAGGGGATGTTCTAAAATGATACCCTGCTTCTAGGTGGAAGACAAGGTTATGTGGCATGTTTACCCTCTAAAATGTTTCGGTGGATATCCTGAGTGCGCTGCGGGTGGCCCCGGGATCTCATACAGAACACACCGGTGCATGTTCCAGAGAACACTGTAGCTCTCCTCGGCGTCCTCGCTTTAGTACGCTAACAATTAGACCACCCTGTACTTTGTCGTTCATCCCTGCCTCGTTTTACAATACTTCACCTTCAAAGCCCACAAACCCGAAAGCAGACAGCCAGGGCTTACCTTAGTCCTATTCTTAATGTCCCGATTCTACTGGGCAAATAAACAGAGACCTACCAGTAAATTCGATTTGGCATTGAAAATAACCTGATGGTGTTGTTATTGAATACGTAACCCTGAAAATGAAGCTTTAATAAAATCTACGATTTAATAGACCGACAGCTTCCATTAAGAGCTTTTGGGCTTACGTTCGTGTGTCATTTATATGCAAGATCACATATTCCATACATATGAACATATTTGTGTAGCTTAAGTAAGAAAATATAGGTTCGCGCTGGGACCGGCGGAAGTGTTTCCGAATCTCGTAATACCAGCCCCTAATGAAAAATTAAAATGGTTGGCTAATACCAGGATACGATTATATTATATTATTTTATATATTATATATAATATATATATTATATTTATTATATTAGTGATATTTCCTGTTCGAAACATCCCTCTAGATATTAATTTCGTAAGGATTAAAAAAGGTCGGTTATAAGGAAAGTAACGTGATCTTAAAACTTTCATAGCGTCCTTGACACGCCCGCCGACTTTCGCTGAAAACGAAGATATTAAATTCGATATCGGATAAGCTAATTTATATTGAAAATTTAATATAATCAGGATGGTAGTGGAAGCAGGATTATTGATGCTGTTCAGCAGGTGCCACAATACCAAGCTTATCATATGCTACCGAGTACTATTAAAAAGTACCTCTTATATTTAAAGTTTTTTTTTTTAAGTTTTTGAGTAGGTGAAGCACTTTTCTGGTGGAAGGTCTCTTGCCGGAGAGCGTATAAGTAGTTACCATTGCAACCCTTAGTGAAATTACTGGGGTAAGTTAACATATGTCTCAAGGCGAATAGCGCAATGTGGTGTAAAAATACCATCCTATCTAGTATTTAGTATTATTACCACATTATTATAGGTGAGCGTATCACTTACCATATGGTGAACTACTCGTTCGTCTCATCGCTTCATTGCCTAAAAAAAAAAAACAAAAAATTCTGATTTGATTCCAGGGCTAAATAAAGAGTCTACCCACAAGTAAATGACTTTATCACTCTTGTGTTCACATATAAAGCGGTACAGTATTAACCTGTTAACCGAGCGGGACTTATAAATACGTCAGACATACACAACAGCGAGTACGGGTAGGACGTATAAATACGTCCATAAAATATGTTGCATCCTGGAACGAGTAGGATATAAAAAAAATATGAAATTATGTTCTCCGGGCATGATGTACACGTCCTACTGAAAGATCTTGCGCCCGTTATATCTTGCGCAGTTAAAAGCGGGTTTCCCCGGTTAACAGGTTAAATAATTTTAAAACGTATTGTTTTTAAAAATAATATTCATTTATCTGAAGGAGACAAACCAAGATATTCAACTTTCCTCGCCTTCCGTGCAGCTCATACAAGTTCAAAGAAGTTGGCGAGAACTCTTTGCATAATGCATGTTAAGTAAGGTGATAAAAGTTTGGACGCGTATAAAATTCTCGTATAAACGATGGGAAGTGTAGAGACGGTACATTATACGGTTGTATCATTCGATGTGGGAAAAAAAAAACTTTTTTATATAACTTACAAAACAGAGTCGTATTTATAACAACTTTACTTTTGTAGATATCAATATACTACTTATCTTTAAACTGGAACAGATACAGTACAGATTTACAACAGTAATACTAACAGTACGTAGAAATAAAGGTTTATAAACGTTTCTTATGCGGTAGTCTTTATTTATTCATTCATTCATTTACAAACTCATTCGTTCATTCAGACGTACACTCATTAAACATTCACTCATTAATTCTTGCATTCATTCAAATATTCATTCGTTTATTTAATTTATTTATTCTTATTCTAACACCTTAACCTAAGGGTGCAGAGAGCGGACTTAATGCATTTCCTACAAGTCAACCCCGGGGAGGAAGTAAATTTTGTATATAGGTATTATAGATCAACGTAAATGAACAAAATACAAATATTTACATCATCACATACACAAATACACATGTATATATAAAAAAGTGCATATATATATATATATATGTTAGCAGCTTCCAATTTTCTTCATCCTGAAGGTAGAAAGAAAAATATACAATTTAATCTAGTGTTGCCGGAGATTGTCTAGGTGAGTACCACCGCAGCGTCTATTTCTGCCGCCACACAGTACTGTGCAAACATTACTGTGTTCCGGTTTGAAGGATGCTGTAGCTAGTGTAATTGCTGTGGTAGCGAGACTTAATATCTTATACTCTCATTTCGACCAGAATTATGTACTGCTGTACGTAACATCCTAACTAGCGCCAGGTGTATGGTCAGTTTTGGGCAAGCGAATCACTTACAATCAGGTGTATGTCTTGTTTTGATCGTTTTGAATATAAGTGCGAATATTTGTTTTGGCAAGAGTTTTATATGAATATAAAAATATATATATATATATGCGATTAAATGCGAATGTATGCGGTAGTTCTAAAGTAGAACGCATCACAGTATGAGTGAAGTGCTGTCGCTGTTCCTGTTATTGCACGCGGGAAATGTTTTTATAAATTAGGACAGCTCGCTGTGGCTAGAGAGACAAATGACAAAGAGCTTTCACAGCATGAAAGCTCTTATAAAAATAGTGCAGATATAGAATTTGAAATTATTATTTAAATTCATTATTGTATGTTTAGTTTGTAACGCGTAAAACAGAGCAATTCGGGTTCGATCAAAAGCCAAAAATATTTCATTTAAGTTACGTCATGAACTGAAAGGCTTCATCGACATGAAAATTTATTTCCATAAATAGTTTGAATTTTTTTTTTAACGATCTACGTTAACTTAACTATATCCTTTTTAATACTATGTAAGAATATCCGTTTTGTCATGAACATTCTTTTAATCTAAGATCTACTCTGTCAGTCGATCCTGGGGTTTTTCTTTTAATATTATTAATAAGAACTATGTTATATTAATCTATTGTATGAACTACTTTATAATAATAGATTTACATTTAGTAATATCATATTAAACTACTTGAACAAAGAATTCAAATTGATGTTATTATCCACAAAGATAAGTTACCTAGAAGATATAATAGAATTTCATTTAAGGTTTCTATTGATTAGCTCCGTAATCATTTTCTGAAACCTGAAGCTCACTAGGCTTCGGACCCGAGTCTATTATAGTCCTACAGCAAGTACGATTCTCCTACAAACTAAGCTATCACTGATTCCTTCCTCTTTTATAAAATTTACAACTAAGTTTATGTTATTTATAAAGTAATAAATATGCGAAAACAACATTTCGGCGAATCTGTGCTATACAATACAATTAACTAATATTCACAGATACTGAAAAAAGTGTCTGAAAAATTATTAAGCACAGTGTTAGGTTTCAGATTAATTGCTGAATTGAACTTTCGCTGAATTATTGCTTGCGTGAAATCTAAAAATTTATGTGAATTTTTTTATAAAATTTTAATTTTCAACTAGGAGCCACTAGATTCAAACAGCTTAAAATAGAGTTTTTATTGAATATATTAAAAAAGCACTAAGTCCAGCAGTGGACTTCCATCAATTTAAATAACAATCGTGTCGAATATTTAACTGAAGCGGAATCTTTGTAATAACGGAGCTTTTTTTATGTTTACTTTCCTCTTTGCCAATCTTCAACGCTTCACTATCCTTTAAGATAATGAGAAAGTAACGAAATCTCGTGTCCCGAGTTTGTTTTCTCACGAATTTCATTTCGCTCCTACGAGGGGCTACTACGGCGTAGAGTGGACGTAGCTCCAGTTGATAACTAGACGTAGCGGAGCGCGCACGCTACGCGGAGCTACGCCTCCATACGAAAGCCTACGCTGTAACATTACATCGTAATCGAGTATTCATTGTAAAGTTTTAACAAAAACATTTAAAACTCTTTCGATCATACAAATTTGTTTTTGTGAATTTTTAATTTAAAAACAACTTAATAATAAGAATTTAACTTGACTTCAAGTTTAAATCTTAATTAACCGAAAAAACAATTCGTGATTATTTCTTTATAAACACCATATTCGATAAAGGTACTAGAGAAAAATGGCGGGATAATTGCATAACAATTGGTAAGTGTCTTTTTTAATTGATAAATTAAATAACAAAAATAAGATAATACAATATATTATCAAATGTAGCTAATTACTTGCTACAGTATACATATTTTCACTAAATAATTTTTAAAACATGTTTATTAAAATAAGTGTATTAATTATTTTTTTAGGATTTATAACCTGACCTGACTATAGCGATAAAAAAAATGATTTGTTTATGTCAAAATATATATTCAACTATAATAAATTCATTGGTACATATACTGTTGTTTTTATATTCTTTATACAAATAATTAATACACATTATTTGAAATATTTTTTTTTATAATATCTTTAGCAAGAAACGATGATTCGTTCACATGTAAAATATGTTTAATAATTCATGTAAAATATATTAAATATTAGATTATATCTTAAATTTAAGACTGAATAATACAATTTCTGTAAATTATTTTTTTTATATTTCTACAAATTCCGATCGAAAAATTAAGTATTAAATATTTAAATTTAAAATCTCAGTAGTTTGTAGTTAATGGAAATGATTATCAACTAAATATTTCTACGCAGAAGAATTATAATCTTACTGAAGCAATACTGGCTAATAGTTAATATAATATAATATTCCGTAAAAGCCGTAATAAAGCCTCATTATGAATAATATTACAGTTTCGTATACGGATTACTTTTAATAGAACGTTAAAACCAAAACTAATGAAATTGATGATTTTGGTTTTAATTAGATTATCGTTAAATTAACATAATTCTGCTTGAAGTTAGTAGCATCAGTAAATTAATTGATCGACGTCTCATAAAATATATTTACTCACTATTCCTTATAAACTTTTTAGATCATTTTATGTACTGAGAGATACTTAAGAGTTAATCTAATTTCTGTTTTTAATTCTGCAATAAAATTAACCAAGTAACACCTAGCCAGTGAAGCAGGTTATAACTCCTTTCTTTGTGTGACAAGTCCTCGAATCCCAGTGTATATAAAGTGGATTACTTATGTGTATACATTATACACTGAAATAAATTATTTTTAACAGCTTTTTTCTACATAAATCTGAAATCTGATAAAGCTTCGTAAAATGTAGCAAACACTACTGTACACTTGTTTTAAAGGGTTCTGTAGTTAAAAAATATATTAATCCATTTGGTTTTGATTAATATTTCAAAGTATACAGCTTTGTATGATGTTTATCGTAACTAAGCGCTTTGTTGTTTTAAGCTAATGGGTTTATTGTATAAACAAAATAAAATTTAATATTCTAATTATAATCATCGGCCGATAGATGTCCACTGTTGGACATAAGCCTCCCCCAAATATTTCCAAATTTGTACGGGTTCATATGAGAGGATTTAGGCCAGTACCAACCACGCTGGCTCAATGCGGGTTGGTGAGGAATATTCTTATTACATATATTTTTATAAAACTTGAAATTCTAGTAATGTATCAAAGTGAAGGGAGGTCAACATAATATTTCAGCTGTTTAGACACCTTTATTAAGTTTTATTGTGTAATTAGCTAGCGCTTCAGGGATTCCAAAAGTTTTCGTGCGCTGTGTGCTCGGACAGTTTCGCGCGTTCAAATTACGCTCTTTACAACTCTACCCATTATCATGAAAAGCTTTTTACTATGCATTTTTTTCAGTCGTCTTACAAAAGATACTAAAAATTTATTTCATGATTCCTTGTTTTTCAGAATATTCGATATTATATTTATATCTTTATATTATATTTAGAGATAATAGCGCTTTTATATATATAGCTAAGTAACTCATAACAACCACATAGTTTCAGGGCAGATTGAGATTGGAAGTGTTTACGAAAATGACTGATCTTTAGCCGGAGACGTGGGGAAATCAGGATTACTGGTAAGTCTCCGTTGCCGGAAACCGTCTTGAGTGACACCACCACAGCTCCTATTGCCGCCGAGTAACAATAGTGTGCAAATATTACTATTTTATTTATAGGGCATTGTAGCTAGTAACACTATTGGCGTACCGAGATATAACATTGTATGACTCAAAGCGACGAGCACATTGTAGTGCAGTGTATATAATCTTAACTAGTGCACATTATTATAACCATACGTATCATTTACCGTGATAAACGTCGCCATCAACTCGTCTCGTAGTCAAGTAATTTCAATGAAATGATTGTAAAAATATGCAGAGTAAACATCATCTATTACATACCGTATTACACCATATATGTCTCAAATTATATACCGGAAATACTAATCAATAAAAACGTCAACGTTGTATTCGTAGAAGCGACATGACGAGGAAGACGATCACTTAATGGTAAGTGATACGTCTGCCCATAACAACGTGGCGCTAGTTAGAATGATGTACACATTATGATCGTCGGCATGAGATATTAGATGTAGTCCCATTACTTCACCACCAATCTTCTAACTGAAACACAGTAATGTCTGCACAATGTGTTTGTCGGCTGCAATAGGAGCTGTGGTTTTACCTATCTAGATGATCTCCGACAACAAAGACCTTGCTCCAGTAACCACCAGTTTCAAGTCATTTGATGCACATAGAGCTTTCGCGCGGATCCTAAACATGTATATTTAGGATATTTTTTAAACTCCTTAAATGTTTAAATGTCCTTAAACCGCGTTCACTTAACCATAAATTAAGTGACAGTCTATTCTGTTTTGTCCTGTTTTCATCAAACAAATAAGTGAGTCGATTTCACAAGTTAATTTACTTTATAACTTCAAAACTCGACTCTGTGCCCATTGTATTAAATTACGAAAGAAAAGAAAAAAATAGAAGCCATTAAACGTTCCGCTACAGGGTGCCTTCTTCCATTATAAGATGGTTCGCGGTATACATAGCTTCCTTACTTAAGGGCGGATGGGGGGAGAGGAGGTGAAAAGATATTTATTCAACAGATTAAGTAACAAAACAAAATATTATAATCATCTATCTTTACGCTTGAGTGTCCCGTTCCGCCTTCGAATATTCTCTCGATATACTTGCTCTCGTCTTCTTAAAAAATCGTAGTATTGTGTAATTTATGGTTACAAAAATGGAGAGGTCCGTAGTATTATTAAGGTCCGTAGGTTCGTAGATAAGTATAATATGTCCATAGGCCCGGATGTTTGCATGTCCGTAGGTAAGTATATCTGTAGGTCTATAGGTGGGTCCCTAGGTCCGATGTTAACAGATCATTATGTATGTCTGTACGACCGACGACGATCTGTAGGTCAATACACCCATTGGGCTATAGGCCCATAGGGCCATAGGTCTGTAGTATAACTAAGGTTTTTTTTTTATGTAAAATAAATGATGGTAAGTGATTCACCGCCGCCCACGACACCAGCGACGCCAGTGCGTTGCCTACCCTTCAGGTAAGAATATGCTCTTAAAAGAGCATAAGGGGTGGGGAAGGAAAGGGAAGGAGAAAGGTCACAGAGGGTGAGGAATTGTGGGACAGGGAATAAAAAGACAGGAAGGGGCCAACTGATACTCATTCCCACACGCAACGCAACAGTATAATGAAAGTGCCAGTTGCTATTGGGCCCCGAGGTAGAGGGATAAGGGCGCCGGGACTCTCACTTACCAGTCGAAACGCGGTGGCCTCTAGGAAGCCCCCACTTCACGCTGATTTTCTATGAGAGGGTAGTGTTTCACCGGTCGATCCTGCCCACCTACGTGCTACAGCGAGCTGCAGACATGGATCTACTATACAAAGAATTCCTAGACTTAAGTGAAGTGATACATCCGCGTAGCACTAAGATGTTATGCTATATGTCTCTTCACCAGGTGGACAGAAATAGTGAAGATCGATAAAAACCGCTGGAAGTGTTCAACGTGGTGCCTATCGATACGAAGATCTATCGCATAAGGATGATGATATCATTGTTTCGTGAAAAATTATTTATATGCGAACTGGTGGCAGGCTTTTATTGACGGGGATCGTTTAGATAAGTACCAACGGTTGAACACTGACTAAACAGTAGTATGCAAAAACTATTGTGTTCCGGTTCGCAGGGCACTGTAGCTAATATAATTACTGGGGTACAGAGACTCGGATTCTTATGTCTCAAAGCGATGAGTACAATGCGGTGCTGTGTATATATATATTGCGTAATAATGCTAAGTTGTAATGGACGTGTATGTAACTTACCATCTGGTGAACATCTCGCTTGTCTCGTCGCTTCGGCAAATAAAAAAAATATTCTATTATCGATGTGGCGAAGAGTTTCCGTATTCATTATACATTTGAACATATACCATTCTTTATACATTACAAATGTTTTTTTTCCTGTACGGGCAATATTGCATCCTCGTAAAGTTTCCTTTCATATGAAGCACACAAGCAATAGTGTAATAGGTTTGAAATTGTATGATTTTCCTTTTTATTCTACGAATTGTCGAGACGAACGGGACGTTCACCTGATGGCAAGTGATTCATCAGCCCATAATAATGTGAAGGTAGTTAATACGGTATGTATACCCATCTATGCTGCGTACAGCATCACATTGCTCTCGTGGCCTTGAGACTTAATATAGCGCTGCTGTTGTACCTACATTGATGGTCTTCAAAAATAGGGAGCTACCACCAGTCAATCCCATTCCTCATTAACTATATATTAATTATATTATATATATAATTACTTTATCTTGTTTTATATTTATTCTTAAATATACTGTTATGTTTCCTTTTGTAAAGAAACATTTGAATATATTTTCGCGAACAAAAATAAAAACTGTGTCCTCTTTAAACATTTTGTAAAGAGCGCTGCGCAGAATGAATGTAGCGCGTAAATCTTCTACCAAGCTTTATTTGTATGTAATGGGATGTGAACTGTGGATATGACATCAGGAACGGCATCGTTAGTGAGCAATGGTCCGGATGTGTCCCGAAGTATCACGGCTTTGCAATCTAGAGTAGGTAGGGGGCTTTATGCTGAGACCACAACAAGGGTTACGGAAATATAACTTAACAGAATCCTCTCTAGAAATATCTATAAACCCCCTTCTCATCTCACTTAGAAGGGTGTACCGATTTATACATACATATATATATATTATTATATATTTAGATAGTTTATATCGATATGTAATATAGAAATACCATGTTAATTGATTACTTGATATTAAACGACCGCCATTTTGTTTTGATGTGACGTCACAGCATATATTGTGTCATCATCAAAGTGACGTTGCTTCTTCATCCTTTTGTGCGTTTTCATATCTGAAGGTTGTCTATATCGGGGCTTTTATGGAAGGTCGGCTTCTTCCGTCTGCTATTATCTGTTATGCTTTCTATCTTGCCGATCATGATCAGCAGTGGAACGCTGTACATTACTTACACTAATATAAAAACTATTATATCCTTTTTTTCTTTTACGTAACTATTGCATATTTCGCTTTTACTAAGGACTGTTAATATATTTGAATATTTTTTTGTTTGCACAAACAGAAAAGCTAATAAATATATTGATATAAATGAGCATGCTTTTGATCATATATACTAAGTTCTAGTAAACGGAATCGTTTAGACCAAATAATAACTTGAATTATTAGTGCCATTTAGATTATTGACTGAAGATAATATATTGCCTACATAAATAATTACAAGATTATGTAACTACTGAACTATGCCTCGAACACTCATCAAATTGTATATTATACTAATTGACTCCATATCATGAGACCTATGTCTAATAAAAGACGTCCTCTAGTTGAGATTGATAATGATCATGATAGATTGAATGATATTTAACTCTATGTTGTTGAGATCGTTTTAAAAATAGAATATAAGGATACAAAAAAAAAATTATTGATAGATATAGAATGTTTAAATCTTCAAGCAGTGATTAGAAAAGTTTGACTTTTCGGGATAATTTCGGAACTTCTTTTATAAGACCCTTAGAATTGTTATTTTATAGCTTTAAAGAAGTTCTGGACCTTCTGCTTCTTTATTCCACGAAGATGAGAGTTGCGGTACTTTCACCACACGGTAACTCATACGCCTGCCTGTAACAGCGTGGCGCTAGTTAGGACGATTAATATTGTGCTTCTGGTCAAGAGACATGATGTCAAATCTCATTACCCTAGTATTTTCACTATCTATAACGTCCTTCAAACTAAAGTACAATGGTGTTGGCATACATGGCAGAAATAAGAAGTACGTGGTAAATGCCTAGACGATAGGATAAGATACCTGTCACTGGTAAATATCCTGTGCCCACGTTAGAATAAAGTGTTATTTATGGCCTGAAATTTTTGTCCTATATCCAATATTAGTAAATCATGTTCCTCTTAGTGTTTTCATAAACCATTAAGCATTTGAGAATGTCTTTACTATATAATTAAAACCCCCAGAATGATGTTTAATTTAAAGCGTTTGTCCAAGCGAATAAAATGTACTAACAATAATTTCCATCCCAATTATGTCATCTTTTACAATTTCAAACTGATTATAAATAGATAAATATCTTTCAAAGCAACCGTCGAAAATTAACTGAAAGTAACTTCTTAAAGCCGGCAGCTATTACTTAAACGCATCACAAGAACTCACATGATCCATTAAACTCTTGCCGCCACTAAAACCCTCTAAGTTTCGAGCGGAACGAAAAGGCTTTTGGTGACGTCAAAGGTTAACGTGAAATTGTCAATTACGGGTAATTCAAGTCCTTCGTACTTCCCGTACGACTTTAATTTCTATTTCACAAAACTTGTTTACAACTTGACGTGTTTTGACAGCAATAAGTAAATCGAAATTAAATCTCTGCTGACAGATCTCTCTTATCATGAAATAAGACGAGTCCCAGTTGTGGGAACAGTAAGAGGGCTATTTATATATAATACAAAATTTTTGTTTTGCTTGTTTATTCTTTAACATTTATCTCTGTACTCTTAAAGAGTAAAGCAACTCATTTAATTTTCATTGATAGGTCTCTGTTGCCGGAGACTATCTGGATAGGTATCAGCGCAGCATCTATTTCTGTGCACAAACAGGAGTGTGCACACATTACTGTGTTCCAGTTTGAAAGGCGCTGTAGCTAGTAATTGCTGCGGTAACGAAGCTTAACATCTTATATGTCAATGCGAAGAGACTATGTATCATCCTAACTGGCGCCACGTTGTTATGGGTGGGTGGTAATGTGGTGCTAGATAGGATAGTATACACTGCACCACATTGCGTTCGACGGTTTGAGACAAGTTGTTAAGGCTCCTTACAACGCCTTCCAACCCGGAACACAATAATGTTCTTACAATACTGATTATCGCCGGAAATAGAAACTGCGGTGCTACCCATATCAACGGTCGTTGAACAAAGACCTACCACCAGTGATTGACAATAAAATGACTATACATTGTTCTCACCATGAAAAATGGTAATTTTTAAATATAAAAAAAAACTTTAACTACTACAATATGTCATATAAAAGTCGAACATTTGATATGACAAAGGAATAAAATATAACATTCGACGTGTTTCCATTTCAATTGATTCATTCTGGGAGAATATGTCCGACCGGCGGATTGAAGACGTACGAAATCATTTCAGCAATATTCATCGACTGGTGGTACTTCAGCATTATAATACAGCCTACTTGAATAACAATTAAAATCCTGAATTACTTTTTAATCTACTCAAAGAGAGAAATATAATGAATATGGCATTAGTATCTATTTGTTAACATGATTATTATTAATCTGTGACGCTGTTCATAAATTACTTTACATATTTTATTCTAGTTTAGCTTTTTTAATTTCGTTTGGGCGTATTTAACATTTTTTATGTTATATATATATATATATATATATAAGGGGTGGAATGGGTTCCGCCCAACATCTTACGGAGCCCAAGTCAACTTCATCTGCACGCGGTGCACCCTGCTGAATAACAGACGAGGCTCTGACCTCAGGCTAACCCGTACTGGGCCAGTGTGGTGAGTTTACAGCCCAATTCCCCTTAATAAACTTAAACACGAAGTGAAGATCTCTGGGGGAGTCCTATGTCCAGCAGTGGATGTCTGTTGGCTGATAATGATAACGAATATAACATAATATATATACATGAGATTTCCACCTATCTAGAAACTCATCACTATATCACTGGAATCATAAGGTTTAGCGGTTTGAAATTTAGTTGTGTTTCAAGAAGTTTTCCAACAACTCAACAGATGGCGCCACCATGACCAATAGATCACGCTATAATTTTTCATAGCGAAAATCGTTGTAAGGATCGAGCAGCTTTATATACGTTGTCTTTGGGCAAAGTATCATTACGAAGTATATAAATGTATTCATTAACTCGATCTCTATAGTACCAAGATTTGGGTCACTAAGTCATTACGTAGTATACAATTGAATCCATCAACTGAAACTCTCTGAATCTTCGTAATACTGTTGTACTTAGTAACTTGCTCTGTACTTCAAATCGCTCTGCTCATTATCAATATAATTCTGATATTGATACATACGTTCTCATTCACCAGAGACCCCGCACCCCACTTCAAGACTTTTACAATAGGAATATTCCTTTTACCAAGTTTATGTCAGCTAAGAATGGATTTTGGAAAACTTCTTCTCCAAACGGAGTTAAGGAGTTTTACAACCAGCTAAGCGGCCGGGGACAGCGTATTTTGTTACAACTTTTTAAAAAAGTAACATACATTGTCAAATATTTTACCAATCTAGATAGTTCTTAGGTTCGGCCAATTTACTCTTAAATCATTAATCTCTTAAGTCATTGATTGTATCTTCCTTATGGTTGTTCTGTGTTCCTTCTAATTATATCGAATGCTTCTTTAGCTATTTGTGCGGAACCCATGAGTTAAATGAGTCCAAAAATGATGAATACATATATATATAAAAAATATATAGAAGCTTAGTTATATAAGTCATGGATTTAATTATCGTATATATGTTAAGTTTCGTTAAATAGAATAATGTGTTCATTCTTCGCGAAATAAATGTTCTTTGAACTGTAGAATCTGCTAGACTCTTCATTCACGAGTGTATGGTCAAAGATATAGGAAATTATTCCTTGAATATTCCGCGTATCCGTGGCACGGTTAGCCTCAGTTTCACGCTTCACACACACACAGTATTTCTGCAAACGCCAAGGGATCCGTATTTGCATATTTTAACTCACTCTGAATATCATATTAATGAACTCGAACAATTTGCATCTTGCGGCGTATTAATTAAAATGTTTACGATTGCTACGTGGAAAGTAGATCAGTTCTAATTTATATATTAATTAATAATCTGTCTTAAAGTGCACATTAAAAAAAAGTGTGTATATTATTCCGTCAAAACATCAGGAACAATTTTATAGGCATGGGATTGATTCCAGTTGAGCTTGAGCTAACAGTAAGATAAATGTCGTAAGAAAACCGACATATTTTAAGAATGACAGGTTTCGTTAACCTGTGACATCGTCATCATCAACAGCCGATAGGCGTCCACTGCTGGTAATAAGCCTCCACCAAAGATCTACATGTAGATCTGGCCGACGTTACTCTGGTACGGGCGCCATGCCATCGTCCGTCACTGTCATTATTGCGTCCGGTACCGACGGGCAATAGTGGCCGTCTTTTTTAGGGGCTCATATGCGGGGTGGTGGGAGCCTGAGTCTCGTTTGTTGATTAACAGGGTGCACCACGAGCAGCTTAGGTTGGTTTGGATCCCGTAAGTTGTTGTGCAGGATCCCTTACGATCGTGGGGATATCCAGCACCACACACTTAACCATAGCGGTGGATGAATGTTCTTGTATCTCTACTTGTAAGAGAAAATTCCGAGTTCAATCAGTGAAACCATAAAGACGGCACTTTATTAGGACCGATCCGTTCACCTGGCATGAGTTTTCCATTTATGGATCCTACCCCCGCCGTCTGTTCTTCGCTAATATATATGACCCTTGTCAACTCATTTGTTTTTTAATCTTAACTTGCGGGAAAAAAAGACACCGACAAAAAAGCTACGTAAGGGTCGACGGGGATGTTTGCAAGTCAGGGAAATTGAGGACCGATTAAATTGTCGCGAATTTCTTTCGAAAAGGATCACATCTGTCTTGTCCGCGACCTTTGCTTATCTAACGATATTCGTCTTAACGTTTCAATATAACATATATTATAATATGAGCTATAACAAGGACAATATCAACTGCCACGTAAAATGGAATTTCCTAGTTAAATAAGGAAGCTGTTTTAGTAGAATTTAAAGGGACGATGGAGTTCTCTTCGAACCTCTGATTCCGATGCTATGTATCTTAATATTTTTTTTAGTCTCATCAATTTTCATAATTCAAATCAAAACCATTGTTTACTTTTTTATTCAAGGAAGCGACGAGACGAGCTGGACGTTCACTCAATGATAATCGATACGCCTGTCCATAACAACGCAGCGTTAATTTTGATGGTATCCATAGCACCACATTGCGTTGGTCGCTTTCAAACAAGATGTTAAGTCTAAATATCGCAGTAAGTTCATTAGGTACAGCGCCCTTCCAACCGTAACATAGTAATGCTTGCACTGCACAGTTTGACAGCGGGAAAGGCGGGACCGTGGTGACCTAGATGGTTTCTGCCAATAGATCCCTACCACCAGTAAATGTTCTATTACACATGATATCAACAATAGCTATTAATTCAATTTCTTTATTACTAAAAGCATTATTACTAACTCATATCCATTTTACGATTTTTTCAATGTTATGTTATGTTCAATGTTTTATACTATAATTAATCAATTGTTTTACTGCTATTACCAATACATAATACTTTTTAATCGATTTGTTTGTAAACCATACCTTTTATCTGATTACTGTGTTTTTTGCTAATTTGTTACTTTTTATTACAATTTTGGCAATTTTTTATTGGAATGCACTTGTATGGAGTCTCCATATCTTTTATTATTGTCTATATTATCCTTGTCTTCCTCCTTATCTTTCAGTATTGTCTATATTATGCACTTCACTATGTTAAAAATTGGTATTCAATGTTAACTCATGATGGACTTATAAGTTGTTATACTGACGAGCTGCGTGACGTCACTTTGTTATAGACAGTTCACACCATTTGCGTTTAAATGAAGATCACGCTCATCTCTTTTCTCAATTTGGTCATTAATAAAGATTGTATTGTATTACTTGTATTGTTTAACAACTAGATAAATCACTTTCGATCTACAAAAGGAACCTGTAGTGTTTATCTATATTTACTTAATCAAATATGAATCATAAGATTGTTTGAGAACACTTCTTCTTAATCTACTTGAACGATCCACATATAGAAGAAATTGTGTTACTTCAGAATAAGTTCTTTGTGGAATTTATCCTTAAACTAAATCAGGCCGTAGTTTATAGACCAACACCTATCATAGACATAAACACAACTTCAAGAAGGTTTTATCATTTATATTGATGAATACCTTCAACAGAAAGAAATTAGATAAATATTAGCAATGATATACAAATCGAGAAGGTACAAATATTTACTCAGTGGTGTATTTCTACTTGTGCACTATTCTGATGATCTACAAGAATATTTAATTCTGTCTTAGATAGATTTCTACCCTCAGAAAATTCAAAGTTTTCACACAAAAGTTTTCGAGACCCCGAGAATGTTTACAGAAGAAAAACATCTCAGTCTTAAATAAAATATTTGATTTACAGCTAGCTCTCTCTCTAAACTCCTAATTACCTCCAACAATCCAAATTTGACGCAAGAAGAAATTAACATTCTTTGGTATGAAAATTAAAATGTACCAGTTTAATATTTGTCGTTAAAGAAACATTAAAAAAAAATGTACTTCAAAAGATAGATTTCGAATTGGCATATGAAAGTAATTTGAGAAAAAATACCTGTTCATCTTATTTGGAAAGATCTGTATCTCTATCTATAAATTACCAACGAGATCCGATCAAACTTTCAGATTCAACGCTTTTGTTGTCTATAAAAGGAAACTTATTCTGCCTAAAAAAATATTTATGTTTCGCTAATATCTTGTTTATGACGAGTAAAAGAATGTTTCAAAGACGTACCGGTCATCCTTTTGTTGTCTTCAATTCTTTGTCTGATTGTAAAAAAAAAAAAGTCTAGTTATATTCAGAATGAGACTGTAAATAACTAATGTACGAGTATATTCATGCTGTTTATTTATGAGTTAATTTTGTTTAAAACTCTTAATTTTCCCACAGATGGAAGTCGAGGTTTTTTTTTTTAATTATTTGATGAGACGAACTGGATGTTTACCTAATGGTAAGTGATAAACCTGCCCACAACAACGTGTCACTAGTTAGGATACTGCACTACAATTTCGGTCGTCGCTTCAGACATAAGATCTTGAGTATCCTTATCTCAATAATTTCACTCGATACAACGCCCTTCAAACCGTAACACAGTAATGTTTGCACACTACTGTTTACCAGCAAAAGAAGTTGCTGCGGTAGTACAAAATTATTTCTAGAAAACTGTTGTCGTTAACGATTTCCTGTTCACCATTTAGGGATCTTCAAGTGTAGCCTAATTTTTTTTTTAAATGAGATGGACATAATTTTCGATGATCGCTTGCTCGTTTGTTTGCTTTAAGGATAAATAAAGAATGTTTGCTAAATAAATTAAAGATAAATAAGAATAAAAAAAGATAGAAGATTTTTCCCTTTTAAACGCTCTCCAACCGGGCCCCCAACAAATGGCGTTGAAATAAACAGTCTGCGCCCGACGTTGGTCTATTCTATTACAAGTACTTTCCTCGGAGCAAATGGCGAACCGGATCGAAAAGCAATTCTGCCTTGATTGTTTGCGAGCTTATTGAACTCAATGTCAATTATAATTCAGATGTAAGATTCTTTTTGTGTGTGTGTGTGTGTTTTTTTTTTTAATAACCTGTTTACTTTCAATTTCACCAAATGCAAAATAAACTTGCGGTCACATTTTCTGTTTCTTTTGTATCATTCGATGAAGCTAATTTGTAACATTTAACCGACAAATAAAAGAAGGTTAAATTCGTGTAGACTCTTCATGTTCGACTATGCATACGTCTTGTCCATTTGAGATAATTGTTAGGATTCTTCTGCTGGTAGGTCTCTGTTGCCGGAGACCACCACCGCAGCGACCGATCCCTTCCGCCTAACAGTAGTATGCAAACAACACTGCGCTTCGGTTTGTAGGACGTTGTAGCTAGTGTAGTTACTGGAGTAACCAGATCTTATGTTTTAAGGCGACGAGAACAATGTGGTGCTGTATATATCATGCTAACTACCGTCATGTTGTTCTGAACCGGCGTATCACTTACTATCAAGTGACCGTCTCGTTCGTTTCTTCGTTGAATAAAGAAACACTGTTAAACATCACCTCTAAAAGATTGCCCACAAAACTGTGACAGGTCAGAAAAAGAACAGCGGTATAATTTTTATTTGTGAGAAAGTGTCCAAAAAAAAAAACATTTTTTTTATGTAACAAAGCGCCGAGACGAATGGGACAATCACCTGATGTTAAGTGATACGTCTGCCTATAACAAAATGGCGTTAACTAGAATGATATACACTGGACTACATTGTGGTCGTCACATCGAAACATAAGATCTTGAGTGTTGTTACCCTAGTAATTTCACTAGCTACAGCACCCTTCAGACCGGAACACAGTAATGTTTACACACTACTGTTTGACATTACTTAGTTACACTCGACAATTTTTATTACTTTTGAGTACTTTATTATCAAACTCGTTGGCTGCTATAGCGCCATTAACAGTACGGACCCCTAAAGCGAGATTAAACGAAGGACGAGTTTAATATGAAGACTTTAATTTTGCGGACTGAACCCTAAATTATTTGAATACAGACGCTCTATATTGACACCACTTTGTCATTTCATCCACCTTTCACTTGACTTAACATAAGTTTAATCTCACGAGAACTGTGAAACTGAAAAGGGAATGAATTATGTTATTAACAAGTAAGTTCTCTCTGTACTTTACTACTTTTATTTATTTTCTCTTTTCCGAAATATTAAAGGAGTAGAACAGATGGTAAGTAATACCACTTTTCCACAATAATATGAGGATAGTTAATGTTACACTATAAAACATTGTGCTCGATTTGTGATAAAAGATCTTATTGGTGGTAGCTCTCTTTTGGGGGAAACCGATTTACACTAGTTTCTACTTCAACCGCCAAACAGCAAACATTACTGTGTTCCCGTTTAAAAAGGGGTTGTAGCTAATGACATTATTGGGGTAGACTTAACATACCATGTATCAAAGCGATGAGTTTATTGTGGTGAAGTGTTTATCATTTTAAGTTGATCTATATTGTTATGTGCAGGTTAAAGATAAACATAATTTAATGCATCACTTTGCATGTCTTTGACACTTCAAGCCTCTGATTCCTGAATTAAGTTATTTCATTCTTTTGCTGTTCTTATGAAGAACGGGGCGCTGAAACTCTTTATTTGCAAATTGAGGCTGTCCACAACATAAGGATGGTGACTCACCGTGCGTATGGTCGCTCGGTGGTGAAAAGGGGTAGGGAAATTCCATCATGTAATACTATCGCAAACTCTTCAAAATGTATCGTATAAAACTTCTCCACATGGCGTCTGTGTTCTAGACTGTCACGCATAGCTATGACAAGTTCTTGATCACCAACAATCCTCTTATTCGACCTCTTCACGAGGTCTAGTGCAGCTAGTTGTTACACACACACCGGACCAGCGCTTTATACAGTCAAAAGTTATCCAGGTGAGAAGCACAGTCGCAATTTAGCAAAACCTTTAGTTTCCCTGCAGCTATCTTATCTTTGGAAATGATCAGATAAAATAATAACTAATCTATAATATACATATAAGAGACTTCCACCTATGTAGAGACCCATCACGATATTTCTGGAACCATAAGACTAATATCCCCTTTACTGAGCATAGGTCAGCTAAGAACGAAATTTATAATTCTTCCCCAAACGGAGTTGCAGGGATGTTACGGGGAACCGTTAGCTATTTTATTCAAGCAACAGCAATTGAACTTCCGTTAAACATTCAATTGGATGATTCCAATCATCAGCTTATAGAGGTCCACTGCTAGACAAAGGCGTCCTCCAAATATATCGAGATGGATCGCTCGTGCGTTGCTCGTATCCAGTGGTTTCCTATAACTCTCACCAAATCGTCGGTCCACATTGTTCAGCTGGAATGATTGACGTAAATTTTAATTAAGCTGACGCTTTTATTCATTAACTCTTTATACTCGTATAACAGGTGATGCGATATTCCGACGCTGGTGGAGTGTGGGGGTCAGTGTAATCACTGCTCCATTTGTGAATTTGTGCATTAATTTCATTAACGTGAACGAAAATAAAATCTGACTGAGCTGCAGTTGTATTTCAGCCGAAATGTTTATTACACGGGCCAGTGACTCCACTTCAAAGGACATTCATTTCATATAGCAAATGTAGAAAAACTTTTGAATTAATATCATCCTTCAGCAATTTACTCTCTTCCATAATATCCTAAAGTAATTGTCATGACGGAAAAATTAATTTCCGACTGATTTTCTGCACGAGTGGCCAAAGAGAGAAAACTTTTACCATCGCTTTGTTGCAAATGGATAATTTTTTGGGAACTTTCACAATTTTCCTCTGATGATTGTATAATAGCATTATACTTTAGATTTAAACATGAATTGGATTAATAAATAACTTTTACAGCGTCCTTGATAACAAAAAAGGTAAAGGCGTAGTAAGTGTGTCTGTGATTTATTTACTACAAATATTTCTATCTACAATAATCTGACACTTGACTACCTCACGAAACTCCTGGGATTTTATATGTTAACTGATGGAACACAGCGATTCTGCTATAGCAATACGTTCAGAAATCTCTAAGTCCAACAAAACTTCATAATATGTAGTTCCGGAATAGAACCAGAGATCTCCGTCTGATAACACAAGATAAAATCTTAAATTAATCATGTGATAAGTTTACTGATGGTAGATCTCAGCTGCCGGAAATCGTAGGTAACACCGCTGCTCCTATTTCTCTCGCCAAACGGTAGTGTACAAATATTATTGTGTTCTGGTTTGAAGGGTGCTATAGCTATTGTAATTAATAGGTGTAACGAGACTCAACATCTTACGTATCAGGCGATGAGCGCAATGTGATGCACTATATATCATCCTAACTAGCACTACGTTATGGGAGGGCGTGTTACTTATCATGTGAACGGCCCGCTCTTCTCGTCGCTTATTTGAATTAAAAAAAAAAGTAAAATGCTGATGGAGTTTTATTTTACCATGGGAAAAGCAAGAAGTTTACTTGATAGTAATGCAAACTGTCATAATAAAATGGTGTTAGGTTAGGTTATGTTTTTATGATGAGCCGCGGATGTGTTCCGAACGGAAATTCCGTGACCCCTTCAAAGGCTGAAGTTGACTACCGAAGGGGTTTTAGTGGGTAAAAATCTCCACATAACTCTGACTTCCCTACAGAAGATAGAATATCTTTCCGAAGATATCTCCCCAAAACAAGTAGTAAGTTTTTATGATGGTGATTACTCTGGACCAAATCCTACTTATCGAATTAAGCATTAATATTGAATATACTAAATAGATAAAGCTTTAAGTTTCCTGTTTTATTAATTATAATTAAATCTAATGTTCATCGTTTATTAAAAAAGTTAAAAAGGAAATAAGGTAATGATTTTTCTAAGTTAAATACCTCACAACGATTCCTCATCAGATTTCCCAAAGATCTCAACACCTGTAAGTCGCGCGATGCTTACATACAGTCAACATGGCCTGCGGCACCGCCGAGCACTAGGAGCCATGGTTCGTAGCGGTTCATATTGGGGATTAGAACCATTTCCCACCACGTCGGCCCAAAGCGGGTTGGTGGATGCCGGAGCTTAGTTTGTTGATTAGCTGGGTGCACTTCGAACACATGAGATTGACTTGCGTCGCATGAGTTGTTGTGCGGAACCCCTTACAAAGACTCATTGGTCCACTGTTGTCAGCTCTTAAACCATCTCCTTCCTATAATCTTCGATAATTTAACCTAAGCTTTATTAATAATGGCATCATTAGTAATATAATCTTTTAATAACAAAATAAAAAAATATCTTTAGCAAAGTATTGTCTTCAATTTAAGAAATGTTATTTATTTATCTGGGAGGAAACTCGGTTTTTCTACTTTTTCGCTATTTTAACTTAACGCATAGAAATAAAGTTCGCGTCGTTTTTACGATTACAAACTAAAGAGAAATAAGAAGCAGTTCCCTGCTGAGAGCAATTTTTTTTTTCTAAAAATATACATAACTTTTAGATAGGCTATTCATCATATCTTGATGGAGCTAAAAAAATTACCATTTTACATTACTCCTTTTAAATAATATTACTGATGCGA
The DNA here is from genome assembly GCA_029034505.1 of Ornithoptera priamus. NCBI lineage: Eukaryota > Metazoa > Arthropoda > Insecta > Lepidoptera > Papilionidae > Ornithoptera > Ornithoptera priamus. The sequence continues at coordinate 939,457 of JARDWD010000219.1, read as the reverse complement.
AATTCTGTGGTGTCTTTTTAAAACTACAAGAATTTATCATAACCATAATCATTCTTACTGGTGGTAGGTTTCTTTTACCGGAAGTCAAATAGGTACAGACAAATAGTACTGTCCAAACATTACTGTGTTCTGATTTGAAGAGCGCTGTAGCTAGTGAAATTACTGGGGTAACGAGAGTGAACATCTTATTTATCAACGCAATGTGGTGTAATCTATATCATCCTAACTAGCTGTCCCGTCCTGTTCGGCTCGTCTTGACCCTTCGTAGTATAAAAAAAATATTAGTATTCCGTATTATTACTGATCTCTGTCTCTATGATAATCCCTTTCATGATGATCAAAATCTTTACTCGTTATAAATATGACAGCATCATTGTCTATCTTTATATTATAGTTACGTAAATATTTGTGTAATAGAAGTTGATTAGATCAATACTTCTAAATCTTTTAACGTTCTGTACCCCTTATAAACAGTGTATCTTTATTCTCTTAAGATCCAACTTTAACTTTAAAATGTATTCCCTACCTCTCTCTTTATTCTTTAGTTTCTACATAAGTTATTAGTTATATGTTTCATTTTGATCTTACGTATTGTATACGTAAAACATTATAACATGAGTTAAATGTTTTCACTTATTAGTATTTCCGTCGTTATCAATATAACTTTACTCCCAATAAGAGCCTGAGTACCCTCCCGATTACGTGAACCACGGGTTGGAAATAGCTTGATGATTACTGAATAGTTTTGTCTGCGAACAGAGTTCGTAGAAATAATCAACATTGTCATGGATATATCGTTAGAAAGACAAAGCCTGACTCGTTGTTAATAGAACTGAAACATATTAGCTGAAGCGTTTTACTTAAACCAGGAGATACAAATTATACAAACTAATCTTTTCTCTTCTCTCACGCCTTTCATAAAGATATTGAAACCTGTTACAAATCGGACTAATGGAAGACAGACGTAGATACTTCTAAATATTTCGAAATAATACATGACAAAAAAAACTCATTAAATAGAGAGGTAGTCAATTATAACTTACATATGACGGTAATTGATAAATCTTCCCTAAAATCTATATTTATAAATATTCAGGAATTCATGAATTCACCATGAGATCTCCGAAAATATTAGACGTAAACACTCAAAATTTGGTAGAGATATTGCTTGTGTCTTTTTAAAAGTCAACTAACGAAAGGATTTTAGAAAATTATTTTTCCAAAGTACCAAATTCCTTCTAGAAAGTTCCAGGGGTATTACGGCCAGCAAAGTGAGCTGGTAACAGCTACTAGTTTAATATATATTTTAATCTTACACAACACATTTAAGTTATAATTAATTTCATAACATAATCAAAGTTCCATTATTTTCCTGGAGGTACCAGTGGTTGTCAAAGTGTCGAGAATTAAGATGAAATGATATCTGATATCATAGTTATTAATGATAACTTGGAATATATTATTAGACAATAGATTTACTCCATGATAACTATAATAGTAGGACATAACAAATAGTCAAACTAGATAGTATTAATGTAGTTAAATCATTGAATATAGTTACTATTTACTATTGATACTTTGTCATACTTCCGCAGTACAATGTAACTATTAGAAATATAAAAAAACTAATTTATTTAAATACTTTAAAATAATACATTGATTTAAATAATCTATTTATTGTTACAGGTATGCATCACGACAAGAGGACATGGATTCCTAGTGATATAGAACTTATTGTTAAATAAACAGAAGAAACTATAGAAGAGACCATCATATAAAACAACAGCAGGAATCATTTATTTGGCAATTATGAGAAATACAAAAATACAATACCTGATGCTTTCGGTGAAAATATTTTGTAAATTGATTCACCAAAGCATTTTGTGTTCAGTTATAAAAATGTGTATTGAAGTAAACATAAACAATTCCAAGATGATGATGACATGAAATGTTAATATTGATCAACAAAAATGGGACAATCGTCTACTCACCAACACTCCAACTTCAGTTCATTTAACAGTTCAGACTACTACGATATAAACGAGGTTGATAGAGATGATTGTGCCGTGGCTGATGAACCAAAATATCCTAGCAGTTTGGGCATAACCTTAGCTGTACCAGAATGGGAGGCAATTTGTACAGCTGTAATACTCACTCTTATTATCATATGTACAATAATAGGTAACATATTAGTAATACTCAGCGTGTTCACTTATAAGCCATTAAGAATTGTCCAAAATTTCTTCATCGTATCGTTAGCGGTGGCAGATTTGACCGTGGCAATTTTAGTTCTGCCATTAAATGTAGCTTACTCGATATTGGGACAGTGGTTGTTTGGAATTTACGTTTGCAAAATGTGGCTGACCTGCGATATTATGTGTTGTACTTCATCTATTTTAAATTTATGTGCAATAGCACTAGACAGATATTGGGCAATTACTGATCCTATAAATTATGCACAAAAAAGGACTCTGGAGAGAGTACTATTTATGATAGGTATAGTATGGACATTTTCTCTGATTATTAGTTCCCCGCCTTTACTCGGGTGGAATGATTGGCCTGAAGTTTTCGAACCGGATACACCTTGTCGTCTAACCTCACAGCCAGGATTCGTTATTTTCTCCTCGTCCGGTTCGTTTTATATTCCACTTGTTATTATGACTGTTGTATATTTTGAAATTTATCTAGCAACCAAAAAAAGGCTACGCGATCGTGCCAAAGCTACCAAAATAAGTACAATCTCAAGTGGACGTAACAGATTTGCCTCAAAAAACAGTGATAACAACGATCAAGACTCGGTTAGTTCAGATGGAAACCAAAACGACCATCAGGCAGTTGCTAGACTAGTTTCCGACAATGAAAAACAAAAAGATATAAAGCCAAAGAAAGCTACACCAAAGAAAAAACCCAAACGGAGATACTGGAGTAAAAATGATAAATCTCACAATAAACTTATTATACCTATACTGTCTAACGATAACTCCATAACTGATGTGGGAGACAACCTAGAGAATAGAAACACTTCGTCTGAGAGTAATTCTAAAGAGACACAAGATGATGAAATATTAGAAATAAAAGAGAGCACACCCAAGAAGGTTCACAAACTACCAAAACCAAATCCACAAAACGCTGTATATCAGTTCATCGAGGAGAAACAACGAATTTCGCTAACAAGGGAACGTCGGGCGGCGAGAACTCTCGGCATAATAATGGGGGTGTTTGTTGTCTGCTGGTTACCCTTCTTTGTACTGTACCTTGTAATTCCTTTTTGCAGCAATTGCTGTCTATCTGGAAAGTTTATTAACTTCATCACTTGGCTTGGTTACATCAATTCCGCTTTAAATCCATTAATATATACAATATTCAACATGGATTTCCGACGGGCATTTAAAAAGCTACTTTGTATCAAATGAAAACAATGAATTGTGCCAATTTTATTACAATTTTGTTGTTACTGCAAAAGTTTTTTATTATCATGAAAAAATTACATAGAAAAAATATTAAGCTATAGTTAATATGATAGTATTAAACATTTAATTACGATTTAGATATATTCATAAGCTCGTAGATGAATATTTAAAAGATTGTAGTGTAGACATTATATCTGAAAATGTATATATTATTAGATTTCTTGTGCATAGCACTTTAATAAAATTGTCATCGATTTTAAAAATCACTACGTTTCCGTCAACGAAAAATTTTAATGATCTACTATTAATATGTAAATACATATCTAAGAGCATTTAATTTGTAAATAATACAATGGAGTTGTGTAAATATGTTACTAGGTAATTACTTCGGTTGTGTTGCCATTGTAATAATGTTCGGTAAATGTTACTCATGTATTCAATGTAGAACAAACTACTATATCCCTTTAAAATAATTTGAGCCCTTATTTGAAAGGGATATTAAATCGTATAGATTTATTAACTTACTTAATAAATAATTTAACTGTAATTTAAATTGTTTCTTTTTTTTAATATTTTCTCTCTTTAAACACATTTATGGATGCGAGCGACGCGGGAACGATCAATGTGGCAATCTTTGGGAGAGGCCCAAGTCCAGCAGTGGACGTCTATCGGCTGATGACGATGTTGATGATGAAACATATTTAGGCGAACCACAGATTATATATGTACATATATAATTATGCATTTTCTGTATCATTTCAAATAACGGAAATGTAGGAAGTCTCTCTGACATATTTAGACAGGGCAAATTGAACTATGAAATTTTAAAAAAAATCAATTTTTTTGTTAATCTATTTTTATAGAGTATATTTAAAGGTCATTAATTCATCGCGATAAATCGAAATAATTAGACGTAAACATACAAAATTTGGTAACGATTTTTTTTCTATTTAGAGATCAGGTGAGAATGGATTCTTACAAAATTCTTTCCCCAAAAGGAGATGCAGGGGTGTCACAGCGAGCAAAGCGGGCGGAGAAGAGCTAGTAATGTATATGTTAATAAACGTCAACTTTAACAATTACTATCGTGCATCGAATCACCACTTGAGAGATCCTTGATTGGATTCCAGGGTTTTCTTGATCCATACTATTGAGCATTGTCAATCTACCATCATATTGTCATATCACATATTAATATATTTCGTTAGACTTATATATGTGATCGCCAAAATTTTTTGAAGACGACACCTCAGAATAATAATATATTACTAAAGTATTCTAGACAAACACTAGAATACCTAAACCTCGTAGTTATTACTCAATATCATTATAATGTAATTTCTTACGAGAATATATTTTGTAGTTCCCTTGTGAGTCTCTATAGAAAATCTTCTTAAGGATTTGGCCTAGAAAATAAAAAAATGTGTATTTTTTTTTAGACAATCAGAAATAGATCGCTTTGTCCGTGGACGTTGTCCTTGTTAACCTTGTAGTAAATATATATACTGATGAATAAATATACGTGAATTGGAGAAAATGGGAACTGGACGAAGAGCCAAAACCCATTTGGAGAATTGTTAATAATGTTAGAATAATAAACTTACACAACGTCATTCTTTAATAAAAAATGCAAATAAAATACTTTATTATGTATACGAGCTATATTTAGACATTACAATAGACTCCTTGTTAAATAATAATAAAAATAAATCAATTATTTCAGATAACTATGTATTTTAGTTATGTTAGTAATCTATATATATATATATTTATTCTCAATGATTGTATTGTAGAATCCATTGTCTATTACGTTAGGTAGTTTATGTAGTAGTGGTGTCAAATTCGTATTCAGATGAACAGTCCACAGACCAATTAAACCTCAACACTAGAACAAACCGCATCGTACTGACAGGTAATTTCCTCCTCAGGACCTCAATAACCACAATGCTGTAACGACTACCGACTCTCTAAAGCTTGTACTGGGGCGTTTTCATTGTTGTTGTTTATTCCTACTCTCTACAATTTAATTTCTTATCCGTTTTTAATATAATAATAAAATCATTTTTTATATTACATACACACGATATTTATTCTAATAAACCAATTTTTTTTTGCCTTTCTGTCTGTATATTAGTTTATGGCGATATCCGATGCGAATGATTTGATTTACATAAATACTTTCAGTAGCAGATGATATAAAGGATAATGTAAGTTATTTTTAATTAAAAAATTTTTAATTATTGATTAGTCCGACAAGGGTTTAAAATTTGCTTAATTTTAACAATTTTGCAAATCTTTTTTTTTTGTTTTGTACGAAATAAAATATTTTTCGGAGAATAGTTAAAAGAAATCCAATCAAAAAGCTTAGAACATGTGTTTGAATTTAGAAAATTGTGCCTTTTAATTTCCGTTGAAACGTTTTTTTTTTAGAGACTATCAAAAATGATAAAATAGTCTCATTACATCATTGACTTCACTAGCCACCAAACCAAAATATGATGATATTCGCACATTACTGTTTAATGGCAGAAATAAGCGGGAGTACCTACTTAGATTGTCTCGGGCTAGTAAAAATAGGACTAAGGTGAGCACTGCCTGGCGTAGAAGGCGGCTGATAGGTCTAAGAGTATTCGCGGTCCTCGAAGGTGGGGGTCCTTTTTGCTCAATGATTGCGTATGACTCAGCGATGTTGTCTACGAGAGCTTTGCCCTTCCTCATAAACGTGCTAACACCACGTGTGAAAGGGCACCGGTGCGTTTCCAAATGCACTGATGCAGACCACCGAGAGGGTTTTAGTGAGTAAGAATATGACATAACTCAAACTTCCCACAGAAGCCGGATATCTTTCGAAGATTCCTCTCCAGAAACCAAAAAAAAAAAGATGTCCTCCACTAACCGAGACCCAAGAAGATAATTTGAGTTTAAGTTTTAAAATATATTGTATATTAAAATTTGTTTGAGAGTTTTTTAACAAAGGCTTTTTGTATTACATTCAGCAAGATCTTGAAGCTCCGTTCGTTTCCATAGACCGGAGAAACGTCTGGAAATAAGAATACTGTTCCCTATTACAAATGTACGTCTTCCCGGTCCGTCGCTTTATTATGTAGAAAAGAGGACATTAAAAATAGAACGAGCTTACCGTATAATGCCTCATCGAGGTATTCTGATCACTCCAAGGAGGGGCCCAACGCTGACGGGACGGAGCGAGGTTACAAAATTGGAGTTCCCGGCGTGTTTGTGAGCACATAGCGAATACGTAGAAGCTTTCACACGATATAAATATATAAACATATTTTAAGATAAAACCATTATCTCTGTCTCCCATCTAAAAAGGCACACAGGTGTGTAGGTGTATTTAAGTATTTGTAGTTATGCAGCTTCCAGACGGCTAAGCCGATTTGTAATTATCATTTTATGTTTGACTGATTCCAATCAAGATCTAATATTTACGGCTCCTAGTGCCCAGCGTGTCGAAATACATGCTGGCTGTCGCCTGGATGCAAGCAGCGTAGGATCGATGTAGAGATCTTTAGAGGAGACCTATATCTAGCAGTGAACGTCTATCGTCCGATGATTGATTGGATTTGATTTGATTGATGAAATCTAAATAAACTTGGCGAAGATTTAACACGCGTAATAAATTAAAAGTTCAACAAATACAGAAACGTTTTCAAGAAAAACCTTATTCAAACTTATCAGACTGCTCGTTCGGAGTTTTAATGGAAAAAAAAAGGTTTGAGTGAGATAAGAAAGTCGAGATTCAGCGATGTGTGCTCAGTAACAAATGGACAATTGATGTTACGACGTTTTGAATATACTGCTGCTGATTGCGGCCCGATCTTTGTGGAGATCTTTGCGGGGAGGCCTGTGTCCAGCTGTGGACCTCTATCGCCTGCTGATGAATATACGAGTAATTTGAAGCTAAAATATCGTTTCAAAAATGTATTTATTTACTATTTTTACTGGTAGCAGATATTTGCAGCCGGAGATCGTCTAGGTAGGTATCACTGCAGCTCCTATTTCTGATGCCAGACACTAGTGTCCAAACTGTGTTCCTGTTCGAAAGGTTTAATTACTGGGGTATCGAGACATTTTACGTCACAGGCGATGAGCGCAATATTGAGCTGTATATACCATCATAACCAGCGCTGGTAAATAACATACCATGAGGCTGAAGGTCCGGCTCGTCTCGTCGGTTAATTGGATAAAAAAATAAGGGCATTAACTACTTTAACAAACTTACGTATAGATATGAGAGTGTGTGTCTCTTTGCAGTCGATAAACAATAGTGGACAAACATTACCGTGTTCCGGATTGAAGGGATTTGTAGCTAGTGTAATTAGTGGGGTAAAGAGACTTAACATCTTGTCTCAAAGCGACGAGCGCAATGTAATGCATTATATACCATCCTAACTAGAGCCACGTTGTTATGGTCAGGCGTATCACTTACCATCGAGTGGACGTCCGGCTAGTCTTGTCGCTTCATTGTATAAAAAAAACAGAAGAATTTTATTACGTACCAGTTTTTTTTTTCAGATGAATTTCATGCAGTTAATCATTGTGAAGAATTTTACAGCTTCATTATACTCACGGCACCCGGATACGGATTCCGCGAGTTGACTAGACAGCTCCCATTAAAAGACACTGCAGCTTGTATCAGTTTTCTCATATGGAAGACCAGCATCGTATATAATAATTTTAATATCGTTTTCATTAAACGTGTAACTGAAAAATAATAGATTTTTCATTCGAATAAGCATTTAAACGAGCAGAATTTTAAGGCAACATTATAAAATACATGAAGTTATTAAAGTTTGTATATTTGGAAATATTTTCGTCATAGTTGAAATTGGGGAAATCTTCCTCAAAAACTAATAGTTAAGAATAACTATATTAGAATATATTTTTGTGTAATTTGATAGACAATCCTATGAAGATTAAGTATACGTATATGCTAAAATACTTCGGTGTGTATAAATATATATAAAACCTTTGATTTATACAGAAAATTTATTAAAGGATATTAAAAGGTTTTATCATCGTGACCTACTGATGACTACAGCTAAACATAATCAGCTCCGATTTAAGAATTGTTGCCGTAATCGCCACGCTGAGCATGTCAGCGAAAGAAGAGATTCTACCCTCTGCCAGATGCTGTTCCTTCTCATGGTACAACGAAAGTAAAGTAGCAGAGGAACTATTCTAGTTCGTTGTATAACTTGTAAACAACTTGCTATTCTCTATACTAAATAATGTTATATTCAAATTAAAATCTTCTCTTAACTCTTCGGTACGAAAAAGTAGAGGAGAAATATGGGTAAATGTTTAATCGTGCTGTACAAATTCTAATAGCTTACAAAATGAAGCTGATAAAATCTGCAATTAATAGCGTATTAAATAAAAAAGGGCGGACTTAGTAATAAAAATAAATTCACTAACCAGTTTACACAGCAAATGAAAGGCAAATAAATGCCTTAATTAAAAGGGCCGTCCTGAATATATTTCAGTGAAAGGTAATTGTATATTCGGGTGCTTGTTTAAAGAAAGTTTGAGAAACGCGAGCCATTTAATTGTGTATTTAATAAAAGAGTGTTTGGTTTACGACTTTGATCTCGCTCGTTCAAGATTTCGTAACCCTCGATCGAGAAACAATATCATAACCGATGAACTGAAACAAATTAGAATTGATAGTACAGTTAAAAGAAACAACTTATATTTTCATACAAAATATCAAGTATTATATATAAGAAAATAATATTTTTATTTAGACATATCTTCTGGATAAATTCACTAAATAACATCGATTGTTTTGTCTAGAAAATGGCTTCAGACATAATAAATATTGAAATAGTACTTATGTTAAGAAATCTGCGATTCCCGGAAGTATGATTAAAGAACTTAGACTTAACTAGCTCTACAAATATCAATCTGTAGTAAAAGGATCGTACAAAAGAAAATAAAATCGAGTTGAGTTTTTTATCAGGTTTTTTAGTAATTATTCTAACTGGAGCGCTCTTTCGCGGTAAAATGCTCTATTGTTTATACGCTAATATTTAGCAGCATAAATAAACACTGTCGTACTACTATATGGTCTTAAGCCGTATATTATATATGGTCTTTACCGTTAGTATTAACGGTAAGGTAGTCGATATGCAAAGTATTAGTGCAACGGCGTTACGATCGGCAGTGTATCCACTTGTCATGTGTGAAGCCAAACGCTTATCGAGTAAGCCCAGATAGTTCTAAACCTGGTCAAAGCTTACTATGATGGTGATCTTCATATAAATTAAAACGAAAAGGATCAGTGATTTATTAATCTTTAAGTATGCTATATTATTTATTACCATTTATTTATTAATAACTAGTTTTTCGATGTAGTACACCAGGCGATCATATAGATCGTCCGCTTGAAACAGCTGTTTATTGCAACGACGCTAGTATGGATATTTACACTACTCCGGCAACAGAGATCCCTGGTGGCGGGTCTCTGTTTCCGGAAACCGTCTAGGTAGGTACCACTATAACCGCCTATTTCTACATCCAAACAATAGTGTGCAAACCGTTTTCCGGTTAAACCAGACAACATCTCGTCTCACGAAGCGACGATCAGCTAACGGTACATTGTTATGAGTAGACATATTAATTACCATCAGGTAAACGTTGCGCTTATCTCAACGCTTCCTTGAACAAAAAAAAAAAAAAAAAACTAAGTAATATTACATATAAGCATACGATAATATTTCTACATATAGACTGAGAAAGGATTCTAATTCTCTTTTGATTGTAAATCTTCGTCAAAATAAGAGTATATGTGGATGTTTATGGTGACCCCAACTTGTCTCCAAAAAGACATGGAGCTGTTTTTTTTTTTGCTTTTTAATCTATTTTTCAAATAGAATACGTCTGTCTGTAATTTTAATTCGAACAAAATTTACAACGTCCTTTAAAATTGTTTGTCAAACGAATCGTAGAGATGCTGCGTCTAAGTGATTTATGGTGCTTACGCGGTATCCTTTGGTCTCGCTCGGCACATATACAGATCCTTTGTGAGAATTTGTCAACTTTACTACTAGTTACCAGACATATTTGTACAAATTAAAAACAAACTGTATAATAAATTACTAACCTTTCTATTGTTAGCAATTGAAAATCTTCTTCTCGTTGCTTTTTTTTTATCTTAGAATTGTTGGAAGAGACGTCCCTTACAGCTATTTGCAAACATTACTGTCTTCCGGTTCAGAAGGTTGGCTATTGAAATTACTACATTAATATTTTGTAGTGAAAAGGGCACACGTTCGAGGAATATTTATTGGTAAGGAACATTTTGTGGCGTTGCTTGAAGTAAAAAAATCTCATCGGATTTATAATATTATGCTAGAAACAGAATTTTTTTTTAAGCGAAACAGACGGGCGGGATATTCACCTGATGGTAATTGATACGCCCAAAATCACGTGGCGCTAATTACGATGATATACACAGTATCCCATTGTGATGGACGCCTTTTTTTTTATTAACGTGTGTAACAAAATGCTAACGGAACGTACACCCCGTACCAATACTGGGCCTGGATGTAAAGCATCCCTCCCAATTGACAAAATCCCTATCGCTACGCGGCGACGCGTCGGAATACGAGACGCGCCACCAGATACGCCCCAGGAACCCTTTCCAAGGGGGGCGCCGGACCGACGGTCCTTGTCGGTCGCGGCGCCAGGTTCCTCTGGTGATGGACGCCTTGAAACACAAGATGCTAGGTCTCGACAACCAGAGTTACACAGAGACCTACCACCAGTGAAAAGTATTTTTTTCAGCTTTAATTATATTTCTTTAATTATATTATGCTTCTTATTATTGTGATCACAATTAAAAACATAATTTTTAACAACCGTGCTTCTGACGGTAGTCTATTATTGTTTACATGACACTTGTCACTCTCAGCGTTCTATTAGTGACAGGTAATTTTTAGTGTTGCAATTGTGTTCATTTATCATTTTCATCTGTCAAATGGTCTATCATGTTTTTTTTTCTAACGTTATGAAAGTATTAGTTTCTATTCTTCATAATTTTATTTTTAATTTACTGTAATGTTCTATTTCTTTTTTATCACAGGTGTGGTTACTTGTAGCGCTTTTGTTGATTGAAATATTTTTGGTATTTTTTTTTCTTAATTCTAGTGTTACCAATTAATGATAGTAATTAGAGCAATAGTTCAATTCATTTCTCTTTATCTGATGATTTTGACAGTGATGAGAGTATTAAAAGCACTTTTCCTATAAATGTTACATTAGACACACGTTGGTGTGTTACACGAATGTATACACTCTATAGTACTACAAGTTTGACTTAAGACTCACCTTCACACTGGATATCAAGTTGAAGTTGAAACTGATGGTGAACGTCAAAGGTTTATATATATATATATAATATACTAATACTATGATGCACAACAACTTACGAGACCCAAGCCAACCTTACCTGCTCGTGATGCACCCTGATAATTAACAAATGAGGCTCTGGTTCCCACCGACCCTCATTGATCCGTGTTGGAAAAAGGCTCAAAACGACTATATGAACCCTAATAAACACAAAACTCTAGATCTTTTTTGATCACATCTGTCCATCTTGTCTTTAGCCGTTCTCTGGGTCTGGACCCCGTGATGTTCAGATTGGCCATAACATTTCCAACATAGTCAGGAGGTCTTCTTTTTATGTGCCCATACCAACGAAGTCTGCTCTCTTGCAGCTTGTCGGCGATGTTACGTACACCGAGACTGCCGCGGACGTACTCGCTGCGGATTTTGTCGAGTCTCGTCACTCCGCACATCCACCGGAGCATTTTCATTTCGGCGACTTGAATTTCGTTGGTTTGGCGCTGAGTTATGGCCCAAGTCTCGCTGCCGTGCTCGTGGTCAAAATTAAATTCCTGATATTATAAAATGAAATTGTTCTTCTTCTTCTTCAAGTACTTCACCAACTAGTGAAGATTGGCGATCAGCGTGGTCCAGTCCCCTCCGTCTTTTCTTCGGCGGAGCAATTCGGACGCTCCAGATATGCCAGTCCATTTTATGATATTCTTCAACCATGACTTTATCCGGCTCCGTATCTTTTCGTTTTCCAGAATCTTTATCAATTATAATCAATTGCAGAATATCATATCGCTGATAACGGAGTACATGATCAAGTAGGAGATTTTACGTTTCTTAACCGTAAACATGAGGTAACTTGTTCTTAATGCCTTAAAAGTACTATATCATTTTACTTTGTTATTTTAGAAATAACTGGAAATGGTTATAAAGGGTGGAGGAAGACCGAAGAAAGTGTGGATGGATTGTGTGAAAGATGACATATGTAAGAAGAGTGTGAATTTCAGATATGGCGGCTGATAGAAGAGATGTGGAAGAGAAGTACCTACTGTGCCGACCTCATATAGCTTGGAAAAGTACAGGCGCAAGATTTTAGAAATAACTGACTCTTGCTGAAGTATCGCTCAACTTTCGCTACCATTACTTCCGCTGCTACCCTAACTATCTCGTTAAAAACTGGAAATTTTCTTGTCGAGTTTAAGTTTATTTTTAAACATATTTCACGCTAATTGCGCTTCATCTGAAGTAATTTAAGATACGCTAATTATTACAACGTTTTCGTTTAGGGGTAGTTTATAATACGTACTTATTTCGTAGAAAATGATGAAGTTAACTACCACGTTATGATTTATAAGTGCTGTATTTAATTGATATTTTTTTAATGCAGACAAACTGTAGTATGATATATATGTACATTTATATTATATATAATTTGAAAATATCAAAATTGTTCTACACGGAAAGGAAATTTGCCATGATGAAGTTTAACCTTTGTCCAAAAAGGCACTAAATAGAAGAGCATCCAATTTATGACGAAAACAAAGAAAAAAAATTAAAAGTTCCGGTTACAGATATATTTATATTCCCATAGTAGTGGTTTATATTCAACGAGCGGAACGAGAGGAGCTGGACATTCACCTGACGGTGAATACACCTGCCCATAACTACGTGGCGCTAGATATGATGGTATCAACAACACCACATTTTGCTCGTCGCATTGAGGCATGAGATGTTAATTATCGTTACCTAGGAGAGGTAATTTCTCTAGCTACAACACAGTAATGTTTGCATACTACAATTTAGTGGCGAAATTAGGAGCTACCGTGGTACCTACCTAGATGGTCAACAAAGATCTTCAATCAGTCGTGAGTTGGATACAAAAAAAAATTTAACGTCTTGTATCTTAAGGGTTGTCTTCAAGAAATAGTGAATGGGATGTTACTGCGCCTTATCACCTATCACCACAGACCACGTCACCACTTAGTATCGGGTGGGATCGTAGTCTAGCCTAGATTCTTGATATCAGCGCTGCAAGCCATGCGACTGTTACAGCTTATCTGACACTGGGCGCGTGGACCTGAATCCACGGCCTGTTTGTAGTCTAGCGCTAACCTTGTCAATTTACAAAAGTCTTGTCTCAATGCGACGACTACAATTCTATGATAATTCTCGTTATCCCATTAATTTCACTAGCTACAGCGCCTTTCAAATTGAAACACAATAATATTTGCACAGTACTATTTGTCGGCTGCCACAGGCGCTGTGATGGTGCCTACCTTGACGGTCTCCATCAACAGAGACCGCTGGTAAAACCGTTCCAAACGAAGCTTTATTTCAACCGGATACAGTTAGATCAAGACGGGTAGCATTCTGTAGCCGCAGATTAATGATGACAGTGAGTTTGATTTGCAATCGATACACAAAACACAGCATAGATATAATAATCTGAGTGTAGTTACATTTTGAATGATACCTTATTAAGTTTTCGGCTATGCGATAATCTGTGCTTTAATTAACAAGTTATCAGTGAAACAATACGCATTAACAAAAACGTATTTTAATTAAACTGTTGAGAGCGGCTGCCGCCGGTTCGCGCTTGACTCTACTCGTATAAATCAATAATGGCCAGCGACGCTGTTTCGCTTCAATTTCGATAAATTTCAAAACGTTTCATTGTTTTCATTGAATATGTAAAATCTCCATTAACTTTATTAGGTTTTCTAATACATTAAGCAATGAAAAAATCATGTTTTTTTTTTCATTCAACATCATAGTTAACAAGTCCGTTTAGCACTCCTGAATTTGTATTTATTCACGCAAGGTTGACGTCACGTGATCTCTTTAATACAACAACACTTGTTATTATCTTATTCAGACTATTTTATATTAGAGAGTAAAGAGATTAAAGTTTATGAGTAATCATTAAATTCGTTATTATTCAAGCTTCCAAATATCTTTTCAGATTTTCTAAAATTGATGTGTCTTAAGAAATTATGGGATATACATACTTTTGGGTGTTTGTGTGGGTTTAGCGCTGGGGGTCTCTGTTTGACGTAACCGATACTTTGTTAAATATATCAAGGGTCCTCATTAAATTAACGAAAATTTGGGACCTTGTTAACAACTTTATTTTTAATCATCACTCAATTACTCGTAAACTCTTTCTCCATTATTTATGTAGTTAATAAATATGTAGTCTCTAGGAAGAAATATAAAAATCATATGCCTTCTTGCCGTAACTGACAGACAGTAGCCAAAGGAAATATTTTCTCATGAAAAACGTCAAGCTTTATGACTGAAGGAAAATTTATCTTCACTCGAATGTAGTAAGGATCTAAAGGAATAAGAAGTAATAGATGTATTAAAGAAAATTCAATAGAAAAATATTTCTTTAGGACGTTTTGAAGATCTACGAACGTCTTTCGTCCTCATAACGGGGCTTTGTTTTATTGAAAGGCATTTTTGTTAGTATTTTTTTTTTCAGTATATAACTAAAATGACTCGTCAAAACAATAAACAGGTCTCTCATTCAAATCACTTTTATATACAAAGTCGTTTGACTTGATATATATGTTCTCTAAATACAAAGCATAGCCTGAAGGTCTGGACTTTCCCTCACAATAGATGAGCTCATAATCTATTAAGCTAAGGAATTAGAGGTTGGAGGCTACCGCACGTCTTCGCTAGTTATTGTTCTTTGACACACATCCGCTTCCTGCCGATGTTTTACTTAACTGGAAGCATAAACTCGGTTAGGAAGGAACTTGCTTATCTTTTAGTCACAGTGAAAATATTTCGACTATATTTTTAATGAAGTGAATATTTTACAAATTTTATTCTGTATGAAAACAATTCATATTCAAATTATATTTTTGGTATAAAAATGTTAATTTTTCCTTTATTACAATGTTCTTGAGCTAATCATACAATATTGAATTGATATAGTAATAATAGAATCTTTCGTCCTTCTACAAGTTATGTAATAAGGCTCTACATATTCTGAAGAAAGCCTTTGAAGTAAATTTTTATATTAAATTTATTAATATAATAGCAAATTTTATTTTTAAAATTCTCCTTGTTCTTTTATTAGATCCTTTTAAAATTCTTTACTGCTCTCTACTTTGAAATTATTTTAAATGTGCTAGTGAAGTATGGGAGCTCATTAAAATAGCAATGACATACATAAAATTTAATAATTTCAAATTAAAAGTATATATGCTCCAAGATAAGGACGAAATTTAGACTACCAATGAATAATGATATCATTTATTCCTTTCTTAATACTTATTTAGGGATTTCCAAAAAATATATTTAATAAAGACATATTAATAATTCACATGTGATATGTTCTTCAATTATATGAGACCACAGAGTGCAAATTTAAATATTTATCTGACGGCACAAATTAACATCATTTAGATGAATAAATGAGTTTATAGTAATTTTAATTAATAGAAAATAGACGAAAGAGAATATTACATAACGGTGAATGTTTCCTGTCATTGAAATAATCATATTAAAAGTCGCATAGGCAACGTCGTATTATTATCATTGATGAAAACAAACATATGAATAATTCGTGAAACGTATGAAAATTAATATTGTTTATTTAACTTCATAATTTAATAAAAATGTGAACACAGTTGTTTAAGGATAAATATATCATTTCAATGCTGAAAACAGTTAGTATACTTCTGTATAGATCGGACTGTGAACAATAGTTAAAATGGTAAAGATGCTCTATAATACTTACGAGATCTATCACATCTAGAATATCTGCTATATCAGTCCTTCCATAACCATAGCTTTCGACAAGCTATTTTTTTATATTCAAGGAAGTGACGAGAAAAGCAGGTTCTTTACATGTTAAATACGCCTACCCAATGCGCGCTAGTTACGATGATACGCAGCATCACATTGCGCTCGTCGCCTTGAGATACAAGATGTAAAATAGTTACTCCGGTAATTCCATTAGTTACAGGGAAATAGGCGCTGCGATGGTATTAGCTATTTCACGATTTACCAGCAATGAGAACAGATAGCACCAGTGAATTGTAGACGGTGAGTGATTCGAAACGCGAGGGTAATGAATAATTGGATAAACACCGAAATCGATAAAATATTGTTATTTAAATGATAGTAATAAATATAAGGGTCCCTATTCTGTCCATTCACGAGTCCAGTGAGGAGGTTCACACGTAAAAGTTCCGTAGCGGTGACCATCTCACAGTTTAATAACGTTTATTATTACCATATATCCAAGTAGGAGAGTCCCGCGCGTTTAAGTAATGTGAGGTCGACCGCAGTTGGGCAATCATTGCCTGAAATACCTTATCTGAGTTAAGTAGGCAATATGTATTCCGTGGTGTTGGAGATTGTCTCCTCTCCGTGCTGCATCGAAGATCAGAAGGAACGTAGACGTA
Source organism: Ornithoptera priamus (assembly GCA_029034505.1). Taxonomy (NCBI): domain Eukaryota; kingdom Metazoa; phylum Arthropoda; class Insecta; order Lepidoptera; family Papilionidae; genus Ornithoptera; species Ornithoptera priamus. The sequence goes on along the minus strand of JARDWD010000219.1, from coordinate 922,263 downwards.
AAAGCATATTTTATTTTCCACAGTAATCCTAATATATGAATATCAAAAGAATATAATATAATAAAAAAAAAATTCAATCAATTGAAGCTTCATATTTCGTAGCAAAACGACTGCCTTTGAAACGGATGTGTGCGATTTGATTCAGTCATATGATACTGCAAATACGAATATACAGTTATAAATATACTACACTAGCTGTTCTCCCCATCCGCTTTGCTGGCCGTAACATAAAATTACACGAGTTTCTATACCAACCGTTACTATAGCGACCGCATAAATGATACGAAATGAAAATGTTTATGAATGTAATTTAGAAATGAAATGATGAAGGTTCTATGAAAGTCAAAAAATAAATATCCTGTAACCATCTACAAATCATACGGCGTCGAATGCTCATTTTCCAATGTCGATACGTTCACTAGTTTTCGCGTGATCGACGAACAAAGTAAACACATTTTCATTATACATATTTATGTAGTCGCGGGAAGCAACTGAATGAGGGCAGTACAGGACCGATCCATGTGGATATCTTTGGGAGGAGGCCTATGTCGTCCAGCAGTGGACTTCTGTCGGCTGATGATGTTGATGACAGTAATAGTGGTCATATGTAACATATACAATTGATTCATGGCTAAATAGTAATTATAGAATTGTATCTGGTAGACAGCGGAAGAAATGGTTTGACGACATCAAGGAATGAATGGATCTGCGGTGGGTTTAAAGTGAGTTGGTGGAGTGATTAAAAAAGTGGGTTTAAATACCATCAGTTAAAAAGAAAAGCTGAGGATCGGATTGATTTTCTTAATTTGATCGCCAAACTTCAGTTTGAAGAGAGCATCTAATGATGATGATGATGATGAGGATGATAATAAATTCATGATTAACAAAACTATATCAGAAATACAATTAAAGATATTCTTTAGCGTTTTATTTATAGTTAGATAATTTCCAAAATGATAGATGTTAAGATTAATTAATAAGGGAAGAAATGTAACATCCCCTTAGAAATGAAACAACAGAATTATACTACAAATAATTATATTTTATTTACATCCAACTTTCATAGTAAAATTATTATGAGCTTCGGAAATAGCCATTTTTAGTTAAAGTGTAACGATCATTAAAACAGACCGGATGTAGTGACAATGCCCGATACCCCTTTGTTCATAACAAATGGATTCATCAAGTTTAAAACAGGGGAAATTTTTCAAACACTGTCAACGAACAAACGGTGACCGTAACTTTTGTTGGTGTGTGCCACAAAGGAATCAAAAGTCCCTTTGTCCGGATGATACGGTCTACACATCGATTTATAAAGTGTACAGGCCAATTTGTTTTTAATATACTATTTCTAGAAAAACCGAAATTGCGCAGTATTTCACTCACACATTATAAATTAACGACTTCTTAACATGTTTAATTACTTTTTTTTTTAAATTTCAACAAATTAACTGTTATCTTCTTAATTAAAAAATACTAAATAAAAACTAATAAATAATGTAGAGTTTAGTTCAAATGGAAACATGAAGGTATTAAATTTTTATATTTTAAAATTCCCATCCCCACCTCGAATATTTGGATCAATAAGGGAAGCTTATTCAAATTCTTAACGTTAGAATAAAAAAAAACATTACACAGCAATACATTTATCTTTACTACCCGCACCCCTCCCGGAAAAGCCTTCTCGAATTTAATTAAAGGCAGAGTTGACCCATTTCATTAATGTACGAACATTGCGACTTGTTAAGTAAAACTTTAAGAAACGTAACGTCGTAATGATAACATAAGTTGATATAATAAGTAATATAATATTTTAAAAAAATATTGTATATATAATATAATACCTATAATATTGTAAATTCATTAGGAAGTATTGCCTGTAAATCACCACGCTGGGCATCCGGGGTTGGGGACTGTAAGGTATTGGTAGGGATAAAGAGATGTAGGAGGAGGGCAGACTTTTGAGAGGAATATTGCGAAGTACACAAGAATAACTGGTGATATAAGATGTTACTATTTGGAATATTTTTCGGGGAAGAATGGTAACAGCTGTGGCCTTCGGTGGCGCGAACCCGTATTCATCGGACAGATGTACCCCCTGACAGGGTATACCAGTAGTAGTCGCAGATATATTATGCTGACCTTTCCATGGAATTTTCCTTCTTTAGTCGCCTTTTATATCACACCAAAGGTGGTACAGCGGTCTCCCACAAGGGAGATAATAAAGGCTGCTAATGATGTAAAATCAAGAAAAGCTTGGTCGATGACTTCCTGTTGGTTAATCGATTATTTGAGGTGAACCAGATCGTGATGCACGTGATCGCCTACCGCCCCGTATTTGGGAAAGTGCGCGTCGAGTGAAGCGAAGCTGGAGAAAAGGATAAGCGCAGGTACCATTGCCTCTCTGATGAGTGAGGACAGCAGTCGTCGCTCACTCTTGGAATTTAGTAGGAAAGTAATTAAAAGAGTCATCGAACAAAATAAATCAGAAAAGAAATATGAATTATTAGTGAAAGGCCAATACAATGTAATAGTATAGGGAAAGAGAATTGTAAGAATAGAGTGTAAGGAAACGGAAATGTAAAATTATGTAATATTTGAAAAGAGTTACTAAAATTGTAAAAAAATAATTGTGAAAGATGTAAATAAAAAAGAATGTGTAGAATTAAGAATAAATAAGAATGTCTGAGAATGACAAAACGAAAGAGAGAAATGGAACGAAAGGAAAGGTGGAGTGAAAGAAGAGGAGAAAAATTAGAGAAATAAACAAGATGGTAAAAGAATTGTGTAAATAGGTCTCACCCCAACAAAACTGGGGGAAGGCTTAACAAACATCGATTACTTGAGTCCTATTAAGTTTCGATTCATATTTAAATCTAACTGAAAAGAACTGCACTGGTGGTTGGTGTCTGTTGCCGGAGACCGTCTAAATACCACCACAGCTCCTATTGCAACCGGCTAACTGTAGTGTGCAAACATTACTGTGTTCCGGTTTGAAAGGCGTGGTAGATTGTGAAATTACTGAGGTAACGAGATTTAACATTGTCTTAAGGCGACGAGCACAATGTGGTGCAGTATGTATCATCCTTAATTAGCCTCATGTTGTTATGTGCAGGTGTATCACTTGCTATCAGGTGAACGTCGCTTTCATCTCGTCGCTACGTACAATAAAAAAGAATTGATCTATGTTAAATTTTTGATTCGTCATGCACACGATGCATAATTAATGACAATTAGTATATTTAAAGTAGATCCTTTTTTAGTACAGTTTACAAATTATATATTTATCGAAATACTACTAAATCACAATTTTTTTTTATAGAAAAGTTTGTGCCGTATTATATATATATATATAAAATACAACTAGTTTTCACGTGAATGAAAATTATTTGCTGCATCGACGGTTGTATTGTTTTGTTCAAACAACAGAGAAATACCAACCCTCTAAACACGACTCGATGATTCGGTTACATTTTAGGAATTTTACTATACAAAAGTTAATATAACCTCAGAATATTTCAAATATAGTAACATTGCGTTTCTGTTATCGTTGAGATTATGAAATATATTTAAATCGATACTTATAAAACAAATCAATACTGTTTTTGCTTCAGAATAGATGAGGGTTATAGTTATATATAACCTTAGTACTAATCAAAGTCGACAGCATAACGCTTCGGAGTTACAGGGGTAGGTAAAATATTGGTGTAACTTCTTCACGTTATTCATTTCCTGTATTTTGTTAATAACATATGTAAACATCTTTCAAAACAACCTATTAATAACATAAGCAAGTATTTTATTACTTATTTGGCGTCGCTACGACGATAAAAAGATGATAATATTAAGGTTCTCAGAATGTAGAAACTACTGTATTTAATACTGTTTTACTCTTGTGTTCACTATTCTGTTCTACTCATCCCCATTCTACCCCATTCAGGCTTTCGACACCTACCACCAAAACCACCTATTTAACTACCAGCTTCATAAAATTTACCTGTTAAGAATATATTTGCTTAAACAGAGCTGTTCCTAACGCTAATATTATTAAAACCTACATATTACTAAAATGTAAAGTGCTTTTTTTTAATGTTATAACATTGACGTACTTACTAAGTAAATAAGTAAACATACAGTTACAACAGTCAAGTACATCTCACAAAAAGTTTTTGATTGTCTATATATACGAGTATAGGAGATATCCAGAGATTAATTGACTCATTACGAGATCTCCGAAATGATTAGAGGTCAACACTCAAAATTTGGCAAAGATATTGCTTCTGTGATTTATACGTTATCTAAGAATGAATTTTACAAAAGTTCCATTTTTTTTTTTTCAGTTTCTTTTTGAATTCTGTAGACTGGTCGGCATTTACCCGAGGGTCTGTTATTATTAATTGGAAAAGTTTCTGATTGTTACGTTTAATGGCTAAACTATTTATAGATCATTGCAGCTATACTAGGAGATTTTTGAAACATTTGAATGAGCTATAAGCCCAAAGGCTAGATATATTACGACCCCGGTCTGTAAGTTATTTGGGCCACGAAGTTACCTCTATCACTCAACGAATCGCAGCTCGCCGATCCCATTTTGTGTCGTTGATTAGAAGTGATTGTCAAATCTAATCAAAAACGGATATTAAACTAGATTCATTTTGAGTTGGAGCAGCTCGTTCACTATCGCAATAGAGTTGTCTATATTATACATATACATACATCCAGAATAGCATAATTTACAGTATTAATCTTACACTTACTTCTTATACTTCAAATATAGTGTTCTTTAAAGGAGGAGTATACCTACAGATACTGATGTCCGTTGCATATAAAGGCTTTCAAAATTCTCTTTAGAGATCATATTTTGTGAAGCTGTTACACAGTAGCTTTTTTTTTAATTCTTTCATTGATATTTCATCTCGAATATATAGAAAGGAGTACTTATAATCGTATCCAGTCGAATGGTTTCGGACCTGAGCATTCTTGAAATATATATATATTAACATTTTTTATATACCAACATATAGCTTACAAATGAATATAATACTGTGAGTTTAAAATTCCTTATATTAACTGGAGCTGTACGTAATAAGCCTCAGGGTCAAAACTGCCTCGGCGAACTTCAGCGATTTTAATAGTTCATACATTTGAAGTTTCCATTGGGTTTTGGCAAATTTTCAAATGCTGGTAAATGCAGCGCACGTAATAACGCGTGCGGTCGCGTTGGATTTATATCTGACGGTATAAATTCCACAGATGGTAAATTACACCACGACAATTTCGAAATTAAATCATCATCCCTTGTAATTTAAACAAGTTACCTTACACCGTGGATATAGGTCTCCTTAATCGCAGCCCTGTGGTGTCGGTCTAATAAGAATATGACTAAGGTAAGCCTTGTCTGTCTTAAAAGGCGACTAAAAGGCTCTAGGAGTTTCGCAGGAATTGAGCGTGGGACAGTATGTGGCTCGGCGATTATGCGTAGGACGACACTCCTCTTCAGAGACGTGTTAACAAAAAGTGTAGAGAGACACCAGTGCGTTTTATTAGAGATTCCGGAGCCTCTCCAAATGCACTGATACAGACCACCCAAGGGGTTTTAATAAGTGAGAATCTCACATAACTCTGACTTCCCCCCATGAGTATGGTGTCGTTAGAAGATTTCCCCTCCGTAACCAAAACAAAGGTCTCCTCAATCGATCCAACACTTCCTTGTAATCTTCGCTAGATCATCAGAAAATAGTTTTCAAACAAAACTATTTAATAAAGAAACTTTATCTACTACCGGTTTTAAGATTACTATCAGCACTAACAAAGTTATAATTCGTCTAATAAATGGAACACTGATCCACATTTTAGGATCTAAGTTAACTAAAGTATGCGTACTGAACTTGATGGATACAAACTACTAGGACTTCTGACTAACGTAAAATATTTTTTTATAAAGCGACGAGAAGAGCAAAACACTCACCTGATGGTAAGTGATACGCCTGCCGATAACAGCGTGACGCTAGTTGGATGATATACCTAGTACCGCATTGTGCTAGTCGCATTGAGACAAGATGTTAATCCCTGTTACTTCTGTAATTACACTAGCTACAGCACCCTTCAAACAGGAACACTGTAATATTTGTAAATTAGTGTTTATCAACAGCAATAGGATCTACGGTGGTACCTTGAGGGTCTCCGGCATCGAAGATATACCACCAGTAAAATTTGTTTATATATTTATATTGTCACTCGTCGGTTTTTGTTACCTAGTATGGCCGTAAATTCTGTCATAAATTTTAAATGGAATATTTCATAAATAATCATTGACTACGATACTCATTCGTATTTTAATGACATGAATAGGCTTTGGTCTACCATAAAAGCCTTACTTTGGTCTCATCAATCCCAGTCGCAAGTACGGAGTGGGTTATCAAAGAGAACCATGTCGCACTAAGTAATATTACTGTAACAAAACGCAAACCGAAACTATCAACTTATTAAAGTCGCTTTAAAGGTTAAATTCGTTTTCAAAAGGGGGTTGTTTGTTCAAATGTAATAAAACGTACCCTAAATAATGTATATAATATATTTAAGATAATTATTTTCATTAGCAACAAAGAAAGTAATGAGAATGAATGAGGATGGCTATAAGGGTAGAGGAAGACCGAAGAAAGTGTGGATAGATTGTGTGAAAGATGACATATGTAAGAAGAGTGTGAATTTAGATGTGGCGGCTGATTGAGAGATGTGGAAGAGAAGTACATACTGTGCCGACCCCTATATAGAATGGGACAAGGGCAGGAGGTAGAAGAAGAAGAAGTTAATTATTTTCATTAGGGAATTTATTTAGAGACTGTTTTATGATGCACAGTATTTCTGGCTGGATTAGGTTTTCAATAGATTTTCTTTATAATCTTAAAACAAATATTCCGATTCGGTATAGAATCAAATACACGATCAAACACATTAGGTAATTTGCTCAGCGAATAAGCGCACCCCCGACAAAAACAACCCGAAGCGGAGAGCCTGCGATTATTTAATTATGTGGGCAAATAGGCTTTGGAATTCATCAAGTTAGCGCGGCCTCGTTACCTTTAACGAGCTGACCGTTCAGCTGTTCATCAAGAATATTTTGTTAATCGAACTAAGTGAATTTTAATTGAAAACAAATGCCGCCCTAACTTATTCATCATTCATTGATCTAAGTATATACACTGCTGCACGAACCCCAAGCGAACTACATCCACATCTCCAAACTCCAGCATAGAACTGTTTACTTACACACTATTAGATAATAAGTAGATTATCTACAAATAAACACGTCTTTTTTTGTCACCGGATGTTAAGTGATGCGCCTGCTGATAACAACGTGGCGCTAGTTAGGTTGATATACACTGCATCACTTTGCGCTCGTCGCCTTAAGACAATGTTAAATCTCGTTACCCCAGTAATTTCACAACCTACCACGCCTTTCAAACGGGAATACAGTAATGTTTTGCACACTACTGTTTGACGGCAGAATTAGGCACTGTAGGAACCTACCTAGACAGTCTCCGGCAACAGAGACCTACCACCAGTACACTTCCTAAATATCATCACTATAGTAGTATTCTTAATTTGAACACTAAACTTCAACTTGAAGAAAGCATTACATAATTATGGTGATATAAATGCAGAACAAGATCTTATCTTCACATATATCTTCTCTTCTATTCTCTCATATTTATTTATCTATTGATTTTATAACAATAAATATATAAAGGTTTTTAAGATTCTCTTTAGAGATCATATCCTTTGAAGCTGAAATACAGTAAATTTTTTTAAACCCTTTCATTGATGTTTTATTTCGAATATATCAGAATATTATTATAAATATTGGTTTATAAATATAACGTAAATATATTGTAATTAATTCGGAAATGCATGATATAATATTTAGTTAATAGGAAATCACTGTACCGGATGTGTAATGACCAACTATAAATTAACAAGAACTAACGTCATGATACTAACCGATATATATGTATACTTGTTTCAATAGCAATTATTTACTAAAAAATCAATCAAATCATAGATCTAGACCTCGCCCAAAAATCTCCAGCACAATGTGGCGCTGCGTATATCATACTAAGCAGCGTCACTTGAACGTATCATTTACCATCAGGTGAACAACTCGTAGCTTCGTGGTATAAAAAAACTTATTTTAAAATAAAATTCAACCACCGACGGATGTAAACGTCTTCGAAGAGTAAAAGTAGAAAAAGAGCAGATTTGACTTAACTTTACTACTCTTTTCGTTTATTCTTTCTAAAGGGATGATAGGCACCAAGCTGGAAGTTCTTGCGGTGATAAGTATTCAATATAGGCAATGGACCCCTATGGGCCACCACGTCAGTGACAGGCCGAGGACAGTACAGGTAGATACCAGTATTTATCCTATCGAAATAAAACTTGTACCGATTTTAAGATTGCAGGGTTCCGTAGCTAATGAATTGGAGCAAAGATAACAACCCCTTCCTTTAAAGCGACGAGAGTAACATGTGAGCAAATAGGCAACGATGCGATCATCTTATAGCTTTGTTATAGATAAAAATTACAGACAGTAAAATAACTAAAAAGCCTATAACCCTTCTATTTTCATCAGTGGTTAATAATCTAAATTATGCATATAGGTCTTCCTGTCCGTCCCTGAATTATATATATAGGTGTTCCGTTTCCTTTATAGCGTTGTTTGTTCGCTTATCAAATAGTACAAAATAATAAAGTCAAGTTAAAGCCCCGACCCGCTTTCCACTTGTAATTCCGGATGCAGGGCTTTTAACCTGAATGAAGAAGAAAATTACTTCGCAGCTAATCACTGGCGCTTTTTAACTTTTCTTACGTTTGTATGCAATTAAAGTTTACGACCGGCGTTAACGGCGCGTCGTAACCCATTTTGAAATAAATATTACCGTTTTCATTTAACTAACATCTGATTTATGAAGATAAAGATAAAGATCGATTTTATTACTAAATATTTACAACACATTAGCGACTTAATTTACTACTCCATAGTTTTCACTTACTAATTAGTTAATCTAAGTTTTCTTTTTTCTATTTCTAATCTCTAGCTTGCTCTCTAACATAGGCTTCCTTTAATTTCTGCCAGATCTTTCTTTCTTATGTTTGTCTTGTGCATAGTAGTTCAGCTCACTTCTTTAGATCATCTTCCAACCTTCGTATCTCTCTACTTCTCATTTTTTCTATTACTAATTAATAGTGCTTTAACATTACTCTTAAGTCTTTAGGTTAAGTGGGCGGTTCATCTATATATTCCTCTTAGCTGTGTTCTGGCATAGTACATAGATGATAAGAGATATTCCTTAAAATATCCCAAAGCTACTTATAATATACTGAGAGCATCATCGAAGAGATTTGAGAAGATAAAAAATCCTACATCAACCTTACTTCCCATAGAAGGAAATTAGATTTCCGCTAAAACCAGTCCATGGAACAAGTTCACCATTGGAAGAAATCTTAATTAAAATATCGATGCCCATTCAATCTGGATATTAATTTTCACGTAACCAACTTGGCTAAACATGCGAAATCACATTGTGCGTACACAGCGTTAGGAAATCCATTTGCGGTTTGAAGCCGAGCGTTCGCGTAACGTTTGATTTGAAAACCGTGATAATAAGCCGCGTGAAAATTTAAACATCATCAATATAATATAGTAATTTTTTTTATTCAGCAAGTGACAAGATGCGTGATATGTTCACCTGATAGTGAGTGAAATACTAGTCTATAACAACCGTATTAAGGATAGTGTACACTGCCCCAAATTGTGTTTGTCGCGTTAAAACATAAAATGATCATATTCGTTACTCCTACTACAGCGCCCTTCAAACCGAAATACAGTAATATTTACAAACTACTGTTTAGCAGCGGAAATAGAAGCTGCCGTATTATTTAGATGATCTCCAGATACAGATATCTATCACCAGTAACTAACATAACAACAAAAATAAAAAAAAATGCTCTGAAAGCAATCTCTTCCAGACTACCCACTGAGCAAAAAGATTAATTGGTGGCAGGTCTCTGTTTCAGGAGACTGTCTAGGTAAGTACCACCGCGGCTCCTATAGCAGTCGACAAACAGTACTGTGCAAAGATTACTGTGTTCCGGTTCAAAAGGCGTAGGTTGTAAAACCACAGGGATAACGAGATTTAACATCTCATATCTTAAGGCGATGAGCACACTGCGGGTCAGTGTATACCATTCCAGTTAGCGTCACGTTGTTGTAGGCACGCGTATCACTTACCATCAAGTGAACGTCCCGCTCATCTCGTCGCTTGGTTGAACAAAAGAAATAAACAATATGGAAAATAAGAATGCTGTGTGATAATAATTGGAGGATGAAGAGTTTGATGAAGATAACAAACAATATCAATAAAATATACAAAGTATACTTTATGTTAGTGTGTTCAGTTATATTTTTAATGGAAATGGGGTAAAATTACTTACTATCGTTGATTTTGTGATATAATTTTTTAAGATTTTTTATCTCCTTCTCTCTGATATTAGTCTTATCGTTTTATATATCTTTTTCTATTATTTACTCCATTTATAAATTCATCACTAAACTTACGTTTGTTCTAACATTACTTATATATATGCCTTTACTTATGCTATTTATCTACCATTACTTAACAATACTATTATTTACATATGTAAGTAAATAATACTATTATGTACCTGTCCTTATTTCTATGATTCACTAAGTTAAATATTTTGTATGCGATGTTTTATAAACATATTTGTAACTCTTGCAGTATACAAAAACTCTATTTATCCTTAATTTTGTCTCCTGTTCATAATCACGTCTTAAATTTCAATGAATGGGAATATGGGGAAAAAAAATATTATTTTTTTACTTACGTTTTAATCAAATCAATCAATAACATCAGAGAATCGCGTTTGATTAACTTACCATATAGATCGAGCACGTTAGATGAAGAAGATGGACCAATACGATAATTCGATGAGTGGAATTAGGGCAACTCGCGAAACAAACAACGAAATAATGCTATCTTCATATTATCTTAGCTTTTATATATATTATTAATATTTTATAATATTTCTTTTCTAATAAATAATTGGTTTACCTAAATTCGAATTATCTAACTTATATATCGTATGTTACTAAAACTAGCATAAGTCATACTCTCGCGTATAATAATGAGACGCCAATAAAGATGTTCCTCCCACCGACTAGCATTGGGCTTGTGTAGTGGGAAACGGCCCAAATCCCACTATATGAACAAATGATCGCTCCTGCGATGCGGGCAATACAAGACCGATCAATGTGGAAATCTTTAAGGGAGGACTACGTCCAGATGTGGACGACTATCGGCTGATGATGAATAAAGATATTCACCTAGCTCTTTATTTATCTGCGCAAGTTGTTGTTCAGTTACCTAAGTAATTTAACCAGTTACAGCACAAAGCTGGAAGTATCAGAGATCGTAAGAACATGCGATATTCCTTGACTGACAAAGACCAAGATATTTCTGAATACCTTGTTACTACTCAGGAAGCAAGATAGGAGCTTTACCGTAAAATTGGTTGAAATATTAAATCATTGATTTCCTTATTAATTAAATTACAAAAATATTCATAAAAGAAAAAAAAAATACTCTGATGAAATAATTCAATTCAAAGACATGATACTGATATGAAGAGTCTGAAGATAGTTGGTGAAAATCGGTTTCCGAATGAAAACTTACATAGTGTTGAGTTATACGACGCCGTTTGATGCCTGTAATATAGTTAAAATAAGAGCTAATAACAAGTTGACAACTTAAGTAATTACATTCATCAGTTTTCCCTTTTCTTGACAAGCGAGACGAATGAAAATGGGGGTAACTTTTCATTTAGTAAGGGCTGATTTACTGTTGTCAAATTATATTCCATTAACTTTATTTTCAATTAGGTATTACTTTGAAATAAAGCTAACTTAGTATTTGAACGTCCCACTTAATAATTATATTATAATTAGAATAAGGAGAAAACTGAGCTTATTTCATTTGTACCTGTCTTTGCTTAATTTTAACATCCGTTGAGCAGCAACTAAGCGTTTCCGCTGCAATTGGTTTCTTAAAATTAAAGTACCAATAATTATCATTTCAATATAAACATGAAGGGGTGTAAGAGGTCACGCACAATATTTCACCATACCGAACTCAACCTTACTTACTCGTGATGCACATTGCTAATCAACAAACGAGGCTCTGGGTCTCACCATCACGCATTGGGTCAGCGTGGTGGGAAATAGCCTAAAATCATATGATTTCTTACAGACAACGGCAACCCCTAGCGCCCCGCAATGCCGGAAGGTACGCTAACTGCAGCACAGGGTTGATCGATGTGGACATCTTTAGGGAAGGCCCTTGTCCAGCAGTGGACGTCTAATATACAAAATATTGATGTTCATAGCGAAATAGAGAGCGTTCTACTTATTGTAAGGCATGCAAATGTTTATATATACACTAAGGTTATACAGTACCTTCTATCGGCTGATGATGATGACTAGCACCTCCATATAAAAGCACTATTCTTTAACATTACTAGTCCAGTACAGCCATTAAAGTTAGATATAAACATTAACTAGGAGACCTCTAAAAACTTCTTACTTAGAACTACGGCGAAATTCTTAAAATACAAAACAATCAATCATTTATAAATGCTACTGTCGTAAAGAAGAATCTGGTATAAAGCGAATGATTAATGACGAAGGCTCAACACCGACCCTGGGCACAATAGTGGTATTTATCAATAAATACTTTATCGCCATGTCCATCTGAATATCGGTTTAGAAAGTTGTCATAAGTAAATAAATATATATATATAAGGTAAAGACATTTCTTTATATATAACACTAAATGTTCCCCGTCTGCTTTGCTGGCCGCAAATGACTTTCTATAGCAACCGTTACTATAGCAACCGCATAAATAATTCCAAATGAAAATATAAAAGTTAATTAAAAATAAAACGATGGTGATTATCAACCGATAGACCCCAGCAGCTGGGCATAGGCCTTCCCCAAAGAAGCCCACATCGCTCAGTCCTACACTACCCGCCACGTCAAACATTAGCGACCGTCGTTTATAGGAGTTAATATGGGGTATTTGGGATATTTCCCACCACGCTGACCCAGTACGGGTTGGTGGGAGTAAGAGTTTTTATTATATTATTAAATTATTTGAAAAAAATTATGGAGGAACTACAAAGTTCAAATAATATATAACCATCTACATATCATTCCGCGTCGTATTCTCATGTTCCCATGTCGATACGTTCACTAGTTTTCACGTGATTGGCGAACAAACATAACAAATAACGGGGAATAATATATCATCAAAAATATATTACTGCATACGTGCTTTTAAACTTCCTCCAAATTTCAACAGAAGTTATCACCATCATCTTAATCAGCCATGAAGAGAGAGGTATATCAATATACATACTCATAATCATGTGGTGCTAGGTCTCTATTGCCGAAGCCGTCTGGGTAAGTAACACCGCAGCTTCTATTTAATTAATAATTACATTAAATACTTCTTCTTCTTCTCCATCGATCCCCATCGACTCTTACCCTTACTCATCTGATACTTGGCTCATGGACCCGGATCTGAGGCCTATGCCACTAAACGACTTAAATCTTTATGTTTATCATCTTCGGTACAATCTCGTAGCCTGACCTTTTTTGGTTACGTATGCCGCCGAGAGCAGGTAGCTATTGAACGACTTGTCTTCCAGGGAAAGGTTGAGGGTTACGGGCTACGTGGAAGATCACCTATGAGGTGAACACCAGATAAAATCGGCAGTAATGGCTCGTCATCGTTACCACTACATGAATGTACGATAAAGGCGTCGATTATGATGTGACGTCTAGCCCCCGACACTTGAAGTGACGATGACGACCACTCTTTCAAGAGTGATACCGACGAAGAATAGAATGTTATAATTTTTTTTTTCGTGTTAAAACAAAGGTTCTTCGGAACATCGTGATATTTTTCGCTTAACATGGCGTGTAATCCGGTTAACAGTTTATTATAACGATTGCGGAGGCAATGGCGATTCGCTATGCAATTTCCGTGCCGTTACCCAAATATTATTGCAAATAACGTCATTGCTTATCCGCTGTACACGCAATTATCCGTAATGGTTTCACTTATTACAAATTGCCTATCATTTTCAGCATTATCTCTTTTGTTGTCTTATATGAATAACTAGCAATAAATATATAAAAGAGGGATTGTTAAATTCGTCCAAAACAGCCGCTATAATTTTTCATATATATAAAACGTGGGTGTGTAAGGGTTCCCGCACAACAGCCCACGGGATCCAAGCCAACCTCATCTGGTTGCCCAGGTGGTGCGTCCCGGTAATCAACACACGAAGCTCTGGCTCCCACCAACCCGCATCGAACCAGCGTGCTGGGAAATGAATGAAATCACCCAGATGAAGCCCCTACAAAAGATGGCTTCTTGTGCCCGGCGATGCGGGCGGCGTTGGACCAAACGATTTTGGTATCTTTAGAGAAGGCCCATGTCCAGCAGTGGATGTCTATCACGATGATTATATAAAACGTGATAAAGTAAAAAGTGATATTAGTAAAAAAAATCTTACGAAGCTATAGTTAGGACGATATACACTACACACAAGATTTCAAGCCTCTTTACTTCAGTAAAATTCAGTATTTACAATGTCCTTTAACACTAATATTTACAATATCCTCTCTAAATAACAGTATGTTGTTACTCCTACTGAATAACTTAACGGTTAGTTAAATTAACGTGAATTTCTTGCAGTTTAACTACTTAATATCTCACTAAACTACCATCAACTATAGATGCTGTGATATGTATCTAAAAAGTAATCAAAGTCGCATTAAAATTTATATAAAATGTAATTTCATAAGTTTGATAACAAGTTGTTCGCGGGCACATCCCTGTAGATGCTCGTCCATTTAATTTTAATGAGGTCATTAGTGCAAATTAGTGGAATCTTTGGAAACATTATCACTTAGTTACGACACGATCTTAAAGTTATGTTTAAGTATCATTTGATAGTTTCTATGAGGTCAAGTTATTTTTAATGACATAAGAATGTTTTTAAAGGTTCATACCGATGTAGATCACAAGACAAACCACAAAATGGGATGGAGCGTTTGAGACAAAGAATATGAGCAGACCAATAATATGTTCGACTGATGATCTTTAACTACATTCAGGAAAATCAATGAATCAACGCAATAATTATTTTTTGTATAAGTTAGGATATGTAACTCATCACATTGCTCTCGCTCGCTCTGAGACAAAAGATAATAAGTTTCGTTACGTCAGTAAATTTACTAGCTACAACTCACTTCAATCCGGAACACAGTAATGTTAGCATACTACTTTTTGGCGATAGAAATAGGAGTTGCGGGGGTACTTAGCTAGACGGTCTCCGGTAATAGAAACCTACTACCAGGAGAATGAAAAAAAATGGGAAAAGAAATGGATGGATGAAACTGGTGGAAGCTTTCCTTAAAAGAAGAATCCACATTTTAGAGTACAATTACAGTAATAATATTAATCAGTAATGTAAGGTGTTTTACTATAAAAAAAAGATAATAAATAAATAATAACAAATGTACTTATTAAGAAGTTTTATCTCGCTTCATCTGTCCAATGTTGTCATACATTAATGTGTTACGGTTTGAAGGACGTTGTTACTAGTAAAATTATTAACCAGAGAACTTCTTGTCTCAAGACGAACTAGCTCCGCATTGTTAAGTCAGTTTAACCTTCATTATCAGATGAATGGTTTCGTCGTCTCATCCCTTAGTCGAATAAAAACATAGATGAATGTATATGCAGTGGCAGTGGCAGCATTACCTCAACTGATGGACTTCCACTGCTGGATGCAGATCTCTTCTAATGTATTATAAAAACAGGATCTTGCGCAGTTTAAGTGGATTTCAGCAGTACTTTTGTTATTGTCTGTCCAGCTGTATCTTCGCCGTTGGCACAGCCCTATGACTCATAGGGCTGTGTTAATAACCCTGGTTCTTCTGTGGATCTATTCATTTCTGGTTTGAGCACCGATACTCCGAGCATCGACGTCTCCAGCGTTCGTTGTGTGATTCTAGGCTTATTACTGGTAACAGGCACATGTGGTGACTACATTAAACAATCGTCCAAAAAATGTATGATTTAATAAGGCACATGTCAACGAATAAGTAAGTCTGTTACTAGCATTCCATGGGAACCATAAAAGCCATGGTTCCCCCGCCAAGGGCGTG
This sequence comes from Ornithoptera priamus, assembly GCA_029034505.1. Taxonomy (NCBI): domain Eukaryota; kingdom Metazoa; phylum Arthropoda; class Insecta; order Lepidoptera; family Papilionidae; genus Ornithoptera; species Ornithoptera priamus. Next base: position 905,942 of record JARDWD010000219.1, on the reverse strand, counting down.
GTGTGGCACGCGAGTTAACGTGCTGTGAACGAATTATTACAATCAAAAATGTATTACAACCTTAGCTTTAATTAATTATTATTTTGATAATTAAAAAAAGTTAACGTTTACTTTACAACGCGAACAACCCCGTGTGGGTCACGGGTTAGAATATCGCCACCACCACTTTATCATTCGCTTTTCAATTATTCTACAAAAGAGGAAAGCTCACCAGTTTTCTCTGTTATCTTTACAAGCATTCTGTGTTCAGCCATCCTCACACTGAGCTTGGTGAGTACGTCAAGCATCAGGTCATTGGGTAAAGCGGAAGTAATTTTTGTTATATTAATAAGTAACTCTTCCCCACCCGTTTTGTTGACCGGTATATAGAATTCCTTTTATCGCGCTTTGGGCCAGTATGGTGAAAAACGGCCCGATCGATAAGGGAATCTTTGGGGGAGGCCTACGTCCAACAGTGGACGTCTAACGGTGGATAATAATATAAAATTAGATTTTAACTATAGAGTTATAATCTATTAGAAATATACTTACCCGGCGACTATTTATTTATTTTTTTACACAGGCCTACCCTCAATATGATGGCGTTGGGCCAGTCACCACGCTGGTCTAATGCGGATTGGTGACTTCACACACACCTTAGAATGAATTCTAATTCAGGTGCAGGTTTCCTCACGATGTTGTCCTTCACCGTTTTGTATTTCGCTGTTGTCACTTAAGTCCACAAATGTACATAACTTAAATATTAAAGCCATCGGTACATGCCGAGATTCGAATCCGCGACCTTTGGAATGAAAACCGCACACTCCAACCATTAGGCCAGCGAGCTACTTAACATTTATTAACACCCTCGCAACTCCCTTTGGGGAAAGAATTTTGCCGGCAAAAAAAAAAATTCAAGGTATAGCAATATATATATATAAAGTTCAATTTCATTGCAGAAACTTCGCAATCTTCAGTAGTTAGTTTTGAGTTGATGCAGAACCGTATACAACAGTTTCGTAGTATGTATATATGCTTATATTGCTATTGAAGTCTTTACTTAATTTCCATCAAGATCAAAGCGAATCATAACTTATGTTGTCTTACATGAAGATTATCCTATTAAGATGTAGGCAAAAAATAGATCATCATTATAATCAGTCAAGTACTATCCACTGATGATAATAATTGTTTACTAGTGCGACCGGTATGATGCCACTTCCATTCAATAATTTCCTGTTAATTTTCACCAGGTTGTTGGTCGAACTGCTAAGCGGCATTTAAAGAAATTGATATCAAAATTAACTTATCCATTACCATGCCATCACTATGCCCTTGCCACGATCATTTCAACTTGTGGCGATGGGGAGGGGGGTGACGTGGCGAACTTGTGGGTGTAAGGGTTACCGCATAACAGCTCGTGGAATCCAAACCAACCGCACCTGCTCATGGTGCATCCCTGCTAATCAATAGAAGCTTTTGACTCCCACCGACCCGCATTGGGCCGGCGTGATGAGAAATGACCCAAATCCTCTAATATGAATCTCTATCCGATAGATGTTGGAATTTTTAGGTGAAACCTATATTCAGCAGTGGACGTCTATCGAATGATGATGATGATGTCAAAATTAACTTATCCATTGCCATTGCCATGTCACTGCCATGCCATTGCTACGATCATTATAACTTGTGGCGAAACAAACATTGCTTACGTTCGCTGTGATTGATGATCCTTGAGTAGTGACTTCGCCCCGCCGCCGCGATTATACAAATCTTTTCTAACAATTTGTCAACTTGGCGACTACATGATCATTACTCATCGGAAATTGTCCTCACTTTTTTTTAATATTCAATTAAGCGGCTAGACGAGCGGATCGATCACCTGATGGTAAATAATACGTCCGAAACGACCTGGCGCTAGTCAGAATGATATACACTGCACCGCGTTGAGCTCGTCGCCTTAAACCTAAGGAGTCTCGTTACCCCTGTATTTACACTAACTACAGCGTCCTTGAAAGTCCGTCCGTCAGTAAAGTATGTTAAATTTTTTCTTCATAATAACATTTTTGTTTTTATGGTTACCATAGCAACAGTGTTGATAGTCACTTCTAACAAGACCATATTCCAGATTTACTGGTGATAGGTCTTTGTTGCCGGAGACCATCGAGCTAAATACCACCGCTGTGTCGATTTCTGCCGTTAAACAGTCCAAGGCAAACATTAGCGTGTTCCGGTTCGAAGGGCGTTGTGGCTAGTGAAATGGATGAGGTAAATCTTAACAAGTCTAAAGTCTACAAGGACAAGTTGTTGCTCAAGTTGTTATGAGCAGACGGATCATTAACCATCAGGTGAATGTCCCACTCGTCTCGTCGCTTTATAGAATAAAACAAATATTGCCTATCTATGTAGTTTTAAGTAACACTCTTTACACGTACTTTCAAGTGAACGTCCAGCTTGTTTAGCATAATAAAAATAAAGACTACGTCTCAATCTAACACTTCAAGGTATTCTTCTTCTTCCTCCTGCCCTTTTCCCATTCTATCTGTAGTCGGCACAGTATGTACTTCTCTTTCACATCTCTCAATCAGCCGCCGTATCTGAATCCACACTCTCATTACACATGTCATCTTTCACGCAATTCATCCACACTTTCTTCGGTCTTCCTCTACCTCTATAACCATCCACGTTCATTCTCATTTCTTTCTTTTTCTTCAAGCAATTTTATACAATATACTAAATTGGATAATATCTTATAATAAACATTTTTTTGAGTATTTATACACAACAGCAATGCAATAAAATAATGTTCATAAATCATGTATATCCCGTAATAATTGAATTTGTGACTATATCCGGTTAAAAACTAATTGCAGTGATCAATCACAACAGCGCATTGATCAAACTTCTATCAAAGTGGATTTTTGAGCAAATCTCTTACTACTACAAATCTAATACATCTTGAGATGCCCTCTCCAAACTGCAGTTTAACGGTCAGATAGAGTAACAATATTTAGGCTCGTTACTGCAGTAATTTCACTAGCTGCGAAGTGACGAGATGAGCGGGATGTTCAGCTGATGGTAGACGATACGCCTGCCCATAACAACGTGGCGCTAGTTATGATGATATACACAGCACAATATTTTGTCGCCTTGTGACATGAGCTGTCGAGTCCCGTTACCCCTGTCATTTCACTATCTACAGCGACCTTCAAACCGTAACACAGTAATGTATACACACTATTGTATAGTAAAAGAAATAGGCGCTTGGGTGGTAACTAAACGTTCACCGGTAACTAGAGGCCTACCACCAGAAAATGCAAGAATGGCATTAAAGGAAAAAAGACTCTCGACTTCTCGGAAGGCAATATAACTGACTCTTCGAGCTGTCTTCAGGAAAGCCTTCTTTAGTTTGAAGGACTATGGAGCGGGTTTAAGTAAAGATCTGGGGATGGTCTCTAAAATGTACAGAAAGGGTGAAAAAATAAGTAGAAAGGAAAGGTGAAGTTTAATAGTTAACGATAATCGTAAAATTTTAATACGAGCGGCCGTAAGTCGTAACTCGTAAGGCCTCTGTCAACAAAATTTCGCATTAAAGTGAATATAAAAAAAATACATCGCACAAAAACGTAATTGTTTTTAAATATACTTTCACTTTAATCAAAGAATAATATATTTAGTATTAATATTGTTAATAGAAGAGAAAATTAACAAAATCTTGTAAGAACTTCTCCCTAGTGAAATTTTTAAAGTATCTACAGATTCTAGTTAGCTGGAAGTAGCTCGCTGGCCTAATGGTTAGAGCGTGTGACCTTCATTCCGAAGGTCGCGGGTTCGAATCTCGGCATATACCGATAACTTTAATATTTAAGTTATGTACATTTGTGAACTTTAGTAACAACAGCAAATTACAAACGATGAAGGAAAACATCGCGAGGAAACCTGCACATGAATTAGAATTGATTCTAAGGTGTGTGTGAAGTTACCAATCCGCATTGGACCCGCGTGGTGACTATGGCCCATCGTTCTCATATTGAGGGTAGGCCTGTGCCCCAGCAGGCGGGACGTAAGTTGACTCTTCGAAAAAAGATCCTATATTGAATTATAACGACACATTTTACTGATGGGTTTCTGTTGTCAGAGACCATCTTGGTAGGTACCACCGCAGCGCATATTTCTAATGACAAACATCAGTTTACAAAAATTACCGTATTCCGGTTTGAAAGGCGCTGTAGCTAGTGAAATTATTGGGGTAGCGATACTTAACAGGATAGTGTATATCATCCTAATTAGCGCCACATAGTTACAGGCAGACGTATGGCTTACCATAAAATCTACGTCCCGCTCGTCTCATCGCCTCGGTGAATAAAAGAAAATACGAAAGAGGTTTTATTAGTTTAACGTATAACGCGGTCCAATGTATTTTTTTTTTTTTTTTGTTTGAAAGATCGACTCAAATGTGATTTTAGCTTTTCACTTATTAGAGAAGAAATTTCTATAAAATTTAGAAATAGAATTTTTATTTAGTATCAACGGGCTAAATGGGGGGTGTAAGGGGAATCGCAAGCCAACCTCATCTGCTGGGGGTGCAGCCTGCCAATGATGAAACGTGGCTCTGCTTCTCACCAACCCGCATCAGGGCAGCGTGGTGGGTAATTTCCTAAATGTCCCCATATAAATCTCTACTTGAACGATGTGGGAACCTTTGGAGAAGTTATATCCAGCCGTGGACGTCTATGGGCTGATGCCGATGATGATCAACGGTCTAAAAAATATTTTAATAAATCAATTAGATGATCGCATAGATCAGACCAGTTCAAGGATACGCGGCACAAATTCCCCTAACGATAAATACGCCGGCAATTTTGTTGACAGATTGAGAACAACAATGATGAATGGAGGAGGAATATTAATATTGTGGCAAGTGACATGGAAAGCGGTCTTCGTCTTCCTCACTAATTATACAAGAAATGGCAGCCTACTTACGCTTCTTGTTAACAAATAACTTTAAGTTGTAACAAATCTCTCATTAGTCGTAATTGGCTCGCAATTCGTCAACCAGGACGTAGCAACGAAATACTAAGTTTAACTTAATTATCATAAATGATTAAAGAGTATTAATTAAATGACCGTTATCTTAACTATTTTGAAACAAAGCATATGTAAAGAAAAAAAAATTAGATAGAAGTTAAAGCTATAAATTTTGCAGATATTTTCAGGACATCGGTGTTTTGGTAAGTACCTGTGCCGCATAGCCGGAAGAAAGCCGACAACTGAGTGTAATCATTGCGAATGCGACGAGGATACTGCGCCACACACCCTGGAGCTTTGCTCAGCATGTGATGCTCATCAACAAGACCTCGTCGCTACTGTGGGGTATGACCTCACACTGCTTGGTTTTATTAAAGTCAAGATCAGTAGTGAGATGTCGTGGGACGCTGACTTGGCCTTCTGAAAGAAAGTAATATCTTCGAAAGAGTTTGCAGCGTGGGAACGAGAGAAATATACCCATCTTTCAATCTTCAGCCAGTTACTTGGACAATGATAGGAAGATATTTTGCGCCTTCCAACCCCCATAACTGAGGCTATGGTGGCGAATTCGTGATAAAGTAAACCGTTACCGAGTATGTTATGCCTCGAGGTAACGCAGCGGTACTTCCGCCTATTATTGATAACTGGGGTGGAGAGTTCCAGTTCCATATTGAGACGTGGCTTCATCAAGACCTCTCGCTGTTGAGACCACGGTTGTGTGCAAAAGCGTTCCCGCGGTTTCGGCTAAAAGCGTTGAGAGGTACACCATGGGGTTTTAGAGTAAGAGTCCGGCATAACCCCCTGTTGCCCCCACAGCAGAAGGGCATCACATGCAAGATTTCTGCCGCCAAGTCTAATATTCTACTACTAATTTAAAGATATACTAACTACATAGATAAACTAACTTAGCAGTATCGTATTCTATACTATGTCATGGACGGTTCATTAATTATCTGGAAAGAAGTACTACATACCATCACATAAACGTTTTCCTTGTCTTGACGCTTCTTCGAATTATTTATTTAACACTAAGAGCAAAAGAGATCTTCCTCCAAGAGTATTCAAAACAAAACCGTAGTTTTAATACCATACAGAAATCTCGTAGACCTAAATAACATTTAAACCTTCTAGTGCTCAAAGTACCAACTGGCTCTCTTCTTGAATCTCCTCAACATTTAATGATGAAGTAAAACATAAGTTTCTTATGTTGATAAATTGTATTGATTTGAGTCAAACGTTTCAAGCATAGAAGTTTCTGGAAAGTTAGTTCATTCAATTACTACTGCAGCAACAAATTCTTACCAACATCAACAAACGTTTCAACAGGTTTTTTTTATAGACTAAAGTACTCTACAATCTTTTATTCTATCATTGATGAAGTTAGGGATAAAAAGACGCATGAGACCTTGAGCTTTAGTACTCTGAAGTATAGTACCACTAGCAAAAGTTAAAAGTTTGAAAATATTCAAATCATAGGGTATGTATGCTGTATATACTCCTGGGGGTAAACAGGGTTACGTAGAATTTAAATCTACAAAAACACCCTCAGTAGTAATCATGCGTAGATCATTCAGGTTCCTTATAAAACACACCAGTGCTTTGAAAAACGCCATACAGCCTATTTAACGAATATTAGTTAAATTGGTTTTTCAATAAGTAATTATAAAAACGGGGTAAAAAAAAAAAACAAATAAATAAGAGTATAATATTTTACTAAACATCAAAATTACCAACCCAAAAAAAATTAGACATGGTCTATGGTTGTAATGCAAGGTTATGATATTATGTTCCGTTATCTGTGATGAAATCATATTACTAAGCCGTCCAACTCCATGAATGTCATCAGAATATGCTGTCGGCTTAGTATCAAAGCTTTACTGGATCCGGAGACACAAAGGATAGAGTCAATTGTTGCTATTAACAGGACGCAGCATCTGACCGTAAATCTCAATAAGCTTTAACTTACACTATCGAAACTATGCAACAAATATATATATATTTGTATGTATATATTATATTTGTGTATATATATATTATTATATATATGTATATATATATATACATATATTGTCAATAATAAATCTTCTTCCTCCTGTCCTTTTCCCATTCTATGTGAGGTCGGCACAGTATGTACTTCTCTTCCACATCTCTCTATCAGCCGCCATATCTATCCGTCCACACCTTCTTCGGTCTTGCTCTACCCTTATAACCATCCACATTCATTTTCATTTCTTTCTTTGTTATATGTCCTTTATCCCTCCACATAACATGCCCGTACCACGCTAACCTCTTGCTCCTCAACTTCTCTGTCACTGGCGCAAGATTCAAACTTCCTCTAATATACTCATTCTGATAATAGTATGATAGATAAGTAGAGGATGAAAGGAGAGAATGAGAAAAAAATAATATATATATATATAATTTGATGATAAGTGAAACTGTAATTCAAGGCCCTGACCCACAACACGTAAACGGAATGATAGAAAAATATATACTCATTCTTAATTTTATCCATCCTCGTCACACCACACATCCATCTTAACATTCGCATCTCGGCCACATGTAATCTCCTTTCATCCGAACCCAATAAAATGTAATTGTCAATAATAAATAAGTACTTTAATTTATATCAAAAGCAAAGAATATACATATGTATCATAGTAATTTTATTAGCTACAACGCCCTTCAATTCGGAACACAGTAATGTTTGCCAACACTTGCCGGCTGCAATAGGCACTGCGGTAGTTCCTACCTGAACGGTTTCCGGACAACAGAGACTACCAGTAAAATATATGTGTGATAGATAAACTTCTCATCATCTTAAAAGTTGGCTGATAGTAAATGCTCATTAGCTCACTCCTCACATTGTGATTTTGTTTTATGTATATTTGTATATATATATATATAAATCATTATTATCAGCCGACACATGTCCACTGCTGGGCACAGGCCTCCCCAAAAATTCCCACATCGATCAGGTAGGGATTCATATGAGCAGATTGGGGCTATTTCCCATCACGCTGACCCAATGCGGTTTGGCCAGAGCCACAGCCTCGATTGTTGATTAGCAGGAAGCACCGCGAGCAGGTGAGGTTGACATGGATTCCATGAGCTGTTGTGCGGAATCCTTGACTCCTTATACCAGATCCGCGAGCCCTGAGTCCGATAAAGCCGCAATGGTTGTCAATAAAACTGCGGCGCAAACGTCACTATAAAAAAATAATAAAAAAAACAATAAATAAAAGTAATGATCATCATCATCATTAGGTGGCCTCTTCAAACTGATGTTTGGCGATCGGATTGAGGACACCAAAAAAGATTTCTTAGCGACAGGCGTTAAAGGTAATATACAATAAAGCGAAAACATAAAGATCGGTGATTGTTAACAATTAATAAATGAAACATTCTTGTCACCTGAAATTCAGTGGTATTTTGTGAAATACATTTACAAAACGGAACAATTAATCTTGCTTAGACTTTTAATAAGAACAGACCGACCGTTTGCGGGTCGTTCCTGTGCCCTTTTGATGTCTACCATTCGATTGATGAACGTTTCCTATTTTCGGTGAATTTCCATTATATATACTATAGTACACAGATCAATAAAGAATATATTTCATTCGTCAATAATTCCACATATACAAAGACCAAGACCCGATACCTGGATTGACCAAGTCTTGGTCTTGTTCTTGCTTTGTTCATCTCCACATCCCATGTCCAATACGTTCGGTAGTTTTCACGTGGTTAGCGAACAAAAAAATCCTTCTTCATTATGTAAATACCCATACTCGTATATATCTATAAATGTACATATATACACGCATATAGATATAATGTTTGTTGAATCTCCTAGCGACAGATCTATTGCCGGAGACGTGGCTCGACGGTATTGTGTTAAATTGTTTCAGTTTACTGGTGTTAGGTCTCTGTTGCTTAGACCGTCTAGGCACCCAACGTCTAGGTACACCCGAGAAATAATACTATGCGAATATTATTCTGTTCCGATTTGAAAGGCGCTGTAGCGAGTGTAATTACTTAGGTATCGAGACTCAAAATCTTGTGTCAAAGCGTAGGGCATTACGTGATGTAGTGTATAACATCCTAAGACGCACCGCGTTGTTATGGACGGACGTATCACTTACCACCAGATGATAATCACGCTCGTCTTTTCGGTCCGTGGAATAAATATAGAAGATAGGTTCTAGCTAAAAGCTAGCACTAACTACGCTATTTGAACATATCAATTGTATGATGTATATATATTTCTCGATTTATTTACAAATTATAAATTTAATATTGTAAATATATGTACATTTATATATATATTAACATCGTTACCCCGGTAATTTCATTAATTACAGAGCCCTTTATACATTAACACAGTAGTGTGTAAACACTACTGTTTAGCAGCGGAAATATGAGATATGATGGTACGCAGGCAGTCTCCAGCAAGACTTCTACCTTCAGTAAACATCATCACTATTATCGTGTCGCTTATGAATATTTTTTTAATATGTAAAATACATTAATATATATTACCGGTGTAAGTGGTCCAGCACAAAGACTCACGGGATACAAGCATACTTCACCTGCTCGTGGCGCACCCTGCTAATCAACAAACGAGACTGCCTCCCAACAAAATCTTTGAGGAAGGCTTATGTCCAGCACTGGACGTCTATCGGCTGATGATGATGATGATGTTAAATACATTAACTTAAATATTATATATATCCTATGAAAACCTTTGGAAAAGGAAGGTAACTCAATCAATTGTAAATAACTAAAACATAGTTCCGATCGCGCGCTAAGGACAACACTTCCACTTAACGTCCGCCCCTAAATTTTGATAAAGCGCAGCTATTTAAAAGGACTTTGCCCGTAATCCTTTGAATTGCCTTTGGTTACGGCAAATTTATAACGATGTTTATAATTTTGGAGACAATGTCCATTGTTAACGGCGAAACCACGTAAAGCGATAAGAACTACAAACAATAGATTAACCGGCGACTTCTATTCAATAACTACTTTATACAAATTTATTCAAAACAACAAAGGGGTATATTTAATGGTTAATTTTATTTACACGATGCAAATAGGAGTATTCATCTGGTGGTAATGCGTTCGTAACAGTATAGCGCTACTTAGGATGTTTACATAACACCACTATTCCCTCGTTGTTTTGAAATACAAAGTGATAAACTTTGTGATCTTTCGTATTAGAGTGATCTCTCTAGTCATAACAATTTGCAAACGGAAATGTTTTCACACTATCAATTGCCCTTCTATTTACTCTCCGCCTACCCTCCTCTATTTTACAGTAGGGGAATTTCTTTGCGTACCTATCTTTGAGGGAGTGAAGGCAAAATACTTGTGAATGGAAGGAATCTGTTGCTGGAGACCGTAGGCCCCACCACAGCTTCTGTTTCTGCTGCCAAACGGTGATGTGAAAACATTACTGTGTTCCGGTTTGAAGAGAGTTGTAGCTAGTGAATTGACTTGGTTAATTAGCCTTCTTCAACATCATCTTATGTCTCAAAGCGACGATAACAAGGCGGTGTTGTTTATATCATCCTAACTAGCGATATCTTCTTCGTAGGCGTATCACTAACCATCAGATGAACATCTCTCTCGTCTCGTTGCTTCATGGAATAAAAAAAATACTTCGCATTTGATTTGTATAAAACCCGCGACGTTCCGTCTTCACCGCTTGAAGTCTTTCGCACACTTCCGCCGACTCCAAGTTCTACACTTCTCTTCCGGCGAAACTTGTCGGAACATTTAAACATTACTTTACGAATAAACGACAAATAAGTTATTCTCATACAACACTAGCCGGCGGAACAATGAGCGCATTGTTCCACTTCCAGATACGCTGCAGTTGAAATAATTCAAGCACCCTATTCACAGCCCCAACAAACAAACGGCAGAACATTTTCAAGTATAGCTGAAGTTTCGCCAAATTTCGAAGACTTTAATAGCAACAACAACAACAATGTTATAACTAACATTTGTTTTTAATAACATCTAATTTATTGTTTTATAAATAATGTGGGTAGTGTGATAAATAATAAATTAAATTAGTGTAAAAGTAGCATTTGCAATCTGACTGTTGAAGCGTGTGAACGCGTTTGATAGGTTACTGAAATATTATTATTATTTATTTTATTTTAATGTTAAATTGTTTTATTACCTTTTGTATTAAAGTTTTAACAGACCTTTATCACGCTATGGACTTCTATCGTTTGAAATGATGATGATATTAAAAACTATATATTATGTAAAATGCAATAGTAACCAATACTAACATGTTTTATAACTTATTAAGTTTTTATTCGTTAACTTTTATTACAAGGTAATGGAATTATTAAAAAAAAAACCTTGTATGTTAAAAATTTTCGGATGTCTATCTATATCTTTTGTTAAAACTAATACAACAAGAGGTGGAAGAGGTCCGACACAATAATTCACGGGACCCAAGCCAACTTCATCTGCTCGTGGTGCACCCTGCTAATAAACAAACGAGGCTCTGGCTCCTATCAACCCGCATTGGGCCAGCGTGGTGAGAAATGGCCCAAACCCTCCGATATGAACAAACGACGACCCTTAGTGCCGGCGATACCAGAGGCTATGCTGACTGTTGGAGGTCGCGGGAAGCCACTGGATGCGGGCAATGCAGGACCGATTGATTTGGGGATCTTTGGAGGAGGCCTACGTCCAGCAGTGGACGTCTATAGGCTAATGAGGAGGAGGAATACAACAATTCGTAGTTTACTTATTAATATACTATCCCCTGTGCACTTTGCCAGCTGTTACAATCTCGCATATCCCTCTGGGGTAGGAATTTTGTAAAATCCATTCTCAGCTGACCTCTAGCAGAAGCAATATCTCCACAAAATATTGAGTGTTTTTATCTAATAGTTTTGGAGATCTCATGATGAGTCAATGAATATGGATATCTCCTGTATATAATATATATAGACTGTACGAGACCCCCAATTAGTATAACCATAACTGTTAATTAAAATTTGGACCATTCGCTTTATAAGGATACATATTAACGCACAAGTCATTACAACAATTATACCTTTTGCAAATGGTCCATTTGTTTGTTTTTCGACCATAGGGGCGTTTAATTAAGGACGTTCAGAGAAATTTACAATAAATAAATTTTACCGTACGAAGTCCGAATCGCCATTTATATAAAGAGCTTTAAACAGCAGGGTAATGGATTAAACTCCCTGTTTAGCCGACAATGAAACGGAAGTTCTTAATTCGACCCTTTTTTATCATATCATTATATTTTTTTTTTCTATGAAGCGAAGAGAGAAACTAAACGTTGATATCTGATGGTAAGTAATACGCTTGTTCGTGACAACGTGGCGATAGTTAGAATAGTATGCACTGCATCACATTGTATTCGTCACCTTGAGACAAGATTTTAAAGCGCATTATCCCAGTAATATTAATAGTTACAACGCCCTTTAAACTGGAACACAGTAATGTTTGCACACTACTGTTTGACGACAGAAATAGAAGCTGCGGTGGTACCTACTTAGACGGTCTCCGGCAACAGAGACCTAATTTCCCTTTAATTAATCAATATACACAAAATAAAAAAAGGGTTTGATTATTTAGAGAAGTATTGAAAAAATATGCCGAAAACAGGTGCCGATCTGTTAATTGAGACATCAGTTAATTATGTATGAAAATAAGTTTTAGACATCGGAGGGTTCACATTTACACTTAAGTACTCGATCAAATCGCTGACAAGTGTTTTTAAAAATAAATTAAGCATCCATACACATGAGCGATGGGCGAAAGCCTCTTCTCTTTAGAAATTAAATCGTTTCGGGTTCGGCCGATTTAATTTTTAACCTGATTGGGTTATACACGAACTGATAATATATATATATTTATAAATACATATATGTTATATATATTATTTTTATTATGAAACAGCGAATAGATGGCTAAATATTACCACACAATATTACAAAGCAACAGCGAATATAACGGGATTCGAGTATAACCTTTAAACCTATTATTAAATAAATAATTTAATACCCTCAATAGAAGAAAAAACTATCAATGGGGTAACACTTACCCTAAACATCACATTGTTTCAAGTACCAATAAAGCCGTGAATGGCAAAGCGTGTTCGCCCAAAATAATCCAGCTCTTATGTTGACAGCCTAAACATACAAATAATGTTATAGGGGCGACTTTACGATATGAAGGTGGTAGCTCCAGAACCAGGGGGTTCGAAATAAACTGACCACATATCAAATTTTACTTTTCTACTGATTCCTATTCCTTGTTTTTTTTTATTGTTCCCCTGCGTGTTATGGGTCAGGGCTTAAATTTACAGTATTCATTCATTTATCATCTTAAATTCTATACATTTTGTTTTATCCTTCACACTCTTCTTTCATCCTCTCTTATCAATCTTACTGTACTTATCTATCATACTTCTTTTCTCTGTCATACTATATTCCATTTCCTTCTTTCGTACCTCCCGCAAGTGAAGACCGTCGCCTCATCATCAACCTGAAACAAGTCATCCCATTTTTCCGTTTTGTTTCTTCTTTCTTCTTCTTCCTTTTGTAATTTTTTAGTTTTTGGATTTTTCTTTTTCTCTCTTATTTCATTTTATTAGCTTTACTTTCTATGTTGTCATTTTAATTTTTAGCTTTTTCTTAACATTTCATAGATAACTCCTTGTTGCCGGAGACAGTCTAGGTAGGTACCACTTCAGCTCCTATTTGCACCACCAAACAGTAGTGTGCAAAAATTACTGTGCTTCGGCCTGAAGGACGCAGTAAGTAGTAGAGTAACGAGACTTAAAATCTTAAGTATCAAGGCGACGAGCGCTATATGGTGCAGTGTATACCATCCTAACTAGCGCCATATTATAGGCACATGAACGTCACATGGCTGCGTTGAATTAAATAAAAAGTCCACCTGTGGTACCGACATCGAACTAGGAACATCCATGTTACACAGCAAGCGCCTAACCACTGCACCACGAGGACAGCTTAACAAACAATATCATGCTCTTTATTAAGTTAAAAAAAAAGGCTTAATTAACTCTTTATTAAACATAATATTACCATATTTATATAATATAAAAAACTTAGCTACAGTATTATTCGCATTAATCCCTATAAACTACTTTATCTACATTTTGTAGTAGTCATTGCGAAGGGTGGAATACTAAATGACCTGTCTTCATTAGTTTAGTACACATTTACTACCCTTTCCGTGGATACGATACAATGTATTAATTCGACCTTACTAGGTCCCTAACTAATAACTATTCAGCAACCTGGTCACGTTTCCTTCCGTCAGATAACGTTATTTAGGAAGCCAAAAAACAATAACTACGAGAATAACCTACACCAAAAATATCTAACGAAGTAGCTCATTAAAGATATTTTTTTTAAAAAGAATATTAGTATATCTATTGCATGAAAATGTGGAAAGGGCACTTTGCTCGAAGGACCAATAGCTGATGGGGCAGTAAGGTCCTCGAGTGGCGCCCACGTACCGGTAGACGTAGTGTTGAGAGGCCTCCCATGAGGTGGACCGACAATCTGGTGAGAATCGCGGGAACCCACTGGATGCGACCAACGCAGGACCGATCCATGTGGAGATCTTTGGAAGGCTATATTCAGAGGTGGATGTCTATTGGATGATGATGATTGCATGAGATACGAGCTTCAACTGTCCGCTGATAAGATCAAAGGTTTCTCCCACCGTGAGATATTTTAAATCATGACTTACCTGAATTAAGTCACCAATCCGCATTGGATCCGCGTGATGACTATGGCCCCATCGCCCTCATATTGAGGGTAGGTCTGTGCCCTAGCAGTGGGGACGTAAATTGGCTGTTATGGATTACCCTTATTGACCACATATTATTAAAAGATAATATTCTTTGAATATATCCATTTTTTTTTTATAAAGAAAACGAAGAGACGAGCAGGACGTTCACGTGATGGTAAGGAATACGCCTGCCTAATACAACGTGGCACTGGTTAGGATTATACATACGTTGTTCTCGTCAGATTGAGATATAAGATGTTGAGAATCTCTATCGCGGTAATTACACTAGTTGTAGCGCCTTTCAAACCGGAACACAGTAATGTCTGCACACTACTCTTCGGCTGCTGCAAAAGCATCTGCGGTGGTACCTTTTTTTGTTATAAGTGAAATCTAAAAAGGTACCTTGCTTCTGGGGGGAAGACCACTAAAACTCTCTAGATGGTCACCCTCTATGCGTTACGGGAGGCCTCAAGATACCCTACGGACCTCATAGGTGTCTAAAGTCTGAAGCATGTTCCAAGGAGGTCTCTAGTACTTTTTAGCATCGCTGCTTAGGTACAACAAATTTTCTCCTTCAACATGGCCCGCTTTGTGATCAATGAGAAAAAACCTACCTAGATCGTCTCCAGCAACACACAACACCTCATGGGTCCCAATCCTTTACCTGCTCGTGATACACCCTGCTAATCATCAAACTAGGCTCTGACTCCCACCAACCCACATTGGGCCAGCGTACTGGGAAATAGCCCAAGTCCCACCATATAAACCCCCTACTGATACCAGAGGCTGAGCTGACTGTGTGAATGTCGCAGCCGCTGGATACGAGCAGCGCGGAACCGATCGACGTGAAGATCTTTCGTCGAGGCCTATGTCCAACAGTGGACTACTATCCACTGATGGCGAATAAATGAATGCAATGTTTTCTTCCACCAGAATCTACAACTTAGAGAAGGTTATCGGCATAAAAAATCCTGTTATTTCCTGTTTTGATACTATTTATATCAGTTTTCTAATAAACTAAAACTTTAATTGTTTAATTAATTTAATTACCATTTTCATACCCACCCTTAGCAATATGTAAAACTAGGCTCATTGATAATTTTGACCTGGACTTTAACTACCTTTACCACAAATGGCGTTTACTTAACATAAATTATCATAAAATGTAAATACGTCCTCGTTCAGTTTAACCTAACTTTATTTAATAACAATCATTAAGCAAATTGTTTTCTAACTTAATAGTAAACTTTTACTGGTGGTAAGACTCTGGTGTGGGACACCGTCTACTTATCACAGCTGCGCCTCTTGCAGCCGACAAACAGTCGTATGCAAACAATGCCGTGCTCTGGTTTCAAGGGTGCTATAGCTAGTGTAATTACTTGGGTAACGAGATATCTTACGTCTCACACGATGAACGGAACATGCAGTGTATATCATCCTTACTAACGCCATGTTATTGCGAACAGGCGTATCACTTACCATCAGGTGATTGTCCAGCTCATCTCTTCGCTCAACTTATTAAAAAAAAAACAACTTTTATACTTTTTGTGTACATGTATAGAAACTTTCAGCTTGCTTCCTTGTTATAATTAAGTCTGACGAATTATCTCCCAATTAGTCGCTTATTAAGATACGCCTGAGTAATGGTTGTGGGGATGCTGTAGCCCATCCCCCACTCTGGTTCAAAGTGAAATGTTTGAAATATCCTCTCGATGTTTATTTATCGCGACGTGAATGTCGTGAGCGTCTTCATATTGGATTTATAAATTTTTGCCCGCTGCAGATCTTCTCATTCTATTTACTGGTGAACATCGACGCGAAAGCATGACTTCTGCGATGGAATTCATTTATGTAATATTTCGCGTAGCTGCTTCCGGAATACCTTTAAAATATCATAGAAATTATTCACATCTTTTCATTTTTCGATAGAAATTAACGGAATATATCTTTTATAGTAAACAAAGAGTTATTGTAAAGGCCGAACAACTGGCCTGCGGACAGTTTCCGTAAATCCATTTATAGTCATAACTTATCGCCTGTCTTTTCCAATTTTTTTTTAGAAATAATGAAAATTTTAAATATTGAACAATCGATGTGTATACTTTGATAAATCTGATGTTCTTTTGTAAAATGTAAAACAATCAATCAAGTCCAACCCCGATCACCTCAAAATATATAATTGATATAAACGCTGTGATTAATGAGAGGGTCAACTATGACTTCTGGAGATAATGGCGGTATTTATTGAATATCTCATTGTACCCCTCTTCATTCCAGAATATCTGCTGAGCTTCTGCTGTATCGTATAATATTAATTAAAATATAGTGCTACGAATTTAAGAGGTCCGTTCTCTGTCTTATCAGCCGGATAACACTCACTGCTAAGCTAGGCGTCTTACATGGATCTCCACGCCGACCGGTTCTGCGTTGTTCGCATTCAACAGCTTTACGCGGCATTCATCATATGATCGGTTTACCTAGTGGGTGGCCTACCAGTACTGCATCTTCCGGTACTCGGTCGCCTTTGCTGCTCCTATAGACCGTTACTCCTTCGAGCGGTGTGTCCTACCCCTTAAGATTAGCAAACTTTTGAACTACGTCAGCGACTTTAGTTCTGCGGATCCCCTCATTTCTGATTCAACCATGCAGGGAAACCCCGAGCATAGTTCTGTCCATTGCTCTCTGTGATTTAAAAGGTAACAAAATTACAATATTTTGATTGGATATAGAATAGAGATTATTATTACCTCTTTGACGCTGTGATAGGAGCCGGTGGAGGCAGATCGTTCGCTCCAGACAGCAGCTCTAGCACTGACCACAATCCTCAGACATGAGGAAAAGATCCTAAAGAGAGAGATTAATATATATGATAACCAGAGTATTCTAGGCAAGCTCACTCCACCATAGTTGATCTCATTGTTACTTAACTTGCTTATAAATGCTTGCTACTTTGTACTGCTCTAAAAACTTCAAACTAGTAGACGATCAAAGATCTTTCCCAGTTCATCCCTTTTGTTATATATTATTTAATATTGGACATCGATCTTTCTGGACGAAAGAATCTAAGGTATTTCCTGCCAATCTTTTCCTCGTATCATTATTTCTTTGTTAGAGCTCACTTACAGGGTATCACATAACATTTAATGGATATGGATTCTTGTTCTGTTATTGATAATGCGCATTGATGATTCCCAACTTATCTTACAATGGGATCTTGTTGAAATTGAAAGCGAAAATTGCTTTGAGAATACTAACATAAACCACTGGACAAATTACAATACAAATCATTGATGTTTAATATTTTCATTTAAATCGACTTGGTGACAACCACGAGATGGCGCGCAGCATTACAATTTACTGGTCGTAACCCTCTGTTGCCGAAGACTGTCTAGGTAAGTACAACCGCAGCTCCCATTTCTGCAGCCAAACAATAGTATGCATTCATTACTATGTTTCGCTTCGAAGACCATTGTAGCTAGTGTAATTATATTATACCGGTGGTAGGTACCCGTAGGGTGTAGGAGTGTAAAGGGTTCCGCATAACAACTCAAGGGACCCAACCTACCTCATCTGCTCGTGGTGCATCCACCAACCCGCGTTGAGCCAGCGTGGTGAGAAAAGGCCCAAATCCCGTCAATATGAACCTCTACAGACGACGACTCCAAGTGCCTGGCGATTTTGTGAGCACCACAGATTCAATCAATGATGAGATCTTTGGGGGAGGTTTAAGTTAAACAGTGGACGTCTAGCGGCTGATGATGAGGTCCTGTAACTAGAGACTGTCTGCCACCGAAACACATTACTCCCTCTAAACGATATATAGTAACTGCTGATGAGAAGACAATTAAAAACCTCTTAAGGCGACGATAACATCGTGGTGTTATATATATCGCCCTGACATGTACATATTAAGGCTGAGAGTCGCGACTTCTGGAGAAGAATATTACAGAAGACCAAGACCCACAAAGGCCTGTAGCGCCATCGAATATGTATACATTTAACATCAATACATAAACATATTAACGTCCAGCTCCTCTCGCCGCTATGACGAATACATAAAAAAGGTATATCATTAACATTAATAATAGCCTAGTAGCCTACTATACCTTAGTGTCTAGGATTCTAGCCACGTATTCAATAAAATGAATTTATGGCTATTATATTCAGTACTTTCAATTAGAAAATACCGAAGGCGTGGTGCGTTCAAAAACTAGGTATATAGTTTTTACACGAATTCCTAGAATGCTAAATGAATTACCTTTAATATTACATACTTTTCTTCTAAATGAAAATATGCGTTCTATTACCAGTAATAAAACAGTACTTTAAGCTTCTGAATAGCTAAATTTTTCTACTAAATCTTTCGTCAAATATGTATGTAATAGTTTTATTTGAATTATCGTTAAAAAATGGATCACACCCTATTGACTACAACTAAAAGAACAAAGCGCAGACGTCTGGCTACAACTTAATGTAGCCAAGGGAGGAAGGAGGAGGATATAAACCTTTAGTAACTCTATAAAACAAGACTAGAATTATCTAACCTTTAGAGTTGACTAACGTTTAAACAATAAATTAGCAGTGTTATACACAGGAAAAGAAAACCGGTATGTAGACAGTATAATGAGAAGCAGATACGAACTGCTCCAGCTCATCGGACAAGGTTAGATTTAAGGGAACTGAAGTATTAGCCAATGATGAATATCTTTTCTGAAGAATCTACTTCAGATGATTGAGAAGGGCACCCGGTCATTATTCATAACTGCAGTATCAAAACTGGAGATTATAACGGTTACTAACTTCGAAAGAAAACTTTAAGAAGTTGCGATTGTACTATTAACCGTGTTCTTTAACTTAAAAGTAAGTTTTGTCAATTCAGTGACTAACTTCGATTCGTAGTCTCAAGACATGATTACGTGAAATTCAGCCCCTATTGGGATGCAAATTAAGATAAACTGAGGGCCCTCATTTGCATTTTTGATTAGTGCCTCTGCAATGCAAATTAAACTAAACATCCGGTTGACAGATAGACGGAAGGGAAAAATATAGCTTCCCAATATCTGGACGTAGTTTATAAATATTGACATTTTAATAACGATATCGAGTTTTACACATGTGTCAGCTCATAGGCGCAACTCCTTGTCATGCAACATGGGCGTTCCTGGTCTGCTTTCAAGATCACATAAATATAGAAGTTAGGATAGAGGCAGGAGTTTTTCGGGGTGTAATAAGTACCGCACCACAACTCATTGGATCCAAGCTAATCTCACCTGCTCTTGGTGCATCCTGTTAACAAACGAAACTCTCACTCCCACCAATCCGCATTAGGCTAGCGTGATGGGAAATAGCCCCAATCCCCCATATGAACCCTTGCAAACAGCGGCCCCTAATTCCCGGCTGTACCGTGGGCCATGCCTACTGTCGACCGAACAATGTGGATTTCTTTGAGGGAGGCCTATGTCCAGCAGAGGAGAGCTATCGGCTGATGATGATGATGATGAGGAGGAGTTTTTCATATCGTGACAGTTACCGTCTTAATTGAAAATTGACCATAATAACAGTATCCAGTAATCACATGAGAAGCAGAGTATTCTAAGCAAGCTTCACAAACTAAATCTTCGTTATAACTTAACATCACATTTTTTTAGTGTGTACTTTGAAGTTTCCTTGAAGTACTTTTTCCTAAGACTGATTCAATGACTCATCACGGAATCTCTTAAACTATTAGATGTAAAAACTTAAAATTTGATAGAGATAATGCCTTACCATTTAA
The DNA here is from genome assembly GCA_029034505.1 of Ornithoptera priamus. NCBI lineage: Eukaryota > Metazoa > Arthropoda > Insecta > Lepidoptera > Papilionidae > Ornithoptera > Ornithoptera priamus. The sequence continues at coordinate 885,337 of JARDWD010000219.1, read as the reverse complement.
TGATCAGCTAAGAATGGATTTTACAAAATTCCTTTCCCAAAAGCAATTGCGCAGGTAATAGTAACGGGGAGGGGGACAAGTGGTAGGGTGTTGCCACCCAGCAGGAATATTTCTGATAAATTTCAAGTCCAACTCTGAATTACGGCCAGCAAAGCGCGGAGGAAACAGCTAGTATATTATAATGAAAACAAAGTATATATAGTTAACAGACATAATAAACAGATCAGACAGAACAGATCAGTTTGAAAAGAGCTGGGGATCGCATGGTAAATTTTGATAGAAAACTATAGAACTAATTTAATATGACAATGAAAAAATGATTTTCATTATATTAATTTAGCTTATCAAGTTTGTTTTCATGTGAACCAATCCGACATGCCGGTAATAATGAAACTTATCCAATATTCGCTTGTTACAATGCTCGCGTTCAAACAACTTAACAAGTGTATTTAAATAGCAATACGCGTAGACACGCACTTGGCTGTTTAATACCGGCGTCTACAAACACGACTAGAAGTAGTTGTCTCACTAGCTAAAGTCGATTAAACTTTCGATACGTTAATAAATATTAGTTAGTAGGCAAACTAATAGGAAATACTTTGCGTATCAAGTTTAACTATTATCAGTATTCGCGAGATATTATCTATCGCCGTATATGTTAATAGTTCAGGAGACCCAAGCCAACCTCACCAGCTCGTGAACAACGAGGCTTTGGCTCCCATCAACCCGCATTTGTCCAGCGTGGTGAACTCCTACAAACGACGGCTCCTAGTTCCCAGTCGTACCGGAAGCTATACTGTATGTGAGAGGTTTTTAGGGTGTCTATGACGTCTATCAGCTGATGATGATGATAATGATAATAATACCGACGAAAATTACTAAGAATTACTACAGTAATACTAAATTCATGGAACTGCACCGCCTTTCAAACTGACATTATAAAAGCAGTATAACAAAAAAACTAAAAATAAAAATTGTCGTAATTTGAATGGAGGATTCGTAGTTGTGGTGTTGGAGGAAGTACTGCTGCTAAATCTGCTGCTATGATAACCGTGACCACAAAATAGAAGTTGCGAAGAAGAATAATTAAATTAAGGCATTAATAATAAAAAAGATTCATGTTTTGTCGGATGTCAACAGGGTAAGACTGATCGATGTGGAGATCTTTGGAGGATGCCGGTGTCCAGCGGTGGATATCTGTCAGCTGATGATGTTTCATAAGTATTATTGAATGTCCATGAAACATAAATTGAAGATATTAGAATTATATAACAGAAGCGAAAGCAATTCGGTATTGCGCTCAATTGAACGAGGGTAGCTCTAATCGCCTTAAGTGAAAACTTCAGCTCTTAACAGCGGTTCCATTTCCAATTTCAGTAGATTTTCTTCATAGGAAAACATTTAAAATGAAAACCGTGCTTACAAGGTCCTTTACCTTAGAGGTGTAACGGGTTCCGCACAACAACTAAAGGATACCAAGCCAACCTCACCAGTTCGTGGTGCACCCTGATAATCAATAAACCAGGTTCTGACTTCCACCAACCCGCATTGAGCCAGCGTGATGGAAAATGACCCATATCCCCCCTTATGAAACCCAACAAACGTGGGGATTGTTGAGGGTGGCCTCTGTCCACCAGTGAACGTTTATCGACTGGTGATTGGAATCTCTGTCCTGTTGTTCTCTCTCCGTCTGTTGGGAGTTCGAGGTCGCTATGGAGGTCCACGTTGCGCTGGTACCATTCAGCACCGGTGGCAATACGCATGAACCGGTTTTAGAGAACCTGCAGAGGCTTTAGGCGCGCTTCGGACGAATGTGCGAAGACTATGCTGGTGTAAGACTTTATAGGTCTTACGCATACCTTGTAGAGGTGAAGCTTGTGTCTGAGAGAGAGCTTGCTCTTCTTGCACAACAGAGGGTATAGCTTGCCCAGCACTTGGGCTACTTTTTTTCTCGCCTCACGTATGTGACTCATGAAATTGAGCTTGGCGTCGAGTGTGATGCCGAGGTATTTGACCGAGTCCCTCCATGAGGTGGACTGGCCAAAGAGGGAGATCTGGCCGAGTTTGTAGCCTTTTTATGAAGAGTCGTGGGAGTTCGGTGGGTGAAGTGAATGACTTCACTTTTTTCCAGGTTTACGTCGATTCGACACTTACGGAACCATTCGCCTAGACGAGTGGCTGCCGGCCTTTGTAATCGACTCAATATAATGCCCGGAGCTCTGCCAGAGTGGTATAGAGCGGTGTTGTCCGCGAAAAGAGCGAAGCTGACGTTGAGGTCTTTGAGACATACCGCTCGTGTAGAGCGAGAAGAGTAGCAGGGAGAGGCAAGAGCCTTGAGGTGACGCCGGCTTTCATCGGCCGGATCGAGCAGAGAGCATGCTCGGTGCGGAAGCGGAACGATCGAATCGAGAAGTAGGCTCCAATGATGGTGACGAGTCGGTCAGGCACTTTGTGAGTGTAAAGCTTGTATGAGTATATCAAGCCTTCGTGCCAAACTTTGTCGAACGCATTCGCAACGTCGAATAGAACGGCGCAGGTATCGATTAACCGGTTGTGCGCAAAGCTGGCCAAGATGTGTTCAGTCAGCTTGTAGACTTGTTGGACATGAGAGTGGCTACTCTTGAACCCCAACTGTTCGTCGGAGAGGACGTTGTTTTCTTCGGTGAAAATGGCGCAAACGCTCTAGAATGGTGACGCTCGTAGACTTTGCCTAAGGTGTTCAGTAGGCTGATCGGACGATAGCTGTAGGGTGGGCTCCTTGGCTTTCCAAACTGCCGCATACCTATCACTACGGCCTCTTTCCACGCGTCTAGGAAGGAGCAGTCGGCCAGCAAGGCGTAGAAGATGGCCACTAGCAGGCCGATGATCGCGGACGAGAGGCTTTTCACCACTCTGTTGGGGATGTTGTCGGAACCCGGGGACGATTCGGTTTTCAGCCTCTTAATGATGTCAACGACCTTACCGAGGAAGACCGGTTTTAGGAGAGGACCATCTGGTGGGAACGTTGCTCTAAGGCGCACCTCGTTCTTGACCAATTTGAAGTGAGCGGGGTCCAATGGTGTGGTTGAGGGACTACACTGGCTCTTCAAGCTGTCGGCAAGACAATCGGCTTTTTAGGCATCCTTCAACGCTAGGGAGGAGCCAGACGCCAAAAATAGCGTATGACAACTCTGATAGGCGGGAATCTCGTAGGAGTTGGCGAGGCTACAATGTTAAATTTGAGCTTACCCGCGAATTTTAAGAGTATTTTGCGGTTAGGTTTTTGACTTAATAGCGTCCCAGGTGCTATGCCTGCTGTTAAGATCGCCAGCTAGGAAAACAAACTGGCATGGGTCGAGGAGAGTTCTTATGTCTTTTTCCCGCACCTCTGTGGTGGAGGACAGATAGACGGCTGCGAGGATAGTTAGCTGATAACCGGAGAGGGACATTTTGCACGCCGGGACTTTAATGTTTGCTAGGGGTTGACTTTCGAGCGGTATGCAGGGCAGGGACCGTTTAAAGTTTATGAGTGTGCCGCCTTTAGAGGCTGTCACCCTATCGTGATGGATAATGTGGTGATTGGCGATTTATGGGTCGCGATTGATTCTGCTCAGGATTTTGGTAGTCATTTTTGTGATTAAAAACAAGCACCAAGGGTCACGGACAGAATTCCAGGAGAGTTAGGGGTAGTCGTCCTCCAGCGCGGTGAGAGTCGCCATGCTCGAGGAAGACTCTGTCTTACGAGTTTTTAGCGAGTCGCAATTATTCTCGGAAAACGAGAATGTTCTTAATGTTCACCTTTTTTATGTAGGTGATTAAGTCCTGGATTTTCGAGAGCGGGTATATGAGGCTGGGAACAGTCTGGTAATTTAGCGGCCCCGATTAAGGAGCGGCTTTGGGACCTCGGTGGGTTTAGGTCGAGGCAGCGGTTTGCTCCACGCCGAGGCCGTCGGACAAAGACGCCGGCAGCGCAGGCGGTGGCCCAGAGGGGACGGAAGCGGAGGGCTGTTGGAGGCTTGCTCGCCAAATGGCCGGCATGCTCGTCGGTAAGGCGCGGTCCGGGTTAAACTCGGAGACTGATTTCGAAGCGCGTTTGCGCTTCTTGCCGACGAGGATGAAGCATATGCATGACAAAATTATTGTAGAAGTAGATTGACATAGAGGGTTCTCGCACAACAACTCACGGGATCCAAGCCAACCTCACTTGCTCGTAGTGCACCTTACTAATTCATAGACGAGACTCTGATTCCCACCATCCCGGATTTGGCCAGCGTGGTAGGAAATGACCCAAGTCCTTCCATAGGAATCACTACAAACGACGGCGTCTGCTGCCCAGCAATGCGGACAGCGCTGGATCGATCGATGTGGGGATCTCTGGGGGAGACTTATGTGCAGCAGTGAAAGTCTATCGCCTGATGATAAGGAGATTGATATTCATCTAAACTTTTATTAGGTTATCGCGATTTAAACACAACTAAAGCCAAGTTTGAAATCCAGCACACAGAGGCAAATTACCAGAATACACACACACTACTTACGCAGAAGCCTGTCGGAGCTGGTTAACGTGTGTGCGTAAATTACTGTGTAAACTTGTAGTAGTTAGTGGCAAGTTTCATGAAATCAAGTGCGGACATTGTTTCAAAATTTTACAAAGTTTGAACAGTCTTTGATGAAATAACTTGCTACTCTCCTAAATATTCAGTTTGAAATGCCAACGTTGAATACCAAAGTACAATTAATTCGTGAACTACAGTACGTTCAAATTAAATATTATCTTGGCTCACCGCCAGCGTATTGTATACGACTAGCTACAGCGCCCTTCAAATCGGAACACAGCAATGTTTGCACACTATTGCTTTGCGGTTACCCAAATGAACTTAGCAATATAGACTTATTCTTAAAGTACCTCTCCAACTAGTGAAGGTTGGCGATCAGCGTAGTACAGTCCTTTCTGTGTCTGGTTCAGCGGAATAATTCGGTAGCCTCAATATAGACTTACCATTAAAAAATTTCTTTGTTCTAGCGAGCTGTTCCAGTAAGGACCGACCCAACGGTAACTGATACTCCGGGTCATGACACACTGGCGCTGCTTAGGATGATATACACTACACCCTATTGTACTAGTCGCCTTGAGATATTAAACATTCTTAACAAGACTTCACCTCAATAGTTTCACTAGCTACAGCGCCCTTCAAACCGCAGCACAGTAACGTTTGCATAATACCTTTCGTCGGCTGCAATAGGAGTTGCAGTGGTATCTGTCTAGACGGTCTCCGGCGACAGACACCTACCACCAGTAAATAATAAATAAGTATTTTTACAATTGCTACTTAGCTGGTCAACAGGAAATTTACGTCACTACTGCGGGGCATAGGCCTATCCTCAATATGAGGGTAATGTGCCATAGTCACCACGCGGGCCCAATGTGGATGGTTTCCTTCACCGATTGTTATTTCGCTGCTGTTACTAAAGTTCACAAATGTACATAACTTAAATTTTAATTCATCTGTACATGTCGAGATTAAAAAACTTAACTGGTCGATTTAATGATATTCTGTTGGCTTATTGTGTTTAAATTCCACTGTCGTTGCTGGTGAGGTAGATGGAGGCCATAAATTGAAATACACTAGAGAGTTTATTAATGAGGGATGCTGTTCAATGTTCGGCGTGATAAACATCCCAGCTGCGGAAATAAATCAATCAGTTTGTGTTTCTAAAAGCAAAGCAACATTATCGCCGTATTTATACTTTGGCTTTGTTATTTATAAACATAATCAGCAAACAAATATATATCTGATGGTAGTTGTAAATAATTAATAATTAAGTTACTATAACTTATATTCAAAACTATAGTTCAAAATTTCTTTATTCATTGACTATATGTTATATGTGATGTTGGTTAAAAGATGACTCTAGTTAAGAACATATACACATAAATATATATTTTTTAATTAATATTAATATCAAATATCACGTTAAAATTAAGAAAATCTATCTCAGGAGATGTTCACACAAAACGTGTGGTGTACTCTGGAAGATTAAAGGCAATTTTTGACTCAACTTGACCACCACCCCTATATTTTCAATCTGCCACAATACATGAAAGTAAGGGTATTTTTAGCAAGCACTTTATCGAACCCATTGTGACTTAACATTAAATTAAATTAACGTCATGCGTCAACACATATAAAGGTATACCTTCGTAGATTAATAATAAGATATCCAGTTAAGTAATAATTGCTCATAACTACTTAAAGATAACTGCAAGAGCTGCAGTGGTAACTACCAACACTGTCCATAAGATCTCATCTATCTTTCTCTGTAATAATAAATAGATCCTAACAATGGGCATAATAAGATATATATATATATATTTTAGAGACCTACTCAGATTCTTAACTTATGATATACTTCAACTTGTCACTTATGAAATAAGTTACTAGAAATGTGTTACGCGAATTACATTTTCGTAAAATAAACTTATAGAAAAGAACAAAGAAACTTAATATATTTTACATACAGTTACAAAACTTGACCTCAATAAAGTTCTCGTGAGAGAAATATGAAAGCTTTTCTCTGTTGCTCGACTATTTTTTTTCTATATAAAAAAGTTGCCAACAAAATTCTGATATTCAAATAAAAAATATACAATGACGTAATTTTATTGAAAACCAAGAATATTAACTAAAAAGACATAAAACAATTAAAATATAATACTATCTCTAGAAATAGATATCTTCTTAAAGATTCTTATAGATTAAAATGATTTATAAATACTTGTCGTTTGAAGCCCTGAAGCTGTAGCTTTGATTGTAATAGTAGTTAATATATTTACACAACACATCACTGCGCTCGTCACATTGAGACAGTAGATGTTTGGTTCCGTTACCACAGTAATTTCTGTATATAGATACAACGCCAATTAAAGGGTACAGAGTAACATCTCTACAGAGTTTTGTGTTTATTTAAAGCTACAGGATACTTTGAAAGAGATCTTTACCCCTCTGAAAAATTACTTAAAATATTGACTTGTATATACGGAGACGGAGAAATTTATTGTCTTTTCGATGAATGAATGAGGAAGTGATTAGTTTAATTATTAGTTTTTATCAAGTTATTATTATTTCATATTATAATAGTTAATACAAATACTAGATAGATAGTGGAATCAGCGGCCGTACCTATTATAATGATTGGTTGGTTTGAAGTGCGAATGTAGTTCTGTTGTTGTTATTAATACTTTTTTTGGTGAAGTTATTTTGTTGTCTTGTGCACGTAGAAATAGCTTGTAAGAGATTGTTCCATCAAGGATCTTCATTAAGAGGAAATTCGGTCTTACTTCACCACACTGGCCCAGTGTAGTTTGTTCGGTGGTCAGAAACTCGTCTGTTGTTTAGGAATGTGCTACTCGTACTGGTACGATTATCTTGGGCTCTATGAGATATTGGGCGGAAGCCTTTATACCCCATGTATATGGCGTGTTTATGACTTATATAACTAAATTATTGTTGGTTAGTCTCTACAATAAAAAATTAAATTAAACTAGCTGTTCCCTGCCCGCTTTGCTGGCTTTAAATTTCCCGCAACTCCATTTTAGGGATGTAATTTTTGTAAAATCTTAGCAAACCTTAAATAGCAGAAGCATAACTAAATTTTGAGTCTTTCCGTCTAATAGTTTAGGAGATCTCGTGATGAGTCAATGAACATCCGAATATCTCTTATATAAGTATTGTCCCGCTGAACTCCGTATTTGTAGAATACATTACAAGAGACCGATGACCAGCAAGTGGATCTCCATATTTATATAATATATTAAAATATATCAATAGGTTTATAAAAAAAAGACAAGTAATATTATGATATTGATGCTTAAAATTTTATAAAATTTTTAAGACACGACGGAAGAAAAATAAAACACACCTGCTTGGGTGCTTTGTTTCACCTAAGCGTGCTTTCATTCAAATTTATGTGTATTTTGTGAACATTCACTTATAATATCTGAACGTGTAGTGAAAACATTTGTTTTAATACATTTTTTTATTCAACGAAGCGTTGAGATGAGCGGGACGTTCACCTGATGGTAAGTGATACGCCTGCCCGTAACAACGTAGGACTACATGATATATTCTCCATCGTATTACGCTCGTTGCTTGAGACAAGATGAGTATCGTTACCCCAGTCAAACCGGAACATAGTAATGCTTAAGTGAGTGCAATAGGAGCTGCGATGTTAACTAACTAGAGGGTCTCCGGTCTTGGTCAGTAAATTCGTTCTATATTCAAAACATACATTATTATCTCATCTGTAAATATTTTTATATGTCAAAAATTAGAAAAATCTTACAACTACGAAACGTTTAAATCTCGATTAGTTAAGATTGGAGTAGTCCTTGCCCAGCTGTGGGCCTTTAATAGCTGATGAAAATGTAAATTAACGATCCATCTTGATATGATGATGAGTAAACATTTTCATCTCTTCTCCAATTACAACAAATGTGATAATGCCTTATCTAGAAAATGATGAATAGTTTATTTTTGTATATACTTCAATGAAATCCAAATGTAAATGAATTATATTTTAAGAAAAATGTACAGAAACAATGGTAATAGGACAAAGTAATAAGTTAGCAGGTTAAGTTTGTTAAGTATATATCCTCTAATACATTCTTTAAAACATTACATAACAGTTATGATGTATACACAACAAACCGACTAAACCGTAGTAAAACAGTCAAATGTTAAAGCATTAATCATCATCATCATCATCAGCCGACAGACTTCCACTGCTGCACATACGCCTCCCCCAAACATCTCCACATCGATCGGTCCCGTGTTACTCACATCCAGGAGGTTCCAGCGATTCTCACCAAATCGTCGGTCCACCTTGTGGGTGGCCTTCCAACACTGTCTACCTGTACGCAGGCGCCACTCGAAGACCTTACTGCACCATCGGCCGTTGATTCTTGGAGCAATATGCGCTACTCACTAACACTTAAGTATAGCAATCTTTTAGGCTATGTCAGTGACCTTAGTTCTTCTGCGGATCTCCACATTAAAGCATTAAACCCCTACATTATTGATAAACCAGTAAAGAGGAGTCAAAGTTGTTTAATTATTCACAAATTCATCAAGAAGTTGATTATCACTGGGCTGGATAGTGTGCGGAGCTAATTAAAGTGCCGAGATCCCCGCGGAGGTTTTGGAAGTGAAACTAATTATGGAGCAGAGAGTCAGCCGTAACTCACGGCTTTCTTAAATACATGAGACATCTGATGCGCATAATTTTTTTAAATCCAACTATCAGTATATTCCGTCTGAAGTTTCTTGTTTCTTGAACTTCATAGAGTGCTCCGTTACGGTTGAAATCCACTTTGCCAAGGCGACATCTCATTCCAACCCTCTGGTGGCCAAAGCGATCAACTACGAGCCGCCACCGAATCCCAAAACCAATAAGCGCAGACCACGGCAAGCGCACACCACACGCAAACCCACAGTCACCGACAACACCCACGTCACCACACACACTTCGGACACTACCAACACGCTCCGAATTTCGGCATCAGAACGCGGCGCCACAGATACTCACACACCTCGTACACTAAATACACCCGCGATCAGGGGCTGTTCTCACCGCCCAGAGATTCCGATACAGGAGAAGGTAGCCGGGAACGGGTTCGCGCCCGCCCTCGACGACCGAGTAGATTCACCAGAAAAGGCAAAGAACCAAACACAGATTGTGAAATTCCGCCGTCGGATAACTACACTCCACGTAACACACTTTTTTTTGAACACAAGCCATGGATCCAGGTTCACAAGCCCAGTATCAGATAAGCTGTATAAGTCGTTTTGGCTTGCAACGTTAACATCACCAGGGATCTTGCTCATCTAGCCCAGACCTCAACCCTTTAGACTTCAAATTATGGTCAGTGTTAGAGGACATGACCCGCTGATGCTCCAAACGAGACGGCGACATTTAGTCTCTTGAAAAATCTTTGGAGCAAGCAGTGGCGGTGGTGGAAATTACCCTTGGAGACATTACGTAAATCCATAGATTCGTGGCCAAACAGATTAAAGGCCTGCATAAAAGCCAAAGGTGGCCATTTCGAATAGAATTTCTTTTTCTTTTTTTGCAGAGACTAATGAATATGTAAGTATATATTTTAATAATATTACATTACTTCATTAATAAAAAAAAATGCATTTTCATTTGCAGCAGAACTTACGGCCGGATTAGTTCATACATTTTTTAATTTAACGAAGCGACGGGAAACGTGTGACGTTTACGTAATGGTAAGTGATCTGTTCATAACAACGTGGCTCTCGTTAGATAGTATACACTGCACCACACCACATATTGCTCGCTGCCTTGGGACGTAAGATGAATCTCATTACCCCAGTAGATTTTCTAACTACAACCTAGTAATGTTTGCACACTATTGTTAAGCAGTATAAATAAGAGCTGCGATACTTTTAGATAAGATCACCACTCATTGATAAAAACCTGAAAAAAAGGGACACTTCTTTTGCTTCAAATCATCTTAATGCGTCTGTAAAGTTTTACGTATAAAGTAATGAAGATTTGTGAGTATCATAAACTTTGCCGCGACAATAATGCCTATTTTTTTTTTAACTTTCTTTCGCCCGTCTCTGAAGTGCTTTAAGAATTTGTGAGACGACAAAAAAGTATTCATAAATCAAATTTTACTTAAGTTAAACTTAATGTTTAACGTACAGTAACAATAGTTAATTCACAAGTGATGTGTTAATTAATAATCACAAATTTGAACGTTTATAAGTCGACTACTTTAAACTTAAACTTCAGCGTAAGGAAATTTCAATTACCGCCATTTTAACTGCTCACCCCGGCTTTTACTTAGTACAGTTTAGGAATAACTTACACTAATTGTACACGTTAATTTACATGTTAAGTTACATAAATGCCACGAATAAGCCAAGTGCCTCTCACTTAAGTAAGAATGGCTGCAGTGATACCGAGGGTGTGTCTAAATCTTCTGCGGATGTAATACCGGTGGTAGATCTCTGTTGACGGAAGTTGTCTAGGTACTACCGCAGCGCTAATTCTTACCGCCGTACAGTAATGTTTCCACATTACTGTGTTCCGATTTGAATGTCGTTGTGGCTAGTGTAATTACTAGAGCATCGAGATTTAACATTTTGATGATGATGATATAAAATTTAATAAAAAAAATATGTATCACTTTGATCACCTATAATTGAAATGTACATCTAGTTTAGATAACTATGTTAATAAAGGTCATAATTTTATCAAATCAAGTTAAACTGAATGTAGGATAAAAGTTATAAGACTGCTCCGGAACTCCACGCGCTTCCGGAATTAAATCAATTTATCTCGTACAAACTACACGAACTGACTACAGCTGAAAATTTTAATGCTTTATGTTTAAATTGGGAAATGTAATTTAGCTTCGCATAGTAAGAATAATCCTGAAGACTTTAAATATATTTATTTCATCATCATCATCGTTTTAACCTATGCAGTCCACAGATAGATCTACCCAATTATATTCCAGCGCCTGGTAAGTATTCCATGCGAACTTCACCACGTCATCAATCCACCTGAGAGGAGGCCGTTCCATTATGCGTTTGCTATTGCGTGGTCTCCACTCCAGGATCTTTCAGCCGTAACAGCGGTCCGAACGTCGCTAGACGTGTAGCTTACTAATCACGGCTGGACATAGGCCTCCCCAAAGATCTACACGTTTGTAGGGGTTCGTATGGTGGGATTTGAGTTACTTCCCACCACGCTTGCCCAATTCGGGTTGGTGGGAGCCAGAGTCTCGTTTGTTAATTAGCAGGGTGCACCAAGAGCAAGTGATATTGGCTTGGATCCTATGAGTTGTTGTGCGGGAACCCTTTCACCCTTCCACTATGTCAATGACCTTTATTCTTCTATGGGTCTTCTCATTCTTGATTCCAAATTTTGTTTTTATTTATTTATTATTCTATTATGTATTTTTTTATTGTGGGAATAAACGATATATTATCATTATATTAAAATTCATTAATTAGCATAATAGCCCCAAGGGTGACTACGATCACTGTGGACACGTGAAAATAAAAATATTGTTAACTATATACATGGTATACCGATTGGCTGACCGTTGGTCAATCTTTGAGCTGGATGGTAAAACCAAAGGTTATGATCTAACTTTATCCCGAGAATTTTTTTTATATACCCCTCACTACTCGTAAATATTTCATAAAAAATTGCAGAACTTATCTCCCCTAAATATTATTTCGGTAAATATTAGGGTGAGAGCTCTTTGTCTTCTAATATATTGCTAAGATACGTAGCAACGTTTTATTTTAACCGCATATAACCTACATTTACTACGTGAAATTGTACATATAAATATAAAACATTTCTAACAAAGTATACTTAGCCGTTTCCTTTTTTTGTTATAAGCAAGAGTTTAGCGATTTTTTTTTAATACAGATATATTTTTTACGATTATTTCTTCGGTGAGTATTACGGCTGACAAGTCAAAGTCATAGTCATATATATTTTATTTTTAATAAATACAATTAAAAATAAACTAGAGGGTTGTATTTATGCTTTAACTACTTAGTTTCAGGTTAATCGTACTTTTTATTAGAATATAATAATGAAATAAAGTATGACATATTGCCCATAACCAAGATATGAACCGTAGGTTCTCGCAGATCTTCAAATTTAACTATTTTTTTTATCTATAGATAGTCTTGATAAAAATTTATGAAGTAGTATAAGTTATTTTATTGTACTGTTTTGATAAACCTTATTTAATTGTTATATATATATTAACTTATTTGACTGAAATAAAATTTGTTACTGATAAAAGTTTAAAAAGCTTCATTTTAGAAAATATGAAATTAGGTTAATACTATCTGTAAAGTAGAGGTAAAAATAAAAAAAAATATTTGCGGTCTTATACCACTTTGCTTGCCATTTATTGATTTCTCTTTTGTCCATATAACATTGCATTTATCATCGTGAAATGTATTTAACTTAAAACTAATATAACCACGCCAGGTTCGAGGGCGGTCTGACGCTACAGTTGCTTTATTTAGATTTTTTTTTATTATTTTCTGAGTAACGCCGACCGATTGTTTTTGGAAAATAATAACAATAATTATAAGATCGATACACCAAATGTGAAGTGCGTACAAATCTTTATATAATCGAATTAGTTTGATTTTAAAACTCTGTATAATTTTCTCTATAAAGATTGCGCCTTCCTCTCGACTTTGGTGCTCGATAGAATTTAGTCGATCAACTTTGCAAGCAATCGGAGTAGTAACATAATTTCGTTCAGGATTGTGTCCAGAAAACGTAAGCAGGTCGTCGTAGTGTCTAGGAGCCTATTATACGGATTGTGATCTAAGTTTACGCCGGTGCCTTCTCATCGCAAACGGCTGTGTTCCCGGAGGCAACGGAGCCGTTCTCCTCCGGTGAAGGAGTGCACGCCAATGAGGGGAACCTTTGGTAAAGTGCCGCTCGGTACTTTGGATGACTGAAAAAAAATTATATTTTATAATAGTTTTTCAAATACAGCACTACACGAGCTATTTGTTTACCTTGACATGGCTACGATAGTACTGATACTTTAGATAGAATGTTTACATAAATTCACTCTCCACTTCTCACTTAAACATGAAGTGTTAATTCTCATTAATCTCTTAAGTAATTTTGCTGACTACCACATCTTGAAAACTGAATGATATTATTGTCATAATTTGTATTGATGACAGAAATAACTAGTCGAACCTACTGAAGTACAAAAGCAGTAAAGTCTTCTAAATAATGTGTAAGGTAAGTCTCACTTGTAAATATTTCTCTTATGAGATTCTATACGAAGTAATTTAGATTTTATTATAATTAAACTAAGAAATTTAATTTAATTTTTTAACCATTTGTAGGTTATAAACACTCAGATATCTATATACAAAAAAATCAGTATTATCCTGCATTCAAGTGGCTAAGTAAGGATAATTTGTATTCTACTCGAGTAGCGCACACGATCGACACTTACCTTATTCCGTATACAATTGGATTATAAACTGCGTTAGCTTTGGCGAAAACGGAGCCCCAAATGGTGCTGACTGGGCTGATGGGTGCCGTCTCGAATACACCCGCAAAATTGATTATCAAATACGGTGTCCACGCCATGAACCATAGTGAGATTGTAACCAAAGCAACCTGTGAGAAACGAACAGTGAAGATATCAGAAGAGTTGTAATAATGAAGTGTCCATAGATTTTTGTTAAAGAGAATTCTTACTTTAGCTAGTTTACATTCGGCGCTCGTGTTGGCTGCTTCAGATGATCGAAGTGATGCCACATTCATCTTCTTCGCCTGTTCCCTCATTGCTTTTTCGTGAGCGGCCACTGCCTGTAAATATATCCAGGTGATGTTAACCTAATGAATTGCTTCATACTTCAAGTTAAAATCGATATTTTAAAAATGACTCACTTGAATGATGAACCAATAAGAGTAGATGATAAGAGCCAGAGGCAAGAAGTAACAGAAGATTGCGTAGGTTACAATGTAGGTGCGGCTCCAGAAATCCTTGCTAAGATAGTCGGTTCCACAAACGGTCATGTTGCCTTCCGGAACGTACCTAAGAGAAAAGCCTGTTGTTGGTATATCCGTAAACTCTTCATACGTAATACTTAAGTATAATTTCACCTGTTCCATCCAAAGATTGGTGCAACAGTCCACGCGAGCGACGAAAGCCAGATGAGTAAAATACGCCATAGTGCCCCGTTGATGCTCATGGGTTTAGCGGCGATACCTTTGACGATCACATTGTAACGGTCGAAGGCAATCGCTGTCATTGTCCAAATTGATACAGTGCCATATAAAGATCCACCGCAGGCGTAAATTGCGCAGAATAAAGGTCCTAAAGACAGAAGGAATATGAAGACTCAAATTAGAAGAATATCATCAAGGATCAGCTTTTGTTTTAAATGCTATTTATTTTGTGATGATCTGAATTGTATTTTATGCAACTAAAAAGATATAAATGTATTTATGGAGTAAGTAGTGAGGGAATGAGATGAAACGCAGTTCTATATAACTTCCCTATCCTTCTTCTCGTCTTTGTAAGTATATGGTTCGCAGATGACCCATATGTATAATAAAAAAATTTATATTGAATCGAATAATTTCTATCTTTTTTCTATTGTTTCAAGGAAGCGATAAGACGAGTAGGACGTTCGCTTGATAGTGAGTGATACGCCTGCCTGTACAGGCATGACGCTCATCATGATCAGTATCAGCCGACAGACGTCCACTGCTGGACATAGGCCTCCCACAAAGATCTCCTCATTATTGAGCGGAATTAGGCCGTAAATACGCTGGCCCAGTGCAGGTTGTTGGGTGGTCAAAGCTTCGTGTTATTCAGCAGGGTGCACCACATATTCCTCTGTTTACCAAGTCCGTAGTGTATTCATCTCATAATCTTACAAATTGACCAGAACACAAAGATTCACGTCTACATCTCATGAATCTTTTTTTTTTCCTGTTTATGTTTTTATGTAGTATTACATAATTAAATAAAAAAATATTTACCGAAGACCCAAGTTTCATTATACGAATTAACGATTAATGGGGGTGCCATGCAAGCCATCATCAGGAAATCGGACACGGCCAAGTTGACCACAAGCAAATTGGAAGGTGTTTTTAAATGCTGAAAATAATTAAAAAATTAAAAAAAAATCATTACATTGTAATTCAATCAATGCTAATTTTAATACAAATGCATCTTTACCTTTGTTGTTGTGAAAATATAAATTACCATCCCATTACCCGTTATCGATGTGATTGCCAAACAGGCAATTGTGAAGCCCAGTAGACTGTACCACAGCGGGTTCATGGGCGGAAATTGATACCTGGAATACCAAAGTCATTTATCTAAAAACGACAGCAACAGATGGACTAATTTATGTTTCAGTCGTGTTTGCTAGCAACCCTATTTAACTTATACAGATAAATACAACAGTCAACAGATAAACTAGTAGTTATTCATTTACTTGATATAAGGTTTTCTAATAAAAGAAATTATTATATAGGGTTGATTTAACGACCTTAACAAGCTTTAAAAAAAACTGACCTATATTCTTCTATTTTTTTTTTATTATTGATAAAGCGACGAGACTAGCGAAACATTTACTTGTTGATAAGCAATACGTCTGCCCATACAAGCGTTAGTTAGTATGACATACACAGCATCACATTGTCCTCGTCGTGACATTAAGATGTTAAGTCTCCTTACTCCAATAATTTTACTAGCTACAGCACCCTTCCAGACCAAACAGTAATGCTTGCACATTACTGTTTGGTAGTAAAAATAAAGGCTTTTATTTTTACTGACGGCCTCCGGCAATAGACCTACTACCAGTAAGTGCGTATGTTTGTATATAAATATTGAAGTATTAAAAGAAAAATATAATATAATATTTATATCATAATTTTCTGGTTATAATTACAATGTATTAAACAGTACAATTCTCTTACATAGTATATCTTATGATAAATATGATGTTACTTAAACATATGTTTATTTAATGATCGTAACATATGTATATGATCGTGCAAGTACCAAAGCTTTCTCATGTAACAAAGTAATGTAAGTAAACGTTACTACTTTTCACTCGTTGAGTAAACGAAACCGTTCAATCTTAGTATTCAAAGGGCGGAGGACACATATATATGTAAGCATTTTTTTCCCCCTTAATATTGTGATACATTTTACATCCTCATCTCGATGGAATTGCTGAGGTAAAAATAACAGTTCATTGGCTTTCTTAAACGAAATATTTTTTAACGTGCCAATGTGATGTCGACTCACCAATGCGGATCGATCAGATGTAGCATTTCCGGTAGTACTTTGTCGACTACAGTTTGGTTAGAGCCGTACGCCGACATCACTCCGTTCCAAGTGTTCATTCTCGCCGCTCCGGTCTCTAGATAATTCAACGCCATTTTGCTTACTGTAATTAATAAATATCAATCAAATATTTATCTTTATAATAAATACTAAGACCTACCTGTAAATGATAAATCAAAAATATAATATAAGGCCAATAGGAACAGAAAAGGCTAAGACCTGCGCGAGCAACAACAATTGTCCAATTTTACTAATGGTTGACCTCACTTCCCGGAAGTTACCTCCGCAGCCTCTATTGCTATTACATGACATTACTGTATTCCAGTTTAGTTTAGATTCTAGCCTGTGTAATTACTGAAGTAGAATTAATGCTACTGTTCTACTATTTTACTTATCGCCTTGACAGTTAATACAGGAAATGTTTTTAGTTCCACCCTACATCGTCATTCGTGATGTGAGTATAGTCTTACTGGTCCAAAACACCTGCCATTCAAACTTCACCAAGTTATGTGGCATTGGAATCGTATTAAGGCGTCGGAATTGTTCCGCCGAACCAGAGACAGAAAGGAGTGTACCACGCTGATCGCCAACCTCCACTAGTTGGAGAGGCACTTTAAGAAGAATAAGGAGAGGAAGTAACCGTACTAAAATCACGATGTCAATTGAAAAGAAATCTCAGTAACTTGTATTGATACATACTCGTGTAATAAGAGATCAGCCGTTATAGACTTTTCCCTCAGTATATTTTTACTCATGACATATGTCCAAAATTTCAGATCCTCGTGGACAATGCTTATAATAAAAAAAAATTAAAACAGACATACTTACAGTTGTGTAGTAATAATTGATGTAAAAACAAAAATACTGAAGAAAATCAAGTATTGAACTACTCCAGTCTTTTGCTTCTACCGCGGCGGGAGGCCGGGCCGTGATTCGGAGTCAACTCGTCTTCAGCACTGCAGTGTGCCGCTTTTATACCAACAGTTATATACAAGAACACGACATAGATCAATATTCATAATGAGATATAGATAATAACTTATCTACTTTGCATTAATACTTATTTCTTATTATATTATCACTAACACCATTAGACAGAAAAATTTCAGAATAGATTAAAATCTCCGTTCATTTTCAATACTTGTCTTTGTTAATCATTAAAGGGGATGAATTTAACGCTGGTACTTTTTCACAATATTTTTTGAAGATTGCTATATATTATTAAATATATATATATATTACTTTTTCTTCGAAATCGAATCATTTACTCACATTACTGACACAGATCACACAACTATTCTATTGAATATTCCAAAAACTAATAATCGTACTAATCCAACAAATACCTAGTATATACTAAATATTCGTCCACAGATACTTAATAACGGTAATGAAAAAAATTTAAGTAGTATAAAAAAATTACAATTTTCATACATTTTGATATCGGATAGCACTTGACATAAATTAATGGAAACCGTGGACCTGATAACAAGCGGAAGAAATGGTTTGGCGACATAAAGGCTCATCATCAGTTAAAATGAATAGCTGAGGATCAAATTGGTTTTCTCAATCTGATCTCCAAACTGGAGTTTGAGAAGGGCACCTAATGATGATACCACCTATACGACTCGAAAAGGCATGGATTTGATATACTCGCTGATAATACCGGAAGTTCTTGCTCACTCAACTTGAGATTCCGGTTAAATCGTTAATAGCACTTACAGATTCCAAAAACATCATTCTTGATAACGTGTGAAATTTTCTAACTCCAACATGATTAGTATGGTGTAGTGGCTGTCATTGCTTTCTACCCGTTTCCTCTTTAGATCATCTCTTATTTACTTAACTAAATGTTAAATAAGTTTGGTATTTTATTTCTACTAAATCTTTTAATATAGAAAAACATGTTTAAAAAAGCTGCAGCTTCTATTTCTTGCTTTAGAGAAAATTTATGTTATACCACAAAATATATTTTTAAATAGAAATATGGATAAATAAATAATATAATATATATACAGACACAGTAATATTCTATGTATTTCTGTGAATATTATATAAATATATAGCATAAGTATAGACATAATATAAAAAAAAAAATAATATTAGAAAAAATGTTAATAACTTAAATTAGTAGTGAATACGTTGTAAGTAAATATTTTAAATAATAGGATAAGGAGAAGCCCTGAATAATAATATCAGGGAAAATTTAAAATAATTAAAAAAAAGTATATTATAAACTAAATATCTGTGGTCATAATACAGCAGAAGTAATACCGCTCATTGGAAAAAAAAGCTATTAATTTAAACGGAAACTGAGCCTTCAACACAAGCTTTTCAGGTTCGGTTATAAAAAGTTTTTACCCGAAATTGAACGCACTGCAGTTTATACGCGAGTTTCAGCTGAAGCTTTTGAAAAGCCAAATTTGCGTTAGAACCAATTGCTGCGTAGTTTAACTAATATATATATATTCTAAAATATCAGTCACACTTGACTTTAATCGAATAGAAAATACAAGAAATATTTCCATCTAACATACATTTGTAAGTCTTCAAGATTAGTACATTTCTTGCAGGATATTTAGTACTGAAAAGATTCTTTGCCGTTTTAAAAGATTTACATTCCAATGTACTTCGTTACGTATTCAGTTCTGTTTTAAATTATTTTTAACTACAACCATATAACGTTAGAATATTTATACTGCTATATAGTGTACAAGTTTATAACAGAACCATGATTTTTTTTTATTCCACAAAATCACAAGACAGTTCTGAATTAAACGCCCGCCATTAACAATGAGTTCCTGATTAGGTTTATATCTATTGTATTGTGTTAATCTCCTTAAAACACATGATGATATATCGTTACCACAGTAATTTACAAAGTAATATTTTGCAGCTAAATTACAGCGGTAATAACTAGACGGTCTCCGGCAAAAGAAACCTACCACTTATCAAAGCATCCCCTAGCTGTATTAAGTTTTAGTAAATATCAATAATCATTTAACTGATTTTAGATCTCTCTGGTTTTCTATAATTACTAAGTACATTAACATAAATATTATATTACAGTTAAATCTGTAATATAATATTTATGTTAATGTACTATTAACCATAGTTTATTTGTATCAAAATTCTATACTCTAGTTTTATAATGTATAATTTATTTATTTATTAGATACACCAACAGCGTAACATATTATTTACTATGTTAAGTTCTAGGTATAGTGTATAATATTAAATATATATGCCTGTTATAGAGGTAGACAGCTTTAGCCATTGTTTGAACTTAAAAACATCAAAGTGAACAAAAGTAATTTTAGTCTACAATTAATTATAATATAGAATTAAATTCTGAACAAATAACAGTTTTCAAACAATCAATAGGCAGTTAATGCTTTCTCTTATTTATTAAGATAATACTGAAAATCCAAAAAATAAGTTTATCAAGAACCTAGATTCCCTTCTAACATATATTACTGCTTCGGATATTATCTTAGAATACGAAACATCGTCTAGATATAGTCTATTGCTATTCACGAATGAAAGTCTCTGTTGTAATAATTTAGAGTAGTAATAAAAAAAAAATCAACTTGAGAAACAATTATGATTTTTCCATGATGTATATATTATTTCTATGTAATCTATATATAATATAGGTTTATCCAGACATGTCCCAAGGCCACGAACCCAATGTGATGTAGTGCATAACATCCTAACTAGAGCAACGTTGTTATGGATACGACTATCACTTATCATCAGATGAAAGTCTCCTTCGTGTAGTCCCGACATGGAATATTAAAAAAACCTCAATAAGTTATATTACAAAATGGAGCCAGTATCAAACACACTCATGGTCAAGTAATTTAGGAAATTTATGTTTCGGATCGATCAATTTACGAGGGCGGACCGTAATAAAATCCTATGATTATTAGTAATAAAACTACACGTAATTGTATAACAAACCTAACTTGAAACGAATTTTTTATAATAACTTCACCTAGCAACATGTAACAGATGATTTAGACAGGAAGGAGACTTAACTTCTCCTTTTTGATACGGACAGTAAAGCAGTGGAACAAGTTGCCAGTAGCACTGTTCCTGTACGAATACAACATGAGTATATTTAAAAGGAGAATAGGTCATAACTAGGTTAGTTCGCTTTATTACCACAGACCACATCACCACTTACCACCACCACCCACCAACCGAGATTACAGTGTAGCGCTTTTTCAATAAAAAAATAAATAAATCGTCTTGATAATGAGACGGCTAACGTTTTCTGATGAGAGAGAACCAACTGCTGATCATAAACATTTCCAAAGTTGAAAGAGTCTGTAATTGTAGCTTCGGTTAGCATTTCTTTTATTCCAATAAAGCGACATGGATGTTCACCTGATGGTAAGTGATACGCGTATCGATAACAACAAGACGTTAATAGGATAGTACCACCACTGCATAGTCCTCGGTGTTTTATTACATAATTCGTTACGATGAGACTTCGTTAACCTAGTAATTTCACTAGGTACAGCGTCCTTCAAACAGGGACAGTGTTTGCACACCACTGTCAAGTGGAGGAAATAGGAGCTACTTCCTGACTAGACGGTTTCCGGTAACAGAGACTAGTTAAATGTTTGGTTTGTATATACTTCATTATATATTCATACAGTGCCTGTCAACATTCAAGTTTAAATAAAGAAAAACGGAAGTAAATAAATAGTATAAAAATATATAAATTTACACAATGAACATATAGGTAGTTTATAAAAAAAAATGTTGGCTTAGCAAAAAATCGTAAACGTTCGACCTTATTGTATCTTGGTCCCATGGTGTCATAAAATCTCCCGAACGCATTTCCTATTTTCGTGTCAAATAATAAAAGCTATTCGCATGGGGGTTGTTTCGAGCTCCACCGAAACGTTCTCGTTCATTTCAGATAATACATCAAAGACAACTTACCCGTATCCGTATTTAGGATAGATATATATATATATATGCCAGCTGTAATACCCCTTGCCTGGGTAAGGAATTTTGGAAACAATACCTTTACCAAATTTTGAGTGTTTACGTCTAATAGTTTCTAGATCTGGCAATGGACTTCTGGATTTACCCTATATACTAACTCTTTAAATAGTTTTTTTTTTCTTTCAATTTCATAGTTCAATTTGCCCTCTCTAAATATGTCACGGTGACTTTCTGCTCTTCCGTTATTTGAGATGATACAGAAGTATCAGGTATATATGCACTCAGTCCTGCGGTATGCAATCTGTCCTTCACCTAAATTTGATTAAAGAGGGAAAATATTAAAAAAAAAGTTAAATTATTTATTAAGAATTAACATTAAATGGAAGAAGCAATATATCTCCCAGGATTTGAGTGTTTACGTGTAATAGTTTTGGATATCTCGTGACGATTCAATGAGTCTCCGTATATCTCCTCTCTCTCTTTATATATATATATATATATATACATGTACAAATGATATCTTACGTTAAAAAAAATAATAACAAGTCTCCTCTAGACTAACTAACAATGCAACTATACACAACTAAAGTATAAGAGGTCTAGAATTAGTATTTAAATAAAGACCATTTTTTTTTTAATAATTAAACAATCTTCAAACAGGATCCTAATATATGTATGAAAGACACACACACATATAATTTATTTGTGGTTAAACCTTAAATGGACAATTAACATTTTACTGGTGGTAAGGCTCTGTTGTTTTTTTTTTACTAGTTCTCTCGGGTATTTTTGTGGCCTGAGCTTTTATTCTTATCCATTATACAATTTCTTATTCATTTATTTCCTCCTTTCTTTATTTTCTTCGTTCTTTTGACTCGATTACTATGACCCGCTGGCCGTGTAGCCCGTCGCTTCCGCCAGCAGCTCAGCCTGGTAGACAGTGCTGTAGTCCTCCAGCTTAAGTTTTTCAGTCTTAATCCTTTTAACATTTTGCCTTCTATGCGGCGGCCGTCCGTGTACACGGTGGCAGCCACCGTGGGAAGCTGGTCTCCCCCGCACCCTCCCCCAGATAGGAGAATTCCACACCAACTTGATGAATGTGGCAGTCTCCAATAGCTTACTGGTACCTCCACTTCCCGGTCTCTTAGTACCTGCCGGGAGTGGCTGCGCTTTATTTCAAATAAAGCGGCCGCTTCTTGGAGTCGAAGGTCCAGAGGATCTAGCCCGGCGAGGGCCAAGTGCAGCGACACGGTCTGAAGCATGAGCGCAAATTTTAACCCAAATCGGCGTTGGACCGTGCCGAGCTGCCTGCGGATCAGCAGCTTCTTGGTCATCGGCGTCTTTACACTCGCTGTATACAGGATTACCAGCTCCACCACTGCTAGATACATCGTCATGATTATTTCCGTGCTCAACCCTACTGGTACTTTTGCGGCTCGGTTTTACACCTTCTTGCTCACGTTCCTCACGTGCGTGTTGAACGTGAGCCTATCGTCAACTGTGAGGCCAAGTATTCGAACTTCATGAGTTTGACTAAGGGGCTCCCCTCCCATGGACAGTATTGGGTTGTCATATTAGTTAGCACCATCACATCTGTTTTGCGTGGTGCAAACTTTAACTTGTTTGTGACTCGCCAATCATGCACATCGGCGAGAACCGCGTCAGCCTTCCTCGTGATGTCCCCGGTCTCTTGCCTCGTAAAGACCAGCACGATATCTGCGAACGCCTGGCAATGTTCCGCCCTTGGCCACTGCCTCCAGAAGTGAGTTTACGAAGAGGGTCCAGAACATTGGGCCGCCTACGGATCCCTGCACGCACCTCTTGGTGGTCTCTCGGGCCCACTCCGCCCCCGCGTACCTTACGGCCACCTTGCGATCGCTAAGATATCCATCCGCTAGACGCCGCAGATTCATTGGGCAGCGAGTTTCAGCCAGTCTGCACCATACAATAGGCCACCAGCGTTGTCGAAGGCTCCTTCTATGTCTAATGAAACCAGCACCACGATCTTCTCCTTCAAGCGAGCTCGTAGGTGCTGGATCAGGTAGAGCAAGTTGATACCGAGATTGACAGGGCCGTGTAGGTTGATACCACCGCGACACCTATTTCAGTCGATAAACAATAGTGTGCAAACGTTAGTGTTCAGGTTTGAAGGGCGCTGTAACTAGTAAAATTACTGAGGTAACGAGACTAAACATCCCAGTCTCAAGTTACGGCCTATTGTTACGGCCCGGCGTATCACTTACCATCAGGTGAATGTTCTGCTTGTCTCATCGGTTCGTAGAGTAGAAGAAACACATCAAAATTTGTTTTAATTAGTTTTAATTTATTAAAAGATAAATATCATTTTTCCACTATTTCGTTACAGCAAGCACAAGCATACCATTTAAAAGTTATATATTAATTGACTAGTTTCCTTAAGTTACTCATACTTGCAAAAGGATGTTTTGGTTAAAACGAATATTAAAATTATACTTCTCTATGAAAAAAAAAAACAGCGTGATAAATAAAAAATGGAAACACGCAAAGTTTTAACACGATCTAATTTTTACCCGACCAACTTCGAGGTACACTTTCACCAACAAAACAAAATACGAAAAGCGCACAAAGTTTCAACGGAAAATAACCAGCTCCATAACAATCTCTTCTATTTTAGCACCCTTAGGGTTAAAAATTATTTTATTAAATTTTTTTTATTGTAGGACTTTGAAATACGATCTTTACGATATCTAAAGATGCACGAAATTCGAACCCACTGTAAAAAGGGTTTTGTGAGAATTTAAAACCTCCGCCTTGTCGTCATTAAAAAAAAAAAATTCTTTCCTTAAAGAGAATTTCCGTTCCATTGAAATTACTTTTAAAAATATATAAAACTCTATTCAAAATATGAAAACTCATATGGAAATGTGCGACTATCTCCGGTTGTTCACTTCCTTCGAGCGGAAGTAAGCAGAACTTAAATATTCACTTTATTTATTGTTACTACTAGATTAACGAATCGCCTGCGTACTATTAATTCTATTTCAACTCATTGATGTCCTCTGATGATCGCAGATTCCCACTTTACTCCACAAGATAATTTTACCGAAAAGAGTAGAAAATGTATGTGCAGGTTTTGTATGTTCTCTTCAGCGATTTGCTTCTTTATATTTGATTTTCATTTCGCTCACTCCTTTAAACCCCGGTCTCGTGAGACACCCGAAGAAAATTGGCTCGAATATGTGATGTTCAGTATTTGCTGAACCTCATACATTCCACACAATTTTCTCTACCTTTCACTTAAACAGTATAGCGTCTATTAATATTCCGAACATCTGAATGCATATATATACGAGGAGGCATCAAAAAGTAGTGAGAACGACATATATACTACTTGGTAAGAAAAAAAATAAATACTGCCTTAGCTCAGATACATATTTGTAATATTAACAAAGAAAAAAATTTCGATTCCCTTTTGTTTTTTTCTAAACGTAGTCATTTGTTTGCTTCGTGTCGGAACGTGGTCTCGGAAATGGAGAAAAACGAAGTGCGAGCCGTTATTAAATACCTCTGTTTGAAAAAGTTAACGACGCAAGAGATTCATTGCGATTTGGAGGCAACATTAGGAGAGTCTGCTCCGCCGTATTCCATTGTCGCAAGGTGGGCTTCTCAATTTCGAGTAGGGAGAACGAGCACGGAAGACGAACATCGTTGCGGCCGTCACCACATTCGTCGACGTCAGTCACCCAAGAAAATGTTGCGGAAGTCGAGAAAATTGTATTAAGCGATCGAAGAGTTACCATCCGACACTTAATTCAAGGAACGGGCATTTCATGTGGTAGTATTCAATCCATATTGAAACAATCTTTGAATATGAGAAAAGTCTCCGCAAGATCGACTTGACATTTCGAAGATATTGTTAGACAAGTATCAAAAAGATTCTGAAAACTTTTTGTCTCATTTCGTAACAATGGACTAAACATGGGTCCATCATTTTAATCCCGTGACAAAACAGCAATCTTCGCAATGGAAACGGCCATCATCAGCGACCCCGAAGAAGTTTCGTGTCGGCTGGCAAGGTTATGGCCTCAATATTTTGGGACTCAGAAGGGATATTGTTGATTGATTACATGGAGCATGGAACCACTATTACAGGCCAATATTATGCAGCTTTAATTCCCAAGTTGAGGAATGCAATCAAAGAGAAAAGGAGAGGGAAACTTCGAAGAGGCATGCTATTTCATCACGACAACGCACCCGCGCACATGTCGGCAGTTGCGATGGCTGCCATTCAATAAGCTGGCTTCGAATTGGTTGACCACTCCCCTTATTCACCAGATCTGGCGCCTAGCGATTTTTATCTGTTACCCAAATTAGAAGAATACTTAAGGGGAAACAGGTACAAAGACGATAACAAGGTGATGGATGCCGTGGAAAGCTTTTTGCAGAACCAACACAAAACTTTTTTTTGAAAGGGATAGAAACCTCGGAAAAGCGCTGAACTCGATGTGCAGAGAGACTCGGACACTATGTAGAAAAATAAATTATTAAGTTATCAAGTTATTGTATTCTATCTCATTCTCACTACTTTTTGATCCCCCCTAGTACGCTTAGGTATCGACACATCTTCTATTTCTGCCTCCAAATAGTGATGTGCAAACATTACCGTGTTCCGGTTTGCAATGAGTAAGTAGTGAAATTACTTAAGTAATCAGACTAGTTTGGTTACTTAAGTAATTTCCCTAGCTACTGGTCTTACTAATGTTAGGTATCTCTTTCTGGAGATCGGCTAAGTGGGTACCACCGATGCACCTATTTCTGCCGCCAAACAGTAGTGTGCAAACATTAATGTTTTCCGGTTTGATGGGCGCTGTGGCCAGGTAACAAGTCTCAACATCTAATGTCACAGACGACTACCACAATGTGGTGCAGTGCCTACCATCTTAACTAGCGCCATGTTGTTATAGGCGAATCACTTACCATCAGGTGAAAATCCCGCTCGTCTCGTCGCTTAATTATATAAAAAAACAAACTTACCACCTATGTCTAAAGGCATCTATATCTACAGACGATGAGAACAATATGGTGTAGTGTGTAACATCCTAACTAGCCCCGCGTTGTTAAGGGCAGGCGTATCAGTACAGATAAACAGTTTTCCACTGCGCGACGGTTTAATAGATATGTTAAGTTATATTATTACTAAACTGTTGAAATTATATGGAAAAGTGAGTAATTTCTTACACAAGGGTCGCAGCGTTATATGCCACTTCCTGTAATAGCTTTTGTCGTAGTTGACACCGATCGTGATAGACCGTTATAAATCACTCGGACTGAGCCCAATTTTTTTTTCTCTAAGCAATCTTCTATTATAATAAATTTTCAGCTTACACTGAAACGTTTCGTGTTGTGTACATATTAACGCAAAATTTCTGTACTTGCGGATATGTTATTAAAACGTAATATATATAAATATACACAACTTAATTTATTCTGTTATTACTTACTTACATGAAGATCGTTACTTTGAGCCTTACTTACTAAATAAAACGGGTATTTTATTAATCCTCATAGACAATAATAGGAGCAGTTAAAAATCCTTCTCTTTATGTAAAAAAAAACTTTGTCTAGTTAAGTACCCGATTGTAACTGTATAAGTTATTTAATTTATTCATAATTTATGTAAACTGTATAAAAAAAATCAATAATCTTTAATTATACGAACAAAAGCCATCTTAAATGTTATAGATATTTTGATCTCATAAAAGAGATATAACAAATACAAAAATAAAATAATACAATTTAGATACTTATCATCATCATGATCAGCCGATGGACTTCTACTGCTGAACATATGTCTCCCCCAAAGATTGCCACATCGATCGGTCCACCTTCAACAGCCAACATGGCCTCCGGTACAGCCGAGCATTAGAAAGGCTGTCGTTTGCATATGGGGGGAGCCATTTCCTAGCACACTGGTCCAATGCGGGTTGGTGGAAGCCAAATCCTCGTTCGTTGATTAACTAGGTGCATCAGGAGCACGTGAGGTTGGCATGGATCCTTTGAGTTGTTTTATATGTATATAAATAAAAATACTAGATATATAATTGTATGTTTAAGAATAATCATATATATCACTCTTGTATGTTTAATTTACTACGTACATTTAAAGATTTGCGTAAGATAAATATTATTTACTTTAATAGATGTTCTTAGTTATAAATAATATTGTTACATCATAGTGTTATTATTTATAATATTGTATTATAAATTCTCTTCTTCGTAGATTGCTTTAATTCATATTTATCTCTGTAACACAAGATAAATTTGGCTCGCTCCAAAATATTCTACACCAACATAAATAAGCCTCTTACTTGATATTAAGTAGGAATAAATTTCGAAAACGTTCTATTTCTTAGCTGAATGTAATCTTGATTTATTTGTAATGACAATTTTCGGAATGTACGAAAAAAAAATTGTCACATTATTAATCACAAGTGAAGTCCATAAGCAGAGCGTATTGCATTCTGGAGGCCGATAGGTGCAGTGTTGGCAACCCCACCGCAACATAAACACAAGAAGCCATTGGATGTGAACAGCAGATCTAAGTGTCCTTGAAAGAAGCCTATGTTTACCGGGGAGCAAGTTCCAGCTGGATAACAATGAAGATGATGCCTCCGTTGGATTTATATTGCAGTGATAAAAAAGTATTCTCCTATCTGAATGAGTTTCTTCGGCAAAAGATTTTCCATTCCTTAAAATATAAAAATGTATGTTTACGCAATACTTACTGATAAACTTTCATATATATATGTTTTTTTTTTACTTTGATATAACTTGACCAAATACTGTCTTCCGGTGGTAGGTGTCTATTGTCGGTGACCGTCTAGGTAGATACCTCCGCAGCTCTTATTACAGTTGCCAAACAGTACTATGTAAACTTACTATGTTCCAGTTTGAAGGGCCTGTAGCTAGTGAAATTACTGGAGTAACGAGACTTAACAGCTTGTCTCGAGGCGACGAGCGCAATGTGGTGCTATGAATACCATTGAACTAGCACCACGTTATTATAGGCAAGCGTGTCACTTACCATCAAGTGAGCGTCCTGCTCGCTTCGTAGCTTCAATGAAAAAAAAATCCTTATTTATGAGTATTTTTTTTTCATAATTAAAACATACCCTAATTATGAATTATTTTACCTGAGCAATGGTAAGATCATCGTTTTTTTACCCATATTTTCAAAACAAATGTATCTGTATCCAGTTCCCAATAAGATGCTATTAGATAGTATGAGGATCTAGGATTCGAGTATGTGCAATCTTCTTCTTCTTCTTCGTCGGTGTCACTCTTGAAAGAGTACTCGTGGTCATCACTTCCGGTGTTGGTCGCAAGCTTAACAACACGTCGTCATTCTTTTTTAATGGCCGCCCTCCTAGTGTATTCATTTAGTGGTAACGATGATGAGCCATTTACTGCCGCCTTTATCTGGTGAGTCCATCCTCGTGTCCACTACTACCATTATATTCACTTTGAATATACGTATTTTAACTAGCAAGCTCAATAACTTATTTTTAATCATTATATGATATAAAAACTTACTATGAACTCGATAAAGAAATCATCGAAACAGCCCTACTCTTGTAAACATCATTCCTGTATGTTCATACAACGTTCGCTTGGCATTTCCATAAGATTGATGATCGTCAAAGATTCTTTTCTATTAAAAGAAATATTCGCTTACGTTCTCATGTCGCATAAATGTTCAATGATTTATTATGTACTTACGTTAGCAATACAACTTATGAAAGCTCTACAAAAAAACTTCATTAAGTAAAAAACACCAAAGCTTCTTTCGTAACTTTATAACATTATAATTTTAATGACCAGCTAACTTGTTGATTGCTAGTGATATATTTCTATTGTAGCGATCATAGTGTAGTAAAGAGGGTCTATAGTTTATTTATTCATAATAGTAAATAATCGGTCTCGATTTTTTAATATGTACACTAATTTGAAGTAATCCGCACCATCTGGATGGTTGGCGTTCCACTACAATGCG
The DNA here is from genome assembly GCA_029034505.1 of Ornithoptera priamus. NCBI lineage: Eukaryota > Metazoa > Arthropoda > Insecta > Lepidoptera > Papilionidae > Ornithoptera > Ornithoptera priamus. The sequence goes on along the minus strand of JARDWD010000219.1, from coordinate 855,452 downwards.
TTTTAAAAACAGTTTTCTGCCACGCACAGTAAATATCTGGAACTCGTTGCCATCAGCGGTCTTCCCCGACGACTGCGATATTGGGTTATTCAAGAAAAGAGCATATTCTTACCTGAAGGGTAGGCAACGCACTGGCGTCGCTGGTGACGTAGGCGGCGGTGAATCACTTACCATAAGGTGACCCGTCTTGCTCGTTTGCCTCTTTTTATCTTCTATAAAAAAAAAAAAAAGATCTGTCATAAAAATGGAATACCAAAATAACTGACGGTTTGGTACGCAGATTCTTACTGATTGGTTGTTTCCTTTGTTGCGATAACGATTTACGGTATAACATAAAGCAAATTTCATGTTTATTTCTCCTATTGATTTCTATAAGTAACTTAACTTGACTTCGTCGTCCCACTGACCGACACTATTATATATACAGACCGTCTAGGTAGGTACCACCGCAGCTCCTATTTTTGCTGCCAAACAGCACTGTGCAAACATTGCCGTGTTCCGGATTGAAAGGAGCTGTAGCTGGTGAAATTGCTGGAGCAACCAAATTGTGCATCTTTTGTCTCATCATCTCGTGAACGTCTCACTACGTTGTGCGAACGTCTTGTCTTCGCTTCGTTGAATAAAAAAAAAGACTCTTCTTATTTCGCGACTTCCTAATATCTCTCAGGTCTAATTTTAGACAGAGGCTAACCCAATTTTTTTCTCTTTTTATTCAAATTATAAAAAAATTATGTCTATATAGATAAACGTAATTTTTATATTATATGCATGTACATATAAAGATTTGACTCAAAAAATCTTTAGTTCACAGTCCTCACATTCCCACGCTTGAGATGAACTGTATACAGATTTTTTCTTTAGATTATGTACCAATCTTCATCATTATCTAGTACATTTACTAGTATATCGCTATAATATATTTACTTTGAAAAAATACGTTACTTATTAAATATCTCCAACAGAAATATACGGTTTAAAACATTTCAAATGTTTTCATAATTTTTTTTTATTTTAAATAAACAAGATTAAGTTTATTGTTAATATTCTTAGTAAGGAAGTAATAATGAAAAATATTTCTTAAGAAGAAAATAAAAGCATATTACGTTAAACGACATTGAAAAGAATATTCACCTTGTTATGGAAAATAGTGTACTGAGAAAGAAAACTCCCGTATTAATTTTGAAGAAAACTATTTCATCATCATCATCACGATAGACGTCCACAGCTGGACATAGAAAACTACTTAAATGTAATTTAATTAATTTATAACTTAATTAACTTAATTTCATACTTGTTTAATATTACTTTTATTCCCGAGCCGCTTTGCTGATTGTGATATAAAATCATTGAATGGTCGTCATTGATTGTTCAGGCAGGCCTATATAAATCAATCACAATTGTCAAAAGGTACTAAGTCGAAACGTTTGATAATTTGCAATTTTTCGCCTCTTTTAACAACAAAGCAAATTGTTATTGGCAACATAATCCCAACAATCGTGTCTAAGTCCCAATTGGCCGACTCGTAAATTAAAGGTCTAAGCTTGATTTACTAGCCGAGCTTTGTGTGTTGAAACCGAATGTGAGAAAAATGCTCAAAGAAACATTCTACTGAGATATTCTACAATGGATATCCTTTTTCAAAGGTTAACTGGTGGTAGGTCTCTGTTGCCGGAGAACGTCCAGATGGATACTACCACAGCTCCTATTTATGTCGCCAAACAATAGTGTCTTAACATTATTGTGTTGCAACGTGGCACAGAGGACGTAAGGGTCGAAGGGTTCCCGCACATGAACTCACGGGATCCAAGCCAACCTCACCTGGTCGCGTTTGTAATGTTACATTAATACACGATTGCGTCAAAAAACATTCATTAGTCAAGGGTAGGTTGACATAATTTTCAAATTATTCAAATTCACTTAGTAGTGATGACAATTTAAATGGTCAAAAATACGTCGACTTGAAGTTTCAAGTTGTACATTCAACAGGATACAAATCTATATTCAGAACTTAATATTATATAAACAAAATTGCAAAAGGGTATATCTGAATCCGATTTAGATGAACTATTGTCGCAGCACGAAGCATTTGAAGATTGTTATTATACTCGTAACTTATTAACGCAGGTAGAATATTTAAGTTGAAAAAATTTCTATCGATATCTTACCTTTGACGATATTTATGATCACTTGCGTGAATTTAGCGACACTTGCATTTATTTAGGTCGTAATTCTAAAGATTTAAGCGACATACAAAAATATCATTACTTAAAGGAAGTGCCTTACTATGAATAAATTCATTACAATCGTCTAGTCAAAATTATAAAGTCGCATGGGAACTTGTTAAACTTTTAGAAGAACTTTGGGGAAGGCCTATCTCCAGCTATAGATATCTGTCGGCTGATAACGATGATAATGATGAATGATAGGAGCTTTTATTAAATCTATATGATAATAATAGATTGCCAATTCAGTGTCACCTAAGATCATTATTTAATATGTAAAAACTGAGTAAAAAATCGCTGGTATCTTTATGAACGCTAATTGATAACGTGTTTAAAATATACGCGCGCTAAAACCCTCAGTGAGCCAACGGAGTACTGGCATACCCTCGTTATATATATTATTCTTTCCAAACTGACGAGCGGGAATAGGAGCAGTATCAAGATACATTATATTCCATCGCGAGCGACTACAAGCTTATAATCGAAGACATTCTTATTTTTCTGAAGAACACAGCGGATACGTTAGAAGCATTGCAAGAACCGGACAGTAAAACGAACGCTCAAAGTAATAGAATTTACTGCCATGCTTTTAGTACTAGGTCACGGTTTCGATCTACCCACTAAGTTAAAGAAAATTATGTTTGGCAAGAAACTAATTACCCGTTGTATTCATGTCAAAGGTTTCCCGACTGGGATTGTATCGTTAAAAACAAAACGTTGTGTGTTACTTGTTAGCGAGCGAAGCGTGCCGAAGAAAACTACAGAATTTGCACATGCAAGTTATGTACAAAAGAACAAAATTCACTCATTCATAGCAGTGAGGCCGATCAACCCCTCTCTCCGCTAACTATGCACCGCGTTACATTACGTTCTCGCTCGCACACGCAAGTGCACGCGCAGCGCGTGCTAGCGCGCGTTGCTGGTCCACGTTAACAATGCACGCACAGACGACCAACATGCGCATGCACCTAATTTGCAACCGGTTTTGTTATCATATACGTTAATAGAAACAGCTGATTCGTGCAACAATTATCATTTCGCTTATGCCTTGCTGGACGCCTGTTACGCGATAAACTTAATTTACCAATATTATAGTCCACTCATGAAATAAGAGGTGTTGGAGATTCGATCATACATACGACAAACTTATGTGAAGCCGGAATCAAATCGCGCGTCTGCCCGTTCACGGCGCGTTTACAATGTCTCTTCCAACCAAACATTACACCGACGACGCCGGCGCAGGTGAAACGAACCGCGCGCATGCGCCTACCCGACGGCGTCCGCCTCCTCGACCCGCAGTCTTACAATTCCCACAACATTAACATTTTATTAGGCGCGAATTTATATAGGGATTTATTGAAATCGGACAGAATTTGGTTGCCAAGTGGACCTATTCTTCAAAATACGGTATTAGGTTGGATTAACTAACTTACTTGCGAGGCTTATTTCTTCAGCACCACGATGCGAAGTGATGATAGAAGATTCTGCGCACGTAACCCGTTCAAATCACCTCCGGATAGGTTAGGTTAGTGGTTTTCTATAGTCGAATGTCATTTTCTGGCTTTTAAAAAACGCTTGATACGGCATTCTACATAAAAAAGGTAAATCATGAATTTATTCAAGAACACATTAATTAAGGTCATATGACTCGTACTGGGAATTTTGGCACACTTCGTTATTTTTTTTCCGCATCACTGTGTACTTCGCGAACATAGTACCACCACTAATCAACGAGCGGTATTTGATACGACTTCGTCATCTTCTTCTGGTGTATCATTAAACGAATTACAAGCGATAGAATCGCCTATACAGGGAGATTTATTATCAATTTTGTTACATTTTCGGCAAAATCACTACGTGCCCGTTTAGTTGATGAAGATCAACATGACCTCCAGCTTATCCTTTGGCGCAGGGATCCGTACGAACCCTTAGGTATTTATCGAGTAAATACAACTGTATTTACTACGATGATGTACTCTAAGTAACTACTTTTGGCACATCATCCGCACCTTTCCTCAGTTGCCGATGTCTTAAGGAATTCAGTAAGAACGGATCCCTCTGTCGCGCGAAGTACTTACAAGGATTTTTATGTAGATGATATGATTACGGGGTAAAATGTGAAAGAAGAGTTATTAAAAAATTGCGCATTCATTACTTAGGTACTGCAATCAGATTATTTCTCTTTACGCATATAGCTCTCTAACATCTATTGCGACACCACAAAGGTCTATTAAAGCACAAGTCAACTGATAAAAAATTTACATTACACGAAAATATGAATGCCAAAACTTCAAGTCTAAGTTAGCATAAACTTAGTGATGAATTTTATTTCAATTCGCAATTTATAAATACATAAAAAAAATTACTAAACGATACATTTTATGTATCATTTCACAGATACTTTAACCGCTGTCAAGGTGTAACTTCAACGGTTGTGGTTGTTGAAACTAAATTGTGAATGATGGGGTACCTAGAAATATTGCCCAGTTTTGGAATCGGTTTGCAAACAAGCTGCCTTTACTCAACACCTTGACAGTACTGCGGTATGTTGTTGATAGTATCCTTAACTACATAAAATTGCATATATTTACAGATACATCGGAAGCGGCATACGGCGGTTGTGTTTACGTGCGGACGGCTAACAATATTATTTAAAAAGTAAAGTAGCACCGTTGAAGCCCGTGAGTATACAGAGACTAGAACTATTCGGTACCGTACTCGGAGCTAGACTTTATGAGAAGGTGGGTGAATCTATTAAACTTCCATTCGTTTACATCGCGACATCGTGTTCTGCAAAACAGAGTAACCGAGCTTCATAAGTTAACGAACGGGTGTTCTTGGAGTCACGTCAGTAGCGAACAAAATCCCGTAGACTTAGTTTCGCGTGGAGTTCGCCTGGATCTTTGTTTTACATTTTGTTTACAAGAGCTGATGTTTCTTCATGGCTATAACTTCAATGCTAGCGTATTTGATTCGAATCAGGGCACGGGAACAATAGATAAATCAAGTCTACCAGAAATTAAAGCGAAGGTAATATTCTTGTTGACAACTAAAACATCGTCAGCGCAGTTTTTATTCTCGTTTGCAAGGTTTTCATAATACAATTGTATGAGACGTGCGCGTGCGCACATACATCGAATCCGTCACCTGCCGCAGGATACGAGGTAACACGCTTAGTCCTATTATGGGAGATTAGCCGTAAGAAGGAGCTTTCCATTTCTAAGTTGTGATGTCGAGTACACCGTACCCGTACTCACCTTGAATCGCAAGGGTAGGGGTTCCAAACTTTTTAAAGGTTATGTTTGTCTATTCATTTGCTTCGTTAAACGCGCTGTTCATTTCGAACTAGTCAGCGATCTCTCTAATGTGGCATATTTACTAACTCAACCGATTTATTTCACGCCGCGGTAAACCTTCGGAGATAATTTCTGATAACAGTAGGAATTTTGTAGAGCTTATGTCTGATTTTGCGTGATATCTAGGTCTGAACAGATTATTGAATACGCAACTAGTCAAAACATTCAATTTAAATTCATTCCACCTATATTCATGACCTATGGGAGGCCAGAATAAAAACATGTAAGCATAATCTATTACGATCAGTGGTTATCGCGTATCTTACCTTTAAGGTACTGAGTACTTCAGCCACGCAAATTAAGTAATTTTAAAGTCACATCCTCTTAGTCCAATGCCCGTTAATTCACACGACTACCAGCCTTTTAGTCCTGGTTATTTCTTGATCGGACTCTTATTAACATCGTTTTCAAGCTCTGATATCTCTGACGTCTCTATAGTGAGGCTCAACCGGTATCAGACAGTGAAACAAGTTTGACCACATTTCTGATCGCGTTGGGCCAAGAAATATATTTCAGAAATGCCATCAAGAAGCAAATGGAAAGAAAGTAAAGATGACTTCAAATCAAACACGTTAGTTCTTATCAAGGATGACAATATACCGATACCGATACTCAATATTTTAATGAACCCTGGGTCGCATCATATGTACAGTTCTGGGCAAGCAGCCGCGTTGGAGACATCAGGACAGCTTCGGGAGTTATACGAAAATCACTCGCAAGATTTGTCCACTTTTGACTTTGGAAAATGGAGCGTAAAGAATATATATATTTACAAGTTATTTACGTAAGTAATGGTGAAAACTATTAAAATTTCAAAAATAAGCTGTAATTATAAATGAAATTATGAAATTGCATAAGGCGATATTATATGTTGTATATTCAAAAAATATAAAATCAACTTTCATCATAGTAGCAAGTCAACATTATTTTTAATCCAGGCCAAAGCCTCCAATGCGGCCCAGTGACTATCCTAAAATAACATTGGAGACGAGGGACAAGTCCTTTCAAGCACTTAGCATGTATAAACGCCACTAGCACTAACAAGTCCAAATAGACACCAAATTTAACTTAGTGTTAATAATAATTATTTGCTTAACTAGTGTTATACTGATTTACAAAGAAACGAATATTATTATTACACTAATACCACTTAGTCGAAAGATAAACTAACACAAAATTAATACTTACGAAATAAGAAAATAATAGCAACTCTTGGAAGAAAGGGGTTGGTTTTGGCTTCGATATATTTTTAAGGGACTTTTTGAGAACCCAATGTCTCTTGCTGGTTGGATCAAACTTTGAATTTAGACGGTACCCTACTGCCTGGGTCAGTTAGCATTATATATATACAATGCCCACAAAATTATCGTGTCTTGGGACATAAGATATTAAATTTCATTAGCGTAATAATTTCACTGTTTAAAACTCCCTTCAAACCGGAACAAAGAAATGTTTGTTCCATTAAACTCAAGAAATGTTTTATTTCTGAAATAAAAGCTGCGTTAGTACCTACATAGACGGTCTCCGGTAATAGACACTTGTATCTTTTACTTTTTCTTTTTCTTTGTCGTAACCTCATGACTGAGGGACGTGACTATGGCGCGTTGCCCTGGCTACCATTTCATTCCAGACATTTTTGTCTTGCGCCATTTGGATGGATGATTGTAGGATAGCTCCTGTAGCGTCCTAAGTTATGTGTGTATATCTTGTAGGATACCGCCCTCTCGCTCTCTTTCCTTCCACACAACCAGTAATAATTGGCCTTTCTAGACTGTCTGGGTCTCGCCTGACCGTGTGTCCGAAGAATTTGAGGACTCTCTGCCTACACATTGTTGAGAGACGTGCTGTTATTTTCAACTGTTTGAGGATTGACTCGTTTGTGCGACGTTCCGTCCAGGATATCCTCAGCATTCTGCGCCAGCACCACATTTCGAACGCGTCAATCCTAGATCTCACTCTCGCTTTTAGTGTCCAGGTTTCAGATGCATATAAAAAGATAGAAAATATGAGCGTCTGCATTAGCTTCTCTTACTACCACCAGTGAATCCTATACTCCTCTTTATATAATATTAAAATATGTTAATTAAGATAAATATTAATGGAGTGTTATAATGTAAACCTTCGCAGATATTTTTCTTGAATTAATATAAACAATGTTTTAGTTTGTTACACGTTACAACATAGAAAGGAAAAGGCATACACGACCTTATTGTTCCTTCAATTTCTTGGAAAGGGTCTCTACGTTCACATTTGACCTCCTTCTTCGTAAGACAAATGACGGTTAAATAAATGGATACTAGATTCAAACGGATAGGTCCTTTATAACTTGACGTATTAGCTTTTCAAAATTTACAAGCACTTCGTTGAAGGAAATGAAGGTGTTCTCTATTATCCACTTTCAAACTGGACGGTTATTTAACGGTTTATTACTTCGACCCTTCCTTAAGTTCTGCTTATTTTATATATTTAACAAAGGTATTGAAATTATCAAGTTAAAAAGAATTGTCTTGAGTTTATAGCGACTAGCTTAGTGTTACATTACAGACAAATCCTTAGGGAAATTACTATAGGTAACATCTATTACTTATTATCATGTGAGTCGTGTTCGTCTCGACCCTGTCATGAAAAATGTTTCCGGCATATGTTTACGCATATAACTGATTTCAGATAAAGATTGATATAAAACTTTCTAGATTTATCACCTATGGATCCTTTTATTGCGCTTCTTACACGCATATCAATCACATTGCGTTAGTATCTACTATAATTGCATTTTCAAAGTGTATAGATATGATATAATAATATTTGTCGCAGCATACATAAATTGATGTTTTGAAATCCATACAAATAATATTATCGACAAACGTAATCAATCTTTTTTAGATATCTTAAATAACCGGATTGAAAAGTATGGTTGAGTTTATGCTCTCTAAAAAGTTCCTTGGAAACGATTTCCTCTGTAAATACGAATAGAAATGATGGGAGGCGAGTTGTGAAAGAGTTATATCTTCTACATAATAGAAAAGATAAAGTATAATTTCATCTTAACCGAAGTCAAATAACATTTGTTCTTACGTACACGAGTTTCAATTTGCATTCCACTTAATATCCACGTTGTCGCTTCTCGGAGACCTCGCTGTTTATTTAGTTACAAAGATTAAATTTATGTTGTATTCTCCTTCAGGGTGACATTCCTTTTTTTCTATTTAACTTTCATGCATAACAAAATAATTTCGTGAACTGAAATCGGTTTAAGTGTACCTTAACCGTCCTCTCTTGACGGAGACCCTCCAAGCGGATACTATCGCTGCGTCGCTGCTTCGTTTATATCGTTTAGATTTATAGGACCTTCTAGATAGTGGAATGAACAGGATACGGATACTATCCTCATCATCAGCCGATAGACATCCACTCCTCCGAAAATCTTCGCATCGATCGACCCTGCGCTGCAGTCAGCATAACATCCGGCACTGCCGGGAACTAAGGACCGTTGTTTGTAGGAGTCCATATATGAGAGATTTGGGTCATTTTCACCACGCTGGTCCAATGCGGGCTGGTAGGAGCCAGAGTCTCGTTTGTTGATTAGCAGGGTGCACCACGAGCAGGTGGGATTGACTTGGGTCCCGTGAATGTTTGTGCGGGACCCCTTACAACCCACAGATACTATATATAATATCAATGCAATTCGGACTATATGGCATATAAGAAGCTGGACATGAAGATAGTCAAAATGTTGTAAAATAAAATTCAAAGCAAGACTAAAGAAAGCAAATTAGAAACAAGAGGCAGTTCGTAATTCAAGGTATAACTTTTTAAATAGTGCTCTGATTTCTTTAATTCTCTGTTTCTTTGAAAGATTACACTGTAAAGCTAAGATTAACACCGAGAGGAAAGTAATTGAAGACTGATTATACACCTCTTATTCATTTCTAAACATTGCTATATCTTAAGTTGTTATTATTTGCATCATCAGCATTTTTAATCTACTGCCAAATGTAGACCATCCCATTGTCTTTCGGATAGGTTCCTCAGCTTTTCGAATCCACCTACTTCCGGCCGCTCTTATGATGACTAGCTAACCATTATTATTTTTTATAACAGGATACAGTTTCAGTATATTACTTGTCATTTAATGGCAAATTTCACTTGTGGTAGACCTCTGTTGGCGTTGTGGCTAGTGTTATTACTGAAGTAACGAGACAACATCCTGTCTCAAGGGGATAAGTCCAATGTGGTGCAGTGTATACCATTCTAACTAGAGCTGCGTTATTATGAGCAGGAGTATCACTTACCATCACGTGACTGCCCCGCTCGTCTCCTCGCTATATTAATTAAACAATAGACCACGTTTAAGTTATTAATCATTTATTCTATATGACAAGGTTTTAAGGTAATTTTAAATTTAACAGTAAGCAGATGTTAGGTTTAGGTTTAGGGATAACATGATAGGTTTAAAATTTATAGTCAGTTGCCTGCCCAAGGAAAACGCCTCGAGTTCCACCTGGTGTCGTACCGAAGATCGCCGTCTTTTAAACGCTACTGTAGTGGCCACATACAGGTTTTTTTTTAATGCCTGATAAGCGGGGACGTAATGTAGAGGAAACTTTAGTATATTAGTTCGGGCGACGGGCTAACCAAATTAATCCCTTTCAGATTTATTTAAATATTAATCTTGACCCTTTTCCATTCCTGCAGAAGCAGGTCGGCCGGTGCTTCGTCAGTGCCGAAGTTTTCTATCTAAATTATAATTGTAAATGTTTTAATATTTCGCCTTTATCATTACCATAAAATCGAGAAAATCTAATTGAAATATTTAAATATTAGGTCCTTACATATGAAATTAGCGTTTTGTCTTACTGACCAGTTTGATCTGAAATATTTCGTCTTTGGTTAAGAATTCCAAATTCAAATTTAGAAATCCATTTATCTGGTACATTTGAGTTTTGAATACAGTCATTCGTTTGTTTTTACCTCATTATTTTTTCTTTGGCGTTGCTTATTACCGCACCATGGAAAACATGAAATATATTTACGAGTACGAGTTCTACCGTGGCACCAGTGCTGCAGAAACAACTTAAAGAATTAATGATGTGTACGGCGCTAGTGTCGCAAAAGAAAGCACGGTATGTTTTTGGTTTCAACGGCCATATGTAAGAATGCCAATTTCATATAAAAAAGCGCAACAAAAACATTACAGGTGGTAGGTCTCTGTTGCCGGAAACCATCTAAGTAGATAACTACTATCTCTGCCGTTGAACAATGGTGTGTGTTCATCGCCTAGAGATATAAGATGTTGAATGTAAATACATGTAATAATATTAGCTACAGCGTATTTCAAGCTGGAACAAAGTAATGTTTGCACACTACTGTTCGGTGGCAGTAATAGGCGCTCCGATGGTACCTAACTAGAAGGTCTAGAAGAGACCTACCGATCTCTGTTGAAGTAGGACTGATAATAACTAGTCCTTGATGAGAACTTGTATCACTTAAAAAAAGGTTGAATAGTCTCTCCTGTACACATACAAAATAATAATAATAAAAATAAATGGATAATAAATATAATAAACTTTGGTGGCACACAACTTCCGCTACGATTTAGTGTTACTTATAATAATCATCATAATCATCGTGCAATACCCGATGGGAATAAAAATGTATTTTTCCAAAAGTACCACTTTCGGCTCTTATATACGAAATCCACCCCGCAATTTTAACGAGCGACGAGCGTTTAATAAAATGGGTTTCAGTTTCAGAACTAATTAAAAAAAATTAGTGGAGAAAATGAGTGTTTTTAATTTTTTTTTTTAAACTTGAAGGGGTTTAATCTGAGAAGCATGGAAGGAAATTACGTTTTCACTTTCAAATTAAATTGTTTTCTTAATTATGATTAAATTTATTTGTAATTATCTGTTAGTAGCCCGCTTTGATAACTGTAACATCTCCGCAACCGGATTGAGGAGTAGCTTGTAAAATCCGTTCTTACCTGATCTATACTTAGCAAAAGGAATCTTAAGTATGTGTCAGTTTGTGGCGGATAGCTTATTGGTTTCTTGCGTACCAGTTCCAGCCAATGAAGTAGAGTTGGCGCGGAATTCAAATATTCCTTATACACTGATACCATGTAATTATCATTGTTAAATACAATTTCCATAACAATTAAACATTTATAATAAATCAAGATTTTAATGTAAAACATACACGCATACATTTTCACTGATTTCCATAAAAAATTGTAATAATTATAAGATTGTTTATAAACAAAATATTCACTGATTTAATTCAAAGGGGTGACCTCGCCACCCGTTCTGGGTAACCAGAACAGCAGTTAATTCTGTTGACTAGCAGGCTTTCACCAATTGCCTATAAACGTTATGATTCTAGATATCGTGAAAAGTCTGTACATAAGTGGAAATCTCTTACATATACCACTATAACAGCCTATTTACGTCCCCACTGCTGGGGCCCAGGCCTACCCTCAATATGAGAGCGGTGGGCCATAGTCACCACGGGGGCCCGATGCGGATTGAATTATCTTATATATATACCATACATATATGAAAACATTTATTAAAATTTATGTATTTATATATATACATACATGTATATGTTATTTTTTTATTCGACGAATCGACGGAACTAGCGAGACGGTCACCTGATACGTCTGCCGATATCAACGTGGCGCTAGTCAGTAGATATACTATACACCACATTGCGCTTGATGCCTTGAGACATGAGATGTGGTCTCGTTATCCCAGTAATTCCACTACCTACAGCGCCTTTCAAACCGGAACACAAGACTTAGAAGTAAAGAAGTTGAAAATAAAATTCATGATCTGAAACCATTCCTTATTACTTATCGATGGTAGGTCTCTATTGCCGAAAACTGTCTACGTGGGTATTTCTTCCGCCGGACAGTACTGTGTTCCGGTTTGAAGGCGCTGTAGATAGTGAAATTGCGGGAGTAACGAAAGTCAACATCTTGTCTCAAAGTGACGAGTAAAATGTGGTGCTATGTATAAGATCCCAACTAACGCCACGTTGTTATATGCGAACCTATCACTTACCATCAGGTGATTGTACGAGTCATCTCTATGCTTCGTACTAAAAATAATAGTGGGTAAATATACTTTTCATGAGAAATGGGCGTTTAAATAGAAATTGTCAATCCAACTGATACTAAATATATATGTTACTTAGGTAAATATCCCTCGGGAAATAATATGATGTTATATTAATTCCCTGAGAATATTTGCCAACTGACAATGAACATTAACTTACGTAAATATAAGTGATGTATAAATACGACCTTATATATACATAGGTGTGTCCAAAGCTCGGAGAATCTATCTTAATTTTTTTATTTTGTTAGTGCTCGTCAATACATAATATCTTTTAGTGGATTATATGAGACGAGCGAGACGTTCACCTGATGGTAAATACTTACTAACTGTGCGCTAGTTAGAATGATATACATTCCACCATATTGCGCTCGTCGCCTGACGCATATTACGTTGAGTGTCGTTACCACAGTAATTATACTAACTACAGCGCCCTTCAAACCGAAACACAGTAATGTTTGTACACTACTGTTTGGCGGCAGAAATAGGCACGGCGGTGGTACTTTTCTTTTTTCGAATTAAATACTCTTCTGCTATGGGAGCAACAGATGAGTTATGGAGAACCATACCGGATAAAACCTCATGGTTTTTCACTCAGCGCATTTGACCGGAACCGAGGGAACACCTTCGCGCACAACCGTCGTTCCGACAGCGAGAGAGCTTGGTGACACCATGTCTCAACATGGAGCTACAGCTCTCTACCCTCTTTAAAGTGTTAAACGGAAATTCCGCACGCATCACCTTTTATTAGGCCTTTTATATTTGGTGGCGGATTACGGAACCCGCTAGCTACAGCACCCTTCAACCGGTAAGACAGTAATGTTTCCACAGTATTATTTTTTTTGGGTGCAATAGGCGTCAGCTAGACCTAGACGGTATCCAGCCACAGAGAACTACCACCAGTAAACAACGTAACAAAACATTACAAGATAATCTTTCAACAATCACTTATCCCCACGATAAATCTTTAAAGCATTCCTCAAAGAAATTTGTCAGTGTCTCCTCAAACCATCTACTTATGGCACCTTTTACGTCAGTTAAACTTTCATGTCGAACACACCCTGTAAGGGTTTTTTCAAATGCGGATACAGATGATGTGGGTGGGGTGGGTGTGGAAGCGATTCCCATCGTATAATCTTTCAAAACATCTTTCTTACGGTGTATGGTCTTACATTATCCTATTACAACGACGGACGCCTACATTGCTTTCAGATCGTTTTTAACTAGTATCTGTCGCAGTGACCAGGATAATAAATTCGATATTCTACAGGTACTTAGATAACCTGTTTCTTCCGCCAAACAGTACTATTCAAGTATTACTGTATTCCGATTTAAAGGACGCTGTGACTAGCGAATCTACAGGGCTATCGAGATTTAACAGTGTATGTCTCAAGGTGACGAACACAATGTGATGCTGTGTACAACATCCTAACGCCATATTATTATGGGCAGGCGTATTACGTACCATCAAGTGAACGTTCCGCTCCTCTCGTAGCTTCGTAATATAAATAAAAACTTCGTAATATAAATAAAAAACTAGTTTAGTAACATTTATTGATAGTTAACATTAAGCTGAAAGTAATAGTAGTCTTCGATTCGTTATACTAAGAAAACTAGTAAAGTTCCAATTTATAGAACAAATGCAATGAATTGTTTTTTTAGACTTAAAAAAAAATTGTTTAGTTTTTAAAAAGTATTCGCGAAGAAAAACATGTAACCCCCTATTAATAAGCGTGGTAGGCAAATGGCCATTAATATTCCCTTCTGAAAGAAGGCTCCGATACTTAGTGACTTCAGGCTATTTGTTAATAACAATTTATTAAAAAAAAGCGCGAAAAGAAAAGTAAAAAAATACAAGATCATGAGGAATCATGAAGTATCTTCCAGCAGAGGTTTAAACCTCTCGACTAGAATATTAACTGGGCGAAGATTTGAGGTTATAAAGTTATACACATTAAATCTTAGCTATGACATAATTCAAAATGTCGTTTTTTTCTCTCGTAATTTGGAGATTGGAAAAAATGGTGCTGTTAGTATAATTTATTACCTACTTGATTCCCAGCAGTCTTCTACTTTGACCTTTGATTCAGAAGACAGATGGGTCTCCTTGGAATTGCTTAAGTGTCAAACGTCCGCAGTAACTTATGTGATGCTTAATTAAACTAGGTGCGAGTAAAGTTCTATAGTGCATATTTGAACTATCGAATGTTCATTAAAGGTGACAAGTAGCTAGTAATTTAAATACAATCCTTAGTAATTAATAAAATTACTATAATACAAGATTTAAGGTCTTCTGTGAAAGACTATCAGCACAATGTGATGCTGTGTAAACACATCAACTAGCTTGATTATTATGAGCAGACGTAGACTATCTAGTTATATACCGAAGGAAAACAGTAGGAACATCCATAATCAACAACAAGAGGTCATGATCTATATTAACATTACAGATTCATCTCCAGCCGACAGACGTCCACTGTTGGATATAGGCACATCGATCAGCCCCGCGTTGCCCGCATCCAGCGGCTTCCCAAAGCTCTCACCAGATCGTCGGTGTATCTTATGGGAAGCCTCTCAACTCTATGTCGCTCCCCTCTCTGTGTGCGCGGCTCCCACTCGAGAACTTTACTGCCCCATCGGCAGTCAGTCCTACAATTAACTCTAACAATGCATACTATTTCTAAAAAAAATTGTACATATATATATTAATATGTAGTATGTATACGGCTATATTACCGAAGTCGTTTCAGTATATAGCAGCGCCTATTGCAAAGCAAGCCCTTAGCCAACCCTAAGCTGTTTTTATTTTAAATTGCAAAACGGAAATGTTTGCACTCTACTGTTTGACGGTATCCAGCGATATGATCTTCTGCTGTTAATTATAATGGGTAAAGCTTATGGAAAATGAAAGCTGGGGAGACGGAAAAAGTCATCGTAGAAGAATATCAGAGAATGGACTTGCATATCTGAGGCGTCGAAATTGTTTCGCCGAACCAGAAACAGAAAGGATTGTACCATGCTGATCGCCAACCTTCACTAGTTGGAGAGGCACTTTAAGTAGAAAAAGAAGTAATCGGAGTTTAGATCATACCCACCAAGACGGTCTCCGGCAAACAGACACCTACCACAAGTAAAATTCATATGAACTTCCCTATTTTATTATTTCATCGTCAGCCCATAGACACCCAATCTTGGACATAGGCCTCCTTCAAAAATCTCCAAAACGATAGGTCCCGCGTTGCTCACATCCAGTGGGCTCCCGCGATTCTCACCAGATCGTCGGTCCAACTTTTACGAGGCCTCCTAACTCTACGGCTACCGGTACATTTTTCATTGTTTACTTTCATATAATAAAAAATAGTAAGATGACCATAACATAAAAGCTTAGATTTGACGGTTCAGAATTATTAGGCTTAAGTTAACCTCGTTCTACATAAAGCTATTAATTTTTAAAGTTATATATATGTATTTTTCTGTGTACTTAAAGATAAAACATGTTAACTTAAATTAAACCCTTTATAATTCAAAACTCGTTTACATTGTTATCAACGAGCAATTTTAAACTTTGCGTATGGGAAGTGTTAGGTATTATGTTTATGAAGGTCATACTGAATCCCAAGGTGATTTTTTTTTATATATATATAACATACACGAATATAACTTTTGCATTATGCTTGATTCATTCTATCCTTAATAAAGTTCCGTTTCCTTTCATATATTTTAAAGGACTCTGACAGCTCCTGTACGAATCTTATCATACTTATTCTATTCTTAAAATGTTTGCTGATCAACGATTATCTTTCATTGGCTCGTCTCCTCTTGCTTATGTTTAAAGAGAAGGTCTACTGGTGGTGGCTCTGTTGAGACCGTCTAAGTAAATAGGCCAAACAGTAATGTGCAAACACTATGAGTACTGTGTTTCGGTTTGAAAGGAGCTATATAGCTAATAAAATTACTGGCGTAACGAGACTTAACATCTTATGTCTCAAAACGCGAGCGCAATGTGGTGATTGATATAACATCTTAACTAGCCCCTGTTGCTATAGGCGTATTACTTACCATTACATGAACATCCTGCTCGTCTCGTCGCTTCGTTGAATGAAAAATAAAGAAAAAGGGAGTGGTAGGAGCAAACGTGATGATAATGGTGACCATCGCTTATAGACCTGGGTATTCACAATTGAATACATCACCACATTGTGATGTAGAGGGTAGTATACACATAACCATTAATAGTCTGAATCAACTCTTCAAATTAAACAGAAATGAAAACGCTTAGTCGTTTCGTAAAGTATTCCCTATGTACCGATTTCATATTTTTAATGTGCAAACATTTTTTTTTTTTAAATGAACAGAAAGCTTCTAACGCTAATTTTATAGGCTAAGTTTTTATACTTGCGTCTGTTACAGGTCACTTGAGGCGAACTCGTTAAGTTCTCAAGTCACGGCGTAAACATTCATTTATTTCGTTTTCCTTTTCACTGGCGATACGCAACGAGTGTTGCTTCAATACGATTTATCTCCTTTTTTGTTTTAATGTAAACAAGAAGAACAGATACTTCAGATTTTTTATTCGATAAAGCTACGAAACGAGAGAACCGTTATATAAATACATGTATATTATACATCTGACATAACAATGTGGCACTAATTAAGATGACATACACCACACCATATTGTGCTCGCCGCCTTAAAACTTAAGTCTTTAATTCTCGATAGTAACTTCAATAACTACAGCGCCTTTCTAGCCGGAACACAATAGTGTTTGCAAAGTATTATTTGGCGGCAGAAATAGGAGCTGCGATTGTATCTTTTTTTTTCACACAGTGGCAAGACGGGCAGCCTCCTCATAAGTATTTCCCCGGGCTGTAACCAGAGTGTCTGCAAAGCAGATTACATTCACACCCGTGGATAATTCGCCTCTCAAGACTCAGTCGTACCCAATGTTCAAAAGTAGTGGTCCTAATACAAAACCCTGTGGAACATCACACGCCATTTTCCTTTGCACACTGTTCCCTTGCTGTCCATAATAGAAGATATACCGCTTGGAGAGATAATCCTCTAAAGTTCGGCGAAGATAGGCAGGCACTTTGTAGAAATACAATCTGGACTCTCTAATACATGCCCAGGGAAGACTGTTGAAAATATTAGCAATATCTAAAGATACTGCCAACAGTACCCCACCCTGAGAAATTTCCTCGTCCGAGTGGGTTTTGACGCATTGAATAGCGTCGATTGTTGAAGAACCCACTCGGAAGCCGAATTATTATTCCGATAAAGTGGAACCCACTTATCCTAGATGCTTGATGAGGCCACCAGAAATTAATCGCTTAAAAAGCTTATTCACCTCATCAAGTAGAATTATAGGGTGGTAAGCAGAGGGAGAGTCTGCAGGACGTCTATCTTTCTTGAAACCAGCGTCTTTTCCAATCCTTACCCATCGTCCTTTCTTTTGGAAACCAACTCGTCTCCAAGCATTAAAAAGCCGGCGAAGACGATCCTCCAAAACATCAGCTGTGATCGTACCTACCTAAACGGTCTCCGACAATAGACAGCGGTTTTGTGATGATATATAATATCATTTTAAACATCTCCACAGTGATCGATACTGCTCTGCCGCATCCAGTCTAAATCTAATCCTGAACATAATGAAGCAGATAATTTGTCTATCTTCTCGGCAATGATATACACTTAATACTATTTATGATATGATAACACTTATCACGTGGTGTTATATAACAACGGAAATGTGGATCGTGAGCAGTTAGAGTTCCCCGGCTCTCATATGCTGGAACACAGGGAGGCAGTTATGGCGACAGATTTACAATATAACAGTGGTAGCAAGTAGCTGGTTTGATTAATCTGACCATCATTCCTAAACTCATGTAGCCCTGGAACCAAACTAGGGAAATTAATCACCTTAAAAAATATTTTTAAATCTGTAGTGATATGATAAGTATATCAATTACTTCTGTATCGCAGACATCTGACGGTTGATATCCTGAAGAAATGATACAGAAGGCACATGAATAATATCCAAGGTACGGAATAGCTGAACACAAGCTCTCCTTTCACATTACATAGCGTTCCCATACGTGTGCGTGAATTTCAATTTGTAATTCACTTATTTTCAGTACGCTTTCAGCCGCCGACGTTTATTCAGTTTTTCCGGCGGAATTTATTTCCCGTCTTCTTATTCTTTTAATATTCTACAGCGGTTCAGAAAAAATATCGCTTATTTAATATAGCAATATTAATATATTGCGGTACTATATCAGCTCAGTATAGCTAACATAGCAGTATAGTTAACATAATAACCAGTTTCAGTTAATTCAATAACGCGCTTATTGCCGTAACCAACAGTAATGCTTACTATAGTTATTAAATTACCGAATACTTACTATAGTTATTAAATTACCGAATACTTACTATAGTTATTAAATTACCGAATAAATATAACACCAATAAGATACAAAGTAACTATTTAAATGCTGTTAGGTTTCTCTTGCTGGTGACCGTCTAGGTGTGTACCACCGCAGCGCTTATAGCGGCCGATAAATATTAGTCTGCAAATATGTGTTCCGGTTTGAGAGGCGTTGTAGCTCACTAGCTAAATTCACTAATTTACTGAGGTAACTGTACATCAACTTAACTAGCGCCACGCAGTGTTGTCGCTTGCTCGAATAAACAAGCGTACGTTTGCGAAGGTTTAAAAATAGACCATTAAAAAGTCTCATCATTAACTTAATAACAAGAACAGCGCAAACGGAAGTGACTCTGAATAAATTATAATTAAAAATTTTCAAAGACTAAGGGATGTTACAGACGGAAAGGTTTTTATTCTAGTCTGCTCAAACAGTTTTTTAGCAGCAAACGTGATTTCTTAATTTTTCTATCTAACATTCATTTAATTAATACTATGAAATAGGACCTAAGGACCTAAGTCCTTACATATGAAACTAGCGTTTTGTCGTACTGACCACTTTGTTCTGAAATATCTTCTCTTTGGTTAAGAATTCCAAATTAAAATTTATAAATTCATTTAGCTGGTACATTTGAGTTTTGAAAACAGTCATTTATTTGTTTTTTCCTCATTATTTTTTTCTTTGGCGTCGCTTATTACCGCACAATGGAAAACATGAAATATCGGTATATTTACAAGTACGAGTTCTACCGCGGCACCAGTACCAGTGCTGCAGAAACAGCTCGAAGGATTAATGATGTGTACGGCGCTGGTGTCGCAAAAGAAAGCACGGTACGTTTTTGGTTTCCACGTTTTCGTTCTGGAAATATCGACCTTCAGAACCAAACCTGTGGACGGCTGGAGACTAAAGTGGAAAATGAATAATTAAAGGCCATTGTTCTTTTATCACAAAGCACTTCAGAGCTATCTCTGAAGTGCTTTGTGATGCAGCTATCTGCAGGCTTCGGAGTAAGTGACAAAACTGTATTAATCCACTTAGAGCAAATCGGGAAAGTAAAGCTTTCTAAAATCTGGCCAAATGATTACTGCTGCTGCTAAACAACCGAGATTGGTCAATTGCTCTAGGTCACTGCTGCTACACAACAACGCAACACCACCATCACACACTGCACAACAAACAACCACTAAGTTAGATGAGCTACTATTGGAATGTCTGCGACATCCACCGTACTCTCCGGACCTTGTCCCAACAGATTACCATTTTTTCCGGAATTTGAGCAACTTCTTACAAGGAAAAACATTCAACTCCGATGCGGCAGTCCAAACCGCCTTCAAAGAGTTTTTTTAGTAAAGGTATCAATGAACTACCGATGAAATGGAAAAAGTGCATAGCTAGCAACATTGCATACTTAGATTTATTATATTTTTTCCGGTAATATAATAACTTATAGAATCATTTAATAAAATTACATAAGTACATGAATATTCCCATTCACCCCGCCTGATAGTAAACAATTACTGTAGGTTAAGGCAATAAGCACGTTACCGAATTAACTGAAACTAGTAATTATATTAACTTTACTATTAATATTAATAATTATTAGTAACATTTTTATAAACTAAACACGCTACATTTGTGTCTGGTGGTAATTATATACTACAGTACCGTCTAGTTAGATTCGCAGAACGTTCTCATTATCATCATCACCAGCCGATAGACGTCCACTGCTGGATATAGGCCACCTCCAAAGATCTTCACTATTGTGGGAGTTTTTGTGGGGGGATTTGGGCCATATACCATCACGATAGCCCAATGCGGGTTGTTGGGACCCAGAGTTTCGTTTGTTGATTAACAGGGCGCACCACGAGCAGGTGAGGTTGACTGTCCCGTAGGTTGTTGTGCGGGAACCCTCACACCCCTCCTCATATCTATTGCTAAATAGTAATGTGCAAACATTACTTTGAATGAATGTTCATCAGTTTGAATGGTGTTACTGATAGTGACATTTCCTGTGTCATGATAACTAACAGGTCTTAAATGAATAATGTGGTGCTATAGAAATATCCTGATAACATTAGACGAACTTCTTCTTCGTTTATTCATAAAAAATCAGTGTCCTTACTATGTAATGGCGACGCTAATAGGACTATTCATCTCCTTTGAATAATTAAATGTTCTAAAAACCTTTTTAAGATGAACTATTGTTTAAACAAAGGATCGGGAAAAAATATTTTACCTATCTTAGATGACTGTTAGATGCCCAAGGTATGACTTTAAGCAGGAGACAGGCTCAAGAATAGATACAGCCAGTCTACCCGAGATGATAAAAAAAAATGATTAGTTAGAAGTTCATAAATTATTGCATAAAAATTTGTGAAATAGTAAACAATAGAAATAAGGACAAATAAATGTTACTTTATCTATATCTATACAATAATATTGTGTATTTCTGTGTATATCAGATAGTAAGATAATATAAAAAAAATAATAATTAGAAAAAAATTCATAAATTAGTAGTGAATATTTTGTAAGTAAATGTTGTAAATAATAGCATAACGGGAAAGCCCTGAATAATAATATCAAAGAAAATTAGAAATAAATAATAAAAAAAAATTGTGGCTGTAATAGCGTTATAACTCATAACAAAGTTTTTTTTATTCAATTAAACAACCAGACAAGTCAGCTCATGGTAAATTATACGCCTGCCCATAACAACGTGGCGCTAGTTAAGGATGATATATACTGCACCATATTGCGCTCGTCGCTTGAGGTATAAGATGTTGAGTTACGTTACCCATTAATTACACTAGCTACAGCGCCATTCAAACCGGAACACAATAATGTTTGCTCGCTACTCTTTGGCGGCAGAAATAGGCGATGCGGTGGTACCCACCGAGACGGTTTCCGGCAACAGAAACCTACTGCCAGTCTAGACCAGATCTGCCACAGCGTCATTTATATTTGGCGGCAGTAATGAGAGCTTCAGCGGTAACAACCGAGGGTTACTCCAGCGACCAAGATCTACCAATAATTGAAATTATAAGAAGTTATAATAATAGAAAAACTTTCATAAATAAAATAAAGAAGTCATTTCCTTTCATCCACAATTCCACAGTGGTGAGGGAAACATAAATATGAACGAATGTATTTACGTACGTTGGAAGCTTTTAACTAGAAAGTAACAAAAATAAACAGAATTTTAAATTCGTATACCGCAGTATGCTGCACTTATCCAGCACTTAAGGTGGTCTTCTAAAATCCTTACATATCCACGCTTCTATATTTCATCACGAAATATTTATACTACAAGTTAAATACGACTATATATCATCTAGATGCTAATTATAACAAAATTAGTAACAGAATAAAACTGTTTACTTATACAATTAAGCGTCGAGACGAGTGAGACGTTCACGTGATTGCAAGTGAAGTCCATTGTTGGACAAAGGCCTCGCCCAAAAATCCCTCCAACGCGTAAGGATTCATATGGGCAAGTTTGGGCCGTTTCCATACACACTGGCCCAATGCGGATGGAGCGTCAAGTTTGTTGATTAGCAGGGTGCACCACGAGCAGATGAGGTTGGCTTGGATCCCGTGGGTTGTTGTGCGGGAAACCTTACACCCCAAGCGGTACGCCTTGCTCGATAACGTGGCGCTAGTTAGAATGTTATACACTGCAGCATTGCGCTCGTCGCCTGAGACATACAATATAGATTCTAATTACCCCAGTAATTACACTAGCAACAACGCCTTTCAAGCCGGAACACAGTAATATTTGCGCACAACTGTTTGTCGGCTGCAATAGACGTTGTGGAGATATCTACCTAGACGGTCTCGAGTAACAAGGACTTTTTTTTGTTATTCTACCACCTCAGTGATCATCTTTAGTGCGTTGCAGGAGGCTCTGGAATCTCCTTCGGAACCCACGGGTGCCTCCTGGCACGCCTAAAGCAAGTTTCACGGACGATTATAGCCCTCCTCTGCACCCTCGCTTTGGTACGACAAGCATTCGACCACTTCATATTTCTCGTTCATCCCGAACCCGCTCACTGGACAATACCCTCACTATCAAAGCCCACGAACCCGAAAATCCTTTTAATCGCCTTCTACGACAGGCATGGCTTATCTTAGACCTAGTCTTAATAGGCCAAAACTACAAAACAACCGGCGACAAGGACCACCAGTAAATAATGGACGCAGGAATGAAAGAAATAAAAAATATCCTGATGAATACATAGCGAATGATAGTATTAAAAGCAATTTATACAGCGACTGTATTTACTGGTGGTAAGTCTCTGTTGCTGGACCAGGCAGATACCATCACAGCTTGTATTTCTGCCGCCAAACAGTGGTCTGCTAATATTACTGTGTTCCGGATTGAAGGGTGCTGTAGCTAGTTAAATCACTCGGTTAACGCGGCTTAATAACTTATATCTCAAGGCGACGAGCGCAACATGCTGCGGTATATATTAACCTAATTAGCGCTACGTTTTTATGGGCAGGCGTATCACTTACCACCAGATGAACGCCCCGCTCATCTCGTAGTTTAATTGTATAGAAGAAAAAAGATAAAGTTATCCTCGACTCCGTTTTATATATATAACTTTAAAATACTAAAGTTCACCTAAGCTAGACTGAACTTGATATAATTTAGCATTCCGTGTGTAGTTCAAAGATAAACAACACTAATCACACTTCTAACTATCCGCTTTGGTTTATGATTTATTTAATTATAACACAGCTTTCATACGAGAGTATAAATTTCAATTTAAACCTCGGTTAAAGTATGCACACTGCCAAATAGTTAATTCGTTAATCGAACTACATTTATGTAGAATTATATGGTTAAGATAATGTTAAAGGTTTAATATACGAGTGTATGCAGTCCTCGCACAGCAACTCTCGGGACACAAACTAACCTCACCTGCCTGTGGTGCACCCTGCTGGCTCCTGCTCAACAAACGAGGTTCTGGCTTCCACCAACCCGCATTGAGGCAAAGTTGTGGCAAATGGCCCAAATCTAATTTGAACTCCTACCTACATGGGTCACCTAAATATATATATATATATATATACATACACATACATTGTAAAGATGTCACATTAACTGATTCGTTTATCTTAGTTATTCTTATTATCCTATATGTAATCATCTAAGTAATCCTTATTTCATTCGATGAATAAATAAGCCCGACGGTTACCTGATGGTAAGAAACGCTAGTTAGGATAATACATACTAAACCACATTTGGCTTTTCACCTCGAAACATAATATGTTCAGTCTCATTACTTATACGGTAATGTTTTCATGCTTCTGTTTTGCTGCAGAAATAGGAACTGCGATGGGATCTACCTAGAGGGGCTTCAGGAATAAAGAATTACCATCAGAAACCAACAGAAAGCGATGATGGAGCTATTACTTCAAAAATAATTAATCTAATTCAGCTCAGCGTCAACGTTAGCTTCTCTCTTTAAAACATTGGTCAAATTAAAACTATACTAACGGCCCTACCTAGACAGTCCTTGACAACAGAGACTTGCCACCAGCTTAGATGGTTGCAAGGTTTTTTGAATTCTGCCTATCTGCCATCCTGATACTCCAAAAGCCATCATAACAGGGTTGCTATTGTCCATTTGGCAACATATGAAAGCTAGAGCAAGGTAAGATCGTTTCATTATATAGCGCATCCTTGTCACTTAACTCCTTGTGAAATTAAGACCGAGGTCTGAATAAATAAAAAATAAAGCTTATCCTTTAAAAAGATTAACTTCATATAAAGATTAGTTATACAAAACTAATCATTAAGTTAAAAAGTCTTTCAACGAGTTGAGATCCATTGGTTAGTTAAATGCGAAGCTATTACAATAAAATTCATATAATAGAAAGCTTTTAAGTAGAATCCATTTGTCAAAATGATTCTGAACAGCCGTCGGGATTTCAAATGTTAATTTTTTTTTTCTTTGAAACATTAGGCAATAATTATTGGAACTGAAATATTTCAATAATCAGCTTTGACACGTTGCTGAATACTTTTAACTTATTCCGTTCGTTTCAACTGACGTCAAGTTTTTTAGTACTTAATCATTTATTGACATATATATATTCGTATGAACAATTTAATGCGTTTATAAATAAATATAATTTTCATAATTCGTTTAATTATAGTAATACCGTATGAATATATTACTGTAAAACGGTAACACTTTCAGAACAAATTTTCACGTGGTGAAATCACTGAAGTAATGAAACTTAACTGTAAATATTTTTATAGTAAAGGAGCACAGAAAAAATTTCATAATTCAGGTTTATATTTAGTTACAAGGATACCACTGGTATTCCTTGAGAGACTTATTGATTTGTCTTGCGACTTGTCACTTATCGGCTGCAGGTTCCAATTCCGCCCTTATACTCTAATCAAGAATTATATCTTAAGACAAGCAAAAAATTTTGTATAAAATATTAAAGGAAATTTAAGTACTGATAGCAAGTTTTTTACGATATAATAACATTGATCATCAGACATTAATTTTTAAGACAAATTCATCATCATCATGATCAGCCGATAAGCCTCCCCTAAAGATCTCCACATCGATTGGTCCCGCGTTGCTCGCATCCAGTGGGTTCCCGTGATCGTCGGTCCACCTTGTGGGAGGCCTTCCAATACTACGTCTATCGGTACGCCAATCGAGGTCCTTACTGCCCCATCGGCCGTCCGTCCTTTGAGAAATTTGCCTTGCCCACTGCCACTTAAGTCTAGCAATCTTTTGGGCTATGTCCGGTGACCTTAGTTCTTCTGCGGATTTCCACATTTCAATTCGATCGCGCAGAGAAACTCCGAGCATAGCCCTCTCCATTTCCTTTTTGGTGACTTTGAGCCTTTTTATAAAGCCTATAGTGAAGGACCACATCTCGGTTCCGTACGTCAACACTGGCAAGATAGATACACTCTGCATCAATTTCTAAAAGGGAATCACAAAATATTCTACGAAAACATCATCAGTCATCATATGACATTTATCATTCAACAGATCATAAGTAATAAATGATCAAGATGGCCGATCAACATTTGTCACCGGATGCGATAAAACAGTCTTACGAGTCCTGCTTCAAAGTGATTGCTTGTATTCGCATGCCATAACTTACAACGGACCTGTCCGACACTTATACAAATTCCTTCGAGAGTCATCCATCTTCGCGAGGTAAAGGCCAAGCAGAAAGCTCTCGGGAATTACGTTGTCGATAAAAAACACTATTACGAAAAAATAAATGTTAAACAGCTTCCATTTAACTAAACATCATCATCATTTCAATCTATTGAAGTCCACTACTGCACACAGGCCAAATTACACTTGGAGATGAGTTCACGAAAACATAACATTGACAGGAAAAGTCGTTGCTCCTTTTCCTATTAATCGTTGAAGATAATGGCCTTGGAAATATTCTGACCCGTATACCACAGGAGGTCATTAAATTAGAATTTTGTTTTGGAAATTCACTTACGACCGACCTCCATAATAGATGTTATCTAAAACAAAGAAGATTGAATATAGTAGCTACGACTATACAAAAAAAAACATTCAATAATTTCAAAATGTTCAGCTCTTTCTGTAATTTTATTTTCTTCAAAATTTTATTAATATCTAAGTTTTTTTTTATTTATCTAGATATATTCGTTATTGATTACGTTAAAAGCTCCATACACAAACATACAAAACTAATAACTATATTATATCGAGAAATATTGATATTAATCAATTACAAATTATTACTTTATCATCGAATATTGTAATAATTATTCAATATTAATGCAAATATTAAAAAATGTTATAATATGTATTGGAAAAATTACCAAAAACTAGAAATAGCAAAAAAGTTTATATTCCGTTTTAACCTCCAAAAACTATCTTCTGAATGCTTAAAAAGAATGATGTAATAAACCAACTGTGAATAATGTTTACGATATTACAAGGATACAACATACTTTTTTATTTCATATTGTGTCCTTTAGAGCAATAATAATCCGTAATATTAAATTTCACTGTATTTCGCATAACAAAAGTAAAGACATCACAAACTATTCCCGACCCAAAGACTTATCAAATCGGAGATCAAATTCAAGGTCTTTACAACTATTACTAACATAGACTATAAAAAGTGTTGCCAATTTTTTATTTCGTTGCCAAATAGTAAAAAAAAGAAGACATAAATTAATGATTGATGTAGTCCAATGGAATGAACACGTTCTCATCAAAAACAGCAAAAAGTGTAAACCGCTTCGCGCTAACGTAAACACGGACCTTAATTACTAGTAACCATCCATCTTAGTCCTGAAGCTTTAAAAAAAACAGAAACGGTAGCTTAGTGTTTAGACCATTAGGTCTAAAACAACTTAGCAGTTTGCAGTTATAGATTGAAACGTATATATCTAGAGTATATTTATTTTTATATACAACTAAGCGACGAGGCGAGCGCGAGGTGCACCTGATAGTAAGTGACACGCTTCTTCATAACAATGTGAGTCTAGTTGGAATGACATACACAGCACCTTGCGCTCGTCACCTTTGAACATAAGATCTTAAGTCTCGCTACCCCAGTAATTTTACACTACAGCGCCATTCAAACCGGAATACACAAACGTATGGCGACAGAAATAGCCGCTGTGATGATACTAAGCTAGACAGTCTCCGGCAACAGAGACCTACCACCGGTGGCCTACCTGTCGTAAAGGACAGCTAAAAGGCTCTTCGGGTTCTTCGGCTTTGAAAGTGGGGGCCTTTATTGCCCACTAAGCAAGCCTTAGCTGGACGACAAAGCCGAGGTGGTCTTATCCAAGTCGTTCCTGGGACGTGTTTAGGCGCAGTAGAAGAAGGCACCGATGCACTTCGTGGAAGATGCTGGAGCAACCACAACGCACTGAACATGAGCACTGAGGGAGTTTTAAAGACTATGAATTTCACATAATCCTGTCTTTCCAAGGTAAGATATATGTGAAAGACCCCGTTCTCCTTTTCCCCTCCCTAACAAAAAAGGGCATATACGACGAGGGATCAAAAAGTACTGAGAATGAGCTAAAATATAATTACTATTGATAACTTAATCATTTATGTTTCTACACAGTTTCCGAGTATCTCTACACACCAAGTCCAGCGCTTTTCCAAGGCTTCAAACCATTTAAAAAAAAAAGTTTTGTGTTGATACTGCAAAAAGCTCTTCACGGCATCCATCACCTCGTTATCGTCTTCGTACCTGTTTCTCCTTAAGTATTATTTCAATTTGTGGAACAGATAAAAATCGCTAGGCGCCAGATCTGGTGAATAATACAGGTGGTCAACTAATTCGAAGTCAGCTTACTGAATGGCAGCCATCGCACCTGCCGACCTGTGCGCGGGTGCGTTGTCAGCGATGAAATAGCACGCCACTTCGAAGTTTCCCTCTCCTTTTCTCTTTGATGGGATTCCTCAACTTGGGAATTAAAGCTGCATAATATTGGCCTGTAATAGTGATTCCACGCTTCAGGTAATTAATCAACAATATTCCTTCAGAGTCCCAAAATATTGTGACCATAACCTTGCCAACCGATGCCACGGCACCAAACTTCTTCGGGGTCGGTGACGATGGACCCGAATGCGAAGATTGCTGTTTTGTCTCAGGATCAAAATGATGGACCCATGTTTCGTTCATTATTACGAAACGAGAAGAAAAGTTTTCAGAATCTTCTTGAAACTTGTCCAACAATATCTTCGAAATGTCAAGTCGATTGTGTTTCGAGTGTCGGTTAACATTCTCGCCACCCATCTTGCGGAGACTTTTCTCATATTCACAGATTGTTTCAATATGGATTGAATACTTCCATATGAAAAGCCCGTTTCTTGAGTTAAGTATCGGATGGTAACTCTTCGATCGCTCAATACAATTTTCTCGACTTTCGCAATATTTTCTTGGGTGACTGACGTCGATGGACGGCTGCAACGATGTTCGTCTTCCGTGTTCGTTCTCCCTACCCGAAATTGAGATGCCCACCTTGCGACAGTGGAATACGGCGGAGCAGGCTCTCCTAATGTTGCCTCCAAATCGCAATGAATCTCTTGCGTCGTTAACTTTTTCAAACAGAGCTATTTAATAACGGCTCGCACTTCGTTTTTCTCCATTTCCGAGAACACGTTCCGACGCGAAGCAAACAAATGACTACATACAGAAAAAACAAAAGAGAAACGAAGATTTTTTCTTTATTAATATTACAAATATGTGTCTGAGCTATTGTAGTATTTATTTTTTTTCTTACCAAGAAGTATATATGTAGTTCTCACTGGATTTTGAACCCTCCTCGTACTTATTTATATAGGCTATTAAAATATTCTATTTAATACGCATCATCCCATTTGAAATAAAAGATGCTAAAGTTTTTTTTTAGAGCATTAAAGAAAAATAGAAATTGAAAATATAAATTATTTATGACTTTCTCGCCCTTTGACGTCTACATCAGGTCGTGTGAAAGCTTTTGTGAGCTTAATCCTAATAAATGAATTTTCGTCTGCGTTACGTTTACGTTGAACAAAAAGTTAATAAATTCAATATGGTGGAACAATAACGCGGGCAATCATTGCTCGTATATATTAAAAAGAATCGTCCATTTTATTACGGTAATAACACATTAGTAATTAGTAGTTAATTATTAAATTTTGCCTTTCCTACATCTGTTTTTATTGTCTTACAATAGTGAATCAAGAACGTTTCCTATTTAAGAATACTCTCTAAAATTATATCTTCTAACGACAATTATTTTTTCATTCGAAGAAACGATGACTATGTTGCCTATAAAGCCGTGGCGCTAATTAATATGACACAGTACCACATTGCGCTCATTGCCTTGACACAAAATGTTAAGTCTCGTTACCCCAGTAATTTCATTAGCCCTTCGACCCGGAACACAGCAATATTTGCAAACCACTTTTTAACAAATTGGACAAAGTTAAGAACAGTGTGATAAGGGAGCAGTGCGGCGTGGTTGAAGATGTAATGACAAAGATAGAGAAAAAGGATGCTTAGATGGTTCGACCATGTAGGAAGAACGGATGAAAGAAGATTAACGACAGAGGTATACAAGATAAGAGTAATTGGAAAAATCGGTGCAGGTCGACCTAGGCGGACATATTCCGCTCAAATCGTAGATGTCCTAAAGAAAGGCCGGGTATATAGTACTCACAACTGATGAGCATGCATGATGATGCTCCTGAAAGTAGAGGAAGCGATAGAGATGTGCCAGAATCGTAGCAAGTGGAGAGGTGATGTCTGTCTACCCCGCCGGGAACGTGGCGTGATATATATGCATGTATGTACTTGCAGAATTTGGCATTGCGGTGGTACCTACGTAGACAGTTTCCTGAAACAGAGACCTACCACCAATAGACAATATTACAATAGTTCCTTTCGAGAGGCACATGTCCAGTAATGGATTGCCGCGGATTGTTGATGATGGTGATAATATAACAATGTATTTTAAGGTGATAGGTCTCTGTTGCCGAAGACGATCCAGGTAAATACCACCGCGGCTTCAGTTTTTGCTTGTGCAAACATTA
The DNA here is from genome assembly GCA_029034505.1 of Ornithoptera priamus. Taxonomy (NCBI): domain Eukaryota; kingdom Metazoa; phylum Arthropoda; class Insecta; order Lepidoptera; family Papilionidae; genus Ornithoptera; species Ornithoptera priamus. Next base: position 824,755 of record JARDWD010000219.1, on the reverse strand, counting down.
CTGTTTAGTTTGAAGGATGTTGTAACTAATAAAATTACTGAGGTAACGACATAACATCCTATGTATCTTGTTCGTCTTCAGCGAAAAGCATAATTTTATGCAGTGTAAATCATCCTACCGTCAGGTAATCACCTCGATCGTATCATCGATGATTTTCAGTAACGACTGTTGCAATATCTTTATTTCTTTTACCTATGGGGCTTTTAATACAAATTTTCACCATCATCTTTCAAACATTGTTAAAGTTGATATTCTCACTCTCTCTGCTTTTTCTTCTTATAATTACCAACAATGAGAAGAAGTTAAGTTAATACAATGCAGACATTAAGTGACTCTTTTTTGTATTCTCTAACAATCATTGTTTTGTCATTAATCAATATGTTTTTCTATGACTATATTTGTATGGAACCTCTATTTTATTTATTTCTTAATTTACACATACATACTATACATGTAGCTCGCTGGCCTAATGATTAGAGTGTACGGCCTTCATTCCGAAGGTCGCGGGTTCCGATGACTTTAATATTTAAGTTATGTACATTTGTGAACTTTAGTAACAGCAGCGAAATAGAAACGGTGAAGGAAAACATCGCGAGGAAACCTGCTCATGAATTAGAATTTATTCTAACGTCTGTGTGAAGTCACCAATCAGCATTGGGCCCGCGTGATGACTACGGCCCATCGCCCTCATATTGAGGGTAAGCCTGTGCCCCAACAGTAATGATGATGAGACATACATACTAGTACAAATTATTAAAAACAAATAGCGTAGGTGTACCATGCACCACAATACACATATATAATAACAAATATATCTATGGTGAGTGAAGTTGAAAGTCGACTAATATTTCTGAAAAGTTGTCAAAAGGCTAATGTAGTCGGATAGAACAAGACGCAAACAATAAATAATAATTAAATATGATATAAAGAACACTAAAAGAGGTTATAACGAAAGAAAACTGTAGTAATAGAAAAAAAATTAAATTAGTGTTACCTGATATTATATAATTATGTAAAAAGATTTAATTTTTATCAGAGATTCATGACTTTCAGGTCTCTTTCAAGGATCTGAAAATATAAAGGAGACAAACGACAGTCCTTACTCAGCGAAAGATATAAAAGAAGGATAAGTAAATAAGCGGAGTAAATTGGAGTGGGAACTGGTGTGGAAGAACTAGGTCTAAACCGGAAACAAGTATAAAAAAAAAAACTATAATAAATAAAATATGAAATACATTTATTTGTGTAATACTTTATTAATGTTTCTTAAATATATTATACGAAATTTCTCAAATAATCAATAGTTATCGTTACGGAATATATGTATAATATAACTAGCTTACGAGTAGTCTACGACCATGGTCTAAAAGATCAATCGATTGGTTAGTTAATAATGAGATGATTATTTATTAACTAACCAATCGATATAAATGCAAAAACCATTTTGGATGCAAATTACGGAAAAAAAAACCTTTCCAGTTAATCCTGATCTTGCCAAACGTAAAGGACTAAAAATCGTGGCTTTGAATATTCTTATTAGAAACGGAATGAGAAATGTGTTTCTAACCCATAGTCCTTTCATTTCGTATTTAATTATATGAACAGCTTTTGAAAAGAGGAAAAAAAAAATTTCCTCAAAGGTTACCCTTTCTTACTTTAAGTAAAATGCTTTTTGTTGAAATAGGAAGTAAATTAGGTTTTACAAAAAAATTTTAATAAGATTCATTAAATGTGTATTTTTTTCCTGAATATTTTTCTTAAGTAAAACCATTTAGGTTACTTTTCTTTTAAGTATATTTCGCATTTTTATCTAGAAATTCTAAACACGTGCAAAAGGTACGTAAAAATTTTTACAGAAATATAATATAAAGTGTGATGAAATATACTTGGTAAATAAACGAAAGAGAGAGAAGTAAATTCTTTATTATTATGACAGGAAGACAGGATATCCTTAATCTTCATTATTTTTAGCTGTACATTGAGATTATTGAGAGTTGGCTTGCAAGATTTTTACACGATTTAATTATAAGCGCAGCTTCTGCGGCGCAATAGATAACTACTTGTCTTCTGGAGTTTGTATAATGGTAGAATTCTTTCAAAACAACCTGATCAGATACAACCATCATATTGTAAATCTGATGTTTTATCAGTCATCATTTAATCAAAGTATTCTAGATCATCTAGTCTGTTATTTAACTATGTAAACTTCCCAAACGTCAGCCGTACTGTAGTTAAAAACAAAGATGTATAAGTTAGACTTTACATGCATTCTACTTAAATTTTATATACTCTGCACCCTAAATAAGAATAACTGTGTCATGTCCCATCGCTTTATATTATAATATAAAGGAAGCTGTGATTAAGTAAGACAAACTGTCAAGCATTACATTTGACATCATTGAAAGGGAACTATAATACCGCCATTAAATAAATCACGAAGGCTTTTACTTGGGCGGACTTTTTTTGTTTTCGTCAAGCGTAGGCTGGTCACGTTAAGGCTCTTTTATATCTACTTCACTCCGTGATCACAGTCGTCATAAACACTGAGGATTATCTTATCAGAAGGCGAATGAATTCCTCTTATCTCTGGTCCCTTTTTCCAAATAGATAATTTGAGAAAACGTTTACTGTAATTACGTTCGTCCAACATCAAAATTTACTACAGCCTCAAAGACGTCAATATTATTCCTTAATAATATACTATGTTATTAGTTGGCCAAATATTATTAAAAATATTGTAAAACACTTCAATATAACTATTCACTTGTATCAGTAGTTGTGTTATATTTATATATTATGTTGATCTTTTAGTTTACTCGATTTACTCAGTGTTCCACCGGCCCTGATCATCATCGTGTTGACAAAATATACCAACGAAGCATGTTTACCTATAGTCTCATACTCTTACAAAAATTAAAAAATTAGGATATTTATTAATAATAATAAACAACTTTTTTTATTAAAAATATTACTTCCACATTACATGAAAAAATACGTATACTTAAATATTCATCATCTTTTCAGCTCGTTGATGCTTAATCTCGCAGCGCCTTCTGTTATACCGGTATAGTTTTATAACAAGCTAAAACTTGACGTTCAAACCTTGACCTTGACCTCATGGTGTTACGCGACAGTAAAGCCATAAGTGGTGATATGGGTTCTATCCCAAAACTATCTGACTGTTGACATCCTGACCACAACGATGTAATTCTCGCGGAAAACTTACATTATAATGGTAACAGCGAGTGGGTTCAATAAAACCCTAGCGCTAACCTAACCCTATATGTATCCCCAAAATCGAACCAGCACAGCCACGGCCTTTTTATATCTAAAACTCTATCAAGAAAACCAATCGAATATCTAATGTAAGACATTCGTTAAAGTCTTACATCTTCATTGAAACTGATGTGTGCAAATGTGACGGCGTTTGTTTTATTGTGTAATAAAACTACCTTCCGCCCGTCGAATACAAATTGATTGGTGACATACGCACTCCATAAGTCACGGAGGACATATGTTTCATCTATTGGGGATCGTTTTATCACTTGGGAATAGGAATTTATCCAAAAGAAGTTCCTTGTTATAAATTTACCGCCGGCGCATCCGTACAAGCCGTGAGCAAGAGCTACTCGTGCACTACTAAAACAATCACGTAGATAAAAATTTATATAATGTGATTTTTACAATATTTTGTGGAAATTATGAAAGAAGAAATGGTAAACAAATATAATATTATAACTTTTATTACTTATACGTGAAATTAAATGTCTGAGCTTATACCAGAAACATGCTACTAATGAAAGTAAAACTCCGTTGTCAATCGTTTACTTTAATTTTTATCACAATGTTTTGTACTCGAGGTGGAGTTCAATCTTGGTAACTGTGTTTCGGTTTGAAGAACACTGGCTAGTTGAATTATCAAGATTAAAATGGACGATAAATTTACAAAACCACCCAAGCTTCCATTTTGATTAGACAATACGTAGGACTCGACCAATAAATCAAGCTCAAATCTCTAATTTACGGGATGTAATCGAAATTGGAGCTTACACACGATTGTACGGATTATTTGCCACGAAGCAATTTATTCTGTTATTGTAATTGTATTAGAATATTTACAATACCACATTTGTTAAATATAGATTGTATCAAAACGTATTTCATTCAATAATTAGTTAAACTTAACAATTGATATAGACGTAACAAAATATTTACTATCGAGACGGCAATCCAAAGGAGTCGTATAAAGAGTTGAACTTTTCTTAGAGAAACCGCCTCGTATTGTAACTATTTCTTAAGGGGGAGTCTTTGTTCATTTGGTGAAGTTACTTTGTGTCGAGATAAGGAACTTTTTGGATTCTCATATAAATGCTAAAAACAAAACTTTCGCTTCGAGCTTAAACCCTGTCACTGGAAAGGGTCGGAAGGGAAAGTCGGTCAAGTTCGTTTGATTTACAGAAGCCGGTCAGAATCTGTGTCAAATAGAACTAGGAGCTATTACAGAAAATTACATATTTAACGATTTTATTTAACTACAATGAAGCTATACTGGAACTGGAACGATATTACCAAGTAATCAGGGAAAACGTTAACCACTTAGCGGAGATATTAAAACACATCATTTTTTGCATTGTTTATTACTTATTATATATTATATAACCTTATGAAATTACATACAAGTTACTGGCAGTAGGTCTCTGTTGCTGGGACTATGCAGGCACCACCGCAGCTCCTATTTCTGTCAAACAATAATGTGCAAACTCCAGTGTTCCGGTTCGAAGACCAGCTATTCAAATTACTTGGGTAGCGACATTTAACATCGTACATCTCAGAATGTGTTGCTATACACAGGATCCTAATTACTGTCACTTTATTATGGACAAGCGTATCACTTACTATGAGTTGAACGTCCCAATCATCTCGTCGCTTTGTTAAATATAAAAAATTATGTATTAACATAATCCTTCGCTAATGATTTACATCCTTAAAATTCTTATTTATATATAACATTCATAATCCAGTAATGGAGAGGCTCTTTAAGATGAAGAAGGTGACTGTATAGTCCTTATTAATCCTAAATAACAACTAATTCATTTAAATTCAAAATTGTTTTCAATTCGCGTTTATTTAATTTAAAATTCAATTTTAAGATTTGTCTAAGTTTGTTCTCGAGTTTTACTTAAACTTTAGCCTAATCTGATTTAATCAGTCACTGCGGAGTGAAAATAGCCTCGGATTAGGAAAACCCAATTTATATTATAACCTAGTCTTTTCATTTTAAAACTAAAGAAACTAGGGTGCGGTCAAAACAAACTATTTATTTGTATGCCCATTTATATGCTTGTATTTTCATCTTGATGATCATTGCAAAACTACTAAGTTGTAACAAAAAAACAACGTATCTATGGTTTCCTTTGTTGGGAATGGGTTACATCTTTCACATATAGATTCTGGTGAACGGCTTGAAAGCCACAGCGGCTTTTAAAGCTCATCCGATATTCGGCTCGTGGATCTGGATCCACGGCCTGTTAACATCTTTCACAAGAGTCGAAGCCGTTTATAGAATTAGATTTGTAATTTAGACTTGAAATTCGTCAGAAATATTCTCATAGGCTCCTTCCCTTTTTTAAAACCTACGTCACCCCTTTTGCAGGTAACATTTCGTATACTCAATTCTTAGTTGACCTTTAAATGGCAGAAGCAATATGTCTATCATATTTTGAAGGTTCACGTCTAGTAATTTCGGAGATCTCATGGTGAGTCAATGAACCTCTGGATGTATAGTATTAGTGTAGTAGATGTTTTAGTACGGTCTTATGATCACACTGTTGAGTAGAGCGAATTAATTATCATATATGATCCATTTATCATCTCTTCACATGATATCGATTAAATTACTAAAGTGGCCGCATTAAAAATCTGTTCAAGGATAAAAGGCATTAATATATTTTCCTGACATAAAGCTATGTTTAAATTGAAAAGGTAATACCGCGGGCTATTCATTCCGTGATAACCTATTAAATGCTCGGGGGATGATTGAAAATATTTTTCATTCCCTGACGTACCGCAGGGGAGTCTCGACGCATGCCGACGGAATATTTGAACTGTCGTTTCATTTATACGCTAATGGTTGAAGTGGGTTTCTGCGTAGATTGACTACAGATTTACTCTAACTCAGTAATTAAGAGAAACGTTAGCAAATGTCGAAGATTCCGCTTGTTTTTATGTATTGTTAATAACAATCTGACAAGGCGGTAAGACGAGTTGAACTTCATCTGGTTTTTTGAGACGTAAGATATGGAATCTCCTTACCCCAGTAATTAAACTAGCTACAGCACCTTTTAAATCAGAAGACAGTGATATTTGTACACTACTGTTTGAGCAGTAGGAGCTGCGATGGTACTTACCTAGACAGTCTCCGACAACACAGGCCTAAAACCAATAAGTGGTTTATTGGTATTATGGTACATTTTCCTATAAAACTATAATATTCATTTACTTTTTTATACATAGCTTATCGCTTTGCTAATTGTTATGTTACTACAATAATTAGAATATGCCTATCATATTTAAAACACAGTAAATTTTTTACTGATGGCAGATCTGTATTGCTGGAGATCATCTAGATACATTCCACTATAGCATCCAAATTTAATCACAAACATTACAGTACAGTATGAAAGACGCTGTAGCTAGTAAAATTACTGGGTTAACGAGACTTAACATCTTATGAATGGTATGTGTATATCACTCGAATTAACACCACGTTGTATTAAGATAATTTTAAATAATATTTCATTGCATTTTATAGTTATTATACTTATTTGTTAATAAAAAAAGGTTAGCAAAAATTTAAATGTTTAGTATGATTACGTGTAATTTTTAAATATATATAACTTGTACGCATTAATTCTTGTTAAAATCTTTATTATGGCAACACCAGTTTCGAGTGATTACTTTAGGTGTCACTAGCAAATAAACTTAAAATTTTGTACATGTGCTTTTAATTAATTGAATAAATTTTTAATACTTTATTATCATGGGTAGAAGTATCACTTATCATCAGGTGAACGACTCGCTCTTCTCGTCACTCCATAGGATAAAAATTTTGCTCATCATAAGTAGTGAAACATCTCCTATAATATTATTAAAGAAGCTTCGCACACTAAACGATGTGAGTGAAAAAAATTATCAGCACATTTCACTTGTCTACAGTTCATCAATCTACGTCCGTACTATCATCTATTCTATTAAGATAAACTTTGGTGTAGACCGAACTTTAATCTTGTTTACTGTGCACAATGAACTATGGTAGAATCGTGTTTGTTTCGACGATTTCCGTTTTTTAGTACGAATAAACCGAATTTGATAGCCGATGCTCGAATAAATTATTTACAGTTAAAAACCTTCGCGCCGTTCCTATTTCTTTGGTGTAGAGAAGAACCACGGCGGTGGTACATAAATGGATTAGTAGTATGGTACAGAGTCTGCACGTCCACACTCCTACGATATCATGTAGAAATGGTCGATTGTCAGTTATACACATTGAAGAATGTAATTACTGCTCTGAGAGTCACATATATACAATAAACTCGTAGATTAGTTTTATATTGGTATGGACATGTTTTAATGTCCACTGCTTTCCAGATTACCAGGTTGGTTAAGTGTGAGTTGGCGGATTCCACGCTATGCACAAATTTTAATAGAACCTTCTGGAGTTCTTCCGTTGTATTCTTTTAATGTAACCTTAAACTAAATGAGGATTACACTTGTGTCTTTTCGAGTCCTATAGATTTACTGCATTAGTAATCCGAATGATAACCTCTAATGACTAATTTCATATCCTATCGAAATTAAAGTGAACTAACACGAAGACTATAATTTGTAAGCAATTAGAAAAAAACTTTTTGAAAAAGCATAGCGATAAGTCAATTTAAATGTATCTGTCCAAGATATGACAATTATTTAAAATGCTACTTGTATAGTAAAATTTGATTAACAGTAACCGAAACGTCCCTAACATCGGTAAATGTTAATAAAATTTTACTAAGCAAATAGCATTTTAAATAATTGTCATATCTTGGACAAAATGGCGACCGTTGAAAAATTAGCGTCAAGTATAGTTGCTATTAGCAACTCGAAAATCTGCAAATCTTTGGATTTTGAGTACTATCGGAACACCGTTACTTGAATTTAGATTGCAACGAAAAAGAAGACAAAGGATTTTGGTTGGGGTTGCTGCCTGTGCTGCCTTCATGTCCTCCGGTTGATGCGGAGAAGATCGCTGAGGAGTGCTCGCGAGGGAAGTTGGCTTTATCCTTAACTTTTTCCATTTTTTTTCCTCTTTCATTTGTGCAAACGGCGCGCCGCTCCGATAGTGTCAAGATAGTATCTAACTTATTTATAACGCGTATTATCTTCATTTTTCTACTTCGGCTATTGCGTTATTATCATCACGTAGCGGTTTACCTGCACAATTTAGCATATTTACATTTTGCCAATCATTTGGTACATATTTAATGCCAAATTCAATTGTTAGGTACAAATATTCATTTGTGTTAATCTAATTTGTCGGGTATATTTATAAAACATTTGCTTACGCTCATTTTTCTATCCATATAATTTTTTTGTTTGTTTGCTACCGTTTTCCAATAAAAATAAAGTAAAATTTTAGATCATTAACACTGGTTGCCGAAATTTCCAGATAATACCGCTAAGTAATCAAGCGTTGAGGAAGCGCGGCTGAGGTTGATACCTTCGCTGTTACTGTTGCTGTCATTACGAGGGCGCGCGGCTCCCGCCGGCGGTGCGGACTACGACGGTTGGATCAAGGTGCCACGACCACTCTTTACTTCTTTGGAAAGGTGTGGTCTATTTTATTATCTCTACTTAATTCATTGCGTATTACTTAATTCTTTATAAGCTTAACTATCATGCCTTTGGAAGGAAAAGAAAACCTGAAAGATTTATTTAAAAAACGTAATATTCTGAAGGGTAGATTGACAAAGATTAAAGATCACAAGGACACAATTATGAAAATGCGTGGCAAATTTTATGTCAGAGACACAACAATAAAATCCTTTTAATAAACAATCATCTAAAAGCTTTAATATGTATAGAACCTGTCGTAAAAGAATCATCAAGATATTGAGGTTTTTAATTGATCATATATATAAAAATTTAAGGTCTTTGTCTACCATGGGTCTCTCTACTGAGCAGTGGGACGTTTTAATTATATTCATTATCTGTGCAAAATTAGATTCCATCATAAGTAGAAAGTGGGAAGAATTTAAAAACAGTCTATCGGAATTACCAACCCTAGATGACTATTATTCGTTTTTGCGCATTCGTGCTAATGTTTTAAAAACTGCACATTGTAATCGATCTGATAGGAACGAATGTAATCAAAATTTTTATCAAATTAAATCATCAGGACGAACATTTCTTACTGTTTTAAACCCTAACAAGCGTCACTTATGTGTTGATATGTAAACTTCAAGATCATCTCGTTTATGGATGTTCTAAGTTCAAGGAATTAAATTATAATGGCAGAGTTCGTAGTTTCAAAATTTTATGTTATGCACTAAGTGTTTACGTAGCTGTCATAACAGTTATCAGTTCCGGTTGAAGGGTTCATGTCAAGTGTGCAAAGGTATAATACTTTACTTCGTAAATATAGTATTAATAAAGCGTCGGAACAAATAGCGCCGTGCGCACTGAACAATATCGCTCCCGTTACATTCGCAGCTGTGACGATGATTCATACTCTTCTGTGTACGGCACAGGTAGAAATCATTAACGAGAAAAATAATTAAAGTGTCATTGCTCGCGCATCGTTAGCTACCGGTAGTCAGTCATCGTTTTTAACAGAAAATATACGGAATAAATTAGGGTTCAGTACAGAAAATATACGCTTGAATATTTGCGGTCATAACAATATTCAGACTGATATTTCTAGTTGTGTAATAAAATTAAAGCCTTGTTTTACTTCCTTCACGACACATGTTTTTTGTTTATTAGTGCCAAATATTACTGGTGTTTTACCGGGCACTGAAATAGATGTACATGAATTGGGTATATCTAGTACTATTCAACTGTCAGACTCCAGATTTATTCAGCCTTCATCTATAGACATTCTTTTGGGTGCCGTCGTGTTTTGGACCAGTATAGAAAGAAATCAAATAAAATTAGGTGTCACTATGACTACTTTGCAAAAATCACAGTTAGGGTAGCTTATTGCCGGCCCTGTATATAACAAATCTAAGCCGACGGTCCATTGTTATTTTAATCAAATTAATTTAGATAATCTATTAAGAAGTTTTGAGATATTGAAAAACTACCTGCGGCATCTAAAATCTATTCTTTAGAAGAACAGTTTTGTGACAACCATTTTTTAGAAATACTAGTGGTTTGGAAGATGTGAGGTTTTGTGTTAAAATACCATTAAAGGAACCCGAAACTACTTTCAATGATTCATTTTATTTAGCAAACAAGCATTTATTAATTTTGGCATATAAAATAAATAAAAATTTGCAATTGATAGAACCTTATTCTAAATTTATACAAGAATATAAAACTTTAGATCGTTTAAGTGAAGTACAACGCCCAGATTTTGGATGTTCTCCCCCACATTATTGTGTTATACGGGAAAAGAGCAAGACGCATTTAAGAGACGTTTTTGATGGTTCTGCTAAACTATCACCGAAAGTCTGTGATATTCAGGCTATAGGACCAGTAGTTCAAAACAATCTATTTTCGATTTTATTGCGTTTTCGCGGCCATCTTTCATACTTCTGGGTAACTTCGAAAAAATGTACCACCAAATAGTCCTGCATCCTTCTCAGCGCCATCTTTAATTAATCCTTTAGAGAGATTTAGCAAACGGGGGTAGTAATGACAGCAAAAAATTATTACAGTTAATACAGTACCATACGGTATAGCCTCTGTTACTTTTCTTAGTGCTGGGTGCTTACTGCAATTAGCAAATTAATGCTCAGATATAACTATAGGTAATATAATTAAAAATGATTTTTATATTGATGACTTAAATAAAAAAATCATTAATAGTTGTTCAATCTAGTCGGTGAACACATAATGAGAAGGGCTTTAGACAATTGGAAAGGAGGCATCCGCGTTGGTGGCCACTTAATAAACAACCTGCGCTTTGCTGATGACACCACAATAATAGGCTCCTCCGAGGCAGAACTAGCTGAACTCCTATCCAAAATAGCTATCATCAGTCGAGAGTATGGTCTGCTGATCAACAGAGTAAAAACCAAACTAATGTTTGTGGATAGAACGGGTAACCTACAACGAACTTACAAACTTCGTGATTTACAGGTGGTTCAGAAGTTCGTATACCTAGGATCGCAGATCAGTGACGACGGTGATTGCGAACAGGAAGTTATTAGGAGAGCACAAATGTCGAAAAATGCGGTAAAAAGATTGGAGCGATTATGGCGGAACAAGGGTATTAGCCGCAACACCAAAAAGAAGTTAATGCAGACGCTCATATTTTCTATCTTTCTATTTGCTTCTGAAACCTGGACACTAAAAGCGAGAGTGAGATCGAGGTTTGACGCGTTCGAAATGTGGTGCTGGCGCAGAATGCTGAGGATATCCTGGACGGAACGTCGCACAAACGAGTCAATCCTCAAACAGTTGAACATAACAACACGTCTCTCAACAATCTGTAGGCAGAGAGTCCTCAAATTCTTCGGACACACGGTCAGTCGAGACCCAGATAGTCTGGAAAGACTGATTATTACTGGTTGTGTGGAAGGAAAGAGAGCGAGAGGGCGGTACCTACAAGATGGACACGCACAACTCAAGACGCTACGGGAGCTACCCTCAATCATCCATCCAAATGGCTCAAGACAGAAAGGTCTGGAAAGAAATCGTGGCCAGGGCAACGCACCATAGTCACGTCCCTCAGTCATGAGGTTACGACAAAGAAGAAGAAGAAGATTTAAATACAGGAGCAGAGACTATGAGCGAATCACAGTATGTATATAAAAATGTTAAAATGGTTTTAGAGTCGGCTGACTTCTCCTTAAGAAAGATTCGAACTAATTGTTGGCAAGCGTTTAATAATGAAGACGCGTATTCCAACTTGGTCGATCTAAAGTGTTGAGTGTATTGACATTAAGTTATTGTCCTAAATTGGATATAATTCAGTTCTCGGCAAATATCGACTTACCCCCAATTCCTACTAAAAGATCCGTCATCGTAATGACTTGTAAAATAAATGTTCCACTGGGTTTAATTTGCGCATGTATTATTGAGGCTAAGATATTTTTACAGCAATTATGCATTGCAAAGTTATGTTGGGGGAAGCCCATACACTTGTAGGCATTTGGTATAATTTTATTGATAATTTACATTTAATATCAAATAATAAAGTTATAAGAAAAGTCATTTGTGACAGTTCGGTGTCGACAGAACTGCATTGTTTCGTTGACGCATCAATGCAGGCACTCGCCGCATATGTTTATATACGTTCAATTAACAAAAACAACGAAACTACTGTTAATCTTTTATGTGCCAAAGTCAGGGTTGCTCCCTTAAAACCTACAACAATTCCCAGATTGGAATTGTTAGGAAATCTGTTAGGAGTCCGATTTTGCAATAAAGTGATTCGATCTTTACGCTTTAATATAGAACAGAGAACTATTTGGAACTATTCAACCGTTATTCTCGGTTGGTTAAAAACTGAAGAAATTTAAAGACGTTTGTAACAGGGTTAATGAATTTAATGAGCTAACATGTGATTATCAGGGCAGACACGTGCCTACCAGTATGAGCCCAGCTGACCCGGCCTCGCGAGGAGTCGACCTTCAGGATCTGCCATGCTGATCTGCAAGGAGGAGCAGTCTCGATGACCACAACATTCTTACGTAACTAGTGAATTACCAGAAGTCAAAAAAAATTCGTTATCATTTATGACGGCCGTGCGTGAACATTCTGATGAGAATGCGTCATTGATTGAATTTAAGAGGTATTCCACCTTTGTCTAATTAAATCGAAATTTTACGCTCGTTTTACGTTTCGTTGACAATTGTCAAACAAACAAACCAAAATTATCAGATCCGCTTAGTTCGAGTGAATTAAATAACGCATTATTACTTTTAATAAAATTTAGCCAAACAGAATCATTTCCTAAAGAAATTAAATTACTTGAGCAAGGGAAAACTTGACCGAGCAAGAATATGTTGCTACAATTAACGCTGTTTATAGATTAAGATCAAGATAAGATATTCATGCGAGCGGGTGGAAGTTTAAATAATTCAAACTTTGATATAAAGCACCCTATATTATTAGACGCGAAATATTGCTTCATTTTTTTTTTTTTTATCTCTTTATTATTTTAGGGGCTTTTAGCCTATCAAGGCTATGTCAACCCCATCGTAACCTAAGCACCTATTATCTAATTATTACTATTAACTAACATATACTCAATACACAAATACCTATTACTTCTATATTGCTTCATTAAGTTGATTATTATTAACGAACATATACGGCTATTCCATGCGGGTCACCAATTGTTATTAGCATCAGTTCGTGATAATTACTGGCCCATTGGAGGTCGGTGCTTGGCCCGGCTGCGCGCGGACACCGTCCAACCAATAATGGGACACCTACCTGAGACGCGTACAAATGCTACTTTCTTTTCTACTCGTTTGAACTTAATTTCCCTGGACCTCTGATGATTTGTAGCTGTTAAGACCGAGGAAACAGATTAACTAAATATAATTTTTTTTTTGTTTGCATTATCAGCAAGGTAGTTCATTTAGAATTAGTGATTTAAGTCCCCAAGCTCTTATTTTACGTTTACGCAGATTTATATCACGTAGGGGTCGACTTGCGGAAGTATAATACGACAACGGATGGAATTTTGTCGGTACTCGCAATGAATTAGGTAGACTACTAAGATCCAGCCGTCATTCAGTTTGTTTTTTCTGGTAATGAAGGGGTCAAAATTAATTTTAATCCCCCCTGTTCCCCACATTTCGGTGGAATTTTCGAGGCTGGTATAAAATCCGCAAAGTTTCATTTAAAGCGTGTTGCTGGAAATGCTGCCTTGACGTTTGAGGAGCTGGTAACGTTGTTTACACAAATTGAAGCCATCCTAAATTCGCTTATATTCGCCCGCGCAACTGTCACTTACCGGACAGACACCGGACGTAGGGACGTTTCGATTACTGTTAATAAAATGTTACTAAGCAAATCACATGTTAATAAATTGTCATATCTTGGACAGTATCCGTTTAATCAGAAATATATATTTACAAGACATTATTACAAACGGATTACTATAATCATAAATTTAAAAATATTTTGTAAGATCAGTTTTATTCAAAACAGGCGGTGTATAATATACTACCATAAACACTTCAGTTGGCACTTTAGTAACCAGCGATGCAAAAGGAACCATGAGCAGCGTTCCTCTTCCAATTAACGTGTTAGTCTGACTTGTCTTTGTGATTTCACATCGGACTCTGTATATATTTTAATTATTTATGAGAAGACAGTGTTATTTTTGATATCACTATAAATTTTATATTCATTTAGAAGATAAAAAAGTCACTTTAATCTATTTTATAATATTCACCTTACTCACAATTTCAGATGACTCTTAACTATTTGATGGACTTTGTCGTTTTATAACACAATAAATGATACCATAGATGATTTAATAAATTGTTTACGTTATTTTTTATATTTTCATTTAATTTTGGCTATTGTCGAAATGACGAAGACTGCAGAAATTCATTGAAGGATCTATATGTTCAGATATGGATAACAAAATGTTTAGAGTTCCAAATGATAGTATAGTTTTCAAAAAACTCATTAACATATTCGTCAGTTATATTAGAACAACCAATAAAATATGCTAAAATGTGCACATATACATATTAACATGGCTTATGTCCAGCAGTGGACGTCTATCGGTTGATGATGATGATGATGAAACTAAGAGACTCATTTACTGCATACTTTTATAAAAGCGATAGACTAAAACCAAAAGAGGAAGTAATAATAATTCATAGAATCAAAGTTTTGGTATATCTTATATATACAAAATGATCATACAAAATATATTAAGCATATAGAAATGATAAATAAGATAACTCGAAGTTTTATATTGGTTTTAATCTAAACAAGATCAAAACTAATACTAAATTATTCCAGTCTATTTCATTCGGAGTCCGGGGAAATATCCAACATATATCGACGTCAAACGCAGGAAACCTTCTTTCTTAATTTTCTTACTCGCTAACATATATGTAATGTATTAATTATCATTACTATTAAGATTAATTACCTTTACCATCAGTATTTACGTTTTCATTACGAGATTAATGGGCAAAAAAGAATATAAGCGAAAGACAAATTGGCAATACAGTTCTCATTACCAAAGGATATTTTTTTTATAGGTTTACGTTGTGGAGATACTTCTGTTGGTCATCGGATAATTACACATTAAACAAAACAAAAAAATAAGGGTATTTGCGTGTTTCCTGTAGATTATAGTAATCTCCTTATGATATAGAACTAGATGATCAATCATTTTTGCAGTGATACATTATATATTTTTTTACATATATGTGAGATGACGGAGAGAAAAGACTAATTATAAAATAAGCTGTCCTATCATTACTGTCCAGCTTCGTCTGCCGTAGGGAACAGATTACTAAGCCGATCTCATGTCAATTCAACACCGATCCGGTTTTAAGCCTGATTAATAGGTTTTGTGATGCGAGCTAATGTGATCATAATAATTATAACGAAGTATTTAAGTTAGAAATTATTATAATTGATTGCGTTCCTACAAATAATATATTTTTTTAGTTCTACTAACCGACGAAATGAGGAGGAAGTTCAAATAGCAAGTGATATATATGTCTGCCCACAACAAAGTGAAGCTTGTTAGCATACTACACTATACCACATTGTGCTCGTCGCCTTGAGAGATATTAAATCTCGTTACTCCAGTAATTGCAATAGCTACATCGCCCTTCATTCCTGAACACGGTAATATTTACACACCACTGTTTGGTGGCAGAAATGAGCTGGTTAAAAGGAATAAAACCAAAATGGTCTGCGCGAAACATGTTTATCACCTTTTTTAGATTTCTGCTTAAATAAACATTTTCTCATACCATATAGAACAAAAAAGAAATTTAGAAAATATTTATTTATAAAAAAACAGCCTCTTGAAAGGTCGACACCAAGTTTATATCATCATCTCGTCGGTTCGTGAAATATACAAAAAAGATCTTTGACCTCAAGACAAATAATAACAAAGGTTTGAAAGAGCGAGTAAATAAATAACCCCCATCGTGTAATATTACAAAAAATAAAATATGGCCCGAGAAAATATCTAAATTCTCGGTGTAATATGAAAACCTATTAGTTCTCATTACAGCAAAAGAGATTTATTAAGATATTTAAATACCTGATACAGTACTCAAATTTTTTCTTAAACCTTTTTAATCATCAATAACTTTTAAATAAAATTTATTTCATCACATTAGGGATGTTGTTACAGATGATTGTTAACATATCCTTTTAAACGTATTATATTTTAATTTTCGTAAAAATAAATTGTTAATACAATTTGCGTAGTTTGCTTTTTTATTTTTTACATTTTTCGTATATCACAGGAAAAAAAAATCTAAATCTATATACAGGGTGAAAGGTAATAGGGGTAAAAGATCTGTAGGGGTTAAAGTATAGATCATTTTTCTTTTTTATTAACGTGTGTAACAAAATGCTGACGGAACGCACATCCCGGAACCAAGGGCCGGAAACAGGGCTAGTGGCGGACTCCAACCGACTAAAAAGCTTCGCACGGTGTTCCACCTGAACCAATATCTACGAGATTCATGGTATAGATACGAACTCGTCCGCAACCTCCGCTTGGCGCCCGCTTTGAACGAGTCCACCTCAGGGAGGGATGTGAATCACCCTTCCCATCAAACAAACCTTACTTGATGACGCATCGGAACACAAGATGCGCCGCCGAAGTACACCTTGGGAACCGTCTTCAAGTGGGGCGCCGTACCAATGGCCCATGTCGGTCGCGACGCCAGGTTCCTCTGACGGAGGAGAAGATCGGCGGTAGTGCGCTCGAGTTCCACCCGATGGCGGTCAACCGTCATCGCGCGACTGCCGCATACCGCCCCCTCGGCGCCCGCTCTCTAATACGAACAGTCTCCAGTTTCCGCGTCACAATAGAGTCGCGAAATCGGGATACCGCCACTTGTGAGTTCTCACTTTCAACCGAAACCGGCAAGCGAGAGGTCACTCCGTAGTACCGCTACGAATGCGATCCTACGTTCCTCCCGTGAGAGCAATCGGCCAAGGCGTGGGACGTCTAATCGTCGCACCCCTCGTCCGCGCTACTTCTCTACTCAAATGTGAATATATCCCGGAGCACAAAAGCGCCCCGGTTTTCTGGTCGAACTGCAACGATTGCAGTGCGGCCGGGCGGTGCAGTTGCCGCTATGTGGCCGGTCTTTCCGCAGCGATAACATACATCGCTGCGGTCAGAAGCCGGCTTACACATCGCTTTAACGTACGAGGCAATTAAAGCAACGCTGCGATCGGCTCTTAAGTAAAGATACTTGAGCCGACACCCACCCTACTAAAAGTCGTCTCCCGTTCCACAACTTTTCGCGCTGCAACCATGGCACAGCGCAACCACGCCGTCTCGAGGCCGGAGGCTTTGACCGAGATGTTGGCTGATCGAACCTGGTCGACCGGGCAATCACCCGCTCATGCCACCGCTGCAACTACATCGGCGCTCGTGACAGAGTCGTCGAGCCCGGAGACCCTCAACTCGGCGCACTTAAACGGAAAGTATAGGTCGTATCCTATCTATCTATGTATGGAATACCCCATCGAAAAACAATGGTTCTGAAGTTATTAATTTTTTAAATATTTTTCAAAAAATTCACGATTTTCTAGGAAAAAATTCGATGATTTTATTTCTTACTCATTTCTACACAAATATTAATGTAATAATTATCGTTTAATCATTGTTTTATTAAATTATATTAATAATTATCATTTAGAGTGACAGTAAAACATAAAGGCGTCATACTTACATTTTTATTTATTCTGAAAATAAAATTTTATTTACAAAAAATACGTACCTAATGCACATAAATAAGTACCTGACTTCAATACTTATCCCGCAAGGTATAAGAAAGTAGGTAAAGTTTCTAAAATTTAGAAACAAAAACATTTTTTGGTAATGATTCCGTACAACAGATAAAATTTAGCTACTCTCGTGGGCGGATGTACATTATCGTTGTCTTCTTAATTCTGAATAGTTTTTCTTTCCCATGCCAAATAAATTTAATTTCAATGGCGGAATACGGTAATGAAGAATACGCTGACATTTTCTATAGTTATGGACTTAGTGATGGAAATTCTTTACAAGCACGAAGAGAATATCAGGTACGTTTTCCAAATCGTCACCTACCAAGTCATAGAGTCTGCTGCGGCGTATCAACGAGTCAAGGAAACTGGCAGCGTTCAACGGAGGCGAAATGGCGCAGGTGGAGCACGCACCTACGATAATGTAGAGGAAGAAGGAGTCATAGACCATTTTGTTATAGACCCGACTACGTCAACCAGGGTCGTGGCAAGATTGCTGGGTTTAATACAATGGAAAGTGTGGTTTACTGTGCATACGGCAAGGTTGTGCCCCTACCATTATTGTGAGGAAAAGACAACTGCGAGGAAAAGCCTACTGCGAGGAAAAGTCTACTGCGTGGAAGTCTACTGTGACGAAGAGTTTACTGCGAGGATAAGTTTACTGCGAGGAAGTCTACTACGAGGAAAAGTATTACGAGGAATAGTCACCAAAAGGCATTGGGCCCGCGTGGTGACTATGGCCCATCGCACCCATATTGAGGGTAGGCCTGTGGCCCCACAATGGAGACATATATTGGCTGTTGAAAAAAAAAATATTATTTGACTTTAACTTGAATTCTTTATTATTTCGTGTTCCAATTATTTTAAAAAACCTTACTATAATTGCTACTAGAACTATACACTAAAAGTAATACAATTTCCGGTTCAATTAAAAAGGTTTTCTTTATAAAGCGATAACGTGATACCGATTTCTATTGAAAATTACATAACAATCATTATTATTTTCGTAACTTTGCTGTTATTATTTTATTAAAAAAAGATGTAAGCTGGTTTTTAAAAAACCAGGATTATTCCTACTTTTATTTCTTTCTACTATTATATTCCACCAGAAGCTTCGTTTTATTTCTTCTCTCCATTATCTGCCCGATGTCTTTATCCTAGTCATCACGAACAGGAATAAAAGGAAATTATAAGGTATTTATTTAAGATTTGCGGCGTTTCCGCTTCTTAATTAGAGTAACTAATCAGCAAATCATATGCAGAGTTTACCAAAAAAAACTTCAATATACTTAACTGTGTCCTTAATACTTACTCGCTTATCCTGTAAGACGGGGGCGTTTGGTCAGATTCCCTAACCACACTTGACATAGAGTTTGGATTGCGGTAGAGTTCACAGTATGGTATTTCTTGTGATAGATCTCTGCTGTCTGAGGACCGTATAGGTAGGTACCATCGCAGCTCCCATTACTATCGCCAAACAAGTTATATGCAAACATTACTGTGTTGAAGTATAGCTAGTGAAATTACTGTAGTAATGAGACCAAACATCTTATGTCTCTAGGTGATAAGCACAACGGAACGTAGTGTATATATATATATAATATTCTAATTAGCACCACGTTATGTACAGGTGTATCCATTACCATCAAGTGAATGTCTCGTTCCTCTCGTCGCTTTTTCGAATAAAAAAAATGTATTTTCGAACTATTCTGATTACTTACTACCTTCATATTGTAATGTCTGCCGCTGTAACAGAATCGCTATGCTCTGACTGACAACATATGAGTGCCAGAATATTCTGGGTGAGCAAGCTTCACCGTATACACTCTCATTGCCATTTAACGCCATATGAAATTGAGGCGAAGAAATAAGGAAAAAACAAAAACAACAAAGATGTTAATTCTCTCTTGCTAATCACAAAAGTTATTAAGTTGAATATGAATGAGGGACTAATGCAATTAATCTCGGTTCTATTGGGGAAACGAGGAAGTAAAACTCCCATGACTCAAATTCGGATTTAATTACACAAAGTGGTATTGAAGGAGGAGCCAGCAGATAAATTAATAGCCAAAGGCTTTCTTTATTGTTAAACTTAATGATAATTTTTTTGAAAAAAAAAATCGAGCCATTTAAAACTTAGTTTAGTCACTACGCTATTTTATTTTTGTCAATTACAAGAACGTTTCGCACTTTTTCTTATTGCGAGTATCTATTGTCTATTCAAATAGATTCGTAAGTTTTTCCTATACGGAAAAAGGATCACCGAGTGGGGATCACATATTGGAGGGGAAAGTCAGTCTAGTGGACTGAACACCTGATGATGATTGCAAGGAATTGATTGTTACAGGTGGAATTGCACAAAGCGCGTTAGAAATTGATGAAACAGGCTAGTGTTCAATTGTTAAGTATTATCTCTTTAAATTTTCAGATGGAAGCATAAAAACAGCAGATTAAGGAGTTTAAAACAATAATTGAGCAATTATGAAGGTTGCAATCTTAACACAAGATGAACATGAACAAGCTGCCGCAAAAGATTCTGTACCGAAATTCCTAAATGCTTTGTTCTTGAGTTTTTTTTTATTCCGGTTGTAGTTTTAAGTTTGTTAGTATCTAGTAACTTTATAACAGAAATGGTTACATGTATTCTAATTTCTGAAAATAACGAACAATCGTCAATCATGCAACATTAACTTAGCTTATAATTAAACATAAGTTGCATTTTATCTCACACAATTTTGTAAACTGCTGATTATTATTACATAGAATTACTTTGAAAGTCCTGTCCGCTTAAAACTTTTTATTAAGAATTAGAGAAAAATAACCGGAACATAAAAACATTTCTTAAGATTAACAACTTCTGGCGACGGTTTCCTAGATCATTAATCAAAAAAGCTAAAAGCTTAGCGGTCTTCTAAAAACATTATTTTTTACAGTTTGAGGCAAAATGAATTAGCAGATTTTACTAAATAAGCGTGCACGT
This sequence comes from Ornithoptera priamus, assembly GCA_029034505.1. Taxonomy (NCBI): domain Eukaryota; kingdom Metazoa; phylum Arthropoda; class Insecta; order Lepidoptera; family Papilionidae; genus Ornithoptera; species Ornithoptera priamus. The sequence continues at coordinate 803,604 of JARDWD010000219.1, read as the reverse complement.
AAACAATAAATTATTTTATATATTTTCATTAATAACGTATAAAGGGGTGTAAGGTTCCCGCACAACCACTAACGGGATTCAAGCCAACCTCACCTGCTTGTGGTGCACCCTGCTAATAAACAAACGAGGCTCTGGCTACCACCAACCTGCATGCTAGCGTCGTAGAAAATGGCCCAAATCTCCCCATTGAATCCCAACCCGATCGACGTGGGAATCCTTGCGGAAAGCCTATGTCCAGCAGTGGACGTCTGTCGACTGATGATGAACAATATATCGACTAAACTACGTATACGTTACAAACAAATGTACTCAAAATAAATATATTGAACTTTTGTTTATTCTTCACAATGTAATAATATGTTTCTATAAGTAAGCCATCCAGCTGCAGCGTGGTGTCAGGCAAGGCGACATCATATCGCCGAAACTGTTCACAGCTGCGCTGGAAGACGTGTACTAGCTTTTAGACTGGGAAAGACTTGGCATCAATATAAACGACGAGTACATAACTCACCTTCGATTCGCCTACGATATCGTATCATGGCTGAGACCCTGAAAGACCGTGGCAAAATGATCGATGACCTCTGTAAAGCATCTGAAAGGGTGGGCCTTAATATCAATATGGAGAAGACAAAAATTATATCAAATGCCCATATTGTACCCACGCCAGGATCATGATTGCACGCTATATATTGGATAGTTGTTGACGAATATATTTACCTGGGACAAATAGTTCAACTTGGTAAGTCCAACTTCCAAAATGAGGTTAATCGACGACTCCAACTCGTCTGGACAGCCTCCCAACTACCGCAGTGTCTAAAGACAAAGGTCTTTTATTCGTGCGTGTTGCCAGTGATAACTTAAGGCAACGAGACCTGGCCACTTACAGTGGACCTGGTGAGAAGGCTTCAAGTCACACAGAGAGCAATGGAAAGGGCTATGCTCGGGGTTTCTCTGCGTGATCGAATCAGAAATGAGGAGATTCATAGGAAAACTAAGGTCACCGACATAGTCCCAAAGACTGCTAGCCTCAAGTGGTAAGCTCATATATTTTATGACATACAGATTTAAAAAAAAAACATAAAAGTAGGGATTCCTCGCAATAAATAAATTAAAAATATATTTAAGTTTTCACTGAAAACTTTACTGATTAACTCCATTGGTATCTGCAGTTAATGGCGGTTCAAAAGTCAAGCAGTGCTTGTTGAATTCCAATTGAAATTACTTTTTTCTTTCGGAATAAACTTTCCTAACTTCAACCAAGTAGCTAAAACGTTAATAGATCTTTCTTAATCTTACGAAAGAGCTCGTCTACAAAGCTCAAACTATCGCCGAAGTTGAAAAAGAACTTTTTCAGTACTATCTATGAAATTGCAGGCGTCTGACAATACTTGCCTTCTTTGAGATGAACTTAACGATGACCTAATTTGTTTAGCTTATAAAATTTTATAACAATAACAAATATATTGGTGAAGGTGGAAGTTACCACCGCAGCGCCTATTTCTACCGCCAAACAGTGGTGTGCAAACATACCGTCTTCCGGTATGAAGAGCGTTGTAGCCAGTGAAATTATTGGGGTAACGAGACAACATCTTATATCTCAATGCGACGAGCATAACGTGGTGGAACGTATATCATTCTAACTAGCGCAAAGTTGCTATGTTAGCAGGCATATCACTTACCATCAGGTGAATACCTCGCCATTCCATTAAAAAAAAAACATATTTTTTTTCAATCGATCACACTTTATTTACAAATCTACACTGCCAACGTAAAGGATACACTGTGTGAGATTTCTCAAACTCCCAGAAGTGGAAACATTTAGTGATGCTTATCATCTTCGGCCGTATCTATTTAACATAACATGAAAATAATTGATTGAATACATTTATAAATTATTAGAAACTTAAACCCTTTTTAGTCTGCTGCGAGCACTCCTAACGTGAAAACTTTCCCTAACTTTATATTCGTAATAGTAAAACTACACAGGTGATAACAAAAACTTAAATTATGCCCACGTTAGAATCCCTCCTGTCCCCTGTAATAATTTTAAAATATTACCCCACCACTGACAGGGCAAATTTTAAATACATTCTCTAACGATATAAATCAAAGAATACGTTTTATAATGGACGATAAAATTTATTTATGTGATTTTATGCGAAATATAACAAAAACCCTGCGTCTTTTAATATTCTTGAATGCGATGAATATACAAAATGTTGACATCGATGTAGACTGTTATTACCATTAAAATACTCTATGAGTCATGTAACTTAAATCGATGACATATTGACCAGAAAAACCATATCATTGCTAGCTTATATTGTAGACAAAATCTGTTTTTTTTTTGACAAAATTTGTTATTTCATCATATTTGACCATCTTCTATTATTCGTCTAATTGCTACCTTGATAATTAATAACCACATTAGTGTTGAAGTTCGGATAGTAATAAGGTTAGTGTTATGGTAAGGTTCTAAACCTATTTGACATGCTATCATATTTATATTATCATTCTGTCGTCACTTTGTTGTACCCTGAGAGATATATGAGTACTCTAGACTAAAAAGCTTAATCATCTTCTGACTAATTTTCAGTTAACATAAAAGCAATAAAGAAATTAAACCTAAATGCAAGTTTTAGTTAACAAAAACTTTAAAAGACATTAACAGTTAAATCAATAAAAACACGATTTGGCTAAATAGGAGCTAAATAATACAACAGTCTTCAGGATAATATAGAAAATGCTAAATAATATCAAGTTTTCAAAAAACTACTATTAAAACATCTCTTAAATTCGCTACAAAACATTTATATAATATAACAAAAAAAAAAGAAAACAAACAAATCTAAACCCTTAAATGCATGACTATTTTAGTTTGACTCACTCTATGTATCCGACTTAAAAAATTTTAGCGACTACCCTCCGATGTCTGCTTATTTTAAAACTCTGTCGCACCGACCACTGCCGCGGACTACCTTCCTTTGGCCGGTTGCAGTGTCAGTTCTATGAATTAAGTTTATGGAATTACTGTACTCTCACACTGTTGTACTCTCGTAATTTTAGCTTAATCTATTGCTTATTGTCTTCTCGCATAAGTGAATTGTATATATTCTTGTGAGAAATAAAGATTCTTAAACCTCATTTAAATACCTGCATCTCATCATGATGTATAAGATATTAGCTGTTCCCCGCCCACTTTGTTGACCGTAACAACCCTGTCACTCTCTTCGGGGTAGGAATTTCGTGATCATCGTTAGAAAATCCTAGTATCTTAAAAAGAATAACCCTACCAAATTTCAAGTCCTTAAGACTTATGGTTCCAGGGATACCGTGATGAGTCTCTACATAGATAGAAATTTCTTATATACTCATATATAGATCATAACAAAGGTTCGGCTTGTATGAGATAATATAGATAAATTTGTTTATTTAACAATTTATATGTACCCCATTAGCCATCCCCACCAGGGAAGCAGACGACAGCGTATAATCCCAATTAGTGGTGGCACAAAGCAACATGTACTTCTCTTCTTCTGCTTCTTCTGCTACTCCGTGAACTTCAATTTGCAATCCACTTTCAGTCAGCTCCCTTTTGGTTGCAATTATTCAATTAGCAGTAGACCGATAAAGTTTTAGTATTTTAACTTAGTCTTTAGATTTCAATTTTAAACTCGTAGTTATTCACATAGTTTGTGGATAATATGTTTTATATGTATAATAAAATTTCACATGAAATTGTAAAAGAATTTTACTTTACTTTATATTCTCAGTTTTTATGAATTTCATTATGCTTTATGCTCCTTATAAAAATATTTCGCCATCTCTTTTATATTATAAAAGCATATGAAGAACACCTCTTCACTCATATTAATATAACTCCGTGGAATACATAGCTTTTTAGCAACACTAAACTTACTACAATGTAGAGATATAAGGACAACTTTGGCTTACTTGTTTCAGATTCTACACAATACTAACTTTATCATATTTTTATAAAATAAAGTATAAAATCGTTATTACAAGAATACTTTAAATTACATATAAATTAACAGAACAATGCAACTCTTCCAAAAAAAGCTTAAATATATATATATTTATTGAAACTTTGATTCATATTTTGTGATCTAGTAACATAAGGAACTTACACAATTATCTTAAGCAACTATGAGGTATTCAATGAACTTATAAACTATAGTAGTTATTACTCAATTTCAGCTTGTCTTAAAATTTTTTGCACTAAAAAGAGACGGATTTTCATCGTTCCGTAAGAAGCAAATAGGATATAGCTTCTTTATAACAAAGTCCGACGACTTATCGTCACGTTCAAAAGCTTCGTCAGACGACTTTGTTGAATTCTATAAAGCTTTCTTATTCATTCTGCACGACCAAAGCTTTCTATTTTAATATAAGCACTAAAATACAGATAAGTTTTTCACTTTAAACTTGTTTTTTATTTTATTATACTTTAAATCCGTCGCCCGGGAAAGTGATTGAATTGTAAGTGGAAGCTTTCTTTAAAACGATTATTACTTTTAAAAGAGCTTTTTTTTAAGTCCTCAATTTTGTTTTTATATTTATAAGGAAAAATCTCATTCTTTGTAAAAAGTTTCTTATACGTATTTAGAACATAGGTACCTAAACTTTACTTAGGCATATGGTAATGAAGTCTTTTTTACAAATATGTCATAACACCATTTATCAAAGTAAATAGAAATAGGTACGATTTATTTAAAGTCATCTGAGAGTTTTTTTATTTACAAAAAGTAATGTTGTTAACAAATCAAGTATAGACAATTGAATTTCGTTTTAAAACTACTGAACATAAAGAAGGCAATCTCGATACAAACAGAGAATTTGAAACAAAAAAAACGTTAATTAAGTCCGTAAAAAGCATAATAATAAATATATCATACAGAGACGGAAATACAATAACGGCGACATTTTAATATAGCCTTCACCGACCGCGCGGAAACAATGCTAGATGACACACCTCAATACTACGAGCTTATAACATTTGTAATGTAGTATTAAATATTAAATTGTTAGCTGTTTAAAGCACATGTATATCCGTTACTTTCAGTGACACCTAAATTTGCGTTCTTGGAGCACAAACAATTTTATGATGATACGTATAAGAAACCAGTAACATTACTATCTTAATAAATGTTACGGCTCAAAGCGACGAGCAGAATGTGTTTATCATCCTAACTAGCTCTACGTTGTTATGGGCGTGTCACTCACCATCAGGTCAGCGTCTTTACGTAAAATTTACGTAAAATTTCGCAGAATAAAAAAAAACCAGCCAGAGAGCGTTGAAGTATATACAACAAAATCCTATTTTTGTCGTGAGACAAATCTTTAAAATATACCATGCCTTTAAAAGGAAGTCAGAGTTATGAGAATATATATCAATTTCCACCCAATAAAACAGAGATAATTTTGTAACTACTACAGGATGGCGCAAAAGTAATCCTCCTATCAGAAAATGCTATAAATTTTGCCTTGATGTAAAAAAATTAAAAGATCAAATAAAAATAATCCACCAGAAGAATCAAAGTTTTTCATTTTTCTTTTTAAATTACAGCCAAAAAACATCGGAAGGTTATTTTTGCGCCACCTTGTATATACATATATACAAAGGCAAAATTTATAGCATTTTCTGATAGGACGATTACTTTTGCGCCACCCTGTATTAATAAACAATTATTTAATTCCTAATAATAGTAATCAAGAAAAAAGAATGTGATGAAAATTTCACTTATGGATCCATTAATATTTTTATGTTAACTTGCTACATGTCTATAAAAATGAAGATAATTACAATATTTATTGTCAACTCCATACCGTTAATCTAAGAAATCAATACAAGGTTCACCGTGTCCCTTACTAGACTACATAAAAAATCAAATTCGTTCATAGATTAGTGTATTTTTTTGCAAACACTTATCAATCGATATGATGAATTCATCCATCAATAAATTTAAATATACTATTAAACAATAAAAGTATATTACATTTAAGAAATCTATTTGATATAATTCTAAAAATCAACAAATCTCAATTACAATATTTCCTTTCAGTCTTCTCAGACAGAATCGGATTTAATAATTTACGATTAACGATTAGAAGTTAATATAGTGATCTAATTGAATAAAGATTTATGTTTTATTATTTATAGTATAAGTTATAATAATAACACTGACTGCACTTTATATTAAATCAAATTTAAAAAAAGGTATTGAAGTATTTCTTAATTATATTTGAAAATCTCGTGAAATTTCATAATTAAACTGCAAAATACATTTTTTATTTTATTTTCTAATAACATTAAGCTTCTACGTTCTTTGACACTCGCACTGTATAATTTATGTCAAAGTTAAAGAAAAACATTGGAAAAAAATTTATGTAAATAAATTTCATAAGCTTGTATCACAATATATGCTAAAATATATTAAATTCATTACATATATTTATTCACTATGTACTTTATATAGTATTTTGAATTATATGGCTCAATATCCTCACGAATATACGCCATAAACACAATAAACACTTACATAATATCTTTCCTTTTTTTTCAACCTTTTAATTATTTTGAATTTGGAACACGTATATAATTTTAAAAACTCTTTTCGATTTTGCGCCATTTCACAAATCTTTTCGTATTCATTATTAAATTACAATATGGAATGGGGTGTTAAAAAAAATAGGATTGCAGTGATTGTCTTGCACAAATTGGGTATGGAGCTGTCGGTCATATTCCAGACACTTCAAAGGCTTGGTATCAGCCGTATGTTCGTATATCGTACTGTCAACAGATACAGCAACACTTCCTCTGTCGAAGACTTGAAAAGGTCGGGGCGGCCGCGACCTGTTAGAACTACAAAGGCTGTTAATGCTATTAAAGCCAGAATTCTTTTAAACCCCATTAGGAAGCAAAAAATCGGCTCGATATTATAAAGACAAGAAGCAAAATAAAACCTGAAGCTCGGTGCTTAACGTCGATATACAGGACATGCCCTAAATCAATCTATATGATTAAAGATGGATGGAGTGGATCGATTAAAACAAACAAACCTTCTGTCGCGATACACAGGTGAAAGGCACAGAAATATTCTCTTTACCGATGAAAAATTTTTCACGATTGAAGAGCACTACAATAAACAAAATGATATAGTGTACTCTCACAGTTCTTACGAAGCTGCTCTAGTGGCCGGAGAGGTACAACGTGGTCATCATCCTGCTTCAGTGATGATTTGATGGAGCATGTCTTATCAAGGAGTCATAAAACTACATTTTCGTGAAAAAGAAGTGAAAACTTCAGCCAAAGTGTATCAAGATACAGTCTTGGATCATGTTGTGAAACATCTCAGCAATACACTTTTTAAAAATATACCGTGGACTTTACAGTAGGACTCTGCACCTGGTCACAAGACACGAACTACCCAAGCCTGGCTTGAAACCAACATTCCGGACTTTATAAGAGCTAAAGACTGGCCACATCTAGTTCAGACCTCAACACTTTAGACTTCAAATTATGTTCAGTTTTAGAAGACATGGCCTGCTCTAACCGACACGGCAACATTGAATCTCTTAACAAAATCTTTGAAGCAAGCAGTGGCGGTGGTGGAAATTTCCCTTGAAAACAGTGCGTCAAAGACCTGCATAAAAGGTGGAAATTTCGAATAGAATATTTTTTATTTTTGCTGAGATTAATAAATATTTAGGTATGATATTATATTATAAATTTTAATAATATTAAATGTAATATTGACAAATGATAAATGTAAGTAATGACTTTACTAAAACAATGCATTTTCATTTGTAATAGAACGTATAGCCGGACTAGGTATAAAGAAGAAATAAAAACTCTACCAAATCTCAAAATCAATTTTGAACTTGAGCCCCACTCAACAAATAACACACTTCCATAACGTTTTTTGTAATCTCCTTCCGATGCTAAAAGAACAAGCAGTTCGGTTTTTAAAACAGAATTTAATTATATTAAGTACAGGTAAATTTTAAATACAATAATTGTTCTTGAAGTGGCCTACTTGTAAAACTGAGGCAATATATCAAAAGTGATTGTTATATACATTACAGATTTTTTTCAATACTATTAAAAGTTATAGTGGGCAAAGTCTTAGAAGTTTAGCTCGCTGTGATCCTCAGGAGAACTGAGTGTTTAAAGTCTTTGTACTGATTAATTGCTCGGAATTGAACAAAAACTCGTAATCCTTCTCAAACTTTGTAACGAATAATAAATTTCCTAATATAAATTCAGAAGACAGTTTAATTTGGATTTTCATTTCATGCCTTTTAAAGACCAGTCTTAAGTAATAAGTTGATAAAAGTATACACCGTAAAAGCGAAAAGGTTAACTTATTTAAACATGCACTTAAAATTCTCATTAAGAAATCAATTTTCATTAGATTTAAATGGCTAGGCTAATAAACGAATAGAATTTTATATTTCTCTTAATTTCTAAATATTTCTGTAAATGTGTTTAAACGTGACAAGATGAGACAAGAGGTAATTCACCGAATCCAATTGGGATGGACAGTGTTAGAGAAAATTAGCAAGGTTTTTTCGTTTAAAATCGCTCAATGTCTGAAGACTAGTCTTTAAACATTGCTTGGTGCCCGTGATAACCTACGACTTCGAAACTTGGTCACTATCGATAGACCTAATAAGAAAGTTCAAAGTTACACAACGAGCGATAGATAGGGTAATGTTCGAAGTATCTATGCGTTATCAAATCTGAAATGAGCAGATCCGCAGAGGAACCTAGATCACTGACAGCCTTACAAGTCACGTGGCTGAAATAGCAATAAGCAGGGCATGTAACAGGTAGATCGGTAAGACTTTGGAGAATTAAAGTGCAGAATGGTAATTCCGCACCGGAAAACGCAGCGTTGGTAAACCCACACTAGGCACATGACATTAAGAAAATCTCTAGAAGCCATAGGCTTCAAACAGTGCAAGGAATACGTCACAAGAGAGTTGTTGTCTAACTGTGGACATCTATCGGTTAAAATGATGATGCCAAAAATATTTAAAAATTAAGGAATGCTCTTGATATTAAGTGCACCTCATAAGTTTAAAAATTTCGATGTATCAATTAATATTGCAATTAACACAGGGAAACAGTATTTTTTTTAAAATAAAGTTTGTGCCGCTGGTTTTTCTCCATAACTATTGTGGCTCCATCGAACTCAGAGCTCGGGGATTCAGTACCCGTGCTAAATGGAAACTACATTGTTGAAAAAAAATACTCTGAGATGTTTGAATAGATAATAAAAGTAAAAAAGAATTGTTTGTCATTTTGTCGTTAGCACATTATATTTACCAACATTTTTTATAGGGTATATATATTATCTAATAAATGGTTCACAATAATCTAATCACAATTTATCTTTAATTACAGAAGAGCCATCCATTTGTTTTTATATGTGTTTCTTGTACGACCATAATTTACTAAGTACATTTAACGTCGATCAAACATAAAAATAATGTTAAATATTAGTTTACTATTAAAAGAAATAATAACATTAATTTATGTAATAATTATCGGTTTTTATCTTTAGCGATTCCGCCATTTCCTGTAAATGGACATCACTACTTTTGTTCTCTTTCATCACGAATTTGCGTGTGACGACAGTCGTTTGTAGATATAGATATAATTTTCACTAATTTTAAAGTACAGTAGAAAGAGTATTTACCAACTTTTAAAGATGAAGAAAGTAATATTTTTATGTTTATTGTCGCTGTCGTATTGCCTGAGCAAACCAACAGACGATCAAGGTAAGATTAAATGTAGATCAAACTAGCGTCTACAAATTGCGTTCTAGTAGTATTTCTTCATGGTGACTGTATCCTAAAACTTGTTTTTATAATGATGCAGATGCATTTATTCGGATAATTTTATCAAGAATTATCGTCTAAGGCATTATACTAGTTACTATACAAACTGTCCATGCAAAACCCTTATCCTTTTGTATACAATATATAAATATTTTGTGGTTCATAATGCATTGAAATATTAATTATGTACACCCCCATATGTACTCTTTTCTTGTAATAATCGGTTTCTGATTTTCACTGCGTCTCAAATTGTTAGACGTAACAAATTGTACGGCAAAGTTGACGTTAGAATTATTTAATATTGTCGTCAACTATTATTCGAAAATAGACCTACAAAAGTAAGTAGAAAATTCTAAAAAGAATCTGCTATTATTTTCGACGCATGAGAATACAGCCATTTATAAAAATAAAATGGCTACCATATTTTTTAATATTTTCCATCCATATTCTATTTCCGTTTTTTTTTTACGAGAAAACGTCTACATTTATATGCACATTTTGCAAATATTTTATAAATCCATCTTAACGAAAACAATTTGATTATATGAAGAAGTTTGCATGCATACTTTAAATATAGATATACTGTAAAAACAAAATACTCAAGAAAACCTGTACTATTATTTGAATAGTCTACCACTTAAAGTCTGTTTGATATGATTTTCTTTCAAATTCATTTAATATCTAGTGAGATTATTGTCAGATATTTCTTTATTCAATTAAAAATACAATGTAGCTAATATCTAGACATTTTGTAAAAAGGTTATCACTTTTATCAATGCTTTTAGAATAATTATAAATAATATTATGTAATAAAATATATGCAAACTTATATATGCATACTTATATATTCAGGCAAGTAATTGTATTAAATAGTACTTATCTAGGATTACGGTGTGTTGAATGAACAAAGCTTTATATGTCTTCACCTTATCCATCTTTTTATATTGTTCTTTGTTATGTGAATCATTCAAATTTATAACTGTTTTTGCTTAGTTCTAAAGAAAGATTTCTCCATGTTGTGCAATTTGTTTTCAATAATACAGTAATATAATATATTAACAGGTTAAAAGAGCTTGGTAGTAAACAAATTATTAGTTATTTTAAAATAAATAATAATACAATTATGCTACCTGTTACATTTAGTATTATATATACTACCTCAAGTCTATTGACATTTGAAATAGATAGAGAATGCCACTAGGCATTAAGTCTGCCTTTTGTTTTATAATTGGAACAATGAAAAATAAAATATGAGTTCATACTTATTCTCATTTCTAGATAATGTTAAGAGATACAAACTGAAGATCATGATAAATGTTTATGTAAAATACTGATGTTTTAATATGTATGAGCATTCGAACGCAGCAATCTTTTTATGACAAAGCATTGGCTATACATGTGGTAGTTTCTTCAAGAGGAATGAAAAACATATAAATATTATTTTTTTGTACTGAATTAATACAATAACATGTGATATGCCGGTGTGCAATGGAAGTGCATAACAAATTATTGTATACAAGCGCTGTACACATGTTTACGTTCATTAGCTACTTAAATAGGAGAAAAATTAATATGACAAAAATTGTTTTTAGGGATAGGTCTCTGTTGCCACAGACTGTCTAAGTGGGTGTCACAATAGCTGCTATTTCTTTCACCACATTGTAGATGGTACCATTTACCATCAAGTGAACATTTCACTCATTTTGTCACTTCATTAAATAAAGAAATAAAACTAAGTAATTTCTCCATAATTACATTTGTTTGTAGTTTTTTTTTTTTTCAAGTCATGATGCATATTTTAGATTTTGAATTTCATTTTACAAATTTTTATTTACTGATACTAAATTTAGTTCTTCTACTTCTTAACATTTAATTGCTTTTATGAGAATTTTACCAATATTATGTCAGCCACATGATCGACACTCTATATATGTTTAATACATTTTCAACATAGCAAAGATCTGGCAGTGCTTGATCTATTTTACTATTTAAACAGTTTTCTATTTTTGCATATTTAATTACTATCTAAATTGATCAATTAAAAATCATACATCGTGAACAAATAGAAGAGTTAAAATATATATATATATAGAAATAATACAAACCTGTGCTTTCATTTGTTATTCAATCTTTACCTCCTTTACATTTTTATTGCAAGATACTACAATTTAATTCTAATTTTGGTTATAAAAGATTAATTTAGTGGTTTGTGGGAACAGAAATTTGCTTATCAAATTCACTTAGCTACTTAACATAACCAGAACAAACATATTTATGCCTGGTTGTATATAAATATATGTAAACTGTTATTTTTAGTAGAACCATATGGAATGGATGAATAATAAAGAGTGTGTTAAATAAAGATTTGCTTAGATATATTCATCCAATATGTTAAAAAGTATTTGAAAATAATTCCTTAATATTTCACTTTTAACAAGGAATATTTTTTGGGACCAGCCACATATCAATTATTTATAATCTTATTAACTCCACTCTTAGGTTTTATATGAATAAAACATGCAATAAATTGGGAACATTTTGCTTGTGGTTTGTTTATTATATGGACTTTGTTTCCATCCAATAATTTACTTCAATGAGAGTGAGTCCCAATGTTGAGAACAGACATATATTTGAATTACAGGTAAGCCCCCTCAGCAAAACGCACCAGTGACCACTATAGATCCCAAAATACAAATCTCAACTGAGAAATCTCCAAATGAAACAAGCATCACAAATGAACAGAAGCCTATTGTCACATCAACCATTATAGCTAAGAATAATATCACAACAGAAGCGTCTATCGCTCCTACTGAACTCAAAACGACCACATCTCAACCAGCACCCAATGAAAACAAAACAAAGAAGGATGTCGAACCTCAAAAAGAGTCTGAAAAGAAAGTAGAGCCTTCCAAAGAAACTGAGAGCACAACTGAAGTGAAAGCTGACACCGTTACGGACAAAAATAACAGTCCTGTTAAACCGGAAGAGAAAATGGAAAATGCCACTGTCTCAACAACAGAAAAAAGTGCTGTTACCACCACCACTATCAAACCAACTGAAGCTCCTAAAAAGGATGAAGATAAACCAACACTTAAAGCTAGAGGGTAAGTTAAGGTTTTACAAATTTTTTAAAAACAAAGATATGAAAAAACTGATTTAAGGGTTGAATAAACAGTGTTACTGCTGGTATTTTGGACTTTCTTGTAGAATAAGCAAAGCCAAATGCAAGTTTGTGTATGTCACATATCCACTAATGCTATTCTTCATTTTTCTATGACGAAGAGACGAGATGTTCACCTGATGGTAAGTAATACGCTTGCCCATAATGTAAAGCTAGTTAAGAAGATATACGTGGCACCACATCGCTCATTGCCTTGCGACATAACTCTTGTTGCCCCAATAATTTCACTGGCTACAGAGCTGCTATACTGTTCTGTAACTGCAACAGTAATGTTTGCTCTCCACTGTGAAACAGTAGAAATAGGATCTGGTGTTACCTGCTTAAATGGTCTCTGGCAACGGAGACCTACCACCAATTACATAGTACTACCATGTTATTACTGGAGGCTTTTTTAAAATTTTCCTATTTGTGAAAAAGCTATTATATATGCTGCTATAGTGTGAAGTGTCTGACAATATTGAGGACAGAGTAGAGAAGAGAAATAAAGAAAGCTGACCCCCCGCCAGCATATGGAATAATGACTAGGAAGAGAGGGAGTTATTATCCATTATGACCTTTATTATTTTTAATGTAATTTAATATCCCTTTTATATTTTATTTCAGTTTCGATGGACCCAGTTTTATTGGCGGTATAATTCTGACCCTCGGCCTCCTCGCGATCGGTTTCATGGGTTTCAAATATTACAAAAATCAAACTGAAAGGAATTACCACACTCTCTAAACCGTTAAACAACCTAAGTTAAGCCTATCCCATTCTAGTTAAGTGCACTATGCTTTATGCCCTTATTTAGAATTTCTCAAAGTACATTGCGGTGAATAATTCCAATGTACATTGACTTCCTTCTTTCTGTACATGAAGAAGTACATTTTAGTTATTTTTTTTTTCTTTTTGGGCTCAATGTTGCCAGTCTGAAATATGTGATGTTTATTTTTTTTAATTTAAATTAATTACTACCGAATTAATGTGGTGGTGGAGCAGACATCTGTTACTCATAATTTCAATGTAAAAACCCACTGATTTTTTTTTTTTTGCATGTTCATTTGAAATTATTTGATCGACTCCTCCCTTGTGGTTACGTTTAATGTTTGCACGACGACCAAACATGAATATTTGTCATATTTTAAAGATTAGGATTTTTGAGTAAATTTTAAAAGGGTTTTTGTGATTTTTCCTTTCATTTTCAAAGTTAATGTTAAGATTGATATATTCCAAATTATTGAATGTTTTGAAATGCATATATTATATATTAATGAATGTTTAATGTAACCACAGTGCAATTTAGTCTTAGGTAAAAGATTTCTCATTTTTCACCTGTGCCATGCCCCCAGACTCGGAATGTCATAACACACACCTTATTTTGGGATCTACGACCTACAATTGCACTATAAATCCTCATTTTTTTTTAAATAGACTTAAGAATATTATTAAGTGTTGTTATAAGGTAACGCAATGTGATGATGAAAATAAGGGTCTAAAAATATTTAAAAAGGACATTGGTTTGGTGCAATTAGTTTTCGAATCTCTGAACTCTTAACTTTTGGAATCTCTTAATACCATAATGTTGTCTCCGATGTAACATGTTTTCATGCTGAACCAATTTGATAACTCATCTGTTTAGAATCTGTAAACTGGGGAGATTTCATTCCATCCTAAAGTGCTCTTATGATGAATCTGAATCTATTTTATGGATAAGTTACGGTGATTTACAGGCAAGCTTAAAATTTCCTATTATTATAATAAATGATTTTACTCTTTTCTTCTTGTCAATGTCAATAGTTGTGTTAATAAATATATTTACGAAATATTGTTTTTTTTTTATTAATGTAGAGAATTATTTCTTTTTTTTTCAAAAAGCAGCGACAAGACGAGCAGCGCGTTCACCTGATGGTTAGTGATACGTGGCGCTATTTGTAATATAAGCTACACCACGTACTCATCGCTTTGAGAGGTGTCGAGTCTCGTTACCCCAGTAATTGCCTAGCTTACTACACGGTAATATTTGCACACTATTGTTTAGCGGCATAAATAGTGGCTACGGTGGTACTTACATAAATGGTATCCGGCAATAAAGACCTACCACCAGTAATATGACATACAAGTACCACATCCTCATTGAGATTGTAAGTAAGGGTGGAGTATTATTATTGACTAATGGAGAAATAAGGTTTGCGAACATCTTCTTTGCACGGCCAGTCGTGTTGAAAGGCCCAACACAAAATTAACGGTAACCACTGAATGCAGACTGATCGATGTTGAGGCAGACACTTTATGTCCAGCAGTGGACCTTTAAACCAATTGCAAGAACTAGGACACCCCATGTACTTATTAAAAATTTAAACTTAAGGATTTCAATATGGTTCTTATAATAAAACTGCAGTTATACAAGTAATTTTTTTATTAATATCGCGATGTCGTGACAAAAGTGCGCATAGAAAATAATATATAGAGCAATTGAAAGTTTTTTTTTAAAGCCTTAAACTTTCGAAGTATAACAATAGCATTGCCTAAAATATTGAGAAACAACATGATTATAATGATAACTAATCTCGATAAAAATTTTACTAGCGCAAATATGTCGATCTTGATACTTGTCAATATATACTTCATGATACGCATTTTAAAAGCCAATTTAGTGATTTTTATAATAGCACACTATATATAATTAGTGTAAAAAAACAGTTTACCATAAAACATATATATTGTTAGAATCAATAGGAGGGAGAAGTTTTTCAACGGGTTGTTGCACGTTTGCACTCCGTGGACGAGACTATCGACGCCTGTACCTGACGAAGTGGGCGGCGCCAGTTGTCAAATAAAACGCACGAAGATACTTTTGCAAGAGTAGCAGCGACTAGCGACCAGTAGCCCATAGGATTAATAGATAGTAAAAGTCGCAAGTCATTACTAATTTTACTAATTAATTAAATCGTTTTGTGTTCATATTAAATATTTAATGCGAACAGCTTGTACAATTTATGAATAAAACGTTAGTTTGCCGCCTCGCTTCTCATTTCCTAAATAGAATAACTTTCTATTTATAAAAATATATATATATATAATAAAAATGGGTTTGTGTTTGTCGCCAATCACATAGAAACTAGTGAACATATCGATACGGGAACACGACCATTCGACACGGACTAATTTATAAATGGTTATAGGCTATTTATTTTATGAATTTCACAGATTCTTCATAATTTCATTTCTAATTAACAATTTTATTTCGTATTACTGATGCGGTTGCGGTTGCTCTCAAGGATTATTTCAGACAAATTCCAAGTCAAATAAGGATACATTCTTGTCACAAAACAGTTGATAAATTGTCTTACTAACATTAGGACCCACCTTCCGACCCAGGTCTCCGTACTTTAGATTCCCTAATAACATCTCTCCATCTTGTTGTTCACAAATCCTATAAGCACTAATAAGAGAACGAGGAGTTTTATATCGGCTTGTTATTGCAACAGCTTTCTCCACCGAAACTCCCTTTAGCTGAAGCAGTATTTTAATAAATGTCTCATTAACAGACAACGGTTTATTTTTAACCGACGATTTGTTAAAATAATTGAAAGTCATTAATGTATTCCCCTCAGGTGGTGCGTCCCAACCCCTTAGGTTTTTATCCTGTAAGAAGTCAATTTAATAGTATAAGGTACAAAGAAAATACTGTTATGAAATTACTTGGGTAATGAGACAACATCTTATGTAACAAGTGTTATAGTGTATAACATCCTTACATTGTTAACATGTTGTATCATTTACCATCAGGTGAACATTCTGTTTGTCCCATTCTTTTGTCAATAGAAAAAATATTATTGTTTTGAAAAGTATAAAAGATAGTCTTACTGTTAATAAAATATCCATAATAGCTCTTTATATAGTAAGAATTTGAAGATGTTTAAAAAAAACTTTTTTCTTTATATGCAAAATAATAAGGCAGACTTAACGCTGTATGATATTTACTGCAAGTCTGTCTCAGGGGCAAGAAGAGTTGAATGTGGAGTGCATTAAAACCAGGAACGAAAAATTGAAACTCACCTTATACCTAACAGTCAGTCTTTTAGTCAAAATAGCTAAAAACCTTGCGGAATAAGTCAATGACTTTGTTACATGCACTTTGAAGTCATCAATTACCCTAGTGTTTGCTAATGCTTGCAAAAGAGATTGCATGGGCAATCCCACATTCTTGTTGCTGCCGTAGTTTTCTATTAGATACACAACATTATCTATACCACAGCGCCTAAGTCTAAATTTCTGTTCATGAAATCGTCCATCTTTTATACTAGCTGCAAGATCGTCTATCCTCTTTCTCTCTACTATACATGGCAAGACAATCTCTGCATTACTCTCCCTGTGTCTAGCTATCCAAGCATAATCACCAACCTTTAAACTCCTATATTCATGACATATATGAGGATATTTTTTAAATTGCACCACAGTCGGGTCATCTTTTTTCTTTACCCTAAAAGATGTGTTTGGAGTTTTATTTTAGCATAGATTTCTTTATTAAAATAAAATACGAATATTTCTTGATAATTAACAAAGTAGGTAATATAAGAAGATAATCATAAAAATTCTGAATAGATAAATGATAATTACAACTGTGTTTAAAATTTAGACAAAGTAGGTACAGATCCAGAAACATAACATTTTATCTATTCATTATTTTACTCTCATCAGACCTTGGTGTATTTAAAAAAAAATATTGGTAACAAAACATTAAAAAGAGAAATTAAATCTGTGGCAACAATAAGATACGTACCCACTAGTTTCATTTTTGTCTATCAGTAAGATTATATCAAATGAATTTGCCAGCATTTCTGTATAAACAGACTGTGAATTATCTTTATTTATTGTTTCTGCATTCATCAAAGGGCAATTATTTTTCAATGAATATTCATTACAATTAAGCTCTTTATCTAATAACTGGCTCGGACTTGAGGAATAATAATTAGAAATTATATTATCAACAGATGGCATATCTTGTGAAGATTCTAGTAATTCTTTTGCTAGTAAATACCCTTCATCAGTCAAAGTATAAACAATTTTTTTACTCTTACTTCTGCTTACTAATCCCTTTGTTATCAATCTCTCCATACTGCACCAAGCTGTGTAAAATGATTCTGGTTTTTTAACAGTGAATGAAGCTTCACAATATTTTTGAGCATGCTCTATAATAGCATCTTTATCCAACGGTCTTCTCTCATTGTAATTTGACTGTTCAAGTAAAGCTAGTAAAATCGCATAGCCGCCAGATTGATATGTGGGCTTATAAGTAGTTTTTGAATTACTTTTGTTTTCTGTCTGACTTGTAGGTTTTAATGGGCTATATTGTTTTTTTAAGGTAGTAAGTTCTGAATTAATTAGTTTACGTGAAGCAATATCTACATTATTAGATTTTAGTGAGCTAGTAACTTTTACTGGGCTATTTAAGCTTAATTTACTATTAGAAGAGAATTTTTTAAAATGTATCCCATTAAGCTTGGTGTCAGTATTTGTAGATGCAGGCATATCTTTACAGGAATGTTTATAATCTTCTAGTTTTTTATCTAGGAATGTACATAACCGTTTATCAAAGCCTCTAAGAATAGCACATTCGGCCCCTGTAAGCAATGGTAGAGGATATTTAGAAAGCGATGTTAAAGCCTCGTTTAACGAATTTTCAAGTTTACTTTTTCTTTGTTTAGCTTCCCTATGCAACTCTTCTACCCAACTTTGGAAAAGAGGGTTTGGTCGTGCACGTTTTAACGTTATCCGCTTGCCTAATTCTATTGCATCCATTTTATAATTAATGATAAATATCTAATTTATATTCATTATAAAATAAAATAATGTCCTAGCATAAAAAGTAAATAGGTTGACATGACAAAATAAACATTGACATATTCAAGTCAAGTGACAGGTTAGATCTCATTCAGCGTATGATTCAAGGTTTTAGTTTGGAGGAAAAGAATTGTTAACTCCAAAATCCGAAAAGAACAAATCATTGTCTTTCTCAATCAATTTCTTCATCTCTGGAATTGTGATGTGTTTCCATTTGGTACTATTGCTAGGCGCTTTTGGTCACTCAATATTTTGTTTATAATATCGTCAGAAAATGTTCTAGTACGTGTCCCACATACAATGGGTTAAAAGCAAAATAATTGCTTTATTGAAAAAATTAAAATAAATATTATTGAAAAAAGATATCTTGCAGTTAATAACAATCTATAAAAAAAAAATGAACGGCTCTATAGACTTTAAATGCGTTGTTGGCAGCGAAAAGGTAATATTTATATTGTACATCTTACACACTCAAACATTTTTTTAAAAATAAATTAAGAAACTGGTAATAATCAATAACGGCCGATAGAGCGATAGGCTTAGATTCAACTAGAAGCCCTATTATTCACGCGGAGGCAAAAGGAGTGCACTACACCCGCTTATCAGCAGTAGCTAATAAGATGCATATTGCTATTGATCAAACTGTGGTATTCGTTGAGATAGGCTTACATTCTACAGATGAGTTAATATAATAATATCACTACTTTTGTTTATTATTACTATAACATAGGCCTCTCAAAAACTACCAGTCATTTGTACCAATCTTTTTTCGCATTCTATCCTCTATATGCCGATTCCGGTGTATTAGTCGGCCCGTGTAAGAGAGGAGGAGTAAGGGCATAAAAACAATGTTTGGGAATAAACTTTATTAACTATTTCAATATACAGGAAAACACAATCACTACCGCGAAGGTAAACTCGTCACACAGATTTTCATACATGTATGGTCGTCTAATTTTCGTCTTCGCTCGCAGAGACAGATTTCCTCGACACGGGAGTTTCGGGTCTCGAATTTCTAGATCCTGACCTAGATCTAGATCCGGAATGAGAACGGGAACCGGAGCGACTCCTTGAACCGCTTTTGGAGCGCGATCGTGACCTTGAGATACTCTTAGATTTGCTCTTCGACCTACAAAGCGATAAAAATGTTAAAAAAAATTAGTATCCTGGCCCCGCCGCAGCAGCCCAAATAAAAAGATAATTATAATAAAGAAAGCAGTATAGAAAAACAACATTTACTGATAAACAATAAAAAAAAGGATTATAAAAAAGGATACTGAGCAGTGATGTTAAGTAGGTCTCTTGGTCCAATGCTGTCATGATGATATAAGGTACAGTATGATCAAGGTATTTTTATACTTCATCATCAGCCGATAGACGTCCAATGCTAGACATAGGCCTCCCTCAAAGATTTACACATTGATCAGGTATTGTATCGAATTATATGAGGAGATATGGGCCATTTCTCACCACTCTGGCCCAATGCGAGTTGGTGAGAGCCAGAGCCTCGTTCGTTGAATAGCAGGGTGAAACACGAGCAGGTGAAGTTAGCTTGGGTCCCATCAGTTGTTAGAAGCTTAATCTTAGTGGATTAAGTAACACTTAAGTAGAAAAAAATCACTGAATTAAAATTTCTCTTCAATATCTTTAAAAAATCCGGCAAAATGACTTTGTTCAGATTGCATCCCATTAAGGTTACATACTAACAAGGTTAGAAATTAAAGTATTAATATATAAAGAAAATAAATAATGAATGTTGAAATAAAAAATGTTAACAATCACCTGGAGTGCGACCTTGAACGACTCTTAGATCTCGAACCGCTTTTAGAGCGCGAACGGCTTTTCGACCTGGATCGACTTTTAGATTTTGATCGACTCTTGGAGCGGGAGCGACTCTTTGAACGGGAACGGCTCTTGGATCGAGAGCGGCTCCTAGATCGAGAGCGACTCTTCGATCGAGAGCGGCTCCTAGATCGAGAGCGACTCTTCGATCGAGACCGACTCTTCGATCGAGAGCGACTCTTCGATCGAGAGCGACTCTTCGATCGAGAGCGACTCTTCGATCGAGAGCGACTCTTAGACCGGGAGCGGCTCTTAGACCGGGAGTGGCTCTTTGATCGAGAGCGGCTCTTCGCGGAGCCTGAACGGGAGCGACCACGCGACTTCGAACGAGACCTAAAAATAAAATAGACCATTTCAAATGTTATGAGACTTAAAATGTTATCATGTATTTCACCCCGTTATATATAAATAAATAGCCCTCTTAATATTCCCACAGCTGGGGCTCAATGCCAATCATAAGAAAATATTCAACAGTACTATGCAATTATTACCCTGTTCCGTTTGGGATGCTGCAGCCAAAGAACTAACAGAGGCAATGGAATAAAACGTCTTATGTCTGAAGGCGACAAAATATAATGTAGTGTATGTCATCTTAACTTGCGCTACGTTATTACGATCGGGTGAATCACATGTTCCTATAGAATGGACATACTGCTTCATCGAGATGCTCGTCTAATAAAAAATTATCTCATACATTCATAACAAAAAAAAATGTTAATGTAACTAACCTATCACTATCGGAAGCGGAGACGATTCTCTTGCGGCCCTTAGTAGCGGGCGGGCTGCGGCTGCGGCTGCCGCTGCGACTGCGACTTCCGCTTCCACTGCGACTACGGCTGCGCGATTTGCGCGACGCTTCCGAATCTGATTCCGAGGTGGATATGGTCTCTTTAGACACTATCTTCATGCGCTGCTTCACGCCCTGTTTCTCTTCGGCGGCCCGCGCGCGCGCCTTCTCCCTCTTGCCAATTCCTTTTTCGCCCTGTGTAATATCAAATGATGATGATACTAATCAGTACAATTTTGATGTCACTAAACAAATAAGTATATATATATATATATAGTAGATCATTATATAACTATTGTATACTCCACAAGCTTTTATAAACAGTAAGTTTAACTTTACAGCTGTTTTTTTTTTATATACAATGAATTAACTTAACTTCCGTGTCGTGTTAGTGACAATGAGGCCGGTGATGAGGTTAACTCATCCTAGAACACATTGATCCTTATAAGTTGACAGTCAGACAGAGCAAAGCGACTTATTGCGGCAGATTTACTATATAGAGGTAGTTATCTAGCCCCATGCCGGTATGTAAGTATGGTTAGCAAATATGCGCAGAGGTTACTTCTTTATCTTTGGTATCAAAATACATGTGCCATTTTATCCATATAGACGATTTTAATATGTAAGGTTTGTAAACAGGAACATGGTCAACGTGATGGTACATGGTGATTTCGCCCATGAATGAATGATGTCCACAACTACAGAAACACTCACGTTGTTGTTCTGGGTGCACGCAGCGTATATGTTAATTAAATTGCTGGCCTAGATTTTTTCTTAGTAGATGAAAGTTATACAAACTTGTATAAACAATTTTTTTTATATTTGTTTTTTTTTCCATATACTTTGTTAAATATAAATTATGTGAAAAAAAAATTGTTTCGCAAATAAGCGCACGGCGAGGAAATCATAAACACCGTTTTAATTACAGTTAGTTTTAGTACTATATCTGATATTAAATGCTGCCCAGTTATCTGATATTAAATAGGGATCCTGGATATTCCTGTGGTCTTCTGAGGAGACGTAGTGTATAAACGCTTTTGCTTCGATTAATTGCGTAGTTTTTTTCACAGGAAAAATTATAGAATTGCGATAAGGATTCAATGGAATTTGCAATCATCTACATGTATAAGTATTAACCAAATGACTAGGACGGAAGGTGGATATCAGCATGTAATGCAACATGGTGGTCCGTTACCTTCTTCCTGCCGCGTTTATTGGGCGGGTCGCTGTCGCTGCCGCTGCCGCGCTCGCGGCGCTTGCGAGACCTGCCCTTCCTGCCCTCGCCGCCCTCGCGTTTCCGATTCTTCTTCTGTTTCGCTTCACGACTGTAAAGCAATAATATAATAATTTTTAATGTGACCATAAAATCAAAACATTTAATGTATGATAAAGTGATATATTAAGCTATAACAATGAGGGATTTGTTACGATAATAAACACTACATCATTTTGTGTTCATCAGTTTGAGAAAAGATATTAGGTCTTTCCACCCTAGTAATTTTACTACATGACAGTGTTCTTCAACGACCTGGCCAAATGCGTTACGTTATACGTTATGGTTACGGTTAAGGAACGTAAAATCTCCTACCTCGGCCAAGTACTCCGTCATCAGCGATATGATCTTCTGCAGTTAATTATAATGCGTAAAGTTTATGGAAAACGAAAGGTGGGAAGAAGGAAAAACTCATGTTTGAGGAATATCAGGGAATGGACTGGCATATCTGTGGCGTCCGAATTGTTCCTTCGAACCAGAGACAGAAAGGAGTGTACACTGATCGCCAACATTTCCTAGTTGGAGAGGCCCTTTAAGAAGAAGAATCTTACTACCTGACGCTCTTAAAACTGAAACACAATGGTGTTTTAGTGTTTGAACGTTTAGCGGCTGAAGCAGGCGCTTCGGTGGTACCTACCTAGACTGTCTCTGGCAACTCTACCACCAACGTTAAATTATTCGCATTGTAAAATGAATTGTGGTTGGTACTTTTAAGAAACTTGCTCGCTACGATCTTCATATGTTATATCTAGCGCTATGAGAGACAGATTGTTATAGAAGAGCATGTTACACCATCTTCAACCTCACTTATATTCACTGACCTTTCCTCTCTAGGGCCCTCACTGCCACTTCCCGGTGAATCTGAAACGTACTCGTCTCGTCTCCGACCCTTGCCGCGCGACTTGCCTTCGGGCGGCATTTCTGCGAACACCAAAGCGTTTTTTGTCTTCTCTTTGAACTCTTGACGTTTCTGCAACATCTCCACTGTACTCTTCTGTTGTTCCTCCTCGCGACGTTTCTTTTCTTCTTCCTGGTAATTACAAATCGTGTAAATCGAGAATTAAATAAATTGTGTTGAAGATGAAATCCATATTTATAAACGATTACTTTCCAACGATTGATAGCTGGTGTATTTTTGATCAGTAATCTTCAAAAGCCACATTGTTACTTAACCCAATGAGAAATTGATAGCCTCTTGAATATAAACAAAATATTTTCGTTCACATTAGTGCTTTATAAGTGCAAGTGCGGTTTTTCAGATAGCACGGTAGATCTGCCATCGGTACACTTTTTTATACTAGAAATACATGCAGAATCTGGTTGTAGTGGTACCTGCTGCCGACGAAATGCCTCGCGCTGTTCACGCTGTCGGTCTCGTAACGTGAGCTCCTCGTCGTGCTGGCGGCGTGCGCGCGCCACATGCCACTGCGCCTGGGAGAGCAGGTCGCCACAGGTGCGCGCCTCCGCCGCCGCCGCACTTGCCTCGTAGCGCGCACGCTCCGCACCCTCGCCGGCCGAAGTCGAAAGACGTTGGAAGTACCTAAAAGTACAATATATGTTAACAATAAATAATAACAACAAACAACTCTCTTAATGTCCTACTTCTGAGACTGGAAGCCTCCTGTACACAGAGTCAATAACATTTAACCAGCACATTGGCCGAGTGTGGTTAGATGGATGTCACTCGAAAGCTTGACTTTCGTGTTTTTTGGGAAGATTTTTTTCAAATCCGTGTATTTTAAAGAGAGTTATTTCAATTATCTACTAAACAGACTATCACAATTTGTCCCTCCAGAATCAAAGCCAGGAGCCTATCTATTATAAATCAATATCACTTAATCACTTAGTGACAGGGCAGTTAAATGTGAGCTCATACCGATGCGAGACCTGCAGCTCGTGGACGGCGCGCAGTACCACCGCAAGCTCGGAACGCTCGTCCTTTAATACATGCGCGGCAAGCCGGCGCAGTGAGAGCGCGGTGTTGTAGAGCAGCGCCGCGTCGTGCGGGGCCACACGGCGCGCACGCAGCAGCGCCGCCCGAGCTGCCTGTGGCCGCCCCGCCAAGCTGTGAGCGCGCGCGAGCCATGTGAGCCACTCCTCGTCGTGCTGCATGCGGAACTTGCGAATGCAATTCTCGTACTGTCAATTATATTAGATAATATTAATTAATTTACGCAAGTGAAAGTTACCGAGCAGTGACCATGTGTCAGGATGTTCAGTGTTCACTTTCAAAGCTTCCTTGGACCAATCGGACGCGTCGTGTATCCCACCTTTATCGCGTGCCATACATCCTATCCTAGTATTGTGGTTTTTATATATCTAGAATACATCATAGTCACTTGAGTGAGGATGATGTACAATGGGGTGATGGTAACAAAACATACAGATTCAGAATTTCAACTAAAATCCATAACACATGAAATTGAAATTTAGAGATCTCAATAAAAAATTTTAATTAACAACATGAGCGGGACGTTCAACTCATGGTAAGTGATACGCACGCCCATAACTATGTGGCGCTGGTAAGAATGATTTCCATTGCGCTACATTGTTTTTCCCGATTTAAGCATTATTCGCACCATCTGTATTGCGTTGATGTACTGCTTCTGCTCGATGTAGATATGAGCGATGTTCATCCACACATCCGGGAAGTCCGCGGTCGCTTCACGGACCTGTGCGAAGATGTCACGAGCTTCGTTGATGCATCCCTGAACAAAAAGCTTTATTGAACAATTGTGTCATGATGTAGTACGAAGCTTCCATAAGTTTTTCATAAGGCGAGTGTTACAGTGATATCCACCAACAGAGATCTAATACACATTCATTTTATCAATTCATTGAAATTTTATAATATATATCTTATTTGCTATAAATAAAAAAACTGACTCCACTACCATATGGGAACGAACCATATGGCTACGAATAGGCATAGAATTGTTATATTTTCAGTAATCCTCACCATCCCCATATTATCCTGTTTTTGTCTACATTGTTGCTATCGAGCACAACATAAATGCTATCTTGTGGTGAATACCTTGTGTGCCAATACACAGCCAATTCCGTTAGCTGCCCATATGTTCTTTTGGTCGTTCTTAAGAACTTGCTTATACATGGCAAGGGCGCGCTCTTGGTGCCTCTTCTCCCTGTCCTTCTCGCGGCAAGGCTGATGTAGAGTTTGCAGCCATACATTACCTAAAATAGTTAGAACAATTGGTTTAACACCATCACATTTTTCATTTAGAGATATAGAATAATTATCGTGTATATATTAATGCAGATAAATCATTCTAACTATTGCCACATTATCGACAAGTGTATCACTTACCATTGGATGAAGATCCTGCTCATCTCGTCGCTTTATTGAGTAAAAAAAATAGTAGTCAATTTCTATATGATGTATTCCTTACCAGGAGCTAAACTCATTGGCGATTGAACCCGTGCCCCTTCGAAACGTTTACCGCGTACGACCGCCTTACAAACTGAGCTATCATAATAAAAATTACAGATTTTGTAGTCAATTTGGATGAGAAGTCTTGACTTTTTTTTTTGAGAAGTCTTAGGTGTGGGAACACTAGGAAGGCTGTTCATTTATGCTATTTATGCAACTTACCCAGAGCAATCAAGGAGTAGGCGTCAGTGGATGTGGATGAATTTTGCAGGATCCTTTCAAATTTTTTTTGACCAGGACCCCACTCTTGCTGCGCCAAGTGCAAATTACCGAGCAGTGACCAAGTGTCAGGATGTTCAGTGTTCACTTTCAAAGCTTCCTTGAACCAATCGGACGCGTCGTATATCCGACCTTTATCGCGTGCCATACATCCTAACCTAGAATTGCAGTTTTTAAATATATAGAATACATAGTCACTCAAGTAGACTGAAGATGATGTACAAATGCTAACAAGACAGACGGATGCAGAAAATCCTATCATCGACTAAAATCCATACCATATGACTTTGAAGCTCTTAGTTATTGCGCCGCAGAGACTGGAAGAGCTGACTTATATATTTTTCGATCTATATTTTAATTAAATAGTCAACATACAAATAATCATAATATGTGCTGCCAAAGTTAACCCCATACAGAGATATTACATAAATTAGACCATCCATAAGAAGTACTTATGATTTGGCAAAGGATGCAGGGACCTGCTGGCTGATGTTCAGAACTTGTGTGGAGACTTATTTTTAAAAGAAGCATATGTTTAGTTGTGAGCCTCCATTTAATGATTTAAATGGAAATTTTACCTCAAATAACAGTCAATATAGTTAGGATGTTCCTTCAAGATATCTTTATATAATTTTTCAGCCTTGTTATATATACAGAGAGCCTCGTTCAGTCTGGCGAGGTTGTACATAGTTGTAACTGCTATAGAGTTGTAATATTGTGCATCAAGCGTCTTCGCGTCCGCTTTTTCTCTGAAAGATACAAAATAAATTATTGTAGGTTTTTTATTTATTCTACAAAACGATGGGACATTCATCTAATGTTAAGTGACACGCTTACCAATAGTAACGTGGCGCTAGTTAGAATTAATCAATATTTTTTTCTCTTTATTGTAATACCTTAAGTAAAGGGCAAAAAAATCTTTACAGTGCAGTATACAAATGGCAGGCTTAATGCCTGTTGGCATTCTCTACCAGCCAATCTTTGATAAAATGAGATATAGCGGTAGGTGTTAATAACTAGGTAAAACATATACAGGGTAAAAGGTAATTTACAGCCTATTACCTTTCACCCTGTATACATACATATAAATACAGTAATTTTAATTCAAAAAATAAAATTCGTGTAAGGAGTTCCAGAGTAGTGCAGCCTAAATTGTAAGTGATTTCCCATAGAACAGAATATTGGTATTTGTTCATAATGTCATGTTTTTTTTAAATCTATATCTCTATATGTTTACACAGTCAGTACTGATTGAGAGAGAATGCAACTTATGCAGAGTTTACGATATGCAATCCTTTTTTTTGGTGTGATACTATTCTGTTTGTACAGAATCAATAAAAATCAATCACCTTTCCAATGCCTCTTCTAGATAATTCTTCGCTTCAGTGAGATTTCCTAGCCTGTAGTGTAGAGCTGCTACATTGTTCAATATTTCAGCTGGAATGTCGGCATTCACTTTTTCTTTAAGGATTTTCATTGCTGTGCTATAAGCGTTTAGAGAGCCCTGTTGAATAAAAACAATTTATGATAAAACCACTGTAATTATTAGTGTTATTTTGTATATTATTCATGGAGAACCTTAGTTTGACTCTAATACAACACATTATAGTTTATGAGGGTTATTTAGAGCCAACCTCGAAAAAACAATGTAAGAACTTACTTGTAAATCATTCTGTTCTAAAATCTGCGCGAGCTCAATCCAAGCCTCAACATCATCAGGAAATTGTTCTGTTACTTTTTTCAAATGTTGTCGAGCGATGTCGCGTTTGGACTGTGAAGGTGAATTTGCATACAACGAACCTAAAATCTTCATTGTTTCATAGTTTCCTGGCTGAGCTTTGAGTACTTTCTCAAAGCATTGTGCTGCCTGAAAATTGTGTAATTATTGTAAAAAGAAACTACTCAGGTTCATCTTCTTATAACAATTATCCAAAATTATATTGCATTCATAAAATATAAATAATAACTCAACAATATTCTTCTATTTACAATGATTAAGATTTGATCTCAATTCCATATGCTTTTAAGTGAAAACAAGACTGTAGATGTTGAAGCATGCTCAGAAATGGTCAAAATCATTTTAACTTTCGTATTTTAACACATTCTGAAACATTTATTTCATTACAAATATAATTCTGTAAACTATATTTCAAACTAAATAATGAAGCATTATACAAGATGCATTATAAAATAAAGCATATAAATGTAAATATTGTATGGTGTATATCCATCTTTAGTCAAAATATCAAATAGCCTGAATGACAAGACAAGCAAAAATGGCTTGGTATGTAATGTGATAACAGCATTTTTATTAGAATACAGTAGTGCTTTTACTGTTGCAGATTTAAAATAAATACTTAGGTTGTAACTTGATAGGCAGACTCTTTGGTCTTGGAATTGTATTGGGGACCACTATTAGTGCACTAGATAAGCAATTAAAAGCATACAATTCAAATTATACTTACATTTTCTGTATCTCCTCTATAGATATACATTTGTCCAAGACCATAATGTGGTAACACAAAGTTGGGTGGTGCAAACTGAGTTGCCTGATAGTAATATTGAAAAGCTTGATCACAATCACCTTGCGCATGAAAGGCACGAGCCAGGTGGTGACAACTTTCTGCACGCATTGCTTCATTTTCAGTATTGTGGTATGCATGCATTGCTAAATGAAGCACTTTGCCATAATCCTAAATATAATTGTGACATTTATATTTTTTATTTGACAAAGCTATGGGACAAGAAGAACACCTGAGGCTACATAAAAAATCTACATTAATGTGGCTCCATTTAGGACAATAAAATCTGCACCATACTTTTTTTTTTAATATTTCTAAATTCAACACCCTTATAAACAAAAAATAAATACTACTATTTGGCGGCAGAAATAGGTTCTGTGGTGGTAATAACTGACGAGCAAACACGAACCTATCACCAATATGCAATAAATTCTAAAAAAAAATCATACAGCGTGAAAAGTAATAGGTGTAAAAGATCTGGGGGGGCTAAACTACCAAAATGATGAAATGTTGTTCCAGCATGACGGTTGTCCCGCCCATTTTCGTCTTGACGTAAGACAGTGATTAGATACTACTTTCCTCCAGCGATAGACTGGCCGAGGTGGAGCACCACTGGAGCGAACTCAGCGGAGTCACTCGATCTTACTTAAGAAAAAAGCTTCGTGCTTGTATCAGGAACTGTGACCATCAGTTATCATTAAGCAAAATTAAAATTAATTGTTATCTTAAATTTTTACTCTAAACTCAATATCTAAAACGACAACAATAAACTCGCATGTGCTACCATAAAAACAAAAGGGTCAATATATGGGCTGGCGAGGCGTCTACTTTTATGAGGCTCTACAGCTTGATATTCTATGGTACTTAGTTTTATTAAAAATGTTTTTTTAAAAACAATTTTCAGAAACTTTATGTACTTTCTTATACCTTCTTGGACAGGTATTGAAGTCAGGTACTTATTATGTGGTTTATATATACTTTTTATTAAAAAAAAATATTTTAAGATTGAATAAAAATGTAAGTACAACTTATTTATTACTGTCATGAGTTTCACAGGACCTAATTTAAAAGTTTTAGCCTCTAAGTGATGATTATTAATTTAATTTAATAAAACAATGATTAAACAATAATTATTACATTAAAATTTGTGTAGAAATAAGTAAGAAATAAAATCAGCAAATTTTTTCTAAGAAATTTGAGAATTTTTTGAAAAATATTTAAAAAATTAATAACTCCAGAAGCATTGTTTTTGGATTGGGTATTCTATACATAGATAGATTGGATACAAGCTATACTTTAACCCCTCCAGATCTTTTACAGCTATTACTTTTCACCTTGTACTTACATGAGATACATTTTCCATTCGTTTAAGTAATACTATTGTATTTATAATTGTAAGTTATTAATAATTTTTGAGTCTGCAAACAGTTTTACCTACACATCGAAAATAATACCTAATTTGTAAATAATGAAAAATATACCTTTTTAAAAAAGAAATGGTTAGCGAGGTGATTTAAAACCATAGGATTTTTAGGGTCAATAGCATATGCTTGTGACAACATAATAACAGCCATCTTATTGGACTCATTCTCCTGTAAATTCAATTTCAATATGGACAGTCCCACCAGGGCACCAACACACTGCGGATCAAGCTGAAGTGCTCTCTCAAAAGCCATCCTAAAAATTTTTAGATTTTTTTATTACATTTATGTCATTTGTAACAACCATTTATAAGCAATAGAACCCTTTATATCAATAAGTTCAGAACTTAAGACTAAGTCAAGGTTCACAATTTTATGAAACAACTTAAAACATAAAGATATTTACAGTCTACAAAAATCCTTGCACATGAAATTTTTAACTATAAAAAGTACTTACCTGGCCTTTTCCTGATTGTTTAATTTCATAAAACAATGCCCCATTCCGAGTCTTAGAGCTGCTGGACTATCAGGATTGGTTCTCAATGCTTTCTTATAAAATGCCAGAGCACCTCTATAGTCTTTACGATTGAAAGCTATACAAGCTTTTCCGAGCAAGGATGGCACATTGTTTGGTGACTGATTAAGTACGAAATTAAACTGAGCATCAGCTTGTTCCATTTTATCACCTTCAAGAAGACAGAAATATGCTCGACCGAGAAGATGGTTCTGGGAACAGGAATGAATGAAGACAGTAGTAAACACATTTGTAATTAATCACTCATGAGAAATTAACATTAAGCATAAGCCCTTTAAAAAATAGTTTAATATGAAATTAACAAAAGGAAAATAATGCAATATAACAAATTATTACAGATAAAAAAGTCAAGGTATACTCACTTGATCATACATAATAATCTTATCAGCCATTGTATATAGAAGTGTTGCTTTAGTGAAAAGTTCTTTCTTTTTATCTTTAGACTTCTCCTTATTCGCCTCTTGTACGTAATACGCCGCCAACATATCGAGAGCTCGCATTTGGTCCCTTTCAAAATCACGGTAATCAATGTTGGCATCGGCTCTGGACGCTTCCAAGATCTTAAGGAAGTCATCGATCTTTTTCTGTTTGTAGTACGCAAGCTGTAAAGCATTGAAAGCGTTAATGAGAGATAATCTCAAAAAAAACTGATTGTTATGAGGTTATGTCATCAAACTCACGGCGACATTGATCCAAACATTGAGCTGCGAGCGTTCTTGTTGTAAAATACTAAGAACTTCTTCCCCGGACGGTAATTGCTCCGGATCGAGCTCAATCACCTAAAGCATTAATTAAAAATTTTAACAAGTTGGCAGTAATAATTGAAAACGCGGCATTTAATTTAAAACACTAAATGTACCTCATCTGTGCTCATTAATGGGATTTCAAGAGACATTTTCACTTATTTTAGAGTTGTTTACTACATAACTCAAACAATCGTCATTTTAGACGCCTATAAACTATATTTATAACAAAATGCTTGACACTTCGTGACGTTGTCAAAACTGCTTTTTTCTAACATATGCCCATTATTTTTTTTTTCAATTTTCTCTTTAGCTATCTACAAGACTTTTGATCCAGAGAATTCATTAGAATTTTATTTTCAATATTAGTATATAAATTAAGTACGAAGATATATTCCTGCCGATACTTTGCGGAATCTTTAAGCATTAATAACAAAAGTTATTTATTTCAACATGCTATCACTCATAGAGGCAAATCTAGTTTCAGTTGTAATTTTACAAAAAATTTTTTTGTAGTATAATTCAGCTTTTCCCAAGTTTAAGTGGTGAAATAAAAAAATAATATTGTTTCACGTATTTGGTTTAATTGATTTTTACATTACTAATTTTAATAAAATCTTAAAATGTAACTGTAAAAGCAAAGTAATTTCATAACTTGCTCTAGCACTTTTTTGTTTATAAATATATATAATTAAAAGTATTTAGATAATGGAAGGCATATGTCTTCAAAACGATTGTATCGATCACCATAAAAATTGGCAAGTATAATAAGCATTTTCCTGGACGTCTATTATTATTTAATTTATTCTAACTTGCCACCGGGTGACATTTGAATCAACTTTTATACCATTTAACCAACTTTTATGGCGATGATGTATAGATAATAGGTTGGGAAATTTTTTTTTACGATAGCTGTAGTGATTTATATTTCATAAAGTATTGGTCCAACGATTTCAAATTTATTTTCTTACACATGACACTAAAAAAATGTTTTACTGTTTTTTGTTTGGTTCATTCAATTTATCAGTTGCAGGTGTTAATAATAGAAGTTATCAAAGAGAAAATTTTGTATATTTCACAGTTTTTCTTTGATAAAGGCAAAAATGCACGCCAGGCGGCTGAAGTATTTATGGTGCCGATACTATAACAGATAATTACGTGCAATTTTAGGTTCGTCGATTTCGTTCAGGCATTTTTGATGTTAAAGATGCACCTCGCACAGATAGGCGTGTCGTCGAAAATGTGTCGATAAAATCACAGAAATAATCTAAATTGACCGGCATATTAGTAGTCGTAGCAACGCCCAGTAGCTATAGATCGACCATAAAACAATTTTAAATCATTTGCGCAAAGTTGGATTCAAAATAAGCTTGCTGTTTGGATGTCACACCAAAAAACATGATGGATTAAATTTCCGTCTGCGAAGCCTTGGCCAAGCGGAATGAAATCGACCAATTTCTTAAGCGGATGGTGACTGGGTATGAGAAATGGGTCAAATACGGTGCAAATACGATCGTGGTCAAAACGCGGTAAGCAGCTCAAACGGTTGCCAAGCCAGGACTAACGGCCAGGAAGGTTCTATTGTGGATTTGGTGTGACTGGAAGGGAACCGTTTATTATGAATTGCTTCCATATGGCCAAACACAATTCAGATCTCCACTGTCAACAACTGGACTGTTTGAAGCTAACGATTGACTAGAAACAGCAAGAGTTGCCCAGCAGAAGAGGTATTGTTTCATCAGGACGATGCCACGCCACACACGCTTGTAGTGACTTCCCAGAAACTTGGGGAGCTTGGTTGGAAAGTTTTAATGCGTTCACCAAATAATCCGGAACTGGCACCAAGCCATTACCACCTTTTCTAGCATTGCAAAACCTGAGTGATAAGAAATAAAGATCAAGAGAAGACTGTGAAAATCGATTACTAGAGTTTTTGCCAATAAGGACCAACACTTCTATGAGAAAGGCATTATGAAACTATGTTTAAAATGGCGCAACAAATTATACAACAAAACTGTTCATACTTGACCCAAATCCAACAATCTGAAACATGATAAATAAAGTCATTAATTTCACGCAAAAATAATGGATTTCGTTTTTCCCAACCTAATATATATACCAAATTTTAGTTTTTATCTAGATAACATAAATGACATTGATTACAACACATTTGCGCTCACGTTGTTACATTTTAAACTTATTTCAATTTATTAACAAGAAACTTTCAGTTTAATAAATATTATTACATCATTTGCGAAAATATAAGATAATAATACAAGCAAGATTTGATAAATGGACTGTCTCATTAATATGTCCAAATTAATACATATGTTAAATCATAATTGTGCGATTATTTTCAACAACCTTAAATATTTTAAATAAAGTAACTACGACAATTAACTTCAATAACTATAATATTTAAGAACATATTGTTAAAATATTTTGTTAAAAATTCAATTAATACTGAATATACACAGCCTTAGTAACATAATATTTATAAATATTTAATTTATTAAATAAACAACCATATTTCACTTAGAATTATGTAGCACATGTAATAAGTACTAAGTACAATAATAAGTTAAGGAGCTTTATTATTAGCTATTAAGTCTTTATATTTATAATAGATAACTTAATGTAATATTTAAGTTTTAAAATTATTGCATTAAAAAAAGCAATATATATCAGAACACAGAGATATGATAGAAATTATTCTTAATTTCCAGTTAAACATTTTTGCCTAGTATGTTTGATATAAACATCTCATTTAACTTGATGGATAAAGTATACATTAATATATATTGTATATTCTACTGTTCAAAGTTTGCAAGTAAACCAGTGTTACAGATTCATTTGATTAAGACAAAGGCATGTGTCTATGCATATTCTACAATAATTAAAAATGCACTATGAATGTCGAACAATAATCTAGTATATTATTCATTATCATTACAATTCCTTAGAATTATACTAGTAGTCACTACTTTGTAATACTGCTTAAATTTTAAATGTTTTTATTTCAATAAAAATTCGAGTAAATGGCAGTATTAAATTTCAAACTGGTCAATAGAATACTTACAAAAGAACCTACAAATATTGTTTAACTTCAACTCCATTTACGTAACTGCATACTTTAATATACTATATGGATTAAATACACTTATTAATAGCCATTTTGTAAGAATTTAAAGTTTTACATAATGGCATATGTTTTATGAATATTGATGCTCTATACCATAATAAAAGAATAGTTTCTATTTTCAATGGTCACTAAAGTAATATGCATTTTACAGTCCTAGTTGTAGTTTTTTTATATATAATATAAAAATAATAGTTTATTAAAAATGCATGAGCAATTATACAGTTTAATACCAGAGTAGTTTGTGAGGTCGAAAATTTGATCTTTCGTAAAATAAAATATAATCTACTCTTAGCTAATCTTAAAAAATTAGAGATTCAATATTATTTAAGACATATTTTCTATTATTAAATGAATTAACGAGACAAGTGAGATGTTCCTTTGATGCTAAATTATACCCCTATCCACAACAATATAGAGCTGTAAAGATGAACTACATAATACTACATTTTTCTCATCGCCTTGAGACAGGATATTGTCTCATTATCCCAGTAATTTGACTAATATGTTGGTAAATAGAAGTAGACACTGCAGTGGTACTTACCTGAAGTTACTGGCAACAGAGACATACAACCATTTTATTCTAATTTATTATACCACATCTTACACATTATGTATATTAAGATTCTTTCACTGGATTGTGTGTTTCATTCATTTGTCCCAATGCTATATTGCCATTTGGTAGGTTAGTTTGTGGACCACCAAGGAATGATGTGAAGGTTGTATCACGACTCATAGGCGGTTCCAAGCCCTCAATAGGTATGCAATCAAGAGTTGGAACTGTGTATTCTCTGAAAAAAGTAAAAAATTATGTGAATAATATTAAAGACACAAAAGTGAAATATAGTATCTATCAGTGCAAAGCAATAATAATAAATTGTGCCGTGTGAATGTTAACATAATTCAATATTTTTTATTTTTACACAAGTCCTTCAAAATATTAGACAAGAATGTGGCATTATACAATGTGAACAACATTGCATCCTTAATTTATTTTTTATTATTGTTTTCGATAATGTATTAATATATGACCTTAATTTTACACAGTGGTAAGTGACAATGAGGTCAAGGATTGTAAAATATGCTGTCCAAGTTATAAGTCCATATGTGATCGCTTTCACATGTCAGCCAAAACAGTGGTGCTGGGGTTTTCTTGCACAAATTTACAATATTTTAGCCAGACAGATTTGATAAACAATCACCACCAATGACACATGTGATTTTTGACAGTTACTTATGCATTCTACTTAATAAAACATTTCGTATTTGGTTAATGTGATTAATAAATGATCTTGGCTATCTCTTTGTGTGAGTAGGATATGTCTTAAAAGTGGGTATATTAGGAGTACTGTGTTTATTTATGTTTGTACTATGTAACGGTTTTATCATATTGTTATAATAAAAAAGGTCATACAGAGATACATTATCTTGCAAGTGTGCGGCGTCATTGACCAGTTGTGGCAAAGCTTCTGGTGTTGGTGGTGGGCGAGTTGTTTTTGCACTAAACAGGAACACACCAACCATTGCAAGCAGGTAAGACAGAAAGTAAAGTGCGTGAAACTGAAAAAAATTTTATACATTTAGCCCAAATGTACAACAGTATTGTTGTAGAAAAAATTTTTATATGATTCGATATTTTAAAATACTTGATAGCATTGCAGAACTTTTTATTTTTCTTATGATTCTGAAATGTACTAGTTTTACAAGTCAGGTTTTTTTATAACAGATAATGAAAATACAATTTAAATTATTATTACCTTGAAACCAGTTTTATTTGAAGTTATATATGGTTATTGCTATTTTTGTGTTACAGCTCTATTTACACTACTAGTTATACTTTAACTTATTT
This sequence comes from Ornithoptera priamus, assembly GCA_029034505.1. Lineage (NCBI taxonomy): Eukaryota > Metazoa > Arthropoda > Insecta > Lepidoptera > Papilionidae > Ornithoptera > Ornithoptera priamus. The sequence continues at coordinate 766,954 of JARDWD010000219.1, read as the reverse complement.
CTATAATATTACAGTTGCAATGGTAATGGCTTGTAGAAAAGCTTTGTTTTCTTTAAAAACTATTAACAATTAAATACTACATGTCACTATATCATACAAATGCAAAGAAATGATGACGAAAAACATAGATGGAATATAAAATGTATATACCTTAAACTGAAATATGTACATCCCAGCTATAAGTGTATAGTAATCTGCAGATAAAAATGAGAGATGTAATATTATTGACCCTGCATCCCTTAGCATTAAGCACTGCATTATTTGAAATACAGTCTGTATTCCACAGTAACTACCCAACTGTACCACAGTATCAAAGTCATACCAATTGAATGTAAGAAGGTCTGAAAATTCTAGAAAGAATGTTTGTGTGCTTGCAACAATCCCACCAATGAAACCCAACATTGCCAAATATTCTGAGCAACTTAGTTCACTAAGCATCATTTCTTGTAAGACAGTCACCACTGCATAAAGCAATGATCCTGCTAGACATAGCATATCACCTACAAGCTGATTTTTACCTGTAAATATAGAAAAAATATTTATTTCATATGAATGCTTACATGGTGCTAATGCAAAAACACAATTTAAATATTTTTAAATGAGACATAGTTAAATAAAAATTATTTTACAAAAAATAGTATTATATACCATCAGTTGGGGCACCTTCCACATCTGCCCACACCACACAAACAACTGCCATTAAGCCCAATGTAGCTCCAGCCACATGAGCAATACCCAATCTTTGGCCACTCCATGCTCCACCTACTAAGGCTGCTCCCACACCACTACATGCTAGCAGCTGTCAGCTCAATACTGATGTGAATCTCTGTGACATAACTAGCAACCAATTCGCTTCAACATCCAGGGCACAAGCTATAATAAGCACCCACAGTTTTCTGTAATGAAGTAAACAAATGTCTATATAATGATGTTTGTATTTATGTACTTTGTTCTTTACATTTATTATATATACATTTTTGCATGAAGCAATTGATGTATTGTTATATATTCTGCAATTTTTACATGTTTTAGTACTTTTAGGCACATTGTGAACATGATGGCAAAATAATGCAAAAATAAATGTGAAAACAATTATTAATTAATACATTAACAAAACTTACTTGGTCAATTGTTTGACATCAATGCATAGCATAGAGGGAGAAAATGCAATAAATAATTGTAGGTATGGAATAATCAGCTGAGCTGTGATCGGAAACTGCCATGTAGCACTTTGAAGCAGAGTTGTTAATATACATTTGCCACTTAATAATAAGGACAACAATTGCCCCAGTATAATGCTTCTCCAAACTTTCCTGTAAAAATAAATTCTCCCTTTAATTATTGTGATTCCATCGAATCCATACACAAAAATTTAAAATACTAATGATACTAGCCATCGCCCGAGTTCCGAGAAATAGGCTTCAATTTTATCACTGAAATTTGTGTTCTCCATGATTATAAACATTCCAAATCAAAATTTTATCACAAATCCGAGGAAATTATTGAATTTTTCTTTAAATTAAAGTAACATAAATATTTTCCCATTATTTCCAATAAAAGCTTTATACGTGCAGTGAATCAAAACATTGAATTTAATTGACAATTTGCGTTTAGATTTGTCCAAAAGAAAGTAGGTAACAATCGAAAATTTTAACGTACAGTTATTAAAAATATAAAAACTTAAAAAAATCTTTGTAATTAAAGTCGAAAATAATAAACCATTTTTATTTGTTGATAATTATTATGTAGGTATATTTGAAATTCCGTAATGAAACAGAAACAATAATTATTTTAAAAGAATAGTGAATGTCAGTAATACTTAAGATAATTTGTTTAAATTTAAATAAAATTATGAATAATAAATAAAGAAAATAATGAAAACTTTTTGAAAATAATATGTCTATCGTTTTTTGACTTTTGTTTTTTTTTAAGAAAATATATATCAACAACAACACTAACATTTTATCTTTTTTATTCTTTTCAGTTAATTATTAACACTAGCGATAATTAAAATGGGGGATGGTAAATATTTTAAATCTTGTTCAACACGAGTAGATGTGCATATAAATATTGTTGTTAATTCTATATATTGTAGTTTATTGGTTTTTACCTATTACCAAAATAACATTTCAGAGGATGTGATACGCAGAAGACTGCTTATTGATGGAGATGGTACAGGTGATGACAGACGTTTAAATGTATTATTGAAGACTTTAATAAAATGGTGTAATAGCACAGATGAAAAACCAGAAGAGAGGTTAGAATACTTTTTTTTAGTAATAGTTTACTACTTACATTTGTAAGTAATATTTATTTAAATACATTCCGTTAAGATCCTAAATACCAGTAAAAGAGCTAGATAATGATGATTACATAATTCAACTAGATCAATAAAATAGAGACATTTGTATGTTTTAATACATCTTTTAAAATTAATTTTCGCAGCAAATCAACACATGATAGAATGTTAGCACAGCTTGCACAATGTGAATTTGCTGTTACAAAATCTCAATTAGGTGCTGGTATGATGGCTGCAGAACTTAATAGCTATGAATCTCTATCAAAAATTTTAGAGAAAGGTATAGAAAGTGCAAAGAGCAACATAGAGAAGAGCAAATTGGACTTAGCACAAGCAAAGACTGTCCGTAAAAATCGTATTGAATATGATGTTTTGGCTAAAGTGATTAGTGAACAGCCTGATAGAAGAGAAACCTTGGAGCGTTTAGGCACACTTAAAACAGATTTAAGTAGTTTGGAAGCCACAAAACATCAACTGGAGAGCAGATTAGCATTGAGGAAAAAGCAATTTCATGTGTTAGTCACATCAATACATCAATTGCAAGCACTTCTGGATGAAACAGAAAACACAGATTCAATTTCAGATGATGTTGACATGAAAGATATTACAATTGAGTCCTAATAATGTTCTAAGTTTAATATTTTGTAAATTAAATATATAAACATTTAAATCTAATTTTGTTGTTTTGTTTATTGTAATTTTAAGACTGATTTTATAGTTGAGTATTTACTGTTAATATCTCTTAAATTTGATAATTAATTATCAAATATACTTGGCATACAACACTGCTGCACTTTTAGTGTAGTTTTTTTTTAAAAATTATAAGGGTGAAATAATTTCTTTTCTGTGTTGATTGTTATATTGAATCATTTATAAATAATGTAAAACATTGAAAAATTATTGGACAATATTTTTATTTATTATAATTGTCTAAATTTGTCCAATACAGGAACTTCATGATAAAAGAAATATGTAATATAGAACAGGACAAAAAAATTTGGTAATTAGAGCAATGGTTGTACTTTTTAATTGATTATCAGCCATAAGATGTTCAATGCTGGACATATGCTTCCTCTTTCGAGGATCTTCACACTTATCGGCATCCTCGATTATAATATTGAAATAAAATGCGTAATCGTTTACCATGATGATTTGTTCAAACTTATAATTCAGTTCCTAAAAGAGCTAACCTATTATTTTATTATTATCAGGACCAATATTTTTTTTTACTCGTATTTAAATATGTATAAGGCATATTACGAGCAATTCAACTTGACGATAATATCACTTTATTGTAACAATTTTGTATCTTTAAGGACATAAAATAAATTAGGTTTAACGTACCTAAACGTTAAAACTAATTTTCGACTCAACGTGTTTGTTATAGCGGCAATAAAAGCTCTTCGCTTAGCCACAAAATAATGATGAGCGTACGAAGTCTGCTCTGTATTAGAACCAGGTGCGTTGGTGTCACGTTGTCCTTATTACATAGCAGTTATCCATTTTATTATCTCCGTGTACATAAAATGCATTATATAATTTGTTTTAGATCGCAAAACTATAGAACAAATCGCCATAAAAATGGCACACTTGCATTTTTATGGAGGTTTTATTGTACTGTTAAACTATTTTCAAACATAGAGTTTAATTAAAAACCTAGCGTTCTGATTACATTTCCGGGATTCGGATAATGGATATCATAAAACACATATATAATGCATGGTAAATATTTTTTTTCGATTCTTTTTTTAAATTGTATAATTTCTTGTTCATCACTCAAACTAATGTTTTCTACTATATTAGTGTGGGTGACGGATTGGAGTATCTCTACTGCCACTCTACTCCGTACTGGACTCATCAGCTCGCCTGCCAAGCGTGCTAAGTACGGCAATTATCTATAGCCTAAAATGATAAAGATTACTTTAGCTTCTCAAATATTTAATTACATTTACCAAAACCTACTATAATATAAGCAAGAGGTCTTTTCATAGCTTTAATAGTATATCATTTCTGAAGATATAACTTTGAACAGGATATTATTATTTTTCTAACTGACTTTTTCGATCCTGGAATGCTATATACGAATAAATTGATGTTTTAGAATTCAATAAGCAATATTTGTATAACGAAAAACTTTTATATATAAACCATCTCCTCCTTGTTGCCGTAGGTTGTTTCATATTATGCTTGGTCAAGCGGTTAGTAACCCTAATAAAATGTTTCAGCGTTTCAACATAATAAACTATTTAGATTTATGTTACTTTACCTTATAACTACGTTTACTCGAAAGACGTCAGGGTAGAGGTTGTTACTTCAGACCCTCTGTTTTACTTTTCAAATATTTACAAAACCTTAAATATTAACAAAGTGAGTCTGAAAGTTCTATTGTAAGGGCAAAATCGTACTCAAGGGAGTCGCCTGGTATACTGCAATGTTTATCTTTTGATGTTATCGTTATGTATAACCTTTGGGATTAATATTAGAGATAGAACACATTTCTTTTATGTATATACACTAACGATGTTGCATTATGTTCTAGTTGGTGATAAAATAACATAACGGTCATCCGTAAATTAATAATTTGAAGACTTGTGGGTTCGAATTCTTATCGATAGGTGTTAGTTAATTTCTCAATATTGTTAGGTACAATAATTATAAATAGCATTACGAATCATTCAACTTACAATTCGACTGTCTTTTTGTTAACACAAAGTTTGTAATTAATATCGAGTAAAAATTTAAGTTTAGAAATATTATATAATTAGTAATAACTGAAATATTAATAAATTGTACAATGCAATTTATTTCTTTGCATATTTCAGTTAATTATTAATCTGTCAGGAATTAAGAAATGAGTTACATATTCTGCATTTTCCAAAATATTACAATGTTCTATAAAACTTTAATACAGATACAGCTGGTAATCTTGTTTTATAAGTAATCTATTTTCCGCCCACTTTGCTGGCCATAATATAAAGTTAGATTGATATATGATTTGACTTGAAATTTATCCGAAACATTCTCGCCCAGTGGTAACCCGCCGTTCCATGGATCCTTTCCCGTTATTAACACCTCCGCCACTCTCTTTGGCTAAGGAATTGTGTAAAATCCTTTCTTAGTTGACTTCCAAATTTTGATTGTTGACGTCTAACAGTTTCGGAGATCTCACGATGAGTTAATGAATCTGGATATCTCTTATATATAAATAAAAGTTTATCAAGTATATACAATATATTGTAGTACGTTCCTAGTAGTAGTAGTACGTAATATTTTACACTTACCTTGTTGAATAACAATTCTCTTGACCTAATGCATTTCTATCATTTAATTATGTAAACACCGTGGCGCTGTACAGTTTTATAGGCGAGGTATCATTATAGACAAAATTTAGAAGTAATTTAAATATTTTTTTTTTATTTTGAGTGTACTTTCTAGCAACAGCAAAATTGATCTAAGTTTATAAAAAATTGGATTGATAGTTATTGTATCGGTAATGTTATTAAAATATGTTAGAATTTGATATATAAGTCGCTTGGTGATAAATGCAACGGCACTTAGTGCTACGGCATTTCGCAGTCATATAACGTTAGGTATCGAGTTTACTGCTACAATATTGCATTGCAGTTGAGCACGACTGAAAAACATTATTTGTGATTGCCGAATTAATACTTTTTTCGGTGTAATAAATCCATACTTTATTTTGTATTTGATATTAGATTCTGTAAAAGTCAAAATGAGTTAATGATTTATCTTTCTAATCGTAGAATTCCTTTATGCAACAAAAGCGTATATAGGCCGAATATGAGTTACCAGTACAAAAATTTTAATGTATCATAATAAATTGTAAAAACGTATCTACACGATAGTACTATGTCAAAACTAAACATTAACGCGCAAGTCCACAACAGAACAGAGCAAGTAACCCCAACACGACATATCGGGTTCGCGGCTCCAGACGGACGCACGCGGTCGGCTATCCAAAACCCGCTCGGCAACTTCTACACGCGATTCATGAATTAAAATGCCGTCTCTATGGGACTATCTACATTTCAATCGTCAATACACAAACAAGAGAAACTTAGAGGAGGGCCTTTTCCAAATTGCTTCGCAGACATGCAATATTTTAGTAAAGGTTAACAACACGAACAACATAAACTTGACGAGGAACAACCGTAGTGATGAGTACGGATGCGCCGGGCCCCCCAAGGGGAAAAGTTCGATGCAGATATGCGTTCCGAAGTTCAGGAAGAATTCGATCACGTCTGGATGCAATCCCGGTTTATCTGTGAGTAAAACTTCATATTATTAATCAAGACAAATATAATTTTTATTTTAAAAAATGTAAATATTTATATAGTATTTAATAACTAAAATGTTTTCAAAACTATATATTTATACAGTTTCTTACCTTTCAGGAATTTATTGAGAACTATTAGATTACAAAGTATATGTAAAATAAAATTAAGAATAATATAACACCTTAAAAAAGTGTACAGTAATTAAAAATTATGGACAATGTTTTATTCTCTTACGGAAACAATACAATATTTTTTCTAATATATTTATAATAATTTTCATGGTCAAAAATTTACAAATAATTTATTAAATACTGAAATAATAGAATTTTAATTATTTTCACCCACTATAACATCAAAGGCTTATTTTTTATAATTTTCTTAATGTATATATGTTGAATAATTTGTCCAATTCTATATTTAAGGATGTTGCATCATGATATTTCTGGTTAATCTTTGTATGTAAGGGACAAAATGCCCAGGAGGCGTTTTGTTAGATTTAGGTTTGGTAAGCATACGTAGATTCTTCTACGAATATGGTGAGATAAGTCATAAATCCTTAAAAAGTAAGCTTGAATAAATAATATTTATAATTCCCTCATTAAAAGCGTAAGGAATAATAAAACTAAGCATACCCCGTCGCGCTTTAAAGACAAAAGAATACATGCATTTGGCATTCGCAATATCTATTATACATAAAGAAAAAATACTCCTTGAACATATGATATTATATGTGGTGCTAATGAAAACTTGTAGGGGAAAGACACTTAATATATTTATCTTTGTATAAGTCGTTATTTATATCGTAAGTTTGGGAACAACTGTGTATATGGGAAACAAAGGATGTGTTTGTCACGAACATATAGAGAATAGCAACGGAAAAAGTTTTTAGACATTGGATTGTTCACAACATGCGTGTCTAAGTTCATCTTTCATTTTAATACTTAAGTAACTAAACGTTTAATATTTTTTTCCTACGATGGTCCTATAATTTTTATTGAAATTTTATTTGAGATACACCTGGAATATGTTATTCGTGAATATCGGATACATATATTTTTATTTTCCTGATTATGATTACGCAAATTAAATTGCAAATTAGTACTTTAAACTTTGTTACCGTTAAATAGGCGTTATTTTAATTTAGATTTTTGACCAAAGAGATATTCCGTCTGGCAATAAATACATAGATTTGGGTACTGTATTTAATGATCGTTTATATCTATACTACATTATATCTATATATACATCGTTATATCTATACATACATTATCATACCGCCTGCTATAAGGTGAACACCCAGGCAGTCTAGTCGGTATGTTACGTAGACTATAAAAATAATAAATGTATATGCAAGCACAAGAAGTACATATTAAGCATCATTAATACAAAATTGTATCCTTTTTTTATATAAAGAAGCAATACATAGAAAACTTTGCAACTGTTTTTGACCATAACAGTAACAAGAGATTTTGCACAACTTTATTGAGAAAAATTAAGAGAGAACCATTTTTTAAAAAAGCCGATACGTTAACATATCACTTTTTCCTTTCTATTATCTTGTAGAAATAAGTTGTGTCATATCATGATTATACATGTAGTGAAAAAGCGCCAATCGCTTCACTCCAGTTAATTACTAATTGAACTCTTAATCTAATGCTGTGATATGCTTTTTCAGAGAATATTATTCGGTTAGGCAATCCTCCTTCGCAAAACAACTGCAATCAGTTATTTCGCGAAGGATACGCGGAAATATGCGAACGTGAAACTCTGCCTGACATAAATAAAACACACGCTATTTATAGAGCTTTTTAAAACCGTTAAGCGATAACTTTACGTCCTTGCCGTCAGTGTTAAAGATGCATAGGCGCGGACGGCATGTGCATTTCACACCCACTGTCCATCGCCGATAAGCGATACATCAGAACGAGTTGCGGAAACGCATGGTGCATAAGTGGTTTTTGGTGCTGGTGGAGCGGATAATTCGCAAGCTGATTCGATTTGAGGTTAACGTGCTTTGCTTAATCTTTAAACTTAAGCACCTATTGTTGTTTTAGAGTTTTTTGTTGTTTGCGTGCGACGAAGCAATGCTGCCGCCATATTGATTTTACACGTAAAGAAAGACACCGCGGTCGCTGCAAATGCCGCGGTCCGACCTTGTTCCAATTACTCACTATTAGCCGCTGGTAGGTGGGTATTTTTTCGGGTATCGTTACTGCTTTTAGTGGACCGATACCGTATAACTAATGCAAATTGTTTCATGGCCAAAACCTATCAACGTTACACCGCATAAATATTGTAATAAGCTGTTCACCTGGCCACACCTTTTCGTGCACAATTAGGTTCAAGCTGCGTAAACTTTTTTTGATCGTTATTTTAGAAGGAATTAAAAAATACTAGATGCTTTTTGGAAAGCGATAGAAGTTCTCTATAAGAATATTTAGAGTCGTAGCTATTTAAAATCAGGTAAAATTACCTTCATATATCTGTAGCAACGAAACTTTTTTCATCACTTGTTACTGATTTAGTAGTATATGTCTACATAAGTAATTTCATTTAGCAGAACGGTCTAATTTTTAATAAAAAAGACTATTATAGTTTTATATTCAAGTCTTTAAAAGCGCTTCGTAAATAAAAACGCAATATTTGAATGTTATATAAGAAAATTATAATTTTTTCAATATAGTTTCGTAATATATGATACACTATTGCAATTCAATTTACAGAAGTAGCACAGTTAATTTTCCGTTTTGTTGTTTATGAATCTATTATAATTTGTTTTGTAACCTTGTTTTGACTTGACACGGGAAAACGGAAAAAAATTGTATCCATTTTTTTGCTTTTATTTATTTCCTTTTGAATAGATACAAGTATTGTGGTTCATTAACTTTTATGCAAAAAAATGTTTGATCAAAAAATTGTCGGTTGTCGTTGTCTTTTTTGATCATTATATTTTGTTAATAACGTCGCTAGAATAATTTAAATAAAACTTTCATGTGAACTGACCGTTGTGGAGATTTTTGGAAAGAATCACGTCTTGTAGTGAATATCTATCGGAGGATGGTAAGCTACTTGTATTAAAAAAAAAAATATGATTTCGCCGTAAAAAATCATAAAATCTTGATTCACTGCCAGGCATATCATTAACAAACGTTAAATTTTTTTGAAAAACAGGTTTATTTTCTTTTGGTTTCACAAGTGATAATATAATTGAAATAAATGCATAATAATATGATGTATGCCAAAATAACCCTTAATTAAAAACAAAGATTGTGATATTCTCAACATTGCCAACTTCTATTGTTAACTTCTTAAACCGAGTTTTGCGTTTATATAAGATAATGGACTCCAGATCTTAACGTCAAAATGGAGATTTGAAACGCGATTGTCGAGACTCTTAGACAATTGTTCTACTTGGAAATTACTCGAGTCGACATATACACTTTACTCTATTATTAACTGTTATATAGAACAACCTATATAAACATGAAGATAATAAAATAAAACAAATTGCGACCCAAGGAAAAGTAAATTATACTAAGAAAAAAAAATTATATTCATTATGTTCAAGTCTGTTGTAGGAGACATGGTTACCACCAGAGCTCCTGTATCTGCGATCAAACAGTAATATACAAAAACAATATGTTCCGGTTTAAAGGAAGTTATAGCTAGTGAAACCGTACCGCAAAGGGAGTTAACATTTTGTAGCTTACAACGACGGTGCAGTGTATATTATATTATTTTAACTAGCGCCATTGTTGAAATAAGGTGAGCGTCATGAACATCTCGCCATTTACAGAAGTTAAAAGAAACCATGTCGATAACCTCGTTGATTGAACAATTACTGAAATATTCAGTTTTATTATACTTATATTTATTATATTATAGCTCTCTTTGTCGTCTCTAATAAGTAAATTACTGCTACTATACTATTTACTAGTGGTAAGTGTCTGTTGCCGAAAACTGTATAGGTAGGTACCACCACAAAATATATTTCTGCCAATTAACATTAGTGTGCAAACATTACTGCGTTCCGGTTTGAAGAGCGCTGTAGCTACTGAATTACTAGGGTAACGAGACTAAACATCTTGTGTCTTAGGGGACGTGCGCAGCTCGGTGCAGTATATGTCAACTTAACAAGCGCCAGGTTATAGGCGAGCGTGTATTACTTACCATCAGATGGACGTACGTCTCCTAGCTTAATTTAATAAAAAAGAAATCGTTATAATAACAGCATATATGGCGTATAAAAACAATGTTTTTGTTAATAGTGCAGAATGCTATGCATACAAGACGTAACGTAGTTCGTAGTACGAATCGTTATTCAGTGGAGTGCCCTAGTTTTAGTACTATCGCAAATCTTCATCGGTATAGCTTACGTCGCGAAGGTGACCCACTTGAGTAACTTAATTTGTAATAAATTAACTTTCTCTGAGACGTCCTGGTAATCCCGTCTCCCGAATACTCGTAAAGCTAAGCGATTTTGTATTTATTAAATATAAGTTCGAGTATTAAAGAAACTGAATAAATGAACCAAAAACAAAATTTTATCGATACACGATTAACATAATTTACAGTTAATCTCGTATACTTATCAAATTTTTCATACTTTAACGAATTAAAAACGTTTCGTTTATAAGGGAAAATTATTTAGTTATTGTTAGATTTTAATAATAATTCAAAACTATTTTTCAATCTGAAACATTTTCTAAGAATAAGGAGGAATAAGAATAAATCATAAATAATTTGGTTTCCGTTTAAATTACATTAAATATTCCAGTTGCAGACCGTGTCTAACCTTAACTGTGAATACTTAAAAGTATTTGAGATATGCCCCATATTAATGTGGTATGTCTATCTTCAGTTCTCAGCACACCTGGAACTGACAGGGAGATGTTACCATTAGTAGGCATTAAATCCGTCCTTTGAAAACCAAATTGATTATGAACACTGTGAAATTGGTAAATGTTGAATACATTGGTTTCAAACGTATTAAAATTTTAAAACTAGTATTTTTCTGGTTTTATCTATTTTCAGCAATGGACACCTAGATGATCTCCGGTAACGGAGGTACCACCGCAGCTCCTTTTTCTACCGCTAAAGAGTACAGTGTTTCAGTTTGAAGGGCGCTGTAGCTAGTGTAATTACTAGAGTAACGAGACTGGTGTAGTATATATCATTATAACTAGCACCGCATTGTTATGGGCGGGCGTATCACTTATCATCTGGTGAATGTCTCGCTCGCTTCGTCCCTTAATTGAATAAAAAAAAAGCTTTGACAAAACACTCAATGTTTATGAATTATATCAACGCATTAGCCATCTGTTCGATTAAGCTAACAATTTGACTAATAGAGAACTCTTTCGAATATCATCAGAAAATGTGTATATCAAGGATCTTGGCTAGAATATGTAAAATTTAAACTTTGTTATTGTGTATAGATCATCTTTGTTGATATCTTTATTAAATATAATTCATAATTAGCTGTTCTTGGCCGCTTTGCTGGCCGTAATATAAAATTAGTCCTCAAATTTGTCTTAAGTATTCTTTGAGAGCAACCGAAACCGCAAATGACGTTCTATGGCAACCGTTACTATAGTAATCTCATAAATAATACCAAATGAAAGTTTATAAAGTTAATTAGAAATAAAATTATGAAGAAAGAAGTTCAAAAAAATAAATAGCCTATAAACATCTACAATCATTCCATATCAAATGCTCATGTTTCCATGTCGATGCGATCACTAGTTTTCGCGTGATTGATCAATAAACAGAACCTATTACTGTTATATATATAGATATTTACCATATAAAATTGAATTATTGACTTATGCTACTTTACCATGTAAATGTTTGCATGATTCAACTAGTTTGTACATTTTGATGATAAACTCAAACAACAGGGTATTGCGAAAATCCTTAAAGAATATTGCATGGTAATAAATTTATGTATAAATTATTTCTTATATTACATTATATCATACTACTTATTAAATCACTTTAAAGCGTTGAAATGAACATGCAGTGTATTTGATTTTACTATGTTCAAATTCGAAGACGGTAGATATAACCTATGTTCAATTTGGGGTTTTTGACATAATTATCGCGGTTTTAAAAACGCTTAATTATTGTTTACATTTAATTCAAGGTAATGGCAACTTTTGTGTAGCTTTATAATAAAGTTCAGGCTGGATGAATACTCGTGATTCGGTTAAAGGCTCTGCCTTAAATTATAAAGTTAGGTCAAGGTTATAAGATAGCCATTTTCATGGTATAAGCTTTATTAATTAATACCTTAACATTCAGCTCATGTAGCTGAATAATCAACACGATTTCCGAATAACTCTGATATCATTAATTATTTCGCTGAATATTTGTTTTCTTGTTCACGTTCAGTTCTTACAGTTTTAATAGCTTTAGAGCTCTCCTTGATTCTGCTTAAGCAGGTTGAAATGTACATTATGGTTTTTGTGTAATTTATTTCCATTTTAGTGATGTTGGTCCCGGTTTTCTTGGATTTATCAAATCATTAAGATGATAGAGTTTTTTACTGTATTAAATTTATATATCCTCTTTCCCAGTTGCTCAAAATATTAGCATTTCGACCTCAAAGTCATATATATTTGATACTTTCGTTAAACATTGTATTTTTTTACATATATTTGGCAAGTAACCTCGTTTAGGATTATCCAATAGCCTTATACATTGACAATGAAGTTTACTTGAGACGTGAGTTGTTTGTGCTATAGAGATAAAAGTATCAAACATTCTTTTAATATGTTATAAAAAAAAAATACATTTATTTCCTTTGAGATTATGATTATAAAATATACAAATCTTATCTAACGTATTTATAATAAAAACTATATAATTTTATTTTGAGAACCACAAGCATACAAAAACAGAACTACAAACTATACAAACAAACACAGTATCATGATTAGCACGAGGAACAAACATTTTATTAAGGAATAATTGCATAACAGAATTTACCAACAAATTGTTTCCTTATTGCTTTTTAAGCACCGGCTAAAGGTAATGTCTGTTCTCATTTATTTCAAGAAGTATGCGAAAATATTAAACGCTTCTCATAGTATGCCATGAAACATGTCAAAGATATTTTTGTTCAGCGTTTTCGATATGCGACTTATTTGTTTAATATGTATACAATTAACAAAACATCTTGATTCTTGAAAAATTTCAACCGTACGATATATTCCTTTTGCACACTTACTGTCCCCAATTGTATTTCTTTTGAATATAACAAATAAGTCGTCGTTTCTACTAATGTAGATATTACTATCACTTTCGGGTATTGGTTAGTTACTTGGAAATTCCTTTAATTTTTCATAAAGCTCTCGTAGATATAGTTTATTGACACGTCAATGAGTTACCTGTGGCTCAATGGTCTGTATTGTTCCTTATCACGCGACCTCTCCACTGACATTCTGCCAACAGGCTGAATCATAGATTGAATTCCATGTAGACAATCGGTATTAATAATTAAAGTACTTTTAAAGATTAAAACTTTTTTAAATAATGTATCATAAAACATTGGTAACCCAGTACAGTAAACTGTTTTCCTGTAAAAGATTTTTTTTCTATAAAATCTTTATAGTACTAATAGGTAATATGATCAATATTAAAAGATAAAACTATTTATATTTTAAAACTTATCAAAATCATTTTAGAATTTCAGTAAAGTACGTGAACTTTAGTAGGCTATTTAGCAAGTCAATAAACTGTAATAAATACTATAATCAAAGTAAGTTATTTATGCGGTTTATAAAATTAAAACCTCTACACACCCTTTAACGATAAGAAATGGCGAGAAAAAAGTTTCGTATTAGAATTTTTACTCTTTCCAATACACTGAGGAAGATTACCTAGGTTTTATGATCAGAATCCTCTAATACGCCTAGCGTTCTTCCAGAAACAAACTTCATCTTTTGAACATTTTATTCTGACCAAATGGAAAAGAATAATTAGAGACAAGGTTTAAAAAGCGCTGTTAGACACGGAATTATAACATTATGTAAACGATTGTAGATCGCTGTTACTGAAAAGCGTTTTAATCGGTACATTCTCTTCTGTTGTATTATGCATATCCGGATAGAAAGTCACTATAAATAGCGATATTAATAGGGTAATGAAGTGATGCAGTGCAAATTTCGAAACTTCATATTGTTATAAGCAGTACATATTCATATTGTTTTAAGAGATGTAATATCATTAGGCGAAAGGCCTATTAGTCTCGAACTCTATGGTCAGATAACTGTATAGATACATCAGTTCCATAAGAATACAGGGTTGTGAAGGATTTTTAAAAAACTAACATACTGGACAGTAGCTCGCTTCCATTACGCTAATAAAGTTACGAAATATTTTAAAGATACCCGTGAGGCCACGTGAAAAAATTTGATGATACTTATTTACTAAAGACTAAATAGCACTATTCCGTAAATATGCATAGAAAAAGTTAAATACTTCTTCTTCTTCTTAAAGTGCGTCTCCAACTAGTGAAGGTTGGCGATTAGCGTGGTACAATCATTTCTGTCTCGGGTTCGGCGGAACAATTCCGACGCCTCAGATATGCCAGTCCATTCCCTGATATTCCTCAACCATGACTTTTTCCTTCTCCCCACCTTTCGTTTTCCATAAACTTTAATAATTAATCCATAATTATATAAAATCTTTATTAAGCTTGAAAAGAATGATCGATTTTGATCCCAAACTCTGTAGTTAGTCCAATGAGTCCAACGTAAAAATCAGGGTAACTATATTATATTGTTTATTGTAGTATAATTAACCAGAAGGTATACTGACCTTCACTGTAATAAAAAGCAAAATCATCTGTAAACACAATTAGCAACTCCTGTTTCAATCAATAATGGTTCGTGCAAATGAATTTTGTGTATGGAAAGTAAGCAAGCTGTTCACATAATCAACATAACGTACAAATTTCCATAGCGTACATAACTGAATATACAAAGCAACACGATTGCGTAAGTTTACCATAAATTAACTTTGACGGTTAAGTTACCATAGGAAAAGGGTCCTGTGGCACGCAATTTTACAATTATTTATACATTTTATACCTTTACGGACAACTTTGTAAACATTTTACGCGCCAACAGTAGTTGGATTGTTGTATCGCCGTTAAGTTGCTCAGATTCATTCCACCAAGAAATTTACTAATCTGATAATAATAATACACGTGTAATGTCTACTGTTCTTAATATTTAATAAATAAATGACTAAAATGAATGTAATTTTTAAGTGTTCATGATCAGTGCTAAAATTATTAAAGTAACTATTATCAACATTTCCTTTTCTTCTTCTATTATTGTCTAATAATGGATTTGAGAAGTTCGTTGATTAACAGCTGATAAAACTTTTAAAATTCACGTGTAATTATCCGGGGATTCGTTCTGCAAAAGGTAGGTTTATACTTATTCAAAGTATTTTATAGTAATAAGGGTTGCGGGTGTGTTAATAAAGGAAAGGGTTCGGGGGACAGCACGCTACCGCCAGGCGGGAATATTTCTGACAAATTTCAAGTCTAATTCTATAGTATGGTTAGCAAAGCGGGTGGGGAATTAGCTAGTATATTATAAAACTATTTTTATTTATTTTTTATTTTATACAGAAGATAATTTTTGATTGTCTTACCTTTTTTT
This sequence comes from Ornithoptera priamus, assembly GCA_029034505.1. NCBI lineage: Eukaryota > Metazoa > Arthropoda > Insecta > Lepidoptera > Papilionidae > Ornithoptera > Ornithoptera priamus. The sequence continues at coordinate 750,680 of JARDWD010000219.1, read as the reverse complement.
TTCTTTGTCTTCATATCAATAACTGTTATAGTCGAGTCACGTCTAGTAAATTGGGTGTGGAATAAAAATGGAGCACGTTCCGTATGTGTAATTTTTCACCATATATCATACTTATGTGTATCTAAGACATTTTGGGGTGCGATGAACTTCGTCGAGTAAACACGGCCTTTGTGAAATTAGGGATGTCCTCATATGTAGAAAAGTAGGAATTTTATATATGCTAATAGATTTTTTAATGAAAAATAAACCGACAATACTTACTTATTGAAAATATACTAAAATATTTCTAATGAAAATGCACCTATTAGTATAACGATTTACTTATTCGCATGCTTTTTTTAAAATTCAAAGAAACGAAACTCTTATATATTGAGCGTCTTTATATAATAATTAAATAAATTTCACATTGCATATTTTTCAATAATATTTTGGCGCAATATTATTTTTTTTTTTTCTCTTCTAGAGAAAAGGTCATTTGTTCTTCAATTGAAATTTTTTTCTTACATATATTCTACAATATTTACATGAGTAGATGTGATAAAAAAGTTCATATTTTTCCTCTTATTTTAATTTTTTCATGAGTATTGCAAATATCAATTGCCGTCAATGAAGTAATCTAAATATCCGTTGAAAGCAGTTATCGCAGAGGTTTTGACAGGTATCAGTTAAGGCCGATTGATAATAGAGATAAGATGTTTGTAGTTCGTGGTGTGGTGTCTTTTTTAATTTTACTCTTGTCTCCATTAGCATGTCTATCGGTTATTGTACTGCTATATGACAGACACGATTTTTTATCACCAAAGATTAAAAGGAAGATAATATATTAGTAAATAGGTACGTTACTGAACAACAATTTTTATTCTTATTTTATCGTTGTAGTTTTTTTTTACTTGTACTTTGACATGTCTTTCATGGGTCACTATTGTATCAATTTTATAATAAAGACATAGAAAAAACTATTAGGAATAATTGTTATTGAAAAACTTAAACATTTTAGATAAAATTTTAACTTAAATGTATGTTGAAATAGGTTTAACGGTTAGAGCGTGCGGCTTTCATTCCGAAGGTCGCGGGTTCGAATATAGGCATATACCGATGACTTAAAATTTAAGTTATGTACATTTGTGAAGTTAAGTAACAACAGAGAAATACAAACGGTGAAGGAAAACATCGTGGGGAAACCCGCACACTGAAATTATCTTTATGTGTGTGTGGTGGCCCCAGTAAAGTAGCAACAGGCTCGCCCCCTATTTCATGGAACCTAATCTGACTACATCTAGCGAAAAGTGGATGTTTTTTCGCCTCTGCCTACTCCTACTTGGAAAAAAGCGTGATAATATAAACATGTTGGAAATGATACTTGAATCAGTTTTATTAAATGATTAACTATCATTATATATTCTAAATAACTGGGTAACTAACCACTTAAACCACATTTGGGGGATGCAAAAGTCAGATATCTCTAAATGTTATATTGTTTTAATCATCGTTATAAAGGACTTCTTTTAACTCTTAGCTTTCTGATTCGCGAGACCTAATACAATAAACCTGTTGCTGGTTTCTGAAAAAAAAAATCTAGGTTTTAGTCTCCGACCCATAGTCAAATAATAAAATGTGCTTTGTATATCGTTTTAATAGTAGATTTTAAGTATAACAGTTTGTTCCTAAGCCCGTACGTAACTTACGCACCTGTATAACAACGACCGTTCGGAACTTTGGACAGTCACGAGCAATTATTTTCTGTTGATATTTGCCTAATTTTGTTTTACGCCAGTTGCCATAGCGACGGACAAATAGGACCTCGTGTGTTTTCTCCAACAATATTTTCAATTTTGCATATCACCTTGTTGACCAGAACCAACCAAAATAAGGATTTGTGCTAGTTTGTGGTATATAATATCAAGTTAGTAATGACTGTGATGATGCTGATGTTGTGTCTGTGACTGTTGATGATGTTTTTTTATATATCAAAATTCCTCAAAGTTCTGTTTATGTTATAAATTTGAAAATATATTTTTATATATACATACTTTTTATTATAATTTGTTCTTAGCTTAGCCTAGTCGAAGTTATTCATGTTCTCTTAAATAACTTAGGCTATAGGAATTTTCATGTTTCAATATTTTGAAAATAAGTAGACGTGAAATTGAAATCAGTGTGGAAACAACAGTAGTCTATCTGCTTACATATAATCAATACCAGTTATTAAATCCAATTCCCAAATACTTGTTAACTATTAAACATTACAGTAGTCAAACTCCGTAGTAGCCACTTAATAGCTTTTCCGTTTTTAATTAACTTAACAAGAATTTACAAACTTTACCAGAATATTAAGCCTTCATTTCGTAGGTTCCGCGTCCTCAGTTTACATGAAAGTAGTTAAAAAAGGCTGGAGACACATTCTACAATCAATATCCATTAGTAACGAATTGTTTATTTACATCATAAGTAGTTATTGCTCGCACGCGAAGTTAGTGACCTACCGGGAACCATAATTCTTATTAGTAATTTTGCTGGAGATAGTGTATATACAATTATATTGAAATATATCATTGTCTTGTTCTAGCGACCCACAACGATATTGTTATAAGTAATTTTTTTTTATTTTTTTTGTTTTACGTGGGGGAAATACGCGTACTCGTTCTCGCGGGGGCAAGGTCGAGTTATGTCGGACTTGCACCGACTAAAACCCCCACGATGTTCCTCCTCATCGCCATGATGGCAGGGTCACGGGAACGCGGGTACGCACACAACCGCGACCCTGCCGGCGCTGGCCGCTTGCGCGGCCCCACCTCGGGGGAGGGATGAACCCTCCCAGGGCGCGCCGGAACATGCAGCGCGCCCCCTCCTCGACCTCATGCGTGTGCGGGCGACCGGTTCCCCCGAACCTGTCGCCCAGAGGCCACGGGAGCCACGGGAGAAAACCTCTCCCGGCTCCCCGCGGCGGAGAGATGTTAGGCCCGCCGCTACCTGTTAACGGCCGCGGAGGATAGGGAGAACGGCGCATCGCAATACCGAAACTCCTCTTCCCCCGCGGCCCCACCGCCGCCGCATCGCCGGTGCGACACCGATTGGCCGCAGAGGGTAGTGCCTCCGCGACCCCACCTCGGCTGCGAGGGGCGGTATGAAACCGCCCCTGCAGCCGGCCGCTGGGGCAGCACACAGCCGCCCCTGCGGCCTCCGGCCGCTCCGGTGAGCTCCAGTTATCCCAACCGGTGCTCGAATCGGGAGCGGCCGCTTCTGCCAGCCCTTCGCCGCGGGCCGGCCGGATGGGTTCCACTTGGCTTCACCGTGTACCGGACCACGGTTACTAAGCCCCTCCGCCACGACAAGGCGAGAACCCGTTGGAGGGGATAGAATAGCTTAAGATAGCATATCTGTAGTTTCTTTTGGTTTGTGGTGACAAATAAATTTAGTCGATTTTCTTTCCGATTAATCATCGATTTTTCTGAAGTAATAATATTTTTTTTTTTTGTAATAGCTGAAGGAGTAATAAAATTAATAGCTGTGCCACGCCGTAGCGTAATACTACGGAGCTATTAAAGTAAACTACGGTTCGTTAGATTGTTGAAATTATTTATTACTTGTAAGATGGTGTAAATCTTCCAGACTTTGTAATGGTCTTTCTCAACACGATATCAAGTTGACGAATCTGTTATATTTGCGGGTATATCTCTAAAACATTTCTCGTGGGTGAACGTACTACAATTTAACAAATCTACTTTCGTTACGTTTTACATCTATTTATTTTTAATTTCATGTTAACAATTTGGCATTATTTTAAGCTATATGTAATAAAATAACTTACACAATTATTAATAGAGGAATATTTTATTTCTTTAGTTAAGTCTGGGATATTCAACAAACAACAATTAATCTTTATTTAGAAGAATCTAGCGTATTACAGGTTTCCTTGTCATTTTTTTGTTTATTTTGAGAATACAAATTTTTTTATAGTGATGTTTGCGCCGCAGTTTTATTGACAACCATTTAGGCATCATCGGACTCAGGGCTCCTGGTTCTAGTATCCGCGAGCTAAAATAACGCGAACTAAAAATAAAATAAATTAAAATTATACCAAAACTTTAATTGAACACAAAAACATAAATCTGACCAAAAGAGAAAAATTAAATATATACATATATATGTAGATAAAGTAGTAGTAGTATGTAAAAGAGGGAGGAGAAATGTGATAAAATATTAGATGCGGAAGGTTGAAAAGTTGGATAACGCTATAGAGGGAGAGATAAGGGGAGTGTAATTTATTATATACATATGAATCTAAGACACGCACGGTGCGCGTCGTTTAGCTCAGGGGCTCGCGGATCTGGTATCCGCGAGCCTCTGAATCCGATGAAGCCGCAATGGTTGTCAATAAAACTGCGGCGCAAACATGATCATACAAGGTGCGCGTCGGATAGCGGCAATGACTATGAGGTCATCGGAGGAGGAGAATACAATGAAAACTCTTCTATAAGTAACGTAAACAATATACTTTTCGATATTAAAAACTCTGTTTAATATTAAGTTTCTAGGCGCGATTTTGAATACAGACTTTACAACCTGGTAGATTTCTTTTGACATTTGATATTTATATTGTTTCACGGAGATCAGTGACTCCAAGCTTTGTCTGCTAAGCGACGTGGTTCAGTAAATTTATATATCAGGGCATTGCACTGTCGTTCCTACTAATAAATAGTTGTTGAAGCACGATAAACGTTCATTGTTTACATTTTCATTTTGTACGTTAACCATTATCGCAATTTATTCAATTACAAATGATTTGTTTTAAAAATACAGTACGTTCATTGAATATTTTTAAATGAAATAAAAACTATCAAAAATTCGATCTATTACCGCGACTACTCCGTCAGGAGCATATGACTAAGAAGAAAAAGTACGAACTATGCTTTAAATAAAATCTATAGTGATAGATTCATTCCCTTTTAATGTTCAACATGAGGTCTTCTCTTAAAAGGACAGAAACAAGGCTATTTATCCACCACGTTGGCCAAGTGCGGAACTAACTTTTTTCCTTTACTGAAAGCTCAAGCTCGGTGGGGAGTGCACACGCGTATATTAGATTGTTTTATTACGATTTCTTATTAAAAAGACAAAATTTTAATATAATATTCATAAATACTATTAAATACTTATTGCAGTAAAAATCACTGGTGTAAAAATGATGTCCAACTGAGTGAGAATGCAGTGTTTTGTGACAAAATTTATCTAAAAAACTAAAAATTATTAAAATGCTTTGTCTAATTGAAATTAATGTAGTGACTTCAAAATTAGCAATGAAGCAATTTAAGGACAGTACCAACTATTTCTACGTTATATATGCGGTAGCCCTAGAGCGTAGAGTTAGTATCAAATTAAATTAATGCAGAGTTCGTCAGGCTATATGGAATAATATCAATCTATTTCACTTACCCATTTTTGTTACATTAAGTGCTTATCCGTCTAATGGATTAGACCAATAGATTCATGATGTGAACTGAATTTTAATTCTGCGTGTGTGTTCTATGTATGTGTAATGTTGATTTAAAAAAATAGCTAAAAAGTAAATTAAAACATTCGTTGTAGTATTGATATTGTTTTTACTCAAGATTTAAGAAATAAATAAAATTTGTGAATGCTGAAACAACATTATTTAATTAATAGTTGCTGAAATAAAGGCAAAGCTGCAACTACTGAATAGCTCTAGACTTTCGTTATCATACTGTCTTTTTCTTTGATCCGTGGTGCATTTTGTCTTTTGTTTTATTGATTACCCCAATCTGGACGTATTTTTTGGTACTGTTATGATCTCCAATGAAAATATAATAATTGAACTTGTGATTATAACCAAGATCGAGTGAATAAATATGTGTAAGTTAACTCTAATATAAACAATAAGTATAATAAAAAAATTAAATGATTTCTTTCAAATTTCAACAAATTTTTCCGCCTGCTTTTATAGGTAGTTTTATACGAATCTTACTATTTATTTTATTGACAACCAGTCAGTGACAATTTAAATATTCACACGTTTCAACTGGTAAAGCAAAGCTATTTGACACCCGTAGTATAATTTGGACGGTTATCGTGATCACACGACAAGGTTGTTGAAGTTTTTATGGATGTGCTGGAATTTCGTTCGATATAATAAATTTGGATGTCACAGTAAATAATTTCATTGTTGCCGAATTGTGACAGTTAAAATAAACACAAGATAATAGTTCACAAAAATATTATTTATCTGCTGCCTTCTTTGTTAAAAAACTATACATATATTGTATTAAGGTGGACGTTGTTAATATTAAACCCGTAAGTGTTTAATTTTACAATCTTAAATTAAAAATAAAATGTCCATAACGTGACATATTTTAATTAATAAAGATTTTTTTGAAGAAATATAAAATATAAACATTTTAGAACAGAATGTCGCTTTGAAAAATTATTTTATAATTTTATTTTGACGTAAGTTTAGGTTAACTATGTAAAATTCTCAAAATTATGTGGTGCAGGTAAATTGTACTATTCGCGTGATATCATAATAATGACTGTGTTTTGCCCTGAATAGTTTTACGGTCTGAACTAACCCAGTATTTAAAATGCACATGAACAATGCGGCGGTTGCCGACGTCATTCATTTTGCAGTAATATTTTTGCTACTATTGCGCCTGCACGTAAAGGAGCGCCAGGATACACGAAAATGCAGTTATTAACGTATTGTATTCGTGATTGCGTTTTAAAAAGTTTATACAGTGTTGCATGCACTTTGAATATTGATTTTAGTTATACTATAGCATCGGAGCTGCAGTTTCTATTTAAATGGTTAGTTACACAGTTTAATAGTTTATTTAAAAAATGTTATTTTCTACTTTATGTCAACCACCCAATCAGCACTTAACCAGCATGGTGGACTAATGGCCTAATCTTAGGAAAGCTCCCAGTTCAGGCAGTGGAAAAACAAAGAGAGCTGTGACAAACAATAATGTTCTTCAATGTTAAAACGTTTACAATTTTGTTTATTTGTACTGGCAAAATTTTATTGTTTTTATTAATTTATTTCCAAAAAAATTTTTTTCTTGTCACGACTTCCTTTAGACGTCAACTGTCAATGAGGTGTTGATACAAAAGTCAAATTTAAAATGATCTGAAATAGACAAAAACAAAACAAAGGAATATTTATTATGAATAATTAGTATATTAATAGGTTGAATATTATACTTCATGGTTATATGTAATAGTTTTAAACAAATATGGGGTATTTTGAAGCATTGTTCAAGTTGTTAAAACTTCGAATAAAAGTTTGTTTTTCCCTTGGTTTCATAAAACATTAATCATTTTATTTTTTTTTAATTTTTCTATTCTTCTTCCCTAGACTGTACTAGAATCGGGGAGTGTGGGGAACGCGTCATCCTCTGATGAGGAGCTGGAGCAGTGGGAGCAAATTTTCATGATGAGAGATGAAAATGGAAATAGTTATAATGATAAGTATGTCAAAAATTTTATTTTTTGATAAAGAATTTCATGAACCAAAACAAAATGTTTGAAAACAATATGATGTTCTATTTTTGGTGTTAGAATAATCAATCTCAACCAATTTTGATAATTTTCTTAAATAATGTGAAAAATAAATATAGTGCTCTCAGTTATGTTGCAAAGTGCGTTCAGTGACTCATCTAATTAGTATTCAGAGTACATTTTGTTTTACATAGTGCTGTAAAATTTTCTTTTAAATTTCAAATATGTTAAAACATGGATAATTTTTGAGGCAAATGAATTAAACGAATATGCTTGTCATTAAAAATATATAATTTATTGAATTAAAATTATGTTTTTTACTTGCAGGAGGAAAAAACGCAGCATATGGTGTCGGCCATCATGCATCCCTGTGTCAATAGTGATCTTATTGATTGTACTTGTTGTATTGGTGCCACTGCTGGACCAGCCAAATGTGGCACAGGTGACATCACAAAATGTACCTGTAACTGTGCAATGCACTGATGAGTGTAGGTGAGATAGTATTCTACATTTTTATCTTTTTAATATGCACTTAATGTCCAAGCATGTACTATTACAAAGATAGATATATCTTTATATAAAATAATGGATTGTATGAACAAATATATGTGTAATAGAACATCTCATTATAGTTAATATTATCTATCATAAGGAGAAAGTGCTCTATATCTCATTATTTAAATCTGGTTCTTTATATATATATCACATCTGATTAACGAATATAATTATACTCATATAAGAATCTTTTATATTCCTTGGTTGGTTTATTTGGGATGTTCTATTCGTTTTTTTTGCTTAATTTAATATATTTCAAAATTGTAAATTATGTGGATAAAATGTAATTTAAGCTCAAAGAAGAACAAAAAAAATCATATTCCTAATTACAGGACTGCACCCATCACGCAGTTGCTAATTCCTGGTCCACTAACACAGTCTCTTTCTACGATGTAGGGGTAACATGTGGAGTTAGCTTGATGCTTGAGTATTTTTGAAAATATATAGCTATCTGTAAGCCTCATATTGTAAATACGTTGCCAAAACAGCATTGTTGTGGTCTGGCAGTCAACATATGAGAGCCAGATCCCTATCAGTACACTTCACTATCCATAACCACATTGTTATTTTATACTGTTTATGAAATTGAGATCAAATTTAACTCAATTTTACAATTGAATTAAATTTTTTAAGTTTCAAGTTAATTTTAATAACCAAACAGTAAAAACTAATAAAATATTACATGGAGTTAAATTCTAATTATTATTGTTTGTTTTAGATTATCTCTGGTAGAGAGCATACCTGAAGGACATATGTATCCTCCAAATATGACCTATCCACCAACAAAAAACGTTTGGTTAGATTTAATAGATGAAGCTCAAGTGTCTATAGAGATAGCATCTTTTTACTGGTCACTTAGGTTTAATGAATTTTATCCATATAACTCATCCATAGAGGTAAGTTTTAATATAGTACAAATCATGTTATATACATACCTAAAATAATCACTGTTTAAAGAAAAATTCTATATACTAGTATAAAATATTATTAGAATAGGCATGATTCATATTTCACCTATTATATATAATATGATATGATTAGCAAGTGGTCATATCTTATTTTTTGAACTATATATTTTTGTATTGGTTTTTGTTATTAATATAACAAAAACCTTCATAATCATTGAAGTGATTGTAATTGATGACAATTGGTTAGTTTATAATTCTTAGCAGAAGGAAGATTTTTTGTTATAACCTAACACTGACAACGGTACTGCAACATACTATATTCATGTGTTAAATCGATCACCATTGAATTAGATAATAGATTATTATCCATTTTAATATAAACATAAAATATATATAAAACGGTTCAGTTAGTGTTATTATAAAAATCGTTTTATGTCATCGTATAAGTCGACTCAGCAAATCTGACATTTTAATGGCGCGTAAGATATTGCCGCCCGTATAAATATGATGACTGACCTATTTTTATGCAGGATATGTCCATTATTGGGTAATTAGCTTTTACTTTGATTATATAATACGACGACAATAATTTTTTATTGCATTTTGTTCTCTTCTTGATCGATGTATTTTCACAAGATGTTACAATATCTAAAATCACTATTTCATTTTAGTAGTTTTTGTTTAATGTACATTGAATTATTATCTTAACCAATGTCTTAACATAGGAACAAAGAAACTTAGTTTGAGAAGGGAAAGAAATTTAAAGAATGTAGAATGAATATGCTATTAGTATTTAGATTATAATAAGCTAAAACGTTGAAATAATACAGTTAACTAGTTGATAATTAATTGGCAGTTTAATTACGACAGTTACCTTTCTATTGCTATCTTCATGACTTTCTTGCAGAAGTTTTTATTTTATACGACGTAGTAAACATAAAAAATATACGTTAATATAATACTAAGCGACGCTTAACATTTCTTTAATGTCGATAATTTGATAATAGAAAGATCTTCAACAACTAAATTGACGCATATGTTGTACAACTAGTGAAGAATCTTTTTTTCTAAATAAAAGAACCATTAATTTATCGATTATTAAATAAATCGTGTACTTATGTTTGTAGGGAGAGCAAGTGTTCCAAGCGCTATACGCTGCCGGGTCAAAAAGGAAAATTAATTTAAGAATTGCTCAAAACTGGCCCAGCAAAGATTATCCTAATATAGATACAGAATATTTAGTTAAGAAGAAAGCAGCACAGGTAATAAAAAAATAATGAATATTAATATTTTATTAGAATTAAGATTACACATATTCATGTATATCATTGATTACATTCATATTCATATACATCTTGAATTAAGGTTTAACCATAACTTGTGCTGCATAATTATTGGAGTTTTATAAAGCTTGGGTTCGATCCTATTTGAGCTTGACTTTCTGGTAAAGGAGAACAGCGTGTGGAACTTGATATATTTCGACAACATGCAATATCCGCATTTACTCAGTTTTAACCCTTGTTTTAAATGAGTTTGTAAATTGAAATACGTTATTTGTTTCATTTAGGTTAGGAGTTTGAATTTTTCCAAACTGTTGGGGAACGGAGTTTTGCATACGAAGTTCTGGATAGTTGATAGGCAACACTTCTACATCGGCAGTGCGAATATGGACTGGCGGGCACTCACACAGGTGCGTATATTTATAATTATAATCTATTCTTAAGTATTGAGATCAGAGATAAATTATTTTTTTTTAATCTTTTTTTTTTTGAGGGGCGGGCTTTTATCCTTTGGGGATATCTCAGCCCCATTGGCTCAAAAAAAGACAACACAACAAAAAAAAAACTTAGGATGCTAATACTGTGGTTACAAAATATCAAACAAATCTTGAGCAGCCCAAGACATTCGGTTCACACAACGCCATGTCTAAGGTGCCCAAGTCCAAAGTATTGATGTTATGTTTACATATCAACTCCTCTCTTTTGCTCTGATATCTTAGACACGAGATAAATGATGAAATAATATGTACAATATTTTTAGTAATATAATAGAAATTTAGTCTACCTCACAAAGCAATGAACTATACTAACTTTCTGATATAAAATATGAATGCTGTGAAGGTAATTTTGGACTCCTTTGCTATAATTGGGATTGCTTGAATTCCAGCTGTCAATATATAGAGAGCCAGGGTATTCTGAACGAGCACGCATAACTATGTACGTCGGCAAGTGTTAGTTCGTTGTAGATAAAGTTACATTGTTACGGTCAGAGTATCGCAAATGGGATTTATTCTTATTAAGTTGACGCTTTTTAATAAAAATTAGCCCATAAAATGGTAAAGTTGACACTGCTTAGTAAAAAATGTATTTCCAGGCTCCCTTTTATTTTGTTTAACCTCACAGATGTAGCAGATGGTATCGCTCCATGTAATTCTGGACAGATTAGTACAGTACAAGTGCTCGTGTATACTGAGATAATCAAGTTTAATTAAATTTACTGAAACATCTCGGAAGGACAAGAATTGCGTTCTTAGACCATATTGCTTACTTATTTGTACACGTGCAATTTTTTTTATAATGTATTACGAATATGGATTTCGATTAAGTAGTCGTTATGATCTATGGAATTAAGGACGGTCTATTTTGGATGGCTGTATATTGTAGACGTCCCATAGATCTAAAGATTTTAATTAGAAGATCAATTAGTAATATTTACAAAATATATTTTAAATATTTATAATATAATTACCATTAATATGGTGCCTCAAGGCGACGAGTACGATGTGACTCATTGTGCATCATCCTAACTATCGCCCTATTATTATAGAAAGATGTATCGTATAAACGTTTTTTTTATATAAAAAAATTATAAAATATTTTGTAATTATTTTTAATCAATAATTTTTTAATTATTTTTTTTCATATCTGTAAAAGGGCGTTTTTTTTAAACAGGTGAAGGAGTTGGGCATAGTGGCGTATAACTGTTCCTGTATGGCGACGGATTTGGGGAAAATATTTGACGTAAGTAAAATGTTTGTTTTTTTTGTTTAATTCTCAATAGTGAGTGTATGGCGATCGTGATGATATTTAATAAGAAATAATTAAGAATGCCCGTATCGAAAAATTTACAATAATACTTTAACTGGTGCTGGAGATTCCTAGTATACTACCTACTTAAGCTCGGAGAAAAAATCACCGATGAGCACAATGTGGTGCAGCATCCCATCGTAACTAATGCCAAATTGTTACAGGCCCTGCACATTTCCAAGACTCGTTAAAAAAAACTTCTAGTTTATTCGACATATTTATAACTATTTTTTCAACTTGTGATTTTTTTAAATAATATTTTTGGGCAACTATTCTAAATTTAAAATAAAACCAATTTAAAAGTCGTTATTTGATAGATTTGCTGATAAACGGCTAAATAGCAGAACAAGAACTTAATGTGAAGGCATCTATATAAGATTTTCAGTTGCATACAAAGTAGTTATTCAATGTGTGGTATACATTGGATAAATACTAGCGGTTTTTTTTTAGAAAGGTTGAGTTAGATTTATTCGTGGAGTAAATAAAACTTTCAAAAGTTTGATATAAAGCTCATTATATAAAACTATTTTTATGCGGCTCGTCCATGCGTACGTCTAAGTACTACTCTTAACCTTAATAAGCCTTGCGCGGAAATAAAATCCTCAAAAAATTATTTTTAGCTATTAAAAGGAAAATTTAGATTTCATATTTTGTATAATTAACTTGGCAAACTACTACACTCATACCTGATAAGTATATTAAAAAAAATTCCTGCAGCTCAGCGATATTTCTCAGTGGACTTTGGCGACCGCTGGTGTAGTGTTTATCATCACAATTGACGCCACATTGTCATGGGTGTATCACTTACCATTAGGTGAAGTATTGCTCATGGAATACGTTAATAAATAATCATTTTTCTCGTAAACGCTGTTAGACAGTTTAATAGTAGGGTAAATTGTTCCATTGTGACTATACGAGTGACACGTTACTCTATATGTGCCACATTAAACATGAAACGCTAACTTTGTGAATACAAAGGCAATTAAGACCTTTCCCCGGTTCCTCTCCCTCTCCTCCCTCCTCCGTCTGCTTTTATCCCGTTTGTCTTTGTTAAATTATATAATTACGAAAAGCACTATGTTAATGTAAAATTTCTAACGTGATTTTATGTACGAAGCATAAATTTTAACAGAATTAAAAAAATTAATAAATATTAGTTAAAATATTAATATCACTATAGTTTTTTATTACACAATTTCATCACGAACGCGAAGAAGTTCACATGGTGGTAATTAGAGGAAGGCATACCAATTGGGGCTAGGATCATGTATACTACATTGCATTGTGCTCGTCGCTTTGAGGTACAAGATGATATGTGTCATTGCCATAGTATTTTCACTAGCTACAACACCCTTCAACCGGGATCATAGTTATGAATGCACTGTAATGTTTGACGGCGGGAACAGGAATTGTCTTCGCTGGAGACCTAAGTGTAAGAAAGGGTAATCTAAGTATTTATAAGGTTGAAACGATGATTCATATTCCTGACCTTCTCCATATAACAGGAGTAGTCCATTGTTAATATTCATGAAAAAATCATACCATGCATTTATATATAGACACAGAATTTTTTTTTTATAGCAGGCGTGGGCAAACCAGTGAACAGTTCACCTGGTGGAAAGTGATCACTGACGTCCATAGACAGTCGCAACACCAGCCGTCCAGTTTGTAACAAGTATTTTGTTTCAATGATACAAATGTAATTTCTTTAAGCAAAGGTTTACCTCAGCAAGGTCTCATGAATACAATGGAACCTTTTGTGAGTCAGCGACAAAGAAGTCATTACTTTAGTTAAAGTAAACATTCATGCATATATTATATCTAGAACCTTTCACCCTCTCTTTATACTCGTAAAAAAAAAACTGTATCTGTAAACGATCTTTTTTCTAACCCTGACCTTTGCGCTATGAAAATTTTTGATTGTGCGGTTTCCGGCGCAGCTTTTAGGGGTCCGTTATTGAATTTCATAATACGAGTTTTCATTTAAGTACGGTTTTTTTTCTTCTTATGGTCTTACTGGTAACTATAGCGTCGCTTTTTGCTGTGAATCGGTAGTGTGCAAAAATTACTGTTGCTAAGCCACTGTAGCTAGATAAATTACGTGATAAGGCGATGTTCTAGAACAATAGGGGTAGTGTATATAATCCTATCTAACTAGTGTAGTATTGTTATGAATCTCATAAGTGTTACCATCATGTGAATGTCTTTCTCATCTTATCGTATCATCGGATACAGTTTCCGCTATTTTCAGATACATGTATAAACTTACCTGTAGTAAATATATAATACATAAATATTTCACTTACTTATCAAGCACTGGTGAAAGGTCTCTGTTGCCGGAGACCGTCTAGGTAGGTACCACCGCAGCATCCGTTTCTACCGTCAAATATTACATTGCTCCGGATTGAAAGGCACTATAACTAGTGTAATTACTGGGGTAACGAAATTCATCATCTTATGGTCTCAGTCGACGAGCGTAATATGGTGCAGTATATATCATGCTAATTGAATTAAATAAAAAAACAGTGGCTTTGGTCAATTGGCTTGTCCTGTTCAAAATATGACCATAATAATATAAACATATATCATAACGTAATAGTACTTATTATTAATAATAAATATGGTCTTGGTTAATGCGATGGATGTAGATTAATTTTGTAAGCGAATTATGTTAGGGTTGCGGTCCATTTGTAAAATGTATGAAAACAATGTACCACGTTCTCTTCAGGGCGCCATTTTTCTTTCATATCATATGTCAGTTTTGACGCTAATGTATGTATGTGTTTCGAGGCGTTTTATTGTTCTAGTACTTATACACTAAATAATTAATTTATGCGACGAACCGCCCGACCACCATTACTCATTTTATTGCTTACTGCTACGTTAGTTACAAGGTCTCCGTCATATGTGAAAGCTATTTTCATATCTTCACTAATTATGCAGCTTATATTAATGTTTCTCGTTATGATGTCATCTTTGCATATGTGACCACTTAACTTGAAGTTTCACGATTATTAAATGGAAAATAGGGGAAGAAGACGAGGCTATAATACTCGTAGCTCTTATTAGTCGACATCGTGATTTTTTTGTTAATTACCGGTTCAACTACTTCGTAATTACTGATGAGCCGATTTTGCTCCGCTTTATCATATATAGTATCTCTTTCATCCGCAACATGGCCATTAGGGAGAAGTACATCTTTGCCTTATCCTGAATCCCGGATTATAAACACAAAGAAAAATCTGGATTGAAAATGCCTTTTAACCAATTTTGTGCTGTTCTTACTTCATCAGGTTCATTTAGTCCACACTGCACATCAGGGTTGCGGTGTTTATAGACTGCAACGTTACCTGAGTGGGTTCCTTTCCCACGTTAAAGGGTAATATACATTTTTTTTAATTGTATTTTTCTTGTGGGAATAAACGATATAATATTATCAGTATCATCAGCCGATATACGTCCGCTGCATCAGTCGGTCCAGCACTGCTCGCATCCAGCAGCGTCTTGCGACCTTCGTTTGTAACGGTTCATATAGCAGGATTTGGGCCGCTTCCTACCACGCTGGTTCAATTCGGGTTGTTGGAAACCAGAGCCTTGTTTGTTGATTAGCCAAACAGTAGTGTGCAAACATTACTGTGTCGAAGTTTAATGGGCGCTGCAGCTAGTGTATTTACTGCGATAACGAGACAACGTCTTATGTCTCAGCCGAGAGTAATGCGGTGTAATGTATATCGTCCTAACTAGCATTACGTTGTTATGGGCAAGCATATCACTTACCATCAGGTGAATGTCCGGCTCATATTGTTGCTTAATTAAATAATATTTATTGTTACTATAATTGTATTTACTTTTTTATAATAACATTGGAAACAGACCATTTCCTGTATTATCTAACTTCAGTAACTTGTCCTGCATTTAATAAAGAAAAAAAAATACATTACTAGTTGTTAAAAAAACCGTATTATTTAAAATGCGACAATGTTTCAAATCAATCCACCATTTCTATTTGAAATACAATGCAACCATTGTTTACCGGAAGTGAATACGCGAGGTGGCAAATTTGGGCACGTTGCTCACTCTTGGCCACTTGCCAAATCGGACGGACACAAATACAGAATTGTTTCAGTAGAAAAGCACTGGTTGTCATTTTTTTTATATTCATTTGTCACATTATGTACCCTCTACAATGTAACAAGGTAAGCTTTTAACTTAGAATAACTTCGTGGCCAAATGGCCTTCAAAACTTTCTGTTGAAGATTCGGAAGTTAGTGAAGACTTTGTTTTTCTTGGTAGTACTGATATACATTATTAACACAGTTATTTCATAACTTAACAACTTGTTACATTTTTTTTATTTAACGTAGCGATAATACGTTCATCGTAAGCTATAGCTTATAATAACATAAGCTATAGCTTATAATAACGTAAGCTATAGCTTATAATAATAATAGGTATACCTGCTTATAATAACGTGGCGCTAGTTAAGATGGTATATCGCCACATTGTGCTCGTCGCTTTGAGACAAGATGTTAAGTCTCGTTACTCCAGTAATTTCACTATCTACAGTGCCCTTCAAACCTCATATTTGCATAGTATTGTATAGAGGTTGAAATAGGCACTGTGGTGGTAACTACCTCGACGGACTCTGACAACAGAGAACTATCATCAGTAAAACATTCAAAGGCGTTTCAGTGAAAAGTCAAATTATTATAAGCTCGTGGAATCATGCGCAGGTTAGATAGTTAATTGACTGATCCTGATTTCAAATATAACTACTGTAGATTGTGCAAAATTAAAAAAATCAGAACCTCTAGTATTTTCACCTAGTATAGTATATACTAGTCTTCATGTTGATAACTAATGACGTACTTTGATCTTTTTGTTAAAAAATATATTATTCTCTTCTCTTTCAAATCCTATACTATCTTATAATTAAATAAAAACAATAACTAAGTTCCATTTAAACTAGTTTTTCTTAAATACTTGAGATGAACTCGTCTCAATTATTTAAGAAAAATTAGTTTGAATTCCGTTCACGAAATTCCGTTTCACGCATTAGAGATTGTAAATGCTTTTAAAATCTCAAATATATGATTTCCCTTAAAATTTGTCAGATTATAAAAGATCGTTCATTTTAAAATGATTTAAAAATAAAACAATCACTTAAAAATATGTGATGGTAATGATGTCGGTACATTAAAATAAATATAAATACTTTTCTAAACAGAAACGAGGAAGAGCCTTTGTTAATACGAGATACTCGTCGAGCTTTATTAAAGCAATAAAAGCTATTTATAATTTAAGTTTATTAAAAACACTTAGTTTCTATAAAAGTCTCCAGGTTTTAAGCAGGTCATTGGCTGGAGTTTACTGTTGACTTAACAGCCCAGTAATTTCACTAACTAGAGTGCTGTTTTAAACGGAACCAATTAATATTAGGTGCTTACATATGAAATTGACGTTTTGTACGGGAGGAATATAAAGTTATTTTTTTTTTGTAAAATATATTTAATTAATCAAAGGATGCACCGTTGTTATCTATCCTCTTTTGCCATTCCTAGTTTATATTTACTAAAAAAACCATGGAGACGTGAATCAATAAAATCTTTGAAGGCGCTTTGGACTGCCGCATCGGAGTTGAATATTTTTCCTTGTAAGAAGTTGTTCAAATTCCGGAAAAAATGGTAATCTGTTGGGGCAAGGTGCGGGGAGTACGGTGGATGTCGCAGACATTCCAATTGTAGCTCATCTAACTTAGTGATTGTTTGATGTGCAGTGTGTGGTGGTGGTCTTGCGTTGTCGTGAAGCAGCAGTGGCCTAGAGCGATTGGCCAATCTCGGTTATTTAGCAGCTAGTTCTTCCTTCACGGTCTGCAGTTGCTAACAATAGATATCTGCCGTAATCGTTTGGCCAGATTTTAGAAAGCTGTAGTGAACGACGCCGGCGCTAGTTCACCAAACACTCACAAGTAGTTTTTTCTGAGTCAATTTTCGTTTAGGGCAGAATTTAGTTGGGTCTCCAGGGTTAAGCCATTGCGACGAGCGCTTCCGATTATCGTATAGTATCCACTTTTCATCACAAGTAATGATTCGGTTTAAAATCCCTTCATTATTGTGTCGGTTGAGTAAAGTAATACAGCAGTCGACGCGTGTTTGCAAGTTCGATTCACTCAATTCATGAGGTATCCATCCTTCAAGTTTTTTTACTTTCTCCATTTGCTTCAAGTTGATTAATATAGTTTGGCACTTACCCCGAAGCCTGCAGCTATCTCTGAAGTGCTTTGTGATGGATCCGCACAATAGCCTTTAATTATTCATTTTCCACTTTGGTCTCCAGCCGTCCACGGGCTTGGTTCTGAAGGTCGAAATTTCCTGAACGAAAACGTTGAAACCAAAAACGTACCGTGCTTTCTTTTGCGACACCAGCGCCGCACACATCATTAATCCTTCGAGCTGTTTCTGCAGCACTGGTGCTACGGTAGAACTCGTACTCGTAAATATACCGATATTTCATGTTTTCCATTGTGCGGTAATAAGCAACGCCAAAGAAAAAAATAATGAGGAAAAAACAAATAAATGATTGTTTTTAAATCTCAAATGTACCACCTAATGAATTTATAAATTTGAATTTGGAATTCTTAACCAAAGAGGAGATATTTCAGATCAAAGTGGTCAGAACGACAAAAAGCTAATTTCATATGTATCTAATATATGCTTAACACGGCAATTAGCGGCGAGAATTGACTATGTATTCGGATATTAAAAAAAAAAAGAAATATTGGACACTTGCCAAGTATCACTAAATCCCACTTGTGGGCGTAATGGGTTGGAGGTAAATTAATTTGTTGTGTTAGCCTTTCTTTCCTTTTCACTTATTTCATAGAATGTCTTTGGTTCACATAGCTCATAGAAGTCCGTAGACTTTCACCATTTGGTTATTCGTGACTGATCTGGTAGTGCGTAATTTTTTTTATTCGACGTGACGACAGAGATGTTCCTCTGATGGTAAATTGTACGCCCGCTCATAACAACGAGGCACTGGTTCGGATGATTGATATTGATTCGGATGATGACACGCAGCAACACTGTGCTCGTCGCATCGAGACACAAGATGTTAACTCTCGTTGACCTCACTAATTACAGTAAGTACAAAGTTATTCAAACCGGAACACAGTAATTTTTGCACACTATTGTTTGGTGAAATAGGTGTAGCAGTGATACCTACCTAGACGGTCTACGGCATCTAAGATATACCAACCAAGGCATGGCGTTCGTATACGGATCTATGTGTATATTGCCATAGTAGTTTCTGTAGATGGAACTGTTCTCAGGTGTACTGGGAGCTCGGTGCATCAGATGCGGTGGTGCCAGACAGCTGGCCGGCGGAGCTCTCCACGGACATTAACATGCTACATCCGGCCAACATCAGCGACGGACAGCGGAGCTACGGCGCCTATATCACGGTGAATACAATATGTATCTGTATGCTTCTCTTTCATAAAGTTCAACATGTTTTAGTCTAATTATCTCAGTGACGTAGTGACATAGCGCTTGCCTAGTGACAAGGAGGTCCTTGATTCGATGCTGAGGCAATTTTTTTTTACAATTTGCCTGGTTTGCGATAACTGGATCGTTAATGTTTGGCTATCAGTATATGAGAGTCAGAGTGTTCTGCGACACACTTTACTGTCACTATATATCAAGTGAATTTGATATGTTGTAAGTATATTGAAGATAAAAAACAGGATTTTTTTATATATCTGAATAAGGTATACAGAATTTATACATACGAAGCGATAAAAAATATTTATATATACGCAGGAAAACTGCTTTGGATACGGTGGATAGAGGCGGGCACAGAGTTTCGTGTAGGGAATGCAATGCATATCGCACCTATGGATAATGTGATGGTATGGTGGATATCGTATGTAAAAATATGCAGCGTTTATATTCCCATGTAAAGAGCATGCCTCTTATGCGAGTGGCCGACTACACGGCGTCGTGTGAGCAAAAGTAAACATCTGTACTTGTATATACTTTAAAATAAACTTTACAATTTCAATTCAGCGTACTTGTGTACCTTTGAGTGAATTGAGAGATTTTTATTTAGATTAATGAGGAACCTAAGCACTGCATGTGCTTGTTTGCCCATGTGAAGCTCATCGCCTACGGGCATTTTCTCAACCAGAGTTTCTGCTTAGGAAGCCCTGTCTATATCTAACGCGGCATACATTACGAACAGATTAAAATTTCTAATATTTCCAATACAATAAACCGAGCTGGTGTATAAAGATAATGCAAAGTGCAATTTAGCGAAAGTGCCGAGCGACATTAAGCTTAATGACTACGGACACTCCATCCACCAGTAAAAGCTTCAAGCGCTGACTCACTAACGACCGCTCCACTGAAATTACACGTGGTCTAACTAATGAGCGTTTACTATGCTGATAAGCGCTTGCTGCTTACCTTTGTTTATCTTTATTGCTGCCGTTGTTCTAGGTGAAAACGGCTGTAATTAACATTATAAAACTTCAAACACTACTTTCGATACTGTCCATTTCCTACTATATTAAAATATTTTATATGAACATATATAAAATGAATTTTTTAATAGTATTTGCAGTAGCTGCAGTCGTACGTAATATGATAAAATATATAGCAGTTAGAACCTCCGTGTTGCTAAATATGTATCGAAAAACTGGTGGTAGGCCTCTGTTCCTGGATACCGTCCAGGTATGTACCACCGCAGCGCCTATTTCTGCTGCCAAAGAGCAGTGTGTAAACATTACTATGTTCCAGTTTGAAGGGCGCTGGAGCCAGCTAGTGTAATTACTAGGGTAACTCAACATCTTATATCTGCGACGAACGCAATGTAGTGCAGTATACATAATCCTAACTTGCGCCAAGTTGTTATAGGCAGGCGTATCACTTACCATCAAGTAAACGTTTCCCTCGTTTCGTCGCATAATCCAATTATAATGTTACTACTGTTTTGGCTCGGGCCATTATCTACTACGAGTGTTGGGGCCATTAGTTTACTACATTGCCCAAGTCCAGGGTGGTGGAAGTCACATACAGTAAAATTGTTTTTTTTGGGGAAACAGGTAAGCTTCCCGACGTTGTTTGTCCCAAGCTCAAGCCTAGTGAGGATCTGAAAGGCTCCCGCATCGAGACAGCGCGTGAACGTTTTAAAATATGTACAGGTTATTGTGAAATAAAATGTATTTCTTCTGCAGCCTTCAGCCAATCGGTTAACATGAATGAAAAATTGAACGAATACTACCTAAAATGTTGGCTTTTACCAAACCGGAAATGGCAGTGTTCCGGCCATTAGACCGACCTCACTATTTCTAAAAGTACTATGTCGTATATAATGTAAACAGAGGTTGTCTGACCTGAAAAATTTTATGTCTGCTCAAAGTCGAAATATATGTTTAATATATTTTTGACAGTACTAGGAGGAATCAAAAAGTAGTGAGAATGAGATAGAATATAATGACTTGATAACTTAATAATTTATTTTTGTACATAGTCTCCGAGTCTCTCTGCACACCGAGTCCAGGGCTTTTTCAAGGCTTCAAACCCGTTTCAAAAAAAATAGTTTTGTCTTGGTCCTGCAAATAGCTCTCCACGGCATAAATCACCTCGTTATCGTCTTCGTACCTGTTTTCCCTTAAGTACTCATTCAATTTGGGGAACAGATAAAATTCGCTAGGGACCAATTCTGGTGAATAAGGGGGTGGTCAACCAATTCGAAGCCAGCTTGCTGAATGGCAGCCAACTGCCAACATGTGCGCGGTTGCGTTGTCGTGATGAAACAGCACGCCCCTTCGAAGTTTCCCTCTCCTTTTCTTTTTGATGGCATTTCTTCAACCTGGGAATTAAAGCTGCAAAATATTGGCCTGTAATAGTGGTTCCACGCTCCATTTAATTAATCAACAATATCCCTTCTGAGTCCCAAAATATTGAGGCCATAACCTTGCCAGCCGATGTCACGGCACAAAACTTCTTCGGGGTCGCTAATGATAGCCGTTTCCATTGCGAAGATTGCTGTTTTGTCTCGTGATCAAAATGATGGACTCATGTTTCGTCCATTGTTACGAAACGGAGACAAAAAGTTTTCAGAATCTTCTTGGAACTTGTCCAACAATATCTTCGAAATGTCAAGTCGATTTTGTTTCTGTCTGTCGGTTAACATTCTCGGCACCCATCTTGCGGAGACTTTTCTCATGTTCAAAGATTGTTTCAATATGGATTGAATACTTCCACATGAAATGCCCGTTCCTTGAATTAAGTGTCGGATGGTAACTCTTCGATCGCTTAATACAATTTTCTCGACTTCCGCAACATTTTCTTGGGTGACTGACGTCGACGAATGTGGTGACGACCGCAACGATGTTCGTCTTCCGTGCTCGTTCTCCCTACTTTAAATTGAGAAGCCCATCTTGCGACAGAGGAATACGGCGAAGCAGACTCTCCTAATGTTGCCTCCAAATCGCAATGAATCTCTTGCGTCGTTAACTTTTTCAAACAGAGGTATTTAATAACGGCTCGCACTTCGTTTTTCTCCATTTCCGAGACCACGTTCCGACACGAAGCAAACAAATGACTACATACAGAAAAAAACAAAAGAGAAACGAATTTTTTTTTCTTTATTAATATTTTAAATATGTATCTGAGCTATGCCAGTGTTTATTTTTTTTCTTACCAAGGAGTACATATATCGTTCTCACTATTTTTTTATCGTTCCTCGTAAATAGTAAAATATAGTATTTTGTAATACAGTAAAATCTGTTTTTATTCCGTGAATAGAAACCGCATTAAAATTAAAAAAAAGTTATTAAAAAGTATCGCACAAAAACAGTTTTTACTATATATATAGTTATAATACTGGTGGTAGATCTCTGTTGCCGGAGACCGTATATGTAGATACTACTATAGCTCCTATTTCTGCCGCCAAATAGTCGTGTGCAAACATTACTGTGTCCCGGTTGGAAGGACGTTGTATCTAGTGAAATTACTAAAATAAAGAGACAGCATTTTATGTCCCAATGTGATGAACACGTGGTGCTGTGTATTTAATCCTAATAAGCGCCACGATGTTTTGGACGGGCGTATCATTTACATTAAGATGAACGTCTGGTTCGTCCTATGATTTCGTCAATACCTGAAAA
Source organism: Ornithoptera priamus (assembly GCA_029034505.1). Lineage (NCBI taxonomy): Eukaryota > Metazoa > Arthropoda > Insecta > Lepidoptera > Papilionidae > Ornithoptera > Ornithoptera priamus. Next base: position 727,446 of record JARDWD010000219.1, on the reverse strand, counting down.
CCACGACCTGGTTAGAGTTATCTCAGGGAGTAGTTGAGGTATGCCTTACTGGTATTAGGTAACTGTTGCTGGAGACCTTCTAGATGGGTACCACCACAATGCTTATTTTTGCCGTCAAACAGTAGAGTGCAAACATTACTGTGTTCCGGTTTAAAGTGCGCAGTGTATGTTTTTTAAGTGTGTGTAGCAAGTGGAATTTCTAGAGGTAACGAAATTTAATGTCTCAAGGTGACGAGCACAATGCGGTGCAGTGTATATCATCCTAACTAGCGCTACGTTGTTATGGGCAGGGTATCACTTACCATCAGGTGAACGTCTAACTCGCTTCATTGCTTTGTAGAATAGACGGCATCGATACGGTCGTTCTGAAAATCGATTGAAGCGCTTATGTTCGCAGTAGATGCTGTAGAAATGATGATGAGAAAAACGTTCTAGAATATTGAAATCCAATTCGTTTAAGAGAATTGAAATTGTTCCATTTACGTATTACAGTTTATTGATCGTGTATATAATTTACTACTCCATTCCAAGATATTGCTCGGATCCGCGAAGCTGAATGTCATTTGATATATCCCCGGAGACGCGGGGGAAACTGAGACCGCATAAAGTGTTTAACACTATTAGTCGAAGTTAGAACTTAGCTCAACTTTAATTTAGATGTTTCGACTTCCATTATAACTTACGAGAACACACAACAGTTTAATTCGAGATATATTTCGACGTCTAGACATACTTTATACAATACTGGAGTAAATATGAAAAATATAATAAACCACCTCCTTAATGATCTTACTATTGAGATTGAGGGTTTTCTTTCAAGAAGATCCCTAAATCTCAGTAGTACAATCCTTATGTCTAAGGAGAGGGACAAGACCACTAATATTATCATTGTTGTATTTGCATCTTAAAATGTATTGTGGAAATTGTTACAAGAGATCTAAATCCAGCTGTGGGATACCAACAGTTGACATGATGATTACGTATACATATTTAAATACTGATATTATAAATATAACATTTAATCTCTAATGGTAATTTTCTTTAAAACTATATCTTAACACTGCTGGTTGTTAAGTTAGAAGTTCAAGATAACTTGACATTTTGAAATACACAATCATGTGTCATCAATCATGTCATAAATAAGAATACTGATCAAATCGAAAACATTTCGACTGATGAACCATGAGACAAGAGTTTATTGCTTTCTCGTACCATTTTTTGATACATCAGTATATTGGAAGTCGGAACGATCCCTCGCCATGTTACGAGAATGTATCGAAGATAATCGAATCGTGAAGATAATATTGAAGAAGATAGCCGAGCATCCATTTCGGATATTCCTTATTAATTTGTAACAGTTTTTGATGTTGGAAAACATAAAAACAACTTGAACAATATTTAAAGCAAAATCATTGATATATAAGTAACGTATCTCATAACCGAAAGAAAAATGCTTCGAGATAATTCTTTTTTATGCAAAACTACGCACAAATTTAAAGCATGTTCTTTTTTTGGTGAATTGATTTAGACCGTTCCAAATTTAAAAAGTAACTACAGAGGGATTGACAAAGGTAATATTCATTCGAGTCTCTTAATAATTTTTCTAGAATCGAATTTTTTTTGTACATTTTATATTATATTTATTTTTTATATATTTATTTTGATATATTTTTTTGCGAAATTTTTTTTTATAAATTTCCTTCATTATGACATTGATAAATGATGATAACCATTGACACATTTTTATTTTAAAAAAATATAAAAATGTCTCGAATAGAAAAAAAAATTAATAGAATCGTGGGTCTATTGAAAAATATTAGGGAATCTATTTTTGTATTATTTACATTTAAAGGTTAAATTGATTGATAAAAATAAATAAATTGAAGGGATTTAAATTCCGACTCGAATAAGTTTCAAAGAAGAGTTAGTGTTGCTAAATTTCAGCAAAAAAAAAATCCTGTCTGTTTCTCTTTGTCTACAAATTTCCAGTGTTACTTTTTTTATTTACTACTTTTGAAATGTATTGTTCGTGTGAAAATCTAATAATCGTTGCTAGCTCCAAAGATTTCCGTGCCGGTGCACATTTCCACGAGCCGGCTCCGGTACACCACCAGCCAACGGGGCTGTTAATTACACTTTATTGGCTCTTTATTCGGTTTCATCGGAATCGTTGGTAATTGGAAAATGGCCGGGCCTCAGTTCCTATTCTTATAAGTCGTTTGACTTTGAGGAAATAAACTAGATATAAGAAAACTATATGTTAATGTCATAATTTGGTTATTACTCCGGTTTAATATTTACCAAAAAAAGGTGTGGTTATAAACTTAACTAGTGAAAACTTATTTGTGGTAAGCATAAATTTTCCTATCTGTGGATTTGTAGCTTTTTTTTATTCTACATGACGAACGCGACGTTCACTTGATGGTAAGTCAAGTCCACAATGTAGTTCGGATGATTTACACTGCACCACATTATACTCATAACCTGGAGACATAACACAGACATAGTTACAGCGCCCTTCGAACCGGAACTCAGTAATGTTTGTACATTGTTGTTTGGCGGTAGATACAGGACCTGTGATATCTAAGACGGTCTTCAGCAAGGACTTAGGTTGTACATCAGCCATTAGATTATCAGCCATTTTAAATTGTGCGATAATTTTTTATACTCTTGAAGTGGAGATCCATATCACTTTTATACTGTATGTATTTATTTATAATAACATTTAATAATGGCTTGAACGATAGTAGCATTTCACACCGGGTTCCGCACATCCGGTAGATTGTGTCACACGTCAGACATTCAACATATAGTTGACGTATATTCAGGCAACTTTGTGATATCTATTCTAGATGCTACACGAGTGTTCATTGTTGGGAAGAATACTTGTATCATCATCACCCGATAGACGTCCACTGTTGAACATAGGCCTTCCCCAAAGATCTCCACATGGATCGGTCCTGCGTTGCTAGCATCCAGTGGGTTCTCGCGATTCTCACCAGATCGTCAGTCCACTTTTTAGCAGGAACCCCAACGCTACGTTTACCGGTCTGCGGGTGTCACTTGAGGACCTTACTGCCCCATCGGCCGTAATACTTATATACAAGATTTTAAAAAATACTTCTTACAGTAAATGATGACCAAAGTCTAAATCTATAGAAGTAATCACAAGAGCTGTCAAAACAGAAATATATGAAATAATTTCTAGTGCTCCCAAGAGAAGACTAGAAGTATAGTAAGCTAGATAAACATTCATTGAGGTCAGAATAGTTTACCGTGACGCAGCTTATACGGTTTCCGGTCAGGGTTGTTTTATATTAAGCCGATGGAAAAGCGATTAATAATTCTTATGAGCTTAATAATTCTTTGTAATTTATTTATGTCCTTCAGAAAGTAAATAATTCTTTATAGAGGTTACTTTGCATTTATTATTGAATAGACAGGCACAGATGTGACCCTGTTATCCTTGAAGCCTTCGAAGCTAAACATAGATTATAGAAGCTTCGGAGTAGAAGCCGTCGGAGCGATGGTAACGGATGCACCAGCCCGTCGGGCCTGTAGTCAGGGGCGAGTAAGAATAGAATTAAAGTAAGCCTTGCTTGTCGTAAAAGGCGTTTAAAAAGTCAAGCCTTGAGGGTTGGGCCCTTATCGCACAACAAGCGAACATGCGTGGGTCAGCGTATGGCTCAGCCATGGTGTCCAAGAGGGTTAGGCTCCTCCTCAGAGACGTGTTAATACAAAGTAGAGAGGCACCGGTGCGATCTGTAGGAGATCCTGGGGCTTCTCCGAATGCACAAATGCGGACCACCGAGGGTTTTGTGAGTAAGAATGTCACATAACCCTGACTTCCCACAAGAAGCAGGGTATATTTAAAAGATTTTCCCAATCAACCTAAAATAAAAGATTATAGATGCAAGCTAAGAGTTGATCTTTGATATCTATTATTCAAATGATTAATTATAAAACATTTATAAAATTCAGAATTCATTTAATGTTGATTTTTATGTACTAACTACCCCATTACCCTTTCACGCTAATGGTATACCGTATGTGCTTTACTGGTGGCGGGTCTCTGTTCCTGGAGACCGTCTAGGTATCACCGCAGCTCTCATATCTGCCGCCAAACAGTACTGTGCAAATATCGTGTTCCGGTTAGAAAGGCGCTGTAGCTAGTATACTTACTAGGCTAACGAGGCTAGTATAATTTTTATACAATTAAGCGACGAGACTAGCGGAATCTTCACTTGATGTTAAGTGATACCTCAGCCCATAAAAACGTGGCACTAGTTAGGATTTTATACATCGCACCACATCGTGCTCATCGACTCGAGACACAGATTTTGAGTCGCGTTACCCTAGTAATTTCATTTGGTACAACGCCCTTGAAACCGGAACACAGTAATGTTTATACACTATTACTGAATGGGCGCTGCGGTGGTACACAAATAGACGGTCTCCGACAACGGAAATCTACAACCAGTAAAAAATCTTTCTGTCTCAGGCGGCAAGGGTAATGTGGTGTCTTCTTCTTAAAGCGCCTCTCCAACAAGTGAAGGTTGGCGATCAGCGTGGTACAGTCCTTTATGTCTCTGGTTCGGTGGAACACGGACGGCCCGGATATGCCAGTCCATTCCCTGATATTCCTCAACCATGACTTTTCCTTGTGTGGTGTGTACCATCTTAACTCGCTAATTAAGATGATACACACCACACAAGTTGGTTGGTGCTCCGCGTTGTTACGGGCTAGCGTATGTATCACTTAAAATCAGGTGAACGTCTCGCGCGTCTCTTCGCTTCCTCTAATAAAAAAAAAACATAATATATAAGTAAAGTAGTGATCGATGTCCGTAACCTTATCACACCCTTGATCATAGTTATTATATACCAATTCGGCTGGTGGAGTGGTGCCGGCGATACATTATATCGCGTGACAAACTGAATAGCACACCGTCACTTTACGTGGTTAATCGATGTTGTCACATTTTTTTTTTTTAATCATAAAGTGTAATAATTGTTCGCGTACAAGTAATGAAGTGATTTCGGACCATCTCAAAGATATGCGACCATTTGAATCTCCTATCACTTTACAAAGCGACGTGACGAGCATGACGTTCACCTGTTAGTAAGTGACACATGCTTCTCCACCGGTCAATACAGTCCTTATGCTACTTTGACATTTTTTTTTTATTTTAATCTACATAGTAATTAATAAAATTATAAACAAAGCAATTAGTGTATATGAAATTAATTTTACTGTTTTGACATTGACCGACTGACTATTTGTTTATTTCTGTTAACCCAGTTTTGTAAGAGGGTTAATGAAGGGTTGATCACGCACCCACGGCTGGCAGCAGACCTATCGATGCTGTGTTCCCAGTTTTAAATGACTGGTTGAACAGGCTACGTGGCGCTTTGACCTTCCGATTGGTACAGGTGCTAAACGGGCATGGATGTTACTCGGTAACTACCTGTACTGTATTGGTAGAGAGCCATCAGCTATGTGCCATCATTGTGGCAGCGATGAGGACTGAGAGCAGCATACGTTGGAGGATTGTGTCAGGTGGACAAATTTGCGTCGAGATTTCGTCGCTCATATAGGGAGAGACCTCTCGCTTTAAGCTGTGACCAAGTGATTTCGCAGAAGGAGGCTGCGGACAGGGAGAGAGAAAGAGGCCTTCTTCCTATTCGTAGTCAGAAACGTGGCTGGCGGAGAAGAATGCACAATAACCTCCAAATCTCATAACAGAGGTTACGGCAACGAGTTCGGGGGTCGCTCGTTGCTGTATATCAAAGCCCTCGAGGTGGCGTGTGCGATGATTCTTCGCGATAGTGAAAGGTGAGCACTGGCAGCTCCATTCTGAGGCAAGATCCTGTAATGGATCAATGCCGTTGGGACTGCGGGAGTTTGCGCAAGCGTTCCCGTTGTTCCGACCAAGAGTTTTGAAAAGGATGCCGTTGGGTTTTAGCCGGTAAGATGTCCGGCATAACTCTTCCGCTGACCCGGCAGCAGAAGAGTATCCGATGCAGGATTTCCCCACGAGAAAAAAACGGACGAGGGTTAATTGCACTAGCTTATGGATTTAACATGTAACTCTCTCATCATTTATGTACACTAATGAATATGAATATAACTAAAAATGCAATGATGATGATTATCATTTTTATGTTTAAGTATTATTTTTATGCTTTCTTTGGTAGTCATCATTTCAGGCTATCAATGTCCAGCGCCGTAAATAGGTCTCCACCAATCGATTACCCGCGCGACCTGAATTCAGTTGGATATGACTGTAAAATTTGTTGTGTAAATTCATCATAGTGTATAATTCACTTTCTTTACAGAGTTCACCACCACGGTTTAGTCCGGCCGGAAGGAGCAACGACGATGACGTCATTGTATCCATCATCGGATCGGCCGAGCAGTTCGTCTACATATCAGTAATGGATTACGCGCCCGCTCTCATATACACACACAAATTAAAGTGAGATTTTTGTTTACATATATTTAACTATTCAAATCTTTATATGCAAAGTAAACAGACAAACGAATACAATAGATATAGATTAACAAAATGGTGGATTCTTCTTCTTCGTCGGTATCACTCTTGACAAAGTGGTCGTGGTCATCTCTTTACGGGTTGGTCGCAAGCTCAACAACACGATGCCATTCCGCCTTCCTAGTACATTCATATAGTGGTGACGATGATGAGCTATTTACTGCCGCATGTGTCTGGTCAGTCCATTTCATAGGCATTCTTCCTCGTGACCTGGTACCCTCGACCTTTCCCTGGACCACAAGTCGCTCAATGGCTACCTCCCGTCGGCGGCAAACGTGGCCAAAAAAGATAAATGCTTCTTGATGCCGTTCTCCAAATATAGACTCGTTGGTACGAAATTCAGTCCATAAAACTCCGAGCATTCTTCTCCAGCACCAAATCCTTACAGCATCTAACTGTCCTACAACTTAATTTGCTTCTGCCAATAATATCGAATAATTAACTATTTGTAACATTATATAAAAATAAACAATTATAATCATCAAGGGAAGAAATGAAGTAAAAGAAGACCAAAGATCCTCGATGGATATCCTGATGTAGGATCAAGGCTGTCCCCATCATTAGTGCTTATACACAAGGAGTCATGTTCTCTGCTCCACACTTTAGGCGGTTGAGAAATATTTGTATTGAGGAGGTGCGGGTTGGATCTTCACTAAGCTTCTGCTTTCGGTGCAGAAGTCGTGAGGAAACTGACATGTTTGAGGAGCGATAGCATCCGTGGACACGGGATGTCCGTCAACGCGTCCTTGGCTGATAAAAGGCCTCATACACAGACAAGTGTATGAGGCCACGAGTCCCAGTTGGTGGAGCAGTAAGACGGCTGTTTATTATGACTCGTGTTATTGGTTTAGTTTGTTTATGGGAGAGTCTGGTCAGCTGTTGGGCGCGGGGTCGTTTGCCCCACGAGGGGCTTTTATGGCTGACGTACACTGTAAAACCTTCACGGGTAATTGCACTCGTAAAACTGAAACACCACGGCACTGTACTGCGGCAGCGCCGTAAAGAACTGCTGTCATCAGCCAATACCATGACGCTTTTACGTATTGTTATGTTTTCTTCTTTCCTTATAACGATCATTGTAATGACAAAATCATAAAGCTATAAACGTCCACTGCTGGACCCAGGTCTCACCCAAAGATCTCCACATCGATCGGTGCTGAGCCGTCCGCGTCCGGCTTCCGCGACCTTCTCAGTCAGCATGGCCTCTGTTACAGCCGAACCTCAGGGCCGTCGTTTGTAAAGATTCATATGGGAGGAATTTAAGCCATTTCCCATCCACGCTGGCCCAATGCGTTGGTGGGATTTAAAAACAAATAATAATAACCAAAAAAAAAAAACCTTTTTCGTTTATAACTAACACTTGAATATCAGTATCACTGTTAGGCATTATGCACGCGATTACTGGTGGTAGGTCTCTGTTGCCGGAGACCGTCTAGGTGAGTACCAGCGCTGCGTCTATTTCTGTGGTTAAACATTAGTATGCAATTATTGTTGTGTTCCGGTTTAAAGGGCGCTGTAGCTAGTGTAATTACTGGGGTAACGCGACTCAACATATTATGTCTTAAGCGGTAAGCGCAATGTGGTACAGTGCATACCATCTGAACTGGCACCACGTTATGGGCGGGCGTAGCTTACCACCAGGTGAAAGTGTTGCTCGTCTCCCCGCTTAATTACAAAAAAAAAAATGGCAAATATCTATCTGACAATTCCGTTAAATCCGAAATCCTTGCTCTACATTTCCCTACACCTTCCTGTGTCATCAAGTCACAGCTCATTTATCCTGTGGTTTCCCTGTCCTCATCAAAATAAAAATTATAGTGGAGTAATAATAGCTTAATTTTTTCTTGACTTCCGGCTGCCTCATATCCGGTTGACAAATGTCATCTATCAATCAAATACACCATGAAGTCAGTCAATGAATAATGTCTTTGTAATTTGGTAGGTTCTGGCCTAAGATCGATGACGCGATCCGCGCCGCAGCGTTGGAGAACAAGGTGAAGATCCGCATGCTGATCAGCTGGTGGAAGCACTCCAGGCCCGAGGAGGACTACTTCCTGCGCTCCCTCGCGGCGCTCTCGCAGGCATACCCCGGCGTTGACATACAAGTGGTCAGTCACTTCACCATTATTTACAACCATGTTCTGAACAATTATGTGAGAAGACCGGACTAAGTGGCGTTCCTTATGCGAGACCCATTTTTTTAAACTACAAACCTACAAAAAATGCGATCACCCAATAATAAGTGATACGCCTGCACATGGCAACGTGGCGCTGGTTGGCTCGTATACACAGCACCACGTTGTGCTCGTCGCCTCAAGACATAAAATATTAAATATCGCTACCCCAGTTATTAACTTCAACGCCTTTCAAACCGGACAAAGGCAACATTTGCGCTTCGTTCAGCTCTCGACATTTTATGAACCAGTATATATTTTCAGAAGCGCTTCGTTGTACCTTCGACACCAGACCAAGACAAGATACCGTTCGCGCGCGTCAACCACAACAAGTACATGGTCACCGATCAGACGGCGCTGATAGGTACCTCCAACTGGTCCGGGGACTACTTCACGAGCACCGCGGGGGTCTCGTTCGTGTTCCAACACTTCGAAGAGGGCGCCGCTCACAACGTGACCCAAGACATCAGGAGGGAGCTGCAGGAGTTGTTCGAGAGGGACTGGAATTCTCCGTACGCGGTGCCCTTGCGGAGGTTATAGCGGAAACCTTTTAAATTGACTCCCACGCAACGTTACCTGCCAATGTAGCGGGTAGCGTGTTTCCAATTGTGTAATTAAATCGAGTCCCAACAGTGGGAATATTAAGTCGACTGTCTAAAATAATTATAAAATAATAATCTTGTCTAATTCACTGTTGTCATGACATTAGAGTTTGAATGTCTTCAAGACGGTAGCTCAGTTTGTATGGCGGCCTGGAAGTTGAGGGTTCGATCCCCACTGCGATTGAAGCTTCCTGTGAACGGAAATATAGTAAGACAACTGACATGACCCAAGAGCGACATCGTTCCTGGACATGGTGACATTGGCTAACCCGCACATGGTCACCGTGATGCATCACCTTTTGCCAGCAGAGCGGTGGATGGTGGTTAAGACGTTTCGAAACAGCACTGAACTCGTCTATTTATATTTCTTCAATACAAGGCGTATTATACCTGTTCGTAAACTATTCATTGATTCGTTACAAGGCTCATTAGACACTGTAACAATTATTGGAGTTACGACCGTCGTAAGACAGACAAGTCTATGGTTTTCTTAGTCGCACTGTAAGCGATACGCGTACAAGGTGTTTTAGGCCTGGTTTCGCCATTAGAAATCGTTATAGGTAAAGTTAGAGTATACCGAGTGGGATGACTCATCATATTATCCCAAGGTAATTTTTTTTCTCAATATAAATCTAGTACTTAGTTCCTAAGTCTAGCTCAAAGCGGGCTTTTGTACATAAACTATATAAGTTTTTTTTTCATGATCTCTGTGCTAGGGTGCGTGCCTTGTGACTGTCGTGTGCGTGTTGTAGATTTTTATATCTTACTAGATGTAGTTGTAGCGTTCGGTTATTGTAGTTTTCATATATATTCTATTGTTGGAAGTAGCTTTCACGTTCGGTACAAGAAACTAATGTTATTAATAATTAAACGTCTACTTAATATAACAACGAAATGTTTACTATTGTTTTATTATTAACTGTTAGTGGTGCTGATGGCTCAGGACCGGAAGTTATTAGAAGGGGCGGGTTCGATCCCTACTGAGCCTGTGTTACCGGTGAAGGAAAACGTTGCGAAGATGTATGTTCCAAGAACAGCTTTCGCAGATGTAACATCCTTTTAAACCTCACAAGCGATCGAATCCCAGCTGTGGGAATATAAAGAGTGGGATATGTATCAATATTATTTATATTGCTCGCCATTTTGGTGCTAAACGCAATATGTTGCTCTTTACATATCAATGCATGATTTAATATGCCTTTGTATACGTTGGATGATGCTCAACGCGCACGAGGTTAAGGAATGAGAGAAGAATAATCGTATTTATTTTTACATAAAAAAAAAACTATATATTCTCTTTATATCTTTACCTGTAAGAATGTAGAGTTATTGTTTTTATTATATTAATACTCATTTTCGTTTTTAACTAAAGTGTTTAGCGGTGATTCTGTGGACCAATAAGTCTAACCCTTACACACAGCAGCAGCAATGTCGGATGAAACGTTGAATACTTCTAGATAATGTATGTTCATATTACAGTAATCCCTCTTATAACACGGTACTCTTATAAAGCATTTTCATGTCCCTCGTATAACACGGCTTTACCTCACATAACGCGGAAAGTCCCCGTTTGGAATTTATAATCTTAATTTTATCTGTTTTTTAGTACAGTTTAAATATATCTAATTTTTTTTTAATACTATTGCTTACATTAATCTAGGTACAGTCAAGTGACTAAAACTAAAGTTATAATCTAAATGTCGGTAAGGGCTGTTTGTGAGAGGTAAAATATATAAATGGCGGGTTAATAATAAGAGTGTAGCAGTAACAATAAATATATAGTCAATGAACCTCGTATTTAGATTTGAAGTATACGTAAGCAATACATCATCATCAAGCAATATATGTCTACTGCTGGATATAGGCCTCTCCAGATTCCCACATCGATCAGTCGTGTGCGGCCCGTATCTAGCGGCGTCGCGCGACCTTTATGTAGTCGGCATGGTCTCCGATACCGCCGGGCACTAGGGACCGTCGTTTGTCGGGGTTTATATGGGGAGGGATTTGGGTCATTTTCCACCACGCTGGCCCCGTGCAAGTTGGTGGGCGCCAGAGCCTCGTTTGTCGATTAGCAGGGTGCACCACGTGCAGGTGAGGTTAGTTTGGGCCCCGCGAGTTGGGCGGGGTACTCCTTACACCCCTCACCACCGAACAATCATACACCTCTAGCAATACATACGAAAATACAATTTGATTTCAATAAAACGCATATATCGTTTAGAACTTAGTTTTTTTTATTTAATATGGGCTTTGTACATAACGCGTTATACGAGGTCATACAAGGCGTTATTAATATATCGTGTTATAGGGGGTAATACTGTATGTAATATTGTCTTATATTAATCGATATTTTATGTCAACTTCAATTAATTTAAAAAAAATGTTTTTTATATTTTATATATTTAAGAATCAAATGTCGATATCTTGAATGAAGTGGTTCGGTATTGCAATAAGTGAATAAATATATTATGCCTAATACTAGTTTTATTTGTTAACCTCTTGATTGTTTATAGGGGTTCTTTGAGAACTGGGCTATCGCCGACCAGGTTCCTTGCTACAGGCCTATGCTAAGCTAAGGCGTCTTCCGGGTAGTAGTTGAAATAATACCAAGATATACTATACGATATATATATATATAAAATAAATAATGAGAATATTTTAAATTCTAAACTATTTATTTAACGCAGAAAATTATCTAACAACACAATAACTATATTTTGTAAAGTACATAATAAAACGCATATTTATATGTAATATTTTAAATTCTATAATATATAAAACACAATGTTTAAAATTGGGGACATTTGGCTAAATAACAAAAAAAAAATTTTAGCATTGACTGCTGTACCTATAATTTTTTTATCATTCACACAAGTTCAATGATGATTTCCTTCCGTGTGTAAAACGCACCGCCATGTTTATAATAAAAATGTACGGCTCCCAAACTTCACGAGGTTTATATGAAACCGAAGAATTGTTAAATTTTCTAATTTTTTTTAACACAAATAAAAAAAAACGTATATAACTTTGAGGACTTGTTAGAAATCTGTAAATAAAACAATTTTACTTTTAATAAAATAAAATCTTTTTTTTGCAGGCAAACTTTTTTTATAACTTATTTGTATTTTGTGTGTAAAGTAATAAAAGGTTTATTTAGATAAGTTGGAGACGGGGAAATATCTTTGTATACAAATATATACATATATATGGATGGTCATTGTTGTGAAGACTAAAGTAGAAACATCACAATAATCATACTTCCGGCCTGTTATGAGGAACGGCAATACTTTCAATTAAAAAACACAGAACTCGGTTTCATCTTCTAAAGGTGCGATTAAAACAAACATTAAATTATGAATATTTCTATTTCCAATAAAGTACATTTTCAAATGAAATCAATAAACATTAACAAAAGTAAAAAAAAAAACATCAAGTCCATTAAAAAATCTGAGCGAGTAGGATCCCGTTTGAAAAAGAAAAAAAAAAACAAAACAGCCCACTTAATGTACCCCTACTCCTGGGTTGACACATTTCGTAAGGAGTGGAACAAGACTATAAAGGTACATCGAGTTCAAATGTCAATTAAAAAAAAAACTTCGTTTTATTTCCTTTTACATTATAATTGCATGGTTAGTGACTATATATGTAGTTGTAAGCCATGCTAACAACACTACCGCGCCTGCGCGGGCAATCGGCGCTGAAGACCATTTATACTTTACTGCTGGTGCATCTCTGTTGCCGGAGACAGTCTAGGTAGGTACCACAGCAGCACCTATGTCAGCTGTACATTGCTGTATTCCGGTTTGAACGGCGCTGTAGCTAATGTAATTACTGGGATAACGAAACTCAATATCTAGTCACGGGATGAGAAGATGCAGTATATATCATCTTTGTTATGGGCAGGTGTATCACTTACTATCAGCTGAACGTCCAGCAGTCTCATCGCTTAATTGAATAAAAAAAATATATTATAGCTTTCTCTCCCTCTAAATCTCTATCCCACAATCATCATCAGTGTTGCATTATTTAATCTTAAAAATGAACAATTTAATTGTTTTTTTTTATGTAACTTAAAAAATATATAAATAAGAAGTTAATTACTTGCAAAACCAAACGTTGTGCGGTAATCGTTGCGCCGTTGAATCTTTATAATAGGTGAAGATTTAATTTGAATTTCAGTAAAGAGTTTCACTTGAATGTAAGTGTTTAATCAGTGTCCATTTCCGCCGCGTTTGAATGGCGCCGTAGCTAGTGAAATTAAGGTAATGAGACTTGAACGTTTCGTACCGAAAAAGAACGACTGCAATATGCTTGTCGCTTGGAATCAGGTCAGGAATATTCCAGATGGTGATGAAAATCCTGACATTCGTCATAAAAGGGAATCTTTTCATATCATTGCTCTATGTCATTGATGCAAGGTCCTGGAACTACGCGTGTGTGGCGCTGTCCTCTACGAAGTCGCGTGCCTCGTCCTGCGTGACGCACTCCACGTGCGACACCTTGTTCCGGAACTTGACGCCGTAGAACTTGTGCGCGTGCTCGAGCAGCTCCGGCCGGAAGGTGGTGGTGATGAACTGAGCAGAAGCGGACAGCTCGTGGATCATGTTCGCTATCGCTTTCCGGTGCTGTGCGTCTAGCGCCTAGAAGTGAAAATGTAAAATTTATTGGTTTAGCTGAAGGCATCTCCTGCTGGAAACCATCATCAATTACCATCGTCTATTTCTACAATTAAGCGCAACCATACGAACTTCCACTTCGTGTGGCTTCGTAATCCAACTTGGGAACTCCGTGTTACAAAGGCATAATAATCTTTTAAGCACCTGATCGATCTCGTCGAACAAGTAGAATGGCGCCGGATCGCACTTCTGTATCGCGAATATGAGCGCAAGCGCCACCAGCGATTTCTGGCCGCCGGAGAGCTGGTTCATCTCGCGCATGTCGCCGTCGCCGCCCGTGAACGACACCTTGATGCCGACGCCCGTGAACTGGTCCGCGTTCGCTCTCTACAAAATAAAAAAAATATTAGAAGGCGGTAGTCAGGCACATTCAAAAACCTTACTACTGTCAAAGGTCCATCATTCATGTGACTCCGGAATCGATCCGATGACCATCGTCTCAAAAGGCAGTGTGTCGCCACTGCCCTACGGGGACAGATTATAAAACATTTTAGTGCATACATATGGTGTGTTGAATGCAATTTTAATCACCGATACCAAAAGAGTGGTGATAATCTTTCGATGCTGGTGACAAATCTGTTTTGCTGGTAATTGGCACAGTTTTGCAGCGTCTTGTCGAAATAAATCGTTATTATTTTTTTTTAATTCCTGTCCATTTACCGATTACTCCAAAGATGGCACATTGTCTGAAGGACTGATGGTGGATGGGGCAGTAAGGACCTAGAGTGCCTCCCGCGTACGGGTAGACGCAATGTTGAGAGGCCCCCTACAACGTAGAACGATGATATCGTGAAGGTCGCCGGAAACTGCTGGATGCCTACAGAGCAGGACCGATCGCTGAGGAAGGCCCATAATCAGCAGTGGACCATTATTGGCTAATGATGAGACTGACCTCAGCGGTGGCTTCCACATCGTCGGCCGCGACCCGCATGATCAGGCTGCCACGCCCCTGCGGCACCAACTTCTTGAACACCTCTGTGAAGTTCTTGCTGACTTGCTTGAATGTGAACTGTATCGCCTCCAGCTTTCGATGCTCCAGTGTCTCGATTAGCTCGCGAATCTTTTCACCGCTGCAGATTGTAAATTAAATTTATTGACTTTTACTTTTATGATGGAAAAGAAACATTTTCACATGTGTTTGTTGTTTCGTCGCTGCACATCAATTTCAAGTCCTTGCTACCATGAAAATTGGTGATGGTAACAAGGTGAAGTATAAAGTATAATAAGAAATATAAACTGAAAAGACAATACACACTCAAAATTTATTGGAGATATTGTTTCCGCCGTGTAGAGATCAGTTAAGAATGGATGTGACAAAAACGTTTTTTTTTAATGTAATTAAGCGACGAGACTAGCGGAACGTTAACCTGATGGTAAGTGATACGCCCGGATATAACAACGTGGCGCTAGCAAAGATGGTATTGCACATTGCGCTCGTCGCCTGAAATATAAGATGTTGAGTCTCGTTACCTCAGTAATTACACTAGCTACAGCGCCCTTCAAACCGGAACGAAGCAGACTACCGTTTGTCGGCTGCAATAGGCGCTGCGGTGGCACCCATTTAGACGGTCTCCGGCAACAGAGACCTATTACCAGTACATAGCTATCCTAAAGAGAGTTGCGAGGGTGTTACTGTCAGCAAAGCTGGTGGGGGACAATTAGTAATTAATTCTGTACAATTACAATTGTTTATCAAATCATATCCATACGTACCGTCATTATTTATAATTGTAATAGTAAACATTAAATCGTCGCTACAGAAACAATACACCGTGTTGTGAATTGACGAATACATACATTTCCGATCGAATTACTATTGTTTACTAATTACTAATAAACAAACAAACAAATAATTGATTTCGTTCACAACGGTTGTGGGTTGAAAACGTATCGCATACCGGCGAAATCAATCTAGTGTAAAAATATAAAAAAAAATATATATATGTCTTCCATGAAGTATTTTAAAAGTTATATATTTTAACGACGCCCTAACATGGATGTTAAGGAAGCAGAGATTTGTTAAAGATCAAAGATAATGCTAATGACTTAAGCAATACAAGCTCTGATAAATTGTCTGGAGGAGACATTTCCGTGACGAGGTCGCGATGGACTGGTGCAGAGTTATCTATTTATATTTATTCTTGAATAACCCCGCTGTTAGCAACACAGTGAAATATAAACTCGACCGGTACAACGTATTCGGGGTCGTGTACGACATCGTGGGCGGTCTGACCAATGCGGTGCGGTTCCTCAACAATTTCAAAAACATCTTCGGCGTGCTCGCGAACTGCGACACGGACGTTCGCAATTACACCTCATATCCTGCCCCCGAGGATACCTTCTTGAATATCACCGATCTCACGAGAAAATACCGATATCCGATTGAAGTGCATAAAGTGACAACGGAGGACGGTTACATTTTGACGCTGCATCGAATTCCGAAAGGTAGGAGTTCGATCAGAAATGACCTGGTGATTTTTCTAATGCACGGAATATTAGATTCCTCCGACAGTTGGGTACTTCAGGGACCCAATAAATCTTTGGGTTACATTCTCGCCGAAACCGGTTTCGATGTATGGATGGGCAACGCCAGAGGCAATAAACATTCCCTCACCCATACGAAGTTGAACGCGTCGCAATCGGAGTACTGGGCTTTCACCTGGGACGAGATAGGACAGTACGATTTACCGTCGATGATCGATTACGTCCTAGAGCACACCAAGGTGGAGAATTTGTACTACGTGGGCCACTCACAAGGCACGACGAGTTTTTACGTGATGATGTCGCTGAAGCCGGACTACAACAACAAGATCAAAATGATGTTTTCGCTGGCGCCGATCGCCTGGATGCGACACGTCAGGAGTCCAATAGTCAAGATGTTCTCCCCGTCTAACAAAATCCTCCAGTACATCAACTCGAAAGCATACTCGCGTAGCACGGAGTACTTCAGTACGGTCACTAACATCATATGCAACTTTCTTCCGATACGATGCGACAGTCTGCTGAACCTGATAATCGGGTACGATTTCAAGCATATAAACGCGTCGATGATGGCCGTCATACTGGGCCATATGCCGGCGGGGTCTTCGACCCTGCAATTCGTGCATTACGGTCAGCTCGTGCAATCCGGGAGATTCTGCCGGTACGACAGAGGGGAGGAGAACAATATGGATGCTTATGGCGTTAAAACCCCACCGGATTACGATCTCAGCAACGTGACGGTGCCTATCGTGCTGTACTACAGCGGCAACGACTGGCTCTCCCACCCGTGCGACGTGGAGACGCTGTTCAGCCGCCTGCGTTCGCACCAGCGACACTACATCGCAGACTTCAACCACATGGACTACCTTTACGCGGACATCGCTAAGGACGCTGTATACATATCTATTATCAAACAGATCTTTTACTACCACACTGAAGGTTCCATGTTGACTACGAAAGTGAACTACAAGGATGTAGGTAGTAGGTAGGTCTCTGTTGCCGGAGATATCAGTGTTCAGACATATTTTAGTGTTTCGGCTTGAGATAAGTATTGTACCTAAAAATACTGGGGGCGGCAAGCTATATATCAAGGTAATAAGCCCAATGTTATAGGGTTTTTTTACACCATAGCCAGTTTAAACGACCTTTCGCCGTGGGCCTTGTTGCCAATAGAGATGGAATACTTTTTAATTGGATTAATTAGTTGTAATATCTACATGGTTAATGGTTATATTATCATAGTCAGTAACTGTTTTATTTGTTAAATTATTAATAAAAAAACTTGATCCATTTATTAAAAAAAAAACTTGATGTTATCCCAAAATGCTGTGTAATATTTCTCCGACAAATCGAATATAGGTCATGTAAAAATGTTTACGCAAAAGTCTAAATTCAGTTCGATTTGTCTAAGGCCATTCATTAAATTTTACTTCCTTTATAATATTCTTATAGTTTATAATTATTATTACTATTATCATGAACTTGTATCCACTGTTGAATCTAGGCCTCACGAGGACCTAGTTGTCCTATATGCCATGCCTGGGATACAGGTTGGAAAATGCAGTACACTGGAAGTTACAAAGCTGTTGCCCTTTCCCTTATAATTATTCACTCGAAGTTTTTGGATATGCCGATAATACTGTGGCAGTGCGGATATTCTAATTTGTTTCCCACGAAGAGGATTGTATACACATACATGGATAAATTACCACCGCCTAGCCTTTTTTTGCAGTTAAACAGCACTGTGCAAAAGTGACTGTGTTCCTGTTCATAAAGTATTGCAGCAAAGTTAACTAGACCATCTCAAACCCATGTGGTGTTGTGTAAATAATTTAACTTATTAGTTAAAATATGAACAAATATAAACATAACTTGAATGTCCCGCTTGTTATGTTACACTTTTGTATGGAAAAATTTCTCCTTACCCAACATCAAGCTCTTCCTTTCTCTTGTACAGTTTCTCCTTCTGCTCGGAAAAACTAATAAATTGATCCAGCGCCTTCTTGTTCACATGATTATACTTCTTGAGATGCTGGTTTGCTTTCTCTAGTTCTTTGAACAACTGAAACGTTAAATGTAGTATAATTTAAGATTTAAGTTCAAACTTTAGAAGAGATTAAATTATTAGGTCCTTACATATGTAATTAGCGTTTTGTCGTACTGACCACTTTAATGTGAAATATCTCCTCTTTGGTTAAGAATTCCGAATTAAAATTTATAAATTCATTTAACTGGTACATTTGAGTTTTGAAAACAGTCATTCAATTGTTTTTTCCTCATTAATTCTTTTTGGCGTCGCTTATTAACCCTGAAAACCAAGCCAAATCCTGCCCTAAACGAAAGTTTACTCAGAAAAAGTTACTGGTGAGTGTTTCGTGGACTAGCGCCGGTGTCGTTCACTACAGCTTTCTAAAATCTGGCCAAACGATTATGGCAGATATCTATTATCCGAAACAGTAAACCACGAAGAAGGAACTAACAGCTAAACAACCGAGATTGATCAATAGCTCTAGGCCGCTGCTGCGTCACGACAACGCAAGACCACCACCACACACTGCGCAGCAAACAACCACTAAGTTAGATGAGCTACAATTGGAAAGTCTGCGACATCCACCGTACTCCCCGGACTTTGCCCCAACAGATTACCATTTTTTCCGGAATTTGGACAACTTCTTACAAGGAAAAAAATTCAACTTCGATGCGGCAGTCCAAACCGCCTTCAAAGAGTTTATTGATACTCGCCCCATGGTTTTATTAGTAAAGGGATCAATGAACTACCTATGAGATGGCAAAAGTGCATAGATAACAATGGTACAGACTCCGATTAATTAAATATAGTTTACAACGAAAAATTAAGTTTATATTCCTCTCGTACAAAACGCCAATTTCATATGTAAGGACCTAACATAATTGTTTTCATTATAATGAATGTTGAAGGAATCCTAATTAAGAATAAAAACTAAATCAAAATTCTAAACCTGTAATAATCTATTGCTTTAACCTTACCACTGTACCAACTTTGAAATGTATTAACATACAGAATCACCATTATCGGTGTTACCTGCTTCAGGGACATCTTCTGATATTTAGCGTGCAGTTCGGGCGCGTTGGACAAAGTACCGAGCGCCGCTATTTTGTCAAGAGACTCCTGAATTTTCTCTTGTAGCAACACTTCTTTCGACGCCATCTTCTCCAATCCCTTCGCGTCTTCCTCCATCTTATCTTGAGCTTCTTTTTCCTGTTTGCAAAAAATATTTGTATAAAGCAAAGGTATTAGTCTTTTTATTAACATCACATGATAATTTGACTGCATCTGCGCCGAAGTGGCACCCATCAAACAACTCTTATAACGCAAAGGTCCTTGCTTATAATCCGGGGAAATATGTGAAGTTTGAATGGTGGTAGGGTTTTATCGAATCCACTTGGCTGGCTTCCATCATCCTATTGTAAATTTTTTGCCATAACATTAATAATCAGTTCCAGCAACTTTATGAGCATGAGTATTCTGTGTAAGCACTATCCACCATTCATGGCTTCATTGTATTAAAGATGTAATAATGTTATGGTCAAAAACCATGTTTTGCACAAATGCATTATGTAAATTTACCAATAAGGTTTCAATGGCTAAAAATCTAGCGAAATCCAAGCTTTAACTACAAAATAAGGTTTTCACATAATTATATTTTTATTTTTTTAAAAAAAAGAGTATTGCCACACCACCAGATAAAAAATATCATTGATTATGCTGAGTTGTTTAAAAAGGTTTACCTTGTTTCTCCATTTATCAAGCTCCAGTTTCAACGCCTTCTCGTTCTTGACGGCGGCCTGCACCTTTCTCTCAACCTCCTCCAGCTCCTTATTGATCTGGCGGATTCTTTTTTCCGTAACTGCGAGGTCCGCCTTGCTATTGGCCAGTCTTCGCTTGCGATCCTCAACCGATATTTCTTGCAGCGCTTGTACTAACTCATCTTTACGCCTGTAGAGTTAAATGTATTTAGTCGCTTTTTGTGAGCCTTCATGGTGTAAAAGCCTATTTAGCGGAACCAATGGATTCTGCTTAACCGAATCCTCAGATTCTGCTTAGCGTAATTGATGGATCCTGCTTGGAAATGTGGTCGTGGTACAGCCCTCCTTCTACAACAGGGTTGCCTATCTTAACGGGACATTAGAAGCCATAGGCAGTCTTCGGCTTGAAGCTATCTCTAAAAGCATGGCTTTTGATAACTGCAAAACAATCTGTTTATAGTAATTGTTGTAGTCATATTTGATGTTTTATTTAATTACTTATTGTGAGTAGGATTAATGTGAACCGTGTGGTAAAAATAAAAACAATAACTATTAGTGATGGTAATGTACACATGATGACCAACCAAAGGCTCTTCTTAGTTTGCTACAATAGTTAAACATCAAATTCTGATCTGTCAAGTTTTAAAACCCTATCCATATACATGACTCATTTTAAGAATTACATGAGAATATTATGTGAAATACCTGATTAAGTTATTTGTGAGCAGGTTCTCTAGTTTGTTCTTGTTGGCCTCCAAGTTCATTCTCTGGCTGAAAGCCTCCTTGTTCTCTTGCGTTAAACGTCGAATGGCATCATTCAATTCGTCCACTTTGCCTTGGTCCGCCGTCGAGAGCTGCTCCATTAACTCCTAGTAAGCAAATAATAAAAAAATGAAATAACACCAATGTTATAATACAAGTTTTTAACACAATATTACTGTAGCGAGTTGCTGTTGTATGAATAAAGGATATATACCTGATGGAGTTCAGATTCCAGACCTTCCTTTGTGGCCTGCATTGCTTCGAGGCTAGAGCGGCACTGTGCCAGCGATCTCTCTTTGGGCCCGCGAAACCTTTCTATTGACGCCAACTCTTCCTTCATAAGCCGAATGTCTGCCTTCACTTTGTCAAATATATCCCTGGATAGATGTTACTATTAAATTAAAGTAGTCTACATGGTGTTTTTCCATTTAGGAGATATGTAAGGATATTTACAGTCTACTCTCAGCGGGTCTAAAAAGCGACTAAAGTATTGATCACACTGAAAGAGTTGCCGTTTTCCTTGTGACTGTACAGCACGTCATGGAATAAATATCTTAATTAAAATTACATTAGAGATAAGAATGGAGAAAATACTGCAAATTAATTTAATTAAAAATTTAACTAAAAAAAAAAATTATGCAACTTTAATGTAATTAAAAAATATGATAATTGAACTTACTTAGCTTTGCCTTGTTTAGTCTCAGTACGTTGCATCTCTGACACAATGCTATTGATGCTGGTCTCTGTCTTGCTTAATTCCTGACGTAATGTGTTGAGCTCCTGCTCCAAGGATGAGATTTGATCCATTAATTCTGAACGTGTCTTCTGCATCTCGAGGCGAGAGCGTGATTGGTTGAAGTAGCCTCCAGTAAGTGAACCTTTTGAAGATACCTGTCAAGTAATAAAAGTACTTTAAATAAATGTTCATTATTTTCAAGATGACACATTTTCCTTCTACTTTTCACTGCCTTCATGGCATAGCTGCTAACCAGTTGCCTTGTAACATGGAGGTCCCTAATACGATTCCGGTTCCGCTCATATGCTCCTGGGATCAGCCTAACTTTAATATGTGAAGAAGCAGAAATGACTCGAAATCGTTAATATTGTTAAGGTAATATATCCCTCACCTGGTCACCTTCTAATGTGACGCAGTCAAGGTGAAACTGCTTGCCAAGTTCTGTGGCGCACTCCAGATTCCGGCAGATCAGCGTTTTACCGAATATGTACTTCATTGCTTTTGCGTATTTCGGATCGTACTTTAACTTCTGCACCATGGCAATTGCATTCTGTAAATTAAAATAATAGTGAATAATTTAACCAGTTTCTTTCTTAAAAATATAAATATATTAATACATTCTGCTAGAGGAATAGCCATGTTGCCTGGGTACGTTCAGATTCGTGGACACGCCGTAACATTTATTTCTGCCGCCAAACACAAGTTTTCAAACATCACTGTATCGGTTTTAGTGAGAGCCTTCCTAATGATCTGCACAAAGGTCATTCCTCTACCTTCACCAGATAATTAGTACACCTTGAAAAGGGTATTCTTACAATGATTCGAGAACCTTGCCTCTCATCTATCATCAGTGATCCACTCTTAAAGTGCCGTCCCCATTGACATTCAAGGTTCTCTTTTGGTCTTTATCACACATATAAATAAAAAAATGGTTTCTTAGACAGCCACTTGAAAATGTATTATAAATATGATCATTCATACACTCACATTATCATTGGGATACACCATATCCCGAACTTGAAGACGGTTTAGTGGCATGAACGTGACCTCTCCAGGCAGGCTCTGACGGTTCATCTCCTTTAATATCTTTGTCCCTACTGTGTCCGATTCAACAATGTGGTGGAACAATCTGTTACCTGCAGTGACCTGCAAAAAATTAACATGTTAAAATGTATTTAATTAGTAGTAGTTTTGCACATTAATTAAGAATAATCATTTATTTTATTGGTATATATTTCAAACAGACCCAGGTTCACAAAGAATTATTGCCAATTCCACTTCACAGTTTAATATACCAAGAATAAAATTGATTGGAGAGGTCTATGTTCGGTAGTACATATTAATAAACTATTGTGGTAATGAATATTTAAGATAAATAAGAATATCTTATTCATATGCAGCTTAAGTATCAGTTTATCGCCGATAGCTTATTGCTTTCTTGCGTACCAGTTCCAGCCAATAAAGTTGAGTTGGCGCGGAATTCAAATAGTCCATATACACTGATACCATGTAAGCAATTATCGTTGTTAAAGATTTACACAAGAAATGTTGTGAATGTAAATGTATGAAGAAAGCTTTGACCATTAAAAAACTTTTTGGCTCTGTATTTTAACATTTTATTATTTAAATCACCTTTATTTATTAAGCTAGTGGTGGTTCTCTATAAATTTACCGCCAGTAGTTTTCTTGACTAGAAACCTTGTGGGGCAGGAAGCAAAAGAACATCCTCGTCGCCTGCATGGGGTATTTCAATTTGATTTAGCAGATACCTTTGCACGATATTCTTAATCACAATCCATAATATCTAGAACAGCACTCAATTCTCTTGACTGCCGGGCTCTTACTAGTGGATACATATACCCACAGTGATGCATTTTGTATCTTCAAATGGCACGCTTTAGTGGCCCAAGTACATCCATACATTTCAAATTCTGCAGACTATGTTCGTCGCCTTGAGACATGACGTTAAGTCTCGTTACTCCAGTAATTTCACAATTTCATTAAAATCCTTTGATCGGGAACACAGTAACATTTGGACACTAATCTTTGGCGGTAAAAATAAGCGCAACAATGATATCTACCCAAACAACCCGAAGCAGTGAAAACGTATCACCAGTGTTTACAATATTAAATTAATATATATCTAATATTATGATAAGTAATACTTTGTAGTGTTTTTAATTGTTTTTATGGTGTGCATACCTCCACGGCCGTATAAATAGTTTTGTCACATGTGAAATTCTCTATGACCGGTCCGTAGTACTGCGTCGCTATCTTGGCCCACTCGCCGCCCCTCTCGTGGAATGTCTCCAATACTTTGCGTACACTGTCCCGTCCGTTTAATATAGGCTGAAATATCACAATCAAAGAGTAACACCAGGCTGGGATGAACTAAACCAAATCCACAGTGAAATAAAGTAACAAAATAATGATTTTTTTATTCAACGAAGCAACGAGATTAATGAGATGTTCACTGGCAGATTCACATTCACATCGCACCTTATTTTATAATATATCGATAAAGCAAGTTTCACCTTTCCTGCCATAGAACGGAGAGCTTGATCAGCTTTCGCCAGATCATCTTTTAACGATGAAAGGTTTTGCGTTAACGTAGTTTCCTTACGCCACAGTTCGCTGAAATGTAAAAATAAATAATTTTCTTCAATGAAGCGATCAAGGTGTTATTCAATTCCAAGTGGCAAGGAAAAGTCAATGTGTAGTGTATGCACGTTAGGATAATAAACACTGAACCATGCTGGAGAGCTTACATGTTAGGTCTCGTTGCCCCAGTAACTTCAATCGCTTAAAAAGTTTTTAAATTGGAACACTACAATGTTTGCACATTACAATTTAGCAGCAAAAGATAGTTATGGCGATACACATCTAGATGCTGTATGACAATGGACACCTAACACCAGTGTGCCTTTTGTGTCTATTCAATAACTTTCTATAAGATAACACTCAACTACAAGGGAAAACTGATACTAACTTCCTTGCACTTTGCTCTTGATCCTTTCTTTTTTTGCACTCGTAATACTGCTTGTTGTGTTCATCAATAGCAATACGTTGCCTCTCCATCTCTTTTGTCGTATCTTCTATCCTCTTCTGCAGTTCGGTGAGTTTGGTCGCGTCGCGGCGCAAGTCTTCTTTCAATTTATTTTCGTGGTCTTTTTTGTCCTTGATTTGTTTGTTTAAAGATCTAAAAAACATTAATAAATTTATTTTACATCATGATATAAAATGCAAACATAACGACATGAACAGAAAAATATAGAAAAACAGTCCAGTTTTATCGTTGCGGAATAGCTCCGATCGGGTGGAAAGAAATTAATTTTAATGGGACCTAAAAGCATTGCACTCTAGGGGTTGGTTGGACAGAGTGAGTTTCTATGGATGTTGTGCCTCACCGAAAATAGCAATGTGGGCACATACAGGGTTTATTATTCAGGCTGTTAGTGTCCTTCAGGTAGTAACTGCTTTTTCAGCGATCACTTATCATTTAACATGAACTATTGTGATATGTGGAAACATCTATCGTGAATACTGTTGACAAGGGTGGTATAACTATTAAAAATATTTAATATAAATAAAGAGGTTTAAAAATCTTTATTTCCCAGAAGGATAAAGAACGTACACCAGAAAAATATAAACAATAGATTAAGCTAAATTTACGAACGTACAAAGACATATAGTAAAACAATAAACTTTATACTTATAACTGATACAACAATTTGCTAAAGGAAGGTAGTCTGGTAGTCGTAAAGGTGACAGGATTTTAAATAAACCTCGGAGGAAAATCATTAAAAATCTGACATCGGATACATCCAGTGCGTCAAACTAGAATATTCAGGCATTTTAGGTACTTTCTTTTTTTAACGTTATATGTATGATAAATGTTTTATTGTGAATTTAAAACATGTTGTTGTATTAGTTTTTTTGAAAACTTGATATGATTTGGCATTTTTTATGTGATCGGAAAGACTGTTATATAATTTAGCAGCTTCGTACAATTTTTTTTTTTCTCATAGTCCGCGGAAGAAATAAGTATAAGTTGTTCGCTTGATTAGAAATCTTTTTCAAGGTATAATGTATAAATTCAAGGTAAGCAATCGATGTATGAAGAAAAAAGACTATCTTTTTTATTCTACTAAAAGCCGAGGTGCGTGGGACGTTCAATTAGCGCTAATTAGGGTGATATACAATGCACCATGATGCTGTTGATGCCTTAAGACATAAGATATTAATTCTCGATACCATAGTAAATTCATAAGCTATAGCGCCCTTGAAACCGGAGCGATAGTGCTTGAACACTACTGTTTGGCGGCAGAAATAGGAGCTGCGATGGTACTTGCCTAGACGATCTCTAGCAACAGAATCCTACCACCAGTTGATTTATTACCATTCACTATTTATGGCCCATGCACTAAATAGAAAAGCTGTTAAGATGTAATAGGTGGTAGGTCTCCGTTGCTGGAAACCGCCTAGGTAGGTACCACCACATCTCTGTGTTCTAGTTTGAAAGGCGCAGTAGTTAGTGTAATTACTGGGGTAACAAGGCTTAACATCTTGTGTCTGAAGGTGACGAGCGCAATGTGGTTTTGTGTATAACATTCTAGCTAGCGCCACATTGTAATGGACGGGGGTGTCACTTATCATCAGGTGAATGACTCACTCGTCTAGTCGCTTCATTAAATAATAAAAAATATATATGTAAGCTTTATTCTAAAATTATTACTACAAAATTCATACTTGAGTTCCTTTTCAATCCAGCGATCCCTATCTTGCTTAGATGTGAACTGCGTGCCTCTTCCCTGCTTAGCGTACAACTCCTGCCGCTTCTGCTGGTTCAATGCGAGAGCTCTGGTGCATTCTTCTTCGCGCGCCTTCATCTCTTCATATTTTGGCTTCAGTTCTTCCAACTCCCTTTCTTTCTCGGCTATTTGTTGCCTCAGCCGTTCTAATTCGGCTTCTGCCCTTTCCTGAAAGTAAACAGATTTAAATCTCGAGATATTCAAGGAAGAACCTTATTTTTCTTTATTCGACGAACCGATGAGGCATGTGGACATTTCGACCCGGAGATCCGGTTCAATTCCTGGTTTACTTTATGTTATGGAATTTAGTTGATAGTTTTTCGAATCCGCTACCAATCTTATATTGTAAATCAACCGCCCTAACAGTATTGTTGTGTTCCGACTATCAATGTATGAGAGCTAGAGTACACTAGGCGAGCACACTTTGCCATCAACAGTCGCATTATCACATATCACTTATCTGCTGTCAGCGGCTGCATCTACTTGAAGACCCCACCATCTCCATTTGGGTTATAGTGGACATAGGATAAAATCGTCATTCAAAAGGAAGTATTAAGAACCTTGCGTCGTCTGGATATGAATAAAGTTAGTGAGGCACATAGCTTATCAACTATAGTGCTTAAAACCTGTGCCCCAGAGTTGTCTTCTGTATTGACACGCTTGTACCATCTTTCGTTGCGGACGAGGCTAGTACCGGATTCTTGGAAGCTTGCAAATGTGTAACCAGGGCTCTAAAAAGGTGGTCGTATAGATCCTACTAACTATAGAATTCTCTCAATTACCTCCATGTGCAAGGTTATGGAACGATTATTGAATTCGCACCTCATGGCATACTTAGAGCAACATGATCTTCTCAACAACCGATAATGTCAGTCATATAACGAGCGTTGTACAGGCAAAATGATAGCGTGAGATGATCATTCGTATCGCGCGAGGATACCGAACGATATCCTTAGAGGGGAAAATTATCCTGGCACGGTTTTCACCCTTAAACATTGCGGGTCGATAACAAACTCCGTTATCGCCACAGTGAGGCCGAGCCCCTGGATGCAGCAGAAGTGCGAAGGCAGGAGCACAATTATGCTCTAAAGGTTTGGCGAGAGCGCTCGCGGAGTCTCATAGCTCGCGAAAGCGCATCGTAAGCGTGGTGTTGCCAAGCTTCGAAATATGGCTTCGATCGGGTGGAATGGCGCAAGTCACCTTTAGATTAACTTAGCTGCTCACCGGAGACAGGTGTTTCGGTGAATATCAAAAAAGATTGGATGCAAACCGACGATGCAATGGCACCACTGTGACGAGGAGCAGGATTCCTCATAGCATACGCTCGCTGAATGCTTTGCGTGGGAGTCCGAGCGACAAGGCCTGGTCAACAGGATTGGACACAATCTTTCCCTGCTAGTAGCAGTAGCGGCTTCGATGAAGAGCAGAAGTGCATGGGCAGCGTTGGTCTCCTTCTATGAAGCCATAATGGTACAGAAGGAGGCCGCCGAACGAAATCGAGAGAGGGTTGATTCCACTCGGAGAAGACAGTGGGGCGATGGTAATGGACGCGCCAGCTCGTCAACCCTGTAGTCTCGGGCTAGCAAGAATAGGACTAAGGTAAGCTCTGCCCATCGTAGAAGGCGACTAAAAGGATCTAGGAGTTTCGCGGGCCTTAGGGTGGGGGCCCTATATCGTTCCACAAGTGAACCTGTGTGGGACAGCCTAGGAGGGTTAAGCCCCTCCTAAGGGACGTGTTCAAACAAAGTATAGAGAGGCACCGGTGCATTCTATAAGAGATCCCGGAGCCTCTCCGAATGCACTAATACAGACCACCGAGGCGGTTTTAGTGAGTAAGAATCACACATAACCCTGACATCTCCCTAGAAGCAGAGTATCTTTCGAAGATTTCCCCCACGAAACAAAAAAAAAGGGAACTTCTAGCGTATGTCATACACATGAGTGACGAGACTCTTGAGACAAACGAGGGAGCCATGAGTGTTTTTATGATTATTTATAAGGCCTCTGGCAGTGTCTGCCATGACAACCATATCAATCAACTTCCTGCGTAAGTGTTATCCATCTATTTCACCAATTATATTAAAGATTTCTTGAGTAACCCATTCCTACGCGTTGATATCGACAGATGTTCATCCGAACATATGTCAATCAATGCCGGTGTTACTCAAAAATCCGTTCTCTCTGCAACTCTTTTCTTGCTGTACATTAATTACCTGCTGATAACCAGAACCCTTGGGTCGATCGAGCCGGTCATGATGAGGTGCAGTCCGAAAGGAAGACCACGGTCGGGCATTTCAATGCTACCATACAGTCGATCTCTGAGCGGGGCGAAGTCAGTCTGGTGAGATTTAATGCTTCCCAAACACAGATGAGGCTTTTCATGACTAATAATAACCTTTTTATCTTGGCTCCTACTTTTGAAGATGTATCTTTGACATTCACCAATTACCTTTAGATGTTAGGGGTCGAAAATATAACATATCTCAACTATAGCTGATTTAATAAAATATTATCACATCAAAAAGAGAAATTGCAGTGTAAGACCATAAAAAGTTATATTACCTTAGATTTATTGTCGCCGTCAACATCATCCGTTAAGTCTTTTATGCCAAGTTCCAATTTGGTCTTATCCCGCAACATCTGCTGCTGCTCTGTAGACAAGATGTCTTTCTCATCACGCGCTGCAGCGACATCTTTACGAGCTTCTTTTAATTTTCTACAACCATTATATTCTGAATATATATTTACTTTATTGATTATAACACAGATTAGTATACCAAGATGTAAGCATATTCATGACTTAGTTTCAAAAGAACATATTGATGGAAAGATTTAGAAAAAAAATACCTATTAGCTTCCCTGACATGATCCTGAGCTTCTCGAACCAGGTCTGCATACTGTTGTTGTTCTTTGCCACTATTTGATCGCATTTTTTCTAACTGAAAGAATTAATATCTAATAAGACTTTTGTTAAGATCTGATAACAACAATTCCAACTATATATATAATTAAAATCGAATGAAATCTATATATATACATTTTTGTGTTTATAATGCAATATTTGGAAATAGCTAGTTGTGTAATTTTTAAATGTATAGAAATTTTTTTTCTTAGAAGTACCAAGTAAAAATCTGTTACCTCCTCCAATTTTCTCTTGTTTTCTCTGTGTTCCGTGTCGTGTATGATGAATTCGAGGACACGACGCGCTCTGTCCCATTTTTGATATTCCTTTAATTCTTCTTTTTCCTCTTCTAATGTTTTCAACCGTTCTTCTATCGTCTGCAGGAACTCATTTATTTTCTCCACCTAGGTTTTATTGGAAATTCTTTTTTACGTATAACAAATTAAAATTATATTTTAAAGCTTCAAGAAAAAAGGAAGATTTTTGTAAAGTACTTTGTCTTACATAATAAAAAATACAGTTTTAATAAGAATATGAAAAAATAACATCTAATTGCTATTCCAAAAAACCATTATACTGTGCTTTCATTACTAATTATAAAAACAATAACATACCTTCCCAACAGTTTCTTTGAGAATTGTAACTGATTCCTCTCTGCGTTCATCATACACCCGAGTTCCTGCTACCTCCCTTAATAATTTAAGTCTATGGGAGTCCGGCGCAACTGCCATCTGATTGATCTGATAAAATACAATTTCATATTTAATCAACAAATTTGTATGCTAAAATCAGAATATTGCAAGTTAATGACTTTAATGATGAATAATATAATGTATGTTATAAATTCGATACTTATATCTGGGGGAGACCTATGTCCAGTAGTGGATGTCTATCGGGTGATGATAATAATCTGTACATCTAAATTGTTCGAATGAGTGGTAACTACTAAATGAAGAATAAATCTTTTTATTACTTATAATATCAGTTTATAAGTTTAAAGATTAATCACTAACTTTATTGTCAATAGTTTATACATATTTAAAAATTTTATAACTAACAAATAACAAACATTGTCAGATTTTACTTACTTTTCCTTGCTTAACAATATAGTATGGATTTGAGTTTGATAATCCTGCACTTTCCAAAAGGTTGAGCACTTCTGATCTTGGTACAACTTTTTTATTAAGAAAGAATTGGTCTTTTTTAGAGCCTATAACGCGCCTTAAAAATATTTCATCTTTTTCAATCTGTAATAAGGTTACAAGTATTTAAAGTTGCACTAAAAATAAGGGTTCATTATATAAAAAATATAATAAATAAACATTTACAATGGCACGAATATTAAAGCTTTTACCAATACAAATACTATCTAGGTTAGAAAATTTCATGTTTTAATAAAAATTTATTGAAAGTAAAACATGTTTGAAAAATATGGGTATTGTATTGTGATGATAAATACAAGTCTGTTATGTCAATTTTGGTTGTTTAATTGAAGTGTTTATTGGAAGTCTATTTTAAAAAAATTAAACAACTCTTAGCAAAATTTATGTCATGAACAACAACAAAACCTATCACTATATTTAATGATTCTCATTGTAAGCTACTACATAACCTAATATTTATTAACTTTTTAGTGGCACATAAATTGTAAATTTTTGAAAAATTTTGATGATGGTATTTTATATAAATTCTCACCGGTATTCTGTTGTCAGAGTTATCAAATATAATTTCAACGAAAGCAGATATAACTCTTGGCCCTGTGCCTTCATGCAACAAGGCAAGTCTCTGTTCAGGTCTAAGATGTGAGAACTCATCACTGAGCACAAACTGTATAGCTGGAAAATAAATGATGATATCTAAACTACAGCTTTTAAATTTTCATTACTGGTTACTTTATGCATGCACTGCTTACAGTCAATAAATATATAAAACTACATGTGTGGAAAATATTATTGCTTATAATTGATGATAAATGATTTTTTTTATTTAATCTGTATTTCATCATGGTAATAAATTATATGATTGATTAAGGTAGTGGTAGGTTCAGAAAATACAAATGACAGAAAAAAATATGGCCATACTTTGCGAATACAATAATTTATTCTTTAAAATGATTAAAACTACCTGTTTTGAATTATAAGCGTAAAGTTGTTCTAAACAAGGATTTTACTGGTGTTAGGTTTTTGTTGGTGGACAAAATTTAGATAAATCACCGCAGCTCCTATTTCTGCTGACAAATAGCAGTATATAAACATAATTGTGTTCCTGTTTAAAAAGCGTTGTTGCTAGTGCATTTATAACGCTAATAAGACTTAACATCTTTTGACTCAAGAAGACAAGCAAGAATGTCGTCATTTTGTATGTTATCTTTACAAGCGCAACATATTTATGGGCATGTGTACCACTTGCCTTAAGATGAGTGCAATATGTTCAGTAAACAATAAGTGATAAAGCATAAAATGAAATTTTGCAGTAAATTGTATACATGTTACACTTGCTTTGTAACATACAAAATTTTCGAAAACTATTACAAATAATAATAGTACTCACCGTGAAAAAAATTACTTTTTCCTGAACCATTACGACCTACGACTACATTATGACGTTTATCAAAGGGCTCCACGACTATTTGTTCCCGGTAACTCTTAAACCCTTGTATTATCACCTGTAAACAATAACATAAATACAAACGAAAGCATTGCTGAAACTAAATGAAATATAACAATGCTTCATAAAAAAAACGTATAGAACTTAATATGCATACCTGTTTAATATGCATCTTTTAGTCAGCAATTTAGAATCTAAGAACATAAGAAAACAGAACATTAGCCGCCATTTCTGGAGTGACGAATAGTAGAAAACATTGACAGATTATAAACTTCTATAGACATTGAGCCGTAATGGCGGGATATTATTGAAGTGTTCACAGCAGAAGAAAGGAAGATATTTTTATATAACGACCTTTAATTTCAAACTATTATTTTTTCATTTGTATATCAAACTATATTAAAAATAAATCAATGAAGTATGAGTTATGACAGAATGCAATATTTTCTTTTTAAAAATGTTTTAATTAAGAAATCTATAGGATTTTATTGAAAAAAAAAAATTAAAAATTTTTTTTTTGGTTAGAAAGACACAAATATTAAAAGAATCCAATAAACAAATATAAATTATGCAAGAGCAATATAGTATACATCTTTTACTTTCGTAGGAATTCCTACATTGTATATCCTTCTGCTGTGGGGACAACTCTTAGGGTGGGTTATGCCAGACTCTTACCGGCTAAAACTACACGAAGCATCGTTCAACTGCTTTACCCGGAATTACGGGAAGGCTTTCGCTCACAACCGTGGTAGCATTATAGTACCTAAGCCTTAATTTAGAATGGATAGTGTGCGGGAGCAGCGCAGGCGCGTGTAGTTTACTTACACAAACATATACGCCGCTTATGTTCACAGCGCTCAAAATTTAAACTTAGTTTACCAATTAATCACTTTATGCTCATACAAAAACCTTTATATAATCTTCATGTTTTATCATCACAATGTATGGTCAATAATATAATTATAAGCGGAAGTTAATAAACTTTAATTTATTAACTAAATTTTCAGTATAAAATTAGACTATTAATATGTAAATGTGTATAAATAATGGTCAATTTTAAAAAATTAAATACACAGTACTACATATGATTGTTTGAGGAGGCAAGGTTAGAAGAGGAGGCGAAGAACAGTATCCTGTTTAACTAAAGAATATATGCGAGTAATTTGGAAAAAGCACCAATATAGTTTTCAAAGTTGTGCTATCGAGAGTGCAATTTTTCAGTTGCTTTTTAACAAAAAATCTTGTTTTCATAGACTTAGAAGTTGAGAAAATATAAGAAAATAATATAAGTTAAGTATTTTATAGTTTTTTTTTTGTTTCAAAGTCAAATAGTTTTATTTCTTCTTGTGTAATCTGTCGCATTCATTGATGTATCTTTATTGAATAAATAACAAATATTGATTCCTTTGTGGATCTTATGTTATTGAATAAATTCGATTACATAATATTTAGATAAAATACTTTAGAACAAGGGGTGCTATATAGTTTAAATAGTATTATACTGGTGCAAAAATACAGTAAAAGAAAAATATTATGTAGTAATACAGGTGCGAAAAACAAGATGATATCAACATACGTCCTGTAGGATAGAAAATTGAACGAAAAAGTATAAAATTTAAAGCAAAATTAAAAGGAAATAGTGAAATACTTTTGAACGTACCTACCCTTAATTAACCCATTATCCAAAAATCACACAGACACAAGTTATGCAAAAATATTCTAAACTAACTGGTTCTGGCTCTGATTTTGAACTGTTGTAGTGTTTTTGTAAAAGATTTTCTGTAGTTTACAAATCAAAAATATTAAATGCTTCCTCATCATTGCCATATTTTTTAACAATGACAAAAATATCCAACTTTTTATACAAAGTTATGAATTTATTAAATCATACAAAATAAAGTGAATACGGGGTGTTGTATTAATACCTTCAACTAAACTTACTAAATCAATTGTTCATACATTACGTCCTAAGAAATACTATTTACGCATTTTTCTTGTTCGATTATTTAATTGTTCATGAACTTCACGAGAAAAGTTGTCGCCACGGAATTCATGAATAATTTTAAGCTAAAAAGCACGTCATTCTAAATAACTGTAATAAAGTTCTTTTATCTTACAAAGCAAGTATTAGCCGTAGGCTCTTACTAGTGATAGGTTTCTACTGGGTAGGCCCCTGTTGCCAAACTTACTTCTCCCGCTGAACAGTAATGTGCAAACTTTATTGTGATTCGGTTTAAAGAATGTTGTAGTCAGCAAAATTACTGGGGCTTCGAGATGATAGGATTGAAGGTTACCCTGTTGCTCATGCATATTGACAACAATTTATAATAAGAAGATAAGTTTTAGCCATATTTATACATGTTTGCTTTTAAGATCCACTTTACAAGTTGATAGTTTTCAACTCTTCGCTTCGATGCAAGCTATTCTAATAGGGATGCGACAGTGACATCACGAGCCATCTCTTGTTTATAGGGTTCACGTATAATTTTAATTTTGATATAATGGTAACAACAATTAACATTTAATACTAGACATTGACCTTTATATGAAAATTTTATCTCTAGAAGATAATTGTAAGACCTTGAACTGTGTCAAATTAAAGTTTATGATGATGAGGCGGAATTCATCATATTTAAAAATTTTCAAGCTATTGCTTACTTATTACCTTGAAATTGAAATATCAATTTTTATTTAACTAAGAATACAAAGGAATCTATTGTAGATGGCAATGTGATGATTAACTCTTTGTGATTACATATTTAACTTTTTAAAAAGCAATGCATTTTTTTTTCAAGTTTGAGTTTCAAAATAATAGGTACAATTATTAATTCATAAGAAATAACAGAAGATTGTAAAATCATGCTTAGTTACATTTACTAAAAGATTTCAGTTTATAGTTATGATACAGAATTTATTTTCAGCACTATGTTATGATGTTGTAACTAGCATATTAATTACGATTATTACACATACGTACACTAAGTGCTTTTATAAATATACGAAGTTTAGATAACTTTTTTTGTTTTAAATGCAAATTAATACCTTTGTTGTAAAAAAAATTGTGCTTATCGTATTTGCTTGCAAATTGAACCCTATAAAGAATGGTGCGGTTAATGCAAGCAACATAATTCCGCGTAGTATTTCGATAGCGTTCGTAGCAAGTAGTACCGTAGTCGCTTTTCATAAAAATCGTCAAAAGATATTGATCAGTGAGTTATTAAACAAAATGACCGTCTCCATTCCGTCGAGCGCAATAAAAAGTGATGTTTTTAAGGAACTAGAAAAATTTTCCAAATTTCAAATTATACAATATTTTTTAATATGCATTCCACTCGTTATGGTATCCATGATACATGTAAACTATATATTTGTTGCAGAAGATATTAATCACAGGTAATTTTAGTTAACATCTTAATTAATAATATTTATTATTTATTAAGATGGTAGATGAAGATACACATTTTAAGATACATTCGTATAATTTCTATTTAAAATATTATCAAATCAATCATCAGCCGATAGACGTCCATCGCTGGAAATAGGCCTCCCCTAAAAGATCTCCACACCGATTGGTCCTGCGCCAGTCAGCATGGCCTGCGGAACCGCCGGGCACTAGGCGCCGTCGTTAATAGAGGTTCATATGGGGAGATTTGGGCTATTCTCCACCACGCTGGCCCAATACCGGGTGGTGGAAGCCAGGGCCTTGTTTGTTAATTAGCAGGATGCACCACAAACAAGTGAGGTTCGCTTGGATCTCGAGAGTTGTTATGCGGGACGCCTTACACCCTTAAAATATTTCCGCTTTATTTTAATGATTATTTTTCATTTCATATTATAAGTAAAATCGCAGACTTTTAATAAGGTTTCTCAGAATGGTGTCGTTAAAAATAACCACTCAGGGCGAAAAATTACGGTTTATCGCATTTGAAATTTTTAACTGCATTCGATAACAGGTACTAAACCAATTTTTAGTTTACTTTGTTAAATTCAAAATTTAATGAAGGTTTTAAATTATGATGTGAATGTTGTCCCATAAGTGAAATTTAGAAAAAAAAAATATGATTTAGACGGCTTTTAAAAATTTACGAATTTATAGTTAAAGAATCTGCTGCCATAACAGCGCTGCGGTAATCCGGTATGTACTCGTACATATACGCTGTATATGGAAATAAATTTTTAAATGAAACTACAAATAAAGGATACTTATAACAAAGACAATTAAAGGCATTGGAATGGTAAATTAATGATAAATACGCATTTACATTGACATGTTTATTATTAATTTAAACTGGTTAAAGTAGGCTAAAAAAAATTGCGTACTACTTAATAATTATTACTGATTAAAATTTAAGTAAAGATTTATGTGTGAGAATAAAAGAAATGTAAGAAGTAGCTTAAAAACAAGTTCTCACATCTTTCTTTTATATAATTATTTCACCGTAATTCAAAAGTAGTAAAACCTATATAAACCACATAAGTTTTAATTTTATTCCGTTTGACTACATTCATTAAATGAACGAATTTTTTCAATGCGAAAATTCGGTGTAAGGAAGCATAAAGAAGTGATAATATAGATAATTAGGGGGTGAGTGGCAACAAATAATGTATTCACTTCTATGTACATCAAGTATTGTATATAGTAATAATACCAATAGGAGACCGTTTAGGTAGGTACCACCGCAGCGCCTATATCTGGCGCCAAACGGTAGTGTGCAAACTTTATTGATTTCCGGTTTGAAAGGCGCTGTAGCAATTGTAATTACTGGGGTAACGAAACTCAGCATTTTTTATCTCAGGCGACGAGCGCAATATGGTGCAGTAAATATCATCCTAAGAAAACTCTAATATTTGTTGCAAAAAATCTTTCTGATATTAATGCAATTTTTATAACTGTTACATTTTTGGTCTAGAATTGTCTAACGATGAAATTAAATATCAAATGCAGTCAAAATTGTGAACCATGGTCATCCAGGACAAATAGGCTCTCTTCAATGATAAACTGATTATAGGAGTGCTGTTATGGCAAAGGTCTTTAAAACCGATATCCTCGTTCTACCTCAGTTTGAAAGGCATGTAGTAAGCACAGTACGTTTCAGAGGCGCGGGATCCCCACTGAGCTTGAGCTTTCGGTGTAAGTAAATATCTTGACAAAACCGAGGTGTTACCAAAACAACCAGTTTCGGTAGCCATGATTTCCACCAACCTACACTTAATCAGCGTGGTAGATAAACGGCTCTGATTTTCTCTTTATTAGAGTAAACCTTAGTAGAGAGTAGAGTTCTCTTTATTACAGTAGACCTCGAGTCGTTTACATTAAGAACAAATCGGGTATATTAAGAAGGCAGCTGTAATATTATATTGTGACGTTACTGATATCATTAAATAGAAATTATTAAAATTATACAATACTATAATCGATGTTTTAAACGACTTAATATTATAAAGAATTAGTGAACGGCAATATCACACACAAATCGGGTTTTTTTTTTTGTTTTACGTGGGGGAAATGCCTATGCATACTCGTCCTCGCGTGGGCAAGGACGAGTTATGTCGGACTTGCACCGACTAAAACCCCCACGATGTTCCTCCTCATCGCCATGATGGCAGGGTCACGGGAACGCGTGGGCACTCATCCGCGACTCTGCCGGCGCTGGCCGCTTGCGCGGCCCCACCTCGGGTGGGTGGGACGAACCCTCCCAGGGCGCGCCGGAACATGCAGCGCGCTCCCTCCTCGACCTCATGCGTGTGCGGGCAACTGGTTCCCCCGAACCAGTCACCCAGAGGCCATGGGAGCCACGGGAGAAAACCTCTCCCGGCTCCCCGCGGCGGAGAGATGTTAGGCCCGCCGCTACCTGTTAACGGCCGCGGAGGATAGGGAGAACGGCGCATCGCAATACCGAAACTCCTCTTCCCCCGCGGCCCCACCGCCGGTGCGACACCGGTTGGCCGCAGAGGGCACTCCCTCCGCGACCCCACCTCGGCTGCGAGGGGCGGTATGAAACCGCCCCTGCAGCCGGCCGCTGGGGCAGCACACAGCCGCCCCCGCGGCCCCCGGCCGCTCCGGTGAGCTCCAGCCATCCCAGCCGGTGCTCGAACCGGAAGCGGCCGCTTCGGGCAGCCCTTCGCCGCGGGCCGGCCGGATGGGTTCCACTTGGCTTCCACCGTGTTGGGCGCCACGGTTACTAAGCCCCTCCGCCACGACAAGGCGAGAACCCGTTGGAGGGGACACAAATCGGGATGAAATTTAAAACATTGCTCTTCTTAGGTAGGAAGATTTATCCTCCAACTAGCGCATGTAATAATCAGAATTAATAAATTGTTCAACTTTTATATTTTTGTTGACGATGATGATGAATTTTTCATTGCCATAACTATTGAATATCAAATATCGTCTTGAAGTAATTGGCTCGGGCAGACGATTGATATTAATGAGTGAACAATATTCATTCATATCAATCGTGCACTGTAAAAACAATGATCAATTTTTAAAGTAGTAGCGCACTATAGACGTACGCTAAATTTTTTATTCAATAATGCGACGGGACGAGCGGAACGTTCACCTGGTGGTAAGTGAGTTCTTCCTTGAGAGATAAGATGTTAAGTTTCACTACCCCAGTAATTTCACTAGCTACAACTTCCATCAATCCGGAACACAGTAATGATTGCACACTAGTGGTTGGCGGCAGAAATAGAAGCTACGGTGCTACCGATTTAAACGGTCTCCAGCAACAAAGACTTACCACCAGTATTACTAGTTACTGGTGGTAGGTCTCTGTTACCAATACGTCTCTTTTAGTGGTGGTAGGTCTTTTATGCACAGCCCTGTAGTCTCAGGCTAGTAAGAATCGGACTAAGGTAAGCCCTGCCTGTCGTAGAAGGCGACTAAAAGGGTTTGAGACTTTCGCGGGCCTTGAGAGAGGGGGCCCCAGCTTACGAGGGTTAAGCCCCTCCTCAGAGACTTGTTCAAAGAAATTATAGAGAGGAACCGGTGCGTTCTATAAGTGATCCCGGAGCCTCTCCGAATGCACTGATACAAATCACCGAGGGGTTTTAGAGTAAAAATCTCGCATAAACTTGACTTTCCCTCAGAAGCAGGGTACCTTTCAAAGATTCCCTCCCCCCCCAAAAAAAGGTCTTTTATCCAAGAGACTGTCCAGGTAGGTACCACCGCAGCGCTAATTTCTCTCGCCAAGCAGTAGTGTGCAAACATTACTGTGTTCCGGTTTGAAGACAATGTAGTTAGTTTAGTCACTGGCGTAACGAGATTCAAAATCTTGTGTCTCAGGCGACGAGCGCAATGTGTTGCAGTATATATCATACTAACCAGCGCCACATTGTTACAGGCAGGTGTATTACTTATAATCAGGTGAACGTCTCGCTCGTCTTGTCGCTTAATTGAATAAAAAAAACTTATGTATGTCCTGTTTTAGATTGCTATCATTATCAGATGATAGTAAACGTTTATTGCTGGTATGGCCGGCGTCGACTTTTAAATTTATTGTTACTTTTTCTATTGATATGTCTATGTGTTTTACAGTACTTTATATTTAAAGTCTGAAAACTCTGTGCCCTCTTCAAACTGAAATTTGGCCATCAGATTGAGAAAACCCATTCGATCCTCAGCTATTCTTTTTAACTGATGGTATTAAAACAGCCCATTCCTTGTGTATATCAGGACATATTATAAATTATTACGGATTTTAATATACTTTTTTTTTAATTAATATCTTGATATAAAATTGAAATAAAACTTTAATTATGGGTGACCAAATAAATTTAACGTTTAAAGAGAACTAATTAGTCAATACCAGAAAACTATGTCCAGCAGTGGATGTCCATCGGTTGAAATGAAGAGGATAAATAAGTTCAGCAGGGTTTCCCTGTTTAATAGAATTTGAAATTTATAATTAATATTATGAATTATAGTAATTGTGAGTTATGTCGCTTATTCAACGAAATATTTTTTAGATGCCGCGTTCCTGAGTGCGATGATCCGTTTGCGAGTGTAGAGACACCCCACTGGTGGCCGCAAAACGTTGATCACAAGTGCTTCAGACCTGTTGTAGACATGAATAAATTCGAAAAGGCTAATCAAACATGCTCCAGCACTATATTTTTGGAAACTTTGTATAAATGCGACGAGTGGATATACGAGAGCGATAATTCAATTGTTGCTGCTGTAAGTTACTTGTTTTTTCGTATTAATGTACAGTTGAATAGGTGTATTTAAAACGGTACGAGTGTTATGAATATTCAAGAAAAGTTTTTTTTTATAAATAGGAGCAAAATAAATACACATTTTATTAAATAAACCCTAAGTTGCGATATACTTAATTGATTATAAACATTGAAAAAGGAGTGATAGAACTGAAGTTTCCGTTGAAATGTTACATTTGGGTTTTTACTTGTTTACACGTAATACAGTACTGGGCGGCCACTCGCAATTGATTTTTATTGAACTCGCAATTGATTGATGAGGCCACCAATAAAAGCTTAAGGTAGTATGTAAATGAACCCATATTCCACTTACATATAAGAACAAAATTTCACTATTAAAAAACAATGAATATGATTTAGTATTATCGGGACGGTATTATTTACCAACAAGAGTTTTTTCTGGTCTTGAAGTTATCTTGGAAAAGACTTTCATATAATAAGGAACATTTCAAGATAAATGCTCGCAATATTAAATGTAATTCAATATTAGAGGGTATTACATACCAGTAAATATTTGTAAAGAATGTAAATAAACAGAGTTATTGTACTAACATCTGATATGAATGATAGCGTACATATGGTACAAGAATAGTCATATTCAGCGTCTCCTCAATGTCGTATATTGCTTATCAGTAATCCTCAGCATCCAATTGACGTTATATTTTATATTCAACAAACGTCTTAACAAATATTTACTACTTATGTATTTTCGTGTTTGTAGTTCCGCGAAGTAATGAATTTGCGAATACTTTATTTTTACCTTTGGTGCCAAAGACAAAGAATTTGTATTTGTAACAAATTCAAATTCTTGGCTCTAAAGCGGATAATTGGATCGGAATTTATTAAAAAAAATTGTTTTTAGGTTTTTTGTTCGAAATATTTAATATTTTTTTTACCAATCAAATTTCCGCTGAAATCGATCTTGCGATATTGGAAATAAGTCGGAACAGAGGAAGTGACAAAAAAAATAGAAAGTTTTATTTGTATTACTTTTGTGTATCTATTGCTAAGAATTTAGTAAATAGATATTATTTGAGATTAAATTTTTTTTTATATTATCACGGTTTTTTTCCCCGTAGGAGTAGGCAGAGGCGAATAAGCACCCACTGTTTGCTAGATGTGGTCAGATTAGGTTCCATGTAAAAGGGAGCGAGCCTGTTTCCTCTTTATTGGGGCCACCACACACACACAAAGATAATTTCAGTGTGCCGGTTTCCTCACGATGTTTTCCTTCACCCTTTGTATTTCGCTGTTGTTACTTAAGTTCACAAATGTACATAACTTAAATAAAGTCATAAGTACATGCCGAGATTCGAACCCGCGACTTTCGGAACGAAAGCTGCACGCTCTTACTAGTAGGCCAGCGAGCAACATATATATTACAAATAGACACAACGATTTTATTTATTTATATAAACTTAATGATTTAAATAAAAGAAGAATTATATAATTACAAAAACAAACGACGAATGTTTGCTAAGTTAACACATTGTAATTACATTAGATAAAACGGTATCTTTCTCAAATGAGAACATAATGTCTTGATATAGTCTGCCTAAAAAGTCCTAAATAACCCTAATGAAATTAACACTGCATTTGAATTAGAAACTTTATTAATTATTTAAGATACTAATTACATTCTATGAAAGCCTGCTGTTGCCACAGTTAATGGGCACAATTAAAGCAATAAGAACCGACTACTAGTATATCGAAAATCCAACATTTGTCATATCTCTAGTATCTCATGCAGATTTCTTTCCGCGGCAATAGAACAAGGGGAGAACAATAAATTAAGTTCATTAAAACGTTATCTATTTAAATAATATCCATAATTAACTGTATTAATGTGACGGTACAGACTGGAATAGAGAAATCCACAAAGTGGTACCTAGGTTAAAAACAAAATTGCATGACATTGCATAAAAATGTATAATTTTACAACCATTTTTGTTTTAATCATAAAATCTTTTGTGCATAAACAATTGACAAATGTCGCAGATAATACTAATCTTAAGTAATGTGCCAATTAACTAGCCTTGTAGTTCTATATTTCACGTAATTGGTGTTGAAAGCATAGATAAAAAAACAGAATTAAACATAATCGACTTTGTTAATTTTGATACTATATTTTTAAATGTTTTTCAGCTAAATCTTGGTTGCGAAACATGGAAGTCTACGTTAGTCGGCAGCGTGCACAATGCTGGTATGATTGTGTCGATGATGGTCACTGGGTGGATTTCAGACAAGTAAGCTATTTATATTTAACTATCTATTATTTCTGATGATAGATCTCTATTGCTGGGTCCTTCTAAGTACCACCGCAGCGCCTATTTCTGCTGTCAAACAACAAAGTGCAGACATTACTGTGTTTCGGTTTGAAGGGTGCTGTAGCTAGTATAATTACCTTGGTATTAAGACTCAAATTATGGTTTCAATGCGACGAGCATTACATTGTGCCATGTATAACATCCTAATTTTTTTTACTATTGTATAGACTAGCGCTTGACTACGATCCTACCTGATGGTGAGCGGCGATTTAATTTTTGGTGGTAAAGCGCACTAGAGCCACATTATTATGGGCAGATGTGTCACTTACAGTCGCCTAATTGTATATAAAAAAAAATTACTTTCATGATGGCAAATATCTTAGGTTGTGTACGAGATAAAACTATGTGCTATACGATTTGGAGGAACGTGAATTTACTAATATATTGAACATATGCTTCTGATGAAGAAAAATATTGGAAAG
The DNA here is from genome assembly GCA_029034505.1 of Ornithoptera priamus. Taxonomy (NCBI): domain Eukaryota; kingdom Metazoa; phylum Arthropoda; class Insecta; order Lepidoptera; family Papilionidae; genus Ornithoptera; species Ornithoptera priamus. The sequence goes on along the minus strand of JARDWD010000219.1, from coordinate 684,389 downwards.
AAACCGTAACGTTTCGGGAATTATCGCTTTCAAGGATATGCGACGTCTGCCAACACACGCTTGATTAACGTGTTAGATAAAAGGTCTTCTTACATACCGTTTGGGAGAAGACTTGAGTCCCAGCTGTAGAAATATTATGATGCCTATTTACATTATGTAATGAAAATGTAAAGTTAGTTTAAAAAATCTAATTAAACTCGCATAAAAGAAGAAAATACAGTAAGTTAGTAAAATCTTAATTAACATCATCATAAACTAAGTAGCAGCTGATGATGTTTAACTGGGCCTTTTTTATTTTTAAATTAGCAAAGCTCTTTTTGGTCAACGGTTATTGATTAAAACATGTTTTAAAGTAAATGAAACATGCATATCGTATAATTTACGTTTTTACAACAAAGTTCACCTCAATACATACTTATTATCTTTTTTTATGCATTTATTCAAAGAAAACAATCTAACTAAATATTTGAACGTTTTATCATCTGAATGGTTTGTCGAGACAATTCCATTAATATACAAAAATATCTTCATAAACATAACATTCATTAAAAAAAATTATAACTAACTTATTAAAATTGTTGCAGAATAGGTAGAAAGCCTACTATTATTATGTGTTCCGTCGGTGGTGCCATAGGCGTTTTCAAGATATTGATAAAAGACTACTACCCATATTTGGGAATCGAGTTTCTGGAGTCTGTACTTGCATCCGGACTTTATACCGTAGCTGTGGTTTTGTGTAAGCACATGGAATTTCATAAAACGCAACATATGTAGTGAAGATAAGGTATTTCAAAGCAGTCTGGATAGCTACTATCCTAACAGTCACTCCGTCGCCATAATATTTGTAGAGTTATAGTATTCCAGCAATCGCACACATATAAGTCTAGGTATTCTGGGCGAAAATTCATTATTTTCATATTCAGGTGAAATTGAAGTCAAATGTTAACATATTGCAGGTATTTTTATGATCTTGCACAACTTATTACAAACTAGTATTTATTTGTAGTTTTTGTTTTACATTTTAATGTTTTTCTTTTAATTATGTAGTCAACGACGTATGTGTTTAATTAGCATCGAATTTTGCATTTGGGGGCCTATTGAAATAAATGTGATAATGGAGAATGTAGTGCCTTTGCAGTCAAATATTACATAGTTATGTAGTATTATCATCTACATGAACAGCCCGCAGTACTCCGCTGCTCGAAATAGGCCTTTCCCAAGGAACCCCACTTAGCCCTTATTGGGCTATGCGAATCCAGTATACATATCATTCCTCTGTAGTATATTATTCTGTATTTTTTTTATTTTGTGTGAGTACGTAATTAAGTAAATACAATATCTTTGGGGGAGGCCTATGTCCAGCAGTGGACGTCTATCGGTTGATGATGAATATTTATTTCCTTTTCAGTAGTCGAAGTAGGAGGTGATAAAACGAGAGTATTGGCAGGAGTTGTATTCGCCTACGCAATATACGTTGGAGAGGTGCTATTTGCATTTATTGCGATGGGAATTAAATACTGGAAATCGTTAATATTAGTTGCATATACGCCGATGATTTTATTTCTATTCTACGGTTTCCTATTAAAAGAAAGTACAAGATGGCAGATGTTGCGTGGAAAAATGGACGAAGCCAAAGAAACTATGAAGATCATAGCGAAAAGAAATAAAATAGATATAACGGCTGATGAAATAATGGAAATAAACAATGATGAATTACGAGCGAGATTTAATATAGTCGTACAAAAGGAGAAAGAGAGCATGAAGGACACAATAAATTCTAAGGAGATTATGATCCGGTTAATTGTGACTTCATTCTGTTATTTTAGTTCAAGCTTCTTATACTATGGGATGGCAGTGCATTCTGTTCTCTTGCCGGGAAACAAATACACCAATTTCGTACTTTCGTCTCTGACATCATTTCCCGGAGATATGTTAACGTTTTATTTATTTAATAAAATCGGTAGAAAAATATCTCTCCAAGGTGGTTTTATATTTTCAGCATTATTTTTGATTGCACAAGCATTTACCCCCGACTGTGAGTATTGAAATACAGTTTCAAATTGAATAAAGCTATCTAAACTTACATTTTCTTTTCATTCAAAATGATTTTCTATTTTACAGCCACAATGTGGTTGAAATTGCTCCTGTTTTTAATTGGCAAGATGGGAGTAGTTGTGTGCTTCACGGGTATCTACACGTACAGTTTAGAACTGTTTCCCACAAGTGTGCGTGGTTCGCTTGTCGGCTGGGGTAACACGGCCGCCAGATTTGGCAGTATGCTCGCTCCACTTACACCTTTATTGGTAAGAATACTGACAAAACAGATTTTTTGAATTATTGAACCACTAAAATTTTTTGGTTATTATTTTTATAATAGATTTCTGTTATTACTCTATTCTCATCTCTATACTCTATTTAGAGATAACTTACACTTTTACTACAATAATAACAATAGATGATATTTAAAAATTAAAACAATCTTCCTATTATTCTCAAATCAGACTTCACCTACAAGGTGAGAGTAGTCATTTATTCGTTTCATTGATCCAGTAGGGATTAGTGGATGCATGATGTTATGATGCATGAATAACGATATTGAATACGGTGTTTAAACAATATTTTTAATGACAATTAATTTCATTTAAATATTTCGCATGCACGATATAATAAATTAATGTTTTTTTTTTCAGTCCGGAGAATTGACATCTTTACCATCGATTCTTTTCGCTACCACGGCGATTATTGCAGCCTTACTGTTAACGTTTACGCCAGAGACCAAAAATTTGCCTATGTTCGATACAATTGCACAAGTGGAGAATTACAAAGCAAAACTTACAACACATCTTTAAAATAATGCAGCAACTCTTTTACAATAATTAATAAGCAATTGTAAAAAAAATGTAAATACTTAGAATAACATATTAACTCTAGTAAAAAGCTAAAATTGTTATATTAACTAAAAGCTTTAAGAATTATTTTTCTCACTTATATGTAAATTTTCCTTCAGATTATTATTATTTAATTATTACATTCCTAAAAATTTTAAACTTCAGTTTTTTTCTCGTGAATATATTTGTTTTTTAAATTTTGAGATTCTTATTCAACATTTGATTTTAAAAACCTGTACATCCTTTTACATAACTGTTATCTAAACATATAATAAATATCTAAGAAATATTCTACAGATAAATTGATACAATATATGAAAATAGTGATGACTTCCCATTCCAATTCATTAAAAACGATAATAAAAATACTTGTCAACAAATAACAAATTAAATATGGTTCGAAGTGGCTATTTAGAAATATGTCTTTATATAACGATTACTAGTAAAATCGTTATTATAATTCCAAAATAAGTTTTAAATTAAAATCTTTCAAAGTAAAAAGAGAGTGCTGATAGCGATTTTCAAAATAAAATAATTACGATAAAATTTTGGAAAGACACAAACACAAGAGCATAAACATTTTTTTTAGCTGCGATTACAATTTGACACCCTTTAGAATAAATGTTTACCTTGAATTTGAATATATAATTAATGCACTTATGTAAAAGTAATTGATAAAAATTTAAATGTAGCCTCTACTTGTTCTATTTTATTTATTTATGCTTTACTTCGTTATTTCCCTTCTTTTCGGACTGTCTACAAGGTTATAATTTCTCCCTATGTTGTGATCTGTACAATAGAAAACATTAATCCTTCAGAAGTTTTAGCTAAATTTTTCAGATCATAATGAAAATTATTCTCATTACAAATGCATTAGAAATAATAGTAATAAATTTATTTTATATAATATTATAAACATCTTTTATTCATCTATTATTATTATAAATAGTTATTAACATATTGTTTAACAACAATGTTTTTTTTGGTAATTAGTCTCTTATTAATAATTATAATAACTAAATTTTGCTAAAGGTCAATAGTAAAGTAACAAAAAATCAGAGCACAATTTGTTTCTCCTTAAGTCATAACCTTTACGGGAACTAAATTTGTGTTAATGGAAACTTCGCTCTTTGTTATTGTCATTGGAAACAGTGTTGGCGGGAAATTGATAGCGCGCTTTTTACATTGCTTCTATTTTTATTGAAGTAATTTAATTTCTTTATTACGTTCATTGAATTATATCAGTGTTTAATGAAGGGGAAAATTTAGATAAGGAATAACTCGATGAGTGGGAAATTTCTCAAACACTAAAAGAAGAATGAATGTGACCAAAATAAATATAAATCCTACAATAAAACCGGCTATAAACGCATTCATACTGACTTAACGGAGATTGATAGTTACTCTGACTGTGTTGAGAGTATAAATGCAGAAGACAAAATTGGTAATAAAACCCTTCAATCACTTCAGATTCCAGAATGTAAAAGGTACTCAAGAAAGACGACGAATAAATACTGCAAAGATTATGTTTAAGTTTAAGGAAACACCCCTCCAACCGGTTCTCGCCTTGTCGTGGCGGAGGGGCTTAGTAACCGTGATCCGGTACATGGTAAAGCCAAGCGGAACCCACTCAGCCGGCCCGCGGCGATGGGCTGGCCGAAGCGGCCGCTCCAGGTTCGAGCAATGGTTGGGGTAACTGAAGCTCACCGGAGCGGCCGGGGGCCGCAGGGGCGGCTGTGTGCTGCCCTAGCGGCCGGCTGCAGCCGAGGTGAGGTCGCAGAGGGAGTACCCTCTGCGGCCAACCGGTGTCGCACCGGCGATGCGGCGGCGGTGGGGCCGCGGGGGAAGACGAGTGCCGGTATTGAGATGCGCGGCTCTCCCTGTCTTTCGCGGCCGTTATCAGGTAGCGGCGGGCCTAACATCTCTCTGCCGCGAGGAGCCGGGAGAGGTTTTCTCCAGTGGCTCCCATGGCCTCTGGGCGACAGGTTCGGGGGAACCGGTTGCCCGCACACGCATGAGGTCGAGGAGGGGGCGCGCTGCATGTTCCGGCGCGCCCTGGAAAGGAAGGGTTCATCCCTCACTCCCGAGGTGGGGTTGCGCAAGCGGCCAGCGCCGGCAGGGTGGCGGTTGAGTGCGAGCGTTCCCGTGACTCTGCCATCATGGCGATGAGGCGGAACATCGTGGGGGTTTTATTCGGTGCAAGTCCGACATAACTCGTCCTTGCCTCCGCGAGGACGAGTATGCGTAGGCATTTCCCCACGTAAAACGAAAAAAAAAAAAGTTTAAGGAAACAGCTAAAACATTTGCTTATGAAAAAATTATTTAATTTTTTAAGTAATGCATGCTTGGAACCAAAGAATATGAGCGTTTACATCTCTGTATCCTCTGTCAAACGGGTTGGGTTGGTAAGGTATATTCCCAAAGAAGTGAGTAAACAAGAACAATATGAAAAATTTTCTCTACAGACTAAAATGACTGGTGGTGTAGAAGGTTTATAGAAAAACTAGGTGAGGATCCTGTTGTTTTCACAACTGTTTCTGTAACTTTTGTCGGCTCTAAATTACCACCACATGTTTATTTAGGTAACTGGAGTTGTTAAATACATACCTCCAATTATACAATGTTAGAAATGTTTGAAATATAAATATTCAGCTAAGATCAGCAGAGGTTCAAAAAATGAAAATTATGTTTGAAGTCAGTGTATCGAGGGCCTACCCTGTTAAACTTACTAATTTATAAATTTTTATTGTACTTTAAATGTTGCATTTAGAATTAGTTAGCTATAAGATTTCTTTTTGTTATCAATGTTTCCCATTGTATACTGTATATACATTAAAAAAATAGATAGATATATATTAACATTTTTTGATGTTTTTGGCTAAAAGTTTTGTATCCAAATCATGTCAATAAATTAAAAAAAAAATATTGCCATTGATTTTGACTGACAATTTAATCCGAATTTGATATTTGCCTTGATCTGTATTTACTATAACCTCTTAAAAAATATTAAATCTATACTTCATAGATTTTATGATTACACTTAAATTTCGTAGCAGAAATATATATCTAAAATATGGAAGGATACGAAATAAGAATCGCTAATAGTAAGAAGGTAATTTAACGCTACATTTGTATAATATTGAAAGACCGAAAAATGTGGCACTACACATTGTTTTTATTCATTTACAGGGTAAAGGATTATACGCGACTAAGAAATATGATAAAGGTGATGTTATATTAGAAGAGGATCCCTTAATTTCTTGTCAATTTGCTTGGAATGCAGCATATAGGTATTTAGCATGTGACTATTGCATGAGGTGAGTCTGTGTCAATCTTTCTATAATAGCTAATTAAATTCTTTGATACCATTTTTTACTGCTTTAGAAATTATGAATCAAATATTATTTTAAACCATTTTTTTGTTCACAAAAGATATTAGTTCTGAAGTTTATCTTCAATGCATGTTTTACTGCTGACCATAGTTTAGTATAAAAATATGGTACCCATGTGTTACTCTATTTTAATTTTATAGTGTTTTAAGTGATATTAATGTTGAATGTTATTTAAATTAATTATACTGTAAATAAATGTGTATATGCCATACCCAAACAAGAAAAAAACTCTTGATTTCTCATAAAAATAAGAGTTATTTTAAATTATAGCTGTCATGTCTGAGCAATATGAGATAAGACATAAATTGTTAAACTACATAAAAATCCACATTAATATTTTTTGTCTGTATTTTAGACCTTTAGAAACACCAGAACAGAATGTAAGACGCTTGTCTTGCAAGCCAGATATTGTTTTACCACATGCCAGTTGTTTTGAAATTAATATGGAGAATATAGTTTCTTGTGATCAATGTGGTATTTTATATTGTTGTGTTGAATGTAAGCAGAGAGCATATGAGTCATACCATCGGATTTTGTGTTATGATACATCTGATGCTCAACATCCCATAACAATTCTTTTGGAGACTTGGAAGTTAGTATATAGTCAAATTATTTATTTGGTTCTAAACATGGCACCTATTTTTATTTTAAGTATTAAACATTAATTTAGCAATACCTACCTGCATGAGGCCAGCATGGTGAGAAATGACCCAAATCCCCCTCATATCAACACCTATGACTATGGAGATCTTTGGGGAAGCCTATGTCCAGTAGTGGACATCTATTGACTGATGATGATGAAACCAAATGTGACATAAACATATCAAAATAAAATACCATCAAAGAAATGTAGATCTTAAAGTAATCTCATACTACGTTTTAGACAAATGCATTATCCACCAGAAACAACAAGTATTATGCTTCTAGTAAAAGTGTTAGCTTACATAGAGCAGAGCAGCGATCCAGTAGCAGCATCAAGTACAATCAAACACTTCTGTCATAGAGCAGTAAATGAGGATGCTGAACTAGTTCATAAGTTATTAGGAGAACAGTTTACTGAACAGTTAAATACACTGCGAGAGATGACAATAAATGTTATAAATGGTGATCATATACAGGAGGTAAGTGATTTTTATTTATAATGACTGTGTCAGACATAGTCAGTTATTTGTTTTTTAAGTATGTGGGGTTTAAGTAGTTACAATTATATATAAATTATTTGCCAACATTTGGCTAGTTTAGTTGATAATGAGAACAAGCTGGCTTATGAGATTATATATTATATTCTGCAAAGTTACATAATAAGCAAAATGTCCACCTAATACTGAATGAATGCCAATGTGGGGTTGTTTCAATGGTATTTTTTTGCCCACACCAATGTGGTGTATGCCCTTAGTCATAGCTGTCAAAACATTAAGTAGGCTGATAATTCTAATCAGTATCTTTGATTTTTTTACACCTGATAAAGTTAAATATTTTTTGAGAATGTATATACCCCAATAAAAATATTTATTATTAATTCTATAATACAGTCATTGTTATAAAATGTAAAAGTAGGATTTCTTTTTAATTATCACTGAGTAATTATTTCATTTCAGTTTCTCACACCTGAAGGTTTCTGTAGTCTATTGGCATTGATAGGCACTAATGGACAAGGTGTTGGAACCAGCCCATTGGCTTTATGGGTAAAATCTGTAACTGAACTTACTATGTCTGATGATGAAAGAGAGCAAATTAATTTGTTCATAGATAAGCTGTATCAGTATGTGGAAGAAGGTGAGTAGATTATTTATAAAATTTTACACAAATTTGGTTATCAGTCCTATATTATTTTGTCATCATCATCATAATCATTTCTATTAATTACATTAAATGGTCCTTTTTTTATTCAATGTGATGATATAAAATGGGTAGGGGTTTTTTTGGTGGAAAGTGGTACACCTATCTCTAAAATATAGCACTAATTATTAACTGCTCTACATTGTGTTTGTTATCATGACAAGATATCACCCTAGAAATTTTGCTACTAACATCCTTATACTAAAATATGGTGATATTTGGACACTGCAGTACGATGATAATATCAAACTAAACATGTCCACCTATAGAGGCCCACCAAAAAGGTTTTATGTATAATAGAAACTACAATGGCAATTACCACACATATTGCATTGTTGCTAAAAATTTATTTGAATCATGATTTTTGATTATAATATAAAGAAAGATAAGCCATATAATTGAATATTTGTTATTTATTATTTGACAGAATCGGGTACATTCCTAAACACGGAAGGATCAGGTCTCTACAAATTGCAAAGTGCATGTAACCATAGCTGCAGCCCGAATGCAGAGTCATCATTCCCTTTTGGCAATCATAGGATTCAGTTGAGAGCTGTGAAGCCAATTGCTCCTGGTGATGAGATATGCATTAGTTATCTTGAAGAGTGCACATTACAGAGGTCAAGGCACTCAAGACAAAAAGTAAGTATTTTCTTTCTGCCAGATATAAATAGCCTTGCCATCATTATTACAGTCCTATTAAACTATTAATAGGCTGTAATAAGGATAGTAAGCTATTCAATAGAATATAGGTCTCCTAAAAAAACTAGAGATTTATCAACCTGCTTTGGTAAGTGCAGTATGTTGGTAAATTTTTATTAATCTGCAATTTGCTAACATTTGACTTTAATATCACATGGTGGTAAGTTATAGAGGCTGTATAGGGTGAAGCTCACCCAAAATACTCTAGCTCACATATATCTTCACGACTGGAACTCTGCAAACTTGGTATAGAAGCAGATTGATGATACAAAAGTAGTGGCCAGCCCTGCTGGTTTGAAAGACCTCAAAACATAAGGTCTGGAAAATTTATCAATTACACCAGGCTGCTTAGATGAAGCTTCTGTTAGCCAGGAAGTACTATTCTTCCAATCAGTGTGAAAAAGTCCTTGTTATTTATTCTGATTTTAGGAGTTGGCTGAAAACTACTTGTTTGTGTGTTGGTGCGAACTCTGTATTGCACAAGGTTCCCAACCAGACTGCACCAGTGAGGAAGACATGAGTGATGAAGAATTTGATGCAGACGACTGATGTTCCAACTTCCTGGCTTTTTGCCTCTTAGGTCTCTGATAGATATATAGACAATTGCATAGTGTTGTCTATGTAGGACAATGACAATATTGGGACATTAATAATGTATGAATGGATCTATAATATTAGATGAACAGTGGTTCCATGTTATATATATATAATATTAATTAATTTATTTATTGTGATTTTTTATTGCACTGCTTATGCTTATTTTGTATAAATAAAATTATTTCTGTTGGGCTAACATATAAAAAAAATTGTTTACATAATGTAATATTAAATAATATTTCATGTGTTAAATGTGGTATATAGTAGAAAATGTGTTTTAAAAATTATAAGCATGTTAACCCTGAGAAAATTTATATGAGGAATTCCATGATAAAGGAAGGTTGGTTATAAGGATTTATAATTGACGATGAACTTTACTATTTAGTAAGTGAAGTATCAGTCTCATTATACAACGAAATATGAATATTAAGTAATTAGTTGTAAGCATTGTTTTATGTGATTATCTCATAGGTATATATATTTATATTTCTTTTTATTTAGGCTCAAAACACTCGTGTACATAATAAATTAACATAAATACACAACCACCATGATTCTCTTTGAGAGGCTTTGAGTCCCAAAACTGAAGAGTGAATTGGAATTTTTTGTTGGGCCAGTCAACATTATTGATAAATATATTATAATGTATAAGTTTCAGGATTTTAAATAAATTAAAATCTATAAGCTTAATGACCTAAAGTAAAAATTTGTTTTATGTAGTATATTTACTACATAATTAATAATAGCATGCGTATAGACTATTGTTAGTTAAAATAGTCTTGGCAACTTCGGAGTGAATTATATATATTTTAAATAAAAAATCTAGATATTTTCAGAGAGTTATGGCAAGGGCCTAATGGTTAGAGCGTGCGACCTTCATTCAGGAGGTCGCGGGTTCGAATCTCAGTATGTACCGATGATTTTTATATTTAAGTTATGTACATTTGTGAACTTTAGTAACAACAGAGAAACACAAACGGTGAAGGAAAACATTGCGGGGAAACCTGCATGTGAATTAGAATTTATTCTAATGAATGTGTGTGAAGTCACCAATCGGCATTGGGCCCGCGTGGTGACCATGGGTCATCGCCCTCATATTGAGGGTAGGCCTGTGTCTCGACAGTGGGAACGTAAATTGGCTGTTAAGTATGGTAAGTGACCGACTGACGACTCATTTTAAGTCGACACTAGGCAATTTTTTTTTACTTAAAACAAAAATACTCTGGTATTTCCTTCGGTTCTATAAAACCTATTACTATGCAAACTCCACTATTTATGTGAACCTGAGCTATGAATTTCTGCTTTACAAGGCGAGTGATTTGTTACTAGGGTTACGGAAACAATTCAAGAAGTATTTTTTCGCTAACAGAAAAAAGAATAAAGTTCATAGGGCCTAGTTATTTTTATAACACAAAAATGTTAGTAGATTAGAAATAGTTGTAGTAATTTTTTTTAATTCCACTGTAAAATTTTTGTTAGTGCTATTGATAGAAAATAAAAGAATTTTATAAAAAGGCTAAGGGTTTCGGAATATGGCCTAAATTAGTAACGTAGGTGAGTTTAAATTTGAAGTGTTAGGAATTTTATAGAGTATTTTCGTAGTACAGTTTACGCGTTGACAAAGAAGGAGATATAGTGTATGAAACTGCATGAGCACTGTGTTATAAAGGATTTACCTTATATAAGATTATGCATTTATATGCCACTAAACAATTTTTGAGATTTATTTAAAATACTGTTAAAAAGTATTCTGTAATATTTGTGTATTCTGCATTTTGTAAAAGATAAAGAAACTTAGCATTTAACCTATTTAATATTTTTTGGAATTTTTCAAAGGGTTCAGTGAAATGTTTTATGACTATTTTAGTGCAATTGTTTAGTCTTTTTTCGATAAACAGAAATAGCGTTTATGTTAAAAAATATATATAGCTTATACAATCATTACTAATTTTTATATTATTACCTTGAAAGAGTAATTTTTGTAAGATGATAATTAATGTGACTACGGAAAGGCGTTTCGCTTTCTTTAACTATATCGTACAGAATTTTATCATTTCAAATTAATAGCCAAACTATATAATTGTTAAAAAAAGCATTTTGCGTATTAATTTCTTTTAATAGTTAATATATAAAATTTTAGTATTTTATATTTAATCAAATATTAATTACTCTTAATTAGTCGTGTGCTCAGGAACACGTAGTCTAGAATGTAGTAATTCATTGCTTCATCTTTTCATTGTAGGACTAGTGAAGTAAAGTAAATATATATAAATTTTTAATTTGATCAGAAAGTATTATCTGTTACCAAAACCATGTCTTCAGATTTAATAGTTATTCAAATTTCGTCCACAGATAATGCAAATTAAAATATGATCAATTAATCATTATTGCCTCTGATGAAGAACAGGGTGAAGTTAGTGCCAAGATTCCACTGAGAATTTAGAATAAGTTGTTAATTGAATATAACATATAAAGAAAAACTCCACCTTTTAAAAAGTTTTAATACATTTACTAAAGACTTTTCCGTTTGAAATGTAAATTTTAAACGTTAAATTCCTTTAATAATGCTAGAAAAGATATGATTCATATGTTTGGGCCATTGTATAAGTAATATCAGTATAGTTTAACCGAACTAAATAAAGTAACCAAAAATACAAACAAATCTCATAAATTATATCTCGTTCATAAAATAATTTAATTTAAAAGATTTCATGAAAGTAAACATAAGTTATAAATATACTTTATTGCTAAGAAATAAAGATTATTTTTTGACATTTTATACCTCAATTCGGTTTTCATATTAAATATTTATTCAAAGATATGAATTCTTTTTAGTATATTTTATCTGTAACAAATAATTACCGCTAACTACCGATCTAATTTTGCTATTGTGGTATATGAAAATATATTGTTACGAGGAACGAATATTGAAAAAAGGAAACTAAGAAAATTATTTGCACGTACCACAAACTATGGCAAAGTAAACCTCATTTCATGTTACATAAGAAAACCTTTGTAAAAAATTATGGGTGTAAGCACAAATTTTAAGCTTTGCTATATTACGCATTATGTTTATAATCTAATATTATTTTTTGTCTATTTTCATGTAATTAAAAAATTAAGTAGAAATTTTGTGTAAATTTATGTATGAGAAAAATATTTTGCTTAGACATTTTCTAAGGAGACTTGGTTAATTCATATTTATGTGGTTTTTTAGTGTCAAAATGTTTTTTTGTTTAATGAAAGAAATAAAGTGCACATTTGAAATTTTTGAATCGTTGTCATGATTATTGACACACTACCTGAATTTCCTCATGCGAATCTTTAAGGTAAATTCAACGGCAAGATATTTTATGTACAGTTCATTACTTTTCTAAAAGAACTGACTTTGATCAGCTGATAAATGAAGTATACATGAATTTACTCCTGCAACTGTATATATATATATATTTTTAATCTGTACATAAATGCACATTACTTATATTTATACAGACAGAATATGGAAATAATGTATTCTGTTATTTCACAATTCAGTCTTGAAATAAAACAAAAAAAAAACATTGTAAAACAAACAAGGTTGGTCGAGGGTCGCTCCAAATTATGTTAACGCCATTATCCGAGGGACATCAAATCGCATTAAATTTCTCACCCATTTATATTTTGCAGACTCACAGACGGAATTCTTTCGTTGTCTTTGATCTAAAGCAAATAAAAAAAAAATAGAAAGGTACTTCTTCTGTCTTCATGAAAAGGGGGAAAATATAATTTATTCAGTAGATAATTTTCTCCTCCCTTTTAAAGGCAGACGATTGAAGGAGGGCGAGAAGAAATGAATGTTTGTACGGAGTTGTGTTCGCGGTGAGTGCTCCCCTCGCATATTCTTTCAAGAGTTATTTTGTTGTTATTTTTATGTCTCCATCAAATGATTTATACTCGCATTCCATGGCAAAGTATCTATAAAGATAGTTATCGTGACGTACCGAAGAAGTTTTTTTTTACAGACTGTATCATTGGACATACATACATAAACATATATGTCACGCCTCGTTTCCAATGGGGTAGGCAGAGACCACCTCTCTCCACTTGTTGCGATCCTGGCACACCTCTATCGCTTCCTCCTGCGAGTCTTTGGAGATTACAAAAAATTATATTCTTTATCGCACTGGGATAAGATATTATACTATTTTTTTTTGGGAGAAAAGGTCCTAGTAGGAGAAGCATTGAGAATGCCGATTATGCCTTTATATATCTCAATTTCCATTTGAAAAATAGTTTTTATTGTTATGAAACATAAAGCATATATTTTTAATGAAAATTTACGTTATTTTTTTTTTTGTTAAAAAATTCGTTAGTATGAACTGCAGATAGGAAGTTATCGTTTCTTTTGCTATTTCAATACAAAGCAAGATCAAGTCAATCTTTCTACCGCATAATAATTAAGCGGTGTCAATTTTGATTTTGTTACTTAATTTTGTCTTCATAGTATAAAATTTTCTTCCCTTTCAATTCTTCAATAAATTACTAGTAATTAATTTACATACCGCGACAAATTTAAATTGACTATATTTTTTTATTTGTCTTACGTTCATATAAAAGGCTGAAAATATATATTTGTTTCTTAAAAATTTGTTTCATAAATCGGTTTCGATTTAATCGAGTAAAACTTACAAACTTCCGGTTTAGAGAGAGATTAGGAAGTTTGAAATACCGCTCCGAGTGTTTTCTATGCTTCTAAGCGTAATTGTTTAATGTTTCTGGCTTAACGATAAAACTTTTGTTCATGAAAATTGTAGTAGAAAATTTAATAATAAATAAAAACAGAAGCACGAATGAAATATATATTTAGAAAGTTATATATGATTCCTTTTCACAGCTTTCGCGGTTAAGCGTTACCCTTGAAACGTGGAAGTCTCTTGTTCGACTCCTTTGCCACATGTTATAAACTTTAAGTTGTGATATGGATATTCAAATGTCTAGGTAACACTCTCTTAAAGTAAATCTGCGTTTATAATAACTTTACTATCACATTGAGAGCCGAAGTATACTCGGCGAGACCGTTTCACCATCTTCGCCTGTATGTCATATTAATTTAATAAATGTTCCCCTATTGCAGATAAAAAAATCAAATATGTTTGTTGTACTCGTGTTTGCTTACTCTAAACATTGGGGAGGTATGGACGAAGGAATTAGGATGCAGAATGCAGAATGAAAGTAGAAACGAAGAGTGAAAGCAGAATTGATGATAACAATGATGAGTATGAGTTGAAAATGGAATAAAATTCAATTCTGTAATATATAGCAAATTGTTCTACACATTCTCTATTTGCAGATGGACTTCGTAAGTCTCTTCATTATATAATAGGTTAAAATGACTATTTAGTTTTTGAGAAAGATAGAAACTATATTTAGAAAAACAGTAACTTTTTAGAACATATTTAATACATTTTGCTGAAAGATTTGATAAACTTTTTGGTGGCCGCTGCACTTGCTTATTGAACGGGCTTATTCCACAAATCGGTGGTAGGTCTCTATTGCTGGAGATTGTCGAGGTAGGTACCACCGCAACGCCTATTTCTGATGCCAAATATTAATGTGAAGATATTACCGTGTCTCGGTTTGAAGAGCGCTGTAGCTAGCATAATTAATTAATTAGGAAAGCGGAAGACGAATTGGCCGTTCATCCGATGATAAGTGATACGCCTGCTAATAATAATATGGCATCAGTTAATATAATATTTACTGTACCACATTGCGCTCGTCGCCTTGAGACATAAATTGCTGTCTCGTTACCACAGTAAATATCTTACAACAAATATAAAATAAAGTACAATAGCTACAACACTTTTTAAACCGGAACACAGTAATGTTTGCGCACTACTGTTTGGCGGTAGCAATATTCGTAGGCTCTGCGGTGGTACTTACCTGAACGATCTCTGGCAACAGAGACTTACCACCAATAAAATTTCTGGTAGCAAACAGTACTGTGAAGAAAATGCCGGTGTCTGGTTTGAAAAGCGTTGTAGCTAGTGAAATTGCTAAAGTAACGGGACTTATCTCTGAGCGAATAGCCCTTTGTGGTGTTGTGTATATCATCCCAACAATGTTATGGCTGCAACGAGATATAACTGGCAGTAGGCCAGTAATAAGTTTTAATTTCACTTGTTTATTACTGTCCCAGCAATATTTACTTAGATTATAAAAGTAAAAAGAAAATTGGTTAGATTCTCGGTTAGAACAAAGATTGCTCCCAACAGAACAACCTCAAAGGTCGAGTTTTTAATTACATTAAAATGAAAATTAGTAAGCACATTTTTTTTACTTACATTAAATTTATTAAAAAAAAATTAATAATGAAATTAATAATCCGAAACGGTGTCACTCCCAGCCGAGGGCTGAATGGAAAATAAAATAGGCCAGGGTATTTAATTATGATTCGCTGAAAATATCGGCCGCTGGCGCGACGAGCGGCTTGGAAATAATTGGCGAATAATTTTATACTTAAAATGCCTTCGGTCGTTAGTGATCGAGTTAGCGGAATGACTTTGTTAAAATGGAAAATAGCTGAAAGTTACAATTTATAATTGTCAACAACAAAAAAAAAATCGACACTGATCTAAAATTTAAAGCGAAATTAATCTTTATTCGACTCGACCATTTAGTAATTATCGTTGGGTAATAGGCGTTCAGTGCTGGATATAAGACTCCCCTAAAGATCTCCACATCGATCCTGCACGTGCTGCGCTGTCTGCCTCCAGCGGCTTCTCGCGACCTACATACGGTCAGCATGGCTTCCAGTCGTCTTCCGTCGTTTGTAGAGGGTCTTATGGGAAGATTTGGGCCTTTTTCCATTGCGCTGGCCCAATGCGGATTCGTGGGCGCCAGAGCCTTGTTTGTTGATTAGCAGGGCGTCACGAGCATGTGAGGTTTAGAAAAGCTTTAGAAAAACACTAAATGTTTATGAATTATATCGAATTAGCCTTCTGATGAAGCTAAAAATTCTGCCAAATAGAGAACAGCTCCGAATATCATTGGAAAATTTGTATATAGAGGATTTTATATACAATATGTAAAATTTAATCTTTATTATTGTTTATTGGATGATCTTTGTTGATATCTTTTTTAAATACATTTGACTTTGAACTGAATTTGATTGCTGTTAAGACATTTAGTAGATAGTCAGTTTATTCGGTTTAGTTTCATTGTTTAAATAGAATAAAATAATTAAAAGTTGGAGCTAAATTGTATTTTATCGGGCAAGCCATATCTTAATTCAGGGAATTTCCGACGGTTTACCGCAAACCGTAAAGTTGGCTGGATTACGGAAACGCAAACTCGTCTTCCGCCACTGACCGCAACTTTATTGTGCATATTATTTAAACCATTTCTCGCATGTTATTCGCTTAGATAACTTATCGCTATCAATTTAATATTTTGTAGATATGTAAATAAATTTTAGTATTAAGTCTCTATTGCTGGTGATTGTCTATGTAGATTCCACTGCAGCTTCTATTTTTACCAACAATCGGTAATGTGAAAAAAATAATCTGTTTCAGAAAGAAGTGCATTGAAGAAGAAAGTGGTAACGAGGTTAAACAATTTATACCACAAAGTGATGTGCACAATGTGATGCTGTGCAAATCTTAAATAACCCCATGTTGTTATGGTAATATCGCCTATGTCTTGCTCGTCTGGTCGCCTAGTTGAATCAAAGAAAGCAGAAGTATTCTTGCTTATATATCAAAGCTATATAACTATGATATAATACTAAAAACTATGATATAACTACTTGGACGCCATTCTTCAGATTTTTGTCGTTTTTGAACCTCTCAATGTTACAATCTTCTCTATACATATAAGAGATTTCCACCTATGTAGAGACTCATCATATCTCTGGAACAATAAGGCCTACAGATTTGACATGTGGTAGGAATATTCGTTTTGCGGAATATATCAGGTAATAACGAATTTTAAGAAATGTTACTCCAGCAGGGGTTGCGGGGGTATTAATAACGAGAAGAGGCCCGAGGGAATATTTCTTACAAACTTCAAGTCTAAATTCCAACTATAATTCTGTATTACGACCAGCAAAGCCACAGGGGAAAATGTGGTATAATAAAAGAAATGTTTTTAAATGTAATTTATAGTACAAAAACATTTTTTTTTTATTCAACAACGTGACGAGACGGGTTAGACGTTCACCTGACTAAAAGTGATACGCTTGCCCATAACAACGAGGCGCTGGTTAGGATATTATACATGCACCACTTTGCGCTCGTCACTTTGAGACGTAGAATGTTAAGTCTCGTTATTCCAATAATTTCAATAGCTACATCCTTAAAACCGGACTACAATTGGTATGAAAATTGTAGAATCCAATAATTCTAAAAACCTATTTAAACGTTTAATTCGACCATGATTCCTGACCTGTTTGACATGGAGACCGATATTACTAACGGATCACAATTAAAATGTCTCTCTCGCCATTACTTCAAAGAAAGGGTCCGCGTTTAATTTCGATATCACCCTCAGAAGTGCCTACATTTCTGATCATTATTAAAATGTTTAACAATGCTTAAATATTTGCTACCCTCAAATAGGACTAAAGTACGATTGGACACTTTGAATGTATGTATTAAAATATTTCGGGTTCTCCGTCCGTCTAAAGCAGCAATAGCAGTATTTGTATGCAATATTAAATATTTTATTATAGTACTTTATCCCTTTTATCTCACAAAGGTTATTACTTCTATATGTCTTTTTTGTTCCTTTTGTCTGGTAAACATAGTTTTAACTAGAATCGAGTAATTTTTTTTTCGAGTACGTTTGTGTAATTTTCGACGATGAAGCTACAAACGAGCTATAATTTCCAGGGACATGCTGTCCGACTGGTTAGTCAACGAACGCGCGGTGAAGAATATTTAAAGTATAAATACAGAAAATAAAACTTATATGTATTCCCAAAAATTTAAATAAACAAAACCTTAAGAGATAAATAGAAGTCAGATAATTTGAATGTAATCATCATCAGTCGATAGACGATCACAAGTAGACATAGGGCTTCCCAAAGATCTCCACATCGATCGGTCTTACGCTATTCGCAACTAGCGGCTTCTCGCGACCTTCACCAGATTTTCGGTTTAATTTGAGGAGGGATTCCCAATACTACGGCAACTGGTACGCGACCGCCACTAGAGAATCTTACTGCCCCATCGGCCGTCAGTCCTTCGAGTAATGTGCCTTGCTCACTGTCACTTAAGCCCAACAAACTACTCCGAGTATAGTCCTCTCCATTGCCCTTTTGGGTGCCTTTGAGCCTTTTTATTAGGCCCACAGTAAGGAGTCTCTTCCTATGAACCTAATAATATGTATGTACAATATAGAAACTTAAAGAAACAATAGCAGTAACTTTTTCTCATATACACTTACTCATATATTTAAATTTCGATGAAGATATGATATACGGAGACTTTAATGACCTTGAACCTATTACTAAAACACGGTTCCTCCTTTATTGTTATGTGGTATGGTTTAGTCTGAATTAGGAGTTCCAGTTAATACTAAAGCTCTGGCTAATTATGAAGATCTTGTTGTATTATTATTATATTAGTATACTTTCAGAATTTCTTAATCTATTAATAGTTGAAATGAAAAACTGTATGAAACAGTATCGAAATAAATCGAGACTATTCTAAGCTGAATTTTCAATAACGACACCAAAGGAGACCTGATATAGCGACGATAAAGGGAGTCTGGACAAATAACAGTCGAGGGTCCCAAAGACTAGTGCGGGAGGCACAAACATTCATTTCCGCCCGCTTTTTTTACTAACGTCTGCCTCTACAAAGGGTGGAGTAAATTATCTTGTGAATAAATTATATTTTCCTTCTTCTGGCGAACATTGAAACTGTGTATTACTCGTTTCTAAAGGCAGTAAAGGATATAACGCTAAAGGATATTTAGGATTAAGTCCTCGTAGTAGTAAGTATTGTATAGTAGTAAGTAAGTATTGTATAAAGTAAGAGATGTTGATCAAAGAACTTGTGGAAGTCTTTGAATGGATTCTTTTGTGAATTTATTCGAACAATATTGCGGCTTCATCAGACGCAGAGTTTGCGGATCCGGTGTTCGCGAGTTAAGTATAAAAGAGAAGAAAAGTAAGGAGAGAAAAGAAAAAGAAGAGACGCGAAATCTTGTTTGTATTCTAAGGTTATTTTATAAGTGCTAGTAAATCATTTTACTGCATTTTTGGGAATTAACGAGATTTTACAATATCGTGATCGACTATGCAGATGTTTTTCGATATAAAAGGATTAAATTAAAAACTTAATAGCAATCGGTTCGCCTTCACGTTGAAATATATTTGGTGAACTTTACGAGGAAATTAAATTTTCCGTTCCCGCGTGCTATTGAGTTAGCCCGATGACTGTTTCGGTGAAATGGAAAACTCATTACAGTGATGAAATTGTTGATAAATTGTATTTTTTCGTGAAATAAAAACTTATGAAATGTAACAAAATATTTGTGAAAACTAATTTAATAATAACTTATCACTTGACAGTTGTGTGCAAACTTTACTGAGTTCCGGTTTGAAAGGCGCTGTAGCTGGTGAAATTACCGGGTTATGAGACTTAACATCTCATGTAACATCCTGCCCGCCTCGTCGTTTCGTAGAATAAAAAAAAATATTTAAATATTTGTTAAAATTCAATTATTATCGGCGTTTTAACATTTAAAAAGACTATAGATTTTTCTTAGTTAAAAAGCAAAGAAATTTTGTTTAGACTATTATGCCTTTTTAGGTTTGTTAGTTTAGTTTGTATATAATAATATATCTATTGCACCACATTGTGCTCGTCGCCTTGAGACGCAAGATTTTAAGTCTTCTTACCCCAGTAATATTTACTAGCTACGGCTCCTTTCAAACTGGAACACAGTAACATTTACAATTTACAAAATAATATTATATTACAACAGCGCTCATAGCACGTTATATGTTTATTATAATAAATCTTGTGTATTAATATATTTCATTTCTTTCTGATCTATTTTTCATTATATAGACTATCACTTGATTACAATGCTGCCTGATGGTAAACTTCTTCTTCTGGTAATGAGAATATTGAAGCTGAAAAATATATCCTATATATCGAATTAAAAATCTGCTTAATAATTCGCACAGAGTTAGAATCAGACTTCATCATTTGGCAACGTAGAAATGAAGTGATCATTCCTCTATATTACCGCTCTTTTTTCTGCTGACAGCATTGTTGGCACACAAAACATTCTTTGGGTTAATGGAGTCTAGTGCACTCCAGTATGGACGGATTAAGGGCCACTTGTAACTTCGTTTCCCAATGCTCTTTGCATTGTGCGGATATTTTGGGAGGAATGATACCAAAACTCATTTTTGTCTATTAATTAACAACTACCAACATGCAGAAGAGTTCATGAGTGATGACAAGAGACGCCAGGTTTTTGTAAAGTATTGTACAAGTAAAAAATGTTACAATTAAGAGTAAAATACAAATGTTAGAGAAATTAAAAATAGGAAAAAGAATGTCATATGAAGTTGATAGTATACATAAAATAGAGTAGAGAAAAGAGGCATAACAAAAGATTAAAAAAGAATGTGGTTACGGAAATAATTACAAGGAAATGTAAATTAGAATAAGGAATTGTAGAAGAATAAGAGTGACAACTTCAATAATTAAAGAAATAATTAAACGGGGGATGGAAAGGACTACATGGTGAAAAGTGTGGAAGGTGAAAAGAGAGCAAGTAAGAACTGCAATGATAGAAAGAAATAGAATTAAAGATTATGATAGTAAATAAGAGACTTATATAAAAAATACATGCAGAAGAATTGATTTGTGATAAGAATTAGTTTTGGTAAATTGTTCGAGAAATAATTATTAATGATTACAGTAGTAACCGGAAATATCTGTTGACAGCTATTAGCCATATTATTAGATATGAAACGATAGATAATCAATGATAATTGTTTATTGCTGAAAAGTAATAGTTGCAGTAAGTTTACCATTAATCGATAGACAATATGTTAGCTGATTCTCAATTGTATATATATTTTTTATTGTTTGTACTAGTCAGGGCGAGTATTTGCGTAAGATGGATTTTGGAGATATATATATCTGTTTGGACTATCGTGGTCTAATAATGATATAAGTGGTCTGATTTTAATGTTTTTTTTGTCTTTAAGAATAAATAAAGTTCTTAATATAATGAAATAAAAATTATCAAATTTAAGGGTGCATAAAACTGGTAAAATTAAAGTTGTCTCTGATAATTTGAGTTATGTTATAGTATGTGAGGAGGAAAAAGTGTTCAAAGTTTTTTCTACTTAAATGACATAGAATCCAAATGAGTATTGCAAAATGAAATTATGCATAGTTTAATAACATATATTATTATATTATTAACCATATATATAAATAGTATGATGGAATGGGAATCCGTTAACAGAACGTGAACGTGTGTTAGTTTTTATTAATACCAACGTCTAATAGAAATTGTTTACATAACTTGACGGCGTAAAACTAATTGAAACAAATAAGCAGTTAGGAGGGAGGAAAAAAAAATGGAAATTAGTGAAGAAACATTAGGCTTTTAGGTGAAGTAGAGCGGGCGAATGTTATTAGTTGGTCTCGTTAAAGTTTAGTGTAATCGTCGCCGAAACACGACCGGAGAACTATTTTCAAAGAAGGCCCCCGCAAGCCGTAAATTGAAAAGCTTCGCGCACTCGTACAGCGCACTCGCGCAGCGCCGGGGAAATAAAAACAAGAAGGAAATGAAAATAGGTTAAGCGGACCCTTGAGCGCCTGGGAGCGGCTCAGGGAACGGTTTGGGTATAGGCGGACTAGCGGAGACGTGTTGTTGTTACGTAAAGGGTATTAACTCATTGTCGTTCCACTCTTCCGCAAGAACGTCCATTTAGACACCACTGTCATACCATGCGAAACCGATCCTTCAGTTACCACTCAAACTACAGGTATTTCTGTATTGTACTTGTTTTGTAGCCTCAAAAAGAGATAGAGGACTTGCCAAGTACATATCTATATATAGAAGATATGCAGATATTCATTGACTCATCATGAGATCTCCGAAACTATTAGACTTATACAAAATTTGGCAGTGATATAGGAGATAGCAAAGCGGGCGGGGAATAGCAAGTTATAAGGATTTAAATTATAAGTTAATTCATCTGTAACACTAACTATATCAAGTAATGAATCTGGTAATAAATATGAACTTGATAATAAACTGAACTTAATCAAAGATGAAACTTTGACAATGTATTATGCAAATTTAGATATATATATCATAGTAAGTATATAAACATATATATGTATTAGTAAAATATAGGTTTCTGTTATTATAGGTAGTTGTTTACGCGGAAGATACACATGAAGATAAAACATTGAAATTTTTCCTGAAGCCAACAACTATAAAGGATTTAGTTAGTTTTATAAAACGACGAGCTTTGAACACGGGGTTATATATCATAGGTAGCTTTGTGTTGAAAAATGATACTAAAAAAAATTTATACATATATTTATATGTATGTGTGTATATATATAAGTATAAGCAAATAAATATTTGTTAATAAACCTTAAAGGTTAAAGATATAATAATTCATTACTGGTAGGACAATGTAAAGGTTAACTTTAAATTTTGTACATGGCCTTAAAAATCATACTCGTGATGATACTGTAGATAAAAAACAGATAACATAATAATATTGATAATCAACACGTCTGTTGATAGTGACATACGCTAGACATACGCCTCCATCAAAGATATCCACATCGATCAGTACCGCGCTGCCCGTATCAAATTCCCTCGACTTTGCGGTCAGCATGGCCTCTGACACCGCTGGGCACAAGGGGCTGTCGTTGTAGGGATTCTCATGGGGAGGATTTGGGCCATTTTCCACCACGCTGGCCAAATGCGGGTTGGCGGGAGCCAGGGCCTCGGTTATTGATTACTAGAGTGCAATACGAGCAGGTAAGAATGGCTTGGGTCCCGTGAGTTTTTATAATACAATTAGTTAATAATGTTAGAGAGAAATCTTACTTATTAATAATTTCACCACTAAAAGCTCTTCATTATCTGTTACGGTGATATATTTACTCAGTGCTTTATATAGAGAAAAAAAGAACTTTTCCAACAAACTACAAAGTGACAACCTTAACGGTATGCTAAATGAGAAATGAGTTTACTACAAAACTAGGTTAATATTCATCTTGGCGGTTGGTACGAGTACCCTTATACTTTTAAAGTTCTGTGTGGTTATTAATGTTTCATACAGCACAGTTTTCCAAGTGAAAACGTTAAAGTTGCGAATGGTAATTTGAAAATATTTTTAAAAGTTTCAAATAAATATATATAATATTCATGTTTCCGTATTAGCTATGTAGCTACTCCAACGGAAGTATACATTTTACATACCCCAATAACATCTAAACTTTGCTAGACTTTAATGCAAATATGCCTGTGAAGTAGGTTAGTGATTGGTTAGTGATTTTATTCCTTTTCTTTTTGACTTTAAACTACTTTTGGACATAACATCTTACGGAGCCCAAATCAACCTCACCTGCACACAATGCAGGGTGCTGAATAACAGACGATGCTCTCACAGCCCACCAACCCGTACTGGGCCGGCGTGGTGGGATAGGCCCTAATTCCCCTTAAAGAACTGTTGGATGTGGAGTTCTTTGAGAGAGACCTACGTCCAGCAGTGGACATCTATTGGCTGATGATGTTGACGATGAAACCACTTTTAATTATCAAAAGCTCAAGGTAATCGAGGATCGAATCGCGGGTTCGATTTCCACTCGATCTTCATGTCATATAGAAGGAAGTGGCGCCGCACTTACATATTAAACGGGCTTGTACTGCAAACTGGTGGTAGGTCTTTGTTGTCGGACACCGTCTGGATAGGTACCATCGCAGCCCCTACTTCTGCCGCCAAATGGTAGTACGCTAACATTACTGTGTCCCGGTTTGAAGGTCGTTGTAGCTACTGTAATTACTTACAAAATTCATCGTCTTATGTTACAGGGGAGGAGCGTAATGTGGTGCAGTTCATCCTAACTAGTGCTACGTTATTATAGGCAGACGTATCACTTGCTATCACGTCCCACTCGTGTCGTCGCTTAATTAAATAAAAAAAATATTTTTTTTTAGTTATGTGTACTTCAGTTTCATACTCGTAAGATTTTGTAATTATATCAGTAAAGACATTATGTAAATAGTTTTTACCTAAAATAGTTATTTGTCACGCCGAAAGTGGTGAAGTCTAGGCCAGGATACTCTGACTTTTATATATGTTGATATATGGAACACAGCGATGCTTAGGAGGTCATATTTACATTTTGAAGATGACTACTAGTTTGGGTTCGAAAATAAACTTTATGATGTGTGATCTCGAAACTGGATACCATACCATGGAAGAGAGTTAAAAGTAGTATCATCATAATATAGTTAGAGAGATTTCAAATCTGTTTATTTATATTGTTTAAGTCGCCTAAAAGCTAAATTATGTAAATTCTTGATGTTTTTTAATTTTTATAAATTTTGATGAAATAAATAATATTCCTCTTAATTCTTACTTTACTGATTGCTTCTTTTTTTTAATAATAGCTTATATTTTTATTTACACATCCTTGAACATATCTTGTTTCCTTGCAGAGCTTACAGTTAGAATAAAGACTTTAGATATTTTCAGATCAATTTAGTAAATCAGGAATTTTAAAGCGAAGTATAGAAAAGGAGCACTTCATGCCTGTTGGCATTCTCTACTAACCAGCCTTCGGTGACGTGATATGTTGATGTAGATTATAACTTACTGACTTCAACTATTAATAATAGTAACAATATATTTATGTAGATACAACATATATATATATAACACTAAGGTGTCTATCTGCTCAAGATGTAGATGAGATTATTGTATGAAAAAACGTAAATATTCTCAATTTAGTTTAATTTATTTTCTAGACGACTAAAATGTGTCTTTAATCACAACCTGTTCAAATATATTATATTAGCAATAGAAACATAGTGTACTAGTTAGACTTTGTACGAATGTCCTTGAGAGTTCTCGTAATACTCGTGTAATTATTTCATGTCCAGATAACAAAGTGAATTAATGTTTTATGATTAATAAAACTTCACGCTTAAGTTGTATGTCAACGAAAGTTGGGATGTCCCTTAATTAGAGAGGCCCCTGTGTGCTAAATAACGTCGATTTGGAGCGACGTTTGTTAGGCTTAAGAGCTGGCCTGGGTAATCTTGCATCCTCATCCTTCCCCTGCCGTTATAGCGTTTATGGCCGGAATTTGTTATAATGTCTTCATACCGTTAAATACGGTTGATTAAACCTCGCAGCCGCGGTTCATTTACTGCTATGTACAACTATACCTTTTTTCGTTGCGGCAAATGTTTTTAAGGCTTTTTATGTTCTATGTAACTTTATAAATGTTTCATAAAAAAAATCTCTATTTTAAGTAACTCACATTCACAATATAACAGCAAAATTTTATGTTCAGCTGACCGATGTGGTAAGGTCAATCTATCTTCCGTCAAGTATCAACGCAGCTTCTGTTATTGCCGCTGAACAGTATGCAAACATTACTGTGTTCAGATTTGAAACGTGTTGTAGTTTATGAGATTACTGGAGTAGCGAAATGAAACATATTATTCTCATGGCGACGATCACAGTGTAGTGCTTTGTATACCATCCTAAGTATCGCTACGTTGTTATGGGCAGGTGTATCACATACCATCAGTTAAAAGTCTAGTTCGTCACATCGCTTCATTGAATTAAAAAAAAATCTGTAGAAATACTATCGATATTTTTATTGATTGAGCTTGTTGAAGGACGTCTATCCTATAACGCTCCTACTCTAGTTTCTGTGCCAAAATAGTCTAAATGATTTATCTAATTAAATTACTAATAAGATGTATCATATTCATTAAGAGTGTCTGAAGAAATACTAAATAATAATTGAATTTTTTATATTTCATTAAACCCTTGTTGTCCAGCTTATACTTAGTTTTTGTGTAATACCCTCAGGTTCACTTAAAAGAAGTTGTGCTGGTGGCCGATTTAAACCAGAACACATTAAAAACATTTAAGTGATTAATAGGCCTCAAAGTATTAAGCTCAGTTTACAATGCAGGAAGTATTATCCAGGGTTCTTACTGAAATATTGAGAACAAAACACTGTAAATTTAGAACTAATCTTTGTCTTTGTCTCGAGTGTGAATGAAGTTTTATACCGGCTACAATAAACGCGTAAGTGCTTGTGCGTCTAACATGAATAGCTATTTATACCTCATAATCTACCGGATTTTGTGGGGCTAAGTCGGGCCAAGCATCCGTTCCTTGGTCCCCATCAATCTTACTCAGGCCCGCATAATCGCTTGGAACGAAACGCGGGATTACCGCGTGACCTCCATTTTTAAGCGATACATTCACGTCTTGTGTGTCATAAGCCTTATTTGCCCCGTAAAGTATAATTTATACTGGGGTTGTAACAAATGAGATCTAGCCTTGCGAGAATACGTCGAAAGTCTGAAAACATACTTTAAAACTTGACGCAAAAATATCGAGTGATATAATTTTATGTAATATTAAAGATTATTTATCTTCTTTTACTTTCTCCTGCCGTTTTCCCAGCCGTGTGGGGTTGGAACAGTAAGTATTTCTCTTTCATATCCCTCTATCAGCCTATAAGCCGTCAAATTTGAATTCACACTCTAACACATGTCATCTTTCACATAATCTATCCACACTTTCTTCGGTCTTCCTCTACCCTTATAACCATCCACATTCATTCTAATTACTTTCTTTGTTATATGTCTTCCATCCCTCCGCATAACACGCCCGTACCACACTAACCTCTTGCTCTTCAATTTCCCTGTTACTGGCGCAACTTTCAGACTTCCTCTAATATACCAATTATTAATTTTATCAATACTAAAAAATATTATTAAAGCTTATATGTTATCATCTAGAACTGATATTCTACATAACGAAAGACCGATAAATTCTTTAGCTCGTTCTTTGGATACTTCTTCAGGATACGAATTTTTTTTATTCTATGTTTGTTCTCTTAATTAAGCGTAACTATAACTAGATAATATAAAGTATTATTGTAAATTATTTATTGCATTAAAAAAATCTGTATTTTTATTACATTGGTTGATAGCTCTACTTAACGTCCGTTGGATCCATTACGTGCGCCTCATTCAAAGCTTGAAGGATAAGATGTTAACAATCAACTTTCACAACGAGGTATGTACTATTACAAATAATCAACACAACAAAATGGCCCCTGACGGTTTGTTTTATGGCATAGAATGGCGTGATGGAGAATAATTTGGTATACATTTCATGACTGGTCGGACGTAAGGAGGAATGTGCCAATAACGGGACCGTCAAACCTTACAAAGATAAAGTCGCCGTTAGGGGAGGGTGAATTTTAATTAAATGCGTCTACGACATTAATGAGATGAAAGTGAAACTGGGCTTTAATCGTGATTTGTTTGTCCGATCTAATTACTAAGGGGGTCGAGGGTTCGAATACTTCGCAGTCTTCGAACGCGTTTTATATTAATCATACTAATTGTAAGGTCGTGCGGAGCGTCTCCTTTGACGCGGCGCACGTTATATAGCACAAGTTTATGAGTGAAATACTTGAATCGTAACTTATTATGTCTTCTCAAATTTACTGCTTCATACCTTATACTTGAACTTTAAAATGAATGTAAACGATTTCTTTTAAATATTTATTCCTTTAAATCTAAACCAGGGACGTCTGCATGAACTCATCCTTGGGTACATTAGCATTTCTTATTTCTAACATATATTCCTATTACATTAATTAATTTCTATGTACAGTTTTAGTTTCTTATGTAGTTGTTAGCTTATTATTATAGTATACTTTTATTTATATTATCTCAGGCAAATACTATTTATAATTTTGTTCTATTATTTACGTGGAATGTTAGTAATAGATCTTCACAACTTCTCTCTTGTTTAGAATGTGTAGACGTAGAAAACATCATTAGTCATATCAACTACAGGTAGGACACAAACATAAGACTAGATATAGTATACAGACAGTGAACAAGTTTGTATTACTAAACACATTGTTTTTTTTTTTTTGTTTTAGTTATGAATCTACTATTAGAAAGATATACATAATATTTATACTCCAGCGGTGAACATATTCCGTTTCCAATTAAAGAAAACTCTTTAAGAATATTTAAGCAGTGTTATTAAATAATTTCTTCACAAATTATTTCCGTATTTATATTACCTTTATCTATATCATTTAAATGGTACATTTTATAGATCCAAATCATATTATTTTCGTAGAGGCAGAGTTACGCGCGTGCGCATCGTAGAGAGTATAGACAAATGGGTGGAATACAGTTTTATGAAATTTAAATTGTTTAAATACTTTATAATTTATATTTATGTTAAACAATATTTGACTTGAATATAATGTAAAATATATAAGTACATAGTTTTATTACTATTTTATAAACAATAATAATACTGTAACATTGTCTAACCACTCTATAACTATTTAGATTTCACGCTACGTCTGACTAATCCTAAATTAAGTTTGTCATGTTACTTAGCGGGATTAGGTGAAGTCAAGTGCATATACTACAACCGTGGCTTAAAGTTATAGTGTAATTTAAGCTATGGTTAAGTGAAGATTTATACATACGAAGTGGTTTTCAATATTAATGAAGTGCATATAGCTGAGAGGTCCTTAACTTTAATATCCAATGGTGTTAAGTTCCATTGAAGCTGTGGATGATGATGCTCGTACAGACTATTCTTGGTCAATCCATTCATCTTGATATTATGGTTCTAGCAGATCGTTTGCTGTATTGGGTAAGTCACATCTACATCCGTTTACATTCTTCATCTTCTTAGAATTTGTCCCGTCTTATGACAGAGTCTGCTTTCTTTCTTCTTTTAATTATATTCTTTCTTTTTATTATATTTGCTCTATTTCGGATATAGCTTTCTTTGAGATCACAGCTTATCATATCTTTTGTCACCACACTCAGTCGTCGCATCTTCAGTATTCCTCACAGTCACCTATCGTCATTTACATTGTTTAAGAAATAATACTAACATATAAAAAACTATATAGAAAAGGTGATTATTTGTTCTTACATGCGTTTGGTATTTCAGGACTAAAAAATGTTGTTCAGTTTATGCTTGGTCCAGTAATTTTGTGACATGAGAAATTTGTTTATGACTTGTGATATTTGTGAATCCAGATTAACTCCATTTATACTGGAACAAAGTAATGTTAGCACAAACTCTACCTAGCAGTTTTCTTAAGTGGAGATACCACTTTAGTAAAGAATTTATTACAAATACCTTAAGTTCGACTTATTTGAAATGAAAATTATAGTTCAAACAATTTTCAGTTGGCAATACTGTTAAATTAAACTTAAGACTGGTTACCTAAGACTTTATTCTTAGAGAATGCAGTTTCTTCAGGGGGAGAATTACATTGAATAAAGTGGAACTTAACTGTTTCTGTATTTGTTATTTAACAAACGCAAGAACTTAATCGGGTTTAACTGCCTTTTCTATAAGATAACAACTTTGATGTTATTATTTGATAAATTTGTTTTTAATGCGGGAGAAAAGCTTACACTTTTCTTAAAGAAAGGAAATATAGTTGCGACTTCTATGTTATTATACCCATCTACAAATGATAGTGGTGAATTACTACCAGGTGAATTATTGGTTTGTTTATTTATCAACCCCTTAGAGAAAATAGAGCAGCAGATAGTCTTTTACCAACTCGTACAATGGGAAAACGTAGAACTTGTTTGAAACGAATACCATTCCCTCAATCCACATAAATATTTTCGTTGCTGGTACATTTTTGGTATTTCAAAAAATATTTCCCTTTAGTTAATATTTTCGAAAATTTTCGTATCAAACCTCGAGGTCGTACCTCGGCAGAACATCTCACAACTTGCCGGAGAATGGCACGCGAACTTCCGTGCTCAAGTCACTTAAGTTACGTCCAATGAAATTAGAGAAAAATATTACTTTCCCCGTTTTCCGTATTTTTAAAAATGTTTTCTCCGTAACCGGTTAGAGTTGTGTGATTGATGGAGATCATTTCTATATGTAACGTACAGACGTATACAGATAGACTTTCATACTGATTTAATTTTTTTATTTTTGTTTGGATTTAGAGGAGTATCGCCTTTGTTCTAAAAACATTGAATAAGATATAAACAACGCTCGATATCTCTGTCACATAAAACTTTAAATATATTCTCAGTAATACAATAAAAAGAGATTGAGAGAAAGAGAGAGAGTTGAAAAAGAGTTACAATTTATTTAGCTAGGGCCAGGTACTGTATATTAAATTTAACATGTAGTAAGGAATTTGATGTTTGGCCGTTTATTTGCAGCGTGTTATGATCTCCACTGGCAATATCTCAGGGCATGTTACGGAACGCGTCCCATTTCGTTGCTATTTAATATTAAGGAAGTAATCCCATTTTCGTGCGCTTGTAATTTTTTTTTATACACTTTCTTATTCACTGTATTATAAAACAAAAAGATGTCCAGACTGAGCGAAATGAAGTGAGAGAAGTAGGAAAGCGGACTTTTTTATTAGGTACGACAAATGCTAAGAAGAAGTTATGATATCGGGATGTTGTGTAAATATTTTACGTAACTTTTCCATGATTCAAATACGGAGGGCCTAAAGTTTTTCGGTTATAGAGCCATATATAGTTTGAACAATTGGAAATGTTGATAATTTTTTTTTATTCAGCGAAGCGATGAGACGTACGGTACGCTCACCTGATGGTAAGTGATACGATTGCCTATACCATAGTGAGGCTAGATTGGTTACGCGGCACCACATTGTGCTTGTTGCCATGACAGACATAAGATGTCGACTCTTGTTACCCCAATAATTACACTAGCTACACCACTCTTCATACTAGTACACAGTAATTTTTCTACACCACCGTTTGATGGCAGACGGCAGAAATAAGAACCCCAGTGGTACCTATCTAGACGGTCTTCGGAGAAATCTATCACCACAAAAACAAATTATAGGCAATATAAGAAAGAGTATTAAAAGTGAAAACGTTTTACCACCTTCGGTTCCATTATCATTTAATATTAACTGAAATCTAAGTCACAAGTTAGATCAACTTGATAACCACTAAGTGAATGTTAGTAAATGTTACATATGAATTGTCTGACATTTTGTGTGTGCTTCTTGCCAGGAAAATGAATAAAATAACTAAAAAACAATTTTTTCTGTACTGGTGGTAGAGCTCTGTTGTTGGAGAATAGTAAGGCCAACAAGTAGTGGGCGTACATTACTGTCTTCCGGTTTGAGAGCGCTGCAGCGACTGTAAGTACTAAGATAACACTACATCTCGTCTCAAGGCGACGAGCATAATAACAAGTATCACTTACCATTAGGTGAACGTCCTGCTCATTGCTTTATTGAATAAAAAAATGATCGCTAAGTAAATATATATGAAGTCAAAAGTTTTACTCAACGAATACGACATTGTCTAAACTAGGTGTAGTCGGATGGCCTATTTATTGAACGTCTCATTAAAAGAAATGCACTGTCTAAAACAACGGCCTCTGTCACGCCAAGTTCCGTGCCGGAGTCACTTAGTTTAACGTAACGCGAATAACTATTTTTGTATGTTTTATAATATTTAAAAATTTTTATTTAACAATTCGTAAAAACATCAAATAATTATTAGACCGGTTCTTGGTACTTATGTACATATGGAAAATATTACATCCAATATTTGGACATTGATCAGCTGGTGATAATGATGAACTTATTTTTTTCTATTCAATTAAGCGAAGGGACGAGCGGGAAGTTCACCTTATGATAAGTGATTCGCCTGGTCATAACAACATGACACTAGTCAGTATGTTATATACTGCACCACATGAGCGTCGTCGCCTGAGACACTACTACTATTACACACTAGCTACAGCACCTTTCAAACCGGAACACCGTAATATGTGCACACTACTGTTTGATAGCAAAAATAGTTGCAGCATTGGTAAGTACCTAGACGGTCTCCGGGAACCGAAACCTACCACCAGTAAGTACTTATGAGATATCTAAAATACTGAAGCTGTTTAAAGTGTTGATAACATATTATAACAAAAGAGAAATCTTCTAAAGTTTAGTTTTTTTTTAAATTAATATGCTGCTTTTTAAATCTGTGTTGCCCTATATAAAAAGATATTTCTGAAAATGTCTGAATATTTGCGTATATAACAAGCTCTTTAAATTTTTGCCGTTATTACTATTCGGGAAAGTAGCATTTGGGAATTTGAATATACTGACCGTTGCACATCGTTTAGATTGGCCCGATTCCAACCGGTTTGCGGTATTTCAATATTAAATTTCTTTTTTCAGACGATAAAAAAATTACAGTCGAGTAGTAGAAAAATACATATTCTAAGGATAGCTTTAGATTATGAAGAATACGACATCTCCCTATTTTGGTTTAAAAGTTATTAATTCAAAATGTTACTAGAACTATAAATACTATAACTATAAAAGAACAGTTTTTCGGGGATCAAATCTTCAAAAGATACTTGGTGGGAATTCTATCGCATACCCCTAACGGTGGTTACTTTTAGTACATTACGAGGAACAGTGAGACCTTCTTACACTGATTGAGATACTGGATGTGGCTATTAGTCGTTATTATAAACTATTGTCTGCAGACCTTGATGCTGTCAGATATTACTAGCAAAACTTAACTCGGAAAGTATTTGTAAATGTTTACGAAAACTCCGAAGCACATCGTTTTCAAAGCGGATGTAGATGGAGCACCTTACGATCGCTCTTCGAGCTCGTTTCATCCGGTAACCGTTTTTCCTTTTTCTACTTATCGGTCAACTTGACATCTTAGCTGGTACAAACAAATTGAGAAAGTGATGTAAATCTTCGTCGAACTCTCAATAAGTAAATGTTTCGAGACACGTTATAAGGTATATTAATATAATATATTATAAACAATGACGTGAATATTTCGTTATATATAAAAGATGGAAAACGGAATTTGAGGATACCATGTTTTCAACATCCTGAACGTTTCAGCTTGTCCACTGGTGAATCTACATACCTCAGTTTAATCTCTACGAAATAGTAAATAAAAGAGTGAGTTAAATTTATGTTGCTTAAAGAGAAATGAGTAAGAGAATTTTTTAAGAGAGGGAGGTTTCTTAAAGTTATCCTATCGTGCGGAGGATAGTCACAGTTGATGAGGAGTGAATTTTGGTCCACTGAAACACTCTCGGTTGTCCTGTTCAGTCTTTGGAAAGTTCACGATCTCTATTCGGGACATAACTGCGATCTTTAACACTGTATTAAGATAATTAGTATCGGAAGCCGCATGAAGCAGTTTTTAGCACCCAGACGAGTATTACCACTTTGGCCCGAGACCACCCCCTGCTATCGTCTTGATCTCAATCGGAAGCAGCTGGATGCGAGCAGAGCAGGACCGATCGATGTAGAGATCTTTGACGCTCAAAGATCTCGTCTATTAGCCATTCTCGTTTAGTAGCCATTACAGCATCGCTGTTTTGTCTGTCAACATATAAAGGACAGATTGTTATGGACCAGCAAGCGTCACCATTTATTTTTATTTTCGCTTCGTAATATATTTAAGCTGATATATGAAATATAGATATTATAAATAGAAACGTCATATTTTTCTTCTCGTGGTTTTAAAACACAAAAACTGCTTAGGTAACTTAAATCTTAACATGAATACAGAGTAACTTGGAGTGAGCGCGCGTGATTACGCATAATAAGGGGGTCATATAGAGATGCCGTGTTTAACAAAGATTTTACGATCTACTTGCTTATGCGCTATCATTTTTGAAATAAAACATGTCCGTAGCAGCAACAATAAAACGTATATTATAGCAAAGTGTAAATCATTAACCTCTCGGCTAGTATAGATATGTAACAACAGAAAAAAGATGATATTAAAAAGCTGAACAGAATTAAACAATTTAAGAGGGAAAGAGCATTTCAAACTAAAAAGCAACAAACGAGGCTCTGGCTCCAATCAACCCGCATTAGCCAGCGTGGTGGGAAATGGTCCAGATCTCCCGATATGAACCCCTACATACTTTGGAAAGTCTTTAGTGCCCAGCGGTACGAGACCATGCTAACTGTATGTGATCTTAGGGAAAGGCCTATGTCTAGCAGTGGACGTTTATCGACTGATGATGATGATGATGACATGTTGGTAGTATTACAATTTTAATGATAAAACGGTATGATTTAATTATGTTAATTTAGCATCAAGTGGAACTTTTAGTGATATGTAGCTATGGCGCCAAAGGAATGTTTACAGACTACAGAAATGTTTATCGAATTAATGGTAGCGACATAATGATTGTTATAACTCACACCCTGCGGTGGGTGCGTTAAATTTGCACCTTAAATGTTTACTTAAGCGGAAGCCTGCATTGTCTTACCCATAAAACTTACAAAGTTATTACCTCAGAGGCCGTAACGAGCCCTAGGTAAACGTAATTCCGCTGATCCTGCTACTATAGGTTAAATTAAATTTAACTAAAATATTGCAAATTTAACTAAGATATAGATCATTGTAAAAATTTCTTAGGTCTAATGTCTTTCTATTATATTTTGTTACATCTTGTGATCAACGCTGCAGAATATCATTGTCGTTTAGTCAATCTTGATCAGTTTATCTTTTCTCTTTATCTTCAAGTCGGTTCCTCAATGCTGAGGGTCGTGACTCCTTATTGATAACCTGTTTCTCTTTGTTGTTAATTATCATACGTTTACTCAGGAAAATAGTTATGGCGGGCATATCCTTCTATACCAGTACTTCAGATTTCTCTCGGCCAGTGTAAGCCGCTTCTGGTTCTTAAAAAGAAGAAGAATAGGGTATGAGGGTTATGTCGCCTCCAGCTTTTGGCGAGGGTGCGGAAGCCCGTGTAGCGTGTAGCAAGTATTCTAACAGTTACCACCTACGGACGGGAGCAGTAGCGCTTCCATCTTTTCTATTTAAATTCAAAGTGCATATAATTTCAGTTCGTCTGAGGTTTGGGAATCTAATGGAAACTTTGTTAAGGATTCTAGCGACAATGTTAGTAAATTCGTCGGTTTTAACTGCTTGGAAAAGCCGAGTGATAGGTTAACAACATGCAAAATGGCGTCGCGGTCGCTTTTAGTTTAGATGAATTTGTGTTCACGTAACTCGTACAACTTTACGATCCGCTGTAAGCGCACGGAAATTTCTAGAATTAAGATGTTGTTGGCTCAAACGAAAAGATTTAATGTTTGAACTATCGTTTTATATAAATTGTAGTGTATTCTATTCCTGAGCACAAAGGTCTATTTATTTCAAGTGAGTAACTGCTCACATGTTCGTGGGGCACTCTGCTAATCAATATATGAGGCTCTGGTTTCCATCAACCCGCATTTAACCAGTGTGATGGGAATTGGTCGAATCCTCTCATATGAATCTCCGATAGTATGTTAATCTATATGGGAGACTAATGTCCAGTTGCGGTCGTCTATCAATCTATCGTCTATCAGATGATGATGAACTACTCAAAAACTGAAGTAAAATCAAATGACCAAAGTAGATTGTCTAAAACTTAGACATTTAAATATTTTTTTTATTAACTAATAAACAAAATATCTTCTCTTGTAGAACTCATATTATTTTTGCAAATCGAAATGAAAAATTAAAGAACGAAAAATCAAAGACGAAGAATTAAAAATGAGGAAGACGGTTTTGGGTAATAGAAAATATTTCTATTACAAACAACCCTCGCTGAAACAAAGACAAAGCGCAGAACAACGGGGCTACTGCTTACAAAGAAAACATAACTCGACGTTTGAAACAAAATTTATACAGAGTCAACAAGGAAATCGAGTTCACGTGACATCTCTGTGAAGATCTCGAAGTTTTCCACCTTTTACATTTTGTGTGTGCACGTTTCACTCATGTTGGGTTTTTGTTGTTGGAGAGCGTCCACGTAAGTTCACAGCTCCTATTTCTACCGACAAACAGTAGTATGCAAGTAACGTTTACGATTTGATGCAGTGATCCTCATCCGAATTCTTATCTGCTTGTCATGGTGGTTTGTTTAATAAAACGTATAAGAAAAAATTATGTACTCAGTGATATTTAATTTGTCCTTTCTCGCAATTAACGGAAACCAAGTTGTTCTTGGTTACGCTTACTTAACAACAAGATCATTATCAACCGACAGACGTCCACAGCTGGACATAGGCCACCCTCAAAGATCTACACATCGCGGCAAGAACAATGTGATGTTGTATATACTCATCAGCGCAATATTGGTGTGGGTGTCCATCAGAGTGTCACACAGCATCACACCGTACTAACTTTGGATTTGATTTAAATGTAAATTGACCTGGGTTTATATATATCGATGTGGTATGACAGCACCTTTAGAAGGTGGGTTGGGAGCAATTAGTTTTCGTGAGCTCAACTCGCACAACTCCGCGATTCAGCGGCCCACGCTTGGGAATATCCTAATTACGGATACGATTCTCTCGTAAACATGTACACGATACACGTTATTAAAATTATTCGGAAGTTTTGTTCGGCACAGTTCGCGAATCAAAGTTTGTTTTACGAGTTTCGATGTTAACATCTATTCGCGTACGATAGAACTTTGTTAGAAATTTTCGGTTGCGCTGTACAAGTGGTATTTATTAATTAAAAAAAACACACACACACAAACGGGTATATTTTAATTATACCACCAGATAACAATTAATAATTCAACCCAGCGTTGTGTTCCGATTTAAAACAATCTGTAGCTAGTACAGGTCTCGCTGGATACCAGTTACCACGAAAGCTCCTATCTTTGCTGCCAAATATTAGTGTGCAAAAATCACTATGTTCCGCTTTAAAGGGTTTTGTAGCTAGTAAAATTATTGAGAGAACAAAATTTAATATATTATCAAGGCCACAAGTACAATAAGGTGCTGTGTATATCATCCTAATTACATTTTAATTCGTTGTTAAGGACATCTATCAGATGCAATCTACACAGCACCACATTGTGTTATTCGCGTTAAGTCACGTTACCATAGTAATTTCACTAGCTACAACATTCTTCAAACCAGAAACCGGCAATATTTTCACACTACTGTTTGTTAGTAGAAATTTTAATGGTGGTAAGACTCCATTGCTAGGAAACCGTTTAGGTAGGTACCACCGCAGCGTCTATTTTTACTGACCAAACAGTATTGTGCAAACATTTCTGTGTTCTGATTTGAGAGACGTTGTATGCAGAGAAATTACTGCGGTAACGAGTTATTATGTCTCAGGTGACGAGCGCAATGCTGATGCAGTGAATATCATCCTGACTAACCAAGTTATTACGAGCTGACGTATCATTAATTATCAGGTTAACGTCCGGTTCGTCTCCTCACTTAATTGATTAAAAAGTAATAGGAGCTGTGGTGGTACCTACCTAAATGGTTTAAGGTAAAGATACTCACTCCCAGTGAATGTTTTTTTTTTAAATGGTTAACTTAATCTTCGTTTTAAACTTACCTAAACACGGTTCAGTATTGACGATGAATGTTTACAGTTGGTCTCTAAATTTACTGTAATGTTTACACTTTACGACCGCCTCGCCTTCGAATATCGCGCAGAACTTGCCTCTTCCGAACCCAAGTGTTTTCTTCCATTACCCTAAGTGGTTACAGAGTCATTACGAGTTTCGTACTTTTATGGAGACCGTGAGTTTCTTGAGATATTTCAACATCCTTTTTTTTTTATTTGCAAGACGTGTTTCTAATAGGTAACGAGTAGAAGTTCACTGTGGTGTGCGAAAGCGCAGCGACAGCAATATAAAAATATGTAAACTTATTATTAATAAGTTATTTTAATTATAACTTACATGGATGTATAAACTATATCGGCCGGCGTATCACTTAAATTCGGGTAAACTACCCACTCGTCTGGATTTATTGAACAAAAATAAAAATGGAAACTATATATGTTGACAACTATTTACATAGCTAACATCACTACTTTACCACAGTGTTCCTTTGTGTTCAGATTTTGAGTTGTCAGTCAATTT
Organism: Ornithoptera priamus; assembly: GCA_029034505.1. Taxonomy (NCBI): domain Eukaryota; kingdom Metazoa; phylum Arthropoda; class Insecta; order Lepidoptera; family Papilionidae; genus Ornithoptera; species Ornithoptera priamus. The sequence continues at coordinate 645,771 of JARDWD010000219.1, read as the reverse complement.
ATCACTAAAATCCGAGTGGAATACGGCTTGTTTAAAATACCTAATGATAATATTAATATGATTGAGATGATTCAGATGATTTTAATAAAAGAGCGCCGTCTGAATATCTTGCAGTTTTTATCTCAGGAGAAACTAGTCACAGTTTTCTTATATCGAACTCCTTCAGTAATCGACAATAAATTAACATGCAGTTATACATATTGGTGGCTATTGAGCGATTTATAGTCCACGGAAAGGTTGGGTTAACCAGGTCACGAGGAAGGTCGCCTATGAGGTGGAATGACCAGATAAAAGCGGCAGTAAATTGCTCATCACTACATGAATGCACGAGGACAGCGGCCATCAGAAGAGAGTGGCGAAGTGTTGTGAAGCTTACCACTATCACCTGAAGTGATGACTACGACCACTCTGTCAAGAGTGATACCTATGATGAAGAAGAAGAATATATGTATAATCTAAGTTTTGTAAGAACTATTGCTGCTATTTCTGTCAATAGGTAATATATTACTATTCGGTAATAATACAAACATATCATAATATCCTTAGAAAGGTATTGTTTTTTTCTACGAAGCGACTAGACGAGCGGGTCTATCACCTGATGGTAAGTGATACACTTGTTGATAATAACATGGTGCCAGCTATGATGTCATACATAGCACCACCTTGTGCTCGCCGCTTTGAGATACAAGATGTTGAGTCTCGTTACCTCATTAACTTCACTAGCTACAGCGTCCTTCAAATCTGAATACAGTAATGCAAATGTTACTTAATAGTGCACAGTAAACTGATTCCTTTAATAATTGGGTATATCATTAAGTAAATATATGATAAGCAAATTACTGGTGGTTGGTCTCTGTTACCGGAGACCGACGAGGTATACCGCAGTGCCTATATCTGCCGCCAAACAGTAGAATGCACATATTACTTTGTTCCGGTTTGAAGGGGGCTGTAGCTAGTGAAATTACTGGGGTAACGAGACTTAAAGTCTTGTGTCTCAAGGCGACGAGCGCAATGTGGTGCTATAAATACCATCTTAACTAGCACCATGTTGTTATAGGCTGGCGTGTTGCTTACTGTCAAGTCAAGGCCCCGCTCGTTTCGCTTCGTTGTTAAATTAAAAAAAATATATTAATTGCTAGTTAAGTGATTGTTCTACATCATAATTCTTTCGTTTAAAATACGGTCTAGGACCGTAGAATAATCCTGCTGTTCTGATAACTTAGACATTTTCCAGACGTAAAGCGAATTTAAGTTGGAACCGAGACGCGTGAAATTTAATTAAGTAAAAAGGACATTCTGGACGCAATTCCAGTTTCTCGAAGAGTTCAGCAAATAATATGACATGATAATTAGATTTAAGTTTTAGTTAGTAGTCGATGAAGTATTTGATGTTGTTTCGGTTGAAATGATGATGATTATGAAGATTTGTAGGACACGGAGACGATGGTAAGAGTAAAATTTAACAATGAGGCACTAGAATGATATACACTAAACTACATTGTGTATATCGGTTTGAGACATAAGATATTAGGTCTCATTAATCCAATAATTTCCTTAACACATCATTCTGTTTATCTGCAGGAATAGGCGCTGCGGTGGTCGGATCCGAAATCCGATTTTAGTTTCCGAATAGGCGATAAGATTTTCACCTGAAAAATAAATCTAACTTAAATAAATATATTAACGAGTAAAATATAAAGGACTGATTTGCTTTCATCGGCGTTTGACTGAACTGAATAAATGTTTATTTAGTTCAATCAAACGCCGTTAATAATAAATAAACCGACCAGCCAACTGCGAGTTTCAAGTAAATATTTAAAGTGTTCATAAATAATTAAAAAACAGTGATAATCTTAATCTATATATGTATATATTGAAAATGGGTTTTATTTGTTAGCCTATTACGAGAAAACTAGTGAACGTATCTACACCGGAACAGGACCATTCAACGCGGAATTATTTGCAGATGTTTATATGAATTTTCTTAGATCCTTCATAATTAACGTTTTCATTTCGTATTATTTATGTCGTTGCTATAGTAACGGTTGCTATAGAAAGCCATTTGCGGTTGCTTACAAGGAATAGTTCAGGCAAATTTAAAGTATAATTTTATATTACGACCTGGAAAGCGGAAATGGAACAGCTAGTAATAATATAATGGCGGAAAGAAACTATGTAGCTAACATAGCAACCCATATCTCTGCCGCCAATAGTAGTGGGCAAACATTATTGTGTTCAGGTTTGAAGGGCGTTTGTAGCTAATGAAATTATTGCAGCAGTGAGACTTAATATCTTGTGTATCAAACCGATATACACAATGTAGTTAAGCGTTGCTAGTTTTACCTAGGTATAAACCTGAATTTAAAAAGTATATTAAATATACAAACGTCAATATTTTACATACAATCTTTAGTTCTAATGTCTAATGATTAATTTGTATTATTTTTAAACTTTTAACTTGAATTTAGGTCGAAATGAAAACGGTTTACAAGCATCGTTATTTATTTAATAACTGAAATAAATGGCTAAAACAGATAATACTGAAATGCACGATTCACCAGAAAGCACTTGACCGACGTCAGTCATGAAAACGGGGCCATGACGCACCATTGAAAATATCTGAAGAGATTAAACCGAGACAGAAATAAACTAGTTCAATTTAATTTGTTGTCTTGAAGTTTAATGTAGTTATTATCTAGAATTTCACGTAGCTTATAATATAATGAAGTAATGAATTCTAAGGCAGTCGAAGAAGGTAGGATTGAAGACAGATACAGAGATTGTAAGCTATCTTGTTATTGGAATATAATATCTTATAGATTCAGCTTCTGACGAAAGAACACATTCTGAGGATTTCGATATGTTCAAGGAACAGTTGTTTTAAAGGATAAGCGACAAGCACTTTTCTAGCGTAGTAGATAAATGTCTTTTTCTCTTTGTGAGAGGTTCCAAGTTCTACTTGTAGGATCCTTGTATGAGCTCATATTATGTATGAGATTATTTTATAATATTTTGATGGTACAGCATGTTTACAGGTGGTGAGTAGGCTTTTTATGTAATGAAGCGATGAGACAAGCACGTTTATTTGATGGTAAGTGATAAACCTGCCCAAAACAATGCGGCGCTAGTTAGGATGGTATGCACTGCATGGCATTGCGCTCGTCGCTTGAGACATAAGATGTTGAGTCTCGTTATCCCAGTAATTACACTAGCTACAGCGCCTTACAAACCGGAATACAGTAATGTTTGCACACTACTGTTTGGCGATAGAAATAGGCGCTGCGGTGGTACCCACCTAGATGATCACCAGCTACAGAGACCTAGGCTTTTACCGAAGACTATCATATCTTTTATTTATTTCGTAAAAGAAAAATTCGATTTAAAGGATCTCGTAGCTAATAATTTTTAGAAAATAAGGACACGATTTTAGGTCACAAGGCGACGAGCACTATGTAGTGGTGTATCATCCTAATTAGTCCCACATTATTATGAGTAGGCGTATTACTTTGCATATAGTAAATGTCTCGCTCGTCCTCTTGCTTCATCAGTTAAAAAACATTATAGTATAGTGTTGATCATCCTGAAAAGTGTGATTTAAAATGTTTACTGTCATTTAGACCGCCTTCTCTATAGCCTCAAAGGAGGCCCAGACGGGTTCACGGTTGACACGACGAGCGCTAAACAAGCCCCGACATCTGTCGGCTGATGTGCAACCGTTTCGGACACATATCAAGCTTTGTATCCGCTTCATGAATTTATACGTCACACATTCAAAAAAAAAGGTTTAGTGTTAGTTTTCATTTACCCCTAAGAAAAAAATATGACATTTTTTTACTAATAATTACTACGAGCGCAATCTCTATCTCGATCGTGTGGGAATCTTTAGGAGAGGTCTATCGGCTGATGATGATAATGATGATGATGAATACCAGCGCAATTATTATTTCTGTCCTCAAACAGGAGTGTGCAAACGTTGCTGTGTATTTCTTTTTTTATTTTACAAATTTGTGACACGAGCGAGATGTTAACGTGATGGTAAGTGATACGTCGGCCGATAATAACGTGTTTCTACTTAGAATGTTATACACATTACCACATTTTACTCGTCACCTTGAGACATAAAATGTTAAGCCTCGTCTACCCAGTAATTTTGTTAACTACAGCGCCCTTTAAATCGGAACACTGTAGTGTTTGCACACAACTGTTTGGCGGCGGAAACAGTCGCTGCTGTTGTACCTATCTAGACGGTCTCCGGAAACTTACAATAAGTAAATAATAAAGTATAGTAAATAATAAAATAGTAATAATATTGTAAAATAAATAGTAACTAATAAAATAATAATAAATTTAAAAATTTTATGTTATTTCTTTTTATTTACTGAACTAGTCTATCATCAGTTCCATTTTTCACTGTCTTTTAGTATAGTACCTTTTTTTTCTACTTCAATATCAAAACTTTAGAACTGCAATCATTTGTAATCAGATCGTTGTTTTTTTATTGTTTATTATTAAAACAGTTCAAAGCATAATAGCTTCTACCAAAGTCAGGTTTGTTTGCGGGTCATAGTTAAGCAATCAATCTTTACTTCCGTGCCTTAAGTAAATAGTGCCACCGTAAATAAACTTATCGCTCTCTGTTTGACTTGCTGTACGTAACATGGGGATGTTTGGACACGTATCTAAGTTAATGATTTCCCTTCTTTATTCGGAAGTAATGAGAAGAAGGCTCACGGTATAGGTATACTATAATGCAATAAATTTTAATAGAAGGTATTTACAACATTTGTGTTTTTTTTTTTATAAATGAAAGCATTGTCAAAAAATGTTTGAAGTACTTTTTCACAATAAGATACTTTAACCAAAAATTTATTATTTTGGTAGTTGCAAAAATGTGCATAAATCATTAGATTTTGATAATTACAAACTTTTATTATTAAAATGCGATGATTTAATAAGATATCCTTAAATTCGTGAGAGAGATACTGGTACCAAAGATAACGACCTGGTTTAAAACAGCATCAAAATATTGAAAGTAATTAAATGAACATTTTTGGTTATCTATATTTCTATTGCAAATACATTATTATGCTTTAGGAATTAAAATACCTTATGCTATTTATATGTTATGAGAAAAAATATAAAAGAAATTTGAGTATATTTAACTTAAAACTGATACGGGCCAAGAATACAGCGGTTCACCAACTGATTGAGTGGGATGAAGGATGAAGCTAAAAGAGCAAAGGTAAATCCCTCCTTACCAAACAGCACTTAAGGGTGTCCACTTAACGATTCGAGGGTACAAATGAAAGCGGTCTGCTGAACTCGGGGCCTGAAATAAATAAATGAAATTTCTTTTCGCTCGACCCCAAGCTTAAGTGAAAGTCGACGTGGTTAATACAACGTAAATAAAAGGTTTAATATATGGACAATGACACGGCGACGGTTTCGCCGGTTACGTCTATTGAGTAAGTAATGGTGATAAATGATAGGTTATTGCGAATTACATTAATATTTTATAAAATAAGTTAATATTAGTCCTTTCACAACGGTGCTTTAAAGCCTATTAGCAAAGCATTGCTGTTTACTTAAGTTACTTATATATTTAAGTTTGCTGGATCAAGATTACCGGGGGTTCTCAATATACAATTTAACAATGGCTACACCTTAACAATTAACAGTTTTTTTATTATGTCGCTTATTTTAAATAGACCGACGATTTCATCAGGTCGTTCGGAGGTAGGTGGATGCGACAAGCTGAGGATTGCATTTGGCGGAAGACATTAGAGAAGGTCTATCCAGCAGTGGATAAACAAAGGTTGATAGTGATGATGAAATTTTTTAACACTTAAATTAACAAAGCTACTGAGCCCATGTAGTAGTGGTTTGCTCGTAGATATGTGAGATTTTTTTTTTTTTATTCGAGGTAAGCGAAACCTTCACCTGATAATACATTATGATGATACGCTACACAATATTGACATAGTTGCTTTGATATTTAAAATGGTGTTTTGTTACCCTCAATAATTGGCATTAGCTACAATGCCTTCAAAGCGGAACACAGTAATGTTTGCACACTACTGTGTGGTGGTAGAAATAAAAGCTGTGATGGTACCCACCTAGACAGATTCCGGTAACAGATATTTATTATTAGTAAATGATACTATAGTACTTAGTATTGCGTAGCAGTCTATATCCGTTGAACTCTTTACATGTTGCATTGAATGTTTTGTTGAATTCATATTTATATATTACTAGCTGTTCCCTGGCCGTTTTCCTGGCTGTAATATAAAATTAAACTTCAAATATTCCTTAAGAGCAACCGCAACCGCAAATGACTATCTATAGCAACCGTCCCTATAGCAACCGTATAAATAATATGGAATAAAATGTCTATAAAAGATAATTAGAAATGAAATGATAAAGTATTTATGAGATTCAAAAGAAGATAACTTATAACCATCTACAAATGATTCCATGTCGAACAGTCGTTTTTGCGTGTCGATACCTTCACTAGTTTTCAAGTGATCGGCGATCAAACAAAACCTATTTTCAATTTATGTTTATAGATATAGAATATATGAAAGCAGACATCCTTAAAATAATTCATCTTTAAATTGTTTTACAAACATTACTATTGAATACTTTTTGTTTTAACTATGGTCAATACACGTGTTATTTGATGGTCGAAATAAAAAAAAAAGTTTTGAAAGCTTTACGGTCGAGTTTCGAATGAAATCGATACGGCAGGCCGGCTCGGAGATATTTCTTTCGAGTTTAGTATGCGAACCACGGCTCAACTCTGTTACGGTCTCTTTCCGTAAAAAGGTACTCTATAATTTTATTTCCCGACCAATACGTACTAACTCCGGGCAACTGATACTTTTAGTGCTTCCACTTTCTGTCCGTGTTTTATACAGGAAAGTAAATAACTTTTACTAACACATAGGTCTTTAAACAGCGTCCCGTTTTCCTTCTATAACTTTAATACTACCTGGTGATATTCATCTTGTAAGAAAACACTGCATACGCTTCGAGATAATGGACGTTGTCTCGTTTCGTGCAAAGACCTTGAAACCTAGTAATATTTCTGAAGCTCGACAGCAGCGAAAGGCTTTAGTGTTGCCTAAATAAAGCCTCTGGGAAGAAAAATAACAAAATAAATTGTTTTTTAACGGTAAATTAGTTGCGCAGACCAAGCGTTACTAATTAAGGAACTGTTCCTGTTTTATTAAAATTAATGTACTAATTACTAATATTGAGTTATTTAACAAAATAAAGTTTCACGTTAATAAAGATATTTAAAGAGCCACTGTATTGCTGTCTTTGTATTAAGATATATAGGTTTGATCGTGTGAAGTGATGAGACGAGCGGGACATTCACCTGATGGTAAGAAATCCGCCTGTCCATAACGATGTGGTGCAAGTTAGGACGGCATACGTAGTACCACATTGTCCTTGACACCTTGAGATGGAAGATGTTAAGCCTCATCTACCCAGTAATTTCATTAACTACAGCCTTCTTCAAATCGGAACACGGCTATTTTGTGGCAGAAATAGTTACTCCAGTGGTACCTATCTAGGCAGTCTCCAAAAACAGAGACTCGTTACCCCAGTAATTTCACTAGCTACAACGGTCTTCAATCCGGAATACAGTATTGATGCACATTGCTGTTTGGCGGCTGAAATAGTAGTTGTGGTGGTACCCAGACAGTTTCCGGCAACAGACACCTATCCACCAGTAAGGGTAAAGATTTATATCCAGCAGTGGACTTCATCGATTTAATAATAGAAATTGTAATTAATTGGAAGAAGAATTAGTACTTTCGAGTTATATAAATCACAAATAGGTACACTTATGCAGGGGTCGCAAACGTCTTTACATTTGTAAACACAATTTAGGCGCACTAACAAAATTTCGAGCTGCCATCAATTCCGTATCTGATTATCCGTAAGCTAACGTACTCCTGATTACAGTTCTCAGTCACGTCCCCGGTTGGGACCCGGCTCACGATGTTTGCACATCGCGTGTTTACCTCCACCCCTGTAGATATGTTCGACGTTTCTTTATTCGGTGCCTCCGATAACAAAATAGTGATATAAATAAATTTTTGAAAGTCCTAACAATTTAATCTCATTTTCCGATAAACTAACCATCCTCTTCAATATTATAGTAATTCATTGGCAGAGAAAATATTATTACAGATACATTTATATGTTTCTAAGATAATATAGTTCTAATACAGAATATTGGATTATGTCGTCAAAGAAGATTTCTTGTTAAAGCTGGCAATTCAATATTCTTGCGATAAATCTCGAACTCAAAGGTTTATTGTTAAAAATTATAACCATACTAAAACAGAAAATTGAACAAGTCTGATAATACCTCTTACTAGCAATGGTGTGTTCTGTAGATGACCGCAAAGCTCTTGAGGAGATTACTGAAAGTGTTTTGCTTAAAAACGCAGATATCTCAATTGTCCCGAAAAGAGAATCTATTGAAGATAATTATCAATAATAATTGTAACAAGTACTACACAAGTATTGCAAGTATGAATGATCGATAATAATTGATACTTACGCGTTACCAAAATTAATAATTTATTAATAAAACTCCCACTGATTCGTATTAGGTTAGTGTGGTGGGAAATGGCCCAGATCCCTCCATATGAGGATCTTTGGGGAATATCGACGTCCAGCGGTGGACGTCTATCGGTTGATGATGAAGATCCTTAAAATTTAATTATAACGTATTATTGAAAATAATATAATGTTTTCAAATTGATTTCGTCATTAGCACATTAATAAATTAAGATGTGATTTCCTGTGTTGAACTGAATTGGGAACAGGTAAATAATTCCATACGAATTATAAATTCATTGGACATAGTTAATTTCCGTATTTAAGCTGACAATCCGAAACCGTTTCTATTAAAAAATAATTATTTATTCAACACGTCCAATTATTGTCTGTGTGAATTTTTAAAAACGGTAACATTTCGTGTTTACAGCCTAAAAAAATCTACTTCGTCTAGTGTATCAATTTCACCAGTTGACAATATAGGTTGGTTATTTTTTTTATCTATTTAACCGACGAGTCGAGCGGGACGTTCATCATCATCATCATCAGCCGACAGACGTCCCCTCCTGGACATAGGCTTCCTCCAGAGATTCCCATAGCGATTGAGTAGGGATTCATATGGGGGAATTTGGGCCATTGGATGTTCAACTCATGTTAAATAATACGTCCGCCCATAACAATAGGGCATTAGTTAGAATGATATACACTGCACCACATTACTCTTGTTGCCTGAGACATAAAATGTTGAGTCTCTTTACCCCAGTAATCACACTAGCTACAGCGTCGTTCAAGCTGGAGTACAGTAATGTTTGCATACTACTGTTTAGCAGCAGAAATAGGCATTGCAGTGGTACCCACCTAGATAATCTCCGGCAACAGTAATGGTAATTTTCAAGAAGAAATCTTGGCTTTCGACTGTGGAGATGGAAGTAAGCTGGTGAAGGAAAAGAAAAAAATATTTACTTTATAGAAAAGTGAGAATCTTGTAGAACTTACGTTTCGATGATTAGTTTTAACTATAACATAAGCAACATAATTTCCATGTATAGGATATAGGATTGGGCCAGCGTGGTGGGAAATGACCGAAATCCCTCCATATACCCCATATACGACCGGCCGTAGTGCCCAGCGGTACAGGACGCCACGGTGACTGCATGTGGAGATCTTTTGATGAAGCCTATGTTCAGCAGTAGACGTCTATCGGCTGAAGATGATGATGATGAGTATCTTGTTTTGGAATACGGATTATTACCAGCTCCAATGCTACTAACCTGCTTTATGTTACGAAGGTTTCTGGTTCGATTCAAAGACCATAGTTATTGTTTGTATGGTGGTAGGTTTTTGCATTCCGTCTGTATAGTTAACACCCCTATATTGTAATTCTGCAGCTTTAACAGCATTTGTGTTATGGTTGTTAATATATCAGAGATCTAAGCTATCACCACTTCTTTGTTGTAGAGCGATTGTGAGGAAATTAAAAATGTAATGGGCTCAAGGTAGCACGATACAAGACCCGGGGGCGGGTGTGATGCAGAATGATTTATTCAATGCTGCCCTTGAATAAAATATTCTAACCCTGGCGAATGTTTGATTATTCTTCATGTTTATTATGCATTATAATTTCAGTAACGAAATATCTGTTGAAATTTAAATTAAAATAAATTGTTGTGATGAAAGTGAGAAAAAGAAAAAACTAGATGAATGTATTTATGTACCCTTGTGTAAATTGAATTATTAACTGATCCTGTTTGAAGCAAGCTGTAAATCATATTTTCTGGTGGATAGTTAGGATGTTGTACATTGCACAACATTATGTTCGTCGTCGTATTAAGCCTCATTACTCTTTTCTCTTTCGTGGGTTAATCTTACTTTGGATACCCTTATGCTGTGAGGGCAACAGAAGAGTTAGGCCGGACTCTTACCGGCTAAATATCACGGTCTCTCACTGAACCCATATAGCCGGAACCACTGGAAACCTTTTGGAACACAACCGTGGAAGTCTCCTTACTCTGAGCTAATACACTAGCTAACTAATTAATCGTAATTACACTAACTACAACGCTCTTCAAACCGGAATACAGTAACGTTTGCTCACTCTTGTACGGTGGCGGAAATGGGAGCTGCGGTGATACCTAAACGGTGTCCGGCAATAAAGACCTACCAGCAATAAGAATCTATTCATATCCGTAATATATTCTTTAAAAATGGAGTAATTATAATTATTTATTGTTGCAATAGCGTTTAATTAATTCTGTATACACGAGTCTGTATCCAATAGCCAAGCATGAAATTGTCTGGGACTTTTATTAGTCTACCGTGGGCAGTTGTTTCCACGGGTTCTCGGCCGCCATGAATTTAGTAGGGGTTGGGAGATACATGGTTGCGGTCTAATAATTTATTACTTGTTTTTTGCAACAGACGAGGTTAATGGCCTATAATGGGGTACTTGTTTAACGATTACAATGACCTCTGCCCTCCAGCAGCGTCGTAAATCGATCGACAGGCTCCCGTAATGAATGGCTTAGAGGATTATTCTTTTGAATTAAATAACGGGATACCGGACTTTAGCTCAGAGTCCCGTAGGTGTGACTTACATGAAAAAAGAGTTTTTATTTTCAATTATTTTCAAATTAGATGTATCAACTCTATCATTCAACAATTAAAGAGGGTAGTTTGATATACGATAAATATCTTAGGGTAGTATAAAACTTATAGTCGCGTCTAAATAGTGAGAATAAGTTTGCCGCGACCTTACAGTCAACGTGGCTTCCGGTACAGCCGGGTACCAGAGGCCGTCTATTGTTAGGGTTCATATGGTGGGATTTGGGCCATTTCCCACCACACTGTCCTTATTAGAATAGGTGGGAGGTAAATAACCTACTTTTAGTAAAATGGCCCAATTTGAATACTATTGTGTAGTGATAGTGTGCTGCAGTATATATCATCTTAACTATGGTCACATTGTTAAAGGTAGGAGTAACATTACTAGGACATGAACGTGCTAATAGTTGAGTGACTTTATCGAATTTAAGAAAAGAATATTCTAGAGCATTTCGCCTTGGTACGGATATAGTAAGTCTTTGTTAAAACCTCTTCCGATTCGTGTGAAACGCCTGAATAGTGATGCGTCTGTGCATTACATCCTTGTACGTAGTGTACGTGAGTGCAATATTGCACCTGAGCCGCTGCCACCCCCAGCGATGTACTATTTTCTTGAAAAATAAGCGCACCCTCCGTTTACTTTGTGTTTCCCGTTTGAAGAATCATATATTTCATAATCTTATATCTCTATCGACGTCTTGTTTTATTTATTAAATGAATTTACAGCAGTGACAGCATATCCATTTGATTGTGAATGAGACTATGGAGATTATGATGAACTGTGGTATCATAAAAAATAACTAATATTTATTACTCCACAGTGCGCTGGTCGTCATCAGATCATCTATTTTCTACTCATCATTACTTGAATCTATGTCAACTGATTACTTATATTATATTAATTATTAATGAAGTTGTAAGCATCATCGATAAGTAACAGGAATATATTAATATACATTACAGGGTAGTTATTGTTTAATAGTTTCGAATTTGTAGTCGGGATACATATAGTCATATACATTCAGATCTTATATATGCATGCCTGTAAACTGTAGTATTTTATTTATACATTTCTGTAATACATATGTATCACTTATTGATATTTTGTTATCTTGCATGACTGTATTTTTCTTACTGTATAGTAAGCGGCGACGTAGGCTTTGGTGATAAACAGCATTATTCTAGAAATTGCCTATTTACTCTTTGAGGGAATAAGATGAGGGATGGAAGTTGGACGAGGTTTTGCAATGACCACTCCACGATATTACTGGTGACGCAACGTACAGGGAAGCCTGGTCTGGAGACTGCGGAGACGCCCGAACCTCCTCAAAGATCGCCATCGGGTCCTCCCACCAGGTCGCCTACCGGCACGATAGGGCCACTCTGTGATTTATCCGCTACTCTCCGCGAACAAGCACCCAACGTCAGACTCAGCCTAAGCGTCGCAATATGGCAACAAAGCAGCGGAGCTGTCCAGACCCACCTCAGTTTTGGCTACATCAGGCATCATGACGGAACACAACGAAGTCGTTTGGCGTCTTAGGTTTGCCCGATGGATGGTACCGAAGCCATCGGCCGAGGCTTATCACAAGTTGGTTACTCGTTTAGCGCCACCCGAGGGACACATGTAGGGTAGTAAGAATTCAGGTACGGACGCGAGTAATATCATCCCCCAATTATAATATTATGATTATAATTAATCCGTAAGAATTGTTTATGCATATAGATGAACAGAATTATTTTTTCAAGACATATCTGTAGATGCTTATGTTGTATGCAACTGATATTATTTCTAAATAAAGTAATTAAAAAAAGGCATATCTTTAGAACCATTTGATTAATAACTCCTTATAGACAAGTTGAAAGGTATATTTAGATGAAGTTTTTTTTATTTAATTTATCACACGTCACCAAGTCGGGTTGTAGCCTTTCGACTATTTACTGTCCAAGTAATCCTTAATTTATACTGTCAAATTTAAACATGTAAACTATTTTAAATATTCAGTGATATTGTTAAGCAGCAGCGCATTAAATAATTGCAATATAAATGTTTATAGCAGAATTAATATTCAGAAGTTAAAGACAATTGCATTTTTGTATGACAAAAGTTTAGATACTACCGCAAGCTTGTTATAAATCCTCTTTTATTCATATTAGTTGCCTTTATTGCGGAGAATAAAAAAAGATATTGATTAATAATGAGTTTGAAGTAATTATAGATTATATATATGTATATATAACATATAGTCTCACATATATTGAATGCGATTATAAATATTTAAATGAAATGTTTGTCCCAAATTAGGGACATTGTGAATTAGAATTGAATCCAAACTCGGTGTAGTATTTGTAAATTAATTATTCGACCTTGTAACTAAGGTAAGGTTTGGACATGGGACAAATTGAATTATTAACTGAGCCTGCCCAGGGGAAATCACAAGTGTCTCAAGTTCTAGTTTGATAGACAGCAGACGGTGCCGTTTTACGTTACGAGTTTCAGTTTTAAGAAATAAAATTATTACAATACATGTTATACGTTCTATTCTAATTTGTTTATTTCACTTCACTCTGATGCTTCCTCTACTCCGAATTCGACCCTGGATAAATCTAAATATTAAAATATCATACAAATGAACAAATATGAGCAAGTTATTAAAAATCTAAGTCAATCAACACAATTGGCAAGGACCCGTTAAAAATTACGCTGTAAATCAGAACTCAAAGTAATATATCTTGAAAAATATTTAAGTATAAGCGATATAAGCCTACTATGTTAAAAAAGTATCAACATAACATATTACACATTATGAAAGCCTGTATTTCTGAATCTTTCGCCTTTGCAGTTTCATCTCCAAAAAACACTTGTTGTTGATTTAATTTTAGCTTAAATTTATTTTAGGGTAAAATAGTCACTTTTAATGAGTGACTAAAATGGAGAAAAAAAAATTAAAAATTCGAAAACAAAAAATGTACTTCCCTGTCTAATTTTCTCAGGGGTTGAGGGAGTAGCTGCCACCCCTGCGAAATTTAATTCGAATTGACGAATCTATTGGTTAAACCCCAGCAGCACAAGAGTCTCGGTGAATTTGTTCAACATGCATTAAGTGGTTTTGACTCTTTTTTCTTTTTATGCTTTGAACAGAAATAAAACCAAAAGTAAAAAAAAAAATTATACTGTTATAACAACATACACAATCTAAAGCTGTGTACTATAGAATTCATTATAACGGATAATGAATGAACTTAGAAAACGAACTTTTATTACTTATTCATAGTAGTGTTATTGTAATATATTAAATATATTATTGTTTTTAAATTAAAAAATTTAATTAGACATTATGTTATCATAGCTCTTAATAAATCATCAAAGTTTCTATAGTAATCTTTCTATGAATATATACTATTATATATGAGATTCTTCCCTCGATACACGTACTATTTTTAAAGTAATGCAACAAAGTTTAATTTGATATTAATATATAGATTTTTCCACTACTATTTATATTATTTTTCATGATTTTGAAAACATAAATATTATAGTACATATTTCTTTGTTTCATACTTCTGAATACATAGAAATAATCTTGGAATATAGTCATATATCATAACCGAAATAAATATCTGTTTACTTCAAGTGAACAATTTAAGACTCCTGTTCACGGAATTATATTGACAAATATTCAGGTTATAAAAATATCCATCATCATCATCAGCAACATCTTCAGCCAATGGATAAATAGGTCCAAAATTATTATATTAATAATAAATCTGTCTAATAAAGTAGTTATTGCTATCAGCATCATTTTCAGTAAAGGGTTAGAAGTTTTCTCTTAATGTCTATTGATTATGATAAAATGAGTGTGGTAGAGAAGGCTATGGAAACTTGTATAGGTGCTTTGTTTAGTATAATAAATACATCATTTAATGCATTCGTGTATTCCCCGTGCTTATTTATTCTCCATGTGAAAAGAAGTCCTTCGCCACTAATCAGTGAAGTGCAATTAGCGAGGGTTCTGTACTCTTATAAAGGGTGGCGGTCGTGGAGGTTCATTTGTAAGGCTCCGTATCCTTCGATTAGTTTCAAGTGAATTAAAAGGGTATAAAAATATTTCTGTATATATTTTTTTTAGCGATTTCATCAATCGTATACTTTTCATTTATTTACTCTGTGGTTGTGTGTCTACTTTATAAAATATGTGAATTTGAAGTTCAATAAAATTCAAATGTGTACGGCTAATGTGTTAATCAATTGAAGGAGTCAATGTTGCTGTCTTTGTCTTGATTTATGATTTCTTTAAGAGAAGAGTGATAGAGCTGTTACTAAGCCAGTGAACAATACCATCGCAGACTAAATCACCAATCATATTAACTAGTAGTGTAGTCTGTAGCTGGAAATCGTCTAGATAAGTACGACTGCAAGTCTTATTTCTGCTGCCAAACAGCAGTGTGCAAATATTACTGTATTCCAGTTTAAAGGGCGCTGTAATTAGTGAAATTACTGTGGCAAGGACGACTCAACATCTATGCATCAAGGCGACGAACACAATGTGGTGTAGCATATATCATTAGAAGAATGAAGATCTCACTCATTTTGTCGTTTCATCGAATACAGAAATAATACAAAGAATATTATGTTGTTGAGTTTTTTTTTTAACAATACTACAATAATGTGCATTTGAAATTTAACAAAATACCAATGTGTGTATGCAATGCCATCAGTAATGTTCCTGTCCTTGTCTCTATCATCAAGGGATGAATCATTATTCAATTACTAGGCTAGTAAGTTTATTGAAGACTAAATTACCTCATAACAACAATTTGGATGGTGGTTAAGTATATATTAATGATGAAACGAAACAAATAAAAGCCTTTATGCAGAAACTTAAAAAACATGAAAGCACATAAAAGCGGGAGTTCATTCGACATGCAATTTAGATATTGGCACCACGTAGCACTGGTAGTCGTAATATTTTTACCATCTGTGCACTCTCGAGTGTCTGGAGCAAAGCAAAAACAGGGTAATTCCTCTAGTCTCATTTTATTTTGACGCTCGAGTACTCGTCGCCACAGTACGCCTTTATTTACATCGCTTTTTCTCCGTTTTGATCTTTTTCCGCCCGGATTACATTAGAAATACGATTTTGTTTTCGCTTCCTGTTTTTAAAAAGTTCATTAATAACATTTTCTATCTATGTTATACATTATCATAGATTCTGTAATCTAGATTAGAATTTATTTTTCCATACAAGATACATTTCAGACAGCATAAGAAAAAAAAATTAACAACTTGAGATTGTAAGAAGATTTGTTTGCTGGATCATTAACAGCCATATCCCATTTTTCCACTCTAAATTTCTAGAAAGCTTTTATAACTTATTTTAATGAATAGTAGCTATAATATGAGTTAATAAATAAATCTCAGTTAAGACAAGTGAATTTTTCATTAATTACAATTTCCGATATTAAAAAGATCATAATATTTTACCAGCCGTTAAATAGTAATCTACAAACATTACTATTGTATTCTACTCTGAATAGTAACTTGTACAAAAATTACTGGATTTATGACGCAAATTATCCTTTGAGTCCCAGGACTAAGGTATTGTTATGCATTACTAGCAACAAGTTGTTAAGAAAAAGCACTTCGTATTACCAACGTGGGACTCGTATTGTAGCGTTCATCAAAATGAAAGATTCATCAATAATTTAAATATCGCTTCCAAGCTAAACACAGATGGATTTATGATCCAAGTAAACCGGTACGGAGATATAAATAAACTCATGACGGGAGATTGGCCGTGGAAGCCGGTACAAGTATTTCAGACTTCGAAGGGTAAAGGACTACATGATTAAAAAACGAAAATACCCTCACTCAAATTTTCTGCTTCATAAAGAATTTGTTAATTAAAACGTGATGAGAATACTTTAGTGGAGTATTTACACGCGAAGTCAGTTTATAAGATGTTTATAAATAAAAAAAGTGCAAACTGTAATGCTGTAAATATGCGATAATAGTTTCAATGAGCTGTATTTGGATACCCTGAAGAATATTAAGATTTTGTTATTACTTTGGTACAAAATCTTCATTTGATTTAGCTCATGATTTATTTCTTTCCAGTTAACTCATGGTCCTGTTGTTCTTTTTGCAAATACAAGAGTACCGTCTATTTCTATCGGAAAGATGTAGTATACAAAATTTTCTGTATTCATGGAGGTGATGTAATGTCTACCTAGCAATATATTTTCTTAATTAGACGCAGGCGTATCATTTCTTAAAATGTTAATGTTCTCCTCAATACATCATTTTATTATATATTATAAATTTATTTCTTTGTGGGTATTGTTCGCTGAAGCTAAACCAAAGTTAACATGATAGGTTTATGTATATTCTTTATCACATCTTGGCCCGTCCACAATGGAAGTAGACTCTTGGCTATTTTAACTTCTAGCGTCCCATACATTGTGTACTGTGAATATTTCACTTAAACGATTCTTTCGCGTACGAAAATCCTATTTTTATTTTGCTTCGCCAAAATATGTCGGGACATTTTAAGATATTAAATGTGTTCCCGTAATATATGCGTCCCCTCCGCGCCTATTTTCCACTGAAGAAGGCGATTTGTATTCACAAGGGGAAGATAGTAAATGCATTTGTTGGCCGCTGCACGGCGGGGATCGTGACGAATTTTTACTTAGAAATTTCTGCTCAAAAACAAAATATTCATGGCGCGTTGTTTTGGAGGGGAACATGGATACAGCGTTCGGCTGTCTAAATAATCTAAGTTCCTGAATAGATTACACATTCTGTGATACTAATACTATTCTTCCCTGTATTGTGGGTCGATACGTGAGGATCTTTTTTATCAGTAGATAAAGTATCAGCCTTAGTTGTGGCCTAGTATTTAATTATTATTTAATCAAAATTCATTATCATGTTAACATTTACACCTGTAATACTTTGTATACCAGTGTATTTTAGGAGTAAACATGTTTTATTATGCAATAGTTTATGTGATATCAAATGATAATGAAGCTAATGACAGTGAAGCCTGCTCTCATAGAACATCTCTCAGATATTGAAAATCGAAATACAGCAATACTGTTTTGTGAGCAGACCGCTAGAGGTCAAGTGGCTTCGAAATACCTTGTCATCATCGAAATTTGACTACATGTAGAATCGATATTGAACTAGAAACCTCCGTTTTAGCAAGCAAGCTGTTAAACCCTACGCCATAGAGGTACTTAATGTTGCATAAGTTGAAAATGTAAAATCCAATTTGTAACAATAAGATCTCTGTTGAGATTTTTTTCAATAATATTTTAATATTTATAGAGTATGCTTAGTTAAAAATATACATTTAATCGTAAAACCTATTAGTTTATGTATTTATTTACTTATCTATATATCTACTTGTTTATTTATGTATTCATCTATCTATTTAGCTGTCTGTTTACTGCCGGCAAGTTATAGGAACTGATTTAGGGAGACATTTTCTTGCAGTTATTCTCAGAGTTGAAGTAAATTTTGCTTTTCTTATCATCCAGTTACTTTGAACATAAACATTACATAAATGTTACGAATATAAAAAAAAATGGAAGTTAGTCATTCGATTTTAATTTTAAATAATACATAGCTCAACAAATGCAGGTAGAAAGAGCATTGACGCGAGAGCGGGGCCCGGGGGAGACCTTTGTGTTCCGGTGTACCGCAAGGCCCGAACACGGCGCAGTGTAACGTGAGCTGTATAAACTTTAAGTATACGCCGTTATTTCTGCACACGTGATTAGTCATGCGAAACACTACCAACCCCCGCATTACTTTTTCAGCAAGCCTTTGAGTTCACCTCGATCCTGTAAACGAGACTAGAGTTGCATTTTTTTTATTATGATAAATTTGCTTATGCGACATAGGAAATATATATTTTTGTTTTCTAAAATTTTCCCTATTTATCAGAATGGGTTACCGATTGTTAAATCTACATCATAGCGTCTACATTCGAGATCAAAAGATTTAAATTTGTATCATATAGCCTTTCGATGGAATATTTAAGATATTTAGTAAAGTACAACGAAATTTGAATGTTGATTAAATTGGTGAATTGAGGTGATTTTTCTAAAATATCATCTCTCGTTTCTTTCACAAACTTATATAATTCGGCATAAGAAACTGTTTATAATAATTCATTATACATATAAAACGTAGATTAGTGAAAATGGAGCATTAGAGACAAAAGTTCAGAATACCGAATAAGGTTTATTTATGATAAATGTATAAGATATCAATATTTGTGGTTTATTTAATTTTTAGTCAAAGCTTTAGTTTAATTAAAAAGAAAAACATTGAATCGTAACATTTTGAATGAGATAGATAGCTTTACAATGCAATCACTTGAGTTAGTATTATTGCGATGCTGAAACCAGTCGCACTTCAGCAGCATTCTGCTGTTGCCAAATCAGATTAGCCCTGTTCGTATTTCTGAGATACACTTTGTAGATTTCTTATGCTATTTTACTATCATCTTATTGAGTAAATAAATACGCAGCAGTTGATTGAAATTTATAGGTCAAAATTATTTCCAAAATGCTCTGTTAAAACATGTAGGGTTAGGATTTAGAATCATTTTAATTGGAGAGTTAAGAGGATGGATCAGTTTGTTGTGCATTTCATATTAAGAGGTACCAAGGAGACTTACATCGGATGGGAAGTAATACGCCTGCTTACAACAATGTTATGATAGTAACGATGATAAAGACTTTAATGCTTCTCAAACCGGAACACAGTTATGTTTGTAACATAACTGTGTTCTATGTCTCAAGCTGTCGAGCACAATGTGGTGCAGTGTATATCCTCCTAAGTAGCGTCGCTATGTTATAGGCTGGCGTCTTGCTTGTCTCCTGGATTGGTAGAATAAAAAAAGGCACAATTGTGGGGATATATGTTTAGGACATTAGAAATTAATAACATTCCGTTGGTTTAAAACTTAATTTTCAATAGGAAATATTTTCAACTATCCCCTTTGCGCTGGCCGGCTTATTCACAGACAGACGGCAACCAATTTAGCTCAAAATTCAACTCCGATTCCCTTTGCGACCGCAGGGGGTAAATAACGTAATCAGTTTATTTACACTATAAATGTAGTTTAAACATTTTGATTAATGTACGATTGATGCGTTAACACAACTCATTAAACAGTAAATGACTGTGAACAGACTAATAATGAACAGTTTAATAAATTATTTGTTTGTCACACATATATATATTTCAAATATTGATTTACTGGGGCTCTAAAGTTGTACTGGTGGTAGGTCTCCTTTGGCCGTGTTTATGTATGTACCACCGCAGCGTCTGTCTACTTTGGAGCTTCTCCCATGAGGAATATGAAAAGCGAATAAGTAACAGCTCCAGGAAAAAGGCTATTGATTTTCCTCTGATATACTGTTGTACTAATACATTTTTATCGTCAATCCTTCTCTCCAGCAAAGGAAAAACAATATTGAATGGAAAAGAAATTGTGTAACAAAATCTACGATATATAATTTTATATTTAATACAAAGAATTTGCAAGTAGCGGCTAAGATAATATTACTTTGTTTTCTTAAATAACAAAAACATTAAAGAGGGTATAATTATAAGGAATAGTATTCCAGAGCTTCATTGCTTTTACAGAAAAAGAATTATTATAATGGCGTTATTGACAAAAATAGATATATAATATGCTACAGTAATCATTGAAAAAATATCCTTCAGAGTGACATAGGTTATTAATCTAAAATAATTACTATAAAGTATATTTTTAAAAGAAATCTCCGCGCTTCTTGCTCTTTGTTAACAACCTCGATGGGCTTTCAAGTGACCGTAAAATTTACTTTCAGCAAAAGCTCCAGCGAAGGACTTTGACAGGCGGGTGAAGTGGAAATTCTGTTTTCGCCTGCAAATATTATGCTGGCAAACTGAATTTTCTTAATAGACCATTTACACTAGTTAGCATGCAATTTATACATCGTTAGAGCACCGTAACGTTGGGGGTTCAGACATTCAAATTGTGCTTCACAACAGCATAGAAGAAGGTTTTCCTTTTCCCCTAAAAGCTGAGCAAACTTAATACTGAAGTACCATTAGATTTAGTGACAGCTTTTCAGTGTGCAAACATTTGACTAATTATTAGTCTTTTAGTTTGTATACTATTTTCATACTCCTATATGCTGCGGGTTGATGATGTGACGACTTTTCCGTTATTTTACTTAACTAGTTTATTTCCCACGGGACAAGAGGGAGAGATCTCTTTCCTCCGTCCGTCAGTGAATTTTATTGATCCAGCTCCAGTGTCCTGCTGCAGCACCACTGGAGTATGAATCATGTTATATGTAGCGTAGTATTATGACAAAACAGTACTGGATCCGAATTACACTGATAATATAGCTTCACATACTTTTTATTACTATATAATTGTTGATATTATAAAATATTTTTTATCGTTTATAGTTATATCTGCAGAAGAGATTGGAGTGCAGATCTTTGATGACTATTCTTTGCAGTATGCATCTTCCGCTAGATGAAAGTGATAATCCTGTTCTGCTGTACTTTCTGATGCTTTGAATGTTAAACATCTTGTGTTTAAATGAAAGTAGATTTAAAAAAAAAACGATTAGAAGTAATAGTGTCGTAACCTTTAAAGCGACTCTAAGACACAGCAATTAAAAAGGAAACTTGCTTCTGCTCTCGTTCAAGTATCACCCTCAGCATTAAGAGCACCTCAATTAAAACTTCTGAGGAAAAACAACAACCGTACTACTTAATTAAATATTAAGCTTCAAATTGAGGAAAGTTTTTGTCGAAACTCAATTATCGCCGCGCAAGTAAATGTTTATCCGTTCCAATTAAACGGTTATTATTTGCGTTGGAAACGTATTCTGGATTAGAATGAAGGTTCAATTCTAACTTTGATAGTTATTCGTCCGATTGTAGAAAGAACTTTAATCGCTTTGGTACGACAAGTTTCAAGTATCATCGATTTAATCGAACCACGATTTTCTTAAATACAAAGAAGTGCTACAGACAAGTAATCAATGATTAGATTCTTGCTATATCTTAACGCCACCTAGTGTTTAGTATTTTCATGAGGGTAATTACATAAGTATTTATATATAGTTAGGCGGCAAATAGGCCATACTATCTTCGTTGTGTCGAAGGCCAGGACTCAGTCCCGATCGCTACGCTAGACAAGTAAAACTTAGAGGTCTAGATTTTGTCAGCAATTTTATGGAGGTCGACACGCAGCGACGATTGATTTTACTCGTACTTTAAGGTCGGGAAATAAAAGTTATTAAGAGATTTAAGGTTTTGGTTAGTTAAAAATAGACTAGAGTTACCTACCTGCAGATTTTTAATTATTGTTTATATAATCGATATAGAGGGGATTAAGGGGACCCGCACAACTCACGGGACCCATGGCAATCTCACCTGCCCGTGGTACAGCCTGCTACTGAACGAACGAGGCTCTGGCTCCCACCAACCCGCATTGGTATAGGCTGGTAGAAAATGGCCCAAGTCCTCCCATATGAACCTCTGTAAACGACGGACCTGGTGCCTGGAGATGCGGGCAGCGCAGGACCGATCAACTTGGGCATCTTTAAGGGCGGCCTATGTTCAACAGTGGATGTCTATCGGATGACGATAAATTGATATAAATAATAATTAAAAATCTGCAGGTAGTCCTGATAACTATTAAGTCAAGATTTCTATTAGATACCTTTCTTGTAACCATGGCTACTGTAAAAAATTCGAAGCGTCAGTATAAATATTTAACAAAATATTATACTAATACACTTAAACATAATCCCATATTTTATCAAAAATCTTTTATTTAATACAAATGCGTTTAACTACATTGCATATTTTTCTACCAAAGCAAGGCAACGCGTGATTTTATATAGGTATATAAAGTCTACGTTTTACATGAAATATGTTCCCTGTGTATATAAAAACGATTTTTCGCTTATTTGACATTTTAACTAGAAATTTACATTATCGGATACACGTCTAAAATAATTAACACGGAAATGCTTGCAGTTGACACGACCACAGGGGTAATGTGTGCTGACGGTCCGATGGGCGTGGATCACTGGTAACGGGTTGAATCCTCTTAGTTACTAGCTGCTTGTAGCTTAAATTCGGAAACTTATTTGAACGTATAACCTATTATCTATATTAGTATTTTATCTGTTAGTATGTACACAAAATACAAATATATTCACGATAGAAATTCTCCAGTCGAACTAGGATCTTATCGCATACCACTAAAAGAGTGATTATCTCGGACACGTGTTCCGGTACGACAAGTAGCACCTGCTTGAACTTATTATGGCAAAGTTGAAGGCAAAGGACACAACAGATGCCGGAAAAATAAGAGAGTGGAGTAGTATCACCAGTGTTGAGCAACTGATCCCAGTGCCTCAAGACAGGCATAAGTCGCCAATCTGACGGCTAATCTTCAGTAATGGAGAGGCATTTTAAGAAGACAAAGTAAAAATACTAACAAAGAAGAAGTGAAAATAAGCTTGCGGTGGCTATTTCCGTCTGCACAAAATTACTGGAACCTTCATGCTGCTTGTTGCTCGTCATCTATAATAAAATCATGCAAGCTGCTTTAGATTTTCCATTTAACCATACTAAATATATAGTTAAAAATGTTGTAATTAGCAAAGGACATTATAGCAACGATGAGTATTTGAAAGATAGTAATGTGTGGAAATAAAACATATATAATAAGTAGTATGATACTGAGAATGTAAGGTATTTTGGAATTTAAAAAAAAGATAGAAAAAATTATATGTATATATAGCCTGTTGAGTTACTTGTTGACCATATTTGTAATTTTTTTAATAACTATATATTTCTTTAGACTATATTGTAGCTTATTGGATATATATACAGTTTTCTTATTTCTTCCTTTTACTTGCGAAAATTTTTCTGGGAAATTAATTTGTGTAAATAATAGTATAATAAAATAGAAGGCGCAGTTCAAACGATTTGTGTAAATTGTCGAAATAATAGACACACACATATATATATATATATATTTGTTTTTTATTTATAATTTTCACGATGTATATAATATTTTCCGTTAATTATCATTATACAATCGTCTGAAATTTCAGATCGCAGTGAATGTGATTAAACATCAAATTACCTTTGCTCTTAGGGTTATTAATAAAGATGAGCGTCACCAAAGAGGGGGAAAATAAAGAGATTATCTCTATGAGTGTTATAACGATGTGGGTTAATTGATTACTTAGAATTTAATTATAACTGAATATACTGCTAAATAGGTTATTTACGATCAAACTGTTAAACCCGAGAAATCATATTATAATATTATATTATTGCTAGGGAACCTAAATTGTTTTTCACAAATTCAACATTTGCATATAAAATTGTATTTGTTTGTAATTTAAGCGGAATCCTAATTAATTTATATATAAAAGTAAATAGGTAATATTAAATAATTATTAAAGTAAGCCAATATTATATTTTATACCATATCCGCTAGTGAAAGTCTTCTCAAAACGATCCTGTAGTTAGGAGATAAATTGAAACGAACAAACAGACAAAATCTTCTAAGATTTGTTTTTTAGAATAACTATAAAAACAAGATAATCATATAAATTAGGTAAAAAGCTGCTATTTCTAATTCACCGCAATGTGAAGTTATAAAATTAACCAGCGTATATGTAAAGACGATGATTACGGCGATGTGATGCAATGTAAACATCTTACCAGCATAAATATCGCTGCTTAATTGAATTAATATCATGATCATCTTAATTGAATTAATAGTTACGTTACGTGGTTATGAATTTTCTATAATATGCCTTCGGGTGAGATATTAACATTATATTAAATTTCCACGACCTTCGGCACTGTGCAAATTACCTGCCCGACTTTCGAATTAATTCCTCGTAATCCTCGGATCACATAAGCCACGTCAATCGGCTGTGACATGTATTATGCAGAGTTAATTGTGTGAGAGTTAATGTTAATGTCGGCAGTGTAAACCGTATACGATAGAACTCCTGCGAGGGATCAATACGAGTATATCACCTCCGTACATCTGGTGAAGTTTGTTGAAGTTATATTACTTTGGGCGTGTAAGTTAAAACATGTTACAGTATGATTTCTATAATGATGATGATGGCTGCGATGGCGATGGTGATGAACTATATATTGTTTGTATTAAATTCGTCTTTATTGACTCTTACACAATAATCGAATTTAGTACTCGAATATATCAAGTATTATATTATATCTAGTTAACGATTTCATCTCTTCTTTAGTGAATATATATATACATGGTAGCAGATAAAAACATGTAAATTTACATTTCGTCTCACAGCAGGGCGATTTTAATAATATGTCGGACTGTAATCAGCAAATAGAAAGAATAAAGTTTTTGTCAATGTGGTAACATCAACAAAGATTTCTCGGGGGGGATGGATGCGGCTTTAGTAAATTTGCTCGTAACAGGCAAAATGAAAATAAGCTGAGACTTTTTACGATATTAGAACTTTTTACGTTCCAGTGCTTACTGGAAAATGAAATAAGGTAACATTCATTCACACTTTATGAAAGTCTGAAAATATTCTGTTTAAAATAATTTTTAAAGTAGTTAAATAATATAAAATATTAAACGACTGAAGTTTTTTACTAAACATAATGTTTCGATGTAATTAAAGTTTAGACCTATCTTTGTAGTCAATATTTGGTCTATCTAAACGTAATATATATAGTGAATATATAACTTCATTCTCTACTAGGAAGTGATTAATAACTTATGATTAAAACAGTTGTTTTTATTAACTACTACCTGTTTCCTGCGCGCTTTTCTGGCCGTAATATGGAATTAGAATTGAAATTCCTGAAATATTCCTTGAGAGCAACCGCAACCGCAAATGACTTTGTATAGCAACCGTCTAAATAATAGGAAATAAAAATATTTATGAAAGGTAATTAAAAATAAAATAACGAAACGTATATGTAATTAAAAAAAATTAATAACTTATAATCACCTACAAATTATTCCGCCACGAATGGATATGCTCCCATTTCCATACATTCGCTAGTTTTCACGTGATTGGCGAACAAACAAAACACACTTTCATTATATATGTACATAGATACTATTCCGAAATTCACTTCTCATCAATATTGTGAAAAAAAAACAAGATTAGGAATTCTGTATACTTATGTTTACTGCGAGTCGATTATACGAGTATGTAAAGTTAAATCAACAAAGTTTAATTTAACCTCACTCGGTTTTCATGATCGGTTTACTTTTACATTTCGATACATTCGTGTATTTTTTTTTGTAACTAAAAATACGCCGGAAACCGGAATGCAAGTCGAACTAGTTAAACATCTTTATATAATGGAGTGTCGGTGACAGTAACATTTGCCCACAACACCGGTTTTATGCAGACGGAGTGCGAAGCAAATTTTGTTTCCGCTCGCAAATACCGAGCGGCTTAAATTAAATTTTCAGTCGAGATAATTTGAAACTGCCGGCTTCAGATTATGATGCATTGTTATGTTAAGTTAAAATAACATTCTGCATAATCTTTACGTCTAGTACTACATACACATAACTAATAAATTTGTGGTGAACAGGTAAAAGCTTTTAATGCCCAATATTCCACCAGCCCTAAGACACGGCGAAGACAGATCGATGAGTTAGTAACTGATTGATTTTAAAGACTAACACGAAGTTTAGTAATAGATCAGACGAAAGAGAAGAAGAATTTCGTAATTATATTACTTTTGTTAAATTTCTATTCTTTCTAGAAGGGTATAGGGCATCCCGCACACCAACTCACAGGACCCAAGCCAACCTCACGTGCTCGTGGTGCACCTTGCTAATAAACAAACGAGGGCCGGCTCCTCCCAACCCGCAATGAGTCAGTGTGGTGGGAAATGGCCCAAATCTTCTCATATGAATATGGGGTAATCTTTGGACAAGGCCAATGTCTAGCAGTGGACGTCTATCGCCTGATGATGATTATGATGAAGTTTCTATTATCCACAACAGTCTTAGTCTCGCTGCTGTGCTTATATCTACTACCAAATTAGTATGGTGCAAGCATTACTGTTCTCCGACTTGAGGGACGCTGTGAACAGTACAATTTTTACTTATTGAATACTGAATTACCGTGTTGTGTAAACAGAGTAATTGGTATCAAAGACTTTTGATCAGGGTCTACTATAACTCGTATTAATGTCATAAATCCGAGTTATTGTAGTGTTTAAGATGGATGACCTATTGCTTAAACGCGAATACTGTCGTCGTCTCTTCATTCTTTGTACTCTTCTTTTAGTTTTTTGTTGTTCAACAAAGCAACGAGACGAGCGAGATGTTTACCTGTTGGTAAGTGCTTGCTCATAATAACGAAGCGTTAGTTAGAGTGATATATTCACCACATTGTGCTCATCGTCTTGGCACTTTGATGTTATGTTCTGCCACTCAATAATTTCACTACCTACAACGCTCTTCGAACCAGAAGACAGTAATATTTGCTTTGTACTATTTAGAACCTAAATTTTTGATGACGGGAGGGATATTTTCGAAATATACTCCCTATTTCTAGGACGAAGCCGGGGTTATGTGAGATTAATACTCACTAACACCATCTTGGTGATCTACATTAGTGCATTCGGAGCGGCTCCTGGATATTTTGCAGAAAGCACGGTACCTGTCCTCACTTGCCAAAATCTTTTTAACCGCATCGCTGAGCTGCCGCAAATTGAAATTACTATCTAACGCCACTTCATGGCCAGCGAAACCCGTTGACGCTTTTAGTCGCCTTTTATGACAGGCGAGGCATAATTTAGTCCTGTTCTTACCAGCCGAGTGACTAAAGGGATGATCGGTTCTGGCGTCTGTTAACATCGTCACGACATTTTCGTCTCCGAGCGGAGGCGGACCTTTCTAGATATCGTTGACATAACATGACAGCTTCACAAAAGGAGATCAACGCAGCCTGCAGTACTTACCTAGCCGGATTCCGGCAACAGAGACGTATCACAAGTGTAACATCCGTTGTTATATTAAAATATAAAAGATTATTTGTTACAGTTACGATTGTTAAACGCGGTAGGAATTTCTGTAAAGTATTTCCTAACGAAATATTTAGTAAGAGAACGCCCGGGGGAAAACTAAGGAATGACATCAAAGGCTGTGATACAAACAAACGCTTTAAGTTCCTTTCCAATCGAGAACAATAGCTGTTGGTTTGCTTCAGCAATTTCACGGCTCGCTAACGCCGCCGAATAGAACGCCCCGGCGAGACAATATCACTTACTACAACTATTCCTGTTCGTGCCGGAAGCTATTTTTAAACATTTCCTGTATAAGTGTGGGAATATATTTTATTATTAACAGAAAAAAATAAATATAAATTTATTATTATAAGCTTACAATAGATTAATAGAATATATTTCTCTTATTAACCGTAAAACAATAGCTCTATGTCACCCTTGTTCGGTAGAGTACCAAGCAAACTGATGGCATAACCGCGCTGGATGACGAGTCTTATTCTTTGTGCCATGTAGTTGCTGACCCTGGGGTCTCGATAGGCTACGTAATTTTTTTGGAAATATCTCTAAAAAGTTTAAGCTCATCCGGATCCATAAGAAGGTCTTGCCTTAAGGTTTCAACCCCAAACTCACAGCTCACTCGTAGGTTCACACCCCAAACTCAATGAACAATAGGCTCTGATACTCAAAGAAAATAATTACTATGAAATTATAATTTTCTATCAGACATTAATAAGAACTAAGTTTCAATAAATATTATTCACTATCTATCAAGTCCCAAGGATAAGCATCCCTCCAAATTAAAAATATAAATCCTACTTTTTAATAATGTACTAATAATTGAAAAATTAGTGTTTATTGTAAAAAACATATAATAATACTATAAAAGTTTAACACGAATGTAAAAATAAATAAATAAATTGCTGTGGTATTTTTTTCTATTTCTCTTCATACATTCTGTCTTACCATAATAGATTATTTACTTTGAACGGGACCCGCTACAAATTGTCCATACTTTTTTAAAACATGAGACGTGGTGGAGAGGTCCTTTAATATAGAAACACAGTACCATTTGCTCATTACTCCTAAAAACGGCTGGCTCCTAAAAAATTTCGAAAGGTGTGAACCTTCATTTATTGCCTCATGGCAGTGAATCTTCATTTTGACATCATTGTAAATATATATTTATATATATCATAATAGCTGTTCACCCTTAACTTTGCTAGCTATGACACCCCCACAATTTTGTAAAATCCATTCTTAGCTGACCTCAAGATGTCAAAATCATTATCGGTACCAAATGTAGAGTCAAAGGTCTAATAGTTTTGGAGAT
Organism: Ornithoptera priamus; assembly: GCA_029034505.1. Lineage (NCBI taxonomy): Eukaryota > Metazoa > Arthropoda > Insecta > Lepidoptera > Papilionidae > Ornithoptera > Ornithoptera priamus. The sequence continues at coordinate 616,174 of JARDWD010000219.1, read as the reverse complement.
CTCGTAATGAGTCTGAAAATCTCTGGATATCTTCTATGTATTTATGTATATATATGTATGTGTATATATATATATATACATATAATACAAATGTTCTTATTGATACTAAGGTACATATTATAAACATTTTATATATATAACGCCAGTATTAATATTTTGTTTAATAATATAACAGGACATATATAAAACATGCCTCTAGGAGTTTTTTAATAGGGTTATTAAATAGTGATTAGTTTTTGTTAAACATTTATAAAATTATAAATAATTTAAACTGTTATTAATACTCTTAATAAAGAACATTTAACTGCTATTTATTAACTATTACAGCGTTAATTGAATGTACGTAATTCATAATCAAAATTTATACGAATATAAAGTTAAATGAACTAGGCCCCATGCTTTAATTATACGTTGTATTGCACTCACAGAATTTGTGAAGTGGCGCAAGTTAAGAGCTGATAACAGTTACGACAGGATCCGTTCACATGATGATGATGTTTGTAATGCATCATTATCATCAGCCTATAGAAGTCCACTGCTGGATATATGCGTCCCCTAAAGATCTCCACATCGATCGTATAACAATAATAATCGTATATGAATATTTGGTTTTAAGTAAATAATTATTTTATTTAAGGCGACAGAAAGGGTGGGATATAAGGGTCCTGCACAACAACTCACCGGATTCAAGCCAACCTCACCTGCTCCTGGTGCATCCTGATAATATAAACATACGAGGCTGTGATGCCAAGTAACCCCCATTTGGATCAGAGTGGTGGGAGATGGCTTTAATCATCCCATATGAATCCGTACAAACGTAGAGATCTTTGGGAGAGGCCTATGTTCAGCGGCTGATGATGATAATGACTGATGAGGGGAACAACTTCAAACGAAGTTCAGCAGGTTTTCTTTTAGTCTTATCAACACATTCCGATCGCCATTATGTTAAGGTAGGCGAGGCGAGTACCACAACTATACCTATAAATGAGCAGGTCTCTCCTCAGCAGCGGATGTTAGTAGGCTGCAATGATTACTATTACACGAATAGTTATGGAAATGTCTAGAAACGTGTAGATAAGCAGGATGAAATATAGTGTTAGGTATATGTATTGTATTTATGGATAACTGTCTAGACCCTAATTGTTAAATAACATCATATGGTTACAAAAATTCAGTTCAGGATTTTCATTCAACATGCTTCACTCTCTCTAGTTCTTGATGCTTACTTGTGTTGTGTGGACGCTTCAGCTTGTCTATCAAAGCTGTCGGTTACAGCTTAAAGCCACTACACAAGTTCATAATTAGCCATTTCCTATTTCGCCCCCGGCCGCAGGCTTTAGCGTCGCCGCGTACTTTAATTAACTGCTTTGAAATATTGTTTATGCTTGAATATTGTAACGCATACAAATACAAGTTAAAGTAGAAATAGCTTTGTTAACGTTTCGCGAAATTTCCATGTAAATGCAGTTAATTTAACTGATGCGAGTCATATTTTTATATATTAACTGTTACAACGCCATTGAAAGAAAGAATGGATGAAAGAAGATTAACGAAAGAGGTATACAAGGTTAGAATGATTGGAAAAATCGGTGCAGGACCTAGGCGGACATATTCCGATCAAATCGAAGATGTCCTAAAGAAAGACCGGGTCAAGAGTACTCGTTACCGACGAGCATGCATGAAGATGCTCATGAATAGTAGAGGAAGCGATAGAGGTGTGCCAGGATCGTAGCAAGTGGAGAGTAGTGGTCTCTGCCTACTTCACTGGGAACGAGGCGTTATATATATATGTATGTATGTACAATGTCAATTCAATGTCAGAGAAGTAGTTCTGTGCAAAGTTTTCTCGGTTCCTACTTCGTATTAAATATTAGTATAATAGTTACTATTTTAATATCTAAATAGAGAATTTATTTCGGTTAAATGTTAGATGTGACTGTGGAGGTGCAAGGGGTCCTGCACAAGAACCCACCTGATCGTGGAATATTCAACAATTTCCTGCTAATCAACAAATGAGGCTCTGGCTTCCACCAATACCACATTGGCGAGGCTTGATGACAAATGGCCCAGATCACATGTGAGAATATCCACAAACAACGGACCCCGCTGCCGGACGATTCAGCCGGCGCAGGACTAATCGATGTGAGGATTGGTGGAGGTGTGAGTATACATCACAACTAAAATATAATTTATACGCTATAATGTATATTGATTACAAACGTACATATTGTACACGAAAAATAAAAAAAAAACACATAATAAGGAAGAGAACAAATTAACATCTCAAGCAGTACATTGTTCAAAATTCATTTGAAATTTATTAAGGAACAAGTTGTTGGACTTCTCTATCGTGCACGTCCACGACGATACTGAAACTCGTGCTTGTCCTGAAACGTCCTTACCAAGTGAACTGTCAAAACGTAAAATGAGCTCCTTAAATTTATAATTAGAATTTTTTTCATTGAAGTTTACAGTGTGAGATGTTTTTATCATCATTGATCCGGAAACAGCTTCACATCGATGATTTGATGGTTTCATTTCATGTTGCACTTACGGCATATGCTCTTTGACTGACTGAAGAAAACTTTATAATAAACCACTTTTTTTAAAGATCGTCATTCATAAGACCTTAACATCGGATAAAACGATGAAGATATAAATCTATGTCGACTGCGTACAGTAGATAGTGGTACATAGCCGCGACAGCCTCCAAACGTTGTTGAAATTTTGCATATTTAATTTCTTAAAGTGCCTCCCTTAATAACTGCTTAAAACTTATTTTAATTCAATCAGATTCTATCTACCTTCGCAGAATAATTAATTCCGTCGAAGTTTCATTGTTTTCAAGTGCTTTAGGTCCTTCTAAACTTTTTGAATAGAACTTTAATCTATTTGATGTTTTAACTAGATGAGTTTATAAAACACTGAATAAATACAGCGGAATGTATATAGAAGTATTAATTTGTATTAATTGCAAAGTAAATTGGTAAATTAAGTTTTCATGCCGATTATATGAGTCGGCGTTAGTGTGGATAATTTTCTTATGTATCGTCTAAATTACTAGAATATATTCGATGTTTCTATGTAGGATTTGTCTTAATAAAGGAGCTGCTGTGATAACTCCAGATGGACCGTCGACATCACTTCGGAGGTCGGAAGTGGGTAGATGCGAGAAGCTGAGAGTCGCATTTGGTGGAAGATATTACGGAAGATCTATATCCAGCAGTGGATAAATAAAGGCTGATGATGATGTGATAATTGCGAAAAGTATTTGACACTTCTTGTTCGTCGTCACACTCTTGGCAGAGAGATCGTGGTCGTCATGTTGTTATTGGTGGCACACTTTACAGAATGTCGCAGTTGTTTGTGCAATGTAGTTTTTCTAGCCCGTTTGTGCTGCATTTGGTACTAGTAAAAGCTTAATATGGAAAAACGCATCAGTGTCATGATATTTTTTCGATTTTTTTTTATTTTATCCAATTAAAGCGACGAGATGAGCAGGACGTTCGCCTGATGGTTAGAGATTCATCTGCCCATAAAAAGTGGCGCTAGTCAGGATGATATACTGCAATACATCACGCTCGTCGCCTGAAGCATAAGATGTTGAGTCTCGTTACCCGAGTAATAACACTACCTAAAGCGCCTTACAAACGATAATACAGTAATGTTTACACAGTATTGTTTGGCCCAGTAATAGGCGCTGCGGTGGTATCTAGGTAGACGGTCTTTGGCAACAGAGATATACCACCAGTATGGTCAATGCATATCTATTATCAGAGGTCGGAATAAAAAAAAATGACAACAGGAGCTATTTGTTATCAGGATCACAAAAACTTCGTTTTCTTAAAGCGCTTTCCAACATTTAGAGTTAGACGTAGAGATGTTGCTATTGCAATATTTTTAACAACCAGCTGATTTTGGGTTTTAAGAATATTTTAATGTTTTTAAGACTCCAAAATACACATATATATTTATTATAGCTTTTTTTTAAAGCTTGGTAAAATATCTACTTATGTTTTAAAGAAAAGCTAAATGGATAGGCGCACTCAAGAATTAACAGAGATTCACGCTTTTATTAACTTTTATGAAGTACTCGCCTTTGAACTGAAGATGAACTGCAACTTATAAATAACAGTACCCCCCCTGCCCCGTATCTCTTGAGTGTCAAAGAAAATTGTTATAAAGAAATTACAGCGCAACAAGCTAGACTGAAGCATTCCTTTCAAAGTCGGCGCACTGTGAATGTCTCTCTATATGGTAATGTGTTTCACGTAGTTTTATATCTTCTCTTTAGAGAATAACACACAGAAATATACTTATAAAAGTGTTTCTATTGACGTGCAGTGGGTCCTCTTACACTGACTGGGACTTGCCTGATTAAAGAAAATTGTATGTAAAACCACTTATTTTCAAGATTGTCTTTCATAAGACCGTATCATCGGTTAAAATTATGAACATATAAAACTATGTCGACTGCGTACAATACTACTGCCTGTATGTTGCTTCATATATAATATTCGATGAGATTGTATTCCTTATAATCGAAGAGCTAATACTTGATCTCAATTTCACAAGACGTTAACCAAATATGAGGCCAAAGATGTCGAAGTATGTTCATCCAGAATACTGACGCTCTTATATATTAACGGCTAGTACATAACGATGCTGTTATAGCAGCAGGTTTACTAAGTGGTGGTCCTTTGCCTAAATTGAACTGAGTATTTGAACTGTTTGAAATACACTTCGAGTTGTTTCGCCGTCGGGAAATACTGTTCGAGATGTTACCAATAACATCATAAACCGCTTGAAGAAAACTATTACGAACTTATGCTTGAACTCAAATTAAACATGTATTGAGATTTTAGTGATGCTGTCAACATTTCAAACAACTTCGTTAACCATACTAACTAAATGTTTAACTGGTGTTTGGGTTGTCGTCAATAGTCGAATGTTTGATCCGAAGTTGTTGATGCACGTTTTAAGATGCACTCTCAACAATAATAGCTGCTGGTGTTTCTAATCACATAATTCAACATTTAAAAATTAACATTTCTACTGCTTTAAGGCCCTGTGTGCAATTTACAAGTAATTAAGTTTATTCATGGGTAAAATTAAATTGTTGATTTCTATTGATGTTGCGAATTTCTCCCCGCTATTTGTATGTATTGAAAACTTTAGCACTAATGTTACACAAGCCAGTCAGTTGATTTAATAGGAGAGCCAAAACGTTTCCGAAACTTAATTAACTTCCTTATTCAACTGTCGTCCGCAAGGATTGGTAAAACTGAGTATGGTGGTAGTAAAATTCATATAACACTACTGTAACAACATACCACCGCATATGGACTGTGTTGCATTGAAATTTTCGATTATAGTTTTTCTGTTATTTTTCAACGTGGTTATTACATATTAATATTTATAATACTTTTTAAAATTAAAATAGAACCATTCATAAACTGAATTATAAGAAAAGAAAGAAGCTTTTGTAGTTTCAAGAGAATTTATTAACAGATACAAAATTAAATTTTCATGAAACCGAGTGAATTTCGTCAAGATTTGATTTAATAATGAAGTCGAGTTTTTTTTTTACCATTAAGTTCAAAGTGATATTCATTTGTTCCGACTTAATTCTGTCTCATTTTTTTTACTTAGGATTTAGTTTATTTTTATATAAAAGTGTTAAGAAACCGAGTCAGAAAACGAAAAAAAGATATTTACTTAAAATTAAAAAAATCTGATAATTTTATTTATTATATAATGCTATTTAATTCTATTGTATGTATAAATTACTTTCTTTATGTAGTGCAAAATTATATTTTCAACTAAGTTTTACCTAATTTTAAAACGCATTTTATAGACCTTTTGTTAGTGGTCCCTCCATTTGATGAATCCATTTCTGGAGTTTATAATTGATTATAATTTAAACACATATATATTCAACGTTGTAAATTTAACTATCATAAATTTTAACGGATAACCAACACAGGATTACTATCAATACGTTGAGGTTGAATAAAAGAAAACATCTTAAGAAACATCACTTTGATCTTTACAATCCATATACTCGTATATAAGACTTTTCCACCTATGTAGAGAATCATCAGGATATCTTTGCCATCATAAAGCCTAATGATTTGAAATTTGTTAAAATTACCCCTTAGGTCAGTTAAGAACGGATTTTTAAAAGATTCCTCCCCTATGAGAGTTACAGGGGTTTTGCTGCCACTAAAGCGGGCAAGGAATAGTTAGATTGTAATAAAATGACCAATGGAAATATGAGGACTTCATTACTGTATAAATATAAATTCTTCCTACTACATGTCTTTTAGAAGAACTCATTGCTTTAATTAACAATGTATAATTATATTAAACTCTTTTTAAAGGTTAACCCAAGAACATTAAATATGCATGCAATTAGGTTTTATAAGAACCCTCTTTGAATTTTTTCTCTTACGTTATAGCCGGTTGAAACCCAAAAGAGTTCTCACGTCAAATATTAACAGAGATTTTGCACAACACTGTACATTTTGAAATTTCCCCAGAGCAATAAAGTTCAACCATGAGTTTCCTTATAGACAGTTTCCTGTCTAATTGATCTGATTTCGTGCAATCCCCTTTAGACACCGGCAAGACTATATAATATCTAGATGAGACTTATTTTCAGTGTTTATCATAATAAAGTTATCCCAGAACATTTTTAAATAACATTCAGTAATTATACACAATATGACTGAGTCTTATATATAAAAAATAAATAACAACATATATTAAAAATATGGAAATATAATAAAAAATATATTAAAAAATCGTTTTTGATTAATATTAATTACCATTATTATAATTTGAGTGCTGTAACAACCTAAATGAAGCCTTCTTCATACAAAATTTCATATACGTTTAAGGTTTTCTAATAATCAATCTCAAACAATACATACGTCTATTATTATGTAAATAAAAAAATTTAAACTTCAAAAATTATTGAAGTGTTATGTTTATTATCAAGATCTTCAACAAATTTATCTAAATTATATCTTAAAGTACAGCACAGGCGTAGATTTTTCTGTACTACTAACAGCAGATGTAAATTAAAATTAACTTAATGCTGATTGAGAAGTTGTAAAGAGTCTAAATGGATTAGGAGAAAATTATACGCTTTCATTAACAAAGAGATTAAATTCATGTACATGTATTTATAAATAAAAAAAAAACACTGCATAATAGAAGCGTAATGAATGCTCATGACGCTGATTACCATACAAAGTGACATTCACAAAGCGCCTGGTATTCAAAGGACTGTCTTAGCTCGGCATACAGTGTACTTGTTTATTAAGAGTCCGCTTTTAAACCAGACACGAGTGTTTCAGTTAAATACATAAGCATTACTAGATAAGATAACATTTTATTAAATTAAAACCAGTGAAAGTTTATTAGTATTAAAAGCTCATGTTTTATTGCAAAAGATTCGTCACATATTAAGAGCGGACGACAATAGATAACCCTTTGTTAATAAAACGAATGAATGTAATTAAAAGTTAAATTTAACTTCCAACTAACTATCGAGTCGCAAAAACGGTCATTTAATATTAAATAACTAGATTTAGTCATAATATATATATATGTAGATTTTCAGAGATTCATTGATTCATGACGAGATGCCCAAGAGTCGTAAACACTCAAAATTTTAATAGAGATATTGCTTCTGTTATTAGAAGTCAACTAAGAATGGATTTTACAATTTTTTTCTCAGCAAACGAGTCGTAGGGGTGTTAATAAATAGAAGGGGGCAGCGGGTTGCCCGCGGGCGGGAATATTTCTGACATATTTCAAGTCTGAATTTCAAATCTAATTCTATATTACGGCCAGCGGCAGAAGCTCGCATCAGCTAGTAATGTAGTATAACAGTTTGATTGATCTTTTATAAGGAAGACCTACATTAATACAAATAAATAAAAAAAATTCGTACAAATTGTTAAACAAACAACCACAAAAAATGATCTAAAACTAGGGAGACTGAAAAAACACTTTTGTGAAGTATAAGCAATGAAAATTGTATAAAATTAATCTTTTCCTTTTTCCCCTAACCTGAAGTTTGTTTTTATTTAATTTTTACTGGTCCAATTCCGTGTATATCTTTCTTTGAGCCTTTTCAGCATAAAAGGTAAGCAGTAAAGTAAAATCATTCAATGGTTAAAAGTTATACTAGTACCTGTAAAAAATTTACAGCAGCGTAATTTCCGGTGATATCGACAAATTTTGTGGTAAAACTCGCATTTGCCTTGTGAAAAGCACCACTGTAGCTACTACTTGAGCCACCAGTAATGTGTGCAAATATACTGTGTTCTAGTTTAAAAGGCGTTGTAGCTAGTGGAATTACTAGGGAAAAGAAACCTAATATCTCATGTCTCATAGTCACGCCACGTGATTATGGGCAAGAGGACTATCAGGCGAAAGTTTTCGTAATATTGAATATTCTCGATTTTTCTATCTATTTTTAAGATGATTTTCATTCTAGCAGCAGTTAAGTTTGTAAAAATTTATTTATCATTGTAACTATTTGGGGTGTAGAGGGTTCCGCACAACAACTCACGGGACCACAGTTAACCTCACCTGCTCGTGGTGCATTCTGTTAATCAACAAACGAGGCTCTTGCTTCCACCAACCCGCATTGGGCCAGCGTGGTGGGAAATGGTCAAAATCCTCTCATATGAACATTTACAAACGTGTAGATCTTTGGAGGAACCCCATGTCCAGCAATGGACGTCTATCGGCTGATGATGATGATAATTTTTTACATGTTTCAAGACATTATGGTGAAGATTTCATAATCCAATTTAACATGACACTATAAACAGTTTATCTTTAATAAGCGAGTTTAATTTTATTTCAACTGGAGTGCTTGTTAAGGGGCGCGCTGTGAAAATGGGTCAGGCACCTTCACTAATCTTGTAAGTCTAACGATGCCTTAAGGCTAACACGTCATTTCTTGGCACGTACACGCTAAACGACACAAACTAAACACTACAACCGACTGCAGCACGTCGCCTTTGTTTAGAAAGATAGTTTCGTTATTAACTATAAATGTTGAACATATCTATGGAAACGTAGTGTTCGCAGGCCTCCCATCAGGTGATCCGACGATCTGGTGAAGGTTGCGGGAAGCTGAATGCGGGCAGCGCAGGATCGATCTATGTCGAGATCTTTGGAAGAGGCCTATGCCCAGCAGTAGACGGCTGTCGGCTGATAATAATAATGATATCTATAGAGGAAATACATCGCCATATGTTCCATGAACAGTTTACGTGTACATACCATATTCTCCAATACGGATTTGGTTCATGTCATCTATCTGTAAAACAAACCCTTATCACAGTGGTGAGAATAATAAGGTCTGTTTATCTATTTTTTTATTCATATATCTTGAGTCACTACACCACTTTTGTTCCCAATAATCCGCTTTGGGCCAGCGTGGTGGGAACTGACCCAAATCCCCCATATGCTAGGTGTTAGGAGACCGCTTCCGAAAACGAAGACAGACAATAGTACTAATGACACCTTTGATGACAGGAATGAAAAAAAATCGATCCTGATTTAAAAAAGTCATATTTTTAAAAGGTTTTATTAGCATTATTTACGCTCCATCATGTTAGTATAGCAAAATCAAACAATAGTGTCATAAAAAATACATTATTTTAGTAAAAAAAACCAGCAATGAAATATAAAATTAAAAGCGCCTGATGCTCGGAACAACGAACGTACGAGCGCGGCGGGAACTCGAGATGTATTTGGTTTCAATTTGAATCTTATTTCATAGGGCGACGGATCATTTTACATTGCGCACTCGGGCGTGCGTTGATCCGAGCGTCAGCTGTTTTTAATTTTGTGTTTCATTGCTGGTTTTTATTTTGGTGAAGCAAAGTATTGTTATGAAACTATCGTTTCATTTAGCTGTCGTGTGTCTTCGTTTTTGGAAGCGGTCTCCTAACACCCAATATACATAGGGATACCCATACGTGATCGAAGTGGGAATTTTTGAACGAGGTCTATGTCCAGTAGAGGACACTTCTCGGCTGATGATGATAATGAATAAGTCAGAAATAATTATTTATTGGTGGCAGATCTCTGTTGCCGGAGACTGTCTAAGTAGATACCACCGCAGCGCCTATTTCTGCCACATAATAGTATTATGCAAAAATTACTATGTTCCGTTTTGAAGTTCGCTATAGCTAGTGTAATTACTGAGGTAACGAGACTCAACGGCCTGTGCTACAGGATGATGAGCGCAATGTGGTAGTATATAACATTGTAATTAGCGCCACGTTGATAAGAGCAGGCGTATCACTTACCATCTAGTCAAAGGCCCCTCGTCTCGTCGCTTAATGAAATAAAAGGAAAAAGGATAACTATGATAGGTGATGGTAATGAATTGTTTTTATTAGATATTGTATCGTTACCATAGTAACATTTATATTCTTTTAATCTCTCTCTCTTACTTTTTTTTATTCAATAAAGCGACGACACGAGCGGGACGTTCCTGATGATAAGCGATATACCTGTCCATAACAACGTGGCGCTAGTTAGGATAATATACACTGCACATTGCGTTCATCGCCTGGGATGTAAGATGTTATCTCGTGATCCTAGTGAGTACACTAACTACAGCGTCCTTCAAAGCGGAACACAGTAATGGTTAGACACTGATGTTTAGCCGGCGGAACTAGTCGCTGCGGTAGTAGCTATACGGTTTCCGGCAACAGAGATCTACCACCAGCTTTCTCTATTATTCTCGTCCATTTGTTCTCTTCTTGTATGTTACTACAATAAATTGTTATTTCCAAAGCTCAATATCAAAGAACTTAATCAATTTAAAATGCGATTCTGTCTGCGAAGTAATTCGCAGTCGAGTTTTTTTTTGTATGAATCCAGAGTTATTGGTAGCAAGAAAGTATCTCTCCTTAATCTAATTTCCGAAAGAGGAAGTTACTCAGCGAGCCCCTCCGAGACCTGCCGAGGAGTTAATACAAATGCATTATGGCAGAAGATTTTATTACTCTTTTACAACTTAAGTAGTTATTACGATATTACGTCGACTTATGAATGTGTAATGAATTAGCGAACCGGATGCCTAAAACTTTAGTTAATTGATGTTAGATTCATTATCATCATCAGACGGTAGACGACCACTGCTGGACGTAGGCCTCCCCCTAAGATTCCTACACGATCGGGCAAGGATTCATATAGAGAGAAATGAAAGGCGGTGTAGCTAGTGTAATTACTGGGGTAACAAGATACAACAAGGTCCGCCTTGTCGCTTGATGGAATAAAAAAAAGATATCTGTTTACTGTTGGTAGGTATCGCCGCAGCGCTTATTTCTGTCGCCAAACAGTAGTGTGCATACAATACTGTGTTCCGGTTAGAAGGACGTTGTAGCTAGTGTGATTACTAGAATAACGATACTTAAGATTTTATGTCTCAAGGCGATGAACACAATGTCGTGTGGTATATACCATCCTTACTAGCGCCACGTTGTTATAGGCGGGCGTATCACTCACCATCAGGTGAACGTCCGGCTTGTCTCTTTTTAGAACGAAAAAAACTATAGAACTTTATAACTAAAATATACTGTAAATAATTAAAATATACACTTAAACTTAGAAAATTAACAAAGTTATTTTACAAAATAAGCAATTATCTACTTAACTAAGTCAGACGGAGATATGAAATTTATAATAAAAAAAACCTGCCATTTCGGAGTTTGGTCCTCGAACTACAAAGATAAGTTTTCTCAAATTAAATATATAATGTTTTTTGTATATGTACGCAATAGTTTTTTTTTCTAAATATATTCATAGCTTGACGATGTAGTAACAACGTGGAATAAACCCGAACCTTCTAGGCGAATAAATTTAACGAGGTAAACCCTTGTCACGCTGTACAATGCCGTGTCACCGGGCTGGACTTTCTGAATGAGAGAAATAAATTGGACAAATAAAATAACATGGCACAAGTAAACATTGTCAGTTCTATTGAAAACAGGACGAAAAGGATTCCAGATGATATAAGAAACTATTTATTCTTTCATAGCTGTATTAATATTTATAATTCTTTTTAACCGCCAATTTTATGTCCTACCCTCAATATGACGGCGATGGGTCACAGTCACCACGCCGGCCCAATGCGGATTTGTGACTTCACACACACCTTAGAATCAATTCTAATTCATGTACAGGTTTCCTCACGATGTTTACCTTCACCGTTTGTATTTCGCTGTAGTTGCTAAAGTTCACAAATGTATATAACTTAAATAGCAAAGTCATCGGTACATGCCGAGATACGAACCCGTGACGTTCGGAATGAAGGCCGCACGCTCTAATCATTAGACCAACGAGCTATAAATTCTTAATATAATTATTTTTAAAGACCTCAAGAGTTGTAATTAAAACAAAATCTAGATGTACAAATTTTTTTTTTAACATAGCGACGAGACGAGTGGGCAATTCATCTGATGGTAAGTGATGCGCTTGCTCATAACAACGTGGCATTAGATAAAATCATATATACTGTATCACATTGCGCTCGTCGCCCGAGACATAAAATGTTGAATCTCATTACCCCAGTAATTACACTAGCTACAGCTCCTTTCAAACTGGAAAACAGTAATGTTAGCATACTACTATTTGGTGGTAGAAATAGGCGCTGTGGCGGTACCTATCTAGACAGTCTCCAGCATCAGAGACCAGTAGAGACCACCAGTATGATATTGAACTTATGTAAGTTGTATATCTTTTAAGTCCTTTGGTTGTGTTTTTTTATCAAACGGCTCATCCATATTTCAAAAGCGTACACGTTTATTCGCGTGACACACGCGGCTTATTATCACAAGGCCTCATGATGAAAATGTCAGAACTGTCCGCTGCGTCATTAGGGGCTGACAAGCAATTAGCGAGTGATTTCACAAAGCTGGTGCTGTCCCGTTATTATTACTCCTGTGACACAAATCTGACGCGTCCACCTCACAAAAGCACTGCGACCTTATCCTAAACATTGCCGCGACTGATTTTTTTTATTATTCAATTAAGCGGGCAGATGTGCGGGACGTTCACCTGATTTTCAGTGATACGTCTGCTCATATGAACATGACGCCAGTTAGAATGATATACACTGCACCACATTGAGCTCGTCACCTCGGACATAATACGAGTATGTTGTCTCTTTACCCCAGTAGCTACCCCCTTCAAATCGGAATACAGTAATGTTTGCACACTACTATTTGCAACAGAGACCTGCCACCACCATACCCTACCAACTGAAAATGCTCCTTTGCGACCTTCGGACATTTTTATACTTCTATAATATAAATACAAAGATTACCACCGATCTCTATACATAAAGATAAAACGGATACCATCTCATTTATTTAACCATCTATAACTTATTTTTGAGTACTTTACATCAGCCATCGTCACCGGAGAATTAAGCTGAATAATGTCCTGACTTCATAGTCATCACGGAGTACCAACAGCTTTCTAATTATTGTTTACAGTACGATCTGATAAAATGGTAACTAATAAAAACAAAACTATAAGAACAGCTATACCTTAACCTGATAAGTGGTACGCCTGTTCATAATAACGTCGCGCCAGTTAGGATGATATACACAGCGATATACAGCATTACACAGCATGACACCATGTTCGTCGAATAGAAGCTGCTGTGGTACTCAGACAGTTTCCGGCAACAGAGATCTACCCTCAGTAAAAACAGAATTTGTTTAAAGCTTTTTATTACATAAATATTATACACGAGATCCTTTTCTAATATAAATTGAAGTTTCTCATGTTTATTAAACATATTTTTGATATCAAAAATATTAAAGGTTTCTCTTAGAAATGTAGCTTTTACATTTATTAATACGTTATATAAAAATCTCTTACATTTTTAATGTGCTCTTTATATCTCTTTATATTACAAAATTTAGCAAAATAAATGTTCGTTTTCACTTATATCAAATTAAATTATAAGCGTAACAAGATTTAATATATTTACTATGTTATAGCTTTTTTTTATTATTATTAAGAAGCGATGAGACGAGCTAGACATTCATCTGATGGTCATACGTTTACCCAAAGCAATGTGACGCTATTTAAGATGATATACATTGCATAACATTGCGCTCGTCGCTTTGAGACATAAGATATTGTCTCGTTACCAGCGTAATTACATCAGCTACAGTGCCCTTCAAACTGGAATACGGTAATGTTTGCAGATTACTGTTTGGCGGTAGAAATAGGCGCTTTGGTGGTACTTACGTAGGCGGTCTCCGGCAACAGATACCTCTGCTAATAGTAAATCTAAAAAGAATCCTGAATATTATTTTTTTTTCTTGAAGAGCTTTTCTTCATAAACATTATTATTAGCTACTTGTATAGTAATTTATTTCCATTAACTATAATATTAACGTATTTACATCGAGTATGTTTATAGTTTGAATTGTTATTAGCATGTTAACTAAAATACGCAACTAAGTTCATTGATATGTCTTAATTATTAACCATTCCTGGGAGTCGTTGGGCAACGGTGAATCTTAAGGGTTTCTTCACAATATAACCTCGAAGACGTTAATCGGACAACACAGAGCCTGAGATCGTAAAGATGTCAGGTTGTTTGTTTTTATAGTTATGATAAGGCAACTAATGATTTTAATTTGAACACAGCAGTTCTATAATATTCAGAGATTCGATGACGTTTAACGAGATCTTCGACACGATTACACGTGAAGACTGAAAATTTAGTAGAGATGTTGCTTCTGCCAATTAGAGGTCAAATAAGAATAGATTTCCTAAAACTCCTTCCCTAAAGAAAGTTGCGGGGAGTTAATCACCTTCAGAGGCAGTTAAATCAAATAGAAAAGTATACATGTGCAGAAAAATAGTGTAGACGATAGTTAATAGTTTTTATTTTTTAATAATATATTTGTTATATACTAACTTTTATTATAATTAGACTATAATAATCAGATTAAAGTAGTAATATTTTAGTCTCTAATCAACAAAAAGTACCGACCACATAGGGAAGTTACCGGGATTTAGAGAAGAAAACGGCAAAGAAGAGAGAGCAATGAAAGAAGTAAGTCCATAGCGGAGGCTCTTTAGGAATTAGATGGAAAAAGTCGAATAAATGTATTACTCAATTTATAATACAATTAACTCTATATCACTGTTAATTTCATTATGTTATTCTTCTGGCTGCGATTCTCTACTACAGTCCAGCGGCGCCCTATTAAACTGTTTTTCTTATTGGAAAAAAAACATTACCAGAGTTGGATCCTTGAAAATGATCTACTATTTTCACGGAGTAGTTTCTAAATATCACGTGGCAATGTAAGAGTGCAAAACGAATCCGCACGGGTTCCCCTATTCCTGTCACGCAGCACACCGCGCCACCACAACCACGAGCATGCATTTAATGAAATAAATTCTAACACAACTAATGACACCCCTTTACGTGACGGCTTTTTGTGTTCAATAACTGAAGTTTATATAGTAACGGTAATACGATAAAAGTAACTTATTTTTATATATAGATAAAACTATCAAGTTCGTATAATTTAATTTGATAATTACTTTCTTCTCTCAAAGGAGTTTTTACTGTGCACTAGCCTTATACTTCATACATTTCTGTGTAGATAAATGTTTAGATTGTACCTTTGCTGACTTCCTTTTATTGTAAGCTTATTGAGATTTTTCTTTTGTAATATTAAAATTTCGAACACTATCATATCTCTAGGCATATTTCAAGTAATAAGTAACATAATTGTTATGAGCAGATCATGTTCATTAGAAAATTTTGAGTTATAGTTTATATTCGTATCTAAGACGGGCAGTAAATCAATGTAATATTATTCCATTAGGGTTTATTGTAAATATATTTTAATAGAATCATAATACTCCTATATCAAATAAAAATAAATATTTATTTAGTACACACAGGACGTCCGGCTGATATAATATCTCACCATAAAAAAATCTATAAACGAACAAACATCTATATGACTGTCGTTCCTATCAGTTTACTTGCAATGTTAGTATTACTTGCTTTATAAGGCAAAGTAATATCGAAGCCTAAGGGGTATGAGATATTCATTTCATCATTAATTAAGCTATATAAGGTAAAGAGAGATAGTGCAAAAAATTGCAACTTGCAATTACGGCAGCTCGCTGCAACGGAACAGATAGCGGGTAACTTAGTGGAGATTAAGTTGTAATGCTTGCGGCCCACCGCAAGGATGTATAGGTTAAGTATAAACAAACTAAAACTTAGGATAAATATTACAGAACTCGTGTAAATTTTCATATTACTTTCAAGATTACAAATCACTAATGGGAAGTAAAACGTATTTAACCCTCACTCAAAAAAAGGGCCGCGTCATGTTTAACACATTAAACTTTATACATTTGTACGTTTTTATTTGACGCTATATAGTTAATAGCTAACCATGTAACGTTTAACTTATTTAGTTAATTACATGTTTTACAGTTAATTTATTTCAACTCAAGAAATAAAAACGTTAACGCTTGATCTCAACTTGACAAGGTTTTAAGAGATAACATAGCTGTGAAGGTTAGATTAGCCGGAATAGTCTAGTTCTCATATGTTGACACTTGAAACAATCGTGTTGTTATGACGACAGATTTATCAATATAGTAGATAAAGGGGTAGGCAGTAAAAATCCTTCCATATGTAATCCCTGAATCGAACTAGAGGTCTGTCTTACAGAGTAAGCGATTAGGCACTGCGCTATAGACACAGAAAAAACATAAAAGAAATATTATTTATTTGTAGGCAAAAATCAAAATAACTTTAAAACATTTATTTATAATATTTTAATGAAACGAAACAAAAACTATATTTTCGATAGTAGTTGGCTACCCTAGTAGAGATATGGCTCTCCGTTTAATTTACAACTGCTGGCCCAAGGTATATTTAGTTATGCTAACAGCAAACTTTGTTTATGCATTAAAGGCATTTTTGTGTTATTTCGTTTTGATATAAATTTATAACAATTAGAAAATAAATGTGACAAGTTAATAGTTCACCTTAATTTGGTTAAATAAACACTCAGTTTTCTACTTTTAACTATACTACCATAAACTAAATTTACGCCGTAATCTTTGCTGCACTATCTATCCCTTGCGCAATTCAAAATGGCCGCTTTAATACACACCAATCATTATAACAATTATACTCATATTAATTCTTACAAAATGAATCCCAGCATCAGTCGATAGTCGTCGACTGCTGGACATAGGGTTCCTCCAAAGATCTCCACATCCATAGGTCCTGCATGGTCCGCATCCAGTTGCTGCAAGCGACTTTTACCAGATCGTCGGACAGCTTAGTGGAAGGCCTGCCAACACTGCGTCTCCCTGTATGCGGTAGCCATTCGCGGATCTTCGACATCATTCGAGAGATCATTATTGGACAAAATGAATAATATTAGTGAATCATTTAATAATTTATAACAACACTGATTACATGTATACGTAGCTAGATTAATTAAATAACATATATAGATAAGTTTGTTAACGTGTTATCGATTGTACAAAGAAGTTTAACATCTCCGTAAATTTTATTAAAGAATATTTTACATATTCATCTCCGTTATATTCTATTGTAACTTCACAAATGATTCCATTGATTTGACACGAAATCCAATGCATCAATAAAAGGCACCAATTTTCTTTTGATCCGTAAAAAGTGAGCGTATATAAATATACATAAAACTTCAGTAAACCCTAAAATCGAAATGGAAGCCTCAGTATTCGGAATGCATTGAGCGAAACGAAACGGTACTGTGCAAACTTGCGACCGAAAAGTATAAATAAATACTTTCACATGTACATTACTTCTCTTTACATTTAGATATATAGTTTTTAATTTTATTAAATTTACTCCAAAAGAAAATACAAAGTAATCATTATGAATTTCTAGGCATTAAACTGACTTTTTCGATTGCCTTCATTTAGCAGTAGTCAAATGAGAGTCTTCGATTCCCGCGTCAACTCTCATGAAGATTGTGGTGGTAGCAACTGTGTAAATCTGCCACTACTACTCTATTGCTGTGTTTCACCTGCTAACATACGATAGACAGAATATCAGGGGAGAGCACGCTTCACCATCAATAGTCTCACTGTTGCTTAACATGATGTGAAATTTAGGTTATATAATTGAAAAAGGGTTATGGTCTATGGTCTATAGATAGAATAATTTGTCATTTTCCAGTGGTAAGTGTGTGGGTAGCCTTATTGGTTACAGTAAAGCTACAGGAGGTAGAAACCGACGACACGACGGGGAGCTCGACGCGACAAAGTGAGAAAAATATGGTTGTTCAATATTTATAGGATTTTTATTTCCGTCGTTTAGCTCCGGGTACACGTCGACACACGTAGCTAGGGGACAATGCTCGGAATCAAGATAAAACTATTCTCTAGAAACGGTAATGTCGCGCGGGGTTAGCGCAAACTGGAGCAGTGATAAATTTTTAACTTTTTGTTCGGCTTGCGAACCACTCCGTTCCCCCTCAACACACATACACCCTCCTCGCACGACTAGATGTGCAGACATCAAAGAAACGTTGCGAGCCACTGGGCTTCCAGCTGAAATACCGATATACCGTGTAATATCAAATAAATTAGAAGAGACCTATGTCCAGCAGACGTTCAATTACTGTAATTAAGATGATACTCTTCTTACTCTTGAAAATGAAAACCTTGTGAATGAAAAGTAAATAAAGAATCAATTGATTCGGACCTGTTTGCTCATCATCTAAGTACAACAGTTGCATTTTTTTCTTTAGCGAAACAATGTGCAAGTTATTTTGAGGATCGGGAGCTAATGAAATACTGGAATAACAATATTTAATATATTTTATCTCAAGGTAAGCGCAATTTGATGCTGTGTATGTATCCCAACAATCGCCAAATTATTACAGGCAGGCGTATCATTTCTTCATAAAATTGATATAAATATAATTTGCAAGTATTTTTATTAGAATTAACTGCCTCCGTTGCACAGTAGGTAAACGCTTGCATGGTGACATGGAGTTCTCTGGTTAGATTCCAAGATTTTACATTTTAGAGTTCGGTGCTAGGAATTTGTTGAATTTGGCTGAAGATGTGGCCAGCTAATATTATTATGCTACGCTATATTATAAGACTAACAGCCAGAGTATGCTGAGCGAGAACCCTTCAAATCCACAGGTCTATTGTAACTGAACACACAGATAAATTGACGACAAATGTTAGCTTGTTTAAATAAAAAATAATTAACTATATGGTTGCAGAGGAGAACAAATGATGCTGTACTGTTAAGTAACTAGATTAAGCTATGATTTTTCACTGTATTATTTCCACAGTATTATACTACGTCGAGATCGCTTCCAGTCTCAATATATACTGTTTGCTTCGTGTGAGTTGTTTTTATTGGCGGGTGCATTCATTTGGAGCGGCTTAGGTGGATAAATAATGCATGCGTCGCAGGGGTCATCGGTATTCCGTAACAGTACTGACGGACTACAAACTGGTACCCCTGTCTACAATAGCGGTTAAATAAGTGCAAAATTTTCTTCCCCTATTTGTACCCAACATTCATTAAAGGTCTGAAAAGATGCAGTTTTATTTACTGGTCACTGTCGCCGGTGTTTTACTACGAAGCACAGTTGCTTCTATTTCCACCGACAAACAACAGTGTACGAATATTATTGTATTCCGGTTTGAAATGCGTTATAGCTAGTGAATTTACTAGTATGGTTATTTCTCAGGGCGACGAAGACAATGTATTGCTGTTTATACCATCTTCACTGTATGGACCGATGCATTGTTTACTATCATATGAAGACGTCGCTCTTCAAGTTGCTTTGTCGAACAAAAAACAAATAGTTAATATATTATGAAAAACCTTTATATTGTTCCAATTAGGACTCGGGGACATCTTACACAAGGAGATTCAAAGCCAGTTATCAAGCACAAAAGTAAAATGCGCGTACCGTAGTATGTTATATATATGGAAGCAGTTCTTAGAACCTGTCGCTTCCTTCGGACGTTTTCCTTACTTCTCCTTAGAGAAATAAACCACGTATGATCGCTTTGAAAACTATCATTACTTCAGTAATATATATTATGTAATTACCTTAAGGGATACACTTTTCAATTTAAAAAGAATTGTTGAATTTTTTCAACAAAAAATATAAGTTATCTTAAGTATCATTGTTCATTGTAAGCCATATGATAAGAGATTAGAACTTCTAAGGATACTCTTGGTACTTCGATAACTATATAAATCCTTGTACTAAATAAAAATTCAGTTCATTCTCAACATTGCCAGTAAGCAGTTCTCTGTTTAATTATATTATAATGAATAAAGTCTTTTTTAAACCTTACTACTTTGAGCTCTCACCGTAACTCAGTGCAAAATAAAAATTTCCTTTTTTAGTATGATTAAAAAACCGTTAAACTTTTCAGGATATACAAAAATTAATAAATCGATTTACTCCGATAATAATCAAGCGCGGTCATAAGTATCGTATTTAGTACCTTCGTTTTGACTACCTGTCCTCGATTAAAAATATGCGGCGATTTACAAATCGACCAGTTTATTACCATTTAACTGTGTCACACGTATTCTCATTGACATCGACACGATAATAGAATAGATGGGAGACTTGTGAAAAATCGATTTTCTTCAGTGCGGACTATCCGCATCTGTCGGGTTCCCACAAACTTTCTCGTTCGCTTAGTTACATCCAGCGGGCGATTTGCCATCGCTATACAAGTAGAATAAAAACGTTGAAGTGATATTTAGATTAAATATTATTTTATCTAGGAAAGTTTTACTTGTGCCAAGTAATAAATTATTGATCGTAATATAAATTTTATGAAGCACTTTCGTCAATTTTCTTCTACCTGTGTACTATAAATCTCTTCTCTTTCGCAGGAGTCGCGAAATGTTTAAAAAGGTTTAGTTAGGAAATAACAATTTTTAAGTTTTTAGAGAATTTATCATGATCTACAGCTGGACATAGGCCTCCCCCAAACGTCTCCACATCGATCGCTCCATAGTCAGCATGTCCTTCTTGTACCGCCAGGCACCTGGGCCTGTCGTTTGTAGGGGTTCTTATGAAGGGCTTGGGCCATTTCTCACCACCCTGTCTCAATGCGGGTTGGTTCCCACGGACCCAGAGCCTCGTTTGTTGATGTGCAGGGTACACTACGAGCAGGAGAGATTGGCTTTGGTTCCGTGAGCTGTTGTGTGACACCCTTACACCCCTTCTAGAGAAATATATGACCGATAAACGTCAGTCATATTCCAGTTAAACCATAATGTATATCATTATGAGGATCTACATACTACAGCTATATTATTAAGCAATAAGCGTTTTGTTTTTGCATCGAAATACAAAACATTTAATAAACATTTTGAAAGTCTCCTGTTCGTAGTATTTTATGTGCCTCAATAAAAATAGCTTGAAGATCTCACAGGCCGTTTTTAAGTGTTGGCGAAATTGTCGGTTTGTGCTCGCGATATCGAAAGTTTCCATTTTCAAGGAATATTTTAGTAGTTATCAATACTCGTATTTCGTGCTTCTATTTTTATAACTTTATTCAGATTATATTAAAATTTTTGTGTTCAACTTATATATTTATGGTAGTATTATTGATAGTAGTTATGCGGATTAGCAAAGATCCGCGCCATCAATTAAATAATACACAGGACCGCATTGCGCTACAACACTAGCTTCACTAGCTACAACTCCCTTCAAACCGAAATATACTAATTAAAAAGTAAGTGATAACAGAGATAAAGGCGGTAAATGGCTCATCATCGTTACCACTACACGAATGCACTAGGAAGGCGGCCATCAGAGAAGAATAGGGACTTGTTAGGCTTGTGATCAACACCTGTAGTGATGACCACGACAACTCTGTCAAGAGTGATAACGACGAAGAAGAAAAATGTGTATTCTAAAATATATACAATAAACTCTTCATGTAATAAGTTTTAGTGTTTAAGTCATAGAATAAAACAATGCAATTGTTTAAACAAATTAAAATTTTTAATTTAATCTGAACTAAAGCTATTTTGTATGGATGCAAGGTTTGGACTATTAAAGAAGATCTTAAGAAACCTATTGAAGTTATTGAGATGTGGGCATAGACTCAGAGAGTGACCAATGTCAGTGTTCTTCAACGAATTGGCCAAAAGCGTAACCTCATGCTTACGGTTAAGGGACATGAAATCTCTTACCTCGGTCATGGTTGAGTGATACCAGGGAATGGACTGGCATATCTGGAGAGTCCGAATTGTTCTACCGAACCAGAGATAGTAAGGACTGTACTACGCTGATCGCCAACTTTTACTAGTTGGAGAGGCTCTTTAAGAAGAAGAAAGCTTCCTGTTTTCAAATATAGTCAACAGTTGTTAATAAACTTCTTCTTCTTACTCCTGCCCTTCTCTCAGCTATGTGGGGTCGGTACAGTATGTACCTCCCTTCAACATCTCTCTATCAGCCGCCATATCTAAATTCACACTCTTCTTACACATGTCATCTATCACACAATCCATCCACACTTTCTTCGTTCTTCCTCTACCCTCATAACCATCCACATTCATTCTCATTAACAATTGTTTATAAACATCATAACAATAAACATTTAACACTGCCACCGTTGATAGCAGAAAAAGTGCACTATTGTCTTAAATTCAATTTTTAGAGGACGACTCTGCTGACATGTTTATTTAGTGGATTTACTGAAAGTAGGTGCTCTCGATGTATACGACGGATTTCACGGTAGTGTGTTAAATCCCCAAGGACTCCACTTTTATAGCTTTCATCAATCTACCGGATACGTCGCGAATCGATAGACTGCCGCAGGTGCACTGCCGTCTGATAAACTTAACCCACCCACACGGGATTATAGGTAGAAAGTGATCTAGATTACACAAAAAGTAAGAAAAATTCTCTTCTTAATCTGGTTACTGTGAAATATTTACTGTAAGTAATAATGTATTTTTTAGTAGAATTAAGAATTATTTGTTTTTTTATTTAATTCAATCAAATACTATAGATTATTAAAAAATAATTATTCAGTAGTCTTTTCAAAACAATACTATGGACTGTTCAGCTTAAAAAAATTACTAAAATTGATATTTTTTTATATTCAACGAAGCGACGAGAGGTAACGGGATGTTTACTTGATGTTAACTGAAACGCCTGCCCATTACAATGTTGCGTCAAAGTCACTTAGGGTGTTATACACTGCACCATGTTGTACTTGACATCTGAGACATAAGACGTTGAGTCCCGTTACTGCAGTAATTACACTAGTTACAGCGCCCTTCAAATCGGTAGCCCAGTGATGTTTGCAGATAACTGTTCGACGGCAGAAATCGGAGCTGCGGTGGTACCTACCTCAGACGGTCGCCCTGCAAGAGAGACCTACCACCAGTATTATTCGTATATATACTCATATATATAACAACACAAATATCTAGACCAGCTGTTTTTGCTTAAATCTTGTTTAAATGCTGTTCTGCAGGATCGTGGTTTGGTCTGAAAGAAACTGGTATATCTTCTGATTTTGTAAAAGCGAGGAACAAAATTGTTTTAGTAGTGTTTACCGTTTTAAATTAATAATCTCATCTCGCTTCTAAGTCCTCTTCTTTAAAGTAAGAGTCTTTATTCCCCGGGGTTAGTTTTTTAAAAAATAAAGAGAAAAATCTGACTTTTAATTTAATTTACTTTCTTTCATAAGTTTACTTGAAGAAATCTCATTTAGGGTTAAGCTTGTCTATCATTATCATAATCATTATCAGCCTTTGTTTATCCACTTCTAGATACAGGCCTTCCCCGATGTATTCCACCAAATGCGATGCTCAGATGCTCGCATCCACCCACTTCCGACCGCTCTGATGATGTCGCCGGTCCATCTGGAAGGAGAGCGTCCTATAGTTCTGCGACTTATACGCGGCCTACACTCCAAGACTTTTCTCCTCCTTTTTTAGGGTTAAGATTGCCTATCTACTTTTTTTTACTTATGTGTGAATAATTTGTCCGTATGTACAAAACAGAATAAATAGATAAATTATTTTCATATAACCTCGTTCCAGCATTATCCAAGGTAAAATGGAAAACATTACTAAAAGATGTGTGGTCCATTTTTACAGTTGTAATAAAACAAAAAAAAATATTTTCTCAAAAGCTTTCTGTATTTTGTTGAATCACCACCGCAGCTCATATTTCTATCCCTGAACAGTAGTATGCAAACACTACTGTGTTCCGGATTAAAGAGAGTTGTAGCTAGTGAAATTACTGAGGTAATAAGACTTAACATATTATGTCACAAGGTCTCGTCGTTTCGTTAAATAAAAAAAGGGGATGATATATAATTTAACAAATACCTCTTTGGGTATACCATCTCTATTTTCAATAGTACTATTACATTAAAATTATGTGTGTTTCTGTACTCCATCATCATTATATATTTTTTTTCGTAATTATATTACTTCACTTTTGAACCTTTCGATGAGATTATAAGGATAATGTTATAAATTTTATTATAAACAAATGTGCCTTTAAACATTTCCCAGTCTAGACGGGGCGGTGTAAAAGTTTGAAAAGTAAATTAGATTTAGTCTGCGAGCGTAACAGAAACCATTGCTGGCCTCTGCACTTATCGAGATGCCTCAATGTCTTTGCTCCATTCTCCGTACAAAGTACGATACGACAATATTCTGTATTCACAAATAAAAAATAAAAAAAAATGTGTAACTACATTTCCTTTAAAAGGCAACAGTTAATATTTTAAAATAACAATATTAAAGTAGTTATTAGTCAAGATGTTAGATGGAAGAAAAGTCCATTATGGTTAGGGTTTCCACTGTAAATAAATATAAATTTCAATATATACTTCACACTATGTATATGAAGAATCGTTATCAGCCGATGAACGTCCACTGCTGGACATAGGCCTCTCCCGAAGATCTCCACGTCGATCAGTCCAGCGCACAGTCAGCATGGCCTGCGGTAGCGCCGGGTATTAGAAACGGTCGTTTGTAGGGGTTCATACGGGGGAATTTGGGCCATTTCCCACCATGCTGACTCAAAGCGGCTTGGTGAGAAATGGCCCAACAGCCACTACAGGTTAGGGTTCCGTTAATTGTTGTGAGGGATCCTTACACCTCATATGAAGAATAAATAAATAAAAATGTTGAATATAAATAGTACGGTCGTAAGTCCTAATCACAGTTTTAGCTATGTTTAGAAGTAAAACAAAAATATAGATTAAATAATGTTTGGGAAATGTTACATTTAAGTAATTCAAAAGAAATGAGGTTATATTCTAAAGGGGAAAGATTTTAATAATTTTTTTTTTTATTAAAAACTTTTCGCTTCAGACTATGATGAAAATCTTCGAAGGGAACACACATGACGATGTATCATTAGGTTAAAATGTATACTCGCAAGTAATAACACGTTGTTAACAATTTAGTTATATAAAGGCGTTGTTAGTAGTGTAATTACTGGGGTAACGAGACACATCTTATGTCTCAGGCGATGAGCGCAATGTGGTGAATATTAACCAAACTAGTGCCACCATATTAGGGGTATCACCATCGGGTCAACTTTCCGCTGCTCTGGCAGTTTAGTTTGAATTAAAAAAAGTTCCCGTACTTCATCTTCAATTGCCATACTTGCTATATTTGGCATCTCTTTACTTCAGTTATTTCATTAGCTACAACGTCCTTCAAACCGAAACACTAATATAACACATTTGCGCAATACTGTTTGGCGGCAGAAATAGTAGTGGCCGTGGTAGTATCCTAAACTTTTTTTTTTTGGTTTCGGGGGAAGTCAGGGTTATTTATGTGAGATTTTTACTCACTAAAACGTCCTCGGTGCTTTGCGTCAGTGCATTCGGAGAAGTTCCAGGATCTCATATAGAATGCACCGGTGCCTCTCTACACTTTCTTTGAACACGTCTCTGAGGAGAGACATAACTCTCTTAGGCTGTCCCACACAGGTTCGCTTGTTGAGCGATAAGGGCCTCTACCCTCAAGGCCCGCGAAACTCCTAGACCCTTTTAGTCGACTTCTACGACAGGCAGGCCCTACATCAGTCCTATTCTTACTAGCCCGAGACTACAGGGTCGACTTGCCAAAACCTGCCGGTCTCTGTTGCCTAAGACCGGAAACAGAGACCTACTTAAGTGGTAACTTAAACTTATAGACCTAAGTGGTAACTTAACCTTATAGAGCTTTACATGAGCTATAGTCGTAAGGTTATATAAATCGATTTCCGGTATGTTTATGTTATATCGTACGCAAGCGCTTGCCGATGTGAAATGTAACGAGCGAGTTTCACGTAACCGTGTAATTCTCGGCTAGTGTAAGTACACGGAGCAGTTCGCAGTGAAACAATAAACCGCTGAAGTACGTCGGTTTTGCATATAACAACAGTTTACCATAGCAACCGAACGGCGACGACGAATATATAAGTTACAATGTTGTTACAAATTTGCATGCAGATCTCTTAGAAAATTAACTGAGCTCGAAAATGGTAACGCATAACTCGGATGGAAACGCTTCCAACTGCTTGAAGATGCAAACTTGAAGACTATGACTATGTAGAGATACTGTATAACACCTAACACGACTCATGATAATTTATATAGAGTAAACAAGAAATTTACGATAGTGTATAGTTTATTTTGTATTTATAGCAACGAGTAGCAGGAAGTTCACCTGATGGCCATAAGAAAGTTGCGCCAGTTAGTAAGATTACACTAACCTAGGCTTGTTGCTTTAAGTATAAACAACCAGCATTATTATAACTTTTGCTAAGTAGACAAGTAATTTTTAAGACATTTTTAATGCAGCTTAGTCACGAATGAAGCAGGAATTTTCCTCGATGGAAAGTGATACCTTGTAACACTAGTATTAGTTTGGATGTTTACAACTTGGCCATATTGTAGTCATCGCATTGAAATGTAAGTCTTCTTGTTCTAGAATTTTAATTAATTATTAGTAATTCAAACTGGTACACAGTAATTTTTGCAAATTACTATTAAGCGGTACAAAAATATCAAGATTTGAAATCTAACTAAAGCAATCTACTAATAGTCTTTGATTACGATTAACACAAATTAAAAGGGTTCTAAAATAAACTAATATAATATAAACATTACTATATATTATACATTATTGTAGTTTTTAATCTATATATTATTAAAAAAAATATTTTAATGATTAAATTTCTATAAAGAGTGATGTACAATGGAAACGAGATTTCGTTTCCCGTACAAAACCGATAAGATTCGAAATAAGACACTTTTAGAGCCGTTATGGCTGAACTGCAGACATTGTGATAGATTTTCTATGAACATAATAAATTTAATTATTTCCTGTATCTCCTTTGTTGTTAAATATCATTCATGAAACAACAACACTGAGGAGAAAGCTTGTATAATATCTAACTGAGTTTTGTTTAATAATAGATAATAATAAATAATGTTACATTTATCACATATAATATATCAATTAAAATATATTGCTAGAATTATATGATATATTCGGAAATTGAAAAAATCGATTTTTTTTTGTGTATGATTATGCATTTGTTATTAAGAATAATTTGAATTTATACACGTACCTTCTTAATGTTTTGTATTTATCTATATTTTTTAATTATCGAAAGAAAACGAAAGGTGAGAAGGAAAAGTCATGGTTGAGGAAGATCAGGGAATGGACATGTCTGGGGCGTCCAAATCGTTTCGCCGAAGCAAAGACAGAAAGGACTTTACAACGCTGATCGCCAACCTTCACTAGTTGGAAAGGTACTTTAAGAAGAAGAATCATCAAAGAGGTAATACACTGCTACCTGTTCCTCGCCAGATTTACTGTTGGTAATATAGAATTAGATTTGAAATTTAGACTTGAAATTTGTCAGAAATATTCCAGCCCAGCGGCAACGCGCCGCCACCCTTTCCATTATTAACACACCCCCAATTCCTTTTGAAAAAGGAATCGTGTAAAATCCATTCTTAGCTAACTTCTAATTGGCAGAATCAATATTTCTACCAAATTATGAGTGTTTACGACAAATCATTTTCCAGCTCTCGTTATTAGTCAACAAATGTTTGGATATATCCTGTACCTATATAGAGAATAAACAAGATGGATAACACAAACGTTGAATTTCTAATCGCACAAAATATTAATGAAGATAAAAACAAGTATAAATAAAAGTAAGTGAATTTATTTATCATCCTTTTGTTTACATTTGATTGTTACAGTCAACAAGTGTTTAAAACAAATTTTAGACCTTGATAGCGCCTCTTACACTAACTATATAAGTTACTAATAATAATTTAAGCATATATAATAAAGCTAAAGATGTTATAGCTCAGTTTATAATTTTATATGTCTCGAAGAGGCGATTCGACCCTCATTGATTTTGAACTTCCGGTGAAAACCGACATGTTCTAAAACCGTCGGCTTTCATACTGGTGACAGTGCTCTGCTGTCGGAGACCGTCTAGGTAGTTATGACCTTAGTGTCTATTTCTGCCGGCAAACAGTAGTGTGCAAATATTACTCTGTTCGGGTTTGAAGGTCGTTGCAGCTAGTGTATCTGGAGTAATGAGACTCAACATATAATGTCGTAGGCTACGAGCGCATTATGGTGCAGTGCATACCGTCCTAACCAGCTCCTGTTGATGAACAGGCGTATCGCTTACCATCAGGTGAACGTCCCGTTCGTCTCGGCGCTTAATTGAATAAAAAAAAATCATTTTCAGTAATGGATGCATGGATTGTTATACGGCTGTTTATTATTATTTTAATATGTGTAATAGCGCAGGAGCTTGTAGTTTAGTAGGTTGTTTTAAGCAGCAAAATATTGCTTCTCCACATGAAGGAGCCTGCACAGTGTTTTGTGATGTCAGGCGAGGCTTGATGCCGCGGAAGCATTTTAATTTGCATTTTGATTAAACAGAGGCGTCTGACAGGCGGCGCGGGAACTTCGCTTGTCTTTGTGTAGTCGGAGTAGCACGCCGTCGGCGGAATTTATTGCAGACTTGACGGGCTGCTAAATAATATAGTGCTTAATACTTCCATAATTAGACATCAACCTGAAGGTTCCGTGGTACCATAAGTCTTCAACATTGACGTAATGCGATTTAAATTGCTTTTATAGCAACAGGATTGCGCGATCAAAAGCGAAGCGTTACTATCTGATATGGATTCATTTCTGATTAATATAAATGTAGGTCAAATATTCTTTGTACATCTAAGGAAATTGCTGGAGTAAGATGTCTTAGCAGCTTGTCCATCGAAACGACGATGGTATGTGATATCCCATCGCCGCACCAATTTCTACCATCACACACCAGTCTAGAAACATTTACTGTGTTCCGTTTTACGCTGTCTTAATGCGACCGGCACATAGTGGTGCTGTGTATATCAACTTAACTAGCTTACATTGTTACGGACGAACATATCACTTACTATCTGATGAACATCCTTCCTGTCTACTTTCCAAATAAAATACATTCTCCGCTATATACAAATTGAGATAAATCATATTGGTATTTTATAATTTAAATCAATAATTCAAGATCAAGGTTTCGGAGATCTCCCAGAAATCAGCATGAAATACGAGTATTTTGAATATTGAAACAGCAGTTCCTTTGTAATTTGTTTTTTAATAGGTTATAAAATGGAGAATAAATAATAACAGAATACTTCTAATATTGATCATGTCTAATTTGAAATTCATATAAAATAATGCAATTCACACCGTTTTTTTGTAAAAGTATAGAGAACATTTATATGAGAAAGAAAATCAAAAGAAATGAAAGATCCTTTAGAGGAATGAGAAGAAATAATCGAGTATTTAGCTTTCCTCTTTCACAAGGCATTCTTATACCAATTATCGAGTGCCCGGCGGAGCAGCGGAACAGCGCTGCTGTCTCACCGACTCGAAGTTCCAATTTGTCATAAAACGTATTACGGCCGGCGAGCGCAACAAAGACGAGGGTTTGTCTCCACATTGCGCATTCTGTTCCTTTCACTGGTTCTTAGTAAATGCTTTCATTGTTATAACTTCATCTACAGGGATTCCGTGTGCCCGTTTATATTGTGTGTGTTCATACCGGCTTCAGTTCGACTTTATTTCGTAATATACGACACTTGTGAAAATTTTATCTGTAGTAAATAATTTATCTGCAGGAGAGTTCAATAAATTTAAATTCAGTTCAAATTAAACAGGTCAGTTGGTTTAGTATTGCTGAAGACATGACTGAAACGAACAAGTCTTCTGCTGTATATGAACATCACCAGGAGGTGCTTTCTTCAAACTGAAGTTTGCCAATTAGAGAAAACCAATTAAATGAGAAAACCAATTAAAAAACCAATTAAATACTATCAGTTAAATAGGATAACTGAGGAGTTATCCTATTTAACTGATAGTATTTAACCGGTACACTCCTTTATGTTGTCAAATTCTTTCTTATGTTGACTATTAGGTGCTCGTTTTCCAGGAATTTTATCCCCCAGGATCAACTTTGGGAACTTGTAACGGGATTGCCTTTGAAGGTGTCCGAAAAATACAAATTTTATTTGCATGATGGTTGGCATCAGTCTACGTTTGCAGTTAGCTCTGTCAAGGAATTGAGCATATACGACGAACTGCTTCCACGTGGTTTTAAATAATCGACGGAGTTCCCATATATTAAATGTTTGTATTCGGAACAAATAAATAAAAAAACGGAACAAATTCATCGTAAATGATATATACAATAGCAATAGCTTGGTCATCCACGGTGAAGCTAAGAGGAACCTACCCGGCCGGCCCGAGGGGTATGGGATCTATTGCCGGAGACCCTTTAGGCAGGTACCACCGCAGCGCCTATTTCTGTCGCCATACAGTGGTATGCCAACATGTTCCTCCGGTTTGAAGAGTGTTGTAGCTTCTGTAATTACCAGGATAACGAGACTCAACATCTTATGTCTCAGGCGACGAGCGTGGCGTCAGTATATATCATCCTAATTAGCGCCACGTTGTTATGAGCGGGGCTATCACTTACCATCAGGTACATGCGCTGCTCGTCTCATCGCTTAATTGATGAAAAAAATAAAATTGTGAAGTAAGATAAAACAGGTACAAATAAGAAAAAGTAGCTGATGCGGAACCAGTTTGAAGCGTTTATCAAACACTATGCGCCGCTCGCAGAGTTTTGCTTGCGTTATAAAATTTACATTGAATTGTGCCCGCAATACAATCGGAGGGTATCCGACCTTTTGTTTGTTACCCTGTGCGCACCCCTCTCTCATATTGTTTTGCATGAGTGGTTTCATATGTGTTTGCCCGATCTAATTGCTACTCAGTCATCGTATGCATTCATTGGGCTGAAATCATATTGCGAATGGATACCTAGTCCGTCTGTTGTTTCACTGCATTGATGCTTTGTTTACAGTTTCAAATTTAATATTGTTGCTTCATACGTTAAGAAATTAGATTTTCAGTAGACTATACTAATGTAGATGTTAATTTATTTTGAATACAATTGAATTTTGTGGATTTTAGTGTGTTTGTTTTATTTCATTATCCTGATTTTCTTACCGCTCTCCAGTAGCTACGATTACGGAGTACAACCAGCTTTTTAACTATTATTTGTAATCCGATTTACAAAAAAATGAGCTGATTGTATCTTGAAGTCTTCTAATATTATGCTTGGTGTTTGATTTAATTTCATTAATAATGAGATCTCAAGCCGGTGGTATTACCCATTCATCTTCTTTATTGAAATTGAGATGTTGTTAACTTTCATTAGTCCTCCGAATCATTCTTTGTAATGTTCAGTGTTTATTACAAGGATCTAATGTAAATGTAAGGGTTGTGATGATTCAAAACGTGGTCATATATTGCAGACTTCCTATTGCATTGGGTTCTATTTGCAAAAATTTAAGAAACCAATATTTATTCTTCTTTGTCGTAACCTCATGACTGAGGGCCGTGACTATGGCGCGTTGCCCTGGCCATCATTTCTTTCCAGACATTTCTGTCTTGCGCCATTTGGATGGATGATTGTAGGGTAGCTCTCGTAGCGTCCTGTGTTGTGCGTGTCCATCTTGTAGGATACCGCCCTCTCGCTCTCTTTCCTTCCACACAACCAGTAGTAATCAGTCTTTCCAGACTGTCTGGGTCTCGCCTGACCGTGTGTCCGAAGAATTTGAGGACTCTCTACCTACATATATTAGGCACAATGTTTATTAATTACCCCTTTTTCCTTTTACATATGTATATATGTTTAGCCACGTGTAAATGTTTGAGTAAAACAATCCAGCATCATTCTTACGGATTTATCATTGCAGGTTAGAAGTTAAGATAATAATCTTTGTTACTGTTGATTCAAAAAGAAATAATAAATTTCCAATATTTATAGTGGTGTTTACCAACGCAATGTTATGCTAAAGCCGACAATACTTTTCTATCTCCGCGCCAACTTACGAACAGAGAATGAATAGAGTTGAATTATATCAGTGGTATTTCATTATAAAATAATCTAAAATAAATGCCTCCTAATTTTTTCCATACTTGGTCAGATTTTAGACAGAATCTCTAGCCAGTTTGCAACACATCATCTACCAGGTGTCTTTTCAACGTGTTTCATTAAAATTAGTAAGATTTGTCTATCCTGTGAGCATTCCTTTTGTTCTGTAGTATATCATTGCTTAAAGTTTATATATATAATTATTTATACAGTATAGAGATAATATAATTTGTTGTTATATTTATGTAAATGCAAGTACACAAACGTATCATCTAATTATGAATATCTTGATGGTAAATGTCGTAATATATACCAGTAGTTAGTTATACGTCACTGCTATATAAAAAAGATTTTGTCAATGCTGTTTGGATGTCTATATATAAATGTTTACGTAATAATATAAATATTTCGTAAAAAGGTTAAATTTTTACGCTTATTTATGCAGTTTAAGATTTGCCTTATGACTTATTTGATTAAAAAAAATAACTAAATTACCATTTCGATTTTAGTTCCGATTCCAACTTACTCGTTTAGTGAATGTTATCTTTATCCGAGTACTTGGTATGGTTTAATTTAATACGCGACGTTACTAAGTGGGTTAAAGGAATACACTAAGCAAAGTATTAACTCTGCTTAGTGTATTCCATTAACTTGTATAGGATCACCAACAAGTACCATGGGGGCAGGTTTTCTAACGCTTTAAATCATCATATCAATCATTTGTTAATCATTTAAATCATATCATCTCGTACGTTGTTGTATAAATAACGTTAGAAATTGATTTCGTCTTAAGACTTGAAATTTTTATAATTATTTTGATTATTTCTCTTGTTTTTTTTTTATTTTTTAATATAATTCAATGAAAATTTTTCCATGTTATTAAAAATGAAAATACATACATATATATAAATAATCAGTAAGTAGCAGCGTTAAAGGAAGAGATGAGAAATATTTTTAGCTTTTCACCATAAAGGGCAATTTTTTTTCAGAACTGAATTGTAAATATAAGGAAAAGCGAAATATCGCTAAATTCGTGCAAATATGTTGAAAGTTATTAATGATTATACATGAAAAAGATGATACGAGTTGATTATTAAACTGCATTTAACCGCCAGTTAAAAATAGTACTTAGTATCTGGCGCGTCTCGTATCTAAAACTAATATAATTTTTTACTTAAATATGACATCAAAATAACACCCAAAAATTACATTTTGTCTTTAAAATGTTTTTGATATATATTTTTTAATACTAGACTAAATATAATTACAAAACATAAAGACAATCGTATTATTATATACCCACTGCATATATATATGTTAACATCAACTATTTCATTTAAATAACTAAAATTTGATCTATTTAACTCATTTAACCCTTTCTCGTTTGTAATTAATGATGGTATATTATACCATAACATTCAAATATGACGTGGATATAATTATTCGTTGTTGAAAGTGTAAATAAATTTCTAATTGAAATGTTACTCATGTTTGAATTAGTATCAATAGACAACCTTATTCCAAAGGAATAGAGTTCACATTTAATGGAGGTAAAGAATTACCATCGCTTTCCTTTATAATAGACGAAAAGCTGACTTACTGATCTTTCATGCTCACTTAATGTACAAATCAAAGTAAAACTTACATCTTAATTACATATATAATTTTTCTGCAATATTAACATATTACATATTATTATAATAATTACATATTAATTACAGTTCAGTTAAAAATATTTAAAGTTAACTTCGAAATAGAAAAATGGTTCGTTAACTTTTCACTTAACAATTTTAATTTTAAAAACGAAACGTTTAATGAAATGATCTTGAAATAAGATGTGAGTTAAAGTAGGAGTAAGGTACAAGTACAAATAATAGACAAAGTAAAATGTGATAAAGTAAAGTGAAATCTCTTTGAAGTCAAAACAACACATTGTAATGGGGGTTTTATCCGCAATACTCCGAATAATGTAATTCAGGTAATTTAACCTTATCCCGTATCAAAATACGGCGACGTAACAATCCTTAAGTACGTTCGTGGAGAATATGTTCAGTTCAAATCTGCCTCAAGCCTAGATTAAGTCGGCTCGAGGAAGTTTGCCCACGGCGGTTGGGGCTCGGCAGCTAATAGTCGGGCGGCCATTAAGAGTTCAGATGTGGGATCATGTGAGCCCGAACGGTGCTCTCGTGTGGCCTTTTGTAAAGCCCGAAATTATCCTCCCAACGGCCGCCGGTGAACTACTGCTTTTATCGGTTTTCTTCCGTACACATTGTGTTTTTTTTTTTATTGAACAAAGCGATGAGACGAGTGGTACGTTCAGCTGATGGTAAGTGATACGCTTATCCATAACAACATGGCGCTCGTTGCCCTGAGATGTAAGATATTAAATGTATTTAATTAGCTAGTGAGCTACAGCCTCTCATACCGGAACCGAGTAATGTTTGAACATTACTGTATGGCGGCGGAAATAGGCGTTGGGTTGGTACCTACATAGACGATCTACGACAACGGAGACCAACCACCAATGAAAGAATATATAAATTGTTAATATACAAAAATGCATCTGTAAAATCGACAACAATTACATAAATAAGAAAAACTAACTTTTAAGTGATGACTGTTTATTAATTTAATATGAATTAATATCGAAAGTTCCATGTGAAGACAATTAATACCTTTTTTCTTTATTAAGTAATATTTACTTAACATAAGTTTGATATTGTTTTATCAAGATGTTAGAAAATACAAATGTAAGCTTTGTGTTGCTTTTTAGAAGACTGCTTTATAAAATTGGAGACATGTTATGTAATTTTGAAGAGAAACATTCATTCATCAGCTTAGAAGACTTCCGCTTGTGTGATTATAAAGTTAAACAAAACGGTGTGAAATAAACGAAAAAACAAACTGATTAAATCAAAGCGGAAGGGAGTTCACGTAGATCGTTCATCAGTTTAACTCAAAATTGATTTTGAACCTTTTCTGTTTTGCATGTAACCGCGTAATGTTCCGATTGAACCGTTATTGGCCCATCCAATGCACGTTGCCCCTCCCCGACTTGTGCAATGATACCTGAATGAGCCATAAAATGGCCAACGGGATCGTAAACGTGGAGGTCTGGTTAGATCAGTCACTTTCATTTATCTCTTGACATTTTAAGGAAGCGGGAGTCGTGAAAAACGGACCCCTTTTTGGGGGGCGTGAAATTGAATCCTGTTCTGCGTGGAGGAGGGTGCGCGGAAAGCTTAAATATTTATAGACAAATTGCTGCCTAGAGACGTAACGCGACAATTGAAGTGAGGTATTAATTTTACGTCTCCTTAGTCAATCCTGTTACCGAGCTGTACATTTGAGTTAACAGGTTTAAGGATATACAGGAAATGCAGTCTTATCGTTGGAGTCTTACAGGTCACATCAGTCCAGGCAAAGATTTGATATGATACAAGCTAATGAAGATATTTTTTTATTCTACGAAGCAACGAAATGACCGAGACGTTCACCTGATGACAAGTGATACGCCTATCCGTAACAACGTGTCGCTACTATTACGTAGGTACCACAGCAGCGCGTTTATCTGCAGTCAAACAGTACTGTGTTCCGGTTTGAAAGGTGCTATAGCTAATGTAATTACTGTGGTAATGAGACTCAACAACTTATGTCCCAGCGCAATGTGGTGCAATGCATACTTCACATCTATTCTCATTCTACATTTTAACTAGCGCCACGTTGTTATGGGCGGGCATCACTTATGACTTACCATCCGGTGAACATCCCAGTCGTCTCGTTGCTTAATTATATAAAAAAAAAATATTTCGTTTGGACTAGAGTGGAGATTCTTGATAGAGGTCAATTTCTGAAGTGGACCGCCGGGCTATTGGTGATGATGATGAATTAGAAAATTGAGTAAAGTCGTCTCCTATCGAAAATTACTGTATATAAGATTAAGTATATATCATTTCGAAAATACTATTTTCACATACAAAAACACTATACATAGGTATTATTATACACTATTATCTAATGACTCAGCTAAGTAGAAATCTGTCTTTTTAAACAACTTATTTACGTCCCCACTGTTCGGGAACAGGCCTACCTTCAATATGAGGGCTATAGGGCCATAGTCACCACGCGGACCCAATGCGGATTGGTGACTTCACACACACCTTAGAATAAATTCTAATTTAAGTGCAGGTTTCCTCGCGATGTTTTCCTTCATCGTTTGTATTTCGCTGCTGTTACTAAAGTTCACAAAAGTACATAACTTAAATACTAAAGTCATCGGTACATGCTGAGATTCGAACCCGCGACCTTCGGAATGAAGGTCACACGCACTATACAATAGGTCAGCGAGTTACTCTTATAAATGTAATGTATGTGTCTGCAAATAAATATATTATATAAGAATGTGTGTTGTGTATATGACTTGAAGGTGGAAGCTCCATCACGGTTGGTTTAAACAATATAATCGTTTAGCGCAGCTCCCTACCAGGGAAACTTTACGCTTACGGGGGGTCTGGGTTCAATCTCTGGGGAAGTCAATTTCATTAATACTGCGGTTGTCGGGCACCACGCGTCTCGCAGAAGGGGAAGTCTTACATTTTTAAGTACATTAACCTTAATTGAATACCTGCTATGTTATGCAATAAATTTGGATTAAAGTGTGCTTTATGCGAAACGGAAATGATTCATGTGCGCATATTTAATGCAGCAAGTGGATATTTTTGTCCAGAAACAAGATCATTTCTGAAGATATAATGATTTCTTATATTTAATGCATTCAGTACAACAAAATTTTGAGGATGAACAAATCAAATAAACATTAATATATATATATAACTTTATTGTTTATTCGTTCGCTTATAAATATTAGAAAACGTGGCAAATGAAACAATATTGTTGTAAAGTATAATAAAAAAAAAAAAGATATGATACTAACCAAAAAGAATATGAAAGGAAATATCCGAACAGAGAGTTACGTACTACACACTTATTCTTAATATGATATCAAGTTCTTGCAGAACACCAATAAGTACCAGGGATGATTCGCGAGGATATTGACTTTAACTTCCTAATTTCGAAGAGTGAATATGGTTGGTAAATACCACCAGCTTACGGTCCCATTATTAAATCAAACAGCTAGCATACCTATAGAAGACATTAAGACATAGTGAGTTTTTTTGGTGAAAATCGCCAGAGCTCACTAGGTGAGAGCAACACGGACTAATCCATGTGGAGATCTTTAGGGGTGGTGTATGTCCAGCAGTGGACGTCTGTCAGCTGATGATGATGATGATGATGAGCTTATTCTTCGCAGATCGGACTGTAAAGAAAAATGAAAACAATATTGCAAAAAAATTAATGTTATTAGAACATTTTAAGGTTTCATATATAATACTCCAAAGAGGTTCAGCTCCTCGTTTTTCATATGAACAGTAAAGGAGTGCAACAATTTGCCGGCGTTGGTGTTACCATCAAAAGGCGTAGATGTCCTAAAGAAAAGAGCAGATAGGCTGTTAATGGGTTAATGCGACTTACCACCACATACTACATAACCACATAACATCAGGTGGAATCGTGGTCAAGCGCTAACCTTGTCGATTTAAATAAAGAAACTTATTATGAAGCTACTTTTAAATTTATCAAAAAAAAAATATTACTTTCTGGGAGACTTAGAGGCTTTTAAGTAACAGGTGCAAAATAAATTTTACCAGAGAACCGCCGATTAATAACCGATTTGTTATTAAACTTAAATCCGTTTCAGTAAAAATAAGTTAGAAGAATGAAAAAATGCACAAAAACTTTAAGGGCTTTATTTTTTCTCTTCAGTCTTAAGAGATTACCTCAGAAACATTTTAGGGAGAGCAGAGGGTGTTTGGGAGAATGTATTTTTGTTATGGCATTTGTCTAAGTTGTCTGGTAGAAATATTATTTATTAAACGTCTGGCATTAGAGTTTATCCTTTGCTTTTTTATTTAGTAAAAAGTAACAGTTTTAAAAGGGTTACATGCGGTTGCCTTTTTATATAGTGGTAAAAATATTTTTTAACAACCCTAGCAACGTACTATTCTATTATTACTATAATAATAGTACTGCTGTCATAAAAAAACCTAAATTTATTACAATAAATGAATTGATCATTAGTAATATTGAATAGCAAGCGTTTATGAAGGTGTTACACAAAAACTCATCTTTATATGTCAGAGATTTCCGCTTATAGACCTATCACGATACTCCGGAAGTATAAGATCTAGAGACTTTAAAATTTGGTAGAAATATTCCTTTTGCAGAGTATAGGTCATCTAAGAACGAATTTTACGAATAACATATCCCCCCAAAAGGAGTCGCGGAGATATTACGGTCAGCAAAGCAGACGGGGAACAGCTAGTATTTTTATATTATACTAGAGTATGGATAGTATAGGTTTGAATATAGACAAAAAAAAACTATTTGCTTTTGGCGAATGACGTTCAGACATAACAATGATCGATCATTGATTTGCAGTTTCTTTTATAAATAAATACAATGTTAATTAAAATATTTTACGAGATATTTATCAATAAGTACATATCGCTATAAGCTCTATGATAAGATTTCGTGATATATTTATCATCAGTCATGCGACTAGTGAAGAGTATATGTGTATTGATAGTTAAATATAGATAAATATTTTTAGTATAACATGTTTGTGTATCGTGTTAGTTGAAGTATTATTGATTTGTATACAAAATGTTATTTTTAATATAAAATTATATTAGTAACTGTTGTAGATCAATTTATAAAGATTACAACATCAAGTTATAGGACAATGTAAAAATAAAACGGTTGATATAAAAGAGTTATTGTGAATTTCAATTATTTGTTATATAGAACCTAAGTAAATGACGAGTAGCTATGTTAATGCCAATGCCCTAGACAGTGGAGAATAACTGTCGGCGTTGGGTAAATTAAATTGGATTAATTACTATATTTCGTAAGTACTACACTATGATACTAATAAATCATTTCAATCTTATCCAAAAGAGATTAGATTAATTGATTGATTTATAATGTCTTTATCACATAGCAAATAGCTTTATGTGCGGTCGGTGAAGAGATTTTGTTTGTTTTAAACCGTATAAGCTACACTACATTTTGTGTCATGGCATATTTACATTCCTTCTTTATAGTTTTTTTGTGTTTTATAACCTCTTTTGTATTCGCAAACATACAGACGGTGAATGGAAAAATTAAAATAACGATAGGCACAACGTCTGGGTGCGGTGATACGGTACGTTTTATCAATCAACAGTTAGTACCGGCGTATGATATTTTCGGCGAGTTCTTGGATTTGCAGTTTGTGCCTTGGGGAAGGACGAGGAGAGACGTAGACGGTAATTTAATATGTCAGTTCGGACCTAACGACTGCTGGGCGAATAGACTCCACAGATGTGCACTTCATTTGTTAAGAGGAGACCAGGAATCCCAGTTGAAATACATGACCTGTGAATTTTCAAGTCCTTACCCAGCGTTCACACAAAATAGTTACGAGTGCGCTGAAAGTATCGGTTTAGACTTGGAAGATATAAGTAAGTGTATTTCCATAGATAGTGATGGTCTTGAACATGCGGCTGAAGAAACATCAGCAATCCCTATGCAGATAATAAACTTTGTACCGTACATAACATTCAATGACGTCATTGATGTTAACTTACATAATCAAGCAAGAACACAACTTATTAATATCTTGTGCGCAGCGCTAGCTGAAGATCCTACCGCAGGTATCACTTGTCAATTATAACCTGATAAGTGATATAACTGAGCAAAATTTGGATTGATAAGAATTATAAATCAATGAGATCTAATGTAATGATTATTTATTTGCTTACTCTTAACCAAATCATTATAAAGTAAGATTTCATAATATACCAATATATAGTACATCAAGTCAGTGATCGAAATTAATATAGATGTCTTCGAAAGAACTACTATTGCTAGAAATTTCTTAACTGATAATAAGTTGGAAGATAAAGACTTATGATTTTATATTACTTATTATCTATATAAACGAAAGAAACTTATTATCATTGTGCAGAGACAATAGAAATGCAGATATAGGATACAATGCGAATGATTTGTAAGTATTGTATACTCACCGGTTCAACTATTAAAGCACGATGTTCTAACTTTGATCTGGTGATGCCCTAAAAAAATAGGTTTTCGGGGTCCCTGAATCGATCGGTATTTTCAGGGTTCAATCTCGCACCGTTTGCGAGATACGCTATAGCGTACATCTTCAATAGCCTTCTTAATGACGTCCGCGCTTTCCATTGTTCTCTAATCACTTCATTACTTAATCACTTACTTTCAACGTCTCTTTGTACATTACATTACAATCACCTAATTTCCTTCAAACTATCAAAGAGCAAGGGTTGAAGAAAAAATCAAAAATATTCCTATATCGATTTAAACATTTCGTGTAACAATACATAGTTGCACATTGTGTAATCGCTGAATTATTTTACAAACTCTTTCATTGTCCTCCCATGAAACTTGTAGTACAAACACACTAAGGAGTACTCGCCGCATAAAGAGGTCCAGTTTTGTAACCTGCTTGCAGTGAAATCCCATTGCCGCGAACTCTGCCTCAGAAATTCGCGACGGCTTCCCGACGGAGGTCTACCGAAGGAATTAAAATACTGACCAACATTGTTTATATCAATGTGTATTGCTATCCAGTCTGAGCTGGGCTTTGAGTCTGGATCTAAATTGCTGATAATGTATGATGGACTACATTTATTGGTAATCGATTTGCAGCATACACACTGTCGTAACCTTGGGTGAATTTTACTTAGGTATGCAACTATGTATTGTTACACGAAATGTTAAATTCGATATTTGAAGTAAATAAAGTGTAAATGAAAAGGAATGTTTTAGATTTTTTCTTTAACCCTCGCTCTTTGATAGTTTGAAGGAAATTAGGTGATTTGCATATTTGTAATGTAATGTAATAATACAAAGAGATGTTGAAAGTTAATGATTAAGTAATGAAGTAGATTAAGGTACAATGGAAAGCGGTGAGGTCATAAAGAAGGGTATGGAAGATGTTGTACGCT
This sequence comes from Ornithoptera priamus, assembly GCA_029034505.1. Classification (NCBI taxonomy): domain Eukaryota; kingdom Metazoa; phylum Arthropoda; class Insecta; order Lepidoptera; family Papilionidae; genus Ornithoptera; species Ornithoptera priamus. The sequence continues at coordinate 574,479 of JARDWD010000219.1, read as the reverse complement.
ATAGTGTATCTCACACACGGTGCGAGATAGAGATCCTGAAAATACGATAGATCGATTCAGCGACCCCGAAAATCTATTTTTTTAGGACATCACCAGATCAAAGTTTGAACGTCGTGCTTTGATAATTGAACCGGTGAATATACGTTACTTTTGTATAAAGCAAATTTCTGCCGCGAAAGATTAATAATTCATTGAAGCATTTTAAGCAGTTGAAGCAATAAAAGTTTTATCTGGTTCGCCGACGACGATCAGGACGTTTCGTATCTCAAGTTAAATTCCTTCTCTCTCGTCATAATTGACAAACTTGAGCAATTGGACAATCGTCGCGCTGGAGCACCACCTCTAATAATGTTGTAATTCTAGAAGATAGCCGTTAATGTTCCAGTTTCGCTATTTTATGCGTTCCGCAAACGGCCATTACAAGTTTATGCTTTGCTTATGTAATATTTAACGTCCTTTATATTGTGTTATTTATTTACTTGTTCTCTATGGACTATTACTAGATTTTATAACCTTAAAAAATGTTAATACCTATCACTGTGTTTTTTTATTAATAAACGAAGCAATGAAATGAGCGAGACGTTCACCTGATAGTAGTTATGCGCCTGACCATATAACGATATACACTGCATCACATTGTGCTTCTTCATTAGATTCAAACTTTTGCAAACCATTGCAATTTATTAAAGTACAAAATTATGTTGATAAAAAAATGTTTTTAAGTATTCTACTTATCCATTGTACTATATAATGGTTTAGATCTAATACTGCAATGTAAAACTTTAAAATGACGTTTGTTATTGAAATCTATAGTTCCAGCTTAATAGTGCAATTTAGTAATTTACATCCCATTTAAACTTAACATTTAGCACAACGGATTGCCGTCTAAACTGGAACTCCATAGTTTGAATCCTATGTTGTGAAGTTTAGTTATGTGGTTAGTTACAGTGTAAATCTCCAAACATCGAACTCGATCGATCAGGAGCTTGTGCATGTGAACCAAAATTCTATAATTCCAAAATGTTTACTTAGCTTATTTACCAGCTATCAATATCACATAATTTCACGGCCTTATTATCAGTAAACACCATGTGAAATCGATATCAAGTGTTAGCCCATTATAGATATTAAGTAAATACTTAAACAAACCTAATGATAGGGCACTGTTGCCGGAGACCGTCTAGGTAGATACCACCGCTACCCCTATTTGTGCTCTCAAACAGTAGTGTGCAAACATTACTGTGTTCCGGTTTGGAAGGTGTTATAGCTCGTGAAATTACTTTGGTGAAAAGACTTAATGCGACGACCATTGTGGTGACGGTGTAGTCATCCTTCATCTTATTGTGGGCAGGAAAATCACTAACCATCAGGTGAACGTCTGGCTCGTTGCTTCGTAGAATAAAAGGATAAGTTTTTTTTGTTATTAACAACAGACAGTTAAATTCTTATATCTTGAGATATTGGTACTAAATTAAAGAGTTATTAAGCGATGCTTCTTTTAGGACATCATGAGCTGATTGATGGCTATTGCTGGACATAAGCATCCCTTATGTTTTAATAACTTACATAATTAAGGTTTTGTAAACATAACACTGTGCAAACGTTGTTTACAGCTGTGTATTAAGCAGGAGTATTAGTTAGGTCGGCACATTACTATTATGATGATGGTAATGGGATGGTATGTTACTATTATGACGCTTATAACTTGTTACGGGCGGAGCTTAAATGCAGTTAGTTGGAGTATTACAGGCTTATGCTGTACGACGGTGGTTGTACTAAACATACATAAATTTGAAACTGCTGTAAAAATATCAACTTATACAATAAACTAAGGTTAATTGTCAATATATTAATATCTATTATATAAGATATATATAAATATATATACATTTAGTTTATTTAAACTGTAAACAAAAAGTAACAATATATTTAAATGCCCACTTTTCTAGTGTCACATTTAGAAGAACAAAATCCTTGATCTATTAAGTTAGAATTAAATATAAAACCTCTCTTCCAGATTTCTCCAGTTTACATTCCATTCGTTAATATTTAAAATCTTAATGTTGTTCACAGCTATTACAGTACTTTTATTTTCATAACAAAAGCGTATTTTGCTAATAGCAACAGACTCTGAACCGGAGATAGAGGGAAAGGGATGTAACAAATGAGCGCCATTGCGGAAGCAGGCGGCTGAATAATTAAAGAATCACGGTCTCTAGTGTGCAGGATCGGCTGCTCGGTCGATACTGCCCAAATCACCTATCTGCAATGTTCTATCTGTAAAAAAAGACCTTTAGATGAACACGTGAAAAAGAACGTCATTATATTAATCAAAACATATTAATAGCAAAATAAATTGAACGAATTTGAAAAATTGTAAGATTTTAGTAAGTCTCACAAAAAGATAAAATGAAAAGTAAATTTTTAGCATTCTGTTCGGACGAAGTCGTTTGACACGCCAAGAGCAGAGTTGAGCAGAGAGTAGCGATATTCTATATATATTCTAATATTATTAAAAGGCATAATAAGTGTAAAGATTTAATCGTAATTTTCATTTACATTGGTCGAACGATAAGATCCCCAACCCTTGCAAATTATACGAAAAACGTCAAATAAAAATATAACCTTTCACACAAACATTTATATTGATCCATTCCCCAGTGAAAATTTTGTATAGATATTCTCCATTAATAAAGAAATAAATAAATTTCGATAAATTCTTGTTGCCTGCTTTCTTCGTCTTTACAACCCCCGATGAAACTTCACAGTACGCGGGTCTTAATGAGAAATTATTGCGATGCCTGTAATCTTGTTCAAAGTATGAATATTATTACACCATTAACATCGGAAACAACACTCATAAAGAATTCAACAGAAGGTTAATGGCTCAGCAACTTTACATTCCTGTTATAAGCAATATTGTTAATAAATTAATATCACAATTCAGGAAGTACAAAGAGCGTCTATGCGCAGTTAATTCTCTGTAACAATACCTTGAGAAAAAAGTTATATTATTAGTTGTAGATGATAACAGATGGATTTTTACCAAGAAGTAAAGATTAATAAATAAATCGTGGCATGTTATTGCTGTTATTTATAAATACAATGTCTTCTTTAGGTTTAAAAAATAACAAAAGAAACTAGAACATTACTGACTGTAGTAGAACTACGAAATAATTTGTGGCACTTAGGTCATGAAAATAGGCACAAAGTTGTAAATAGATATATAATAAGAAATTCTATTATAAATATAGGAGAATTAATACTTGATTATGGATTTTAACTTATGAGTCAAGAGATGATTTTTAAAATACTGAAACTGTTAAGCGCCTACAATAATTATGACGGCAATTTTTGCTCTTGCATTTGTTGTTAAATGTTTAGTACGGCGTTTAATATTCGTGTTGAAAACATATGTGATTTTATTAAAAAATACTAATGCACTCTTAAGTTAAATATAAAATCTTAAATTGACGTATACGGAAAAATATTTCTTTATGTACCTCAATTTAAATTAATTACTACCAAGCTTTTATCCGCTGCAACACAGAGGTAGTTAAATACACGTATATATGCTTAATAATCGCTTTTTTATTTTAAAATTGTGTTATACTTTTTTATTTCAAAAAATGAAATTTTTTTATAGTACTTATTAATAAAAATACTAACGGGAAAAGTCGTGGATGTAGATAAAAGTTGGTATTAGTTACCAATATTGAAATTGTGAAACTATATTTCCAGTCGATACCGAAGACTCTTTATTTTTTGAACTCCGGCCAATAACATCTTTAATATTAAATAAAATGTGGTTGGACAAGCTATCGAATGAACTTAAACAATATCATTGCAAATATTGTTAAACACAAAATATATATTTTTCCAGTTAGTAAGAGGACTATTCATTTAATAATAATAACAGGTTTAAAGATATACAATAGGTACTTACAAAAAATCATGCAATAATATTTAGAACTACATTTTAATATGTAGTGGTGATAGATATCCTGCCGAAGAACAGGGTAAGTAGATATAACCGCAGCGCCTATTTCTGCTGCCAAACAATAGTGTGTAAACGTCGCTGTGTTACGGTTTGAAGGGCGCCGTAGCTACTGAAATTACTAGGGTAACGAGACCTAACATCTTGTTTCTCAAGGCCATGAACACAACGAAGTATTGTGTAACATACTAACTAGCATTACGTTGTTATGGGCGAGCATATCACTTACGATCAAGTGAGCGTTCCGCTTGTCTCATCAGAATAAACAAGTATATTATTTTGAAATCAAATCTTTAGTACATAGAATCACAACTATATAAATATTTATCGATGTTTTTATTATTAAAAATATAACAAGTACATGGATTATTTGTTATGATAGATGGCCTTTTATTTAATACAGATTTTTTTATCCTCACCTGGTGATTAATAATACACTAGCAATAAACATGCATATGATAAGATATTTGCATATTACTACATTGTATCTGTATAAAGCATTTAAGTTTTGCTATAAAATAGCAATAAAATTAAGCTATTTCCGATATGCTGTATAACGGTTATTTATGATAAAGCACTAATATATTTTTAGTGGTCAACCTCATAAGCGTTGCCGGAATAATGCGTACCGACGGAGTTATGAAATATTGTTTGGATGAATGCCCATCCGGATTGTAATGGCGCACCAATAGTTTCCAATAAGCAATATCTTCCAAATGGTTTCATTTATGGCCTTTACTAATTTATGTATATGTTTTTATCATTTCGCCGTCTAAACGGTAAAAACTTTTTTATAGCAGATATTTTCATAAATCCTTTCAATATATATATTATAACTAAGTTTAATGTCGAGTAAACATGATCGTACATCTATTAAGCATGACCAAGTAAAAGAACTATTTATGCTATAAAATAATCAGCAGAATCATCGAAACTATACATACACTGCGTAATTTTGTGAATTAATAGAATATTTTATTATCAACAATTATAAGTGCATACATTTGAAGAATATTATTATCAATTGGACGTTGTTTAGCAAAAAGGACTCTGCCCACATTATAGGCAACAATGAGTTGTGAATACCAAAGAGGTTCCAACGATACGTTCCTTCATCCAGCAAAAAGTATCCGATATAAAATAAGTACAAGGTACATTTTACACCTCGTGTTGTTAAAACCAATTTAGAAAAAAGGACAAAAATCCAGTTTCTCATTGACTAAAGGTATTGATCTTAGTATACGCTACATAACTAAGATAACGGTATAAATATGTTACCTTTCCACATGATAATTATATAATATAAAAATATTTTTAGTAAATCATCACCATCATCAGCCGATAGACGTCCACTGCTGGACAGATCTCCATCAAAGATTCTAGGGGTCTAGACCATTCCCCACTCCGTCGGCCCAATGCAGGTTAGTGGGAGGCAGTGCCTCGATGGTTGGGTCCTGTGAGTTTTTATACGGGAACCCTTACACCCCCTAGTACATCATTGTAGGTAGTTATATATAAAATTTTGTCTTGGTCTTGCGGTCTTGGTTTTCCAAAAAAGCTACACCAAGACAAAACTAAAAAATAAATATCCCGTTGAAATGATCAGTTAAAGTGTTTATCATAACTTCAGCGTATGTTATTCTTTAGGAAACAGAATATTTAATATATTATAACACTGAATAGGCAAGACCAAGATCAAGTCTAGAAGTATTTAAGCAAAATCAAGAACAAGGCGGAATAGACAAGATCAAGACCAATACGAAGATTGTCCTAGTCTTGCTCATGTTCTTGCTTTGCTTATCATTAAGTGTAGTCACCAGGTTAACTTAAAATACTTAAAAAAGTCTATTTGTGGGTTAGGTCGTTTCTGCTAATGTCCAGTTGCGTAATTCAACAAAGGCAGAGAGAAACAATTATTGAATAAGGAAATAGTATCTTCTGTATCTTTAAATAATCTTCTCAATTTTCTAATTGACTATAATATAACAACATTTAACTATGTAACAGTAACCTACCACCAGTAAATGATAAGGAATGTACAAGTTACTTTACTGCTGATAGGTCTCTGTTGTCGGAGACGGTCTAGGTAGGTACAACCGCAGCTTCTATTTCTGCCGCCAAGCAGTAGTTTGCAAATATTACTGTGTTCTAGCTAAAAGGGCGCTATAGCTAGTGTTATTACTAGGTTTAACGAGATTCAACATCTTATGTCTCAACCGATGAGCGCAATGTGATGCAGTGTATAACATCTTAAATAGCGCCACATTGTTATGGGCGAGCTTATCACATACTATCTGGTGAACGTTTAGCTCATCTTGTTGGTTAATTAATTAAAAAAAGTAAATAAAATTAGTGTAAAATTAGTTAAAAAAATTTAAGAAATTAATAAGAAAGTCTTGAAAAAGTTAAGTGATATAATTAAACGCTTCTCTACTATTATCTCTGTTGTATCCACAAGAAGTCGAACATTTAAGATGATGATGATCTTTCCCCTTTATTGGAAAATAATATATAATTATAGCTCATGTTCTGTACAGGGTATTGAACATTTTGAACATGTGTGGTCTATGATACAATTTCATGGAGGCACTTCGGTAATCGGTAATCACTTCGGTAATCTCTCTATTACATCGCGCCACGTAATATTTGATCTAAGTTCCACGCGGATCGGGCTATGCATTATAGAACGCGATTTTCCCTTAATTTTCCGTGCCAATAGATCCTCATGGTGCTCGGGTGCGGTGGAGCTATTGCCAATAAACAATAACTTCCAGCCGAGTGGGCCACGAACCTGAATCTGCTAATTAGGGACACGGCAGCCGATCGAAATAGAGCCTTTGATGCCAAATTGTAAAGGTGATAATGATTTCGAGCCGACTGAGCGTACACCGCTATACTTACATAGAAGATTTTAAACGAACACGGATATTGGAGTATCAGCTCTTCGAGGACAGCCTTATACATAACATCTCACAAAATGGGTGAAGACGAAAGTCGAGAAATATTTGTCAAATATTGCAGGAGAGTGGTGAAAAGAGTATTGGGGGAGAATAAAAAGTAAATAAGAATATAGGAACTGGGCAAGTATAAAGAAGAAAGGTTAATAGAGATGGAGAAGAAGAAGGAAAAAAGAAGGAATGCTACAGTGAATGATTTTGTTTCAGGCTCTCCCCTCCTCTTCAGAAGGCGTCTTCACTCCAAGAGGATAAATAAAAGAAGGAAATGGAATGGAGAATGATAGAGATATGAAGTTTGTGTAAGATAAGTATGGAATGAAAGATGGTAGAATGATAGACGAGAATTAAGGAAATGAAAAGGAACAAAAGAAATGTTAAGTGATTGATAGTACAAGGCCCTCACCCAAAACACGCAGAGGGATCGAAAAAAAAACAAAAAAAAAAAACATCTACCAAAATACCGATGACGGAGAGGTTCGACCCAAAATTTTAACAAAATATAAAATAAAAATCTTGATAGTAAACATTGAAAAGAAACCAAGATCAATAGCCTTCCGTGGACTTGTGAAGGGAGCTGACCAGAATATGATAGATATAAATGACTATGATTACTCCTATGAGAGAAAGCATACAGTCCAAGCAGAAAGAACGTTAAGAAGGAGAGTGTTTATTTATTTATAACATAAGAAACGTTTTAAGTTTAGACTACGAAAGATTGAAAAATTATAATTTCATTCATCAAAAAAGCAAGGATAGAGAAATAAGGAAGATTTATTTTCCATAAATTAATAATTTATCATGAAAACATCCCTTTCCTCAGTTTCCTTTAATATTACGTTTGATTTTTGTTAAAAAATATAATATAATGTAACAACTGAAACTTGCACACTAATGATTGATAGTAATATCGCGATGTTACTGTCCGCGACTTCCTGTGTGACATGTCATTAGCAAATTGATTAATGAGTAATTTATTAATTATAATGTATGTATTAGTACTACCTGAGCTTGTATTGTATAATTAATGATTGTTGCAATCATGAAGACACACACACGAAGCGCGTAAATGAAATTTGAGCAGATGTTCCTTAAATACAAAATAATACCGTGCTTCTTCATTATAGTCAGCCGTTAAACAACCCTTGCTGGACATGGGTCTCCATCAAAGATTTCTACTCTAATCGATCCTGCGCGGAAATCCGGAGAAGAACTAAAGTCACCGACATAGCTCTAGGGTGTGCTAGATTTAAGTGGCAATTTGCGGAGCACTCATTGCACAAAGAACTGACGGCCCTCGAGGTAGTATGATTCTAGTCCTAGTGGTGCTGCATACCGGCAGACGCAGTTCTGAAAAATCCTGACAAGGTGGATCGACTATCTGACAAACCTCGGAGTGAACATGGATGCGGATAGTACAGAACTGTCCTTCTCGCCGTATGTACTTTGATCATTATGTCCTTCCTACTTGAACTAAAATCTAGGATTCTTATCAGCTATGTGACTAGATCTTCTATGAATCTTTTCATTTCAGATTTGATCTTACAAATAAATCGATAAATTCTTCAATTATCTTTTGTGCCTTTTAAACGTTCTACGTCATCACTGATGAGACCAGGTATACGAAGGCTATTGCTATGCTAAATATAAAAGGATGGATATTCAAATGCTCTCTAAAATGACTTAAGTACACTACAGGAAATGATATCCCTAACATAAGTTCGAAGTACTAATGAAGTAATCCAAACAAAATCATGTACTTGTCAGTATTGTGTTCTAGTTCCCGCTGCTTCCGTCCACATCAAATGTTTTATTTATACGAATATCCTTATTTATAATACAAAGGTCTTGTATATCTTCTATAAATAAATCTTTATAAGTTATTTTCGGTATAAGGTAATATTGAACGCGTAATTACGTTGAAGATTACTTGGAAATGCTAAAAGAAGCTTTCAAATGGTTTTATGAATATTCTTGTGCATAAATTAAATACACGACAAAGTCGAAACGCTTTTAGGCGTGAGATCAGTTATTTCGAGAGAATAACGTGGAAAGCTCGTTATGATATATTTAACCTCCATAATATTAAAACTTTACTAAAGTCTATAAATAGATAAAGGTCCATCCATTACGGTCCGTCCATTAGCTTTTATCTATTTAACTATTGTCCCAAGATATATATATATATATATATAAAAACATAAGCGAAAAGTTAGTTGCAATGGTTAATAGTTTTAATAATGTCGGTTATATTATTAACGGTACCAAAATAATGGGTACAGTCAGTAAAATAGATTGCTTCGAACCCACTTGGCTAGCTACCATCTTCATATCGTTAATCTGCCGCAGCAACTGCATCTCTGTTTCCGCTGTTTGTATGATTCACTCGCTAACCACCACCTTACCGTCACTTAACATCGTGTGATATTGAGCTGTGCTTTTTATTTTTTGCACGAATTCCTAACACCTGTTACGTCACAGTCGTGGACTATCCGTTCATATGTTCCTCTTAATTCTACTTTCTCTTAAATACTTATGCTGTTCATGTTATATATTAACTGAAACTAGTTATTTTTTTACAAGAGTCATGTGTTAGATTATAACAGATAAAAAATTATCTCGTCATAGAGACTACAAGTATAAGGTAAGTAGAGGGTGTAAGGGTTCCCGCACAACAACTCACCGGATCTAAGCCAATCTTATCTGTTCGTGGTGCACCCTGCTAATCAACAAACGATGATCTGTATTCCACCAATCCGCATTAACCTAATATAGTACGAATTGGGCTAAATCCCCCATATGTTCTCTACCTGATCGATGCGGGAATCTTTGTGAGGAGCCTATGTTCAGCAGTAGACGTCTATCGGTTGATTATGACAGCGACTAGAACTGTCCTCGATCTGTTTTTCCAGTCCTTATGGTTGACGCATAATTTTCAAATAGTTTCCTGTCGTAATTCTATCCGTCGTAAGTGCATTAGCATTACAATCGGGGTAATGCCTGGAAAACTTGAAGTTTTCCGATCCGGAAGCAGGGAACATGCATCATATTCACTTAAAGCGGATGGGACAGGACGGGGCGTTACAAGAAATACATATTTTACACTTTTGACAGATGCGTCTCAACCCCAAGATTTATTGCGCGGGGAATATGAAGTAGCATCTCTCCGTGTTTCAACACGAATAATCTTACATTTTTCGAAAAAGATTTCACGTTGTTTTCCTCGATGGTAATATTCTCTCCCTGTCACAAACGTCATAAATAATAATGTCGTAAATATAAATCACAGAAACTTATACTATTATTTATTTGTGACAAACGAAATAAATGCTAGGATTGGGATTTCTTTAGCCGAATAGTGCCTTCCGAATCCGCCTGGTAAGTTACCACTTTCATATTGTAAATCTACCATCGTTACATTGTTGTGTTCTAGTTGACCACGTGTGACCAATGTAAACCATTTACGGCATCGTTGTCACTTAACACCAGGTAACATTGATGTCAAGTGGCTTATCTGTCCTGCGTAATAACTTCTAAAGATGTATAAAATATTCTTGTCTTGTTAATTATTTGCTACACATTAATATTGAGTGAATAATGTTGTAGCTATACTGGAACGCATGTTAAATAATAATAATAAATAATGCTTAATACTAACAAATAGTGTATACACTAATTGTTAGTATTAAGTCTAACTAGTCTTTTTTCTTTTGGTATCGCGGGGAAATCTTCGAAAGACACTCTGCTTCTGGGGGGAAGTCGAGCTTATGTGATTCTTACTCACTAAAACCTCCTCGCTGGTATGTATCAGTGCCTTCGGAGAGCCTCCGAGATCTCTTATAGAATGCACCGGTGCCCCTCTACACATTATGTTAACAAATCTCTGAACCAAACCTTCCTAGGCACCATCGCTCAGCCTTACGCTGTCCCACTCAGGTTCGCTTGTTGAGCGATAAGGGCCCCCACCCTCAAGGCCCGCAAAACTCCTAGACCCATTTAGTCGCCATCTACTACAGGCAGGGCTTACCTCAGTCCTATTCTTACTAGCCCGAGACTACAGGGTATGCTCTTAATTAAATAAGTAGTCGTATCAAACTATATGTTTAAAGCAATATATGTATAGGTAGTTCCACTGAGAACTTTAACTAAGTTTTTTAAATATAAAATATGTATAACGTTTGTACGGAAAAGTAGACTATTTTATATTAAAAATTTGAGCTGTAAGCTTAAAGCTCATCCTATTTACTTCACTATCCTTTTAAACTATAACTGAATAACTGAAAAACATCTCATTCTATTTTGTCAAAAGTTTATCGTCCGTTAAAGATCTCTTTCGAACTTGGGACAACTTTGCCTCCTCACGTGAATATGAACAGAGTAAAAATTTATTACCATGCCAACCAATTCAGTTGGCTGGTAAATTTTTAAAACTGTTAAACTTTATAGATTATTACGCTTATTAACTGAAGTGTCTGTTCCACCATTCATCCCCATTATCATATAAATTAAAGTGTAATATTTTTAATAGAGAAATATATAATCTAATTGTTCTTGATCAATTGAGTTTGTTGATTTTCCAGAACAATACTGCAATGTTACAGTTTACTGAACATTTGATCTCTATGAAAAGTAACACACTTTAACGCTTCTTTGTTATAGGCAGGTGTATCTCTTGCTATCACTGTGTATCCCTGATTCGTTTCCGGAGTCATATGTGGTAGGTTTTAGCTGGTAGTAATGTAATTTTGAAAGCCATAGCTATTTTTATTGTAAATTTTTCATCAAACTATTAGAGGCGTTACACTAGTCGCGAACGATTGCTTCACTAGAAGCAAGATATAGTTATTAGATAGAAGTTTTATTAACAAAGTAAAGCAAAAGAGATATAATTTTGCTGGGCACCATGGTAAGTATCGCGACCGATGTCTCTGATATTAAGTTCTCTCGGTATCGGACCAGCGCCTACTATTCATAAATCGTGAAGGTACGGCCTACAACTTTATTGCGGACTCCGATAAGGGACCAGGGTCGAAGAAGCGAAAGAAATAGTATAGATTGGGTTGATTTCTTATTATATTAAATTTGCTCACTTCTGCCTTAGGTTAAAGTAATATCTGCAGTTTTTCTTGATGTGCCTTTCGTGAAATATACTCCGAATTTAAAAACAAAATTACACAAATCCATTGCTTTTATATAGAATTTTGGACCATAAAATAATTATTCATTACCTCTATGTCCTAATTAAAGCAAAGACTACAATCAAAGGATACATTTTGTAATGTTCAATTGTTGGATCTTAAAGTTCAGCGTTTTTGGTGAGACAGAGTTCTTTTATAAAGTCTCTCAAATTCCTCAGAATCTAGTGTTACAGTTTTTTTTATTTTTTTGTCACAAGAATTCATTATAATACTGTTGGTACGAAGAGAAAGAACAACAACATCATCAAGCCAAGAAATTTAAAGCAGTTTACACAACATTGTTAAGTGACAGAAGTAGATCATACGGTTAGTTGTGTTTCTATTTCTGTAAAATATTTCTAAGTATGTTAGAGGAGAAGAAATATAAGTGAATTAAAATATAAACGGATTGGTCATGTCCATTAGCAGGTATTCGAGCAAATGAACAGCGTATAATAAGAAAAGTTGGCCGGTGCCATGTCAGTAATTTAAGAGAGCCCATAGAAAGTTTTGTAACAAAATTAAATTTTTGCTGTTCGCTCCGTGCGCTCGAGTTTCATTCGTGTCTACGGCACTACTTACTTTTTCTATATCCTATTTTCTATTCCTATATATATATATATACTTATATACGCACTACCGTTAAGCGGTAGAAATAAGAGCTTCGGTAGTTCATACTATAGACCCGAAGACCTACCAGTAAAAAATTTGTCAGAAAACAGTTTACAGATATATATATATCTTAATAATTAAGATGAGACTTCTCTTTTCATCATTAGACAGACTTCCATACTTATAACGGTATATATATTTTACCAGTTTATATATAATAGTTTACTGATAAATTCTTTACTGGTAGGACTCCGGGTCTATAGTTCCTACCGTCGAAGTTCTCGTTTCTACTGCTAAACGATAGTGTTTACAATACCGTGGTATGGTTTGAAGGTGGCTGTAGCCAGCGAAATTACTGCATCGCAATACTTAACATCTTATATCTCGAGCACAATCTGGTGTTGTTTATTATACTAACTTACCATCAAGTGAAAATCTTGACCGTCTCGTCGCTTCGACGAATAAATTTTTTTTTGTCATCCATAGCGGTTATTAAGAGTATGAAAGTCTATCTAATGAGTGAAAACGGAAGTCTCATCTGACTAATTAAGGTTTAGAAACAAACAAAGACAACATACTCGATTTTTTTATAGGCTAATCTATTGATGTATTTTATTAAGGGTAGTACGTAATGTTATTTAAATAAAAAAATTGTAGTATTTTTATGACTGTTATATAATAAATGTACATTAAAATTGATATGTAACATTATCAGAGAAAACTGCTACGGTTCCTTTGTCTACCTCATCTAAAGTAATGCAAATAATACCCAAAGTGATGGCTGTAGGCGAGAGTAATGTTAAGAAAATATTACAGACATGAAGAAAAAAAAAAATGTATCGTAAACATATTCATGGATATAGAAAAGATAAAGTAATATCATTATACAAAATGTCCGTTTTGAATGTTCGCAAGATGAAAGCTATATTCGATTATTGTAAAAGGGTTTCGACGTGTACGAATAGTTCGAATTGAAATGGGGTCGATCCCTTTATCCGCTAAAGTATGTACATGTGTATTGCAAACTTAGATCTATATTGAGCTTCCGAATTGGAGCGAACTTTCAAATATTGGATGGGAAGCTCCCACCTATGTCATAAGTTTCATTATTTGTCGATCGGAACAAATTATTTCAATATGTATTCATTTAATAAACATCAGGTGAGTAAAACGAATTTTGTGTAAAACGTTCTTTTGTGTCAAATGTTCATCTACTAGATATAAAATGATAAATGATACCACCCATGAGAATTTGACGCTTTTTACTGTGATATATACCGTACTATATCTTGCTTATTGCCTTAAGACAAAATAGTCTCATTATCCTAGTAATTTCATAACATCGTCCTTCACACTCACTATTATTCGGCGGCGGAAATAGATGCTGGGGTACTACCCATTTAGACGGTCTATGAAAATGGAGCCTAACATTTTACCAGCAGTAATATACGTTATAGTGATTCATAAGTTTTATTGAAAAAGGAATTTAAAAATTCTTTATATTAATACATAATTATTGGTTACTTTCGCATCAGGGGCGTGCGCTTCATACAGGTAAATAAGCAGTGACTTTGAAGCCTAGGTTTAGGCTAAATAATTATCTCTCATATCACTCAAAAGCACATATCTATACTCAGACTATTGCTAAATTGATTCTAAATTTATAAAATTTTCAAACTGATAAGTTTCTTTTTAAAAATAGATAAGCACAAAGATTTCGGGTGTGGTATGCATACTTTACTCGAAACCTCTTTGTACACACCCTTACTTTGTATTACTTATCTATCATGCAGCAACACTGAATTCGTTGATGATGATGAAGTCTATAAAATAAATAAAACATCTATAATTATATATTCTTGCTGTCATCCCTAGAAACTGAAAACTTTTTAGTGGAAAAATCGTGTAGCTTTTAATATACAAGACTGTTTCAGCGGCGGTACGAGTTTAATCCTGTGGAATATTAATGCAAGAAAAATAATGAGAATGTTAAAAGAAATTATTAAAAACTTCGTACAGAATGAAATAAACCGCATTAGTCAGTAATTGTTTTCTCATACTGCGTTTCAATGCTTTTAACTTCTACTATATTATATATGAAGATCTTTCTTATATAATAGAATGGAATATATATGCAATAGATTACGATCATAGTTAACGTTCAATTTAAAAGTTATAATAAAAAATCAATCTTGACAACAAATATATAGGTTTCAAAAATATAAACTATCTATATATTTAAAAACATATAATAAAACTATTGCAAACATGTTTTGTTGTACTTTGTAAAACTATTGAAGTATCAGCTTTTTAGTTAGCTCGATATGAAAAATATGATGACTGTCAATGTTTGTGGATGCAAGTATATGTATTTTTTATTGAAGAATGATTTTTAATTAGCACAAAAAGGGTAATTTGTCACCCGAATGCACTGCAGTATAACAATCTGATCATATTTACAACTATTTTCCATGAGAAAATATAGATTTACAGAAATAATGAAATATAATAAATGAACAATGGACAACGTTTTCAAGGTGAGTAGTGGTCAAAACTGTGGCTGTAATAAAGAGTAACTTAACGACGTATTTCACTGATATTTATGTATCTAACTTAGTAGTCCAAGTGAGTCAAATCCAAACCTAAGCGAGAACAAGTATAAGTATAATTTTTCTCACCTAAGTTTAAGTTTTAAAGGTTTTAGTAACGATGAGGCTCTCGTATGTTAATATAAAGAACAGCAATGATGTTGCAGCAGATTTACAACAGAGGATAGCGAGCTAGGATTCAAAAGAACCCTTTTAGCTAACTACGTATTATACAGCCTCAGAAACGAAGCAGATACCTTCGTATTAAGATAAGCATAATTATTTAAATTGATTGTAATATGAAAGATTGAAACAGATTGTAAAAGTTCAATACTATGCAAACTTTCATCTGTTTGTTTATAATACATTGAGAACTAAGAAGAGTTTGATTCAATATTTGAATAAAAAAAACCTCAGTTTTATTTTAAGGGGAGGTTCTAATGCAATGTCTCTGAAAGATGAAAACCTTAAGATGATTATAAATAAATACTCTTTTATTTTTTGCTTCTTCAATATAGAAATAATAATGTAATACTATTAGCGAGCACGCTACCCTTATAAGATGTTTGCGACTTTAAAACTTTTCATTTAAGGGTCGCCGATGTCGTTTTAAATGATTTTAAGAGTTTTCTATTTAAATGTAATATAAGGGACGTTAGCTCGTAAGTTAAAATGTTTTTGACGTTTGCAAATAAAATGTTTCAAGCTAAGAGGGGAGGGCGTCGGTGTAAATAGTTTAGCATGCCAGTTGAACAAACATACGAGGCGACGGGACGGGTTGAGTGCACTTTGTTATCTCTTACTTCATTTATTAAATAAAAAGCTTCTTATATGTGATTAAGAGTTTTTTTGACATTTAAATATGTTTATTATTTATTTATTTATACCTAAGGTCCACGATTAACGTACACAGGGCGGAATTAACGCTGCAATCGCATTCTCTGCCAGTTAAATCAGGGTGACAAATGATAATGTGAGTAGGGTACAGTTACAGTGTTATTAAAGGGAAAGTTTTTTTTTTTTATTTGACGAAACGACTAAGACGTTCATCTGACAAGCGATACGTCTGCCTATAAAGTAGTGATAGTTAGGATGATATACATAACAGCCAATTTACTTGTGGCACGTCTCTCTTGTCGGAGACTGTAGGTTAATACCACTGTAGCTCTTATTACGGAAACTAAACAATAGTGTGAATATATTACTTTACTCCGATTAGAAGGGCGTTGTAGTCAGTGAAATTACTGGGGTATAGTAACTTTCTCAATGTGCTATTTATATCATCCTAACTAGCGCTTCGTTCTTATGGGTAGGTGTATAAATAACTATATTGTTAATGTCTCGCTCGTCTTTCGTTTTACCCAATTAATTTCACTAGCTGCAACGCCCCTCAAACCGGAACACAGTAATGGTTGCACGCTACTGTTTAGGGGACGAAGTAGGAGCCGCGATGATACCTAGACGACCAATATATAAATAACAATATACCAGCTGTTCCCTGTCTGTCCTTGTAATACTGCTGCAACTTCCTTTGGCTCACCTTTAAATGACAGGAGCATCTTTACCCAATTTTGAGTGTTTACAACCAATAGTATCGGAGATCTTGTGACGAATCAATGAAACTCTGGATATTTTCTTTATATATGTAGATATTCAAACAAAAATATGAAATGATGTAATTTAATTTCAAAGGAAGAAGAAAAGCTGACGACAGTGATGATGAAGATGAGTTGTTTTTCGTTATTTAATACTATTTCTATTCAAAGCTTGTCTGGAAAAGATATTTTTTGCCTCTTCTTCTCTTCTTTTATTAATTCTTATATTATTTGTTGCGAAATATAGATTTTTTTTTGTTCTTATCTATTATATGATCCTCTAAAGCGAATGTAAAAAAAAAATTATAGAACCTTATGTTTACTCAGGTGCTTGAGCAGTTCCATGTCGCGTGCGGCTTCTCACATTCCTCAGTTTTCCATATCGTGCCATTTTATCGCACGCGCCCCCTGCTGCTCGCGATGATCCATCTTCGGAGGAGGGTCCCAACTACACGAGCGTGGAATCTCGAAAATATTTGAAATTTTTTAAGATTCTTCAACTCTTAACACTAACTCAAATCTGTATTCGGTTTTCTATTTAATTTTGAATACTACTAAAGAATGTTATATACATATGTGTATATAATAAATTTAAAGCTATTGAAGGCACTTTATAAATAATATTTAAGGAACATCATTATAAATAGAAGAATATTTTTATTTTTATATATACATGCTGTTTCCGGTTCGCTTTCTAGACTGTAATACATAAATAAAATCTGCAATACCTCCGGAACTACCTTTGGGAAAGAAATTTTCTAAAAGCTATTCTTAGCTGATCTCTAAATGGTAGAAACAATATCTCTACGAAGTTTTGAGTCCTTACATCTAATAGTTTCGGAGATCTTGTGGGGAGTCAATGAATCCTGGCTATATATATATATACATATATAGCCAGGATTCATGTATATATATATATACAACAATCGCTTAATTACCGTCACACCTGATGGTAAACAACGACTTAGACGTTGATGGTAAAGCACATTAGTCTAGAAGTTATATATTTAAGAAGCGTGCTGAATGTATGAGAGAGATGTATAGAAACTTCGTGTATATAGACGGTGATATTACAATATTAAAAACATTAAAATAAACTGGTAAAAAAATATAAAAATATCTAAACAATCTAAGCTATGGTTTTGTATGTAAATATATTATTATACTTATATTACTGTAATAATACTTATAATATAAATACTAAAGTATCTCTTCTTTTTCACTCACCAACGAAATCGAAGTATTGATATAAATAAAACCTTGGATAAGTGAATAGACAATTTATTCCTTGTCTTACCCTAGATCTCATTTTATAGGACCTGCTTTCCTCCCTTTTAAATTTATTTTTGCAAAATAAATAGTCTATTTTGAACTTAAAAGATATAAACATTCAAGACATGTATCTATTATATATATAGGCAATTAATATATGCGTGTACAAGTCCGGAAGTAAGGCCTCTTGTAACTTTAACTTAATTTTTTGCTTATTTGGTTTATTAACTTATTTTTTTTTTGTCGACTGTTTACAAGATTTAAAAAAGGTTTTTTTTTTAAATAAAGATGTACGTAATAAATAAATAATAATAAAGTTCGAACGTTTGAAACGTAGCGTTTGAAACGCCGGTTTATAGAAACATTGTCGCGGGTGGCGCTGATCCATCTTCGTGAAAACGCGAACAAGTGACGCGTGATTCCAACAACAAGGGTGCAACCGGAGCGAGGGCGAACAGAAATATCTATTTTCCCCTATGACGCCAACTTCCGCACGAAAACTTGCAGCAGGACATTAAAAACAAGGAGTGTATGGGAGTAATGTCCAAAGTATAGAAAAGTATATTGTTGAATATCGACTATTTTATTTTTGTCCGATTAAACGATAATATGAGCGATTACGTGATGGTAAGATACGCCTGCCTATAACAACAAGGCGTTAGTAAAGATGGTATACACTGCCGTACATTGTGCTCATCGCTTGGAGATATAAGATGTCTCTTCCTCCAGAAATCTCCAGACGCAGCGCCCTTCAACTTCAACAGAGTAATGTTTGCACACTAATGTTTGTCGGCAGAAAGAGCAGCTGCGGTGGTACTTACGTAGACGTTTTCCGGTAACAGAGGTGAAGTATATCATATCAACTAGCGTCATATTATGTACGGGCATGTATATCATCAAGTATACATCTCCCCAGTCTTATCTTTTAGTAGAATAAAAAAGAAAGGCTTACCGCGATGACACTGCGCGCCGGCCATGTGCCGTGTAACAAGTTTGGCTATTTAGTGCGCAGGGTGTCTCCACCATTGTACCTTAACTGCAACATAATCTATGACGTTTATCACACCCTTATAGAATCTTCGAAAAGTCAAGCGTATAGGGAAGCTTGCGATTCTAGTTTTTCGCTTCGAATAGGTAGAGTAAATACAATCTTAAATAAATCAATGTCTAATAAAGCCAAACAACCTGTACAAAATAGTTTTAAGGCGTGTTTGTGATTAATTATAGATAAATTATATTTGTATTTACTATGATGGCGACATCATCGCATTAGTGATGAAGCCCTGAATAATAAAGAGAAAGAAAAAGGCTTAAGATACTAGTTTGAGCTTCTCCTTCAAAGGATATCTGGGAAACAAATATCTTTACATAAATAGTATTTGTTGGTGTGGAGTCGTTATTCGCGACCACACAAACGGTACCTTAATTCAATACAAGTGTTATCACATCATAAAATCAAAGCGTTTACTTCACAACCCCACCCCCCGGTGCCGATAAACGTTAGGCAATTAAAACTTTGAAGTTCATATTTTCGAGTTATTGAGCAAGCCCCGGCGTGCCCCCCCATCCAGCTGGTTGCTCGGAATAAATTTCCCGGCGATTAGATCTCGAAGCTTGAGTAACGCATAAGTTACCCCCTATTGAATCATATTTAAATGCACATTACGCCATTTCCTTGTAAGTGATCTTTCATGCCGCTCATTAATCATGTTTTGGGTTCCGCAGGGATTTTATTAATATATTTTGTTCTCTTGTAATCTCAGTGGTTATTTAATAGTCTTTTTATTGTTGACCTCTCTATCAGTGAGCAATCAAAGATTTCTATAGTAGTAGTAGAATAGTAGTACGCAAACTGAAAGTAATCAATGATGTACCAGTCAGTTGGGATAAACACTTTTTTTTGTTTTATTCTCATTCTTTACTTTGTTATTCTTCTGGGCGTGAATCCAGTACTTCAGGTGACGGTAAGTGATACGCTTGCTCATAATTACGTGCTTCGGTGTAGGATGCTGTACACAGCACTGCGATATGCTAGTCGCCTAGTAATTTTACTAAGTACAACACCATTCGAAACGGAAGTCAATAATGTTTGTACCCTCTCTCTACTTGGATGATCTCCGGCGAAGACTTACGACCACTAAAAATTTAGGCATATCTAAATTTTTAACCAAATCCATCTTACTCTGCAAAAAAATATTATTACTCTTAACAGTTAATAAATATAATTCAATTGTTTATTAATACATAAAATGTGTATATTTATTCTTGTTAACAAAAATGGCTGCATAACCTTTCTGTCAAATATCACACATTTGTGCGGGAACTAAATAAGTCTATTATTTAAAAATGAAAAGGTATTTCCTTTTATGGCTACGGCACCCGTTGCCATTACAGAAAATCTCGCCACCCGGCGGTTTTTGTATTTTGACGTGTCTAATGAAGGCGAAAAACAGCTAGATCAGACGGCGACGCTGGCAGGGGGAGGAGAGGGAGAAGGGGGTATATGGAGGGTCATAAGTGAAACGTCAGGGGTCGATGCGAATTGATTTTCCGCCATCAGTCATAACTTGCGCGCCTTCACAATGGAAGCCTATTGTATTGAATTTGGTTATATTTTTAGCATACCGTAAAAACATTTTTTTTTTTATAAATTATACCTAGTCGGATATTACCCTTTGACGTACTTTTTGTAAAAAACATTATGATATATATATATATAGTGTTACTATGATAGAAACTTTAATCATATTGTACTTAATTTACATTGTTAGTAAAACATAGTTAATGATCTTATGTATGTGTATATGTTTAATCTTTGTATTAATAAGTATTTTTTTATTATTTTTAAATTTGTAGCGAAACCTTAATTTTTTTCTTATTTGTAACAAAAACAATTACAGAACTATTGGTAAAAGACTTTTACATTCAAAGATCAAATACTAGTAAGTAATCTTGTAAGATAACTACTAGTATTTGATCAGGGGTGTAACGGATCCCCGTACAACAACTCACGGAACCCAAGCCAACCTCATCTGCTCGTGCTGCATCCTGCTAATCATCAAACGAGGCTCTGGCTCCCACCAACCCGCATTGGGCCAGCGTGGTGGGAAATGGCCCACAAACGCGGAGATCTTTGGGGGAGGGGTCCTTTGTCCTACAATGGACGTTTATTGACTGTCGACGTGATGAATCTTGTTAGAAAGTATCAGGAATAGAAGAATATATCATTTATTATACTAAATGTAGTCCAAAATGTCCATAGATCATAAGATTTATCATTGCTTAATAATCGATGCTAATGAAAGATTGTATAGATAAAGAATAAATAAATCACTTTAATTTTATTTAAACTGAACCCAGTCGGGCTCATCCATTTAGTCATACAGCTACTCCATCGATCGATCATCCGTTTTCTTTTTTGTTTTATGTCATCGTAAACTCGTCCCAAAGCGATACTAATGAAGTAGGAAATCCAATTAGCGACCGCGCTGGTAGTTTTCAATGGCAAGGGGTGGTGCAGCGGTGGTACGGGGGAGAAGGATGGGTCTGCGCAAACCTAACGCACTGAGACGCCGACAGAAGCTTTACAACTGCAGTTAAATCACGATACGCGATAAAACTGTTATAAATCGACTCCGCCAGGTTGAAGAATTAAATGGATCGTAAAAATTAATAGGTGTCTGTCGCGCTGGCCCTTTCCACTCCAGCGGCAGTTCCAAGTTTATGAATTACTCGGCAACTTTATGACGGCTTTGTCAGGCACGGCTTTTACCCCGCGTCACGTGTTCTAGACGTATGTGAAATTGGATTTTTTTATATGCGGAGAAATGTTACAATTTAGGCAAATATTCGCGGGGGCGCATGCGGAACTTCCATGGGAATTTTATATATGTGTGTACTCGCAGTATTTTCTGAAATGAACATTTCGTTTCAATCGTGAGTGTACGGCGTATCAATACAGGGCCTTTTCAGAATATATTTTGGTTATTTTCAGCGCGAGAATAATAGAAACACGTAGAGGGTACGCAAGAAAAAGAGGACCGCATCGCAAGCACGATCCTCTATGCATAAATACCATATCTCGTTGCGCACTCCTCGCCTAGTTCACAACTATTCAATTGTATTTTCATATATACACATAATTTTTTTTTTATTGAAATAGTTTTGTGGCGGCGTTCGATTTCCGAACGCACCCCTCGACTGAAGTTGAATTTGGAATTAGCTCTGACAACAGGCCGAGGAAAGAAAAGAAGATCGGCGCCAGTTATAAGATCGAAGTCGGTGAGACATAACGTTACAAATCCGTATCGCACGTGTGATTATTAAAAGACTACAAACTAAGAATGCTTGCATTTGGATGGAACACTAGAGACGACTACAGCAGCCTATTAACCGTCATGCTTCCCTAACATCTCATAGTTTTAAGAAATCTTCACTAGAAATAATTTAATGCCTGGCAATGCTAACAAAGCTCATACAAGCAATATCACTTTAAACTATCATTAGGTAAATTGATAAAACTTATTTTCCTACCAATTATACTATGTATGTATATAGAAAATTTTGTATTATCATCATCATCAGCCGACAGGCGTCCACTGCTGGACATAGGCCTACCCCAAAAATCTCCACATCGATCGATCCTGCGTCGCCCGCATCCAGCTGCTTCCAGCGACGTATGATTTAATATACATTACTCATACTTTTAAGTGATAAGTACGAAAAAGTATTTATTAAAAAAAATATTATTGTCTTATAATGCATAGAAATAAATTAGTATTAGGTACTAAATAACACTTTCTATTTAAAGAAGTCTTTCCTAAGTCATATTTAAATAAATTGTTATATAATTATTATATATATATCAATGATATCCCAGTTAACATTCGCAATGTTGGGACTTGGACTTTCTCCACCAAGGAGAGAGCCAAGGTTATATACCACACCGGCCAAGTGCGAGTTGGTGTCTATACACCACCAAATGCTCGGGATAATACCGTTATTGGAACATACTGGTTTTCTCAAGAGTTTCCTCCACAGAAAACTCAAGCTCGATGAGGATCGCACCTGCACCTCTCAGAGAGGTATTGCGTATACGATCGCCATACTTATTTTTATTGTACGAAGTAACAAGATGAGCGGGACGGTCACCTAATGGTAAGTGATACGCCTGCCCATTACAACGTGGCGGTAGGATAGAATATACTGCACCACATTGTACTCATAGACATAAGATGTAAAATTCCGTTATCCCAGTTACTTCACTATTTACAACGCCCTTCAAACCAGTCCTCAGTAATGTTTACACCGTACTGTTTAGCAGCAGAAATATAATCCGCGATGGTACCTATTTAGACGGTCTTCAGCAACAAAGACCTACCACCAGAAACTGAATTATCATTGAATTGCACTTAAGATTTTTTAAATATTCAATTTAATACGCGAACACTCGCAGTCAAACAATTTTGACTTATACTATTTGATAATAAGGTTACTTTTACTGGTCCATCGCATTTTCAATATCTACCGCGAAACAGTAGTGTGCAAACGTTACTGTGTTCAAGTGCAGTATATAACACGGTAACTAGCGCCACGTTGTTAAGAATAAAAAAAAATAATAAAAAATATTATAACCTTAAAATTTCCAATTTAATACGCGAACACTTTGTAACAACTTCGTCGGTGCGAAATATGCCATTTTTGGTAGGAGACGTTATGTCGTGATCGGGCTTCGGGTTTCCATACGGAGTATATTTATGGCACTGCCACGCCGCTGGCGATCTCACCTCTATACAGACACCCTAGTGTGTTACGTATCCATGTTGGGTATCGAAAGGTCTTGACACCGAATAATCGATTTAAGATCTGAGCTCGTTACCGGCGGCTTTCGGAGGCTCACTGAGGAGCTCGACGGATCGTATTTGAGTGCCGTTTTGAAAGATTCCTCCCTTAACATTATTTATTTTCTGAATATATTTGTTCTAGTACTTAAGGAGTCCAAGTAAAACAAACTGAAGATTTTCTATAATCTTTAAAACACTCAATATTTTTTTTTAAATCGACTAGGGTAGCGCTTGACCACCAGATCTCACCAGATGTCAAGCGGTGATGTGGTTTGTGATGGTGAAGCACACTAACCTAGTAACAGTCTTCCGGTAATGAAAAGGAGATGGAGGAATTATATCCATCATATATATATATATATACAGCTAATAACACATTAGTTCTTTAACACTTTTCGCCATCCAAAGATCTATGATGGTAAAGTATACGCCTGGTCTTGTTTATTAGTGATATGTCTCTGTTACCGGAAACCGTTTAGGCAGATACCGACAGTACTATTTCTGCCACCAAACAGCAGTGTGCGAATATTACTGTGTTCTAGTTAGAAGGGCCTTGTAGCTAGTGAAATTTAACATGTTCCTCAATAAGTGTACGGGCGGATAACTTACGCCTATTTCGTCTCCTCGCTTCTTTAAATAAATATAAAAGTACCTATACAAATGCAATTGTAAGCTTTACTGCATAACAGTTGACGCCTGTGTGATGTACAATTGTCGGCAACACAGTAATGTTGTGACGGACTGGACGCAAGGCGATGCGGGCGTTAAAATTCATTAATGTCCACCGCCAGCCATTCATCAATCAGACGGATGATTGATGGCGTGTTGAGACTTGTTTCAAATTGAGTGCTTGTTTATAAAACATTCAGATATATTGAATATAATATGACGATACAATACGACGGCGGAAGCTGATCATGAAGCTTTACTATCAAACTAAATTCACTACTTACGTGGCTGTGGATTCGAACCGAGAACTACTGTTTCAAAGTAATTATATTGGCTTTTAGGCCAAGGAGGTCGTATGCAAAAGGTTTGTTGTGTTCTAATGATATGTTCACCGGTCTCTGTTGCCGGAGACCGTCCAGGTAGGTAGCTTCTATTTCTACTGCTATACAGTAGTAAACAAACTTTACTGTATTCCATTTTGATAGGCGCTGTAGAAACTTAACTTCTCATGTCTCAAGATGAAAAGCACTATCTGCAGTGTATATCATTCTAACCACTAGGTGAACGTCCCGCCCGTTTCGACCCTAAGTAGAATAATTGAAAAAAAAAACACCAATAAAGTACTTCATATTTATGAAAGAATTAGAAGTTTTGAGATTAGCTACATACCGTTTAATTTGCATACAAATGGTGTATTATGAGTTCGTGTAAACCCATTAGGGGTTGTTTGTTGACGCATATTAAGGTTCTTAGTGTTAATAGCACTAATTTAAATAGCCCTAGCAAATTATTCAAATGAACATTTAAATGAAGTCGGATAATATATTAAAAAAATATCGTACGGTAAAAGTAGGTATCTCCCTCTTTTTTGCGAATACCATGAAAAGTTGCTTTATCATCATCATCATCAGCTGCTGTCTACTGCTGGACATCGGCCTCCCTCAAAGCCGATCACTAGAGGCCGTCGTTTGTAGGGGTTCATATGGAGGGACCGATTTCGGCCATTTTCCATCACGCTGGCGCAATGCGGATTGGTGGGAGCCAGAGCCTCGTCTGTTGATTAGTAGGGTGCACCACGAGCAGGTCAGGTTGGCTTGGGTCCCGTGAGCTCATGTGCGGGATCCGTTAACCCTCTTCAAGTTACTTATTTCTATCGAAAACCAGTAGTATGGAAGGCACTGTAGTTAGTGAAATTGCTGTTAACTAAACCTGACACCAATCCAATGTGATTATTACCCAGCCGAAAACAGTAATGTGCAAATATTACCGTGTTCCGGTTTGAAGGGCGCTGTGGGTAGTGCAATTACGGGTTAACGATACTTAACATCTTATGGGCTAATACGATAAGCACTATGCAGTGCAATGTAACAAGTATCACACTGTTATGAGCGACATAATCACTCAACTTTAGGTGACCGTCCTGATCGTCTCGTAGATTAAGAAACTGTAGTGCTGTCTCCTTGTTCTTTATTTAATATTAGTTTATATAAAATCGATACAAATATTGTTATGGTAATAAAGAGGGTATTCAACATTAATTTTGTAATATGTTATATATTTGATACAAATTAATATTGGCAGGACTATCACTCAACATCAGGTGTCATTTTGCATACATATAAAATATATTTTAGGATTTTTTTTTGTATTCAATTAAGTAACGAAACGAGACGGACACTAACTTGATAGTAAGTGATACGCCCGCCTATAAGTGGTGCTAGTTATGATAATATACAGCAGCGCATTGCGAACGTCACCTGAGACCTAAGATGTTGAGTCTCGTGACCGCAGCAATTGCATTCGCTACAGCGCCGTTTAAACCGGAGCACAGTTATGTTAGCACAATACTGTTTGGCGGTAAAATGCTGCGGTGATACCTACCTAGACGGTCTCCGGCAATAGAGAAAGTTTGTATTACAACTATTGTTTTATCTAGAAAGCGCCATTTTAGCGCCCCAATTTCGACACGGCACCGCTATCAATAACCCAAGTCCCTCATATCGTACGGAAAATTCAATAAAATTTTATCAGACCATTTCAAGGTTTACACTGGGATATCTCTCGCCTGCTGCCTACGTTATTTGCAACCAAATATATCAACTTGCACAGATTACATATTAGCAATCGATTACAAATCTTTTTCCATATCATCATCATCATCAGCCGATAAACGTCCACTGCTGGACATAGGCCTCCCCCAAAGATCACCACATCGATTGGTCCCGCGTTGCCCGCATATATTATACGTGTAATAAAAATAGGTTTTGTTTGTTTGCCCATCACGTGAAAAGTAGTAAACGTATTGCCATGGTAACATGATTATTTGACGCGGAATGATTTGTAGATGGTTCTAAGTTATTAATTTCTTGAAATTCATAATTTTTTCCTATTAAAATTCTAAATATTTTGAATTCGTATTATTTTTGCGGTTGCTATAGAAAACCATTTGCGGTTGCGGTGGCTCTCAAGCAATATTTCAGACAAATTTCAAGTCTAATTCTATATTATCACTAGAAAAGCAGGTGGTGAACAGCTAGTGCATATATATGAATATGTTTCTGATTTATATATAACTATAATTTTTGTATTACGTTAGTAAGTGATACTTCTGCAACGTTCTACAACGTGCCATAAGTTAGGATTTAAGTTTTTCACTTTTCCGTTTTGTTTCAAGTAGATTAATACAGTTTTATCACTTACCCCGAAGCCTGCAACTATATCTGAAGTGCTTAGTGATGGATTCGCTTTCACAATAGCCTTTAATTCTTCATTTTCCACTTTGGTCTCCGACCGTCCACGAGGTTGGTTCTGAAGGTCGAAACTCCCAGAACGAAAACGTTGAAACTAAAACCGTCCTGTGCTTTCTTTTGCAACACCAGCGCCGTACACATCATCAATAGTTAATATACCATAAAGTTAATATACCGATATTTCATGTTTTACATGGTGCGGTAATAAGCGACGCCAAAGAAAAACTAATGAGGAAAAAACAAATGAATGTCCGTTTACAAAACTCAAATGTACCAGCTAAATGAATTTATAAATTTGAATTTGGAATTCTTAACCAAAGAGGAGATATTTCAGATCAAAGCGGTCAGTACGACAAGACGCTAATTTCATATGTAAGGACCTAATATTATAAGGTATGTAAAAATGTATTTAAATTCTTTAATCCTGTTTAAAGCAAGGGTTTATATATTGTACAATTTTTTTTTTAATTCGGCGAAGCGTCGATATGATTTTCATGTTACAGTGGGTGATACGCCTGTCCATAATAATGTGGCACTGGTTAAAATAATATACACTGCACTACTCTGTGCTTGGCGCCTCAAAGCGTAAGATGTTACATCTCGTTAACGATAATATCATGCATGCAGCTTCAACGCATTTCATATCGAATCACGGTAATCTATGCATACTGGTAAAAATACTACTGTACGGTCCCTACCTGGACGGGCTGCTGTAACAGAGATTTATCTCCAGTTATTACTTAAATTACTTCGAAAATTGATCCCTAATAAATCGTCGGAGTAAACTCAACATCGAATATGTTTAAAATAGATCTCGAATATAATCATTTGGAGATGGAAAATTTAGATCCGCAACTACAACTGTGTTCAATCGATACCATACTTCACAAATAAGGGGTGGGGAGTTCCGTATTGTGCATAACCTTCGCAACCAGACGTCCTAATCGCCCCTTTTGAAATCCCAACTAACAGGAAACTCCCATTTGCATAACAATAAAAATGCGATTCAAACATCTAGAAATGTCTGCGCGATATTCACGGATCATAAAGTCTTGTACGCTCCCTGAACACCCGCGCTGATTTACTTTGACCTCCGCGCCCACCTCCATCTACTATATTGTGACCATTAGCCGCTGTGGACACGGTGGATGTGAGGATCATTATAAAATGGCCGAAATTCCTAAAAGCCTGCATTGTCATTCGCAATACTAAATATTATATGATTTGTTGTCGAAATTTTTCCAAGCGCTTGCCAACATATTTCCATTATTAAAATTAGGGTCAAAACATTTAAA
The DNA here is from genome assembly GCA_029034505.1 of Ornithoptera priamus. Classification (NCBI taxonomy): domain Eukaryota; kingdom Metazoa; phylum Arthropoda; class Insecta; order Lepidoptera; family Papilionidae; genus Ornithoptera; species Ornithoptera priamus. The sequence goes on along the minus strand of JARDWD010000219.1, from coordinate 545,727 downwards.
ACAAAATAAAATATTAATAAAATTTTAAATGAAACATGTAATACATATAATGAAGTATATAAAATGTTAAAATACATTAAGGTTATTTATGTTAATATTATATTACATAAAGATGTACTGAGCTATAACCTACGTATGACTTAGTAGCAGATTCTCTTCAGTCTGTCTATATGTAGTATGACAAAAATATATATTAACAAACGTATATTCACTCCATAACTGATAAATATATAGTAAAATTAAATTATTAGGGTACCGACAGTGTGGTAAGTTGGAATATTTACATTAGCAGAAGTGAAAAGTCATCTTATTGAAGTGTGAGGACCAAACAAAATTTTCTCTTGATGAGACTCAAAAATCGCATTATTTCAGATACGGATATTGTTGTAAAAAATTAATAGCGTAGCGTAATTGGATCAACTCTCATCTTACCTATAAACAACCCATTTAATATTTCCACAACTGGGATTGGGATTCATTAAATAACTTCAAGTTTTTATCCCAACACTTTAAGTTGTATTTTCGAAATAATGTTCGCCGTAAAAAATTACAGATTCATCAAAAACTTTTTAGTATAGTAGTGACGAATGGAGATTGGTGGGAAGGATCGTATTAACCTGACAGCAATTTCACGTGATATTAAGTGACAATAAAGCTCAAAAAGTAGCTGTACATTGACAACAGAAGTTCCGATAACTAGCAAAGCGAATTTAAAAAAAAAGCTTTACGATTATTTAAACTTAAGTAGCCATGGATTTGACCTAGTGCCTCCGTCACAGAGGCATTAATTTTATGAAATATGTTAACCAATGTTTTTCTCTTAAGCTAGTTTAAGTAAAATTTATATCCTCGATAAACATTTTTAATCTGTGTGAAGCTGTGAACTGTTAAGTGCACCACGTCAAACTTAAGAGCATTAAAAGTGCTACATGAGTATTGGCCCCAAGCCAACCGCCGCTCCCCTCGTGATGTCTAAAACTTAATAAGTCCAATGAAGAAAACTTGACTGTAACTTGATGAAAATGTTACATAAGGTGTCCTAGATTAAACTTTAACGCTTATACACTTTCGAAACTTAAATTTTGTCCAGGATAAAATATCCTTAATAACATTTTTGTGAAGTCGCAAAAAAAAAATATTTATGCCTTTTGCCTGGAGCCATCTAGGTAATACGTCACCAGGATTAAATACATCATACCTCAAGATAAAGTAATGCTGTGTATATATCGTAACTAGTGTCTCGCTATTTACAATATAGGTGAATCACCTAATATTAGGTGATCGCTGTATAAAGATAATTAAGTTTATTATACTATCTATTAACCCATAATATATATGGAAAAGAAAGTAAAGCTGAAGAAAGTTGGTGAATGCGAGCAGCGCAGAACCTGTCGGTGTGGAAATTTGTACCTAGCTGGACATCTATCATCTGATGAAAACGTGAAGGTTAAGACCGAAACCATTTAAAATCAAATACTCAAGAGATTTATTTAAGAGCGTGGTCTTAACATGATTTTGTATGAATGTGATTGATTTAAAAAAATTTAGTGTGAGCAGAGTATTAAATACACAAAAGTAACTAAACAAATTGTCTAAGAGAAAATATTAAAAAAAAAAATTATAATGTCTGTCTTTCCTTGAGATGCGCATAATCACAGCGCCGGGAGGCACAGATCCAGGAGTTGCCGGAGATCCTAATGCATTGAACGTAACTATCAAGCAGGTTTTAATAACGCTAGAAGAAACAGAGTATCTTTTAGATATTAACCCCCACTCCCTCTTCCTTCTCCTCCAAGGTGCAAGGTACTATCGGGTGTAAGGAGTGGGTACTTTAACGTTGAGCTGATCGTAAGTGATATGCCTGCCAATAACAACGTGCCGCTAGTTAAGATGGTATACTCAGCACCATATTGTGCTCGCCGATTTAAGAAATTAAATGTTGTGTCGTTATCTCAATAATTTTATTAGCTACAGCGTCATTCAAACCGGAACACAGAAATGTTTGGCAGCAGGATTAGGATTTGAGCTACTTGGATGGTATTTAACAGCAGATTCATACCACCAGTAAAATATTATTGTAATATAACTTTTTTTTTTTTTGATATACAAAATAATTAAAGTTTTTTTTTTTTTTAATTATTACTCAACTGTATTGAAAATCGCGTTATCATATAAAAGTTTTATAAAAATGTATGATGATTAAATTAAAACTCGCACTGGCGTTGGATGGAGGCATGTGGAACTTTTATCACATCGTGTGACGTAAATGGAATAACACTGTCATTTTATTACGGAACAGGGTCGAACATGTTATTTCACCCGGCGTCGGAATGTGGGGGTCCGGTTGACCCCGTTCCGTGGGCGAGGTTCCCCAAGCGTCGGCACACGCGATCCCAGGCCGCTGTAATCACGCAAGTCAAGCATGCAGCATGGCTCGGAACCTACAGTTCAACTGTTAAAAAAAAAAACAATGAAATATTTGTATTTCATTTGTACACATCATTAATGGGAGCAATTAAAAAAATTTCATTTTAAAGTTATACCTTACGTAAATGAACTTTAACGCTTAATACCTTTTCTTTGGACTTTAGAGGCCACCTCAAAAAAATCGTTTCTGGTGCGTTTGTGATGAAGTTTCACGGCTGAAGGACTAAGTCTAAGACTAAGTCATTTAAAAAAACACCACCAACTGTAATTTTTTTTATTCAAATAAGCGACGAGACGAGTCTGACGTTCACATGATGGTAAGTGATACGCCCGCCCATAACAACGTGGGGCTAGTTAGAATGGTATTCACAGCACCACATTGCGCTCATCGCCTTTAGACATAAGGTTTGTTACCCCAGTAATTCCACTAGCTACACCGGAAGACAGTAATGTTTGCACAGTATTGTTGGCGACAGAAATAGGAGCTCCGGCGGTACCTACCTAGGCGGTCTAGACCTACCACCAGTACTATATAAAACTAGGGATAAAAACATTTACAGATAATCAGATGTATTTCTAAGTTCATTAAACAGCAAGTGTATTTATTTTCAGATAAAGTCTTACATACTTAAATAGTTTCATAGAGATCTCTTTAGTTGAGCGATGAGAAATATATAATGTCCACTGCTGGACATAGGCGTCTTTCAAAGATCTCCACTTTCAATCGGCCTTGCGCTGCTCAGCATCCAATGATTTTTGCAAGCTTCACTAGTTGCGGGCCCAACTTTGTAGGTTGTCTTCCAGAAGGATAAGTTGGAAGTATTGAAAAGTAACATAAGTGGAACTAAAGGAAGAGTAAATAATATTTTTTTTTTCAACACCTTATTTACGTCTTCACTATTGGGACGTAGACCTACCCTCAATATTAGGTAAAGGCTTAGACGTATAAGGTAAATATTAGATAATAAGTAACAGCGGGATTGAAAGTCTCCAATTCTTATAAAGGCCGAATGAGAGCTTAATTGTATAGGATACAGCGACCACATCGGAACTGTGTATATATGGCTTCTTCCGGCAAGAGTTGTGAGTCCAGACATCGTGCCAGTTAATCGCATTGGATGTAAGAAGGAAGCTCGACAGGTGACGACGTCCATTGATTGCGTTTCGAGGTAATATTAAGATTTTAAAGCATTCATGAAAAAACGAAACCGCAATACTAATATAAAGTGAACCAGGCTTAAATACCATCAGGTGAAAAGAGTAGTTGCAGACCGGATCAGTTTTATTAATACGTCGATACACGGTACCACAATGTCAGTGTGAATATCCTAACGCGTTATTGTTTTGAGCGGGCGCTTCAATCATACGATCTTTCGGCTATCACTGCATGATAGCCAGATCAGTCGGTTCAGCCAATTGGAAGTGTTAGCATATAGAAATATGGCACCAAATCTGTCCTTTTTTTTTTTTGTGGCGGAAAAGAAAAGTTTTGGATTTTTTATTTACACCCATGTTCTTCTAAATCGATCGAATTGTTTGCTGTACTGTTCAATTCTTTTCTTACATACTTCTCTGTTCTCTCATTTAAATTTATTTATTGTTGTATATAAATAATACTTGATCATTGCAAAGGTTAAGACTTCAATTAAGTTTTTTTAAAAAAGACTGCGGGAAAGTTTTTCAAGGAGTTCGCAAAGAACTATTCGTCTTTTTGTTCAACATCATTATAGAAAAGAATTTGGTTATGCGGGCTGCAATTACTTCCTTTCAATTTAGCAACGAATTTCCAGCAGTACAGTGTTTTAGGGTGAAAACTAAACGCTGAAAATACCTTGTAAAGGTTATTTTTTTTAAAGTTGTATAGTTGTTAATTTAATATAAATTATCATTAAAATTATCAAACGTGCTTTTTAAGCAGACTCTAAGAGATTAATGCTTTATTTTACTTTCAAACTCATATAATGCATATAAAGCTATATATACTCATATAATGTATAATATCTATAATCTCTTTGCTATTAGCTATATATTATATTAGTGTTAGTTTCTTTACTATCTTTAAAAAAAAGTCTATGACGATTTAATAATTTTTTACACGACTAATCTACGAGACGGTTAAGATTATGATGATAAGCCTGCCTGTGATAATGTGTCGCTAGTTAGGATGATACACACTGCATAACATGATTCTCGTTGTTTTGAGTCATAAGTCGGGTAACCCATTTTTTTGGTGACAAGTAGAAAATCTTCGAAAATAAATGTTATCTTTTGGAGAGGGATAGCTAGGTAATATAGAGATTTTTACCCGCTAAAAGCGTTTCGGTGGTCTTCCTCAATGTTTGAAGACGTTACAGGACTCCCAGGGTACTCTGATAACCTTAATAATTTCACTAGCTACAATTTTAAACCATTTATTTACGATTTATAAGGGTTAATTTTAAAAGTATGTACATAATATTTGTTTGTATTTTATTTCACATTCATAGAGATCAATGAAAACACTAGACTCTATAATAGCTTTGTTTACTTGAAACTTGAAATTGCGTAAGCTTAATACGAATGGATTGTATATATTTTTTTTATTATTTGAAAACGTTAAATGTTTAAATAGTATTAATTAGTAAATAGTAGTAATTAGTTTATCGCATATTTATAAACAATTATTAGATTTTAATTAAAATAAATATACATTATAGGGGTGTAAGGTGTTCCGCGTAACAACTCACGGGACCCAAGCCAACCTCAACTGTTCGTGGTGCACCTTGCTAATCAATAAATGAGGTTCTGGCGCCCACCAACCCGCATTGGGCCAGCGTGGTGGGATATGGCCCAAATACCCCAACTATAAACACTTGCAAATGATGACCCCTATTGCCGGCTGTACCGGAGGCCATGCTGGCTGATGATGATTAAGTTTGTATCCTGTTGAAAATGGAGAGTTGCTAGTTTTCTTCGTTTTGTTCTTTAACTAGCAGAAAAAAATTATAGATTTCTTTGATCATAGAGCCTAGAACTGTACCATGATCCCATTTAATGGTAAGTAGTAATGTAGTGTTTCGTAGTAAAGGGCACTAGTCTAGCAAGAAGCCTATTCCACTCTTCTCTTAACAATTCCCACATAGCACCTAGACGGAAGTAATGACGCCGGCTGGTTAATTCAATCCTTTGTCTTATATATATTAAGGGTTAAAATATTATAGATTTTCATTAAGGTTTGGCATTATTACAAGAAACTTAAATTAGTTTGGTTAAATTATAACCGCAATTCTTCAAAGCGATCGAGTTAGTAACATAGTTGGTGCAAAAAAATTCTAACAGGATGTTGGCCTTCAGCCAGTCGCGGCCGGTCTCATTAATTTCAAAAGTGGGACTGGTGAAAGCTACGAAAAACCTGCTCCAAGTCGGCGAAGTGCCTATATACAATCGAGAGGTAATTTCGAAGAGGTAAAACAATCTTCTTTGCTCGACCTACATATAGACTTTCCTCTCTTGATTTTTTTGATGACAATATTCTAATGTCTGGTGGTGTAGCTTGTAAATCAATGGTTCAGGGTTAGATCCGCCAAACGTCTATTTAAGGATATGATCTCTGGCAATGGATTATTATGTTTGCTGGCCTAATGGTTAGAGCGTGTGGTTTTCATTCCCAAGGTCGCTGGTTCGAATTTCGGCATGTACTGACTTTAATATTTAAGTTATATTCATTTGTGAACTTTAGGAACAGCAGCGAAATACAGACGGTGAAGGTAAACATTGCGAGGAAACCTGCACGTGAATTAGAATTTATTCCAAGGTGTGTGTGAAGTCACCAATCCACATTGGGTCCGCGTGGTGACTATAGCCCCATCGCCCTCATATTGAGGAATACGCCTGTGCCCCAACAGTGCGGACGTAAATTAGTTGTTATGGATTATTATGATGGTACTTTTCCTTTTTTTTATTCATTGTGAATTAAAGGCATTAATCTTAAGTGATGCGGCACCATAATGCCTTCATCGTCGTTGAACCAAAAGCTTTACAGAGTAATTTTTTCACATCATGGTTCGACAGGAGCAATAGGCGCTGATCTGAGACAGTCTTTTTTGTATCGAAAGGGAAATCTTTGTATCCTTCAGTGCATTAGGAGAGGCTCGGGGATTTCGTACAGTACGTACCGGTGTCCCTCTGCATAGTAGCTGAACACATTCTAAAGATGAAGAAAACTTCTCTCTCAGCACCCGTGCTGTGCAAGTACAAGACACCCTTGCCGTCCCCTTAAGTGTATCAAAATATAGCCGTCTATCAAAGTTAGTTTAGATGACTGTAGATACAAATAGTAAAGATCATGTAGGCGGTAGTGGCATAAATATCAAGATATGATGACGATGATGATTTTAGATCCACTCACAAGAATCACACTTTAAATTATTTTCAATGAATTCAGTGAACATACTATAGCATTCATATTATAGGTATAGAAGTATTTTATTAGATGGATCTATTCTTGTGCTTGACCATTACCAAGAACCACGTTAAGCTTCGTTGTGGTACGTGTAAAAATAAGGTGTTTACTGTTAAAATATTTTTACTGCAGCCTGTTCATGGCTGTTAGCTATTTAAAACAATAACCTCGCTGGAAGTAGGAAGTCGTAATTTATAGTTATCGAGCACGCCATTCCGCTTATAGCTGATTTCGTCACAAAGTAGCTGTATTTATGAACGCAGACGGACCTTTTGTAATGTTTCACTTTAACAATAATGTTTCAGGTGCTCTGCTTGGTGTGTGGACAGACCAAGACCAGGGAGCCAACGCTAGGGCCTCAAACAGAGTATACTGACTGTATTTTGAGGTAAACTTTATAAGATAGACCTATTTATTTATGGGATATAAATAGTCTTAACAATTTGATTATAAAAGTAAGCAATTCTATTGCAATTATGTCCACTATTGGATACCCATGAGAGATGATGATGATCATGTACTTTATTCGGCTGCTTGGTTTTTATTTCTCAAAGATATTAAGGTAAGGATCATCAACAATGTATTGATATTTTAATTTATAATTCCAATAGTCATATTTGTTGTGGTAAGAATATAGTAAAATCTCATGAATCTCTTGTTTATCCTATTCATGTGGTTATTACAGATATATTTCTAATAAATTTATGTCTCTAACCATATATTGTATGTTTCTTGTATTATAATGGAAATATGCGTAACATAGTTAAATATATTTTAATAACATTTTCTCAGTCTAGATTGTCAATAATGAAATAAAAGGAAACACAAACAAGTCCTTTAATTTCAGCACCTTGTGTTTATAGCTTTGTGGCACAAGTTAAGGTTTATTATCCTGAGTAAGGGAACCATAGAATGTATGACGCAGTAATTATATTATTATTAATTACTTATAACACTGTAATGTTTGCTATGTTTTGGCCGCTAAAGTAAACTGCGGCGGTTTTTGCCTAGATTTCTTTGAAACCTACCACCGTTTAAAATCAAAGAGAAAGATTGATTGATATTGGTTAAAGGCCAAGAGTTAAATATTTAATTTTTATACTAAGAAACTTAAAACTTAGCTCCAATTATATTTCCATTTTTTTATAGTGAAGAGAGTAAATATTTGTATTTGTTTTTTTCTACGAAGCGACGACACGAGCAAGACGTTCACCTGATGGTGAGTGATACGCTTGCTCATAACAACGTGCTGCTAGCTAGGATGTTATGAACAGCATCATATTGCGCTCGTCACCTTGAGACATAAGATGTTGAGTTTCGCTATTCCAGTAATTACACTAGCTGCAGCACCCGTCAATCCGGAATATAGGAATGTTTACACACTACGGTCGGATGGCAGAACGTATCTTGACGGTCTCCGGCACCGGAGTATCTCCAGTAAGCTATTTTCTATTTTGTGTCTAAACAGTCTATTATAATATTGTTTTAATATAATTAAGCAGCTGTTCTCTGCCCGCTTTGCTGGCCGTAACATCCTTGCGACATCCTTTGGGGAAGAAATTATCTAAAACCCGTTCCTAACTGATCTCAGCAGAAGCGATATCTCTTTGAAATTTTGTATGTTAACGTCTAATAGTTTCGGAGATCTCGTGATGAGTCAATGAATCTGGATATCTCCTACATAAATAGATATGCTATTATATTCAATTCGCCTTTGTTGCACGAATAGAAAGAATGACCTAAATAAAGAGTAAGTTGGAATAATAGTAGCGTGCGTTTTCATTTTAGTCCTTATTTTTCTTAAAACAATCCTTCGAAGGCATTCATTTTGTTGGTGCGTTACACGGTGCGGAGTTCCGGGAACAATAAAAATAGGTGACACACTTGGCGAAATGCAGCTCGCTGGTGCTTTCACTATAAGTACCAGAAGTGAGTAACATTTTTAAATTGCGGGCCTTTGTTTAAAAATGTTACGGTTAAGCTCCGGCACTAATTTTTTTTTTCCCTACCGAAGCGAAAATTTGAATTTCCACTTTATTTAAGAGCTGGAATGGCAGAACAAAATGATTACAAGTGCAGAGGTAAAATATTACTTGTTTTAAACAATCAACCATTATTAATAAAAGTCTTTAATAATTATGACATATTTCATATTTTTAAGGGTCCTTAAAGTAACGATTAAATTAACAGGAAGTTTTACTGTAGGTAGATCTCTGTTCACCGGAGACCGTCTAGGTAGGTACACCGCAGCGCCTGGTTCTGTCGCCAAACCATGTTTCGATTTTAAGGACACGTTCACGTGATGGTAAGTGATACGCCTGCCCATAACAGCACTTGTAAATATGATGTACAGAATCACATTATGCTCGTCGCCACGTCACAAGCATTTAGCCTCTGTCTCTTGAATGAACCTGCATCCGGAAGATAGTTTAGGTTATGTTGTTGCCATTAGTATCATCATTACTTGTTCTTATCGCAGTCTAAAGCTGAACATGGATTTAACGAATCTATGACAGCGCGATCTGATGATGTCACATCTAACTATACCCAGCAATCTGAATTGCTAAAGAAGGAGATCTAGTGAACCTGGTTGTCGGTTCACTTGTCTGGCGGTTGTTTTACTCTGCGGTTGTTGATACTTGATCTGCCATAATTTAAATGCCGTTTGAAATCGCTTATAGAAATAAGTTCATAAATTATTACATTGCATGAATTAATCAATCAATCATCAGCCGATACATGCCCACTGCTGGGCATGGCCTTTATATTACGTGCCTATTTATAAAGCATTTTAAATTATTGTCTGTAAGATACAGCCGTTTGATATTGTTCAAAACATTTCGTCCAGTGAATTAAAACTTATAATGATTCGAAATTGGCTCAGCCCCAAAACGAAGTCATGGCTTCATGTACTCCGCAACTTGGCAAGAATACTCGAACCAATAAAGACAAGCGTGTTGTTGAGTAGTCGAATACAATAAGTGTATACACTGGCTAGCTACACTTATTGGCTTTAACTGTCGGAAAGATATTTGGTGTCTGTTCGGAAATAATAAGCTCTTTGTGTTCGTTTCATTCTCTAGTATCATTAAAAAAATTGCTGGCTACGAATAATATAACACCATTACAATCTGGCTCTAGTTAGGATGATGTACACTGCTCCAGATTGTGTTCATCGCCTTGAGTTTTAAAGTGTTAAGATTCTTTACCTCAGTAATCTCACTAGCCACTCCTTTCAAACCGAAACACAGTACTGTTTGTATACTTCCGGCAGGTGACAGAAATATCAGCACCGGCACCTATCTAGATGGTCTCCAGCATCAGAGACTAACCACCAGTAACTTTGAAATTATATATCATTTTTATTATTAGCAATAAAACAGAAAGAAATAATTTGATGTCAAATAACATGAATATGTTCCATGATCATACTTTATAATATATTTCGAATATCGATCAAAAATATTTAAAAAAAATATATAAAATCTATGAAAGCTTCGAGAACAATCCACACGGGATAAAAAGATTTATCTTTGAGTCTAAGATAACCTTTCCTTTACGTTTGCCCAATGAGATCAGACGCGAAAGCTTTTTCTTGTTGATTACTACTAACGGAAATGTAGCCAGAAGAGGTAAAGAGATTTAGATTAAGGATTTGGATTTTTAGCCGACTTTTTATACGTCGGAAAATCCGTACCCTTCTGTAGACGGACCTTACCAAAAAAACTTATACCGGTTTCTCACCAGCTAAAACCTCAAGTTGTCTCTCTATGCCCTCCGTGTCAGACGCACGGACGCAAATGTAACAAAATCTGTATCAATATGGAATATAGTGAAAATTAATAAGATAAATTTATTATACGACGATTGTCTGGGGTGGCAAACTATGATTAGCTGTTAACTACTTGGTTACCGGTGAAGATTCATCATCATGACCCGATAGACATCTACTGTTGGACATAAGCCTTCCCCAAAGATCTCCGCCTTGGTGGATTTAAACCATTTCCCGCCGCGCTGGCTCTATTCGGGTTAGTAGGAGCCAGAGTCTACTTTGTTAATCAGCAAGATGCACTACGAGCAGATTTTAGCTTGGATCCTGTGACTTGTTGTGCGGGACACCTTACGCCCTGATGTCTTCAACTTGATTAAAATACTACATAGACCTACCTAGAATGCAATCGGTGACTGTTCAATGAGTAAGTGCGATTAACGTTTCTATCTAATCAGGTAGTTGCTGGTTTTACTTCAAGTTCCTAATGAAGTTCGATGACTTAAAATTAAATATACATAAATGTTGTAAATAACCTGGAGGTAAATCTATGAAATAAATATATCAACTTTTCAATATATTCTTTATCAGAATTTTCTTCAAAGATGATGTGAATTGGGTTTTATGAAACGAAAAAGTGTAACGAAAATGACGCAATTATAAATGTATTTATTTTAATCTATGAGAGAATAGAATAAAACGCTCTGAATGTATAATAAATATATAAAAGAGAGAGAGAGAGAGAAATAATGAAATTTATAATACCTTTCATTATTCTTCTCACTCTTTCGTTCTTTCCTACTAATCAATAAAAATTTCGATCTATTATTGTTCCTTTCTTTAGATTCTCCGTAGTGTTCATTTTAATCTCTTAAAATTAACCAGAATACAAAGTTTAACTTCTACCGCTTGTGAAGTTATATAATTTTTTTTTTGTGTAGTAATCTTAAGTGTCATGGGCATATATAACTATGTCGGGCTATCACGTAACCTAACCGTTACATGATCAAAGTCCGAACAAGAAAGCAACTAGAGCAGGAGATCCCTCGTCAAATTAACGCTTCCCTCTGTCAGGGTGATAAATGAGGTGGCGTTGGTGAAAAAAAAATATTTGTTCGTCCATAAAATATTAAAATACTGTTCTTCTATATGAATGTATCAGATTTCTTGAAAAAAATAAATTGCGATTACTATACTATTACTATACAACAGAAAAGATTTTGTTTCGTGTTATCATATTATCGTTTTAATATTAATATGAAAATGAATTTTTAAAGTTAATTAAGTTAATGTGATTAAAATAAAATATAAATTCCCTAGGGAAAATAATGTCCAAACAAAGAAATAGGTGGTTTTTTTTAATAAATTTCATTAAAAAAATTATAAACAAATAAAAACTGGGTTTGTTACTACATATATATAGTACTCAGTTTAATAAGTGTTAGATTGAAGAAAATTTCTTTATGTAAAGGATTTAATATATTTACTATTTGATAAAATAAAATTAAAAAACTGGGTTCGTAGTATATTCTTTTTTATTTTTATTATTTTTTTTTCATACATAAACAGAAGGTGAACTTAATTCCTACATATCATTTTCTGCCATATAAACCCCGGGAAACATATCATAACGTAAGTATAATAAATAATAACATATAATATATATTTTTTATTCGACGTCAATTGAGACGTTCAACTGATGGTAAGTAATACGCTTGTCTCTAACAACGTGGCGCAAGTTAAGATGGTATACACAGGATATTAAGTCCCGTTGCCTCAGTAATTTTACTAGCTACAGCTCCCTTCAAACTGAAACACAGTAATGTTTGCACTCAACTGTTTGGCAGCAGTAATAGGAGCTGCGGTGTTACCTCGACGGACTTCGACATTAGACACCTACCACAGTAGACCATGAGTATAAGATTTATTATCTGTAAAAAACTACGGCTTAATAATCAGAGAATTAGTTGAATGCGATGCGAAACGACTTTTAAAAGTGATGCCGGAAGTAAATTTGAGCCTTAAATGTCCCCCATTTCAAGCTCCGCAGTTTCTTACTGCCGTCATTATACGAAATGGTTCACTTTCGTATGAGGAAATGATTTGCTCCCCGATGGAAATTGCGCGAATCGGATAATTTAGAAAATTAAACTAGTTGAAGAAAGTTACTAAAAAAAACCCTTGAACCTTGATCATGAAGAGAAACCTTGGACCGATTTATGAAAGAACAAAATTAGATATTTATTTCTTTATCCAAAATTTCTATCAAGTTACCAAAGCTTATAACTGGTTGATGTGAAGATACTGGTTACTGGTGGTGGACCTCTGTTGCCGGAGACTGTCTAGTTAGGTTTTTGACCGCAGCGCCTATTGTAGCCGCCAAACAACTGTGCCAACTTTACTGCGTTCCGGTTTGAAAGGTGTTGTAGCTAGTGTAAGACTCAACATATCTCAAGGCAACGAGCACAATATATTGCAGTGTCATCTTCATCAGCTGATAGACGTCCACTGCTGGACATAGGTCTCCTCCAAAGATTGCTACATACAGTGAGCATGGTCTATAGTACCGCTGAGCACTAGGGGCTGTCGTATGAAGGGGATTTGGGCCATTTCCCACCACTCTGGCCTAATACCGGTTACCGGGTGTTGCATTGTATGTTATCTCAATTAGCGCCTCCTTGTTGTTTTATTCTTCTCAAAAAAAGCGATATTGAGTAATTATATATTTTTTTTGTTGGTAATGTTTTTTCGTATAAATTTAGCGCGGAAAACATAGCGCTAAAGTGATTGATTTTTGACCCAGTTTCATTTATTCGTTCAAGCGAAAAACCAAAAAAAAAGGAATGAAATATGAAATGGATCCAGTGGATTTTTGTTTATTTATATTAGGGTATTTATATTACATATGAAATTGGCGTTTTATACAGGAGGAAATAAAGTATTTTTCTTTTGTAAAATATTTTTAATTAATCAAAGTATGCACCGTTATTATCTATGCACTTTTTCCATTTCATCGGTAGTTCATTGATACCTTTACTAAAAAAACTCTTTGAAGGCGGTTTGGACTGCCGCATCGGAGTTGAATGTTTTTCCTTGTAAGAAGTTGTTCAAATTCCGGAAAAAATGGTAATCTATTGGGACAAGGTCCTGAGAGTACGGTGGAAGTTGTAGACATTCCAATAGTAGCTCATCTAACTTAGTGGTTGTTTGTTGTGCAGTGTGTGGTGGTCGTGTTGCGTTGTCGTGAAGCAGCAGTGGCCTAGAGCGATTGACCAATCTCGGCTGTTTAGCAGCTAGTTCTTCCTGCATGGTTTGCAGTTGCTGACAATAGATATCTGCCGTAACCGTTTGGCCAGATTTTAGAAAGCTGTAGTGAACGACACCGGCGCTAGTCCACCAAACACTCACAAGTAACTTTTCCTGAGTGAATTTTCGTTTAGAGCAGGATTTGGTTGGATCTTGAAGGTTAATAAGCGACACAACGAATGAGGTAAAAACAAATGAATGACTGTTTACAAAACTCAAATGTAACAGCTAAATGAATTTATAAATTTGAATTTGGAATTCTTAACCAAAGAGGAGATATTTCAGGTGAAAGTAGTCAGTACGACAAAACGCTAATTTCATATGTAACGACCCAATATACGAGTATATTGTTACTTTTTGTAAAGACCATCTTAATCTCTACAGTGAAGATGGTGGGGTAATACCACCAACTTGGGATTCTTTTTAATTAAATAAAACATCAAGCATATCACTAGAATATGATAAGACATACAGATGTCGACACAAATCATTAGACCGATATTTTCATATATATATTGAATAGATTTTCACTTACGAGTAAATTCACGCCAATGGTCATTTAGACGATTGAGAATATTATATATTACTTTGAATATTATTATAAAAAAAAAATATCTTTTTTTACTTAAAGTTTGCACCAAATTGTAATAAGGCTACATCCTGTATTAACTTAGTAGTTATCGTATCGTCAATACTGTTTAATAATTACTAAGACTTTTTTTACTAGTGCTAGGTCTCTGTTGTCGGAGACCGTCTAGGTAGGTACCACCGCAGCTCCTATTTCTCCCGACAAACAGTTTGCAAACATTACTGTGTTCCAGTTCGAACGGCTTTGGAGCTATTGAAATTACTGGGGTAATAAGATCTGACATTTTAGCACAATTGACACAGGTTTACTAAAAAAAAATAACTTATATGTGACCTCCCCATCCTCTTAGTATTATGTGGCCTTTAATTCTTTACATATCTCTTCACTCTTTAGTCTTTTACTCACAAGTCTAACATTTTTTTTAATACAATAATGCGATAAGACGAGCAGGACGTTCAGCTGATGGTAAGTGATACCACGACCATAACGTGGCGCTAGTAAGGATGATATGTGGTGCAGTACCACATCGTGCTCGTCGTCTTAAGACATGCAGTATCGTTATTCCAGCAATTTCACTAGCTACAACTCTCTTCGATTCGGAACACAGTAATGTTTGCACAATAGAGTTTTGCGGCTGATATAGGAGCTGAATAATCTACTTAGACGGTATCCGGAAACGGATACCAACCACCAGTAGAAATTTCTCTCAGAAATACTGGTCTACCTACATAAATACTTCTGAATGTTGTCACAATTGGAACTTAAGCTCTTCATTGGCAGCTTAAGACCAGTAGAGATCGACCTCGCATCTATTAGAGGCGTACAGTGCGTTGGCTCTCCTTACAAACTGAAATTTAACTTAGAACTTATGATAACTGTTATATAAATCCTAGTGAAAAATCACCAGTTTCTACCAAGGTAAACCGCGAGGAAATCGAGTTAAAAACCATCTTAATTTCTATAGAGAACATTGTTGGGTAATACCACGGACTGGGGATTATATTAAATTAAATAAAACATCAAGCATACCACAAGAAGACGCCAAGACATAGTGAGCTCACTCTGAGTAGATTGGACTGTAAGCAATAAATAAAAAGTTGTGGGTACTTCGTGATAGACTATGTAATCAGGATATCAGTTACCTCAGTCCTCCCGAGATAATGCCTCCAGCAAAGCGATTGAAAAAAGTAGGCGAAAGTAGTATACAAAGATATTTAAAAATAACGAGGACATTTTACACAAATCAATACAAACTTAACAAGTAGTTTTTATAAGACATTCAAGCGAACAACCAATAGTCATAGCAACGAGCTCTACGAGTTTCTGTCTCACCTTATTGCTGTCGGTAAATTTGTAATATTCATGCAAATATAAAGAATACATTAATTATTATTTAATTTATGTGTAGTATAAAGATAAAATTGTTTTTTTCTCTTATTACCGTTATTAACAACTTTTGATGTAGTGGATCGTAGTGAATGCCAATCGACGTCAATATTATATCATATATAACTCTATCTCCCTCTCCAAGAAACAGGGTAACTTTTGTAGATTTCTCGTTCGACAAAAGACGGTTGTATCTAGTGGAATTACTAGAGTAACGAGACTTAACATCTCATGTCTCAAGGCAATGAACAACATACGTATCATCCTAACTCAAGGTTGTTATAGACGAGCGTGTTACTGAGCCTTTAAAAATGAAATCTCCTCAGCACACTTTAAGAGGTTTTAATACAATTTGCTAAACAAAATAATAAAAAAAAATAATGTCTTAATGTTTGCCGACAAGATACGAGCTGGAAGCGAGTATGGACCACTACAATCCGATTGCGATGGAAGTCGCAAAAGAAAACAAACTGACACGAGCATTGTGGCACTAGCAATATTTCAAAGCGGGAACGCTCCGCCCGTTTTATTCTAGACAACAATTGGAATTGCGCTTCGATCCTCAGCTGCGAATCTTTTTGTAGCTGATGAATAATTGTCACGTCAAGGCATCTTTCAAGACATTAAAGGTTATCAACTTTTACAGATAACTCTTAATATGCAACAATTTTTTTGTTTCGACGAAGTTATGAGACCAGCGAGACATTCGCCTGTTGTTAAGTGATACGCTGGATACGTGGCGCTAGTTTGGATGATATCTTGTTAGTTTGGACGGTCATAATGTCTGAGAGTACTGACTACCTCCCCCCTCACTCTTGTCTTCAAGATGTTTCGCCATCTCGTACTTTCTCCGGCTACTCGGAGAGCAAAGTAGACTGTGGAGCCGAGTGTGTTGCGGATCTGGTCAGACCAAAGCATTGAGTTGCGGTGCTCAGCCTTTTTCTTTCCATTTTGCCAGTAACCATGGATTTGATTGATATATCCTGAACCAAAATATGCTCGTAGCTATAGACAAGATGTTTAGTTTCGTTACTGTAATTTCCACCTACCAACAGCCTCCCCATCGAATTAGTGAAATTACTTGGGTAACAAGACTGAAAATCTTATGTCTCAATGTGACGAGCGCAACGTGGTGGCGTATATACCATTCTAATTAGCGCCACTTTGTTATGGTCGGGCGTACCATCACGTGAACGTCCCGCTCGTCTCGACACGTCGTAGGATAAAAAAATACACTGGCAACAGATACTGTAGTGGTGGAGAGACGTCATCATGGTAGTGATGACAGGTGGTGTTAGGAGACCGAATACGAATAGAAACGATAGTATTAATGACACTTGATGATGGGACGGAAAAAATTTAATCCTGATTAAAAAAAAACATATTTTTAAAATGTTTTACTATCATTATTTACACTCCATCATGTTAGTACAGCTAAATGAAACGATAGTTTCATAAAAAAATACATTACTGTACTAAAATAAAACCAGCAATGAAACACAAAATCAAAAGCAGCTGATGCTCGGATCAACGCACGCCCGGGTGTGCAATGTAAAATGCTCCGTGGGTCTATGAAATAAGGTTCAAATTGAAACCAAATACATCTCGAGTTCCCGCCGCAGCGGTGCATTTTTTTTAAATTTCACCTAAGAATAAAACCATAAGAAATTTTCGCGTAGCTTAACTCACGTTGCAGTTTTGTGTTCATGAGATACAGCACTTTGTTCAAATTACTTAACCAATTTTTATTCTCTTGTTGTGCTTGAAAAGTGAAGTTAACTCATGTTCCTCGTTGTGATCCAAGTATTGTTCAGTCAGCTTGACTGTATGGTCAAGTACACGACATTAAAATTGGTGAGTACGTTCCAATAATTTTTTATTGCTACCTACAGCGAGTTTGAATATCATTGTGCTTAATCGCAAATAGATTTGTGAATTCAAATTTAGAACCTCTCGAGATCTATTTTTGCTATTTAAATATACAAACCCACCTACCTGCATTGTCGGTTTCGTAACGCAGATTGTCAGCCAATCTGCCGCTCTCTTTTGTCGGAGGCCAAGACTCACTTTAGGTCGCTGCGCCAGAGGAGTAAGAAGTACCTATCCGCATAAAGCATTCTTTTTCTTTTATTCATCATTCACCATTGTCACTGGTGGTAGGCAGCAGCGCCTATTCCTGCCTCCAAACAGTAGTGTGAAAACATATGTGATCTGGTTTGAAAGGCGCTGTAGCTAGTGTAATTACTCGGGTAACGAGACTCAACATATGTCTCAGGCGACGAGCGCCATGTGATGCAGTGTATAACAGCCTAACTAGCGCCACGTTGTTATGGACGGGCGTATCACTTACCATCAGGTGATTGTACCGCTCGTCTTATCGCTTAATTACATAATAACCTATAGTAATGAAAATTGTATACGTAGATGTCGCTCTAGAAGCAGTAGCTCGCGTCCCAGGCACATTGTTGCACACCCAATTGACAGTGATTTTAGCTCAAGGTGCCGAAAGTTGATTTCTAGATTTACTTCAAAACTAAATTATTCCCCTAATGACGTGATAATCGCACAAATCTAACAAATTCTAAATCTTTTAACTGCATTGGAGTGGCGCCAATATTCCTGCGCTAACGCCACTACGACTGCGACTGTAGCTGAGTGTCGGCGATCGGTGCTGGATAGTTGCGACTCTGCTGAGCAATCTGTGCCATCTTCACCGGAGCGTCCCTTGAGAGCTGTTACGGGACCAGTCAGTGGGACCGATCGTATGATTGAAACGATACATTCAATCAACGTTTTGGTTAGGTGTAGCCTAACAAAAGGACCAAGCTTTATTTGATGCTTCCATTCCAAGGAGCGTTAAGCAGCTCGCATAAGTGACTGGCAAGCGTGGCTCGCCCATATGCGGGTCAAAACGTGTGGTCAAGGCGGCTACGCAAAGGCGACCCAAGCTGTGGCAGACTGTATAGTACAATGGCGAGGGGAGTGAACTCCTGATTCGTGCTGCCTTGTGAGGATAAGCTTGTGGCACTTGTGGACAAGCCAAAGTTGTGAGTATGCATTAACAGAATAATAACCGTTGTTTATTAATACATTATCTAATCTGCTTTTTAATTTGGTCATGTAGCAAATTTAACATACTTTTTAAATTGGTTAAGTAACATTTTAATTTTGACTACTGAATGTGTATGACGTTTTATATTTAACGTCATAAAATAACTATAATAATCGTAATATAAAATTGTACTTAAAATTTGTCTGAAATATTCCTTGAGAGCAACCGCAACCGCAAAGCAACCGTTACTATAGCAACCGCATAAATAATACGAAATAAGTAGCCTACAACTATCTACAAATAATTCTGTGTCGAATGCTTATGGTTCTCATATCGATACTTTCACCAGTTTTCACCTGATGGACGAACAAATAAAACCTGTTTTTATTATATATATGTAGATATAGTATGTATATATGAGCAGAAATTCTTTAGTCTGTCGCTATAATAGATCTTCGTTTGAATCGAGCATGCAAAAGGCCGGTATCGAGAAGAATCAAATAAATAGCGTTACTGGGCGGGCGTGGTGGCATGTCATTCAGCGATCCGTCTTCTTTTAGCCTTTAATTAACTTTTTGTACAGCTATTTACGTCCACTGAGACGAGGAAAACGGAGGATGGGTATTAAGTTGGCCACTTTCGCAGATTATGTCTCCTGATTTGTTTATATATCAATCATTCTGATACTCGCTTCTTGCCGTCATTAAGATTAGTAAAAGTGATGATTTTGTGCACTTTTTTTGTGTTTTGTTTGCTTATCTATTTAATTTCGACTGTTTTTGACGTTTTTTTTTAAGTTTTGTTTCCTTTATTCCATATCCATATCCTTATCATTACAATATATATTATCTGAGACTAACCACTAGTTGCGCTGAAAACGAGTTTTATATGTGCGCACTAACATTTGCGCCGAGCTAAGTTTGTTTGCATCAAATTTTTTATTTAATGTGCATTATTTAAAAGAAATATATTGCAGCTTATTAAACAAAAAAACAGTTTCTTCATTCCTTTTTCATATTGCGCGTTTAGTGAAAATATCGGGTTCAAATAAGTTTATATAGTAATTATTTGGCTAAAATAAAAAAAATAAAAAAAATAGAAATTCGTATGAATATTTAAACAAAAAAAATATCTTTAAACTGATGTTCACTATAATAATAGTCAGGTACTGGGAAAAGGTAATATGATGCTCTATATATCATCCTAACTTGCGACATGTTATGGGCAGGCGTGCTACTTACTATCAGGTGAACGCCATGCTCGTTTATTCGCTTCGTAGAATAAAAAAAACTAAAGCATACTCCGGCTATATCAGTAATACATTCCCTACCTCTACTACTGTTATCCTCTTCTTTTATGGTTTTTTTTATTATTTTAATGGTTTAAAAATTAGTGTATACATATAAATTTACTAGAGGTAGGTCTTTGTTGGCAGAGACCGTCTAGGAAGGATGCACCTAACTCAAAATTAGATTTTCGCTTCATATTGCGATTTTTGACTTACGTCATTTTGTTTTTAAGATTGCGATATATCATCACCATCATCATCAGCTGATAGAAAAAAAAAAGAAAAAAAAGGCCTCCCCAAAGATTTCCTCGTTTGTAGGGATTGATGTGACGAGATTTGGACCATTTCCCACTACGTTGGCCCAATGTAGGTTGGTG
Source organism: Ornithoptera priamus (assembly GCA_029034505.1). Classification (NCBI taxonomy): domain Eukaryota; kingdom Metazoa; phylum Arthropoda; class Insecta; order Lepidoptera; family Papilionidae; genus Ornithoptera; species Ornithoptera priamus. The sequence continues at coordinate 525,092 of JARDWD010000219.1, read as the reverse complement.
GGAGCCAGAGCCTCGTTTGTTGATTAGCAAGGTGCACCACAAGCAGGTGAGGTTGGCTTGGTGGTACGCCTGCTGTCAACGTCGCGCCGCTTAGGATATACTGCGATGCGCTCATCACCTTGAGACATAAGATGTTGACGATACCCCAGTAATTAAACACAATGAAAACAAATATTTTTATCTCAATTTTTTCTTTTTTAATGTTATGTAGGTATAGGAGGAGAAAAGGTTTGATCTTCAAAAATAATTCTTACAAAAGCATTTTAAGTAATTTCAAATTGCTGACTGACGGAGCAATAAACAATATTACTTGTACTTTTGTAAAATACAAAGCTTTGAAAATATGATTGCGGCTCCGAAATATCTTTTTATTTACGAAACGCCAGAGGATGATGAAGGTTGGAAGCGAATATTGACATTACACTGAAGAGTATAGATATGAGATTGTTTCTTTTTCTTTATTAGTAAGGTCTGCATTAAAGTTCATTTAAATAAACATCTTCTTTTACAATGATGCCTAACTCCACTATATTATTTAATTCCAGTTTTAATTCATGATCTTATTTTATAGGATTTCTTCTCGGACTATTTACTACCAGAGGAACGCTCAAGTCTATTATTATTTTATACAAAAAAAGCAAAATCCTAAGCCTTCAAAAATTGCATCATTAACATGTATATTATTTAAACTTAAATAGTTATTTAAGTATTACTTGATACACGCTTTTAAACCCAATAAATTCTTACAATTTACATTTAACACATGTATAGGTTGATAACAATATTTATTACTTTGAAGGTAAGCATTAAAATGGGGTGTAGGGGGACCCAAGCCAACCATTTTATTCTTTGAGAAGTGCCAAAGAATACATGTCTTTTATAATTACCATTTTTTAAGGATCATGGTGTTCATAAAATTTTTTACGTAATAAATTATAATCGTCCTTCTTAGCTTCTAAATCTATTTCATCGTCCATATTTACCAATAACATACTTTTTTCGCTGACGTAGTGTCTCTTCCCGACTCGAACAAATAATAATAAAACCCCGCTTTCTATTTTCGCCAATAACTAGTTAAATTTCCCTCCTGAGCTGATAAACTCCACTTTATTTCTAGACATTATTCGAAGCCTTTTCCTTCGTAATTACTATACAGTCCGAATAATATTCCACTTAGTACATCACTTCAATACACTCTTTAATCTTAACCACACTGCTGCTTGTTCACTCGTCTTTATGACGGTATTAACATACATCTTCCTATAATATTTTTGTAATACCCACTACACATTTAGTAATTAACTTTTTCTCTCAAGTTTACCTAATCGGCGATATATTAACAGAAAGAACATTTTGAGTGATTGTAGGTTTCTGTTGTCGGAGACCGTCTAGGTATCAACGCAGCGCCTATTTCTGTCGCCAAACCGTAATGTGCAAAAATCTAGTTGTAGCTAGTGTAATTACTGGGGTAACGTTCTTTGTATAAAAAAAGAATTGGTACATATTTTATTGCTTTTCTATCATTAATTTAAAATTACGTTACGTAGACGTCTGTTGGCAATCGCGCCATCTGTGAAGCTAATTGGATTATGTCGAGTTTCCTTTCAGAACAAATTGACGGTGTTTGGATAATGTGACATTCAACAACTAAGGTAGGTAGTGGTAAATAATAGTACGTTATTTGTTGGACGAGAGTGCGGATGCGCTGCTCAGTCTCCTTACTTGTGGGAATATAAGAAGCGTTTCATCTTAAAAGCAATTTATACAATATCACTGTGCATAATATTCGTGACAGGTGGAAGCGCTCAGACGTTAATAAGAATTGCTAACACGTCTAGGAATCAATACTTCGGTATTTTTTGTTTTTACTATAAAAAGAAAAGCAAATAAAAAAAAACGTTTAAGGGGAAGACGATCTTTATAATCATATTAATCGATCGAAGTCCACTATTGGAAACCACAGTAAAACTTTTGAAAGCTGGACTCGAACAGCGTAAGATCTTACTTTGCCGGTCATAATAGAGATGAGTTAAATTAATATAATATAATACTAATGAAACTAACTCCAAACACACGAGTAAGCTGCGCTGTGTACTTAATTTGTCTTATTCAGACTTAAATTCAATTGACTTAGTGCTTAACTTTAATTTCGTTAAGTAAAATAGTTTACAACGTATACCCGACTGTGTAGTTAAAAAAGCAGTTGTCATTAACTCTTTTAACGTATACCTTGAACTTGGAACAGCTGTGTAATTGAGCTAGGTAAACGGCTGAATGAGGAAGTTATTGCCTCACTAATGAAGTCGAAAGTCCTCAAATCCTGAAAAAAAATTGTTAGAAAGCTACAGCTGAGACAATAAAAAATAATAAAATAAACTAAGACGTAAACTGTGATATTAGAATAAGCTATAGTTAGAAAAATTGTGTAACTACCAAAGAGAACAAAAGAAAATAACAGATAAAAAGACCCTTCATGTACTTCAGGTTTTTTACAGGATGTAAAATAAGAAAAAGGCGTCTTCACTTGCGAGATGTATAAAAGATGGAAGTAGGATGCAGAATGATAGAGAAAAGAAGTGTGAAGGAGAGCCGAGTATAAAAGATAAGATGAAAGCAAGATGAGAATGATTTGGAAATAAAAATCTGATTATAAGTGTAAAGCTACTAAAGGATCTTGGAAAAGTAAAATTAAATAATATAGGAATACTCGGTAAGTATTAAAAACATATTTAAGTTATACTGACTTAATCATAAAAAAACAATTTCTTTATAATTTATCCTCCTAATACGAAAAATTTATATAAATACACGTTTGTGTATTTATATAAATTTTTCAAATATGTCCAAAATTAATCTATTAAAAAATTTACTCGTCTATGGATTTCAAAAACAAAATAGAGAACATCCTCTATATTAGACATAATGAAAGTCGGTGGTAGTCTCGTTCGGAAGCTGGTTTTACTAGCTTTTGTATAGGTACTGCTAGTGAGTACTGGTGGTAGGTCTCTGCTCTCGGAGACCATTTAGGTAGATACCACCACACAGTTCAAATTTTTATTGCTAAACAGTACTGTGCAATTGTTTCGTATTGAAGGGCGTTGTAGTTATTGTAACTACTGGGGTAACGGGACTTGACATACTTTTTTTGGGTTCGCGGAGAAAATCTTCGAAAAGATACTATCTTTTGGGCGTAAGCCGGAGTTATGTGGAGATTTTTATCTACTAAAACCACCTCGGTGGTCACCTTCGGTGTTGGCAGAGGTCACGAGATCTCCGTTCCGAACACGACTACGACTTCGCTAACCGCTATGCTGAGTTAGCCCATCCCGGGGTCTGTTTTATGCGGACCCTACCAGCCCCGTGAGTACTACTTCAATGACCCCAGACCGATGTTCCAGCCATTTTCCTCCTCGGCGTCGTTAGACGACGATGAGAATCCCTATCCTGACCTCAAACGACTTCATACTCCTCCGGTGCAACGTGATGGCTAGGTTCGTTGTCGAGCAGAATGTCCCCTCTCGATCCCGCTCGACAGCCTCGTTGTACCATAAAGTTTCACAAAAAGAGGCTTCGGTCCTTCATGGGAGACTTAATATTATCTCAAGGCGGCGAGCACAATTGTGTGCAGTGTAGAGCCAAGTTGCTATATCATTTACCGTCAACTGAACGTCGCGTTCCTCTCATCGATTAGTTGAATAAAAAAAGCAGAAAAATATACATCGATTGCTTTATTTGATTGCTCCAAAACTTGAATCTCCATTTAAGCTTCAACTTAAAAACTAACCTGCAAAGGAAACGCAAAAAAGGCAAAATGTTTACGTAAAAAGAATTCCTCTAGTTATTAGTTCTATTACTTCATTTACCAATTACCAAAAGCCTTTAGTGGATCATAAAACCTTTTTTGCTACACGCATTGGTTGAAAGGTAAAATGCAGCACAGGAAACTGTCGTTTAATTAACGTCGCTCAATATTAAAAATGGAATAAGAATACAGGTGGATTATTTTCTGCGATATGCGATAATGAATCGTAGTTAATCTAGATGTAATACATTCAGCCACGGATGCGCCGTTCTCATTTGTATTCTGAACCACGCATCCCATCAAGGTAAATCACCCTCACCGGTAATAAGTTCTTAGGGTCCGGACAGAAGATGCCGTCGAGTATAGTCTGAAGTATTTTTAAAAAAATATTGGCGTATTTGCAAAAAGTGATTAAGTAGAAACTTTATCGCTTTCATTAGTTAACATAGAAGTGCCTCCTTCGATACCGGAACCACATTTCTGTGGGGATTGGTTGATGATTAGATTTTTTGAATCTGCTTGGATAGCTACTATCTTCATAATGTTAATCTACTGCTATAAAAGCATAGATATGTTCCTGCTGTCAACATATATAAGAGCTGAAGTATTATGAACTTCACCAACCATAGCATCGTCTTCATTCAAACGAATCACATTGTAAGGCGCTCCGAGAGTTTTATAATTGGAAAGGTATGATTTAACTTAATCTATATTAATTTTTATGTAATCTATTGTATAATACATTAGATTGTTATTATTACAAGTAACCTAGTACAGATTTCCGATAGTATAAAGTTAATTTTTCAATGCTGAAAGCAATTTTGTAGCGACGACAATGCAATCCGGGCCGAAGGCAATAGTCTCGAGTCTGTCCCAAGCGAATCTAAGCACCATCTGCAATCTTTCATTGCAATTTTTCAATATCAGTAGATTAACTTTCAGAGGTACTGTAAATTGAGAAATGACGACTTTTTATTTCGTAACATAATTTTTTTTAATAAGAAGGCCTTGTTGTTTTTTTACATAATAAACAACACACAAATAATAGCTTCGCTTCGTTCTCTTCATCACAATACTACAACACAACACTTACTCTTCACATTAATGCTTCAGCTTTCTTTTTGAGGTTAGAAAAATATTAAGTAACATTTAAGACATTTTCATATATAAAACGTCATTTACTTGTAGAGAAATATGACGGAAGTTGATCATGGCAAAAACTTTAATGATAAGTACGGTCTCATTTTACCGGAAACGAGGAGTTGCATTGAGCTTGTCTTCATGTTTAGTTCTATAAAGGGATATTTTATATTTCATTAGAAGTTTTTGTTTTTTTATTTGATAAATCTGTGGGGTGTTTAACGGATGGTGACATCCTAGTCGTGATGAGTTAAGATTTTAAAGTATACTTATCCATACAATTCTGAAATATAAGATGATGAGTCTCGTTAAATTCATTAGCTATAGCACTCTTCAAACCTTAACACGGAAGACTCGGTATGTTACATTTTGGCTGAACAAATAGGCTCTACAGTGTTATCTACCTAGATCTACTATCAGTATACAAAAGCGTTCTGCTAGTAGCCAAATTAATTATTTATAGAGTTATTATTTAATCTTTGTTATATAAAATATGATTTTATATACAACTGTCGCCGTCTGGTGTAAATATTATTAGCGCTAATAATTTGCGTACATATTTCTCTCTCGCTCTCTCTCCGTGGTATTTATTATTCCTATCTGATGGTGGGGTCTGCCTTTCTGGTCTTTCTCTTCCACTTCTCTCTGTCGAGCGCGTCCTCTTCGGTAACCTTGCAGAACTCTAGATCTTTCTCTAGATTTGCGTACATATTTAATGCCTTGAAATTTTGCGAATGTAAATATGTTTCTTGTTATATTAATCTAGAAAAATTCTATACAATAGAAAGAGACAGAAGTATTAATAAACAATAAAAAAAACTGTTCGCCATTAGTCATAGACCGCAAAACAATTAAAATTTTATACTACTCTCTCGGTCTCCACTTTTTTATTTCGCTACAATCTTTCGGTTTGGGATGAAATGCAATTACAACTTGCGGTCTGCGGTGTACGTACCCTTTTCACGTTTCGGGTTAAAAAACGTATTATGTACAAATCTTAAAAGTATTTAATTTGTAATGAATTCTGACTTTCAACACAATCTTAATTTCGTACGATGTTAAAGTTAAAAGTCACGGTGGCAGTTAAATGTTTCAGTGTTAACATTATAGCAAAAAATATTTAATAAACCTATACTTAATTACCACTTTTATCACATTTTTCTTTAATCAACTGCTTTTATTAGAAATTAGTTTAAATCTGTTGACCGTTAGAGCTTCAGATAACTTATTACTTTAGACCAACAAGTTGAAGTCATTGAACAGTAAGGCTACTATAACTTTTTATACTCTTCTAGAACAAGTAGAAAACAATGAAAATATGTTTCATGAAGAACAGAGCGAAAATTTTATTTCTCCTGTTATCAAGTTATCTTGAAATAATAAAAAAAATCTTTAAAGTAAGAAAAATCTAAGGATATAACTTGATTGAATATATTTAAAATAATTATAAGAAAGACGGAAAAATTTATGCACGGATAGCCTCTGTTCTTTCCGGCGACTATCTAGGTAGACTTACGTACCTAGGTATGATTGCATACAAAAATACTGTCCAAATTTGAAATGCGCTGTAGCTATAATTCCTGGAGCAGACTCAACGTCTTATGTCTCAAAGCGACGAGTACGATGTGATGCTGTGTAAATCATTCTATCGTCAAGTTGTCCTAGACTACTACTGGTATTACATAATCTGAAGTAAATGATTCGCTAGTCTCGTAATATAAAACTAGACCTCACATGGCCCTTGGAAGACACAAGGACGTTCGTTGTTATATCACATATGGTATTAAGATATAACTTAAGTCACTCGCAAGAGAGGAGCGTGTCACTAGTTTTTAATCATCAAAAACATTGTCTTAACGGGATGAACACAATGCAGTGTATAGGATCGCAAGTAGCGCATAGTTATGAGCAAGTGTATCATTTTCCATCAGGCGTACTCGCTCATCTCCGCTCAATTTGTGGAAAAAAAAAGAATAGGCTGTCGCTAGATCAATGCGCTTTAGAGCCACAGAACACATCACCATATAACACCTAGTGCGATATTGTATATAAAAAAATAATCGAAGGTTCGAGAAGGTTAAATGATGATTTATTTATCCCCTCGAAGATATTTGTATTGATTTAAAATTACCTGATATAAGATAGAGATCGGAGGAGACGGTAGAAATTGAAATGATATATAGTCTTAAATATGTAAAAGAATCCGTGCGAAATAAATCTGGATTGTCCGTACATTGTCAAGTAGATGTGGACGGCCATAAAATGGTCCATCTGAATATCCACCCGCCTCTCCGGAATATATGAGAAAATGAAATTTTATCATTCTTTACACGATCGATCCTTTGTATCGCGCAATTTGTCCACCGTCTTTGATTGAAACGCGTTACCGGATGTTCGGCTGATTTTATCCTTCACATCTATTTCACCGTTTTTGATTAACACGATCAAACATTATTAAATTACAGCTTTTGAAGAAATATTTATTTTTCTACTATTTTTACGTTTAAATTAATAAGATTCAGTGATTAGATGAGCAGGAACTTTAGATCTGTTAGTAAGAGAAACGTTTACCGACAACAATTAGAATTAAGGGTGTTTACACATTACATCACTTTCCTCGATGTATTGAGAATGTGTTGCTTCAATGATTGATATAGCTATATCGCTTTTTAAACCATCATCATGATGATTATCAGCCAACTGATGTCCACTGCTGGATATAGGCCTCCACCAAAGATCTCCACATCGATTAATCCTTTTTAAACCATAACACCGTTGTTTTTCTACATTACTACTTGGTGGTAAAAATTAGTGCAGCGATGATAGGCAAGAGGTGTAAGGGGTCCCGCACAACAACTCACGGAGCCCAAGCCTGCTCGTGGTGCATCATGCTAATTAATAAACGAGGCTCTGGCGCCCACCAACCCGCTTTGGGCCAGCGTGGTGGGAAATGGGGCTCAAATCTCCTCGGATGAACCCCTACAAACATGGAGATGGTTGGAGGAGGCCTATGTCTAGCAGTGAATGAACAACTGATGATAAGCAATATTATTGTTATTGATATTTATAAGGAATAATTATGTTAATGTATATTTGTGTATCTGTTATAATATAGTATTCGATTGTTTATATTAGATCCTTACATATGAAATTAGCGTTTTGTCGTACTGACCACTTCGATCTGAAATATCTCCTCTTTGTTTAAGAATTCCAAATTCAAATTTATAAATTAATTTAGCTGGTACATTTGAGTTTTGTAAACAGTCATTTATTTGTTTTTTCCTCATTATTTTTTTCTTTGGCGTCGCTTATTACCGCACAATGGAAAACATGAAATATTGGTATATTTACGAGTACGAGTTCTACCGTGGCACCAGTACCAGTGCTGCAGAAACAGCTCGACGGATTAATGATGTGTACGGCGCTGGTGTCGCAAAAAAAAGCACGGTACATTTTTGATTTCAACGTTTTTATTCTGGAAATTTCGACCTTTAGGACCAACCCTGTGGACAGCCGGAGACCAAAGTGGAAAATGAAGAATTAAAGTCTATTGTGAAGCGAATCCATTGCAAAGCACTTCAGAGACCAGCTGCAGGATTTGGAGTAAGTGACACAACTGTGTTAATCCACTTGAAGCAAATCGAGAAAATAAAAAAACTTGGACGATGGGTACTTCATGAATTGAGTAAATCGAACTTGCAAACACGCGTCGACTGCTGCTGCTGTGTTACTTTGCTCAACCGACACAATCATGAAGGGAATTTAAATCGAATCATTACTTGTGATGAAAAATGGATACTGTACAATAATCGGAAGCGCTCGTCGCTATGGCTGAACCTTGATAACCCAGCCAAATTCTGCCCTAAAGGAAAATTAACTCGGAAAAAGTTACTTGTGAATGTTTGGTGAACTAGCGCCGGTGTCGTTCATTGCAGCTTTCTAAAAACTGACCAAACGATTACGGCAGATATCTATTGTCAGTATCGGCAGAACATGAAGGAAGAACTAGCAGCTAAACAACCGAGATTGGTCAATCGCTCTAAGCGACTACTGCTTCACGACAACGCAACACCACCACACACTGCACAACAAACAACCACTAAGTTAGATGAGCTACAATTGGAATGTCTGCGATATCCACCCTACTCCCCGGACCTTGCCCCAACAGATTACCATTTTTTTCAGAATTTGGACAACTTTTTACAAAGAAAAAAATTCAACTTCGATGCGGCAGTCCAAACCGCCTTCAAAGAGGTTATTGATTCTCGCCCCCATGGTTTTTTAGTAAAGGGATCAATGAACTACCTATGAGATGGCAAAACTGCTTAGATAACAACGGTGCATACTTTGATTAATTAAATGTGTTTTATAAAGAAAAATTGAGTTTATATTCCTCCCGTACAAAACGCCAATTTCATATGTAAGGACCTAATATTTGTACTATGTGGACATATAAACGGATTTATATATCTATCAAAAGAATTAAAATACCGTCAAATGTATAACATATGTGATCATCTCCATCAGCTCTTCGAAGCCTAAAGGGTAAAGACTGGATATAGTCCTCTCCCCAAGATCTTCACACCGATCGATGTTGCAACTTCTACGAGATCTTAATAATCTATACACAGGAGATATCCAGAGATTCTTTGGCTCATCACGAGATCTCTAAAACTATTAGATGTAAACACTCAAAATTTGGTGTAGATATTGCTTCTGCTGTGTAAAGGTTTCCAGGAGAGTTGCAGGGGTGTTACAGCCAGCAAAGCGGAGATGGAACAGCAAATTTTATTACCTGTTTAGATGTTTTATATTGCTTTATTTCACAAATGGAAAAATAAGTGAGCCTTTTTAATAAGAAAAGCTTCAACGTCGAGCACCAAGTTTATCTTAAGTTATCCCTGCGGTCTGAGAAGCCGGGTTTACATAAATAAAAACATGTTTACAGTTAACTTTAGCAATATTCAGTTATTATTCCGTTTAACATTTATTCCCGAGGGTTGTTGGAATAAAACTAGGAGGACTTGTAAAAATCCTATAGCAATAATATTAAGTTTTCAAGAATATCAATTCAAATGGCGGCAGCTTAAGTTTATGGTGAAGATTGTGATAAGTTACGTTACAGCTGTTTATTAACTTTTCAAACTTTATTAGTATATATCATTTAACAATTGTCCTTTGTAATGTTATGTTTCTAATATTGTATATAATAAATATCTTCTATTTAAAATATGCAAAGTTTTGTCTCGAAATTACTAGATTTACTTAGCTCGCCTCTAAAGAGCTTTTCTTGTGATGATGTTATTTATACATATTATCTGGGTTTCTGTGGATCTGGAGTTTGAAATAAAGTATTTATCATTAAGCCCACTTAGAGCGGGCCACCTTAGACTTTAAGAAGATGAATCTTACCGAGAAGTAGACAGTTACAATTAAATCTGCAATCAGTTTTGAACCTTAAAGTTAGAATTTTTGAAGCTGTCTATCTAACTACTATAATGCCATTCTTTCGATATATAACAGCATTCTTATGTTCCGGTAGTCATATATAAGAGGTTCATATATTCAGAAGGAGCACGCTTGACCATTTTCACACTCGACATCATGTTCAGCGATTCAGTTCAACTATTAGTTTTTCATTTCAAGTAAGAGCCGGATGAAACACTAGTTTGTACTTTCGAAGATGGGAAGCAGCATTGTTTCTGTTGCCGGAGACCACCTCGCTACCATCACAGCTCCTATTTTACCGCCAAAAATTACTGTATTCCGGTTTAAAAGACACTGTAGCTAGTGAAATTCCTAACGCAGATTTCACATGTTATGTCTCAAGACGATGAGCGCAACGTGAAGCTGTGTATACCATCTTAATTAGTGCCACATTGTGATAGATAGGCGTAACGCTTTCTATCGGGTGAACGACTCGCTCGTCTCCTCTAAACACAAAACTAGATCACATGGCCTCTATAAGAGACAATGACGTTAGCTGTTAGATCACTTACGGTTCTAAAATGTAACTTAAGTAACGAGCACAAGAGGAGCACGTCACTAGTTTTAATGTAATGAAATTCGTCCGGGGGAAGTTCAATTCATTTAATTGCACGGAGCTGAGCGACAGGAACAGATTATATCTCGCCACTGGCTTCAGGCTTAAACGTTGTCTTCAGTCTCCTGTCGTTTGTTATTTAAGTTAAAGTTACAGTTTCTTATTTCAGACTAAAGCTTACAGTTTCAAAATGTTCGTAATTCCTCTAATGGCCCTCTCAATGGAAATGTGGAGATTTTTGACACTTTGAAAGATTGTTTTTTACATATTTCGAAATAAATGTTTCCTGTGTGGAAATGGCGGAGCCCAAGTTATTCTCACCTGCACGCGGTGCACCCTGCTAAATGACAGACGAGGCTCTGACCAGCCACCAACCCGCACTGGACCATCATTGTCGGTTAGGGCCCGATTACCCTCAATGAATTCCGACAAACGATGTGGAAACTTAGAGGAAGCCTATGTCCAGCAGTAGACGTCTCTCGGCTGATGATGATATTAAATGATGCTGATGAGTGATGAGATAAGATACCATTCAATAAGCTTAAACTGGATTAATGCGTTATATCAATGACTATATCGATATACTGGTGGTAGGTCTCTGTTCCTGGATACTGTCTAGGTACGTACCAAGGCCACCAAGCGCTAGTTTCTGCTACCAAACAGTAGTGTGGAAACATTAGTGTGTTCCGGTTTGAAGCGCGCTCTGGCTAGTGAAATTGCTGGGGTAATGTGACTTAACCTTTCAGAAACGGCAGTCTAAAGACAAAAGTCTTCAACTCTATACGGTGTATCGCCAGCTGTATATACATACTGGAACCGAAAGTCCCTTATTGTTGGCCTTATAAAGAGGCTCAAAGTCACCCAAAAGGTCAATGAAGAGGGATATGCTCGGAGTTTCCCTACGCGATCCAATCAGAAATGTGGAGATTCACAGAAGAACTAAGGTCACCGACATAGCCCAAGACATTGCTAGACTTAAGTGTAATGGCTAGGGCACATTGCTCGAAGGACCGATGGCTTATGGGGCAGTAAAGTCCTCGAGTGGCGCCTGCGTACCAGTAGACGTAGGAGGTCATGTGGGAGGCCTCCCACAAGGTGGACCGACGATCTGGTGAGAATCGCGGAAACCAACTGGATGCGAACAACGCGTGACCGATCGATGTGGAGATCTTTGGGGGACGCCTATGTCCAGCAGTGGACGTCTAACTGCTGATGATGATAAATCTGACCTGACACCTTAAGTATCGAGGCGACGAGCACCATGTTGTGCAGTACATGCATCTATATAGCATCCTAACCAGCTTCACGTTGTTATGGGCAGGCGTATTACTTACCATCAGGTGAACAATCAACTCGTGCCATCGCTTCGCAAAAAAAAAATATCATGGATACATCACAGAATCGTAGACAAACGTTAGTCTATATAATTAAAGTAAAAAGTTATAACTGGCAAATCGTTACCGGAAGCTGTTGCACGCTGATCGGTTCTATTTGTTATTTCCAACACACCATACGGTTGATATAGTTGAAAGCTGTTTTCACCCTAAAAATTGCAAAAATCATATTTTTTATTTAACACACGCCTGTCCTGCTGCAGCACTCTCGGTAATGTTTTGGCATAATATACTTTTTTTTTTAATTATACGTACATTATTACTTCTAGGTAAAATTTTACATCCCTTTTAAGCACATCGCGTGCAGGGTGCAGTGTGAAATATGGTACATTAAAATTTTATATAGAGACGGACTGCAGTAAATATTAATATATATTATCGTACAAATGTATCAATTTAAATAAAACATTCAGAGTATTTGTAGATATCTGAAACGACTTCTGGAATCTGGAAACCGAATGGTGGAGAGAAGGAAAAGTCATGATTGAGGAATATCAGGGAATGGACTGACATGTATGGGGCGGCCGAATTGTTCCGCCGAACTAGAGACGGAAAGGACTGTACAGCGCTGATCGCCAACCTTCACTAGCTGGAGGGGCACTTTAAGAAAAGAGAGAAGAAGAAAAAACTTAACATTGTTTAAATTCTTTAAATATTTATTATAATTATAAGATAATGAAAAGATTAATAATAGGAAATAGAGTATTCTTTTAATGAGAAGTAAAGTAGTTTAAATGGTAATCGATGACTATGCTTGTAAGTTGTAACCACAAGTTCAGTCATCTTGGATCAAAAAAAAAACTTCAATCCAGCTATCCTCAGGGTATGTTACATATCATGCCGCTGGCGTGTTTGGTGTCTTTCCTTACGTTTTTCTTCATGAGTTCTTTACTATCGTCTTCTTATCAGTAGGATAATGCGCACTGCTGGGCATAAGCTTTCCTCAATAATCCTCATTCAAGAAGAATTGAGCCTTAGCTCCACCGCGCTGGCCCAATGCGGGTTGGTGGGATGTTGTTTACTATGTATATATGTAAAAGTTTTGTAACTTTCCTTTGTATTGATTTGTTTTCCTTTTGGTGGTTCCTGTCACATTCAGCAGTGTATTAAGTTAGGGTTGTGTGTACGGACACAATCAAGAGGCTGCGCTGATATTCAGTTTTGTGGGTGAATGTAAAATTATATTGTGTGTGATATAGTGACATATTTATATATATAAAAAAAGAAAACAGGTTTTCGGACAAATAAAACATTTCTTTCTTTCTAACTAAAATGAGCAAAGAAATTGTTTATGAATTGTCATGGTAGATAGTAATCTTGGAATAGTGAGATTATTTCTCGTATTCCTGGTCACTAGTGTTTCGGTTAATAATAGTTATTAGTAACAAACAAAATGAGTAAACTAGTATCACCAAGTTAGATACAAGCATGATAACTATAGTTATATAATAAACAGCTCTCTGTGTTCTCCCTACTGGAATTCAGTATATTCTGCCATTGGAAATAAGTTGGAGGTTGATACATAGTAAAGTTTATTTTGCCTTTTTAAATATTTTTGTTGTAGTTCGGTTACAATAAATGATAATTTACTGATCGTAGATATCTGTTGGCGACCGTCTAGAACCACTGCAGCGCTGCCGACAAACAGTACTATGCAAACATTACTGTGTTCCGGTTTGAATGTAATTACTGGGTTAATATGAATCAACATATTATGCCTTAAGGCGATGAGAGCAATATGGTGCAGTGTATATCAACCTAACTAGACCCACCTTGTTTTGGACGAGCGTATCATTTGCCATCAGATGAAAGTCTCGCTGGTCTCCTCGCTTCCTTGAATAAAAAACAAATAAATAAAAAAACTAAAAAATCCGGTTTTAAATAATAATAAATAGTTCGGCGTCGAAAAAGACTGACCTCAACTGTAGTGCCGTCTGTGAGCTGTGACAGTTTGCAAGGGGACGTCATGCGAGTGACACGCATGGCACTGATTGGTTATTGTGAAATAATGGCCGCTACATAAAATAGCACCATGCCGTACACCAGGGGTCATGTCCTGTTAAATTGAAAATGCTGATAATAATTTAGAAGGAATCATCACCAACTATATCAAAAGAAAACAGTTACCGCGTATTATTTATAGTACTATCACGAAACTATGATAATTTCCTTTCGATTTATTATTTAAATTAGAAATGGTACATGTTATATTTCATGTAGAAGAGATGAGCAGGACATTCATATGATAGTAAGTGATAGTCAAGGTGATAAATACTGGATCTTTTTTTATTCGTCTGTACCCCAATGATTTCACGTAATACGCCTTCAAAACCAAACGATGGTATCTACCTTGATGCTATCCGGCAACAGAGATCTTCCACCGGTGGATCGATCTCCGCTGAGCTTAACCTTTCGAGGAAGGAAAACAATGTAAGGAAACCAATATCTTCTAAATCACTTTTTTTATTTATTTGTTCGGTCGCATACGAGTCACATGTTTCATCTGTGTTAGCAGATTTCATTGAAAACTCTTTATGTATCGCATAATCTGTGGTCTCTGAGGAAACATTATCGTTATTCCCATAAATTATCCAACGAGGGTGAGTAGTCAATAATAGGCGAAAATGAAGCAGGGTGCAATACTTGGTAACATCGGCAACCAGTCGCCAATGACGACGGAACAAGGGTTGTCGTTAGTAACATGCAATAAAGGATTTTATTACACGACAACGTACGGGACGAGCAAAACGTTCACTTGATAACAAGTGATACGCCAATCTGTAACAATGTGACGTTAGTAACGATGATATATAATGCACCACGTTAAATGTTGAGCTGCAGTAATACCTACTTAGACAATGTCCAACAATGGAGATCTACCAGAATTTGTAAACCAGTATTTGGACTTCAATAACAGTAATATCAAAAAAAAATTGTTAGTGTTTAAAAACTATAAAAGTATCAATAAGATCAATTAAGATAAAGTCACTTTTAAAATTAAAAATAAATAAATCTCTTAAACCGTCAAGGATATATTATGGTCCAGAAAGAAACAATTGATTATATTATTAATAATTAGAAATATTAACAAAAGTAAGAAGTAATTATATTTAACACAAGTAATAAGTAAAATAATTTTCAGTTATTGAAAAACGCTATAATAATAATTTAAATGTATAATTATTAATAAAAAAAATCAAATATTGATCTATTCATTAATAGTCCATCTTGTGGAGAATAGCGCAATACTCTGCTTTGTTCGTATAGTTACAGATGGCGCGCGCAGCTTGCGTGTGCGCAGGACCTCGGAGCCTGATATAAAATTTACTTACCCTTATTCTACACAATAAATTCTTATAGGAGTATAAATATTCGAAGTTAATATTGATTCAAATGCCAACACTGTCTGAATTTACGTATATTTACATAACTAACATCTCACCAGTAACTAATATCTAAAATTAAACAAATAAAAATTAATAGAAAACATGTTTCTAGTCTTTTAGTTAAACATCAAAATAGACTACAATAAAAAAAAATGTTTGAAATAATGTTAAAAATTTTTTAATTGGCGTTTGGACATGAGAAATATAAAGAAACCTTTTAAACTGTCACTAATTTAAATCAAAGTCCTTAAGTATAATTAAAAGCAATATAAAATTTGAAGTGGAAAACAAATTATCTACTTGTCTTTGTAAACACCTTGACGGATAAAAAAAAAACAATAACTAACCTGACTGCAGAAATGCATATAATTTCTGCAAAAAGTGGCAACTGGTCCGTAGGAAATTCAGATTCTGTTAATGATATTGCTACCGATACCGCGAGCGTTCCACTTTAACGTCAAGTGCGATCGTGTTAAGACCCTAACTCGCACGAAACGTTTCAGCAGATGACAAGGGTTCCTGGGCTCATTATCGCCCTGAATAATCTTCTTTCTGTCATATGCTTTTAATATGCCGTCGTTCGCATTAACGTGTTCCGAATTAAACGTAATTCAAAATTTCGTTTCATTTTTGTAAGCAAGTATGTCGTATTTGTTTTTTTTTCCAGCTTAATGCCTGAGTTCCGGCCCGTGTAATTGGATACGAGTCGGTCGGTGCTCCGTGAAATCACTAATCCGACTAATTCTGACAGCCATATGTCACTTGGTAACGACCGTCGGCAGCGACGTTAGCCTTGTATCCGAGTTATTGTTCTAGAGCTGTACATTTATTTTAGAATATGACAAACTAAGATGCCCTAATTTTTTTTTTCAGTTATCTTAACTCGCGTTTGACTACAATTCCATTTGATGGTAAGCGGCGATGTAGTCTTTAGTGGTAAAAGGCACTAGTTTAGAAGTCGATTTGCGCTTAGGTCGAAGATTCCCACATCATATATAAACGGAAACATTGAAGATGGTAAGGGCAAGAAATTATAAGTCATATGATAATTAATATTTTCACTGATCTATAACTAAATATTACAGGAAATCCTACGAAGGATTGAAGGCCGATGGGACAGAAAGATCCTCGAATGGCGACCGCGTATCGGAAGACGCAGTGTTGGGAGGCGCCCCACTAGGTGGTCCGACGTTCTGATCAAGTTCGCGGCAAGCAGCTGTATGCAGCGCAGGATCGACGTGGAGATCTTTGAGGGAGGCTTATGTCCAACAGTGGACGTTTATCGGCTAACGATGATAACAATAATTACATTTACTCAAGATTATAAATATTTTTTGTTTATTTTATCCAAAATATAGTCTTTAAATTTTTCATTTTGAGAAAGACACTGTGTACCGTACAGCGTAAGATAAATTACAAAGCAGAGTTTTTACTATTTGGGATATGAATATTTTTTTAATAAACATTTGATTTACTCTTTATTTATATAGAAGAAAGTAAAAATGGAAAGGACAAAATTTTATGAAAAAAAAAAAAGGTTGCCCCGGGTCACAGTCGGGGCATATATTTGCGGGGATTTAAACATGTGTCAGCGTTCGTACCGTATTTTACGATGCAGCAAAGCCGCTGCAAACATTTTAAAAGCGATACATCAGATAGACAGATGCGGTATTACCAAGGATTATCTTAAATAAGACCACCTGTTTGGGAGCCGCTTAGTATGTCTTAAACGTGCCCTTTTGAAGGCGGATACATTCATTTCTATTATGCTTTGCACACGTTGCGACGCATATTTTAATACTAACATTCCCCTCCATCTTTGTTCTTAGAAAATCCTGGCTTTGTTCATCCAGCTACTTTTACTACATTTAATTTCTTTAATTGAATAACAAAATTGATTTTAAGGAAAATATAGTTTTAAGTTTGTGCAGTTGGAACATCTTAGTAATCATCTTAATTGCAGCCAACTACTGAACAAAGACCTTTCTAATTGATGTCCTATGCGACCGATCCAATGCCAACTGTATCCAACGATTCCTTGTGATCTTCACCAGGTCTTTTGGTCCACTTGATACAGTCTCTATTCGAGAAACTTTCTATCTCAAAGATCGTTCAGACTTTATCCTACATAGTTTACTCCTTGCCACATATCTCTTCATTCTTTATCATTCCGTTGATGCATACAAATATGCCATATTGCTAATACACTACCCAATGCATATCCGGTAGTTGGTTAAGTTTTACTCAAGAATATCGAATGCAAAAAGACACATTAATTAATGACATTACTCAGAAGTCGTCGCTCACACGTACATTATCTAATCTCCCCCCTATTTCCTCTTAACTACTTTAAGCGAGCTCGACTTTTACTGCCATCACTAAAAACGGATCCAGTGAAATTTTGATGGCGGTAATGAACATTGAATATATGAATTGTTTCGGTCTTTAGAACGGTAATTGTCGTTTAATGAGTAATTTATGACAATATTATGTATTTTTTTTATTTTATTTACTAACCTTTTGACGGTTATTGATTTCAGGACAAAGCTTCTATTAATAAAGATTCTGTACATATGTCGATTCACACTGTTAATAATGTTCGTTGCGTTATTTGGATTATGGTCCGGAAATTATTTCCTGGTGCCATTCTAAAACAAGAGGTTATATATATATATATATAGTTCGGTATTGATTCACAAATTGTCAAATATTGCCCCAACATTCTAGGAAAGTTAAAAGTAAAGAGATGAAAAGGATTTCGAGAGGACTTAACATTTGTATGAGATCTGATTGCAATTTATAAAGATAAAATAAAGGAAGTTTTGGGAACACATTTTGTGATATTTCATTTGACTTCGAAATTTTATAATTGTAATAACTAATCTTTGTACTTAGAAATAAATTATTAAGTTTATGACATACTTCTTCCAATATAGTTTAGAATAGCGATATAGCCTTTCGAGCGATCAAACTGAAGTGGTAATAGGCTGGTCACGTCTGTCGCAGAAGTGACTACTATTGGAATAGACATGTTCTGTGTTTAAGCAAACGTAACACGGGATCCCAAATAACTTGATGAAGCGACGATCTTCGCGAGGCTGATGGCAGCAACTGGCGTATAGTCAAAGATCGGGCTACGTGGCGTTCCTTAAGAGAGGCGCATGTCAGGCTGTAGACTGTAGCAGGCTTTTGATGATAATGATGATGATTTCCAATAGATTATCAGTGATTTATCCGTGTTTGCAATATACCCATAAACATCATCATCGTCCTAACGAAACTTGTTTGCATATGTTTTTATTTAACGCCCCATATGATTCCTTTTGGAGTCCTGCCTCCGGTACATCAATAACACCGCCACTCGTTCTCGGTGTTAATCGCTTTCATAAAAACTCGTTAACGTTTTAACTGTAAAAAAAAAGTCTGTCTACTAAAACATTCGTTCATTTTGAACATTCAGAGGAACAACGCAAATGTTAAGTGGTATCCGCAGTTGTGTGAAGCTGTTACGACGAGCACTTGGTGTTGGAGTTATAACGATATATTTGTAACAGCAGATGAATGATATATTTATTTGTAAGCTTTAGTGATTTAATTAAATACTTCATATCCTGTAATATCCAACCATATTCTATTACAAAGCAATAAAAATAGCATATGATGAAAATATGGGACAAGTAGTTCTTGTACATGTTATTTCACAATAATTTTTTGATGAAGTAAATTAGAAAAAAAAACTAGGTATTCTATTAATTGAAAAACAATATTAGTTAGATAATATGACGGAAATGTCTATGTAGATAAAGGCGTTTTGTGCTAATGTAAAGAATAATGATTAGTTGAAACTATCGTCAGATATGACGTTAAAATGTGGAGTCTGAGTCAGAGAGTCAGAGTGACGTGGATAGATCTTTTTAAAAAATCATTTTTATTACTAAATCATAATTTAAAATATAGACTTATTATAGAATAGTAAAGTTACATTAAATGTTGACGCGTTTCGCTGGTGGTAGTACATCATTATTGCTAAAGACCGGCCTCGGTAGGCACCACTGCATCTCCTGTTTCTGCAGCCGAACAGTACTGTGCAAACATTAACGTATCCCTGTTTAACATTATTATATTCCTGTTTGAAAGGTGTTGTATTTAGTGAGATTACTGGGATAATACAACATCTTTTGTTTCAAAGCGAGCGCTATGTGATCTAGTATTTATCATACTAACGCTAAATTTATGGGCGGGCTTACAACTTACAGTAAAATGAAAGTCTTACTCGTTTAGTCGCTTTAGGTTATACAAAAGTAAATTTTTTTAAAACACTGAGCTCGTGTGATTGATTTAATCCTAATAGACTTTCGTACAGATTCATCGACGCCCCTATGTTATTAAGTAGACATCGCTTTCTCTTGCTCCACGCACCGGCCATTGTCTGAGAGACGGAGTGTGTCATAAAGTAGAGGATTCATGCACTCCTCAAACGCGACCCTTGAAACCAATTATACTTTTAACTCGGCCCGGCGCGTCTAAGGACCAAAATAAATGACGCTGCCGTGCCACATTAGCGCCTTTTTGTAGGCGCTCCTGCAATAATTACCGTTTATAATTAATCACAAACAATTTACAGATCCTTTTGTGCACAAATCGCGTAAACAACGTAAACGGATCGTTGAATTTTATCGTAACGCAAAAAAGATTACTCCCGAACGGTAATTACGTTTACTTTATCGAGTTTCAATGAAAGCCTGTTTTTACTAAGCTCGCTTTAATTTGTTTCGGCGAAATTTTTATTTATGAGCGCCCTCACATAGAAAGTACGAAAATTTATGCTATTTTAATTAAATTCAACCTTGAATTGAAGGTTTTTTTTTTTTACTTTTAATATATTTAATGTAAAATACGGGTAACTTCGCCAATTTGTCAGAAAGTATCGAAATCTATCTTTTTAATATCGCAGAACAATTGTTCAGATTTAATAATGGACTATTAATTTTCTTCTTCTTTAGGTTTAATAAAATAATTTAACTTGAATCATTGGAGTGAAACTACAAAAAAAAAAAATTCTTAACAATGGTTTAGGTCATCACCATCATTATTACCAACCGATAAATTTCTCGACATACACCTCAGGTCATGCATGGGAATTAACATGGAAAACGTTTTAAAGAATATTTCATAGAAATTTTGGTGGTTGGATCTATGTTCTCAGGTACTGACTATGTTTCTCATTTTACAGCTTCTAAATCTGCCGTTGAGCAGTACTATTGAAAAATTATAGTGTTCCAATTTGAAAACCGATTTATGTAGTAAAATTCCTAAGGTTATAGAATCTGTGTCTGAAGGCGTTGAGAATATTATAGTGTAGAGTATATCATCCTAAGTAACACCTCATTATTATGGGCGGACGTAACAACATCGATTGATTTCCTCGTTTCATTGTTTTGACAGATAAGAGAAACAACTTAATATTTTAGAGATTTCTATTGAGAGGTACAGCCACTTCAGAGGTGTATTTGTAAGTATATTCACGTACATTAAAATTCACTGGAGTTTGTGTTCAAAAGGATGTCGTTTTAAATTTCAAAGCTCGTGTATCGAAATGGATAACTCAATCAACGTGGAGCGTTTCGCATCCGACGTGGATTTAACAAGTCGCGCCGGTGTTAACCAGCTTCGTATTTACGCGTACGGTTTCCGTGTAAAGTGAGGTTCGCACATCCGCCCCGTGTGGCCCGCGCCCGCCGGCGCACGCTTGTCACTACAATGGATGTACTCCACAAATCACCGGTTCGGTTGTCGGGGGCATTTTTTGTCGTTACGTTCATTTCGCAGCGGAATTGAGTTTCGCCCGCTCTCGAAAAATTTGACCCGCAGGCCCACGCAATGGACACGACGACCAATGGAAAAAAAAAATCAGCGAGTAAACAAAAACGAATCCGCCTCAATAAATCTGGAATACGTTTCTGGGACTCTATTTCGTTGATGACATTTGTTTTGTATTTGGATCTATCTACTATTGATTTTATTCTTTTGATATTGTTAAGATATGCCTTACTAAAGTCTTACCTTAACAATTTAGCAATAGCAATTACTCTGCTATTGCTATATTACTCTGAAGGATTGACTGTCTCTGTGAAGTAGTGACTTGCCTATTAACACGAATAAAGATTCTTGGTTCGTTTTTAGAGTCACGTATTATCATCATCATCATCAGCCAATAGACGTCCACTGTTGGACATAGGCCTTCCCCAAAGATCTCCACATACACTCGGCATAGAGGGATTCGGGCTAATTCTCACCCTGGCTTAATGTGGGTTAGCGGGAGCCAGAGCCTCGTTTGTTGATTAGCAGGGTGCTCGACGAGCAGGTGAGGTTGGCTTAGGTCCCGTGAGTTGTTGTGCGGGACCCCTTACACCCCTTGACAATATATTATATAGTCACATATGAAGTTTGAATATTCTGATCGAGCTTTCTTTACTATTCACGGCATAATTGTTGTTTAACAACATTTGTAATTGGGGTAAAAGTGTTAGTCTATTTTTTAGGTAATAAACAGTCGTAACACTAAACGCCATTGAAGATTTAAAACGTACGAACCGCACACAATGTGAAATGATCTTTTTAAAACTCATTTCTTTGATATCCTATTTTAACAACTTCCTTTTAAAGGACGTTTAGTAAAACGTTTTATTATTTCATTAATTTTTACTAGATATAATAAATCCTTTAAGAGGTGTCGATAACATGGAGCAGGCAGAGTTAAATTAGATTAAAATCAAATTCCGGTTTTAAAGGCCTTTAAAAATAAATTTATTGCGTACGGCCCGTAATTTGAACTTTCATGTTATTATATTTCAAAGTTTTCACTCGTAAATCTTGAACGGGTTTAATTTTTATGTGACGTCCGATGCGTTTTGTGTATCTTTAAAAATACTCTCGAAACACTTCGCCCCTTTCATTATATGTTAAGATATGCTTTGTTGTTGAATATGTCGAAAACATATAACTATTTTTTATATTTAACAACTTCACATAATTTTATATTTAAACATGAACTAACAAGCTGTTTTATATGGTCTTCTTCTAGCGAACAATACTGTTACCAGAGCTTCTGGTCTAATTGTGTTCTAGTTGTCAACACATGAAACTAAAAGTGTTTTTCACTGCTTCATCTTCGACTTCATTGTAATTTAATACTGTGAAAATAATTTCAACTTCACTCTACGGAAGGTAAAAGAATAATAAAAACAGGAAGTATTTAGTTAAAGACAATGATAAAAAAATTTCTTGCTGAAGGTTGTTTAAGAAAACAAATATTTTTGAATCCCTTGCGACTACTTTAATATTGCCAATCTACACCATAATACAAAGATAAGGCATTCTTTTACGTCACATAAAATAAGGGTTAAATTTTAACCCATTATATACTACAGTCTTGTACTTCTAGTTATAAAAAATCCAATACATAAATTATTAATGAAATAATAATATAATCATATACTAGTATTATTGACATTATAAATAGTCGATGTGAGTTCAAAGCTTGTAATAATCGCTCGTTCAGTCAAAGCCGATTGATGGATTGCTGTAACGTTATCAGATGTACTACGGAACTAGTTCGGGTGGAGGTACAAACACAATGTAGACATAAATCAAGTTACCCGAGGCACGGTTATAATTACATTTTAAATATAAATCATTAAAAGCGCGACCGTTGATTATATCCGAACCGATTTACATAAACGTTAATATTTTAAGATCGTAAATGGTCAATATTAAAAGTGATTTACGATTGCCTTTTGTATGAGCGCAAGATGGCGGCGTGCCTTATGCTAATGCGGAGAGAGAGATATATAACTTATTAAGTTTATTAAAAGCTCGTAATTAAGACGTGCCATGTATGGCAACACTAAAATCGGCAAGTCGTAAAGGGAAAATAAGTAGGAACAACTCCCTTTAACGATAACTGACGATGTGATGAAGATCTGAACTGCTGGATACGGAGTGTGCAGTTGTCCAGGCATAAGATCAACGGTTGGCGTCTTTCATTATCAATGTACGTAATGTTTTATTTATTCAAATATATAAGTGAAATGATCGGATTTTTCTGAGTAATGGTGAGTACAGTAATAATCATAATCGGCTACCCGCCGTAGGTCTATCAAACAATGTTTGCTAACAAATTAGTCGGCCCACAAACTCGGAGCGCATCCGAGTCAATTTAGGTAGTCCTTATTGAATTACAGACCGACACGTTACCGCGTCGGCCCATCCTCGCTCCTGTAACGGCCATTAGTTTCAAACTTACTCACTCGAAAACCAATCTTAACTTACTAACTTAAGATGAATTTTGCTATGAATTTCTTCCTAAGCTTTAAATGGTGCTTCATTTGAAATTAAATCTTAAAGTTAAAGTAGTAAGGTTGAACTTGCGTGTAATTGTCAAGGTTGATAATTTCGCGAAGGGTGACATGCACGTGAGAGGCAAAAGGACGCAATGAGTGATGTGACGTATGTGGCCTCTGACACGGCGCCGTGCAATCCAATGTACTGACGGTGAGGATATAGTTTTTCTATTCATAGTCCCGGTAGTTTTTGATACAACTTCATACTCAAGTTAAATAAGTAATCAACTTAAAGTATAGTTATGTCTGTGTTTAAAATTTTTCATTTAACAGTAATTATTTCATCAACAAACTAAATAGTTTATAAAATGTCATCATCATTATATTTACCGGTGGATATCCGCTGCAAGACAAGTCTCTTGTATTATAATACATTTATTTATTTAACTTGGAGACAAGCAGAAACGGAAGATAAAATAAAAGTACAACATATAGAATATAAAACTATTTACAATTATTCCCTTTAAAATACCTCACTGCGAACATATTTCGTATTTTATAATCTTTCGCATGTTTCCGTTTGACATGTAAAGTGATTGCAGCCCCTTTAAGTTCTTAAAGATATTGATAAGAACAGAAGGAACAACAATACAAAGCTAATCATGGGTATTTGAGCTTATAGAAAGCAATGAAAGTGTGTTCAAATAAGAAAAACAAAAATTACAAATTCGAATCAGAGACTGTAAAGTATAGAGCAATCTTTTGACACGAGATTTATAAGTGGAGCGAAAACATGAGAACATATCTACCCTGTTGAAGATTCTACTGTGGAGGGTACACATTCTATAAAAGGTGCGCATTGACCGCTGTTGGTCATGATCGTAGTAAATATCAAATAAGTTTTTCGATCAGGTTGTCTTAGAAACAATTCGGAAGTTTATCTGGGATAATACTATCTCGCACTTTACGTCTCCTATACAGATATTTCTAAGAGTAAGTGCATCTATTAATGAACGTCGGTGTTTTAACGGTAAAATATTGTGCCTTTTTAAGGGAATGTCGCAGGAATCCCGGGGATAGCACAGACGATAATTAAGAATACGCAAGAACTTTTTCTGTATATTTTCAATTTTACCCTCAGTCTTGGTAGATATATTGAGGTTCCGTTCACGTCGGAATATATTTTAATTAGTTGTCTGAATTTCAACATCCGATAACCATGTTTCAACTAATACTATAACATCGTAGTTAGAGGCCAGCAAACCTAATTTTAGTTTTTATACCCCCACAATTTTAGTAATAAATTGTTGAGTTAGATGTCATGAATGAGAATTTAATTTAGTAATTACTCTTTTGATGTTCTTTGACGTAACAGCATTTAAATCTTCTACTCTGCCTCTGCTTCGCTCTTATAAAAATAATAAAAGCAGCTTACATACAACAGAACTAATACAATACAAATATACCGTAAAACAAACCTAGTAATAGATAAAAAATGGTCAAATTCTGTCCAGGTCACCGGGATAACGAAGGTGAACTACTCAGGAGCCATCATTCTTACGAAGCAGAATACAACCATTCTTGCAGTGCTCGTGCTCGTTTATGTAAGACTTTGTATTTTGTACTACTGCAGCAGTATTGTTAGTGAACCTGAAGAGTTGAGCGGTGTGCAGCGATCGACGTGCGCACGCTGCTGCTATCACATCATCGAGCAGACGGCGCGTAGTCAGCTGCAGTATAATATTTTAGGATGATTGATTGGTGTACAGATCTAATATCGTTTTCCTTGATATCCACGTCAATAATCTTGCCGCTATCAATAGAAAGGTGTACTATACTTTCACCTCTTTTTCGGATATATTTTGTATCTCTAAATTGCAGCTTCGAGTGGCTTGATGTTTAAAACTGAAGCAGGACCACATTCTTTAATTTTAGGTGAAACCCTTCTCGGTCCACCAAGTCGTTTGGATTTACACTCGGGACATTTCCATTTTATTTTGTTCATGGGCAATATATTTTTAAAGTCAGCTCCCTATAAATCCGCACATTGATACATGTTGCATGCTGTGCGTTTAATAATATCTCTCTCGGCAACAGTTTGTCTACATTCAAAACAGTCAATGTTTGTCGTGTATTGGGTAAACAAGGCTGTCAAAATCTACAACAAGAGAGTATAATAGAAAAAAAAGTGTATATACAATTACTTCCGTGCGAAATGTAATATTAGCCGTATTGACGAGGTCGCGGAAAGAAGGTACTAAGCGCCAAGGACACAGCGGCGCATACGCGTTTTGTCCGGACACTGTACTTCACTGCAGAGTTTTAGAATTTTTAGTTGTTATTCGCATTTAATTGCTCTTAACACACTTTCACTTTTATTGACATGCTTTAATAGTAGTTCACTGGTGTTTTGTCCAGATATTGTTGTGGTTAGTATACACTTTCAATATTCTAGTAAGTACAGGGTGGCGCAATAGTAATCCTCCTATCAGAAAATGCTATAAATTTTGCCTTGATGTAAAAAAATTAAAAGACCAAATAAAAATAATCCACAAGAAGAAGCAAAGTTTTTAATTTTTTTTTATTCGTTCCGATGTTTTTTGGCTGTGATTTAAAAAAAAATGAAAAATTTTGATTCTTCTTGTTGATTATTTTTATTTGGTCTTTTAATTTTTTTACATCAAGGCAAAATTTATAGCATTTTCTGATAGGAGGATTACTTTTGCGCCACCTGTATAGATAATTTAAGCGGCACGTCCGCACGCTTCCAGCGACCGCGAGTTTCTGTGTGTTTTGTAGGTATTACTACAATCCTATTACATCTTTATCGAAATATTAATATTGAAATTAATGTAAAACTTTACTAATAGCTAGTAACAGACAGCTATAGAAATTATTTCCCTTGTAATATTAAAAAATCTTTTACGTTCGTCAAATAGAGGATTTATTTAACTTTATTTTTAACTTTATTTAACTAACCAGTGAAGGGTATTTATTTAACTTCAGATGACCTTCACTAGATTTCAGTCGCGTAAGTGATAATAAGAATGTCTGAACTGAAACAACTTTGATGTTAAGGCAGGTTACAGTATAAAACCATCAGTTAGTTAACTATAGTTTGAAGAGTACCTAATGGTAATAATGATGTTACGAGCGTGGTAGTTAGCCACTAAACCCCACACCACGCGGCTCCAGAATCGAACTTCGAGTTTCGTAATTAAAACCACTATAAATTGATGGTGTTATCATCGTAAATGGTAATTTTTAGATAACCAGCATCATGAATTATTGCGTTATCGTCAAATGTTTGTGACGGTGGCCAAATTAGACGATTCGTAGTCACCACGCTGGACAGGACGGTGAACCCATTATGATAATTTCGTAATAATTTATTCGGAAATAATCCATTTTTTTATAATGAAACAGTTATTTTAATTTAAACTTTATATACTGAATATCGACAGATGTACATCGATATCTGTTGGTGCGAGACGCGGCCTGCGAAGTCGTCCATTGTGTTGAATATCCAGCGAATATTACCATTTACTACTAAATTTTGAATAACATGGTCATGTTATTTTTAACATATCACAAGAGGAGAAAGTTCTTTATTTAACAGGATTTTTTTTTCTCTAGAAATAAGCACAAAAACTCGAACAAAAACCGTTATAATTAATAACTTCTTACAGATAGTTAAGACAATTAAAATTATTATTTCTACTGTAGTGTGATTCTC
Organism: Ornithoptera priamus; assembly: GCA_029034505.1. Taxonomy (NCBI): domain Eukaryota; kingdom Metazoa; phylum Arthropoda; class Insecta; order Lepidoptera; family Papilionidae; genus Ornithoptera; species Ornithoptera priamus. The sequence goes on along the minus strand of JARDWD010000219.1, from coordinate 497,249 downwards.
ATAGTAAAATTTTTCTAATAATTTTTTCAGAATGTCTACTTTATCATTATTTACTTTATAATTATAATGTAATAGCTAATTATTATCTACAATCGTTAAAGAGTTTCGCCATCACTATGCCGCTGCAAACTCTTCCCTTCATCACTGCGAGAGCTGAGAGTAGGTCATGTTAAAAATAAAAAAAATTACGTTAATAAAAAAGATTGTAATAAAGAAAGTAATGAGAACGAACGTGGATAGTTATAAGGATGGAGGAAGACCGAAGAAAATGTGGATGGATTGTGTGAAAGATGACATGTGTAAGAAAAGGGTGAATTTAGATATGACGTCTGATAGAGGGATGTGGAAAAGAAGTATCCCACATATCTGGGAAATGGGCTGGAGGAAGCAGAAGAAGACATTAATAGAAAAGATAAATTCTGTTTTTGTTAATGATTTTTATTCAAACTTTTTTACCTTTTAAATTTTTGTTTAATTTTTGTTTTTTGTAAAAGTATATTTTAATTTAAGGTCCTCGAGTGTCGTCCACGTACCGGTAGAGGTAGTGTTGGGAGGCCTCTCACAAGGTGGACCAACGATCTGGTGAGAACCGCAAGAACCCATTGGATGCGAGCAACTTGTGACCTATCGATGTGGAGATCTTTGGGGGAGGCGTATGTCCAACAGTGGACGTCTATGATGATGAAAGTATTTTTGAATAATGATTCTCAAACAAGGACATGGACGAAACTGATTTTAAATTATTTTGTTACTAATTTATGTTATTATCTGTAAAGTAATCATAGTTAAGTTGGATTGATCGTCATATAAAATGATTAATTTCTAGGTTTAAAGTAGTACCATATTAATTCCTAGTAAGTTCTTAAAGTGTTACCCATATCACCGGAGCGTGCATTACCGTGCGCGTTAAGTTATTATGGCGCTTACATAACTTTCTTTGCAACTACCCAGCTGTTTAACCTCTGGTCTACCACGACCGCCCAACTCATCGTATACTTAAGTGAAAATCACGACCTTATCCGCCACGCTGTGAGTTTCCGGCGTAAATAGCATTACTTAACCTCCAATCTCGGAGAACTTCATAATTACAATAAACGCCTCACGATTTGATGCTAAGTGAAATAAAATTTTATCATTCATGAAATTGCTGTGCAAAATTAAGGGTTATATATTTTTTTAACCTACAAAGAGGCGACGAGGTTGGGGAGACGTTCATATGTTGGTAAGTGATACGCCTGCCCATAACGTGGTGCTAGTTAGGATGGTATACCCTGCACCGCGTTGTATTCGCCGCACTGAGATGAAAGATGGCAACTCTTGTTATCCCGATAATTTCACTATCTACAACGCCCTTTAAACCCAAACACAGTAATGATGTTCTACTACTGTTTGATGGTTCATAGACGGTAACCCGGACGGCCTCTGGTAAGACAGACCTTCCATCACCAGGCTAGCGCTTGACTATAATTCCTTCTTATAGTATATAGTGTTTAAAAGTGATGCTCAAGTTTAATAAAAGCTTAACTCACATTCTTCTCTTAAAGCTTCTTACATTATTCGCAGCCCTCTATGGGGAAGAAATTTTGTAAAATTCGTTTTTAGATGACCTATATAAAGGAATTTTGTAGCAATTTTCTAGACCTTAAGGTTCCAGAGATAACGTGACAAGTCTTTACATTGCTGGAAGTCTCTTATGTATATATGGAGATAGATCTGTGAGTCAGAGGCATTTATTCTAAAAAAATACATATTTCTATACTATCAAGTATAACTAAATTAAAGCCTATAAAACCGGAAGTAATTTCATAATGAAGTCCTTAGTTCAAATCAAGTTATTATAATGTTAATCTCATGTTAAATGAATTAGAGAACTTATTTGTTACTAGTATTTAAATGAAAATGTCCGATGAAAGCATTATTGGACATTGACGAAGTGAATCGAGACGCTGCTGCCAATTAAGGGAAGATCTATTTTAAACCCAATAGTAAATTTACTACTAATATAGAGCAGGTGTTGAAATTTTTTTTAGCTATATTAGGCTAACAATTTTTTTTATTGGGATTTTATGACCTGTTACATTTACACCCTTTAGGTAAACTCTCATGTTTCATAGCACGTTCGTAGACTTAATATTACGTCTATGAGCACATTCCATTAAATTGTTTTAATTGTATTGTTTAAGAAGACGCGTCCGACAGAGCGAAGTGGAAGAGAAAGACCAGAAAGGCAGACCCCACCATCAGATGGGAATAATAAATGCCACGGAGAGAGAGAGAGAGAGAGAGTATTGTTTATGTATTTGTAGATGTTCTTGTAAGTTCGTCTTGTTTTAATGGCGGCAGGCGGGACAATAAGTCAAACTTATTTTCAACATTAGTATCACTAAGTTCACTGGCCAACACTAGTCTGTCGATCAAAAATTTTTGACAATCGAGGATAATGTGCTCCACAGTTCCATCACTTGAATTACAATGTGAACAGGTTTTATTCGCAATAATACCGAGTCGAGCAAGGTTATAGTAATAAAGTCTCGAGTAGCATCTTGCATACGATGATACCAAGGTCTTGCAGGTAAGTTTTCTTGCATGCTTCCATACCATTTTCCTGTCGTATCTTGATCTTTCTTCCACATTAACATTCATTGTATTTCTAACGTCAACAGAATTAACCCCTTCTTATGCAGTTTTATCAGCCATTTCGTAGCCAGAGATACCATTGTGGGAAGGCACGCATAGAAAGAAAATTTGGATATTTTTATTTTGATATTGGTGAATTATTTGCTTAATGAAGTAAGAGATTCAATTAGACTTGAATTTAACTGTGAGGGTAGTTAAAGCTGTTATCAAACTCAAGGAATCAGAAATTATTAAAAAATGTTTGCCGTTTTTGATCTTGCGACAACGCATTAATGCCTGATACATTGCATATGCCTCTGCCGTAAATATAGAGCAGGGTTCATGCAGAATAAAACTTGAAGAAAACTTTGCATGTGGATCCTATAGAGCAGCATGTACATAATCACTTGCTTTCCTCCCATCAGTGTAGATAATATCTTCTTCTTTGTCGTAACCTCATGACTGAGGGCCGTGACTATGGTGCGTTGCCTGGCCACCATTTCTTTCCAGACATTTCTCTCTTGCGCCATTTGGATGGATGATTGTAGGGTAGCTCCCGTAGCGTCCTAAGTTGTGTGTATCCATCTTGTAGGATACCGCCCTCTCGCTCTCTTTCCTTCCACACAACCAGTAATAATCAGTCTTTCCAGACTGTCTGGGTCTCGCTTGACCGTGTGTCCTAGGAATTTGAGGTCTCTCTGCCTACAGATTGTTGAGAGCCGTATTGTTATGTTCAACTGTTTGAGGATTGACGCGTTGTTGTAGATTATTATCATTTCCAAATTATTGTTTATTGTCCGTTGAACTACATTAATTGGATGTGAAATACACATACATAATAAGAGAAAGAGTATAATGGCCATGGAAACTGTTTTCTAATTTTAGAACAAACTATTATCTATTTCCAGTAATATATCGGACAGCGTTGGAGAATTATCTCATAGTAGACCTTGTGCTGTTGTTAATGGTATTCTTGGGGATCTATCTATATAAGGTACAATTTTGTTTATTACTTGAATGTTGTTTGATGCTATTAATTTGAGACAGTATCTTTCAGGCGAACAATTGATTAGAAATTGCTATGAGTTTATGACTCTCATAGAAATAACGAAGCAATTCTATTTGGACGATCCTTTGTGCAATAATTTAGGAATAGGACCAGGAATCGAACCACGGTCTTCTATATTCCAAAGCGTTTTGTTAGCTGCTGCGTCATGAAGAAAGTTAATATATGGTAATATCAGAGTCTGATCGTAAATTTTATTCCGCCTAATTTCTTTCGAATTATAACGCCTACGAGAAAACTGTGGATGTAACAATATGAGGCTCGTGTAAGAGTTTGATAAATGAATGCCTAATGGGATATCGATCAAATGCTCATTAATATGGTCGAAAATTTATCGCCTTATTATATATTAATTCATAATAGATAAGCATAAAATATATAGCTATTAGCTAAAGATAACTTTTGTATTTGATTACTTACTTCGATTCAATGTGTGGTTGGTGGAAGGATATTTATCGAACGCACCTGATTACTTGCCACATCTGCGTCTATAGCAATAGCGTCATTGTTGGTTAAAAAACATTCTTGATACTCTACTCATAATAATAATAGTTTTGATAAATTGAATGAAATAAGAAGAATTTATTTGTAGCAAGATAAAAAATTTACAATCAACAATTGTTTTTTTATTTATTTCAATATATATTTAACACACTTCTAGAGTTGTAATATAGAGTACTAGCAGTTCTCAGTCCACTTTGCTGGCCGTAACACCAATGCAAGTCCGAGGAGTTGTATAAAATCCATTCTTAGTTGAGCTATAATCGGTAAAAGGAATGTTCCTATCAAATTTAAAGTGTCCAAGGGCTTATAGTTCTAGATATATCGTGATGAGTCTGTAAACAAGGAGAAATCTCTTATGTATATAGATAAGAATTTGTGTTTATTGATTTTTATAAATTTTGGAGACTAGCAAATAATACCATAAGAAAGTAAACATAATCGTGAATAATGAGTGTAATAAGTTTTTTTAAACTACATTAATGAGTATTAGAGAGAATTGTAAAGTAATTTTGTTTATACGGTTTGATTTAATTACAGAAGAGAATCAAAGTCGAAACGAGCTCCTCCAAGCAATTACGAAAAACAAATGGCTTAGCATAAGCTGGCGACGGTCCCTCTCCGTTTACAATCGTAATCCAATCATGTCCGTCAAAATGCGACGAGTTGTGAATGTGCATTCCTCGTCGGGATAAAGGTCTCGGCTCCCTGCAGCACGTGGCGTTCGCGTGTCCACACCAACACGCTCCCAAACGGGGGCAAGCAAAAACAGTCGATACATTAGTCCAGTCCCATATTCACACCGTAGTGTAATCAGGTTAAATCGAGAATTTCATATCAAAACTTGTACGAATTTCTTAAAAACTTTTATCGATACTAACCTTGTTTAAATTACATCCTTTCGATTATTCAATAGTAAGGTCATCCAGTAAATATCCTTTTAGTTATAAACATAAATCTTATTAATAATTTTTCGATAGGTTTGCAATAAAAAACCATCATCTCTGTTTTTGAATTGTCACTCTTTTATGATCAGAGTAAGGGTCGCAGAAAACCAGTAGATGAGGATATATCAGGACCGATCGGCGTGGAGATCCTTGGTGCAGCATTAGACTTTCATCGGCTGATGATGATGATGAACGTTAATAGAATTTAAATATAACTAAAACATGTTAATTATCAGGCAAATACACAAAATTATTCTAACATTAACCCTTAAAATTTACTTTAACTGTGTCATGAAGACCTAGTTATTGCATGATCACGAACGATGGCTATTGAAAAATAGATTTTAATGCATGTAGATTTATACTCTACGTAAAGTATACTTTTATGCCGTAAAGTAATATTTGTTAACTATTAGGGATGCTTTTCAATAACCATTAGATATATTTTAGTATTAATTTAGTACTAACTGTATACTACTGTTATTAAAGAACCTTAATAATAGTTAACAAATATTACTTTACGGTGTAAAAGTATACTTTACGTAGAGTCGAAAATGAAACCAAAACCGGCGGCATCTTTTATAATGGGACTAAAAATAGCGCCCCATTGCCAAGTTAATGTGTCGAAAAACGTTGGAGAAATAATATCACTCCCCCGGACGAGCTGGTGTGTGCACAACCAAAGCTCTCCAATCAACGGAAGTGGGTCTGATATTGTTCGCGGGAGCCTCGGCCGTCCAAAATGCAATTTCAACTTTTAAATACTGGTACAAATTTTACGCGGGCCGAGTTTGCACCGCGCTGCCGGCCATTTTGATTACGCTTCAACTCGACGCCTTTTTTTTAACAGTCGATACATAAATTATGCAAAATCGAACCGCTTTTAAACTGATTCAATTGTTCTCATCTGATTTTATCAGATTTGCATGCTCGAAATAAAGTTATAGCAAATTTTAAAACAATTCGCTTTTCAATGTATACGTAAAGATTGCTTTTAAAACGATAGATAATGCATTGTATAGGCCTGTACATGACAACATCTGTAGAGATGAAGATAAACCTGACGCTATTAGACACGCGGTCGCTAGTAATTTTCTAGAATATTTTCTTTTATAAATTATTACTATGAATATTACTAACATACTATCCTTTGAATGTTATAATTCATTTACGGAATTATTTTAAGCGGTACCAAAAAGAAATTTTGGCTTTCTGTACATTATTAAAATTTTAACTAAAATTTACTTATACAGTTTTGAAAGATATATTCATCATCATTTCAGTTTATTATCCACTTCTTATTATAGATCTTCCTAATAGATTTCCAGTGGCATCAGTCCGATACTATTTGCATCCAACGATTCCCTGCGTTATTCGCCAAATCGTCGATCATTGCGGTTGCTATGCTAATATAAACTTAATTTACATTATCGCTATCATCAGCGGATAGACGCCAACTGCTGGATATAGGTCATACGAATTTATTTATTTTTACTGTACTCGGTTGGTACAGAGCACGAACTTAAAGCCTGGGTGGTATCTATAGTTCTCTGTCATTCAACCTTGAGAGATATAGAAATGTTGAAGGCAGATGTAATATAGAACTATATTACATATAATATATAATAATTCAAAATATAAATAATAAGTATATGGAGAAAATAAACAAAACAATGACTTCGTATAAAATACTTCCGCCTGATTCTGTCTTCAGATAATAGACACGAAATTTCTTTTAAACAACGTACTACTATGTAGATGTGAATATAATAATTAAAGTGCGATTTTTTTTTTCAATAAAACGACAAGACGAGTGAGACGTTCACCTGATGGTTAGTGATACGCTTGCCCAAAACAACGTGACGCTAATTAGGATGGTACACACTGCAGCATATTGTGCTCGTCGCCTTGAGATTTAGCATGATAAGTTTTGTTACCCCAGTAATTTCACTAGCTATAACTCCTTTCAAGCCGGAACACAGTAATGTTTGCACACTACTGTTGGCGGTGGACCGAGATGCGGTAGAACATACGTAGACGGTCGCCGGAAACAGAGACATACCACAAGTAAAATTGCCCTTATTAATAAAGTATTTTTGCCACTTTTGCCGCTGAAATAGCACGTTGAAATTGATTTAAATATAAAATTGAAATCGAATAAAGTGATCGAATTAAAAACCAAAATACCGGAAACGTTTACCGTAAAGGCTGCGAATATTTCTCTCACAAACGACCACCAATGAAAGTCGCTTTTACACCGACATAAATCAAGGGGCGTTGTTTCCGCTGGCAATTATCGTTTAATTAAAAAAAAAGTCGCCCTCGCCGCAGATAGTTTTCCTTTTCCGGGCCCCGGGTTTTATATTTCAAAGCTACATCAGAATTTTGGTGAGAGTCGAAACGGCGTGGAGTACCTCTCGGTGTCGTATCGACTCCTTTGATCGATTGAGTCGTGACTCCTTAACTATATTCAGAGCCAAGGATTTTTCCTTTATATTTGGATAAGACCACTCGAGAATACCAAATTTATGTTACTCGTGTGTATTCATATTATTGTTTAGACATTTGAATAATATTGTTTATTATGGTTCTCTTAATATTCTCTCTGCTAGGACTTGAGGGTTTCTCTCACAACATTCAAGGATATTTATTTACCTTGTTAATTTTATTCACCGCTCTTTTAACCGGAACACAATATTTTTGTATATAATTATTTATACATAATAGAGAAGAGTTATATAGGTAGGTCTAGGTCTCTATTACCGCAGACTATCTATGTTGATACCATCACAGCTCATATTTCCGCTATCAAACAGTAGTATGCCAATATTATTGGGTTCCGATTTGAAGTGGTTTGTGGCCAGTGAAATTACTGGAATAAAGAAACAATATCTTAAGTTTCAGGGTGTCGATCACAATGTGGTGCTGTGTATATCATCCTGACTAGAGATACGTTGTCATGGGCAGGCGTATCTCTTACCAGCAGATGAAACTACTCGCTGGTTTCGGCTTCAGCGAAGAAATGAGTTGATGGTGGTTGGTGTCAGTTACTGGGGAGGTTTGTAGTATCAATATTAATTAATGGTTTTAACGATACAGTATGTAATGAAATTATAGGGGTATTAAAACTTTGTAGTTCTTATAAACCTAACTGGTGCTGTTTTAATGTTTGAGTGTATCTATACCATCAGGTGACAGCCTTAATCATCTCGTTGAGTAGTTGTTTAAAAAAAAAGTAAAAATATTTCTTTCAAGCTAGATCTGCTGGATTCTAGTTAAGTATACTACAGATATAGCTGGACGGTTATGTATTTGGAGGAATAGTGATTATTTTTTGTATATTATAAGACACAATGAGCAACAATTTGTGGTAATTCACAAATTACAAGGGTAATTTTTCTAAAATTCACTTCATGCCCTCATTCACTGGTTATTCAAGAGCGTGAAATCGGTTTGTATCCCGTCATTATAACGAAACGTGTGCGGGCATAAGCCAACGCGAAATACCACCACCCTCGATCTCTATTTTTAAGTTGCCTGGTCTCCTAAATAATATGTGAGTTTTATGCTCGCCTCGTAATCACATCCTTCGGTCTTAAATGTCTCAATTAGGTACGGTAGGATGTGAGGACACGCTTGCATTTAACAACTTTAAGATTTCGAAAATGCATTTGACGACTGTGACTAACTGTCGATGTGATGACTGAATTATCGTATTGTTATTGCATTTCCTTTTGTTTTATTTCTATACAGCTATATACAATATGAAAACATGATTAATAATCACACGTTTATATTTATTATGTAACTATTTTAAATAATTAAATTTTAATAATAATAACAAAGGGGAAACAGAAATTACAAGGAATTTCCATTCCTTCGCAAGGAGAGTCTGATATTAATGCTACATATATAGTACTTAATATATAATGAAATAGAAATTTAACTAATAATTTATTATATATTAGTTATGGAAATTGGATATTTCATTAAGATTTTTAAGCATTTATCTAATATATAACGCTAACGATGGCTTTATGTTTGTAGATAGTCTCAAATACGGTATGTAGTAATTTTCTTTCATTATATGTGTTTATAATCAATTGATATGTTTCCGATTATTGTATTTATTTTTATATATAGATATAAAAAAAGTAATAAATATTCGTTGAAACACAATATACAGTTATATCTAACGCCTTAAAAGCATATAATTTAAAGATAAGTAAATAAACTTGATTGCTCTATGTAAATTGCTGACCTATTTATACAGTAAAATAATGCAGTAGCAGGTTTTAAGAAAATATCTACTGTACACCGTAACTGTTTTTAGAATTTTTTTTTATTACAGCTTTTAACAAAAATTAAAGTAAGCTCTGTACTAAATCGTCCCACATTCCCGTTATAATGCTCCCGTTGAAAACAAAGTGAAGAAAAATCCACCCACCCGTCGCAGTTTCCGCGCGAAGTAACCCTGTAGAGTAGGGGAGACTAGCAAGTTTTAACACGAGACGACCTACAACTCTAGTGCTCCGGCGACTCATTAGGGACCCCGCTCTACGGGTAAGGGGCCTGAGGGGTCTCAGCCCCAAGCAAAAGAAGTCCTTCAGTGCTCAAGAGCCATTCGTGAGTCGCTGTACAAATATGGCCACCGTGCGTCACAGAATAAATACGTATCCTATAAAACTTTTTATGTACTGCCGATTTCCTGATTATTTTGCATAGATCAAGCGTATACTGTGACTATTATAGTAAATAAGTTTTCATAATATGCAATAATAGCGTCTGTCCTTGTAGCCGTTAGGTCGTGAGTTCCACGCTTCAAGAAACGGAGTAATTCAAAAACCTTATACGGCGTGAGTTCACGATGCAAGTATTACACAGCCTCTGTTAATTTGAAATTGTCTTAATTTGTTTTGTAAGCTAGACGCATTTTTTCTTAGTCTCCAAGGACTGTCTGTATTTGTTTGATTCGCTGCAGTAAACCCGCGTAGTGTAATTTCTATTTTTACAATAGAAATTAGTTTTTTAAGAGTATAGCCATCCACTGCACTACTTTATTTCCGAGAAAAATATTTAAAGCAGTTAGATAATTAGTTTAATTAGCCTTAACTTTGAAGTCTATATCATCCCTTAATATGTGCTAGAATAAAATACTATCTATTGCATTATTTCGTAAATAATTTATCTATACATATAGTAATATGAAATATTTGTATAGTGTTTAACAGATCAATGTTGAAACAATTTATTTGTACGTAATGTAAATCCACTTTGAAAGTCTAGCCTTAACCGTACTGCGATATTTGTGTTGGTGTGTGTAAAGCTTTATTTAGTTTAAGTCACTTTATTAAGTGAACAGTCGCGCTTCGTCGCTAAGTAAAACATTGTCGCTTAGATTGCAACATAAAAGTTAATTTAGTTTTAACTTAGATACATTTTAAGAGTACATGAACTGTATTTTTTAACCGAAAATACTACAACTATGATATAGCTACGATATATAAATCAATCAATTATCAGCCGATGAGCGTCCACTGCTCGACATAAGCCTCCCCTAAAGATCTCCGCATCGATCGGTCATGTCGCGACCTTCACCAAATTGTCGATTAACCTTGTAAGGTATTCCAACGCCGCTGCCACTCGAGAACCTTACTGCCTCATCAGCCGTCAGTCCTATAAGCAATGCGCCCTACCCAATCCCTCATAAGTCTGGCAATCTTTTGAACTACGTCGATGACTTTAGTTCTTCAGCGGATTTCCTAATTTCTGATTCGATTGCGCAGACACTCCGAGCATAGCACTTTCCATTGACCTTTCCAAGCCCGCCCTTAAACCCACCGTTACATTAGTCACTATGAGGACATTGGAACTTTAGTACCCTAGTTGGTATTTCAACAAATTGTATTATTCAGATTTAGATAGAGAGAGATTATACTGTTCGAGCAACGCTGGTATTATCTAATCTGATTTGATATATCTAAACTGCACTTCATATATACTTATTATCCAGCTACAATGCACAACCGAATACTACTCTCTACTACACTCATGAGTCCAGTAAAACTGTATGACGAACCAATCGAACCCAGACGCAGTAATGTAACTAGTATAGAAATAACTGCTCTCTTGATATCTCTACATACACCGAGTCCTATAAGAGAACATCTCAACTTGTTTAAGTTATAAAAATTAAAAGATAAGTTTTTTTTATGACCCTAGGACAATCACTAATCAAAATAATACATAATTTTCAAAGATTTATGCCAATTCGTCTTATTTATGTAAGGATTTATTGGTGGTAAATCTCTGTTGCCGTAGGCTACGTAGGTACTTTTTTTTTTTTTTTTTTTTTTTTTTTTTTCTCGTGGGGAAATCCTGCATCGGATACTCTTCTGCTGCCGGGTCAGTAGAAGAGTTATGCCGGACTCTTACCGGCTAAAACCCCACGGTATCCTTCTTAAGACCCTTGGTCGGAACTACGGGAACGCTTGCGCATACTTCCGCGGTTCCAACGGCATTGATCGATTATAGGATCTCGCCTCAGAGTTGAGCTGCCACTCCCCACCTTTCACTAACGTACAGACGCACCTGTATGCGCCACCTCGAGGCTCTTGATATACGGCAACAAGCGACCCCCGAACTCGCTGCCGTAACCTCTCTTATGGGGGTTGGAGGCAATTATGCATTCTCCTCCGTCGCCCAGGTCTCTGGCTACGAATAGGGAGAAGAGAAGTTCTTTCTCTCTCCCTCTCCGCAGCCTCCTTTTGCGACATCACTCGTTCGCAAAAGGCGACGCCAGCACTCCACGCCTTCTCGCTTCCTGTCATAGCCTTCACAAAAGCTTGAAGAGAGAGGTCTGTCCCTATTTCAGCGATGAGATCTCGACGCAAATTTGTCCAACTGAGACAATCCTCCAACGTATGCTGCGCCGAGTCCTCATCGCTGCCACAATGATGGCACATAGCTGTTGGCTCTCTACCAATGCGGCACAGGTACCTACCGAAACATCCGTGCCCGGTCAGCACCTGTACCAATCGGAAGGTCAGCGCGCCATGTGGTCTGTTCAACCAGTCATTTAAAACTGGTAATACAGCATCTATAGTTCTGTGGCCGGCTCGGGGATGTGCCAGTCTGTCCTTCCACCGTTCAATAACAGACTGTCGAGCGTGTAACCTCTGAAGAGCTAGTTCTTTTGTGGAGAACTGTTGTCCTTGCGTTCGACGTTCCGAGCGCCACACATAAGTCGACGCTAAAAGCTCTGCCTCCAAGTCCCATGGAGGGGACCCCGCTAAAACACACGCCGCCTCAAAAGAAACAGTGCGGTAACCCCGAATTACCCCAATAGCCATCGCTCTCTGAGGCCTCCTTAAATATGTGACAGTATGCTCCGTTAGAGATTTCGCCCATACAGGTGCTCCGTACAAAGCCATTGCCCGCACTACTCCTAGATAGAGGCGGCGGCAGCTAGCTTCGGGTCTACCGATATTGGGTAACAGACGCTTTAGGCCGGCAATTATCCCCATAAGCCGGGGAGCCAATTGTTGAAAATGCTCTCGAAATTTCCATCGGCTATCGAGGATGAGTCCTAGGTATTTCATATTGGATCCAACCTCGATAAGGGCATCACCTACTGTGATGCAGGAACCTCGCGAGGCTACGTAGGTACTACTTCAGCTTCTATTTCTGCCGTCAAGTGCTAACACTACTGTTCATGTTTAAATAGCGTTGCAACTGGTGATATTACTGGAGTAACAAGACTCAACAAACTATGTCTCAAGACGACGAGCACAATGTGGTGCTGTGTATATCATCCTAACCAGCGCCGTGTTGTTATGGGCAGGCGTGTCATTTACCCGGTGAAAGTCTCGCTGGTCTCGTCGAATCCTTGAATAAAGATATATATACATTTATATACAGAACTTGTATGGTAGTGAAGAAAGATATTGTTGGAAACCCTGTATATCTGAAAAAAGACATTTTCGAAGACATGCTAAGCCCGCCAATCTGCGATGGAGCTGTTTGGCAGATTATGCTGTAATACCCTCTATATAGAAGGGAGGCCAGTCCCCTGCAGTTACGTGGACAGTGTGATGTATTTAGATACATAAGAGATTTCCACCTATGTAGAGACTGATCACGATGCCTCTGGAACCATATGGCCTGGAGAGTTGTTATTTGGTAAGATTATTCCTATTACAGAGTATACTTCAGCTAAGAATGGATTTTACTAAATTCTCTCCCCTAAAGTAGTAACGCAGATATTGGAGCCACCAAAGCGAGTGAGAAAAAGCCTATTATATATATATGTATAATTTACTTTGATTTCTAATAAAATTCATTTTTTAATAGATGGAAGATGATTAAACATAAACCGTACCGAGAACCGACGTTACGACGTATCAGCCAATATTTACTGAGGATGCCTCCGTTAACGGGATCGATTAGATATATTACAACAGTAAACAATATTCACACCTCCCGATCTCCCCCATCTATCGGACCCTCAGTACAGAGGTCGTTAATGCCTAAACCTCAGACAAATCTGCACTCGGATCCGGCCGGCCGTCGTCTCATCGCTCTTAATAATGAAGGATCACGATGTTGATTGATAAGCGTTCCCTTCAATTCACGAAGACTTACGAAACGCACAGACACCGCAACTTTAACTTTATTTTGAATATATTAATTAACAGTTTTATTTTTATCAGTGAAGCGACGAGATAAGCGGTACGTTCACCTGAAGGTAAGTGACATGGCCGTACATAACAACATGGCGCTAGTTAGAATATTATACGCCTACGAGACAGGATGTTAAGTCTCATTACCCCCAGTAATATTACCAGCTACAACTCCTTGCAATTCGGAACACGATAATGCTTGCACACGGCTGTTTGATGATTTCTAGTGCTCGGAGGTACTGGACGCCATGGTGACTGCGGTGAAGGATGCGGAAAGACTTTGGATGTGTACAGAGTCCGACCGATCAATGTGGAGATCTTTTGAGGAGGCATATGTCAGCCAGCAAATTACCTCTCTATATATAAATATTAATCATCCATATATATATATAACAAAAAATAGTATAAATATTATTGGATATAGCCTTTAGGAGAGTTATTTATTAACCTAAGCGACTAGAAGAGCTGGACGTTCACCTGATGGATGAACATAGTACGTAGATGATATGTCCGTCCGTTCAATATGGCGCTAGTTATGATGTCATACACTGAACCATACTATGTTCGTTTCCTTGAGGCATACGATATTGAGTCTTGCTATCCTAATAACTTCGCTGATTCCAGCGCCGCATCATCATCATCCGATAGACGTCCACTGCAGGACATAGATCTCCCCCAAAGATGTCCTTGATAGGGTAGGGATTGGTATGAGGGGTTTTGGGCAATTTTCTACCACGTTTCGAATAATGGGAGTCAGGGCCTCGTTTGATTATTAGCAGGGTGTACCACCAGCAGGTGAGTTTAGCTTGGGTCCTGTGAGAATTTATGCAGGACTCCTTACACCTCTTACAGCGCCTTCATTTACCTAAATATTTGCACAGTACTATTCGTCGGCAGATATAAGCGCTGTGGTCGTACCTACCTAGGCGTTCCCTGGCAGCAGAGACCTACCACCAGTGAACACCATAAAATCTCAAAATTCATAATACTTTACAACACTTGTCATGGATATATTCTGTTTAAATATCTATTAGCCTTCCTCGTACGTTCACTCTTTCCATTAATCGCCCGTATGAAACCATATCACGCACTAACATATTTTATTCTAGGTTAAATGGATCATAAATATGCTAAGTATTCATTTTCAGAAACCGTACAACCTTTTAAGCCTAATTAAATATATACACATTGATAACTGTCAAAGTTTATTTCTAGTCGTATTGATTTGCTTCTACTACAGCATCCTGTAGTTGTTTAATGTTCGTATTAAGAGAGAAAAAAACTGTAATTGAATGCTTGTGTGCTTGATTTTATCTTTTTGTATAGTTATATCGGTCTATAATAGAAATAAAATAATTCAATCAATTCTACATTATATATTATCTTTCGTTTTTAAGCAACTAGTTGTTGCAAATCCGGTTTGCTGGTCATAACAACCCTGTAACCCCTTTGGAGGAGGAATTTTGTAAAATTAGTTTTTGGTTGACCTATTCTTGTTAAAAGTCTCTAGTGTTCTAGTTTCGGAGATTTCGAGACGAGTCCGTATATAGATGGAAATCTCATATTTATATATATATGAGATTTATATCAGGGAAACAGCTAGTATATGTACACTAGCTTTTCCCCGGACGCTTCGCTAGCCGTAATATAAAATTAGACTAGAAATTTGTCTGTAATGTTCCTCGAGAGCAACTCCAAATGAGTTTCCATAGCAACCGCATTAACAATACTAAACGAAAATATTTGTAAAAGTAATTAGAAACAAAATGACGAAGGATCTATGAAATTCCTATACTAAATAGCCTACAACCATCCACAAACTCATTCGGCGTCGAATGGTCATGTTCACTAGTGTTCACGTGATAAGCCAACAAAGGAAACACATTTGCATTTGCATTACATATTTATATAATTTTTTTTTATTCTATGAAGCGACGAGATGAGCGGGGCATTCACCTGATGGTAAGTGAGACGCCACCGCTAAACAATGTGGCGCTAGTTAGGATGATGCACTGCACCACGTGACGGTGATCGTTTCGAGGCATACGATGTTGATGCCTTGCTAGCCTAGTAATTGCACTAGCTACAGCGCCCTTATCTCCCTAAATATTTGCAGAGTACTATTTGGTAGCAAAAATAGGCGCTGCGGTGGTACCTACTTAGATGGTTTCCAGCAACAGAGACCTACCACCGGTGTAGTAAGTTAACTTGGTAATAAAAGTACTGTAAGTGGAAATATATTTTAAACATCTGAAAACGGATGCTTAGTTAAAATTCAATTAACTGCCGGAGATCTGTATGTTCTTAAGTCTACGCTTTGCATCTTCTCATTACTTAAAAGGCTTACAATTTTATCCTGGACGACGGCTTCTCTATTAGTCGACTGTTTTTGCTGAAGCTTACGGATAATCGCGTTGTATTCAATGATTGATGTGTTATTTAAATTTTTATCTCACACTGTTAACAGTAACGACGAAATTTGTGATTATAAAGGTTAATGTTTATCTCGGACTATATTAGCGAAGATCAAGAAGTAAAAGATTGAATGTCTTGGACATTTTACTGGTGGTTGGTCTTCGTTCACTGGAAGTAGGTCTCTGTTTACTGGTGCTAGATCTCTATTGCCCGAGACCGTCTAGGTAAATGCCACCGCAGCTTCTATTTCTGCGGGCAGTAGTGTACAAACATTACTGTATTCCGGTTTAAAAGATGCTGTAGCTGGTGTAATTACTTCGGTAACAATTCTCAACAATTTATTTCTCAAGCCATGAGCGCAATGCAGTGCAATAGTGTGTGGAGTATTACTTAACATCAGGTGTACGCCACGCTCATCCATCCAAAATAACATGTGCTCTGTTTCAGGGAGACATTTAAGGGAGCGATGGTACAATCACGAGGAACTTCGAGCAAAGAGATTCGATTAGTAAAAGGTATTTCATGTACCGTAATCTCTTCTTAAAGTTTCTCAAGTATTTGTATGTATTGACTAAGGTATTGTAAAGTATAGAAAATGGGAAATAAAGCAATAAACACGTGTCTTTGTTTTATAAGCGAAAGATTGCACGCGATGTGCCTGATTGATATTTAATAGCGGACCACTTATTGGCAACGTACCTCGAACACCTTAACCCCAAAACGATAATTTGGACATATAAAAAATTAAAAGCATTCCGTAAACATTATAATGGCAAAAGGGGTATAATTGGTTAATGACGACCCGAATTGTAATAGCATATCATTTATTCATGAGGTTTATAACCTTTCTGAACACGATCAAAGTTTTGCAGCGGACCCGAAATTATTTATGCCATTATGTCATCAAACGTTATATGAGAACCCCGAATGCTTTATGATATGAATTAAGTATCTTTTTATAATGGCCCAGCGTCATGGCTGCTTACATCGACTCGATTAGCCATAATAAGCGTTTAACAATCTTTAAACTACCGCCCCGTTTCATTATATTTAAATTTAATGCATACGTACAGGGACCAGACGGGTTGGTTTCGTTATTTAATCGAATTTTAATTTAGAAAACCATTACATTGTTTATAAATATAGTGATAGATAATTTATCTTAAAAATCGACTTAGTCGTTTAATAAATATTTAAACTTCAAGGAAAATAATCAAACTTGAATAAACTTGGGCAATTTAATAATGCATATTATAATAGAGGTTTCAGCGTTATATTGATATATCTGTTCATTATAATATAAAACATATCATGAATGAAATCGATATATTGCGATGTTCTTTGTTTCACACACGAATTTATAAACAAATCATCATCCTCATCATCATCAACCGACAGGCGTCCATTGCTGGATAGAGGCCTTTCACAGAGATAATAGATAGAGAGATAGTTTGCGGATCACATAAGGGATTTGGGTCATTTCCCACCACGTTGGCTCAATGGGGGTTGGTACGAGACAGAGCTTCGTTTTTTTATTAGCAGAATGCACCACGAGTGGGTGAGGTTGGCTTGGATCCCGAAAGTTGTTGATCGAGACCCCTTACCTTCCTAAAAGAAATAAATTAATAGGAGAAACGATAACTGTTCCTATATTCCACGCTTTGTGATATTTCGATATTCGTCAGTCAGGTAAGGATAGTGCCAAGTGAACGAGAAAGGCCAAGAAAGCTGTACCAACCACGATATAGAATAAAAGCTAAGACAGAGACTGGTGACAGGACTCTGTAGCCGGAGACGATTTAGGTAGGTACCACCGCAGCGCCTATCTCTAACGCCAAACAATACTGTGTTAACAATACTGTGCCTAGTAAAATTACTAAGGTAACGAGGCTAACATCTTACGTCTCAAGGCAACGAGCGCAATGTGGTGCTGTGTATAACATCCTAACTGGCACCACGTTGTTGTGTAGAGGTATATCTTACCACCACGTGAACGTCTTGCTATTCTCGTTGTTTAGTCGATTATAAAAAGAGAGGGGATAATGGTAGTAGAGATCAAATGTACGTCGAGGTAACAACTAAAACAACGACAACAATAATGAATTCCGGTTTTAACAGTACAGGAAGTAATGAAATCGTCGATATGGATATTTCGTTCAATCATCATCATCATCGTCAGGTGATAGACGTCTTCTGCTGGACATAGGTCTCCCCCAAATATCCACTATCATTTGTTCCACCGAAAGAACCACCGTCATTTCCCACCAAGCTAGCCCAATGCGGGTAGGTGGGAGCCGAACCCTCGTTTGTTGTTTAGCAGGGTGCACGACGAACAGATGAGATTGGAATGGGTACCGTTGTTATGCGGGGTCCCTTACGCTTCTAGTTTCTGTTCAATAGAAAAAAACACTAGTCGATATAGACAATCATCATCATCAGTTGACAGTCGTCCACTGCTCGACTATGCCCATCTATGGTCTTCCCCAAAGATCTCCACATCGATCGGTCCCGCTATAGACAATGCTATTACTATATTATTGTATCAAACATAGCTTTTGACTTTGGACAATAATCTTGTATATAACTAACATATAATGAAATAAAAGACATTGTTTTCTTCTTCTTTAATCTTTAATGATTTTTTTTTAATTATAAACATTTTTTTGTTTAAATTTAAGTAACGTGATTGGCTGTAATTATTTCATCCACTTCCTTGGGCGTTCGACGTTAGCTGATGTCGTGGTGTTTGTGGGAACGTATCAGATTGAGATCGTCAGCTCCGATCGTTGGCTCGGAAAATTAAATGCTAATACAAATAATTATATCCTATTCCGTTGCGTCCGTAACAACATTATAATGAGGGAGCTCCAGAGGTAAAATCCCTCGCAGCGATCACTAATTGTGGTGCGTCAGTGGAGAACTTAATAGAGATTTACTTTTTTATTACAACTTGCGTCTGACAGCAACTGGATGCGTATAGCCGAAGACCAAGTTCAGTGGCGTTGCTTGGGAGAGGTCTATGCCCAGCGGTGGACTGTCACAGGCTTATTGATTGTGATGACAATGAATACAAAAAAAATAAAAAGCACTTTTTTAAGTAATATTTCTATAAAGTAACAACATAATTTTTTTCTTTGTTATTATATGAGAAAATGGTTAAACATTTTATAACAGTAATTAATAATCGTAAATTGATCATGGGAAAGGATGGTAAGATAGTCCTGTAGTTCGATAAAGGATCTATTGTAAGAAACGTTGTGTAGTGCTGAGCCACTATACACAAGACTATACAAATTCAAAAATCTTGATAGTTAAAGTATTGTATATTTAATTCTCCGCTCATGGTGACATTCTAAGTAGGAACCTTCATAGCGGCTGTGTCTACTGCCAAGGAACAGTGTATAAGCATTTCCGTGTCTCAGTTTGAACGACGCTTGAGCTAGCGAAATTACTGCAGTAACAAGATTCTACATCTTATGTGTCAAGACTTTTCAGGCGTATCAGATGAAAGTACTGTACGCTTCTTCATTTACAGGCAAAGTTAAAGCGAGAAAATAACACTTGCATCTCTGTTCTACATTAGAAGTGTTTTTTTTACCCAAAAATGTCTTTTTTTTAAAGATCTCTTCTTAAACATAATCTGTTTTGATTACTTATTGTTTTTTAATAGAACTTGTTATTTTTAATAAAATACTAGACTATATAGATCATTCAAGTGAAACACTTGTTTAATGCGTCAAACACGTTGAGTTATCTCAGATTTGAAGTAAGACCCACAGTTTACAATAATGAATAATTATCTGTATACACTGTAATAAATAGTGTCTTAGATTAGTTGTGACAAGTTCATTTACCGAAAACAATCACTTAGAACAGGATATCAAACGCGCCAAAACTACAACGACCCGACGCCCCTCTTTATCTCTTAACCAACATCCGACGCTGCACGCTGCATTAAATCCCTACAAGGCAAATATTAAACAAACGTCAGCCCCCCCTGACGAATGCAATAGCAATTTACTGTGCAGCTCATCAAGCCTTTTTTTACTCGCATACCTACCTCCTCGTGCATTCTATTCATTCTTCCATCCCCGTACTTTATATATCGAGGGCGTCATATTCTAGGTTTGAGGGCTGTTAAGGCACCTCTTATATTCTATGCTTAATAATTTGCACAGCGATCCAGGACTCTTTGAATGCCTACATTAAAAATCAGTTGTACCCCGCACCCCAGTTAAGATATTTTTTTTTGTACTCTTAAATGATTCATACCTTTTTACCATTTTGATAACATGAAGCAGCTTATGCAAAAACAAAATTATATGAAAGGAATTCTGAGTAATGTTAGTTATTAAACTAATTCATGTTCTACAATTTTCCTTAAGAAGCTTACATTAACTCTTAGTCATACTTTTACGAAATAAAAATTAGTCGACTAAGAATATAATTAGGCTTATGGACGGACATGAAGAAATTGACGGAGCAAGGTTCCGTTGTAAACAATTATTCATCAAGAAATTGTTTCGTGGTTTGTTTTTGAATTATTTCCTTTATTATTTCTCTATGGGGTCCCGGACAACAACTCACGGGATCCAAGCCAACTTCACCTGCTCGTGGTGCACCCTGATAATCATGACCCGACGTGAATCATTGAGGGAGACCCATGTCCAGCAGTGGACGTCTATAGACCGATGGATGTTATTTTATCATTATTATTTATGATGTAATACATGAAAAGGTTTTATTTACACAATTGACGACTCAATGACAAGTAACTGATAATAATCTTTTTATACAGGGTGGTGCAAAAAAATTAAAAGACCAAATAAAAATAATCCATAAGAAGAATCAAAGTTTTTCATTTTTTTTTAAATTACAGCCAAAAAACATCGGAAGGTTATTTTTGTGCCACCTTGTATATACAAGGTGTATTTATTATATATTTTATTTATTGTATATACAACAAAAACTTTGATTCTTCTTGTTGATTATTTTTATTTAGTCTTTTAATTTTTTTACATCAAGGCAAAATTTATAGCATTTTCTGATAGGAGGATTACTTTTGCGCCAACCTGTATGTATAGATCATAACCAGAGATTCATCGACTTTTAACAAGATCTTCGAAACAATTAGACGTAAATACTCAAAATTTGGGAAAGATATTGTTTCTGCCATCTAGAGTGGAAGAATGGAATTTACAAAATTCCTTCTCGAAAAAGAGTTAGGGGGTGTTAATAATAACCGGCGGAACGGGCGCTTACGGTTGAGCTTGATATCAAGGAATATTTCTAACAAATTTCGAGTCTAATTTTATATTACAGCTAGTATAGCAGGTAGGGAACAGCTAGTAGTATATACGCCGGCATGAGACGGGCGTTATAAGGTTTCCTGTGTTCGGACGAAGTAATTCGCTTCGTCATTCATAATGCTGCAGCAAAGGATTGTAACAACTTGCCCATATGCTTGTCCACATGCTGACGTGAATACGCTGCTTCTATATTAGCATGCTATTTTAAGAATAAGCTTAAAAAGTAAACTAATTATCTCTTAGTGAGATAGTGCATACAATCATCAGTATATAAAATTCATATGAGTGTTAGCATTAGAAGCAGTTGAAAACAATGTGAAAAATATGAAAACTATAACCCTTTGATCAAAGAGCCAATCCTCTTTACTGTGTCTGAAGCTGTCTCATAAATATTACTGAGATTGCATCGTTGTGCCTTAGTCTAGAACGAGGTTTATTCTTAAATCAAATATTTTGTGTTTTTCCTTCCTCCTGCTCTTTTCCCAGCTACGCGGGATCGAAACAGTATGTACTTCTCTTCCATATCCTTCTACCCGCCATATCTGAATTCACACTCGTCGTACACATGTCATCTTTCACACAATTCATCCACACTTTCTTCGGTCTTCTTCTCCCGTTATAACCATCCAAGTTCATTCTTATTACTTTCTTTGTTATATGTCTTTCATCCCTTCGCAGAACATGCCTGTACCACGATAACCTCTTGCTTCTCAATGTCTCTGTCACTGTTTAGTGTTTTTATAGTATAATAATTTCTATAATTTAAAACGAAATTAAATGTAGTATACTTACATTATAAAAATCTCTAATAATTTATATTCAAATGTATAAGAATAATATTAAAAAGTTTAAGAGTGTGCCCCAGTCTAAATATATACAAGAGACCGCCGAGCCCCGTTAAACATCGCCGGGCTTAAAGTGCCAGCCGCCGATTATCCAGATTATATGACCATACTAAATCATCCAATACTTAGGCCCCTTTCTTTACATCTCAGAGCCCAGTGTGAACTATGAACTATAAAATTGAAGGATTGCCCTTTATCATACAAAAGGGT
Source organism: Ornithoptera priamus (assembly GCA_029034505.1). Lineage (NCBI taxonomy): Eukaryota > Metazoa > Arthropoda > Insecta > Lepidoptera > Papilionidae > Ornithoptera > Ornithoptera priamus. The sequence goes on along the minus strand of JARDWD010000219.1, from coordinate 474,659 downwards.
TCCATATCTCATTTCCTTCAATAAAGGAGCCCGTGTCGTAAAAATTGCAAATAAGTCAGATTTATTACGGGGAGGATAGTTGGGCCGTAATGAGATGGACGAGCAGTGGGAACAAGTTATGATTGCGATTCATTCTCTTTATGAAAGAGTCGTATTATGCCTACGCCCGTGGCCCGTGGGTCATAAAGCACGGAATTTCAAATCGACCTCATGAATTCTGCTCTATTTTTCATGTAAAGTAGTTCGACTATACTGTGAAATTTATACGATTACTTAACTTTTATATTTATGTTATTTATGAATGCGAGTTATGGCTTTTATGGTTTGTTAGATGAGAACTTTTTTATGTAACATAACAACAAGAGAAATGATGTTACGTATAGTGTTAGTAATAATACGTTGGCGGAAGATTATTTCGTCTCTATTAAGAAATCTATCACAACAAAATATATACAATGTGGAGGTTATAACCTCGATATTGAAAAAGCTGACGATGATATCGAATCGGGTACAAAATGGTTTTGAATAAAATAAATTTGAGTACACTCTTATGAAATAGGTTAATGCAAACCATTGAAAAAATTCGGTACAGAGTTATATCTATCACCAATAGTATTAAAAATTTATAAACTGGTAGTTTATTAGAAAGCTGACAATCTTAGTGACTAGCGGAATTCGCACACTACTTTTTTATATATAATATTATTTATGCAATGAATGGGTTCATGGACAAACTCTTGCCAGTCACAGTAACAGCAAATTTCCCTTTATGTTTTGTTAACTAATTGTTATAAATAACAGGCAAAGATTCACTGAGACGATGGAGACACATTGAAGCTAAGAAACATGCTAAAAAATACCGAATACAGTCCGTAAAAAATATGACCTTATGAGATCTATTTTATTACATATTTATGATGAATGATCTTTAAAGTGTCATACAGAGTTTGTAGAGTTCTCTGGTTAGTCAATAAGAATATTCGTCCACATTTATAGTGAGAATTAAGCCAATAAAGCGGACGTTATGTCCCGGGACGGACTGCTGAACGTTTCTGAACTGTAAAGCTTGCGGCTTACCAGACGATTGGCTGCGAAGTCTAGACAAAAGAGGTTTAGGATACTCAGTGCATTTGTTCCTTTATTGCTACAAGTTCTAAAACTAATAATATTTCTGAGAAATTTTACAGATACATACGTGTATATATATATATATACATAAAACATTAAAATACATTTAAATATTCAAGACAAAATTTATGAAGTGAAACTTCGTTTGGGACAGTGTGAATTATTTTATGAAACGAAAATGTGTAACGAAAAAGATACAACTATAAAATTATTTATGGTGTTTAGGTGAACGTCTTGTTCGTCTCATTGTTTCATCTAATAAAAAAAAAACTAAATAAAAAAAAATCATAATTTGTAACCAGCCACGGAAAGATTAAATAGTCTATTTGTGTCAGTGGTTAAGAAAAATCAATCGCCTTATATACCTAAGAAATACAACATTTAAAAGATACAATACATTCCATTACCGGACCCAAACTCCGGATTCCGATCAAATCGAAGATGTCCTAAAGAAAGGCCGGGTCAAGAGTACTCGCAACCGACAAGCATGCATGAAGACGTTCACGAAAGTAGAGGAAACGAGAGGTGTGCCAGGATCGTAGCAAGTGGAGAGAGGTGGTGTCTGCCTATCCCATTGAGAGCGAGCCGTGATATATATGTATGTATGTAGCCGACCCAATTGTTAGAAGATTCCTTAACAAATGATGATGGACGTACGAGGATATTGCAGTTGCATCTTGGACTCTAAAGGAACCGTGTTGCTTACACTGGCAGTAGTGACTAAGCATTCCAGTAGAGTCATTCGAAGCTATACGAGGCTAAACTGACACGTTATTAAATGTAACAAGTTCTGTTTGGTTATTCCTGTTTTAACTAGTAAATATTGCAATAGTTTCTTTTTCAAATAAATCCATATAAAAATTCACCTTTCTCAAAGTTATATTAGTGATAGCTAATCTTCTCAAACTCATGCTACACGATTCACAACGACATCGTGTAGTAATAAAAGTTGGATTGAACCTCCAACCGAAAGTTTCCAATCCGCATCACATTATTCTCCATTGGTGCTTCGGTAATGCCTCTGGGTTTCAGAGGCTAGTCATCATTACGACGAAACAGCCTGGCTTCGATCTCGTTTCTGTAGCTACATGCAAATGATTGCTTAGGATTTTTTAAATCTATGACTAGTTGTCATTCTTATATTACTAATAATCTTTTTAATGTTCATCATCGTGATACTAAGATATGTCATTTGCTTTGTCTCTCATAAATATTTGTCTAAATCAACAAAAAATCTAATCCACAATAAAATCTTCTAGTAATTTTTACAGAACTGAGGCAATGGGTTAGGGAGAAATTCTTGATTTTCACATGTAAAAGTTAAAATGATAACTCAATACGAAGATAATTATTCAGTTGTCTTGTTTAACTACCACCTTCTTTGTTCTATTGCACCGCAATTAGTTACTCCTCTAACGTTGATGTGGTCAGCAGTAACAGAACACTGGTATTATCCAATTATGAAGTACTTTTGAGGGCGTACTTTCATGCGACCATATCATTATAAGCTCGCAAATAACAGAAGAAAGTACACAACGACCGGCACCAATCAGCGTTGTGTGAAGGAGTCTGGAATTGAAATTGTACGTTGTAAGGATATACCTTCCCGTCACAGTATTATGAACTCTATACATTAAAGTACATATGGTTGTAATTGGAATGTGTTTTATATATGTAACGAAAATCGCTTTCGATCCAAGTGCTAATTTAATGAAAAAATAAATGGCACAAAGTACAAACAGTGGCCTTTACAGTAGTTATCGCCATACCGAGTAATTTACTTCGTATTAGACTGTTATTACCGTCTGTAATTTAACCTGCAATTAATAAAATATCCTATAAAGAAAACAACTTGTTTATTTTTAATTACTTATAAGCAATGGTTACTTGCGGAGGTAATTATTATGACGTTATGCTTTAAGGTAGTAGTTATTTTTCATTATAAAGTATTTAAATGAACAGTAACTAGATTGTACAGTCTATATTGAGAAAATATTAAATTTTTCAGATTAATTCTTCTTATAGAATTATTATGTATGTTATTATGTTTTTCTTGAAATCTGAGTTTCGGTAGATATTTAATAATATAAGCAATAACCAAGGAAATATTATTCTCGAGTAAATTTTTGCTTACGGTTAAGAAAGGTAAAAACTCCTACCTCGGTCATATACTACGTTATCAGCGATATGTTCTCCTGCAGCTAATTATAATGGGTAAAATTTCTGGAAGACGAACGGTGGGGAGAAGGAAAAGGTCATGATAGAGGGATATCAGGGAATGGTCTGGCATATCTGGGGCGTCTGAATCGTTTCGCCGAACCAGAGACACTGTACCGCGCTGATCGCCAACCTTCACTAGTTGAAGAGTCACTTTAAGGAGTAAATTTTTGTTAATGATATCTCCCTGTAAAAATGTAACGATACAGAAGCTATCGTACATGATTATTATTGTTTATTGTTTGTTAATCTTTCTATGAGGATGATTTAATTTACATAAATTTTTAATTAATTGTAATGATCATATATCACTCTATTGCTTTCATCTCCTCGAGGCTGAAGGAGTTTCATTTTTTTACCACAGCAATAATAATTATTTAGCGCTTTTTAATTTCGGTCTCAGTAAGTCTACCTTTTTGGATTAGTCGTAAAAACTAAAGTGTATTGTAAGTTTAAGTAATAAGAAAAAAGTATGAATAAGGTTTGTATACTAAGATAAAGTTCAGAATATAAAGAAGTCACCTATTTTGTTGGTTTGGATACGTAACTCATAATCGTTATCATCTGGCTGGATCATATCACTGCTTGTTACAGACCTCTTCAAACACTTGCCACTGTGCACGTATATAAACCAAACAATAGTATAATGCAATAGCTTGCTATTTGTCTTGAAGCTATTGAACTGATCTATCTAGAAAAATCGATACTTATATTTCTTCTTACATTTTCAAAAATATTTGCTCTATTAAAACTTTTCATTATCGAGTAACGTTTAAAATTTTCAATCTATTATACATTGGATAATTCTAGACAATTTTTTTTCTCTATCACATCGTCAATGACCCCTATCACAACGTCAATAACCCCTATCACAGTTCTCTAGAATGCGAGCACCCGCAGGAGCGCAGTAAATAAAAATTCATTATCGTTTTAATTAAAATACTATTCTTAATTAAAAAGCTGGACTCCATCAACACCTGGTGCTTTATCCCAGGTGATAACGACCGTGTTAATTCAAATCTAGTTTTTATTGTGGCACGGGTATACCCGTATAACATTGTTAAAGTTCTTCATACTTCTTTTAAACCATAACTCTATTAATGTAAAAAAAGTGTTGTGTACTTGACACTGGAAAGGTTATATATAGTTTTTTTTTTAATTTCTAAGTTTATTTTAAAGTTTGTTATAACTTTGATAAATTCGTATGGTGGGTGAAGTACTGTATGAAATGAGTCGAGAACTTTCTATAAGACAATCTTAATTCTTTACTCATTATCATCAACTGATGTTATAGATCTGGGACATAGTAGTAACTTACTTGCTCCTCTGGCGCAGCGACTCAAAGTGAATCTTGGCCTCCGAAACCAGAGAGCGCCAGCATTGTCTATATTGTGCTGCGTCTTGCCAGTCCACTGCTTGAAGCTCGTGTAGGTCGTGCTATACGGTATCCTTCCAGCGGTGTCTGGACTGACCGACAGATCGGCGTCCAATCGGAGTACCGATAAACGCTTTTTTGACTCTACGATCGCCTCTCATCCTTGGAAAATCGCCCATCCAACGAAGTCTGCGGGTTTTGGCTTCCCCTAAAATGTGCGGCCAACCAGCCTCTCGATTTCGATATTGCGTCATGCTCACCACCTACCGTCCTCTTTCTGGGTCGAGCCAAAGATCCTACGCATGATTTTCTTCTCGGTAATCAGAAGCCGCTCCTCTTCTTTAAGCGCTTCTCGTCCAGGTCTTATAACTGTTTGTCAGGATCAGTCTTATCACTGTCCTGTATATACGAATTTTGGTCTTTCTGCTCAGAAGCTTGGATACCAGCACCTTGTGGAGAGCGAAATTACAACGGAGGGCAATCCGGATATCGATTTCTTATTCCCGTGGGGTATGTGTCCGTGATGGTGCACCCTAGGTACTTGAATTTATTAGTCCTTTTGAATGAAAGATCTTCCACGCGCAGATCCTCGCGCTTCTTCGTCTTGTGTTTATTGTCTCACTCTTTCTCTCTAGGACATATACCTCCCACAAATATTTTATTCTTGTTTCTTTACTGTTCTCAAATAAATATTAAATCAAGTAAAGATTAGACTAGATACATAAAACACAAGAAAAGAGGTTAGATTAGACACAAATTCTATTAAAATAATTATGTTTTAACAAAATAACAGGTTTGTCTAAATTTATATGTACCTTTATTCATAAATAAAACTCTGAACCAATCTAAAAATGGCAGGAGCAGTTTTGCAGAGACTTTAACCATAATATAGCTGGAGATATGGATCATAACGTAGACAATTGTTCAACTATTAAAAAAGAAAGTTCTGCGCAAAAGTTTATATTACCCATTTCGCAGCATATCCTGATGCTGGTAAAATCTTGGATAATTTCACATTATATTATGAGTAAGGACTTTTATTACAAGGAATTATGTACAACGTGTTAACACTTGAGCTCGTAGAAGTGGAGACTGTTAATAGTGAAGCATGTTTGTCAATAAGTGGACTGCTGGAAGACAGCAATGATGTTATTTACATAATGAGGATAGCGATTTAAAAAAAAAAACTACCACTGTCAAAATACCACTCGTGGCCACATAATAAGTGAGCAGTTAACTTCATGAAGGCAGTTCATTTAAATAAGTAAGTAAAGTTTGGTATTAATAGGGTACAAAGCAAATTTAAGATGGAAATTACCATTACAAGTATGACCAGCCAATTTAAATTCATGAGAAGGAAGCTGGTCACCTGACCTATTTCCTACGCATTAAATTGTTGCCAGTATGAAATCACCAATTAAAAACCACTTCAGACCAGCCCGGTCTGAATAGTTTCATTAGACCATCATTAATTGTTAACCCAGTTTTGGGTCTACACTTTCATCCAGAGTTATTATTTAATCTATACACTGTTTCTATTAATTTTAGACTATTAATTTTAATAGTTCTTAATTTAAATGACATCACATTCGCTGAGGAACTGTTCCACCTTGCGCAAGGAATCCAACTATTTTCGGAATTAACTTGAACTCAAGTAGTCACGGAGTGAAGAAGCATGACAAGAAGTTAAAAGGAAAAATAGATGTTTCGTGTATACTTAGATAGACATCTGTTTTAATAAACGCATAAAGCTGTTTCGTTTATATTGAATTTATTAACTATTTTAGTCATAAAATGTAACAAAAAAACTGTTTTTTTTTTAATATTATAACTGTTTTTATATTTTTTTTAGATTTGTCACAGTTGACCGTAATGAAACTCCTGCTCGGTGTTTCACTCGGCACCTTTGCGTTTGTTCCGTCGCCATTTTTGCCGCGTCAACGCATGCACTAATTAGTTGATACCCGACACCGGCTCACGATCCCAGCTCCCATAGGAATCTTGGGGAAACGGTGACAACAAGCCAGCTGTAAAATTGTCTTGTTCATGCGTTGTTTTTAATTTGTCGTTGAAAACGTAAGGAAGCATGTGTGTCGCTGATGGCGACGGAGCGTGTACGAGCTATTTGCTTTAGAGCAGTAATAGAAACCCGCTTCTACTTGTCTTTCATTAGAACGCAAATGAAATAAATAAACACAAAAACTTGATGAATATTAACAAAAAGATCACTATTTATTACTTTTAATGTATCAATAAATCAACCCTTTATCATGGAAGTCCAATTGAAGTGACTACTCTTCTACGATAATAAACAATACTAAAATTCATATATAAAAATGTATAAATTTAGTAAATATACAACTATCCTCGTCCTGTCTAGCGTTGAAATAACATCAAATACTTGAAATAAAACTTAAATCTGGTGTAATATTATATTGAAATAATGTATCAGACTGGTCGGGTTGGAGATTGATTGAAAAGACCTCAGCAATGTACGGCTGTAGGGTAATATAAAATAAACCAGGGATTGACTACGATAGTAAGCGAAGATGTAATCTAAGTGATAAAGCGCACTGGTCTAAAATAAATCTATTCAATGTTCTTTTAAAGATTCCTCTATTATATCTGGATGAAAAAACTGACGCCGGTAGCCTATTACAACCATTCGCTGTACATACGAATATCGTGACTGTGTTTCGGAGAATACCTTAAAAGTACCCTATTCCCAGTAGTAGACGTCCATCTATTGATGATAATAAACAATTACTCTTGATTTCTAACAATTAGAATAAAATAAGTTTCTAGAAAGAGTCCTCAGTTTTGAAAGTAGCGAAGTTATTACTGTTCATTATCGACATCTATAAAAATGCACAAAAAATTGTTTTGGATGTTGTATTCAAATCTTCCAATGTCATAAATTTTTAGCCTCAGATGAACATGAAAGTATATTCGTAGATAACATGCGAAAATTCCCTTAGCTCGTTACTGTAGATACAAAAGAGTAATGTACGATCGGAAGCAGCCGGGCCCCCGCCGAACTGCTCCGACTACAAAGCCTCACCTACAGCGTCCTCGTAGTCGCAAACTTCGCCCTTTTGTTGCAAGCAGTTCGGTTCGGGGCACGTCGTCGAATGTACTAATTAGTACACCCGCCCCCGACTTATTTGCCGAGTGCAATAGAAAGTTTGTCGGGCGGTCTGTTCGAACTCCGATCACAAGGGGACAGTTTAATTGTTCCCTCACCTCGCTCGTGTCTGGAGCTTTTAGTTTTTTCCCTGCTACCAATTATAGCTTTATAATGGATCTCGGTTGTAGCTACGACATGGTATTCCATATGAATAGCTATTGCTATTCCTTTATTTTACTCGTCGATAGTCTTATATTTGATAATAATTTCTCATAATCATCAAATAATTTATAATAATCTTCCAAATCTCAAATATGCGAAGCGCATGGTTCCTGAACTAGGAGTTTAATTTGTTTATAAGAAATAAGTAATGATTATGTTAAGTGACTATAAGATCTAAGAAGCCGAATCGAATCTAAATAATTTGTGTGTTTTAGACAAAAGTAACTGAATTGGTGGCAAGATAGATAAGTTCAAAAACAACTACAAAACTCTAATTCCCTTGGATGAGTCCCCAGAATTAAACCATGTATTTCGGTGTTAAAAGGCTGTTAACTTCCTTTTTTTTCTAATGAACTTCATATAACAGAATATTTATTATCGAAAAAGAGAATAGTCAAGTAAGGTAGATGTGGTATGATTAACACACGTGAATGATTGAATAAAACGATCATCAGGGTCAGAGACCTATACAATATGATTTTAGTTATTTATGATCCTAAATATATATGGATCTAAATTCTTGTCGAGCTTTGGTTATGAGTCTACGTAAAGACATCTTAAAAAGTACCATTTTCTCTAAGACTAACCAGTTAACTATATTAACTTTGTTATTGTTAAGAAAATAATTTTGTTCTCATTACTATGAAATTTAGCGTTATCGAAAATAATGTCGGCGGACCGAAAGTGAAAATTAATTCGGCCGCAAAGCTCCTCGCAAAACATTGTAATAATGGACCACATTAGACCCTATTCAAAAACACGTGCGCTTTTAATGCGGCGATGGCTATCGTTATCATCAAAATCCGAGGGTACGTATAAAACCGAATTGCAAATCACTCTCTCAAAGTGTCATTAAAGCGTAGATAATACGACCACATGTTTTGTTCCCATCAAGGATTAATAATAGCCGCGTATACATTACATGAGTGCCACAGAGTAAAATATCCTCGAATGAAGCTGCTTCAAAAACAGCAGTACAGCAAACGTACTCATAGCATTTTTCCTATGTCGAAATAAAGAGGGTTTGGATGTCTAAATTAGGGTAAAGGGGTCAGTAGTAGGCTTGATAAAGGTGACTGCAACAAATTGTGCTCTATCTCCTTTGTTAACAGACCCCGCTGTATTTAATTGTGCCTTTGTCCGTTTGATCACGGATTATTTCGTGATTGGTTGAAATTTATTTACCTTTTACTGATCAAATTTTACCTAGAATATTTTTATCATCATCATCATCATCATCATCATTTCAACCAATGGACGTCCGCCTTTGTATAAGTCAAACATACAACAAAATATTATATTCTCTGTTTTGAACATTTCTATTATACATATAAATAAATTGCTTTACATTTTCAGACGTATTTATGTTATTAAAACTTCTTGATATTGGATTTAATTTCATATCACAGAAGCTCACTGGCTGTTGCTGTCACTGGCATTCTGGTGATGGATTGGTAAGATTGTCCAACTATGTACAATTGTAGCACCTTATAGCCAAACAGTTATGTATAGACGTTCCTGTGTTCCGGTATGAATAGTTATATCTAGTGAAATTAGGGGATAAAGAAATTATATATTTTAAGTATGAGAGCAAGGAGCATATAATAATATACATTCTAACTACCACCTGATTATTTTGGACAGACGTATTTCATACGAAAGACGCGTATAAAACTGATAGATGTATCATCATCATCATCTACTATTAGGTGCACTCTTCAAACTGAAGTTTGGCGATCAGATTGTGAAAACTAAATCGATCCTCAGCAGTTCTTTTTAACTGATGGTATTTGAACCAGGTCCACTTTGTTGTGTCGTTAAACCATTTCATACTTACCATACCAGCCATAGATATAGTGCAGTGTTATTTTTCCATTGTAATTTTATAATTTATGGTTAAATTTCTGTTGAGAAGAAACAAGACTAAATAACTTAAAATTGGCTTGATTATTACAGATTCAAAACCAATGTCTTCTAAGAAGCTTATAAGCCTAGTCTTTTTTTTGAAGCTATATCTGCAAAGACATTTTTTTTATTTTATGTGCACCGCGAAGGAATTCTCTGGCAGATGTTGTTGTCAATTATGATTTTTAGTCCTTGCTCTCTTGAATGTAAAGTAGTTGCAATGCTCTCGGTATCACATGTGGGTACGCAGTTTTTTCTTTATATCACTATTTATGTTATTATGTTTGTAACTAGCTATCTATTTGTAATTATAATTATTTTAGAACAACACAGCAGATTTGCAAGGGTTAGTTGATCAACAGAGTGAAAATCCCTCGCAAAATATGTCGCTCAGTTTTCAATAGCACTTGCCTAACAGACAATCGCATTAGCGCACGCCTCAAAGAGCAGCTTTTACCGCGAATGGCCATCCTAAATAAACAATAACACGAAAGGGGATGCGGCTTTCGACCGATCTATGGCGGTTCAGCTGGCAGATTAGCCCACTGATTCAACAAATTCATGTGTGAGATTAAACAAAAATGTTACTTCATTTGAATGTACTCCGTGATAAATTTAGTTTCAACCTTGTTAATAAGGATTAGACTACCTAAACCGCAGAAATATTTTATCTCATGTGTAGGTAGGTACCACTGCAGCTTCGGTTTCTGCCGCCAAACAATTGTGCGCAAACATTGCTGTGATATGGTTTCAAAGGAGCTGCAGCTAGTGGAATCATTGGGATAATCAATTGGTGCTATATATATGCATATTATAGACAGTCGTATTACTTACTGTCAGGTGAACCGTCTCGTCAGACATCTCAGGTCTGTGGATATTTATTATTAATACTATTGTCTTATAGAATTTTAATGAAAGGCATAAAGAAGTGTTTGCTTTAAATTAAAAACTACAAGAAAAGCTGCCGTGCTTATCCTGAAATCTGTTTCATTATAGTTGACTTTTACATTAAGGTCATGGAGCCGTGAGCCGTGGTCTGTGAGCTCAGTATTTAGATGTCTAAGTCAAAAATAATTATGGAAGCAATATCAATCAACAGAGAATAGAGAGATATTTCTAATGTAGTCCTTGAATTGATTAGTCGGAAGATAAACATAGGGCTGTATTAAGAATTAAAAATTCGAACCGGGCCGGAGATTTCACCGCTGGTCCCAAACAGAAGCGTTACTCGTTAAGTTGTCGCGATCCTCGTGGGACACGAAGCATATGCGTCCTGTTATAATTAGCGAACAATGTTTGGCTTTAGCAAATCCCTTTTGGGGCGTAAATTAAGAGATTCCGCCGTACGAACGGCTTACGGATACATTTTGCGTAAAAGCCCGCAGTGGAGCGATGTTTGTACTTATTTGTTCTGACGGAGGTCCCCTGTATGCCCTGCGATCTGCCTCTATTCTACGTCGACGAAATTTGTGTGACATTTAAGAGACCTCTAAATTTTGATGAGTTCATTACCTCTTAGAGCAATACAAATTGTTACATCATTTACGTAAACTTTCGGGAGTGCTTTACGTAAGTCGTATATTTTAATATGTTTCTAGGTGACGTAAAGGCGGGGGTACAGTGTCATTATCAACATATATTTCATCATGATCATCATTAACAGCCGACAGACATCCACTGTTGGACATAGGCCTCCCCCAAGATCTTCACATTGATCGATCCTGCGCTGCTCGCATCCAGCAACATTCACCAGATCGTCGGACCACCTGGTGGTGGGTCTGCCAATACTTAATCTTCCGGTACGCGGTCGCCTTTCGAGCATATTGGTGCCCAATCGTCTGTCAGTCTTTCGAGCGATGTGTCCTGCCCATTTCCACTTGATGCTAGCAATCTTTAGGACTATGTCGGTGACCTTAGTTCTCCTACGGATCTCCTAATGTCTAATTCGACCACGCATCATTTGGTATGATCAACATATATTTAGTATGTATAGTAATATCTTGTATTCCTGCATAGGTTTAAACTCAAGGAGAGTCCCTCGTGCACCTGTGACCCGGCGGTGGAGCAGACCGTGGTGCATGTTTTGGCTTGCTGTCCCGTATTTGGGAAGGAGCGCTGCATGTGTGAAACCGAGTTGGGGGAAGAAATCAGCGCTGGTAGTATCGCCTCTCTGATGAGTGAGGACAACAGAAGGCACACATTCCTTGGGTACTGTAAGAGAATTATAGGAAAAGTAATAAAGAGCAATCAATAAATAAAGAACAGGAGTAAGAAGGTAGGTAGAAGGTAAGGGTTGTAAGTAAGTAAGATGTAGGAATAGATAGATAATATAAGAGAGTAGTAAATGCTAAGAGATAGGAAATAATAAAAGATAACAATGTATTAGAATAAGAAGGAAATTATATTAGAGTAAGGAAATGTAAATAGGAATGTAGTGTTATGAAAGAACAATAAAGATGGGTTTGAGTTGTTCTCATTTATGAGAGATGGATGTAAGAAGGAAATATGATGGAGAGCGAACGAAAGAAAATTATGTGTGAAAGAGGAAAGAAGAAAGAAAGAAGGAAGGAAGAATGAAAGGAATGAAGAAGTTAGGGTACGGAATGAGAGGATAAATGTAATAGGAATAAGCAAATTAAAGAATTACAGGGCCCCGGACAAAACAAACTGGGGGAACGAGCAAAAAAAAAATATCTTGTATTATCAGCGTTTAGTTAACTGTTAAAAAATTTTTAACTATGTTTCTTTTTTATATTACCAATTGATGAGAACAGCGAGATGTTCACCTGAGTGAAACATCCTCCCATAACAATATGACGCTAGTTAGGATATTATTCAGCACCACACTGCGCTCGTCGCCTTGAGACATGAGATGTCGAGTCTGCTTACCTCAGTAACTTCACTAGCTACAGCACCTTTCAAACCGGAATACTGTAACGTTTGCACAGTGCTGATTGGAGGCAGAATTAGACGCTGCTGTGGTACTTATCTAGACATCTCCGTCCAGCTCATCCGTTATTAAATGTTTCTTTACTTAACTTCTTCAATTTCCATATCGACGGTCTCTCAACGTATTTGTTTGCACGTTTTAATTATTGTTTGTAGTGATTATTGTATAATTAAATGCAAACACTACGAACCAATTAATTGCACTTTCATATATAAATAATTAATCAACGCTTACGTTCGGATCCGAATAAGAAATACTTTATTTTAAATAAAGGAATATATTTAATGAGATATATATTTTTATATAAATTAATTAAGAATGATATTAATTAATAAATTAAATCATTGCATTCAAATAAGATCAAAACGCAAATCCATGTTTTGTTTGTTTTTTAATGCAATATAAACAACACTTTTAATCTTCCCACTATTGGGAAATTGGTGCTTTTTTCTAGAAATAGATATAGTTATTTATCCTCTACGATAGTCATTGGCCAAGTGTGAGTTGGTTGATATAACATGTTCACGATCCTTTCTCTAATACGTCGATTTCGTATCAATATTTCCTTCCTTGGAAGCTCAACCTTAACGGAAATCGAACCCGGGCACATAGTACGCGCTCTTCCTTTCGAGGACGAAAGGGAGAGAGCGTACTACCTCCATACAGAAAAAGCTGCCATATTTCACACAAATCTTTTTTTTTATAAAACGAAGCGAAAAGATGAGCATGACTGATGGTAAGTTATACGCTTACCTAAAACAATTTGGCGCTAGTTACAATGATATATATATACTACACCTAATAGCGGTCATCGTCTTGAGATATAAGATGTTGCACTTAACACTGAGATAACGTTTCGTTACCCTAGTAATTTTATTACTTGTGGCGCCTTTCAAACCAGAACACGGTTATGTTTGCACACTATTGTTTAGCAACCGATATTGGTCCTACCTAGACGGTCTCCGGCAACAAAGATCTACCAGAAAAACTTCATGTTATTTTTAAGATTAGCAGAATCTGATGCTGTGTAAACATCCTGATTATGGTAATCATGCATGAACTGTTTTGTATAACCAATACCTACATTAATTTATTTTAATATATTTTTTTAGGAATTTCCTTCTACATCTAAAAATTAAATTCGCCCAGCAACTCTATTTCAGCGCTGAAAAAATACCGTACCAATTAATATTTGCTTTCATTCATCAAAACTTTTTCGTCGATCACTTGTTTCCCCTCGGTACTTTTTAAAATTACCCTCAATACGCCCATTGTTTGGGCGCGCTGAAATTGGCAACTTAATAATTGGTCCCAACTTGGGCGGATGTTAAAATATTAGGGAAGGAGATAACTTATAACGAGGGAATGACGGATGACAGATGTTCCGGGAGCGTAATTAATGAAGTTAATTCTCCTTTTTTTTCGGTTAAAATCTGTTGATCTGCCGGAGCTAAGGCGTTAACAAATAAAGAGCCGCGACGCCGATATGTTCATCAACGTGGTTCGAATTCCACTTACTCCATTAGCCAGATATTTTAATTGTCTGATGGCGTCCCTACTGAAACTTTGCAGCTGGGTTGCGCCTACCGCGTAGAGCTATTTAAAGACAAATTGCTCTCGAACGGATCGCTGTTTCCCGAATAACTTAAACTCCAATCTTTTCTGTAACCGTTCTATGTTTTCACACTTAAATAATACTATTCACTTGAACTGCTTCGTTATTTTTTTATGCTGATGTATGCGGCGCTGTTTTATTGACAATCATTACGGCTTCATCTGACTCAGGGCTCGATGATCTGGTATACGCGAGGTAAAATAATAAAAAAAGAAAAGAAAATAAAATAAAATTAAACTAAAACTTTAAATGAACACAATAACAAAAAAAACACAAACCAAAACACAAAAACTAAATATATACATATATATGTAGACTAAGTTGTATGTAAAAGGTGGAGGAGAAAAGTGAGAAAATATTGGATGCGGAAGGGTTGAAGAGATGGATAGTGCTACAGGGTAGTTTGCTTCTTTACTTAAAATAGTATTACCATTAGTGACGAGCAAAGTAAGAATAAGACCAAAACTAGGACAATCTTGGTATTGGTCTTATCAGCTTCGTCAGTCGGCCATCAGCTTGGTACAGTCCTTTATAATGGAGGTCTAGTGTCTTATAATGTATTAAAAATGTTGTTTCCGGAAGATGCTTTTCATGTTCAAGTTATGATAAATATTTTGATTGATTGATATGACATTTATATTTACATTCAGTTTTAAATATTTCGCTTTGGTCTGCGTTGGTATTAGTCTTGGTATTGCTCGTGTGAAATTGGTCTTGTCAAAAAGCAATACCAAGACTAACTTTTGTTATCACTATTGATCATAATACCACCTGTTATTAAGTGGTGATGTGGTGGTAAAGCGCACAAAGCTATTAAGAGCCTTCTTCCCTTTCTTACTATTATCTTGAACTGCTCTTAATGTCGCATCAACCAGCTGCCTCCACACGGCTCTGTCCTCGGCACGTCTCAGGGCATTCGAAATGTTAGTGCCTAAGATTGCCTGTATCTGATCGGACAATCGGGTAGGCGATTGACCCCTTAATCTCTCACCCTCGATTCAGATAGTCTGGTTGTCTCCGAGCATTAAGAGCCTACTCACTCTTTTCTCGAAGACACCCACGTCATATTAGAACAGGAACTTACTCTTAAACTCATATTGTTAAGGTTTAGACAAAAACAGACACATTGTTCATATATCATTACAATCATTTTATAAATCAACACTGATCATCATATATTAGTCTTGGCTTCAAGAATTAATCAAGAAAATAGTTATTAGCATGTTGTTATTAATAATTGAAATAGCAACTTTTACTAGTAACACAGTGAACAAGTAGAGGGTGTTGTTCATCATTTTGCTGTGGAGATCTTTGAGGGAAGCCTATGCCCTGCAGTGGATGTCTATCGGCTGATCATGATTCATCATTTACAACAAATATTGGCTTAATATAGAATGCTAGCGAATATTTAATATTAGGAATCCACATTAAAATGTCTAATAATATAAATGTTATAAAATACTTTCACCTGATGGTAAGCAATACACCCCACCAGCACCACATTGCACTCGTCGCTTTGAGTAATTTCAATAGCTACAGCGCCTTTCAAACCGGAACAAAATAGTGTTTGCACACTACTGTTTGGCTGGAGAAATAGGAGCTCCGGCGGTACCTAACTACACGTTCTCTGGAAATAGACTTACCACCAGTAAACTTGTTACTACTACTTGTTAATCTTGTTATTGTCCTGGTGTAGTTTTGTTAGTTGAAAAGTTTAAATTTTAATCAGTTTTTTTTATGCAATTAAACGTAATATACATTAGCCGGACCCCTCAGACATTTAACGGCAATTTCGGACCCCTTCCCCCACAAAAATTGTTTGCTATCGCACCGTATATCATATTCAAATGATAATTCAATAACGACACGATTCCTGACCCGTGCCGCGTGGGGTCTGAGATAAAAAGAAAATAATCCCGAACGAGCATAAAATTATTTTTATACATCTCTCTCGTGGGACAGCTTTATTTAAAACTAAGTAATTTATGTGACCCGTAGATAAGTCTGTGCTGCGGAGATTAGCGACTGGGAGATCTAATAGACGAAATTTATATGCGGTTCCTTATCTCCGACGCTGGTAGGCGCGTGACCATTTATTTAATAAAACTAACCAAACGCGATTACGTCTCATTGACTTTATATTCAATTAGACCCGCCTTTTGTGGGCTAAATAAACAACACTTAAATCTGAGGGGACTCAACTTAAATGCATTTGCTTATTTATTCTGTTCCGATACTTTCTAATTCTATTCCTAACGTTTCAAAGAAACATTTTTATTTTATCACCCTGCTTCTGGGGTGAAGACAAGGTTATGTGGGGCTTCTACCCACTAAAAGCCCCTAGGTGATCTCCCTTAAGTACAACAGGAGGAACGTTTCAATGAACCTATTATTCAGTTCTAATTAGAATCTATCAGATCTGATTCATTACAAGTACAGGTTCCAAGTAAAAAAAAAACACGTTTGTGTATATACATCGTTGAGCGATATTTTGTATTGAAGCAACTAGCAGGTAGCCGTTAGTAAATAGGCAGTAAACATTTTTAAATCTTGATATCCAAGTCTTTATTATATTATCTTACTGTCTGATATATAACAAAGATTATAGATAACTAATACACCAAAAGATAAAACGATAAATTGGTTTCTTTAACCGTATAAGTAATGTGAAGAAATCAACTGAAGTAAAGTAATGGAAGAGTAAGAAGATTCTTTAACTTACGAAATGGCACTTTACTCTAATTTCAATATACAGTGTTAAACGCTGTCATACTACTTGAAATCGAATAAAGTTACTACAGAACATCAGATAAGTTAATTATACTGGTGGTAGGTCTCTGTTGCTGGAAACCAACGCAGCTCCTGTTTCTGCCGCCAAATTACTGTGTTACGGTTTGTAGCTAGTGAAGTTACTGGGGTAACGAGACTGAAAATGTAATGTCTCAAGGCGACGAGCACAATGTGCTGTGTATATCATCTTAACTAGCTCCATATTTTTATGGGCAGTCGTATTAATTATCATCAGGCGAACGTCCCGCGTGCCTCGTCTTATCAGTCTGATAACGCCCACAGCTGGGCATTGGCCTCCTTCGAGGTGCTATATTGAGAGGGAATTAGGTTTTAGTCCCACCACACTGACTCAGTGCGGGTTGATAGATGATCAGAGCCCTGTCTGTTGTTTAGCATGATGCACCTCGTGCAGATGAGGTTGACTTGGGCTCCGTTAGATGCTGGGTGGAACCCTTTACACCCTTCTCTCTTCTTCGTTTCGTCGCTTCGTAGAATAAAAAATTGATTTACTCTGCTAAAACTGATTTCAGATTACAAATTTTTGAATAGTGATGTAACCCACGCAGTCATTTAAACTTAAATATACTTACCCTGCAAGTTAAATTTGATGTAGTACTGCAGTGTTTAACTTGACTAAAGTTAAATTTACTACATGATGTCAATTTATCGTAACCTAAAATATACTTTAACGAAACTAAACACAGCTCAGAATATTTGCGCAAGGAAAACGTTGGAGTAATTGAAAACGTCTCTGTCTTGTCCGGCAGAGCGAACTGGTTATTGGAGTCGGACAGTAAATAGAGCAACTGGCACATGGCACCATGCCGCTTCTGTGAAGAAGTATTTAGTTACACAGCAAACACGACCGACATCAACTTAACTCTCGGGTTACCCCTAAGTGAGTTGTCGACCACCGCGGAATTCTCCATTAAACTGTTTTCATTGCTAAACGCCACGCTATGTAATGCGAGAACAAAACTCGGTACTCGTTTGTGAAGAGTTGGAGAAACCATTGCTTACTCTCTTACAGTATACATATATATAGTAAAATCTGCATCGATCTAAATGAATTTATGTTTTTCTAATAGTATTTATAGTTCTAGTTGCACTTAACAACATCGGGGTTCAATTGTATACCGCCATAAAGTGGTAGGTCTCTATTGCCGGAGACTGTCTAGGTAGGCTATACTGCAACGCGTTTTTCTGCCGCCAAACAGTAGTGTGCAAGCATTACTGTTTGGAGGGCTCTTTAGCTAGTGTTATTACTGGCGTAACAAGAATCAATATCTTATGTCTCAAGGCAACGAGCGCATTGTGGTGCTGTGTATACCATTCTCACTAGCGCCACGTTGTTATAGATTCGTTAGGTTAGGTAGTTCAGTTATCATTTGCTATCAAGTAAACATCCCGCTCGTCTCGTCGCTTAATGGGATAAAAAAACAGATTTGTCTGACGGAATATATTTGAAGAATCGTCACTTGTATATCTTTGTTGTCGGAGACTTTCTAGGTAACACCGCTCTCTCTCTGTTTTCTAATAGTAGTTAGTAAAATACTGGGGCAACGAGACTTACATATCATCCTAACAAGCGCTTCGATTTTATACGCAGGCATTACTTACCATCAGGTGAACGCCTTACTATTCTCGTCGCTTCGCGGAATAAAATATATTATTATTTACTGGTGGTATGTCTCTTGCTGGAGATCGTCTAGGTAATACCCCGGAGCGAATATTTCTGCTCCCAAACAGATGTGTGCAAACTACTGTGTTCCGGTTTAAAAGATGTTGTAGCTAATGAAGTTACTGGGGTAACGAGACTCAACTACTTATGTCTCAAAGCGACTAGTGCGATGTGGTGCTGGTTATGTCATCCTAACTAGCGCCACGTATTTATAGCCGGGAATATCACTTATCATCCCGCTCGTCTCGTTGAATTTCGTAGAAAAGTCTGTATATTTAAAGTTTGTTAAAAGGGAATGAAAAAGAAAGAACATTTGCCTAAAGTAAAAACTTCCCGAAGCCAGTAATTCTTAATAAAGTCAAAGTAAACGAAAGTACGAAAGGAGATCGTTCAACTGACAAAGTATTCAAACAAATTTTGAACAATTCCCTGCTCCAAATAAAACGTGTAACGGAAATGGACATTGATGATTTTATTCTGATTATGATTATCATTATTGTTATGTATTAAATATTACAAGCGAAGGATAACACTCCTTCGAAAATAATTTTTTTCCGAGTAATCGACTCGCTAAGGAAAAAATTAGGGAACAAAACGATTTACTACAAAATTTATCAATTTTTGGTAATCAAATAAGCGAGTAGACGAGTGGGATATTCACCTGATGGTAAGTGATACGCCCGCCAATAACAACGTGGCGCTAGTTAGGATGTTGTACACTGCACCACATTGGGCTCGTCGCGTTGAGACATGAGATACTGCGTCTCGTCACCCTAGTAATTACACTAGCTACAACTCAACAATGATTGCTCATTACTGTTTGGCAGCAGTAATAAGAGTGTGGTAGTTATCTAGACGGTGTCCGGTAACATAGACCTTATCACCAGTAAAAATCTTATTGGTTATCTTAGGAGGTTTAATTTTTTTTTCGCAACATGAACCGGAAAGAAGTTTCGGGTTGAAGAACGCCGTAGCTAGTAAAATTACTGGAGTAACGAGACTAAACATATCGCGATGTCTCAAGGCGACGAGTCCAATGTTGTGCAGTGTGTATCATCCTAACTAGCGTCACGTTATTATAGACAGGCGTATCACTTACCATCAGGTGATATTCCACGCTTGCCTGGTCGCTTGATTTGAACCTTCTAAGATATATCCTTTTCATCGATACGACAACTTAAATAAAATTATTTACTGCTTTTCATTCTCATCAGAAAAATTAAAAAGAAGAATAAGCCATATCAATAACTTCTTTCTTATAGTTGCGTTCTGCTTCACAAAGAAATTTACGAGTATTCTAATTTTAGTGGTAACGTCAGACAGAAACAACTACACGAAGCGGCTCTCCCTCCTCAGCTTCCGAAATGGGTTAACGATCAATAGGTTTTAATTAACACCACGCTGAGAACAGAACTAGGAACGCTGTCACATGTAAAGTGCTATAAATAGATATGACAATATTAATAAGACTTAAATTTCGCAATAAAGCTTTATACGGAAACTTAATAGAGCTTTAATTGATTAAAATCTACTTATAGTTGGCTGAGAGAAAGGGTTGAAGATTGATCAGACGCTGAATTCTAATTATCAGTTACACCGCAATGAGGGTTTCAGATAATTGATAGTTATGTTATATATTACAGAATTTTGATATCATCATCATCATTAATCGATAGACGTCCAGTACTGGACATAGGTCTCTCTCGAAGATCTCCACATCGTAGAGTGCATTGAGGGGAATTAGATCTTAACCCACTAAGCTGGCCCAGCGCGGGTTGGTGGGCTCCGTAAGATATTAGGTAGAACTCTTTACACCTATTTTTATTTATTTTTTATTTTTATATAGGAATGCAATACATATAAAAATTGAAATGTATACATGTGAATACAATCATATGTAATCTGTTTTTTTTTTTTTTGGCTAAAATTAATTAAATATTTTTGTTACAGTCGTGAAAGGAGATCGGTTACATCTCCACCGCCACATTATACTCAGCATTTTATACAAGGTGAATGGAAATATTGAAGGTAGAAATGCTGAGAAAGAACTGCACAGGTTTATATTGGGACTGTTAGCACACCGCGCTGACCTCCACACGACGTACTTGGCCTCAATTTCAAGTGATGCTAAGTGACAACAAACTACCCCTGTTTCCTATGACATTACAATCCTTCCAGTTTACGTTATGTTAAACCGTCTTTATTAAACATTAAAGATAAGTCGTAAGATAACTATGTTTACTTAATTATAAATATACTGGATGTTTGAACTTAAGTTATGGAAAAGGAAATAAATAAAAAAAAAATATTTGTTTTATTATTAATTTGGAGCTAGTATAAGTACTGAATATAAACTATTAATATGTGGAGCCAGTTACCAGTCACCGGGTCTGTACATTTGCAAATTTCTAGTACAGTTAAAACTCATACTATCTCTCAGTATATAGTAGATAATTACTGTGTAGTAGATGGTAGCTAAGTACCCTTAATTATGAACGGACGGTACTTTAATTGCAATAAGAGCGATCCAATTTAATGTGAGTACGCAATGAGAATTAATGCGTTGTGTTGTTTTTACGATCTCTTATAATATATCAAGTAAGACAGTTCTTGTTAATGCTGAATATACTTAAGAATTGATAATTTTTTTACTGCTTCAGTGACGCAGTAATAAAAATCTCCATTCAGTGAAGCACTTAGCGTACGATATTGAAGCTACATGTTATAGAATTTCGATTAATGGTGTAGGTTGTTGTCTGTTTAGCTACCCTTATTGCTAATCAGCTACCACAAAAATATTCATCCATGGCCATAGAATTCTGGGCTATAATATAAAGCTTCTCCATACACGCTCGTTGTCTTCAAACATCATATAAAATCGAGGTCAAGTAATACAAGGGAATAAATACCATTTGTAATACAAGGGAACTGTGAGAGTATATATTATAGAATGTTATAACTGATGGTATTACTGATTGTGAATAGAATACTGCTTAAAAGTGTATCATCTCAGCAATTCAATTCTTCTAAGATCAGTGTACTTATAAGTTTTCCAGGATAAGATCTAAAATAATTAATTTTCTTCTTTAGCTTTCTGAGTTCACGTTGAACTGTAGTAGATCGCAAATAAGATTACATAAATTTCACTTGCTAATAAACCAACAGGTATAGAAATCTTGACAGGTATATTAATGTGGGATTAACGATAGCGATTGATCAAGTTCGAGTGACACTTAGATTTAAGCGCTTAAATCGCCGCCCGCTTATAAAATGAGACCCGCCTCTGACCGATTTATAGCGAGCTGCGAGCGCGATAAATCAGCCAATGTATCGTGCCTCGCGACTATTCATAATTATCAACATCAACTTCTTTGTGCTCCCCACCAGGCAACCACCATGCAAATGTCCCGTCAATTAATTTATTAGCAAGCGCCTGAAGCGATTACTTAACAACCTTTTATTTTTCAACTTACATGCGACGGCAATGGAGAATTAAATGTAAAAGTAACCGGACGCGAGCTGGATGTGGCACCTATTAAATTCTTTGCTAACACGTCTTTTTATTCTATCGACGCGAGCATCTGATGGTAAAGTGATATACACAGCACATATCTGCTGCCTCATACATGTTATATTAAGTCTCGTTACCGCAGTAATTTCACTGGTCACAACGCCTTTCAACCCGGAACATTTGCGGACTTCTGTTTAATAGAAACAGATGCTGCCGTGGTATCAACCGGGTCTCTGACAATAAAAAAATCCCTCGGGATAAGGATATAAAGTTAAATTAACATAGTTAAAGTACTAGTAGTAACTTAATCAAAAAATAACAGCTATAGGAAGATTCTATAATCATATTAAACTTTGATGAATTACAATGATTCATAGCAATTTTTTTTATTTAGATAACGTTACTTCTATAGGATTAATACAGGAATGTCAAGATTGAAGTGTGTAGTTGTGATCTGGTACAGTAGTGTATATAATTGAAGTGTTGAAGTCACAGAGAATCGATGGTTCCAGTCGCGTAGAAAATAAAACAAGAACACTTATCTCCATCAATGGACAACTGAGGGTTCAAATGATGATGAATGAAAAACGTACAGTGTACTATGTTTATTGCAGGAAATGGTTTATTTGTCAATTTGTCAAAACGGAAGTTTATTTGCAATAGTTTTAAATCTGATTTAAAAAAAAGTATTTCTCAGTACGTTTGTTCTATGACTATTATGCACAAACTTCCGTCGGTGGTTAGCGGATACATTTAA
Organism: Ornithoptera priamus; assembly: GCA_029034505.1. Classification (NCBI taxonomy): domain Eukaryota; kingdom Metazoa; phylum Arthropoda; class Insecta; order Lepidoptera; family Papilionidae; genus Ornithoptera; species Ornithoptera priamus. Next base: position 451,381 of record JARDWD010000219.1, on the reverse strand, counting down.
AACTAATTTATCATTCGGTGATGTTAAACATGGGGTGGAAGGGTTCCGGTATAGCAACTTACGGGAACAAAGCCAACCTCACCTGCTTGCTGTGCACGCTCCTAATCAAAAAATGAGGCTCTGGCTTCCACCAATCCGCATTGGGCCAGCGATGGCCACCCGATTGATGTGGAAATCTTTGGGCAGGCCTATGTCCAGTAGTGGACGTCTGTCAGTTGATAATGATGATCGTGATCTTAAACATGATAAAGTTAGGCAATCATTTAACCTGGTACCCAGCGGCTGAAGTTTGCTGCAACAATATGTGGTAACATTATACACTCTGTAACTGAAACAAGTTTAAAGGGCTGCACCGATTAAATTAACATCCCCGTAACCGAAATTGTTATACACTAAACCTTTAAGAAAACGTTTATATCGATAGCAGATGCTGCGATCTCATCAATCATAGGAACATACATATTATTTCACAAGACGAACAGACTAAACAGACGATTTGAAACTGGGTCGTTATTATTGCGGATCAAAACACTTTCGTTGTGTATTTTCTCATAGCTATTTTATATCGCTGTAACACGTGTTATCGCTTTTGAAATTAGGTTAATACACCCCATCTGTCAAGCAGATGAAGAATCAGCATATTTGTTAGCTAAACTACTTATATAGTTTATTGATATTATTTTAAAACATAAGATTTTTTTTATTCCATGAAGCGACGAGACAAGCAAGACGTTCGCCTAATAGTGATACGCTTGTCGATAACAGCGTGGCGCTAGATAGGATGATCTCCACAGCATCACATTGCGCTGTGACGTAAGATGTTAAATCTCGATACCCCGTTAATTACACTAGACACAGCGCCCTTAAAACCGGAACAAAGTAATATTTGCGTACTACTATTTGGCGGCAGAAATAAGTGCTGCGATGGTAGTTACCTAGACGATCTCCGGCGGTAGGGATCTTTCACTAGTAACGGCGTTTTGGTACAGCGGCTGATTTACAGTAAAAGTGATAGATCGACGGATTCAAACTACACAGAGTGAGGCCGTAATCGAACCAAAGACCATGGTGTAAGGTAATCAGTTAGCTGCTGCATCACGGAGGTAGAATAGGTATATGAAGTTATAGCATCGGTGTCACTTAACTTGGTACAGTATGACTGTATTATATATATATACAATTCATTTTCTTGATAACTTATATCATCAGTTTTTAATATTTTTTTTTTTTAATAATATCTTCTTTTTTATTTTAAGAAGAAACGAGACGGGTTGGTAGTTCACCTGATGATTACGCTGTTCCATAACAACGTGGCGCTGGTTAGAATGGTATAAGCAGCGTCACACTGTACCTCGTCACCTTAAGACATAACATTTTAAGTCTCTTTACCCCAGTAATTTCACCAGCTATAACACACTTTAAACCGGAATACTTAGCTAGACGGTCTCCAGCAACAAAGACCTACCACCAGTAGACCAGTTATTTGCAGGTAGAAACGGGCCAATTTTAGATTACTTGATATTTTTCCCGTATTTTACAACAATAAAGTAAATATGAATGTTGTAAAATAATAAAGGTAGGGCCCAAATAGTCCATAAATATTCGGTTCCGTACAAAGCCGAGGTAAATAGGATTTTGGGCGTGAAGCAAATTAAATGCGTGATGATACTTATAATGGTAATAAATTACGTCCCATTTGCAAACCAAATAACCTTTTATCTCGTGAATTATTTTTAAGCGATAACGCTAAAAAAATCGGTTAAGTAAATTTCACGATTTCCAGATTTTCGTTGCTATATGTTATATATATTTTTTTTGCGAATATATACATGATAAATATATATTGGTAGTTATCACCGCAGCGCCTATTTCTGCGGACAAACAGTAGTGTGGTAAATTCATCGTGTTCCGGATTGAAATTACTGTAGTCATCATCATCATCTACCGGTTGATAATAATGCCCTGGCTCCCCCGCCTTGGCAACGTCCGACAAATCCGCATGGCTCTTGGTACCGCCTGGCACCAGGGTCTCAAGGCGACAAGCACAATGTGGTGGGTATCACCACAGCTCCTATTTCTACCGCTAAACAATACAGTGCAAACATTACTATTTGAATGGCACGGTAGCTAATGTAATTACTGGGGTAACACGACTCAATATCTTATGTCACAGGCGACGAGCGTGTGGTACTGTGTATAATATCCATAACTAGCGCCACATTGTTATGGATAAGCATATCACTTACCACCAGGTGAACGTCCCGCTGATCTGGTATCTTCATAACAGCCAATTTACGCTCCCACTGTTGACGCCCAGGCCTACCCTCAATATGAGAGCGATGTTAATTTCTGGTATCTTAATTTGAATTAAAATTAAATTTATGAGTAGTCGACAAACTCCATCATTCCATATCAGATAAATCAGCGAGGGTGGCGGTTCGGTGGGAGTTTTAACGATTCCGCAAGGTCCATCGCGCGATGAAGAGAAATTAAAAAGAATGGCTGGGAAATGGTCCCCGTTTCGCTTTTTAATTTTCCGTTCACCGGCGGCTGCAGCCTCCGCAGCGCGCGGTTTAACTAACGTATATTTAAACACTTCATTTTATACCAGTTTCATTAAAATATTCCTTTCGCGCAACGTTTCTTTAGAAATTTTACAATAATAATATTACAATATCCTTAAAGAACGGTGGTAGGTCTCCATTGCTGGTGACCGTTCGCGTAGGTACATCCCTGTAGTCTCCGGCTAGTAAGAATAAGACTAAGGTAAGCCCTGCTTATCGTAGAAGACTCGACTAAAAGGGTCTGGGAGTTTCGCAGGCCTTGAGGATGGGGGTCCTTATCGCTCAATATGCGAATCTGTGTGGGACAGCCTAGGAGGGTTAAGCCTCTCCTCAGAGACGTGTTCAAAGAAAGTGTGAGAGGCAATGGTGCGTTCTATAAGAGATCCTGGAGCGTCTTCGAATGCACTGATGCAGAGAACCGAGGGGGTTTTAGTAAAAATCTCACATAACTCTGACTTTCCCTCAGAAGCAGATATCTTTCGAAGATTTACCCCCAAAACAAAAAAAAAAGGTACAACCGCAGCTTCTATTTCCGCTGCTAAATGGTAATGTGGAAACATTACTGTGTTCCGCTTTGAAGGATGTGGTAGCTAGTGAAATGTCTGTTATAATGACACTTAAGAACTTGATGTCTCTTGAGACAACTTGCATATAACATCCTAACTAGTACCACATTATGAGTTGATCTCATTTACGATTAGGTGAACGTCTTGCTCATCCCGCTTTATCTTATAAAAGAAAACTATCATCTCCGGATACACACACATACAAGTAGTATATGTAATAATATGTTAAATTAAAAATATTTCTATTCAAAATATTAATAGGAAAAATGAAGATTTTGCTGTTATTGTATATATTTTAAATTTGTTTACTTTACTGATATAAAAGATGTGATCTTATTTTATCAAACTACCTTTTGCGATCTTATACAAACAGGTGTTTCAAAAGTTTCTCGAAGATGTATATACTCATATGTTGTGTACAGCAAACGAAATGTTTTGTTCTAGTCAAGTAATGAAATTACTTTAACGTAGATCAGAAGGAGAACTCTTTCAATTTAAGCGGAACTGAATAACATTGTTTCCATGACAAACAACGGATGTAAGGATGTAAGTTCGATTTCGAGTGTAACAAAACTTGGAGTAATTCTAAATCCCTTAAGATTCCAAAGTCGAACTTAAACGGAACATATAAAGGCAGACCCGGGATGCCCGGACGAATGTTCCTCTTTAATGAGATTCCTTCGATGTTATCTCGCTTGACAACGAATCCCCAATTTGTGGTCAGTCAATCTTCCAGAGATTTTGCGGAATTCAATTTGCTAAGACAAAAGTAATGTCTTCATCCCGAACGGCAGATATAGCTTAGAAAGGAAACCTTTCAATAAAATCGCCGCTTTTAGTATAACCTTGTTGAGATAGGACAATACACATATTTTATTCTTCTTCACCTTTATCATGAACCTTCACGGTTAAGGTTGCGGTTTGCTAAAACCAGGTTATTACCTTAAGAAAAATATCTTTGGAAAAATCTTAAACTAATCCTATTACTGTAATGCATACCCTCTTTAATTCAGTCAGTCTTTCCTGGTGGTAGGTCTCTGTTGCCGAAGACTATCTAGGTAGGTAATATTACAAAGAGTACTGTGTTCTTGTATGTAAGATTTTCTAGGTAGTGAAATTAACAATGAGACTTGATATCTTCGATCCATTCTAACTAGGGTCACGTTGTTGCAGACGTTGCACTTACCATCACGATAGTATTGGCGCTTCCTAAAAAAAGACTTGGTCATTTATGGTCAACCTGTAAATGAAGTTTTGATAACCGTGCCTTTATATAGAATGATAGGGAAAGTAGAAAACATGTCCCAATGATATCTATAAAGTTAGCAAGAGATATACAAGGACAGAGAAATAGGAGCATCATTATAAATGTATTACTAAACTCCATAACATGTGGTCTCGGAACCGAAGCAGGGATCTCATCAAAGCAGACGCTTACCTACATTACGGTTACATTTAAAGTTTTGGCGTTGATATAAAAAAAAAATATATTTGTTGTGTTTTTCATCTAGGCAACACCGGTAATTTTTTTTTCTGAATTCCACCACACTAAATGGTTTTTATACCATCATTCGGATGGTGGGCACCGCGGCCGCACTCCTGAGGCGTCGTAGTACGCTAATGTCCAATTAATATGCCGTTTCATTCGAAGCAACTCTAATTTATAGCACGCCGCGCTCGTGTATATATTCTCATTAGTCTGACACTCGCCGCCTATTATAAACTGACCGATCATTAGATACGACCGATAAATATCGATAGGAGCGTATCGAAATTAAGATAGTGAAACCTTCCTATAAATTAACAAAGCTACTGTTAAACTGATGGTAATATGACAGTATTAAGTTTTTTTTTTTTGTTTCACACAAATCTCTTATCAAATGTTTGAATGCAGTTAACTTGTAGTTTTAAGTGGCACTCGAATTGGGGCCGCCGTTTCCTTTCTGATTGTATTCAAGTTCGTTTAAGTATTAATGGTGGTTGTGGAACATAACGCTAATGGGTCATTAGGGGCTTGTCGTTTCTATGTGACCGTGAACGGAAACAATGGGCTGCTCCTTTCATGGGGGATTAATTAAGATAACTATAATATAAATAATGTAAGGCGTTTATCGTTAAAGATTCTCGGAAACTTATTATGCATTGAAACAGTATTCACTCTTCTCAGAGTTTTTTAGAGAAAAAAAAAACAAAATTCTAAGACTAATCCCTCGTTAATAATAAAATAATAGTTATTTGAAATAATAACCTAATTAAATATATTAAACTGTTTCTTTAATCCTTGTTCAGGTATGTACTGAAATTTATAATAATTTCATTTTACTGTAATTTGGTATTTAATTTTTTTTTATTCTTATCACCCTGATAACGCCCACTGCTGGGCATCAATCAAGAAGCTTCATTGAGAGGAAATCGGGCCTTAATCCCACCTCACTGGCCTAATGGGGATTGGTCGGTGATCAGTGCCTCGTCTGTTTAGCAGGGTGCACCTCGTGCAGATGAGGTTGACTCGGGCTCCGTTAGATGTTGGGTGGAACCCCTTACACCCCATTTTTTATTCTACGAATCGTCAAACACTAGCAGGATGTTCATCTGATAGTAAATCTTATACCCGCTTATGACGCTAGTTAGGATGCTATACACTGCACCACATATAACACAATAATTTCCTTATTATCTGTCCTGTTGGTATAAAAATAGTCTAAAGGATATTATTAGATACCTGGCCCCTTTGTGAGAGGATACCAAATAAAACAATCGATTTTTACGATAACACAGGACCTATGATGACATTTCGTGTTCAACTCCTACGTATATTGATGCAGACCGCTGGTATCGGATGCTGTGTCTGAAAAGAGAAAAAGATCGAACAAAACTATCCAAGAACAATTTAATTCTAAAAATTATTGACGTAATAAAAAAACTAGACGGACGTAATTTATTCAAACTGTGACCGGGCAGACGTCGGGACCGCGATCGGAAGATGTTTATGATAATACCACAGCATCCAATTCTTTCCATTAAGATGTTTGGCTCTTTATGTGGAGTCTTTGCGTGTAAGCCGTGCCCGCTGCGAGAGGCGATTGCCGCTTAATTATTTAAACCAGCTTTACGTTATTGTTAATAAATTACACAATTTCACTTCCACATCTCGTGGAGGTGTTGTAATTATAACATTGAACCGAATTACTGGGTTATTGCATTGATGTGGTCCATTCTTATCTCAGTGCTGATGTACACATTTCTTCTTTTTGCTGTCTTGGTTTTTCATTTCGAAATTGACACTTGTCTTGCGCAAGGTGAAAGTGTTTCTTACATTGTTTATCTAACTGCTCCCCGCCCGCTTCGTTGGCGGCAACACCCCCACAACTCCCTTTGAGGAAGGGATTTTATAAAATACGTTCCTATCTGATCTACACGCAGTACAAGAAATTTGTGTATATACTGTACAGTTGTTGTGATCTATAAGGGGTCTCGCACAATAAGTCATGGGACCCATACCAGCCTCATCTGCTCATGGTGTAACCTGCTAATCAGCAAACGATGTTCTGAGTCCCACAAACTCGCAATGGGCCATCGTGACATATGACACAAATCCCCTCATATGTATGCATACGACGGCCGGTACCTCCGGGTGCCTGTACAGGTGGTACAGGTCATCCTGACAGTAAGATCGTGGGATGCCGCTGGATGTGGTAAGCGCAGGACCGATCGAGGTGGCGATCTCTGTGGAAGGCGTCTATCGGCTGATGGTTAATTGACTGATTGAAATACTGTACTGTTATCAATACAGGTTATCTATTACTTCTTCTAAATGTCACCTAGCAGGATGGAGCTTCGATCTGGTCAAAGAAGGCAGGCAGCATCTGAATATGTATAGATCAAAATAAAGCTAAATAGCGGACCTGAGGCGAGGTCGATGTCCAAAATAGATCACCACATTCTCTTGTAGATGAAATCTTCCTTTACAGGACTATGTTAAGAAACCTTTTATACCAGCTCTTTTTGCTTGAAATTAATAATTTCACTCGACTGCTAGACTAGCGCGCTTTACCACCAAAGACTACATCGCCGCTTACCATCAGGTGGTATCGTAATCAAGCACTATACTATACAATAAAGAAAGAATAAGTAAACAATCTATTCCGAGTTGGAATTGTTAATTTTTGTAATGATTCTGTGTTCTTTAGTTTTGTATAATGGTCACAGACTACTTTATTGTTCTGTCATTTGCCATAGACAATTAAAACAATTTTATTTGCTCTACGTTTCTCTGCATTCAGCATAGACACTTAACAAGTCATAATTCAACTTAACGACTTGAAAATATCTCTTCTTACTACTTAACTGTTCAAACAATACACTGAAGATTTTAAACGAAGCAGTAAACAGTTGTCGGAAGATTTTTTGTTATCATTCAGTAGCTGAGTTTTGGTGACGTAAGGTCTTCTCAGGTAAGATAAAAAAAAACTGTATTTATTTGTTTCTCAACAATGTTGCTACTGTATTCAACAAAGGGATGCTGTATAACCGTGGCACACTTCCAAAGCTCTCCAAGGCTCTGCTGAGGGGTACAACGACCGTCATTGTTTCACCCAGTGGGATCTCATTGGATCGTTCTTTTAAGTAAAAAGGCATGCGATGGCTTCCTGCTGCATAATAAGTTTTTATGATCTCCCTGACGCGAATGTTGGTGCTTTTTCCTTTAAGTTGTAACTATTGCTTGCGTGAATTGAGTCGTTTGTGCGCATTTAAAGCACCCCTTGGAAATATTGAACGTCTCGTTATGCAAACGGGAGATTTCCATAAGATTTTATAAACGCTCCTTTTACTCTGTGTTTACTAACCTTTCTTTTTTATATAAATTTGTAGGCTCGTTAATAAACGAATTAACATAAAAAACAGCCTTTTAATTAAGCTTTACAAATATATGTCTTCGTTCCATATATGCGTCTTTCACTCTTCCGTTTCTCTCTCCCAACCCTCTCTTAATTTATCATATTGTTTTATTTATAACGAATCTCATATAAGTTATGATAGTTATCTCAATTATATTCAAGTTTATATATCTATACATATTTATAAATTTTAAGCTCGTTATTAATATACATAGCTTTCGCATTAACATCTTTTTTTGTTTTCAATAATCATAGAAATAAATAGGAGACGGTTGTAGCTTTTAGATGGTGGTAAATTTTCGGGATTCGTTGTATATAACAACATGAATCTGCTTTTGTAATTACATCAGCTAGTACAACCTTCCATTTTTTTTTATTTATTGAAGAGGGAGGAGCGGAACGTTCACCTGACGCTAAATGATACTCCTGCTCAACAACATGGCCCTAATTAGGATACACAGCATCACATTGAGCTCATCGCCTTGAGACGTAATATGTTAAGTCTCGTTGCCTCAGTAATTTCACTAGCTACAAGTCCCTTCAATCCATAACACTAATATTTGCACACTACTGTTTGGCTGCAGTGGTGCCTATCTAGACGGTCTCTGGCAACAGAGACCTACCATCAGTAAAATTGATATACAACATTGCTCATATCCTCATACTTCTTGGCAACATATACCATTTCGTCCAAATATTATTCCTTGATAATCCGCTTCTTCTCTTTCTTTAACCATTTGCAAAGCCCGTTCCTCGTCATATTTCTTGAACAGAAATAAATATTGCACATTGAGTTGGGTACAGAAATCTAGAAATTAATTGTTTAATCCGTCTAAACAACGTCAAACGAAATATAATATTTTGCATGAGAACAGGTTGTTTGCTTAGCGAAGTTACAAGTTGGTAACTCCATTAAATATTATATTCGCCCTTAGCGGCTCGAATGACAATTTCTGTTCCATTCGCGATAAACAAAGACTGATTAAAAACTTTTTCATTCGCCCGTCTATTGAGTTTCAAAGCTTTTAGTTTGCTAGTATTAATTATTAAGGTGGGGACTCTCCCACGTAAAGAAACTTGACAGAGGAACTCAATTTCGTGATGTCATATATAAAATTTATATCTTCATTAACAAGTATTTTTATAGTTATACTAGTTCTTCCCCGTCCGCTTTGCTGGTCGTAATATAGACCAATAACAAATGACTTTCAATAGCAATGGTTACTATAGCAACCACATAGGTAATGCTAAATGAAAATGTTTAGAAAACCTCATTAGAAATAAAATGATGAAGGATCTATGAAATTTTAAAAATAAACAACCTATAGCCATGTCGATACGTTCACTACTTTTCACGTGATCAGCGACCAACGGACTTCCATATTAATTATAAATATATATATATATATATATATATATATATAAATTTTATATATGTATATAGATTCTTCTTTTAGGACTGGAATAGACTGACGTTATCAGTGTTTCCATTCAAATCATGATATGGGAATCTTTAAGAGTAAATTATATAAGGGATTCCTGGACTAGTTTGGGTTTAATTATCAAAGACTCCATAATCATCATCATGATCTTCGAGTACTGTTTTCAAGTTAAAGTTGGGCCGGACAGTTATAGAAAACTTTTCCAATCCTGTGCCGTCCTTTTTATAGTAGAGTAATTATAATCTTTCTACCCTCTTATACCATTTAAACAGTCCGTCGTTCATCTGAGGCAACCTTGCTATGGATACTCAAAGTAGTAAAATAAGAGACATCTTTGTAGGGGTCCGAAATACGCCAATTTCCTGCCATGTACTCCACATCATCAGGTGGGATCGTAGCCAATAAAAAACGTAGAGGATAGTCAAAATAAATATAGTTCCTTATTTTCTTATGTAAATTATATGAATCCGAAGGTGTTGTGCTTACCAAAATCATATTACTTTTGTCATATAAATCATCTTCTAAGTACTATCCTTATCCTAAGAAGATTAACTTTAAGGAATATTAAGTTTCGTCTGTCATGCGCAGGGACACGTTTTGTCATTTTTTTATATTGTTTAGAATGAACAGAGTCACGGGACCGTTTGAGAGCTGTATATCGCCGTAGAGATCTTATCGAGATAATTTATCGGACCACACAACCTTTCGGCTTAAGCCTTAAACAAATATTATTTATAATATCGAGATCTTTGTTTAATAGCTAAATTTCCAGATGTCATCATAACCATCATCGTATAGATGCTCATTGCTGGAAGTAGCCCTCTTGTAGTCTTCACTATAGTTTCCACGTGTGAATTGGTAATCGTTGCCTTTTAATACGTTGGTGCCTGGTGCTATTTCGAAGTCATATGTGATGGTAAAATTTTTTGTACCCTCCTGGCAAGCAACGACCCTCATCCCTTTGGTTCGGTTGTCAAGATCATGAGTAGTTTTAATAAACACGTTTAACCACCAAGGATCTCTTGTCATTACAGAACGAAAAACTGAGGTCAAGTTTTAGTCTATCATAGTTAGATACGATAAGTACTTAGATTTAAGTATAATACTTAAATCTAAGTACTTAAATTAAGTTAAGGTATGAAAAATTTTGTTTAAATATAAAAAAAATATGTTATTATTGCTTCAAAGAATAGTGGAATATTTTGGAATATAGGTGGTAGATCTCTGTTGCCGGAGATCATTTGAATAGTACAGTAGTATGCAAACATTATCTGTTCCGATTTGCAGAGCGTTGTAGCTAAAGAAATTACCAAGGTAACGAAATTTATTATGTTGTCTCAAGTCGACGAGCATAATGTGCTGTGTATATCATCCTAACCAGCGCCACGTGGTTGTGTATCGCTTACCATCAGGAGAACGTCCCGCTCGTCTCATAGCTTTATTGAATGAGAAAACCAACTAATTATTAAGGGTTTTTAATTATTTTGTTTATTAATTCATTTAAGTACGCAATCTTAGTTTAATTACTAACTTCATTAAACCATTGTGCCCTTAATAATGCGTAAGAGGTTGTTATTTAGTGCGCATTTGCATTTTACCTTTTGTCTCTTAAAAAAGTAGAGCGACCACATTTATTACATGACATCGACAACAACAATGGTGCGCGTAGTGTGTACAGTTAAAGAGTTGAATTTACTAGAAGCGACATTAATATTTAATATTTTTATGTTGGACAAATTTTTAAGATGATAAAGTTAAAGCATAATTAAGTTACTACGTCATTCAGATGTATAAGGCTTTTATCAGTTAAATTAACATGTATAATAATGGTGGTAGGTTTCTGTTGCCGTCAGCTCTGTAGTCTCGGGATATTAAGAATAGTTATAAGGTATTCCCTGGCTACTTACTTCCCGTACAAGGCGACTAAAAGGGTCCTCGAGTTCGCGAGCCTTGAGGGTGGGGGCGCTTAGAGGTCGCTAAACGAGTTTTACGAAGACGGCAAATGCATAGTGATCTTGTATTTGCCTGAGCACAGCTTGGGTGCTAAGCAGGGATTTGGTCTTCCGTGGGATGTTTTAGCCTTAGCTATAGTGCAGGGGGACTAGTGCGTTCTGTAGAAGATTCCTGAGCCCCTCCCAATGCATTGACGAAGACCACCGAGGCGGTTTTAGTGGGTAAAAGCACCATATAACCATGTCTTCTGTCCAGAAGCAGGGTATCTTTTAAGAAGATTTCACCTATGATACAAAAAGGTGTCTGTTGCTGGAGTCTGTCTAAGTAGGTACTACCGTAGAGCATATTTTTGCCACTAAACGGTACTTTGTTCCAGTTTGAAGGGCGTTGTAGCTAAGTGTACCAGAAATTCACTCATTTTTAATTCTATTAATAATTATAATCACTGGCCGCATCTAGTACCTGTTAGATCGTTGGCCGGCGCTCGCCACAATTTACCGACGCAATACTACGGTGGCTGAGTGCTTGTGATTAAACAATAAATCGTCTCCGTGAACAGCGCGCCGCCCGCCTCAAGACCTGCCGGCGCGCGCGGCCCCGGGTCACCCCTGAACCGTTTCCGGCGAATAACTACAGCGCCCTTCCAATAAACTGCGCAAAGCGACGCATGTTTTTATGGAACAAATGAAACTCCTTTACACCGGCCGAGCTAATTTCGCCGGTAAGTGGCCACTTCATTTTCAGTAATTAATGCCGAGCTAGCTCTTGTTACTGGTAAGAGGTTCAGGTATTCACTAAATAAACAAAGCGCATTTCTAAGTGAAAGCTCGGGACTAGTGCATGTTTATTATGAAGGTAAACTTATAAATCAATAAGTTTCGAAATTGCGGTAGGTACCTCCGCAGCGCCTATTTCTGCCGCCAAACAGTAGTGTGCAAACATCACTGTGTTCCGGTTTGAATGGCGCTATAGCTGGTGTAATTATTGGGGTAATGAGAATCAACATCTTATGTCTCAGGCGGCAAGCGCTACGTATCATCGATATATCAACTTTGCTAGCGTCACACTGCTATGGGCGGGCGTAACACTCAGTATCAGGTGAACGTATCGTCTCGTCGCTTAATTTAATAAAAAAAAACTTTTTTCTTTTATTTGTTTATATTACCGCTAAAAATCTTTGTTTATTGATAAAGCTATTTCACATAACATTATTCTTAGAGACCACTTATAGTTTATATTAATATATTAAACAACGCTCTTGATATTTCTATTCCTCAAGCTCGGAGCAACAGTCTTAAAGCTCTTCTTCCACCACGCAGGCTAAGTAAGAGTCTCATGTACCAAAGCTGTTCTTGTAACATAGCTCAAACCAAATACGAACTCGAATCTCTTGGAAACGTCTATCGCGGTTTTAATTTACTTCCTGTTACTACAGATTAAAAGCAGTTACAAAACTTAAGGATAATATTTCTTTGAGACTATTTATGGCTATAGCATCTATAGAAACAATTATCTTAAAAATTCGACGAAAAGCAATTTATAATTAATTAATGGCCATCAAGCGGATCGGACGCATACCGGGGGCAAATGGGACGGATGCCCACATTCCATTGTCGTGTAACTTACGCACATCGTTCATCAAGTTGACAAGCGTTAATCCAGTTTCCGGGACCTCTACCTCATGTTTTCGAATGCTCGTATCGAAATTAGTTTCGAGTTATTTACTTTTTAGAGACAACGGAGCCGGGCGCTCGCCTTAAAACAATCAAGTTATGCAAGAAACTCATCTCTTGTATCGTCTAGTATAACCGCGAGAAAACTTTTTGAAATACTGAATATAACAAGAACAATACTTTTATAAGAAGCTTCTTTATTCCAGCTCATTTGTGATTGCTTCCAAAGATCTGATATCTTAGAATCACTAGAAAAACCCACACGTAATGTATGAAGTCTGCTTGCCTTACTTTGTCCCTTTCGTCTTATTTCTATTATTAAGTTATTATCGTGTCAAATAAGCTTGTACATAAGTTCAATGATGATTATTTACTTTACTCGAGCATTGGGTAAAAAGACAAGCTAATGGTTGAAGGAAGATTGAACGGACGGCTTGTAGAAGACATCACGGATACAGACATTGGAGTAAAAGAGGGGGGAAATTGATTGGTGAAAGTGTTCAGCAGTGGATGATAAATAGAAACGGCAGGCGATGATGATTATTTTATTCAAATAGAGCGACGAAACGAGCAAACATTCGTTTTATAACAAGTGTTACACCTGCCCATAAAAACGACGTTAGAATTATATACATTGCGTATTTCGCTTTGATAAAAGATGTCAAATCTCGTTAACCCAGTAATTTCACTATCAACACTCCCTTTAGACCGGAACACAGTAATGTTTACACACTACTGTTTGACAGCGGAAATAGTAGCCGCAGTCGTACTTACCGGAGACCGTTCAACTCCAATAAAAAAGACGTATTTAATAGTAAGTCTATCCTACTACTATACTTATCTAGTAGTAGTCTTTGTATGAGTATATAGAGCATACAATTTAAAAATTTCTTTAAATCTAGATCTTTCCATATCTGCGGTGGAACCTAGGCTGTCTAGAGACCTATCAGTGTATTCAATTGATGTTAAGGAGCGTCTAAAATTGATTTATATGATTGGATTGATAAAAAGTGTTAGTATAAATCGCAGTGATGCATCCCTTGGTAGGTTTGGCCCGATGTCCCCGTCTCCAGCCGAATCTCGATGACAAATCGTCACGTAAATGATAGTGTTCGCCGGTTGGTTCGCCTGTCGAGAGCTCTGTTTTTGTTGTTTGATGTATGCCCGTACTTTGTACGCGATCCCGGCCCATTGTTTGACGGTGGGCTCCGATTGCGTGCTCGTTTATTTTTTTCAGTTGCCGCTCCATCGATTCTACGTCTATGAGTGATATTTTTAGTTATGTTCAAGGCAGTGGTACTCAATCGTTTTTTTTTAGGAGCCATAAACACGTGTTAGTCGTGATGTCGCAGATCTCAAAAAAAAGGAAAAAATGTTTAATGATTTCTTACTCAGGTTTCCGTGACTCTGTTTAGGGCGACTATATCGTTTTTCAGGTTCGTGAGGTTTTCAATGTGGGGAGCCTTTATTGCCCACTCAGCGAGCCCGGGATGGATGATAAAGAGGAGGTGGTGACGTATTTGTCGTAACAAAGCGAAGCTATTGGGGTTGTGATCTTCCGTGGGATATGCTTAAGCGTAGTACAGGAAGTCACCGGTGTGTTCCGTAAGATTTTTAAAATAAAGTAATACGAAGTACACGAAAAAGCACAGTAGGCCACAGGTTGAGCATTTCTGGTTTAAGAGGATACCTTTGCTCACTGGGTTAGGTTTACTTATTATTCTTTTGCTTCGATTTAAAGTGAATATTTTTTTATCGATTTTGATTCGTCGAAACGACGAGAGGAGCGACATTTTATCTATTACTAAGTAATACATCCATAAAAACTTAGATCTAGTTAGGATGATATACGCTGCACCATATTGTTCTTATCGCCGTGAGACTTAAGATGTATAGTGTTCCTACCGTAGTATTTTCACAAGAAACAACCCCTACAAACTAAGTGGACGGATATTACTGTTTAACGGCGGTAATAGGAGCTGCGGTGGTAACTAAGTGGTCTCTGAAAATGAAGACCTAACCACCAGTAATACGTTGCTAAAGTTTTTGTAAATATAATATTGGTGGTAAGTTTTTGTTGTTGGAGCAAAACTCTCATGTATTACTGGTAATAATATATAGTTTTGTGTAAAAATAAAAAAAAAATTCGAATACATATATCGTCTATGTAATGTTTGTAATGAATTTGTCTTTTTGAATATTTTCTATATAGCTCTTGTTGTGAAGTTTTTTAAATGTTCCTGACAGTTGTTAAAAGAGCAGACAGACAGATCAGTAGAAAAATGATAGGTCCGTGTATAGGCAATAGTCCCGAGGTCCAAAATTCTCAACAGACACAGGTCTTAACTTTAAATAGTCTAGATCATATGAACGTTATAAAGTTAACAACTTAGACTCTCAGGTAATTAAAAAAAATTCGTGCTATATTAATGAATGAATAAGATCAGATAGGATCATTTTCAATTGATTATTTAACTGAATAACTTAATGTACTCATAAAAGCCTTCCCATGGCAATAAGGAGCTTGATTTTCGCTAAAAGAAAAGATAGTAAACTCATTAATAAAAGAAAATATGTTTAACACACACATGAACTACCCACTTAATGGTTCCACAGCTGGGACTTATGGTCAACGCCATATTACACGTTAATGGATAAGTGCGGGTTGGCGGATGCGATGTGCATAACCACTCGTACTTTAAAAAGTTGGAACTATGATAACAGCTTCAATTAAGAGTCTTAAACCCTTTTACGATCAGATAAAGTGCACCTGGTCTTTGAACAGGAGGCGATGACGTGGACTAAATCACATCATCAATCATAATCGCATCTATTAAAATTAACTGAATATACAAAAACCCAAATCATGTTTTTCTTAGGACAGGAAATGTATGGTTATAGGATTCATGGTCTCTTATATTGAGGTCTATTAATCTACAGACTCCCTAGCATGATGGTGTAATTTTTTTATGATACATTATAACAAATAAACGTAATGTTTCTTTTCCTTTCAATAGGTCTCCATTTCCGGAAACTTTCTAGGAAAGTAACTACGCAACTTTTCTATCGCTGAACTGTGGTGACGTAGATCCGGTTTGAAGGGTGCCGTAGCTAGTATAACTACTGGTAACTAGACTCAGTATCTTATGTATCAAAGCGACGAGTACAATGAGGTGGAATATATATCATTCTAACTAGCGCCACGTTTGGCAGTATCGCTTACCATCAGGTGAACGTTCCTTTCGTGTCCCTGCATTGTTGAATAAAAATATAAATAAAAATATTTATTTTTAATTAATAACAATTAAACCTAAATTTTAAATTAATTAAAGGTGCGAATGTTGGTTTTAACAAATAAATTCCCACCATGCCATCAATGTGTCAGAGGCGCAACTATTTATCCGAAGTATGACGTTAGATACAAAGATCTTTACAACCGCACACCCAAGTAAAACGCCAAGGACAAAGCTGAGGAAGAAATTAAAAAACGCTCCTCGAGCCCCCGAATCGCTCGGCTTTCAATCACGGCCAACATATTCACAGGATCATGTTTTGCTTTCATTCATTTCAACCGAAATAATCTCTACCGCAAACAGCGTTTGTACAGTCGACTTGTCAAATATAATGCTCCCTTTGTGGGCCCAAAAATCGATTATGGCCTTTTTGTTGTCAAAATTGAGGCTCGAAATTCTCGAGTTTCACAATAGTTGCGATGTTATCGCGGCCAGGTGTGTGTAGTCCCTTAAATATTATTTAATTGACTACTAGAAAAAAAAATAAACGTTGCGTCAAGGAGTTTGGTGTTTTAACAACCTCTGCTTCTGGTTAGGTTCTGGTTAGGTTCTGGGTAGGAGTTTGGTTAGTGGATAGCTACCATCATTATATTGTGAATTTGCCACCATAACAGTAATGTTGTTTTAGCTATCAACATATGAGAGTCAGACTTCTAAGCGCGCTTACTTCACCATCCCCAGACTTTTTGTCACTTAACACTATGTGAAATTAAAGTAGTGTGCTAAATAAAAAAGTTCTAACGTCTCAATATGCACTTCCGTGATAGTTTACATGTATTTAATGTTAACTTAAATATAAAATGACTATAATCCCATATTTTAACATAACTATCAAAATCGAAACTAAATATATGTATAAGTTAAAAACAATAACAGTACAGTGGCAATCCTTTGTTGATATCCTTAACTTTGCAGCCACATAAAAAATATAAAATAATCAGCATCTAAGTTGACTTATTTGGATATTTTTTGGTAGTTCCACTTGTCGTCACCAACTTGAGAGGACTCTTCCCATTTTCTAATAGAGAATTTAAGATGGTGTTTACTATATAATGATTTCAATAAGTTAGAGATCACTACCGTACGATAACAATTGTTACTGACGACTGACTAGTAGGAATATTAGAGAAGTCGACTAATCTCTTTAGAAGGAATCTCAACAGTCAATTTACCCACGGTTGGGGCACAGGCCTTCCTTTAATATAAAGGCGCTGGGCCATAGTCACCATGTGGGCCCTATGAGGATTGTGAACACACACCTTAAAATAAATTCTAATTCATGTGCAGGTTTCCTCACGATGTTTTCCTTCACCGTTTGTATTTCGCTGTTGTAACTAAAGTTCACAAATGTATATAACTTAAATATTAAAAGTCATCGGTACATGCCGAGATTCGAACCCGCGACCTTCAGAATGAATTAGGCCAACTGCTTTAGAAGGAATATTTATTAACAATCAAGTATTTCTTTGTGTGATCCCTTTCCAAGAAGAATTAATGTCTTTTCTCTTTATAAATATGTAGGCTCCTGTTGGCGAGCTGAACACCAATAATATATGTTGCCAAGGTTTTATTACAGTCAAGTTTTAGCTCGGCTGGTAGTACGGCCATGTGAATATGCAGACCTTCGCCGCTGGCTGTATGATTAATTCGATAATTTATGCATCACGTAATCTGCAAATTGGGGAAGCTTTGTCGGCGGTGACTGTCGGTGCACGTAACCCGATATCGACCCATGCATGAGAGCATACCGAAGTGAACTAGGCTAAAATAAATTATAAACTATTATTTTTTTGTATAACGAACCGACTAGCCGAGACGGACGTTCACCTGGTGGTAAATGATACGCCAGCCTATAGCAACGTGTGCATCACATTGTCAATAGCTAATACATACCTTTTCGATGTTTATATATTCTTCTTAAACATAAGAAACTACAACGATACAGAAACCAATAAATTAATACAATCTATATTATCTACAATTTTTATAGTTATACGGTAGTCTAGATTACCTAAGTATAATAAGAATTTATTAAGATCAGCTGACAAAAAAGACAGGAAACAAACCTCTTAAATGAATGTAGATAAGCGTTAACATAATATTCATTAAACAGCTTTAATCACCAGTTTTTAATTATGTAGAATAGGGCTTGACTACGACACCACCTCATGGTAAGCAGGGATAGTCTAGAAGTAGCCTAGTTCTCTTAAAGATTGCCACATGAAAGCTGTACAGAAACACTGTCGCTGGTAGACTCTTCCAATTCTTCGGTGTTCGCATCAAGAAGGTCGAAGCAAAACACTTTGTCCAGTGCGTGGTATATCGATAACGAAGGATTGAATGCCTGCGGTGTCTATACGTCTGATGGTGAAAGGTCTATGATGGAATTAAATCATACAGTTCCTTCGTATCTCTACGTTGGTGACTGAAGTTATCAAGTTAATACTTGTCAGCTGAAGGTCATTGACTACCTTACGGGCGGCTTTCAACAATTCTGATTTTGTTTGAATTATAGAAAAAGTAACATCTAATAATTTTGGTTCTATTGGTAATAGATAACATCAGAGTATTAGCTACAAAAACAGGAAGTAGGAAACTTAGGTGATAGGTTCAGAAATACCTAGATTTACTGGCCTTTTCTACCTTTACTGTTGTAGCCTCTATCAATTTAATTTTTCCTTCCTTTTATTTTAACTATCTACCTGCGCATAACGTACTAATTTAATGTACAAAGAAAACTTTATATTAGCCTTATAAATAATCTTTAAATACTTAATTACTTAATTTATACAATTGGTTAAATAACTCCGTTGGTTTCTTAATAATAAATAAATAAATAAAATCTCTTTACACAGTTTCAAGTTTTACAATTAAACCTTAAGGAGATATGCTATGCACTTATGTAGATTTGAATATATAAATGCTACTGCTGCATAACCCAACTTCGATGTTCTGGTGGAAATTACGTAAATTACCCCATGTCCTATATTTCCCCCACGGTTTTGCTTTTTACAGATCAAAGCATTTCCATTCCTGTTGGAATTTCGATTTCAGTTTGACTGAATACGGATAAAGGCAAACATGTTCCCGTGTAATTTCCTCTTGCATTTTCGATTTTGTCTTTTAAGCCTTTTTAAGTTAATAACTTATCAAACTTTTGTATTAACATTCTGTTAAGTCTAATTTTAATTGGTATCTATAATTTTTATATCGTGAGAAAATTGTATTAAATTAGACATTGTAGTAATTTTCAAAGGTGACGATATTTTGGATATTATGAGGGGATAAATGGACGTTTATCGACTGATGATGATGATGAAAGAACCAAATACAATGAAATATATCTAAATGTCTTTCTCCTTCTCGCCTTTTAATAATACTGATTTTTAAATAAGTAATGATTGCTAACAATTGTATTAAAAAACTGTGAATAAGTTATTCATGAGAGTTCATTTAAAATAACGAGGTTATTTACTGTATTAATAATTCTGTAAACATGAAACTTCAATGTTATGGTTGAAGGTAGAATTTCATCAAACTTACCCAGCTACCTCCACCATACCCATATTGATAACCTTCCAATATATGAGAGCGAGTATATTTTGGGCGAACACGCTTCACCATCCACTCTCATTGATACATCATGTGAAAATGAGTGCAAACATTACCTAACTGCAGAAAAAAAAAATAAAACCATTAATCAACACTCGTACAAAACAAGTGTTTAGTTAAGTGGAAAATTTGTTTCACGCTCTCATATTTCCCCCCTTTACTTACAAACTTTTAATTATTGTGAGAAGATGCGTTTCAGATAATTAAACCTTTGTTCTTTACACCGTACCCCGTAAAAGTTTCATACAAAAGCTTCAACTTTGCACGGCGCTTAAATTATCTTTCATTATACGACCTGCTTTTTTTTATCATCATGGATTTCATTTTAACATCTTCATCAGATTCCTACTTGTTATTGACTTTCGAAAAACTCTTATTGTTTTCGTTCATTCTAAGTTTATATGGTTGTGTAGTTGCTAATATAAATAATGTATTAGAAGTATATATATATATATATATATAATATCTATGAATGTTCTCATATGTATTAGTATCGAGATGCGAAATATCTTTTCTCTCTAAAGATTTGTGTATCTAAAGCATTCTCTGTAGTCATGACATAAACCCAAGGAAGGTGGATACTCATTTATATTAGATAAAGCTTAGGTTCTGTATCAGTACTTCAGCCTATCAATATCTGCTGATTAATTAAAGCAGTATCATCAGCAAGATGAACAAATAAAGCTACTGCTATTTTCTTAAAGATTCTCTCTATTGGCTTTATATCTAACTCCTCTCCCACATTCTGTTCTGTGTTATGCTAATTTGTTTCTATATTTATAGCAATAAGAATATACAATCCTTTAGTAGACCAATAGACTGACTGTTAGAATAGTTTAATAAATATCAGATATAAAATTTTATGAATACGTTTGTTATTCGAAATTCACTGGACAGCTTCCAGCACTTCACGGTTTACCCTTAACGACGTCTCAGAGAGAAATCCGTGTACGGAATAATAAACGAGCATTGATATGAGATAAAACAGCTTCGATCATTACCGTGGACGTCTCCATTGCCTCCGTGAATGCGTAGGCATCATGTTCCATTAGACTGTAACCCAGTAATATTTATTGGAGGCTTAATTTTTTCAAATCACCCCACTGTTACGTATATCATGACCCATCATTTCAATAGATATATACAAGGAAGTCATTCTGATTCCTTATACACCTGGTTATCATATACCATGACGAGTCATGAAGAGAGTAATTACTATTATCGCTATGTTTTCATATCCAGCAGTGGACATCCATCATATGATAATGATGATGGTTGAATATTATTTTTGGATTTCATTCAAACGCATACATAAAAAATCCTGTCACTACTTTGTCGCTTGTTGTATTAGAAAAGTTAATTGTTATCATATACTATTATAAATAAATTATTTTCAATTGAAAGAAATTTAGTAAATAAACACTAATTTCTAGTCGCAATGGGCAGGATATCGCTCGAAAGACTGACGGGCAGAAAGGTCCTCGAATGGCGGCGCACACGAAGACGTAGTTTTGGCAGATCTCTCACTAGATGAACGGCAGCGCAGGAACAATCGATGTGGAGATCTTTGAAGGTCTGTAGTGACCTTTTGTCGGCTGATGATGATGATAATAAATGCCGCACACCAAATTCTTAAAAAAAGGCGTGATGAAGGTTTCTGCAGGGTCCGCACCACGCCGAGTGATACCTCTGGTATTACTGGTGGATATAGGCTGCGGTAACCGCTCAACATCAGGCCGGCCGCAAGCCTATTTGCCCCCTAAGTAGTATATAAAAAAATCAGAAAAAGCAGCTCGTTATTGTCTTACTTACTAAAACTCTTGCTCATCGCTTTTTATCCCAAAATGTTTACAAAAATATTATTATAAAAAAACCTTTGTAATAATAAAAGCATCCAAAAATCTTTTCCTTTTCGATTTTACTGTGGTATAGTAGAACAATATAACAGGAGTTATATATAGCTGGTATATATTTTAATGCAAAATCTTTTGTATGGATAGAAGTGTCCTACTGTCCTCTTGCAATGATAAAAAGATATATTAGGATGTTGCCATAACAAGATAAAGATTCTGCTTTAATTACTTACTATTAAGCGAGCTTTTTTTATTCAATTGAGCGACGAGACAAGCGGGACCTTCTCCTGATGATAAGTGATACGCCTGCCCATAATAAGGAGGCGGTAATTAAGATAATATACACTGCATCGCACGGTGTAAGACGGAGATTCTTATTAATTACATTAACTACAGCACCATTCAATCCGGAACACAGTAACTTTTGCACCTTACTGTTTGACGGCAGTAAGAAGCGCTGCGGTGGTACCCACCAGTAAATGTATTTTTAAAGTTAACTTTCCCACCGTTAAACTGGTTTCCACTGCCTGATTCATCTCGCGCTATTTAAATAATTACAACATGTTTATTAAGTCAAAACTTTATTATCTTAGATCAACAAGTTCGTAAGTATTTCGATTGGAAGCCCAGAAGCCGTCCGGCCCTGTGTGTTTGTCCAATATAATGGGTCCAATGTTTGCCAGGCGTGATTGATGCCGGCTCCGGGGCTAATGGATCGATATCCGTCCAAACTTACGCTCCTCAAAGTCAAACTGAAATTTATATCTTCTAACTATCGTGATTGTTTATCGAGTGCTTAGCGAAAAAGGTTAACATCCGCTTATTGCGGATATAACGTATACACTATACGCTTTGATAAGCAGTAGTTGTTTGTACACAATCTATCCATTTTTTTTTATTTTACGAAATGGCGAGACAAGCGGTACGTTCATCTGATGGTAAGCAAAACGTTTTCGCGTACCTCGTGTCGTTACCTCTTCCGCTGCAGCGCCCTTCGAACCCGAACGACAGAGAAGAGCTGCGGTGGTACCTACCTATACGGTCTGCCGCAACAGAGATCTATCACCAGTGAAATTATGGGCAGCCGTATCACTTACTAACAGGTGATCACTCCGCTCGTCTTGTCGCTTAATTACATAAAAAAATGTATTAAATATCTAAAAAAAATTGTTAATAATAAAAACTAAATAAAATTAATATACATATATTTGATACTTAGATCTTAAATTTATTAAAAATTTATACCTCATCTGTTTTTGATACTAGATATTGTCTATTATCTTATTATTGGGGTAAGTGGAGATTGAAATACAAGATCTATCCGGCCCAACAGTCAACTTTACCTTCTCGCGATGCCCCCTGCTAGATAAAGGACGAGGCTCTGGCGGTCATAACCATACATCAGGCAACTGGCTGGATGAGGCTTCAGCATCCTTGAGGTATAAGTAACCTCTGAAAAGCCTGGTCCAGAAGCCGGGAATCCACTGCACTATATTCCCAAGCGTTCAGCATGGAAAAGTCCAATAATGACAAGGCCTCGAGTGCCTGGCGTCTTTTATATAGTTGTAGAGGCACTTTAAGAAGATTGTCTATTATCTGTTTCGAAATGAGAGGTGTATTAAGTCTCTGGTGCTGGAGACCGTCTAGGTAGATACCACCGCAGTTCCTATAGCAGCTGACAGACCGTACTGTGCAAACATTACTGTGTTTCAGTTCGAAGGGCGGTGTAGCTAGTAAAATAACCGGAGTAACGAGACTCAACAGCTTGTATTTCAAACGAGCTCAATGTGTTGCTGTATATATCGTACTAACTAGCAGTATCTTGTTATGTGCAGGTTTATCATTTACAAGGTTTGTACCACGCTGATCGCCAACCTTCACTACTTAGAGAGGCACTTTAAGAAGAAGAGATCATTTATAAACAGGTGAACGTCCTGCTTGTCGCCTTTGAACAATAATAAAGAAGAAAACAGAATTTCATAGAGTATTATGAATTGATGGGGTGTAAAGGTTCCTGCATAACAACTCACGGGACTCAAGCCAACCTCACCTGCTCGTGGTGCATCCTGCCAATCAACAAACGAGTCTCTGGCCCTGACCAACTCGCACTGGGCCAGCGTGGTGAGAAATGGCCCAAATTCTTCCATATGATTCCCTACCCGAACGATGTGGGAATCTTTGGTGAGGCCTATACTAGCGGATGATGATGATGTAAAAATGATAAATTTTAAAGGATATGTTAAAAGTTTCCTCAATAGAATGGACTATTTGTATACGTTTAGAGAAAAAAAAAGGATATGATTATATATGAAAATGTACGTAGATAAACTGTTTAACAATTTCATTCGTAAAATTCTACTCCAATACTCAGGCATTTTCCTTGTTGTGAATAAATTGTTTTATGACGCCCCCAGGCTGCCAGTTCGATGCTGATTAAGAGAACAATAAGTAGAAGAATGATGATGGTCTTTCGTTTAGATCTGTTCATGCATTTAAGGGTCAAAATTTACTCGCCAAATGAACGTTGCGCTGCCAAAGACATTGTCAGACAACCGTCGGGTGTGTAATTATTTATGTGAATGTAACGTAGTACTCAGTAGAAAGTATTAAATTACATGCTTCGGATCCGTCCCACATTGCTAGAGTGGTGGCAGACGATTCTCACACGATAAGTTTTTACCTTTTTATTCTTTTGAACTCGTTTATTTAATTTCCACGTACATTGTTTTAAAACAAAGGATATGGATGCAGTCAAACAGTGCGAAGTGTGATTAAACTGAAGTGTGAACAGAGTGAGAAGAATATTTGTACTGGTTCATTTTAATTTTTATTTATCTATTTAAAATCTTGGGGAATGTAAGGATTCCTGCACAACAAGTTACGAGCTCTAAGCTAACCTCATCTTCCCGTGGTGCACCGTGCTAATCAACAAACGAGGCTATGGTTCTCACCAACCCGCATTAGACTAGCGTGGTGGGAAATGGCGCAAATCACCCTATATGAATTCCTACCCCATCGATGAGGGAATCTTCCGGAGAGGCCTATGTCCAGCTGTGGACGTCTATTGGTTGATGATGATGATTTAAAAATTTTATTGTATACTTTAAATTAGGTTACAATGGACGGACTTAATATCTACAGGCATTTTCTACCAGTCAACCTAGCGAGTGGGATGTAGTGGTAGATATTTTTAATTTTTAAGTTTCTAACAATAATTATCAACAAAAAATTACTCAATTCCTTATATATAATTAAAGAAAAACACAAATTGCTATAAATTATAAAATCCAACACTATCATTATATATATATGACAAAGTACCGAAAAACATCACTGAAGAGTTTTACATGTATCCGAAATACATCCCAATAACAATGGTCGTCTCAGAAGTTCCTGCCGAATATGTCAACGGAAATAATATTAAAAATCTTGTCCCTACCGCCAGTACTAACTTCCGCTTAATTTATCAAAGTTGTTTGAACAAGTCCGAACACACTTGCAATAACAATCCTTTGTGCGCAGTTTTCTTTTGATACAAGCCGTGACAAACTCGGAGACGAGCCGTGGCTACTTGAAAAGAGGACATTTGTTATTTTATTATCGCACGCGTTATTTATAAGTATCCTATACAAGAATAAGTGATAAAAAATAAGTAAAAAAAAAAAATAAGTTTAACTATTTATGGATATTTAATTTACCGGTGGTAGGTCTCTGCTGTAGGAGTGCTTTTAGTTAGGTATCAACCGCAGCTCCTATTTCTGCCAACAGTGATATACAAATATTACCATGTTCCTCATTGAAGTGTGACGTAACTAGTAAATTTACTAGGATAACGAGACAACATTTTACATATCAAGGCGAAGAGCACGATATGCTGTGCATATCAACCTAACTAACACCACGTTGTTATGAGCAGACATATGACTTGACTTCAGCAAATTAATAAAAAAAGTAGTGAAATTACTAGGGTAATGAGACAATATATGTATTTAGGCGACGAGCATGTGTGTCATCGTCAGCAGATGGACGTCCACTACTGGACATAGGCTTTGCCCAAAGATCCTTACAACGAGAATACATATGGGGAGATTTATGCCAATTCCTACCACGCTGTCCCAGTGGGGATTGGTGGAAGCCAGAGCCTCGTTTGTTTATTAGCATGGTGCACCACGAGCAGATGAGGTTGGCTTGGATCCCATGCGGGAACCCTTACACGCCATAATGTGTGTGTATATCATACTAACTAGCGTTACGTTTTTATTGTATGCTGTATTGTCTCACCAACAGGCAAATGCCTCGTCATTTCGCCGAACATAAAAAAAAATACATGTTAATCCTCTTCGAGCCGGAAGGTTATAAAAATGTAAGGAATTTTACGAGAACTTTCACTGTGTTTGCAGTGAGCAACTGCTAAATAGTAAACTTTTCGTCGTATAAATTATTTATGTATTTGCGGTTTGTGTACGTAGCTTATATGAACTTTCATCATTTACGATTCTAACAAGTACAGCATGTTGGTTTGAAATTAAACAGAACTTCCGAAGAGTTCTGTTAGGGTTCCGCGAGTTAATTAAAAAACATTTACAAGAATAAAACTTGAGGTTCTGGTTTGTTAAGAAATATTCTCTAGTGGGTATGGAACCGTAACAATATGGCGTTAATTAGGATGATATATATACACTGTAACAAATAGTGTTCCTCGTATTGAGAATCGATATTATCGTTTCCATTAATTTCAGTAACTACAACATACTTGAAAGGGGAACATAGTAAAGTTTCCACACTACAGTTCAACGTCAAACGGTGGGATGTTAACCTGATGGTAAGTTATATGCCAGCCCATAACAATGTGGCGCTAGTTAGGATTGCGCTTGACGCCTCGAAACACAAGATGTTGTCTCGTTACCTCCACAATTTATCTTGGTACTACGCCCTTCAGATCTGAACACAGTACTGTTTTCACACTGCTGTTTGGCGGCGGGAATTGGAACTGAGGTGATGATATACTGTCTCCGGCAACAGAGACCTACCACCAGCGAATGTTGACATTTTAAATACAGTTTCGAGTATTTCTTGAGACGTTAGGTCTCGTTACCTTAGTAATTTTACTCGTTATAACGCCCTTCAAACAGGAACACAGCAATGTTCGCATGTTGCTGTTTGGTGGTATAAATAGTAGTTGAAGTGATATACTGTCTGCGGCCTGAAAGATCTACCATCAATAAATGTCATGATTTTCTAAACAAACTCAAGTATTTCTTCAGACGTTAAACCTCATAACCCTAGTAAATTCATTAGCTACAGCGCCCTTCAAACAGTATTGTTTGTTGGCAGTAATAAGAGTCAAGTCAGCTCCTAGACGGTCTCCGACAACGGAGACCTGCCACCAATAAACTTTGACAATAATAATAGTGTGCAGCTTTTCTGTTTAATTAAAAACAACATTACAGGTTCCGCTCATCAACTCACGGAACCCGAACCAGCCTCACCTGCTCGTAGTGAACCCAGCTAATCAACAAATGAGGCTCGGGCTCCCACCACCACCACCTACGTACGTATTGGGTCAGCGTGGTGGAAAATGGCACAAATCCACCCATATGAACTCCTATAGTGGAGATAGTTGAGCAAGTCTATGTCCAACAGTGGACGTCTATCGGCTGATGATTATGATGACGATACAGTTTTACCGAAGCACATTTCAAGGAAGACAATTTAGGCATTGTCCATATTTAACTAAATTTACCATCCAGCCAGCTTTTCCAGGTAAGACGGTGCAGTGAAAGTATCTCAATTCAAACAAAGGAGGTTGACAACGGACAAATAAAAACCGTTCCCTCCACGTTATGGCCCATTTTTACGCCATAAAATTATTCCCATCTTCCATCTTACGGCCGTAAAGCTCGTTATCACTGTCTAATATTTGGACCTTTTATTACCCCTCGAGTTTTTTTTTTCTCTTTTGTTAATTGGCCTCAAGAATGTAGTTTTGACGTGCCCGAAAGAAAAAAAAAGTATGAATTGTCTTTATAATGGAACCTATATTAACCTGTTGACCGAGCGGGACGTATAAATACGTCAAACGGAAACAATAGAGAGTACGGGTAGGACATATAAATACGTCTTTAAAATATATGTTGCGCCCAGGAACGAGGGGGACGTATAGTTTCGTACGTTCTCCGGGCGTGACGTACTGACACGTCCTAGCGAAAGAGCTGGCGCCTGTTATATCTTGCGCTATTAAAAAGGGAATTCCCCGAATAACAGGATAAATATTTGAATAGTTACACATTGCTTAGAAATCTTTAACTAATCATATAACTATAACAGGTGGTACTGATGGTTGACGGAGACCGTATGGTATACCACCGCAGCGCCTACATCAGCCGCTAAACAGTACTGTCCGCATATTACTGTGGTCCGGTTTGAAGGGTGCTGTAGCTAGTGAAATTACTGGGGTAAAGTGTCTTAACATCTTATGTGTCAAGACGACAAGCGCAATGTGGTGCAGTATATCATACTGACTAGCGGCACAATTTTATGGACAAACGTATCACTTACCATCAAGTAAACGTCTTGTTCGTTTCATCGCTTGCTTATATAAAAAAGTCTGTCAAAAGCAATAATTGACTAGAACAAAGAAAATGTTATTATTAACCTATTAACCAGAAAATTATTATTTTTTTCATAATCGTCATCATTAGTCGATAGACGTCCACTGCTGGACACAGGCTTCTCTCAAAGATCTCCACATTTGTGAAGGTTCATATAGGTTATTAGGATTTAGGTAATTTCTCACCACACCAGCGTAATGCGGATTGGTGGGAGCCAGAGCCTCGTTTGTTGATAATCAGGGTACACCACGAGCAGGTGAGATTGGCTTTACTTCCGTAAGTTGTTGTGCGGGACCCCTAATGCCTCATTTTTTTATTTATGCTTAAAATAAATGATATCTATATTTCAATGACGTATTAATATGTCCTACTCTGTACTCGCTATGACGTATTTATACGCCTCGCTCGGTTAACAGGTCAATGCATAACTTATATGTTTATTAAGATATATAGCAAATAAAATAATAAGTTGTTTGTATAAAGACATTTAGCTTTAACTTTTATTTCTTATATCGGAATGTGGTTGTGTAAGTAAATGAAAGATATTTTTTTTTATGCAAAAATTATCACAATGGCTTTATTAAAGTATATAAATAGGTATACTCGTGACTCATATGAACATTTATTTACAAATTATTTACAAATTCATATATTCTACAGCAGTCTTATAGAATGTATTTACAACAACACTATGAAACGAACGCCGTTTTGAAATGGCTAGAAAATACAAAAATAGATGATAATCTTAGTTATTTGGTAAGCGCGAACTGCGATAAATATAATTTACACAAGAAGCATTCTCTAAACAATTATTAATAAAACAGAACATACATGAAAAGCTTGCCGTTGAAAGACTAGACTAAGTAAGCTTGACCCGTGTGCTGCGCGTCCACGAGAGGGGGTGGCGGGGGCCAATGTCGAAAATCTCGTCTCCGGTTCGGATTGTTACCGCCGAACTCTAAGGAGGAATAATCGGAGTCAATAGAGGAATAAATATGATCCGACGGCGGTCTACCGTCAGGTCCGCAATTTGTTTGTGCTTGCTGCAAGCGACCTTCTAAAAATTCAGAATTCGAAGACGCCCCATTTATGTGCTGTCTTGATTTTTCAGTGAACGAAAAAGACCTCATGGTGCCGTTATGTACACCGCTCCTCATTGTGTAAGAATTGAAATTGTTTTTATAACTAGGATGTGTGGGCTTTCGTTTTTTTTCTGGCATTGCAAAACGAAGACTTGCCCAAAATTTTTTCTGGCCCAATCTCACCCTTGAAGCGGTTTTCAAATATGGTCTCAACTCGGAGTCGCAGAGGGCATCGGGAAATACCGCTGCATCTTCGATGATAATTAAAGAATATATTCTCGGTTTCAACAGTTCATGTAGTGCTTGACGAAACTCAAAACGAGACCATTCGGTTTCTATGAAGTTTCTCGTTAAGACAATTATTATTCGCCTCGAGGCTTCCGCCGCTTCCGGCAACGGTAATGTGTATTGTATATAAGCTGTCCCTTGTCTCGGTATGTCTCTGTAATGTAAACATAGATGGTATGACGTCTTTCCGTTTTCTAATTCAGCAGCCAACGTTTGGATAACGAAGTCGTCATCCTTTGGGCTGTAGCAGACGTATGCATCGTACAATTTATCACTGTTATCATATGCTCCCGTGACAGGTAATAATCTTACACCGCAAGCGGTGTACAGCCATATGCGAACCGAATCTCTGAACAGGAAAATGGTTATTGTAACCAACATAATAAGCATGAACCCAGTGAACGTGGTTACAAGCATAGGCATGTAATTAGAAACTAACATTTTATCTATCACAGAATCTCCGGCATAGTAATCGCTGCAGACTGTGCCGTTAAAGTTCAATTCTCTCTTTTGTGGTGACCCATTGTTCATATTCCAACACCATAAATCTTTAACGTCTCTGATTATTGCAGCGTTTTCAGATAAATACGCTGTAAATTTTTGTAAATACCTGCACTTGCACGACCACATGTTATTTCCCAGTGCAACAGTTTGTAAATTTTGGTTAACACTTAAACTCCAAATAGAGAAATCTATTAACCTATTTCCGTCTAAACGTAAAATTTGTAATAATCGTAACGCTGTGAAAGAATTATTTTCTATATAACTTATAAAATTCTCTTGCAAGTATAATTCCTTGAGTTGCGTTAAGTGTTCAAACTCGTTTCCGTTTATATATTTCAGTTTATTATTTTCAAGATGTAATATAACAAGGGAGGATAAACCGGCAAAGGTCCTATTATGAAGGATCTCGACGTTACTCGAATTTACATAAAGCGATCTCATATTTTTCCTTCCGATGTATGCATAATTTTGTAATTCTTTAAAGTCATTTCCATCTAAGTATACCTCGGTTGCATCCATCGGTATTTTTTCTGGTATTTCGTTTGCCTGCTTGCTTGAACAATCCACAACGTTCGTATGCCACGTTGGATCATGATAACAGGAACAGTTGTAAGGACAAGTCATTTGGCAATCACAAGCGACGTAATCGCAGCAGTGGCATAAAGTAAAGCAGTGTGTCTCGTAGGTGCAGAGAAAGTCTGTCGACTTTAAATTACTTAACGGAATATGTGTAACTCCCCTCGTGTGTGTCATTTTACAGAGTACATTTTCCAGGTCCATTATTCTAGGATATTGTCTCATAGCAGTCATGTTGTTAATCATAGGCAACCATTCCATCGAGCAGTCACAATCAAACGGATTTCCCCCTATGTAGAACTCGGGTAATGACTTATTTAAGGGAGTAGGGTGAATACGGAGACTGTTGATATCTAAATGGGATATCTCATTTGCGTAAATATCAACCCTGGTTAGATTACGCTTATCGATGAATGTGTTCACATGAATATTGTTTATGTGATTATTGTTTATAAACAATAGTTCCACACTGTTGGGAATTGCTAACGGTGATATTTCTGCAATACGATTGTGGCTAACATCCAAAGTTTTAATGCGTAGTTCTTGCAATTTATAATAATTACCTAAGTGCTCTATAAAATTTCCATGTACATCTAGCCATTTCAAGTTAGCTGGCACGAATGCATAATCAAACCAAATTAAGTGATTTTCTGACAAATTGAGCCAAAGCAGGCTGATCAATGCTGAAAACACTCCATTTACATCGGAAATAAAATTACCGTCTAATCTTATTGCCTCTAATTGTTTATTGCGTTCAAACGCCCCCCTTTCAATCGCTTGAATTTTATTTTTAGCCAAGTTTAAAACTTGTAAACTAGGCAAATCCCAAAACATACCGACGCTTAAATTTCCAATTTGGTTATCAATCAACCTCAATCCAGTTAACTGATCTAAATTTTTAAATGAACCATTTTTTATTTCCGTAATTAGATTTTCTCCTACATCGAGTGTTTTCAGCAATGATAATTCCCAAACAGCTGATGGGATTTTAGTTAACTGATTCGAACTTAAATCTAACTCTTTTAAATCCGAACAATTTTTAAACGCTTTAGGATGTATATTAATCAATAAATTATTATTTAAATTTAGTTTACTTAAAACAAACAACCCATTAAAAAGGAACTCGTCTATAGTATGCAAGCGATTTTCCGCTAAATTTAAAGTATGCAAATTATACAACGGAAGGAAAGTATTCTCTTCAACATAACCAATAGAATTGTTTCTTAAATCTAATATTTGCAAGAAAAATAAGTCTTTAAAGGTTTTACCGTCTATCCTTGTCAAAGCGTTATTAGATAGGTTTAGGATAATTAAGCGTATAAGTCCAATGAACGTTCCACTGTCGATGTGTGCACTTGAGAGCTGATTGTTTGACAAGTCCAACACAAGCAGCTGGTCTAATCGGTGAAACACGCCCCTAGCCAATTCATACAGCTGGTTATTATTTAAGTAGATTTCCCTCAGCTCTTTTGTATTAGCAAAAGTGCCATCCGGTATTGATTGAACATAATTAAATGATATATTTAATATTCTCAACGCTGTAAATCCATTGAATATTTCACCTGAAATGTCTGTGATATTATTATGCTGAAGTCTCAGCTCTTGAAGTCTACGTAGTCCAGAAATTTCACTTTCTTCGCTTAATGATTTCAATTCATTATAACTTAAATCCAAGCTTCTCAATCCTGTGCCGCAACTTTTACCGAAACCAATACGATCGATGTTTTTAAATTTATTAAAAGTTAAATTTAACACTTGCAAATTCTCTAGCGGACAAAAAACATCAGAGGGCACAGTTTTTAAATTATTCTTGCCCAAATCAAGTACTTGTAATTCCCTTAATCCGTTAAAAGTACCAAGTGAAAGATCTAAATTTTTATTCGGGCTCCAGTCATCGTTTTTCGATCTGATCGACAACTTTTTCAACTCACGTAATCCCTCGAAAGCGTTCCCTGGTATCTTCAGAAGTTTGCAGTTTTGAAGAGTAAGTTCGGCGAGTTTGGAAAATCTTTGAAAATAGTTTGCTTCAAGGGAACTTTCAAAAAACAACAGTTGGTTACATTCAACGTTGAGTTCTTTCGTATAATCGGCAGCGGATTCCAAGCAGGATCCTGCAGCATCAAGGGTTCGCACATTGCAAACTGTTGCCCGTTTATCACTAATCGAGGAAATACAATTGTCCACTCCCCTTGAAAGTAACGCTGCTTTAACACTTAATAACGTCAACGAAAGAGTTAGCAAATGATACATTTTTATAACACATTTGTCTTTGATTATCAGCGCGAACTTATAGTCACTTAACACTCGATACTAATGAGATGAGTAGTCCGTCAACGAGTCGACCGGTCAATGTTTACGTCGCGTTGCGCGTACGAGTGCGGCCGGCATCCGATGCGATGCGGTGGCGTGCCTTCCTCATCATGGTGGGTGCGCGACTGTCGTAGCCGGTCGGCTGTTCAGTGAGAGTGGTGGGACCCCAGCCGCCCCACTTGGTTACACGCCCCCCGCACCCTAACCCCCCACACCCCAACCATAGTTACACGTCCGCTCGCACGGCGCCACTTGCGCGCCCGGCCGCTCTCGCACAATTACGTAATGTTTTCTTAATCGAGCCGTCGCCTATCGGCTTATGAAAAGGAAGTGGTTTCTTTAACAGTTGTTCACGCGGGGCCCATTAAGCACTGATCCATGAATCACAACCTGGTGAAAGTGGACTTGAATATGTATTAAATCTACTTTAAAATCTTGTTCAATAAACCTCCGTTATTCCTTTTATGAATAAAAAGAAAAAGAAAATTACTCATGTATTTCAATACATGAGTAATTTTCTGACACCCTCATTATAACTAGTCTGGCCATAAATACTGTTACATAAAAATACTTCTTATTTCCAAATTTTTAATTATTTTGAATTTGAAACATGTATATTATTTTAAAAACTTATTTCGATTTTGAGTCATTTCATATATTTTTTCGTTTTAATTTTCAAATTACAATAAGGAATATGGTGTTAAAGAAAATAGGATTGTCGTGATCGCCTTGCATTTGGATATGGAGCCGTCGGTGACATTCCAGATATTACAAAAGCTTGGTATCAGCCGTATGTTCGTATATCGTACTATCAACAGATACAACAACACTTCCTTTGTCGAAGACCAAAAAAGAACGGGGCGCCGTGTGCTGTTAGAACTACAAAGGCTATGTTAGTATTGTTAAGATCCAGAATTCATCGAAACCCCAATTAGGAACAAAAAACTTTATCGCGAGAAATTAAGATTCCGCTAGGACTGTCGCGTATTATTAATAAGACTTGGAACTCGGTGCTCAGTGCTTATCCTCGATATACTCGTACAGGACATGCCCTAAATCAATCTTTACAATTAAAGAGAGTGGATCGATCAAAACGCCTTCTGTCGCGGTAAGCAGGTGAAAAACGCAGAAATATCCTCTTTACGGATGAAAAATTTTTCACCATTGAAGAAAACTACAATAAGCAAAATGATAAAGTGTACGCTCACAGTTCTAAAGAAGCTGCTCAAGTGGTCGGAAAGGTACAACATGGTCATCATCCTGCGTCAGTGCTGGTTTGGTGGGCGTGTCTTATCAAGGAGTCACAAAATTACATTTTTGTGAAAAAGAAGTGAAAACTTCAGCTAAAGCGTATCAAGAAAGAAGTACAGTCTTGTCATGTTGTGAAACCTCTCAGCAATACACTTTTAAAAAAATATACCGTGGACTTACCCGCAGGACTCTGCACCTGGTCACAAGGAACGAACTACCCAAGGCTGTGGACTTTATAAGAGTTGAAGACTGGCCGTCATTTAGCCCGGATCTCAACCTTTTAAACTTCAAATTATGGACAGTTTTAGAGGACATGGCCTGCTCTAAACGACACGGCGACATTTAGTCTCTTGAAAAATCTTTGAAGCAAGCAGTGGCGGTGGTGGAAATTACCCTTGGAAACAGAGCGTAAATCCATAGATTCGTGGCCAAACAGATTAAAGGCCTGTACTTGTATAAAAGCCAAAGGTGGCCATTTCGAAGAGAATACTATTTTATTTTTTTCTAAGACTAATCAATATGTAAGTATACATTTTAATAATATTACATTACAACAATAATAAAAAAAATCATTTTCTTTTCTAACAGAACTTATGGCCGGACTAGGTAGTTTATTATACATGGTATTATCCCAAGGGACGCCACTTAGCTCGATCTTCAGCTTTTCGCATCCAGAGGACGATGATGATGATGACATAAATAACAAATATAGCTCATTACAATCATAAGATTTTTTTATATGTAAACAGAATAAATAATTGGGGGACATAAATATGGAATTTATGGTATCTCGACTTAAAATAACGTTATTAAGTAATTATCATTAAATACATTAACATTTTCAGTTCTACCCTAACATTACATATATCTTTTAAATTCTCCTTACTTGATTTGTATGGATAATGCTGCCACTAATTTTTTTTTTGTATACGATATCATTACAAAAACAAAATATTTATTACATTAGAACTGTCGATAACCTTAATCAGGATTTTTTTTTATCACTTTTTTATACTTTTAACACTTTCATATGAGACATTAATATTTTTTGTATACCCCATATTCATTTATTCAATTTCTATATTTTGTTTTAGTATGTAAAAGACAAGAAAAAAATTTATTTTATAATTATAAATTAATATATATAAAGATATATATTATTTTTTTATATAATTTTTAGAATTGTTAATGAATTTTGTATAACTCTTTTATTTAATTTTTTTACTCTATCTAATATATATTTTTACTATATATATATGTCTAAACAGACAGCATAGCAAACAGAAAAAAATATTAAATATTGAAACCTACCTTTTTTATTTTTTTAAAATGTTTTTTTATTGTTAGTATGTATAGGTTTAATTTAATTTAGTATTAATAATATTATCAATAAAATTTTATATTGCTAATAATATTACTAGATGACTCGTCAATTAGTCATCAGCCGGTAGATGTCCAGTGCTGGACATAAGCCTCCCCCAATGACTTCCACATCATATGGTGGGATTTGGGCCATTTCCTACCTCATTGACCCAATCTGCGTTAATGGGAACCTCGCTTTTTGATTAACAGAGTGCATCACGAGCAGGTGAAGTTGGGTTGGATCTCGCGAGTTATTGTGCGGGACCCCTAACACCCCTAGATGACCCGTTTTATAAAACATATAATAAATTAATGGTTTAAATTAATTATACATTTATATTACAATTTTTTTATTTAATACAATATTAAAATTATTTCAAATGAACATTTACTGGTGGCAGGTCTCAGTTGCCAGAGACGAGTCTAGGTAGGATATCACAGCGGCACCTATTTCTGCTGCCAAACAGTAGAGTGCAAACATTACCAAGTTCCGGTTTGAAACAGGCTTTATCTAATGCAATTACTGCGGTAACGAGACTTAATATCTGATGTCTCATGGCGACGAGCGCAATGTGATATCCCAGCAATTGCCACGTTGTAATGGGCCGGTGTATCAGTTACCGTCATGTGAACTTCCCTCTCGACTCGTCGTTTTTAATTTTAAAAATGCACATTAGAAGACCAGCTCAAAGTTCAGGTGTTCGGTTTCCAGCACCCTATTTTTTCTGCCTTCCACTTATTGGATTCCCAGTTCGCATTCCTGCGAGGACGTACCCAATAAAGCTTATTACGTGTCATGGGCACCATCAGATTACCTAAAGCAAAGTGTTGAATTCTCAAACACATTGTACCAGTTTCAAATGGGTTTCCGGTGCGAATAGGTAAGGGGAGGTGTGTCGGAGAAAGTTGATAATTTGGTTTCCCTGTTCGACACGTAAAATCGTTTATTGTGTAACCAGAACTTTGGTACTTACGACACAGTTCCGAAACTGGAACCAATAGAACAAAACGAATATAATGTTATACTTACTACAAAGTGATATAAAAATATTAACCGCTGATAAAAAAAGAGAGATTATGGTAAAATTTACATTTTTCTTTATTACTATTTTTACTGGTGAATTAACGGATATTTTTTTTACATAAGACATTTGGTCTCGTTACCCGGCAACAGAGAAGGACTACCAGTGCAACGGGTGCATATCTGGGTTGCAGATCTCTGTTGACAGAGACCGTCTAGGTAGGTACCACCGCATCGCCCATTTCTGCCGCCTAACCGTAGTGTACAAACATTACTGTGTTCTGGTTTGAAAGGTGCTGTAGCTAGTGAAATTAATGAGGTAACGAGATCTAACATCTTGTCGCGGGCTACGAGCGTATTGTTGTTGCGTATACTATCCTAACTAGCACCGCGTTGTTATGGGCAGACATATCACTTATCATCAGGTGAACATCCCGTTAATTTCGTCGCCTTGTAGAAAAAAAAAATTGTCTGTTTATGTACGTGCTATTTC
This sequence comes from Ornithoptera priamus, assembly GCA_029034505.1. Taxonomy (NCBI): domain Eukaryota; kingdom Metazoa; phylum Arthropoda; class Insecta; order Lepidoptera; family Papilionidae; genus Ornithoptera; species Ornithoptera priamus. The sequence goes on along the minus strand of JARDWD010000219.1, from coordinate 414,029 downwards.
TGCTGTTGAGCGGTAGTCTTCTTCGTGGTCACATTCTTCATTCCTGAAGGTCGCCTCCACTCTGCATGTTGCCATCATTGTTTTATTATAAACTTTTGTAAACAATTTAAATAAAAAGGAGTTTAATATATTTTAAACAAGTGTTTTCCTCATTCAATTAATATCTTTATGATTATGATCTTTTTACAGATTTTCAGCAGATGCTGTGGAGTGGAAACCTGTTCAACATCATAGCCTTTTTTTATTCATTCTTTTTTTTTAGTAGTTGTTTGTGTGTGAATGTCAAATAAAGTTTTCTTTTCTCCACTGCAATGCCTTCGTTGTTCTTTATTAAATCCGGTTCTCCGTCTCGTGAGCGACTTCACCTCATCGGACCAACGGCTAGGCGATCTACAGCGTGGTCTTTCTCCCTCCACCTTGCCTACTACAAAAATTTTGTCAAGTTATATAGAGAGCGGTGGACAATATGACCAAAATAACCAAGGTAACGTACTTCTGGTAACAAATAGTCAAGAGCCTGGTGTTGATGAGCATTACCTTAAGGATCAAGTTTGATTGTTTTGACAATCCACAGTATAGGAAGTATCCTTCTCAAACACCACATTTCTATCTTCTCTTTTTTTTTGTTTATGCTTAAAATAACTAAAACATATATTTCAAGGACGTACTTGTGTCCTACCCGTACACGCTGTGACGTATTAATACGCCCCGCTCGGTTAACAGGTTAAAGGCGCAATTACTGAGGTAACAAAACTTATCTTCTATTATCTTTGCATAAACTATACTACATATGGCTTCAGAATCGAACCAAGGATATCCGTGTTACAAGGTAAGCCTTTAACTGTTGTGTAACGGAGGTTTTTTAGAATTATTTTCTACAACGAGCGAGATGTTGACCTGATGGTAAGCATACCTGATACACCTGTCCCTAATGACGTGGCGCTAGTTAAGATGATATACACAGTTCGAATCTAATGTTTTTTTTTATTGCCCTTAGTACATTGTGTAATTGTTGTCTCTGTTTATTTATTTTTTAGATACGACGAGATTAGTGAGTGGAAATCTTAGCACTATTTAGAAAGTTCTACATAGCACAACATCGTGCGTGTTGCCTTGAGACAAAAGATGTTTTATCTTTACTTTAGTAATTTCACTAGCTACAGCGCCCTTCGAACCGGAACATATAAATGTTTCCACAATACTGCATGGCGGTGAAAATCGGAGCTGCGGTAGTAACTACCTTTTTATATTATCGCAGGGTAAATTCTTCTCATAAGATACCTTAGTTCTGATGGGAGGACTTAGTTCTGAAGGAAGGATATGTGAGATTTGTACCCACCAAAATCTCCGTTAGAGAATTAGGAGCTCCAGGATCTCCAGCAGACGCACGGGTACTCGCGGTAGTAACTTCCTCCTATGTTCTCCGGCAATAGAAACCTTCGATAAAGTTATTTATGTAAATAATAATTTAGCAGCGTTTATTCCGAATTTATGTACTTATCATCACCGATGGAGGTCCAGTGCTGGAGACATGTCTCTTGTAATATACTCCACAAAAGAAGAACTTGCTTTGTTTGAGTCCAGTGGCTCCTTCCTCCACTACTACGATTTATAATATGTTTATAACAATAGTTAACGCAATTCAGTAACGTTGCCATGAGGAACAATGGCCGAGCGCAAAGTTCGGCGTCTAAAAGATAAGTTCTATTATTTAAGTGATAAAACACGACGCCTACACCCGAAAAACAGCAGTGGCGTCATGATATCCTTATTATTAATGTCTCCTCGCTGAGCATCCTGTATCAAAAGTTCTCGATGTCGAGAGTTCTTAGCGCCAGCTTGATAAATGACTTCCCTCACTTTCGTGAAAGTTGCCGCCCGTATTTTTTCTATATCTGGCTGCCTGTGCGCCAGCCTGGGCAGGACGTGTCCCGACTAACGATAATATTACAATAAAACGTTCTCATATCGTCCTTTTAAGTTATTACCATCACAACTCCTGTGCGACATTTTACTATCCACGCTTTGTTTGTGATACATTATTTGTTGGTAAACGTGAGGTTTGTTGGTGTTAGCTCTCTGTTAATGGAGACCATCTAGGTAGGTACCACCGCAGCGCCTAATTCTGGCGCCAAACAGTAGTGTGCAGACTTTACTGTGTTTCGATTTGAAGGGCGCTATATTGGAATTATGGCAGAGGCGACAAGCGCAATGTGATGCTGAGTACATCATCCTGACTAGCGCACCGGTGTTATGGACAGGTGTATCACTTATCATTAGGTGATAGTTTCGCTCGTAACGTCGCTTAATTGATTAAAAAAAAGGATATCAAACCGATTGATATTTAACAGTGGCGTAGTGGGTACGTCTGCCTTTTAACACTGAAGTCCTTAGTTTGATTTCCGAAATTTCTAATGGCGTTTTAGTTGGTGATAGGTTTTTTTGAACTCGCCCGGTGATCTGTCGAATTAACCGCCATAATATCATTGCTATATTCTGGATCATCAACATATGTTTCACCACAGACATATACGTCTTTTTTATGACTGCCACCAATACGAAATTGAGACCAAGTCTTTATCTATTAAACAAAGTAACATCCATGAGAAAAATCTTGATTAAAAATATTGAATTATCATCGACTCTTGATAAAAAGGTTACTTTCTTCGTATTTTCAATTTAGACATTGAAAAGATTTTTAGTCACAGCTGGCTCCAAGAAAAATCTCGATTATAATAAATGGATGTTTAGTTAAAATGTAAATCTGGAGGTAATTTAGGGCAGCTTTGCGAGCACTAGCTTTGAAAACTTAATTATATATTTGATGTATAAAAACATTTTTGATGAAGACTAAAGCTTCATTTAAAATTGTGATTACCTCTATATATATTGTATCATTAAATATATTTTTTTGAACAGACGTATAACTACCAACAGGTGAACGTCCTACTCTTAACCAACTGAATCCGCAAGACGCATCAGTTCAGTAACGGTGTAAACGTTACGCTACGACAAGACGCGATATCAATATTTGATAAGCATCGAGGTAGTGGTTCGCGTCCGCTTCCGCTACCTCATAATGCATCAACACAGTTCGAGTCGACTTTGGAATAAACAAATGTTACTAAACACGACGTGTCAGTGACAGTAGCAAGCCACTAAGCAGCCAAGTACCCATATATCATAAAGCGGAAGCCCTAATACATGGTTCTTAGTATTTCGATATCACCGAAGTGCTGTAACACTCTTTCCGAACCGGAGTATAATCAAGTGGTTACTTCAATAACCACCAACTACACCGGGCTGGTATCTCCACCTTCTTCGCCATCTTGATGTTATATGTTTAATTTGCCATGCATGCACACGGTATAGAACCAGTATATTTTATAAATCTCATTGATAAAGACCTTCACACTCTTGTTTTATGATATTCTATCATGATACATTATTATTTGCTTTCTCACATTTTTCCGGGATTCGAATCGATGTATCCTTTATAACTCATCACTAGAGACTTTCACACTCTTAAACTTTGATAATTTTTCACCATGCAATCACATTTGTATTTTTATATTTTTTAGGATTTCAATCAGTATACTATACAGTACACCATCCCTATACATTTTTTCAGTATGTATTGAAGGTCAGTAATAACCTTCAACCAATATTTCAATCAATTTGCACTAAGCAAATTTTTGCATTCGACACGTACGCAGTACATGTCTGGAGCCCATGTGTACGTAGGAGCGCGAGTATGTGTCTCCGCCGCCCATACAGCCGGTCGATACACGAACAGTTCCTTATTACGTCCTTAGGGCGTTTCACGAACATCCAACTATTGACCTTTAACTTTTTCACTTATTACAATGAATCACTAACTATATTTTATTTATTTTTGTATAGTTTTATATTTTAGAGACATCTATTTCACTTTTACAATTTTTATTTGAGCTATTTAAACGCTCTGATTATTTAATATTTTGTATAGAATCATTAATTTATTTTTATAAATTAATGTATTTTGTTACAACATTTACAAGAAAGCTTTTAGTAAATGTTTTAATTAACAAAGCATAAAGTGAAATAAAAAAAAAACAAAAAATAAAACCATGTGTGAAAATAAAACTTGGTTATTCACAAGCAGTCTTTTAGTCAGTAGGTAAGACTTTTTGGAATTATAAAAAAAAGTATGTGTATATAAAAATATATAGATATATATCGACTTTTCGTTTGCGAATGGCTGGTTGACTTTCACTAACTTAACTGAGGTTCCTATGTTGAATAAAATAATTGACTTGGACTTTAGCTTTGACATGGTATCCCCTCGATTTCAGCGGAACCTTAACTTCAGCAGTGATCAATGGCCGTTCTGCTCGATATACAATTCATCTGCTGCATACAGAATCAAGATCTCTACAGGTTCAAATACTTAACGTTTAAATTTAACTTAGATATAGCTGAATTTAAAATTAGGATTGTATTTATTGTTATCGATAATCAAGTTGCATTTTAAATGCCGGTGTAAAATATTCACTTGTTATTCATATCAGCGGATTTATCTAGGTGGACCGTTTATCGTGAGGAGCTCGGCTGCGCGAGATGGTGGGGAATAGATTGGGCTCTTTAAATATATTCGCTTTATTACCGCAGAGTATTTCGTACCCAGTTGATATTTAACTTGTTTAATTGTCATCCCTTTATAGTCACATAATTTCTATTGATTACTATAAATTGATATTTCTTATCAAACTAAAATTGATCCTAACGATTTATAATAACACTTGAACTGACTTTCATATGATGTTAAGTTTCTATGAGGTCCAAGATATTAAAGCATATTTACTTAGCAATTCTGTTATGGCGGCAGATTTATAATATATGTAGCAAACTAAAGAGGTTGAAAAAAAATCTTTACTCCGTCTAAACTCTACTACTCGTGGCTTCAGACAGTATGTTTAAAGGACCTTTTACTTTATTGCCACCACAGTTTTTATTTGTACTGTTGAATAGTAATGTCTGTAATCTTTACCATATTGCAGTTTGGGCGGTTGCTGGGATAACGAGATTAAACATCTTGTTTCTCAATGTGATAAACATCAACTTAAATGCTGTATTGTTTATCATTTTATATAGCTGATCTCGTGGCTTTGTTGAATTGGTTTTACTGCCACGTTGAACGTCTGAATTTAAGGTTAGCTTATTCTTTGTTATCATGTGTTAAGTTGGAGAATTGCGTGCTGCTATCGAGCGGCACCTGCGGCTTATTCCCGACACGGGCGCATTGGAAATCTGCGACAGCGGCCGATTGCGTGTCCCATTCAAATGGTATACTAGCTGCAGACCATTCGCAGCCACTTTACCGAGATGCGGGACAACGCTTCGCCTCAGAATTAACAATTTCCTTACACACAATCCTCTAAACTATTTTAATGAACAACAATTTTACAATTATCTTCTCTTTCGGCAGTTTAGCGTATATTACCATTTTTGATATTAACTACTTGTTGCTACTTAAAAATTTGGTGACAAGTTTACTTTATTAGTGCCATCGGCGAGATGAGCAGGATATTCGTCTACATATGACTCTCATGTTATCAATCAATGTAGCAATAATTTACTTTACAGTGCCAGTTGCTTTGAGACCAAACATTTTCCATTCCTAATTGCAGGTAACTTCTACGACCACTTTCTCGACCCTGGTGTTGTAAAAGTTAACATGACACAATGAAAAAGACAGCAAGCACTTTTGAAATTGAGAACTTATATATAGTATACTAAAAGATATATTTTGTATGTACTTATTAATAACTAAATCTTATGTAAAAGAGGGTATAACGCTAGTCGCATTCGGTATTTGTCTGCTTGTTTGAAAATAAGGTTAAGTACTAAGCCGCGGTATATTTAGCTGGAGGCCTTTTAAGGTAGTCTTATGCATTGTGGTATATTTTTGCAGGTAACTGCATCAATAAAAATAGTATAAATAAGTGTCATTTCTATGGTATTTAACCACATCGCCTTCTATCTACATCACCAAATTGTCATAGACATCGTGCATTATCTACTACTAGGTGTCACTCTTATCATTGTACTTAAAGATATAGCTTTTTCTAAGAAATAATTGTTAAGATAAACTTCACTTGAACAGACCCTATAATTTACCCCGGAGGCGATGTAATAACGCATCCATATCAACAATCGGCAGGAACAGACGCACGGCAGCCTTAGAATCGAATCTACTCCAACAGCAGATTGTATTTTATGATATCGTTAATATTTTACTGTGCACTACGCGAGAGTTCGTGAATCGTTTTTCGAAAGGAAATATGTTAAAACATAAATCGAAGAGGAGCTTCCTGGTGACTTTTACATGCAACTGAGTTGAAATTGGGATCTGAAAATATTTTTAACATTCTATATATCTTTTCAGAGTTGCTTACGAGAGTCACTCCTCTAATAATTGACCCTTTGACCATGACCTAAAAGAAGTTATTAAAAAATCATTAACATATTGATATTAAACAATATTTTAGATCAATATTATATTGTACGCAGTATTTACAGGTAATTGATACTATGTACTTATATAATGCACATTGCCTGTATTAAATTATTTTTATATGCGAAGAGATACAAATATGTATTTTTGTATACAGATAATAATAAACTAATAAAATAGCAAATATTAAAAATTCCATTACATTGATTGTTACAATGGGAAGTATTTAAATAATCTGACTCGTAAAATAATATTTCATAGCTGATTGAAACCATTTGAACAGGATTGCGTTTGCAAATAATATACTACAGGTTATGTAAAATAAAAATATAATTTCAAAATAATGTAAAAAAAAAAACTGTACCGATATTACGTTTAAACGAAGAAAATGAATGAAAGGAACGATGGGAAAGGAAGTTCACATGAAAATTATATTTGTAAAGCGACGCACCGAATCTTCTGGAATATCAGGGCTAGGATTCAGTTATCAACGGCGGCCTCTCAAGCGTTATGCTTTTATAGTTCGAACCCAACATCTTCACGGGTCTACGATGGTTGGAGAGCACTTCATTTTCATAGTGACATAAATGAGTTGAAACAACTTCTAATCATGTTTGTAAATATTGGCGACATTTATCGTTGCTATAACAACTGAGGGGTGTTCGTGTATCGATAACATAGAATATACAGGAATAATTTCATTATATCACACAAAGACAATTTTAGCGGAAGTAAAACGAGGCGTACAGCGATCTGGAAGGAGGAAACTTGCACTACACGAGCAAATTAAAGGCGCTCACATATTGTAATTGAGTTCTAGGGAAGGATATTACTAGAAGATTGCTCGTCAACTCGAGTTCTCGCTTCAATCACCTCGAATAGTTCCAATAGTTTCAACCCGGGCGTTGATTAAGCGGAATCGGTTCAGTGGGACACTTGTGACGTGGATGTGTTCAGATCGATTGAAACTCACCTATTTGTACGTGTAGTTTTACAAGGCTACACTTTTTACACAAACGGAATGCTTATTCGCGATGCATTTTTAATTAATGCTTACACATTGGTGAAGGATTGCAACAGTCTGCCGGCGTCGTTGTTTCTGTCCAGGTACGATGTGGGGATCTTTAAGAGAAGAGAGACTACATCGCCGTTTACCATGAGGTGGTATCATAGTAAGTGCCAGTCTATACAATAACAATAAAAACATGGAATATTACTTCGTTAAACTACGAATGTATGTGTGACTCTCAGAAAATTATAAAATATGTTTGTAGGTAATTTTTATTTTAATGTTTTCAAAGAACTTTCCATCGGTATTTATTCAAAATAGGTATGTACCAATTTTCAAAATACTTTTGTTTCAGTCTGCCGCAGACACTTCTTGTACAGCCTTATCTAACGCCGACATCGCATCCTCTAGCAATGAAAACTGTATCTCATTGAGATGATTTTTTAATCAAGGAAATAAAAACAAATCACAGGAGGCTAAGTCAGGACTCAAAATCAAGAGTTTGTCCAGTGCATTGCCCCAGGAGTCCTTAATTTTCGAGTTGTCATTGTTATGATGAAGCAGGAACGTGCGGTTTTGTCGGTCGCTTCTTCCTGTTTTCTGAAGATGTTAAGCGTTTGATAGTCACATTGACTCTTACAAATCATCTGATACTGGGCTCGTGGACCTGGTTCCACGGCATGTTTAATCGCTTCTTGTTCGCAGCAGCGGAATTGAAAGGTTTCTATTTTTACATATAATTAATCGTTTTTCAAAGTAAATTATAAATGACCATTGTCCCATATATAAAAACTTTTTTTCGCAAAACTTTCTCCGTGTTCTAGTATTCTGTTGAAACCATTTTTTTATTTGATGCAATGACGAGATGAACAAGACCTTCATCTGATGGTGTCATACGTTTATGTTTGCAATAGAGACCTAAACTTAACTAAAACTTAGTATTTTTTTCGTCAATTCTGTTTTATGTTATCTGTATTAACTCATTTATTGTAATGATTTCGTTCATTCATCTAGCATATCACAACTAATGTCAATCAATCAACAACCGATAGACCTCCACTGCTGGATATAGCCTTCCCCTAAAGATCATATCGATCGGTCTTGCGCTGCCAGCATCGAGTGGCGTCTCGTGTCCTTACAGTAAGCATGGCATTGTTTGTAAGGGTTCATATGGGGAGATCTAGGCCATTTGCTATCACGCTGGCCTAATACGGGTTGGTGGGGGCAAGCGTCTTGTTTATTGATTAGCAGGGTGCAGCACAGGTGCTGGTGAGGTTGGCATGGGTCCCGTGAGTTGTATGGGACCTCTTACATCCTTCCAAACGTAATACATTTCATTCAAATTTAATTACTTTTTGCTAAATATTAAAAATTTTAATGACAAACTTTACAAGTCAAATTATCACCGGAAGCGTCTCGTTGCGTTATTTCAACTTGTGCATGAGTTTTCCTGATCAAACACCTTGTTTATACAAAATTTATTAAACCTATTCCGATTAAATATTCATTAAAACTTCACCAAAGCCTTTAATGGCATCTTGTTTCACATCACCACCGACTGTGCTCGCCGCAGATATTTATTTCCTCATTAAAATAATCAGAGGGCACTAAAACGACGCTTCCAGTCACTAATCAATTACATCCATTAATCTCTAGAGGTAGATCTTTTAACAAGTCCTCCAATAATCGTCTATGTACCACTACGACCCCTATTTCTGCCGTCAAACACTAGTGTGCAAAAGTTACATTTTTCCGGTTTAAAGGGCGTTGTAGTCTCACGACGATGAGCACGAGTAGGTCCTGTATGTCATACAAAGTACCGCCACGTTATTTGGAGAGCGTATCGTTTACCATCAGTTGATCTTCTCGCTCGTCTCGTCACAAAATGCGATTACAGCGTCTGCTTTAGTTTTCTTGAGTTGGTATTACGGGTGAAAGGAGTCCCACACAACAACTCACGAGACTCAAGTCAACACCTGCTCTGCCAGGTAATCAACAAACGAGGCTCTACCTCCTATCAACTCCCCATGGTCATCCTTCCATATGAACCCCTACAAACGACGACCTTTAATGCCCGGCGGTACCGTAGACCATGCCGACTGTAACGACGGTGAAAGCCGCTGGATGCGGGCAGCTCAGGACCGATCGATGTGGAGGTCTTTTGAGTATGCTTGTGTCCAGCAGAGGAAATCTATTGGCTGATGATAGTACGATCGATTTTTGAATAGGATGTGATATTTGCATAGTTCAAAATGTTAGTATAACTTTTAGGTTTAAAACATTTTAAAGAAATTTTGGGTTAAATGCCTCTATACTGAAGTGGTTAATCAAGTTATTAGTTCAATTACGTGCCTACATGGGGTAGTTTGCATGGCGGTAGTATTTGTTAAAACTTAACTATAATATTTTTAACTTCATCATTCAAGCAGAGTTTTAAGACTTTGTAGATAAGATAAAGTATTTAATAAAGATAGATTTTTATTTTTGAAGATCATGGCCAAGCAGTGTCTTTTCTGTCACCAAGCAGTAGTCTGCAAACTTTACTGCAGTTGGAGTTGGTTTAAACACTACTGGAGTATTAATATGGTTATGTCCAAAGTATTCATAAAAACCTTATTATTATTGTCTCCTGTCTACCTTTTTACCATCACTGCAATATCAACCATCAGGTAAACGTTTTGACTCTCCTGGTAAGTTTTTTTTTATTGACAGAAACAAAGAAAAATCTTTTGATAGTATACAAATTTGACACACCTGTACCAATGTTATCTTTATACGTAGATTACTTATGTTGGGTGAGACCTATACTTAGCAGGCGTCTATTGGCTGCTGATGATGAGGATGATGTACTATATAACATGTTAAAGTATTTACAAGACATAAGGATATTTTAGAAAAAAAAATAATTTGTCAATAGTATCATTTTACGAGTCATTCGCGATTTAAGCCGGGATCGGAAGTGCCGCGAACACAAACACTGCATCCGTATAGATATTATTTGCAGGCAATTTTCACCGATACCGCGATGTTTGAACTTGTCACCGCTGCAAGGTAATGTTTGCAGTTAATTATGGTAATGGATTGCAGTATAAACAGCGGCACTCGGCGCCGCCTCCATCAACCCTCAGACCTGTTTGCACTGTGTTCTGGTTTGTTACGTATTAATATAATTCAGGTACGCGCAAGATCGTGCCGGAGGAGGTTTAATAGTGTCAGTAGAAAATTAAAATGAATGAAGGTTATTCGTTGTTATGTATTAATTATTTGGTAACTACTTCACACATTTTTTAGTATTACTTTTATATAAATACTATCTGTCTATACTTTATATCTAACCAACATTGATTAACCGACCATTGATCAAAACGATTTTTGCTATGAATTTTTACATATAAGTTAGCGTAGAAGAATCGGCCATTTTTTTTTATTTAATAAAGCGATTAGATAAAACAATTAACTGACGGTAACTATTCTCTATTGTCTGACGAAATGAAATGTAGCGCTTGGTAGTCATCTTAAATCTTGCAGCTCATCTTATATTGGGCTTGAGGACGTGGATGGCTCCAATAGAATAATATACACAGTACCACATCATGTTTGTCGCATTAATACATAAGATATTGATTCTAGTTACCCCAGTAATTTCACTAGCTTCAACAACCTTCAAAATGATACTCTCGTCTGCCTACGATTTTTTTTATTTATATGTTTTACGACAGTAATTCCAGCTACGATGGTATCTATCTACACAGTCTTCGTCCGTGGAGACTTACCACCATTAAATGCGAACGCCGTACACCAATTTTTTCATTGAACAAGTTCATGGTATAGAACAGATAATTTTCACTGTTAATATTCAGCCTTCTATTTTCTGAATGGAACAAGGCTTTTGTTGGCAACAAAGCCGAAACTTCTGTACGAACGTTATCAATATACGTTACGAAGGTAAGGTTTTGGGTTCCGGAGGCTTAATTAACATCTCGAACTGCTCCCATACTCCGGCATAGGGTGGATCAAAAACTCTAATTGTGCCGGCTCGGCCCCGCCAGATAATGGGCAATTGGGTGCGGATTATGTAGTGTCTAATTCACAACACGGGCTTGACTCCGGAGCCGACGTCGTTAACGCTACAAATCGCGGTCGAGGGTCTCCAGATAAACTAACAGCTGTAAACTGAAAGACACGCACATTAACAGTTAAATTCGCAGCAGCATTTGATTTCGGTTTAATTGAAAATTAAACTTGTTTTACATCAAATGTGAAAAATGTAATGGCGAGGATTAAATAGATCACTCTTTGATTGCTATCACAAGGGTGCTCTTGGTAGGTAGCTTAAGAAATGGTTTGACCATATAAAGTACTAGACTGGGCTTAAATACTAACAGTAGAAAATAATAGCTCTTGACCGAATTGGTTTTATTAATCTGACTGCTGAACTTCAGCGTGAGAGCAAGTACTTATGATGATGACTATATCATAACATTCTATCATAACTCTGAGACAAATCCTGTCATATATCACTATATATACAAATATTTAAAAGTAGTTACTTATCATGAATAATGTGAATATTTATATGATTTTTTCAGTACGCTCTAAAAAATAAACTTAATAATGTCTGTCTGTTTATCCAGAGTAATCTCTAAAACAACTAGTCCGATGTATTATGAAGACTTTAAACTATGAATACAAAAAAATAATCAAATATCTATCTATATATATAATTCGTTTAAATAACAACGTAAATCTAACAATAGGTTCGAATAATAATATCGATTCTCAAATAGTGAAGTACATAATAATTTTTTCACGAACTATCTATTTGTATAAATTGCCGTTAGATTTTCATAACTTTAACTGAATTTGAACATCATAAAAAGACTTAAAGTTATTTCTATACTTAACTAGTTCCAGCTTTAATACATCTGGTAGAAACAGTAAGTGAAAATCGTGTGTTCTAGGATTATACAGTATAATAAAGACTAGTGCTAAATGAGAGTAATCCTATATATCTAATAGCTGTTCCTCGCCCGCTTTGGTGGCCGTAACTCCCCTGCAACTCCGTTTGGAGGAGTTTTGTAAAATCCACTTTCAGCAGACATCTAAACAGCAGAAACAATATCTCTGCGAAGTTTTCAATCTTTACGTCTAACAGTTTCAGAGATCTCGTGATGAGTCTGGATACCTCATAGATTAATTGACTATATAGAATACGCTCTGTTAAACTTTATAATGCTTTATATCTATTGTTATTTAAAGTGTTTTTATATCATCATCAGTCGATAGACGTCCACTGCTGGACATAAACGTCTCCTAAAGATCTCCACAGTTTTAGGGGTTCATGTGAGGAGATTTGTGCTATCTCCCACCACGCAAGCTCAGTGCAAGTTAGTGGGTTCCAGAGCATCGTTTGTTGATTAGTGGAGTGCACCACGGGCAGGTGAGGTTTGGTTTGGATCCCGTGAGTTGTTGTACGGAACCCTCTACACCATTTTTTATATAAAAAACGTAATTTTTTTTATCGTTTTTATTTTAAAATTTTATAGCAATAATTTACTAAACACGGCGTTGCACTAGTTTGCTTGTATGTCTTTGTGAATACTACTTAAGAACATTAGTATTAATTCAATGTTAATATATTATTAAATATCTTGAAGAAAAAAAATTTCCTCTGTACAAACAGATAAATTAGACAGATAAAATAACTCTTTAAGGACTACTTTAAAAAGTTTTTTGTCCCCTTTTTCGTTACTGTCATTATCCACATCGAGACGAGTCATTGCGATCATAAAAAGTAGCACAATCGACTTCAATAACGCCCCCGTGGTAAAAAACGCGAAGTTTCCAACTCCAGGGTCTCGTCATCTCAGCTTTATGCTTTCCAGACTTTTTGCGATGCGCGTGATCCGAAATTGTATTAAAAAAAAAAAAAACGAAACCCCTCGCATTGTTCGGAATCGTTTACAAACAAAGATGAGAAAAAAATATCGACCGTTTCGGAAAAAAGTAAGCATCGATATAAAACCGCTTCATAATATATCATGGTTGCAGTGCTCCGCGAAGTGTGAGATATACTGCCTGTTGATATTTATGCGATTTTTTTTTTTATCATTTATTCACAAGGCACGCTTTGTCGTTGAGACAAAAGGGACGATGCCTCTGGGCACCTTTACTTTCGTCGGTATCTGCATTCATTTTGGTCGTCTTAGGTGGTATAAATAATGCATTATCACGCACACGGGCTACGGGTCAAAGAGAATAATGTTCGCGCATATCATAACATGCGAGTGGAAAAAAAAAAACGCGAACGAGGAAATAGCAAAGCGTTTCAATATTTAAATAAAAAAATTCCGATAGTTGAATGACTCTCACTGTGCAATAGTATTTTTTAAAACATTACCCATTTTGAATATATCTCGTAATAAAAACTTTCATCAACTGACGTTAGAGATATTAGTCTCTTCTCCTTTTTTTTGTTACTTTACTTATAGAAATGTGAACTAAGGATATAAACTTAACCTATAAAATGTTACAATATTGTCATAGCCTAAGCTATGTGGTTCTACTTAAACATTATTATTAATATAGTCGTTTATTTTCAGGTAAATTATTTCATAACAGAAAAGTAAAGGTTTTGTTCAACAGAAAAACTACTGCAGACTAAGATGCGGAAAAATGAATCGAGATGATAAGGCGAGTAATCCTAATTATTTTTTCTACATTGTAATGAAAGGCTTTGCTGTTAGTTTCTTTAGGAAAAACTTTTTTTTTTAATTAACTAAGCGAAATGTCGAGTGAGATGTTCTTCTGATGGTAAGTGATACGTACACCCACAAAAATGCGGCGCTAGGTGGGACAATATTGCATTAAGACAGAGGCTAGTTATAGCGTCATTCAAACCGGAGCATAGCAATGTTTGCACACTACTATGTGCAGAAATAGGCGCTTCAGTCGGACCTGCCTAGACGTCTCTGGCGATATACATCTTCTACCAGTAAATAGCTTCAATTCAACTTGAATCCATCAGCATTCACGGATTTGGATTCTATTCATAGAAAACCCAAAATAGTCATTTTACCGCATCGTTATTATAGATCATTATAATTAGAGGATTTTATCATTGCCATCGCGTATGCCAGTAAAACCTTTGTTATTAAAGAAAGCTAAGTGAACATGTTCACAAACTGATTGAATTTTATTAAAACCGAATAAGTTATAAAATCCCAGGCTAAAGCGAGCTGAATGAGCCAACGGCGCGTCTCCCTTAATTAGAATGCAAATTTAATAGCTAAGGGATTTACATGTCAATAGGTTCCTAAATAACACAATCTGAGATACAAAGGATTCGAGGTTCTAGTGGCTGCTTACTAGCTTTGCTGTATTGATCACTACACGAAGCTTCTAAAGTATACCTATTACTATGAAAAATAATTATAGAATATTTATTAATTATTAAATTTCAGTTACGGGTAAGTAAAATTTTTTTTTTTAAGTCTTTTATTTTAGGGGCTTTCAGCCTATCAAGGCTATGTCAACCCCATCGTAACCTAAGCACCTATTATTTAATTATTACTATTAACTAACATATACTAAATACACAAATACCTATTACTTCTAACGGGTAAGTAAAATTGATAAAGCAAGTAACTCAAAGAAATCAGTAAAGACAATATTAACTTAATAACACAATTGAAAAGCAAAGGGATGATGTTAATCATAATTTTTCTATACTAATTTGGGACAGAGTTAAGACTACATTAACTTTCAGTTAAATTTTTAACTAAAAACGTTATTAAGACGCGGCTAATGTTAACTTAACTGAAATTAAAACAAAGCAGCGCCTCAATAAATTAAGTTACCTTTACGAGCCACTAAATAAATAAAGACACGTGAATGCCATTAGTATTATTACAGTTTTATAGCGCTTGTATCCAATGCGGGGATGGCGGTGGTGGTGAAGACGGGAAATCTCATCACAGATGTGGTCTATTATATAAATGAAAGTAGGATTTTTAAAATTTTATATCCCGAAAAAAACTAGTAGAGAATAAAGAAGAAATGGTTTGGAGATATAAAGGTCAGGTTTAAGTATCATCAGTTGAGAACTAGTTAAAGACCTCCTATCTGGAAGGTGCCTAACATCATCACTTACCTTCTTAGTAGAACATAAATAATGATTATTCTAATAGTAAACTGTTTTAGATGTTTATTATATTAACACATACGTATTTATAACTAAGCGCTAAGATGGAGACTTATAAAAGAGTACCGCGCTTGACCATGACAATTAAGTATAAGTTATATCATAGTGTTTACTATATTCGTCTTGAGAGAAGAGATATTAAGTCTCATGATCTAACAATTTCACCAGATACAAATCTCTTTATACTGGAACACAGTAATAATTGCAGACTACTTGTTCAGCGGCAGAAACTGCCGGGATATTCAGAAGACATCTACCGTCAGCAAGAACCAGTCGGACTAACTGCTTTTTTTTATGATGAAGTTTGCGCCACTAGTTTTGACAAACACAGCAGCGCCATAGGACTCAGGGCAGGACAGGACTCGGTTAAAATAAAAAAAAGAAAGGATGAGAGAAGAAAACAAAAGAAAAGAATATAAAATTAAGACTAACGGAAGTGCTATTGAAGCTTTAAACATTTTGAACATAAGAAAGAGTGAATAGATTACTCTCGTAGTGGCAAGAGACTTATTCAAAAATTAGCCAATAAATCTTCACTCTTTTTCTCCAAGTAGAATAAATCCCCTCTTTTAATTGTCGGTTAAAATACTTGGAAAATAATTTACGTATTCATCTCATTTCCCATTACCTGCCTTCAGTATTACTTTTTCCACTGAGAGTTGCGTTTCGGAGAATCCCACTTAAGCATTAACCCTCTTTAGTTTTAACCTAGGTCATACATAGATTAACAATTAAATATGTAGTATATGTAAATATATGTAATAATATAATGTAGTAAATATATACTGAGCAAGAAATTTTATGTTCTTTTTAGAACAAACGTTTTAATAAAAGCTAGATAGTCAACTATTAGTACTAAAAATTGTAAAAAGCTTTTCCTGTATTGAATGCTAAGTTAGAAAAATGGACCGCATTCGTGTTCTGGGAATGACTTTTACACTTTGTAAATCCGCTTACAGGGTGAAAATAATTTTTTTCTCTAATTCCTAGATTTTTTAAATACTACAACTCTGTTTAATTGGTTACTGATTACTCGACTTCAATAAGTGATTGTTCAAAAACAGATCAGAGTAGAGCAGAGCACAGCAGTGAATGGCACGAAATGGCAGAGCAAGAGAACAGCAGTGGCTAAGCTGGCAAGGCAGAAAAGAATTCGTCTTTCATCGTGGCCCTGGTAAGGATGATTTACACAGCATCGAAATGTTCCTGTCTTTGAGATAAAACGTTAGGAGACGACAACTTTATGGAGATCCTCATCTCATCATAATATCCTCAATAATATTAAATGACGTGATGAAATGAGTTCTTACCATATGAGCTTGGTCTCTCCTAGTTCTTCCGAACCGGGCTAACTTCTTCGCCGGAATCACTATTGACATAGCGGTCGTGGTCATGACTTCAGGTGTTGGTGGAAAGCGTCACAATACTCTGCCACTTCTCTCTGATGGCCGCTTTCCACGTACGTTCATGAAGTGACAATGATGATGAGCCATTTACTGCCGTTTTATCTGGCCAGTCCACCTCATAGGCGATCTTCCTCATGGCATGGTAACTTCAACCAGGACCACAAGTCGCTCAATAGCCACCTCCTCTTGACGGCTTACGTGACTCAAAAACAGGGGGATATGACACTGCACCAAAAACGATAAACGCTTCTTGATTCCGTTCTCGAAGCATAGTCTCGATGGTACGGAATTCAGTCCACTATGCTCCGAGCTTTCTATTCCAGCACCACATCTCTAGGACGTCTATGTTCTTCCACTACTAATTAAGCTGACTACATTATCATCATCATCAGCCGATAGACGTCCACTGCTGGACATCAGCATCCAGTGGGTAAACTATCAAGTTAATATTAAAAATCTACAATGACATATGTTGATTACCACCAAGTGAAATTGAGGTCAAGTTAGACCAATGTAAACCAACACATATATATATATAAAGGTAAGTAGTAGACGAGGAATACCCAAATTGAAATTATAACCGCCGTCGCCAGTTCCGCCGACTTGAAAGGACTCGAGCAGATAAGCTCCAGCAAAAAGAGATTGCAAATTATACGTCCCCATATCGTGTTATTGCAACTGCTGAGCGCTGGTCTCGGCTGCCTGGAGGTAAAACGCTATACCAGGCATTCTAGTTTCCTGAAATATTTTACTTCAATTTTACACATCACCATATCATTACTGTTCCATCATTTTTTTAAACTAAATTTAATGGGAATTAAAAATAATGATTCTCTTTGTATGCACGGGTTGAACACTTGATCCCTTTTTCAGGCGATCATAAATGACATTGAAGTTAAGAGACAGTAAGTTGTGTTCATCCAAGATACTCTCAATGTTGGCAGTATGAACATGTTCTGTTATAGTTGCAGATTTCAATATCAAGTCAGTAAAAAAAATTATCACAAGCATAATGACTTCAACATTGTAAAAATTTTAAACAAGATAAGTAACCGTGACTGTGTCCTTGTGAAAGAAGGCCCTAAGTGTTGACCCACTGTGGGCTATTTATTATTATAGTATGTTTTTTGTCACCAGCAACCCCGGATTACTAATAGGTACCCCAGTTAATATTCCGGAGATATTAAATAATAAGGAAATAAATAAAATAGAAGAGATTTTTTTTCTGCTTTCGTTCATATAACTTTTTTTTGACTTCTTATTCGACTTAATTCGACTTGAAATCTCAGTTCAGGGGTGTAAGGGTTCTCGCACAACAACTCACGGGATCCAAATCAACCTCATCTGCTCGCGGTGCATCCTGCTAATAAACAAACGAGGCTCTAGCCCACACCAACCCGCATTGGGCTAGCGTGGTGGGGAATAGCCCAAACCCTCCCATATGCATCCCTACCCGATCGTGTCGGAATCTTTAGGGGAGGTCTATGTCCAGCAGTGAATGTCGATCGGCTGATGGTGATGATGTCTCGATTCTAATAACATAATACTTTTTATTTATATATATACTTAAAAGATTTTTTAATATTAACATTTATATTAAGCAAGACACCTGAGACTTCTTAGGGGTTGAGGTTAGCAAATATTATCACTCGTATCCATGGGTGAAGAAAATCGATTCCTAACTATAATAATAAAGTAATAATTCCGATTAATATTTAATATTTTCCACACGGAAAGTCACTTACAGCATTCTTCAAGAAAGCAACGGCTGAAACTCCGTCCAGAATCCCGCTCCGCTTTAATCTACTTCATCTGTACACTAAAGGTTTATGCCCGACTTCCGGTGAATGAATATTATTAATACCAAACTACCCCACCTAACAGTACGGTGCAATGAATCATCTACACGATACGAAGCTCCAAACTTTGCCCGATACGTTACAAACATTATCAGACTTGCAAATAATGCATGATATAGGTAAACCCCCGGGTGGGATAATTTACTGTACCACTGCTCGGCGTAATGAAAGCTAATAGAAGAACATTTACATGACTTTCCCTGCATGTGCTCTTGAATTTGACAGCATATTTTCTTGTTACTGGTACTAGCATACTATCCTCATTAATCCGTCTATAAAGTGTAATTATCATCAACAACCGACAGACGTCTACTGCTGGATATAGGCGTTCCCAAAAGATCAGCATCGGCTTCGGTACACTAGGGACCATCGTTTGGAGTTCTTATGGGGGTATTTGAGTTATTTCCCATCACGCTGGCTTAATGCGGGTTTGTGGAAGCCAGAGCCACATTTGTTGATTAGCAGGCTGCACTACGAGCAGGTGAGGTTAGCTGGGTCCCGTGAGTTGTTGTGCTGGACTCCTTACACGCATTAAAGTGTAACGTGAATGTAAAATATTATGCTTCTTCTTGATAAGATTTTAAAGCTTAAATTCCCGTGAATTTTAAATTGAATTTTCTATTAATGATCGGACAGTTAAGAAATTATTAGAAATATTGAGTTTAAATCTTAAACCTTTCATAAATGATGATTTTTTGTCTGAGATCAGCGTTAAAGTAAAAAAATAATGTACTACGGAGTGTTACGCGAGAACGCTTGGTAGCTACTGACGGGTTTACGACAGCATAGTCGATTTGTCTGAGCTCCAACTCTCTGGAGGCGAGCCGTAATGAATATTAACATCCTGAAGGGGCGGCGGGAACTAACAGCTTTTGTGTACGTACGTTATCAGTTTCAACGGGTTCGCGTTTATATTATCCCATTTGGAGCGAGGAAAACGCGTAGTAATGTCGTTAACAGCTAGAAGCTACACTGACGACAAATCATGATGATGTCTACCTAATGCATATTTTTATGTGACACATGTATCTGGTGTTAAGAGTCTTTAACAATTAGGTGCAAATAACACCAACACATTGCTACAGTAAGTGTGCTGGTGGTTGGTCTCTGTTGCCGGAGACTGTCTAGGTAGTTACCGCCGCAGCGTTTATATCTGCCGCCGAACAGTAGTTTGCGAATATTACTGTGTTCTGATTTGAAAGATGCTGTAGCTAGTGTAATTGGGATAGCGAGACTCCACACGTTACGACTCCGATGACAAGCACAATTTGGTGATGTGTATATCATTCTAATCAGCGCCACGTTGTTACGGCAGGCGCATCACTCACCATCATGTGAACGTTCCCCTCGTGTAGTCGCTTCGTGGAGTAACAAAAAAAAGTCGTTTTCACCACCATTGGCACGGTCAACATCCTTATATTGTAAAGCATGCTACTGCTCCTAAAAAGATGTTTAATTTCTCGCTTTGATGAGAACAGCTTGCCAGTGTCAGTGTTCTTGTCCATACGTGGGTGTCTTCAATGAAAAGGTTAATATTCTGGTACTACATTAGTATGTTTAACCATTGCAGATCACAAGACTACAGCGCACTTCAGACCTGTACCTGTCTGTATGGGTTACTGTGTTATATATTTACACGTATTACTGTGTTGAATTGAAAGATCTTTCGAGACAGGATGTAGTAAGAGAGAATATATAATATTGTCTTATTCTTTTTCTATACATCATCAACTCTTCAGCAGACTATATTTATCTATAGATATTGTTGCTGTAGACATACTTGCATTAAAGGAAAATCAACGGAGTTTGATGCACAGATTATGCAAATAGACGCATATCCGGCTTCGTTCTTTGTTATAACGAATACTAAATGAGTTTTAATAGAACAGCTGTCGATTCCCAACTTGTAACGAAGCTGGCGACGTTGCACAAAAAGTTCACTGCAATTTTGAAGTTTAGATAATGGAGACATTAAGACCTTTTAATAAACGAACGAAATGTTTGAAACAGCATCCATGAAGCTGTATATTTTTTTGAGCAGCAAATTCTAACGTAGAGCTTACTATCAATGATCAAGACTACCAATATTATAATGTGTACAAATGAACGCAAATATCAAGAATTCTCAGTTTTCTAATTTCACTATTACGTACGATTATCAAACAAAATTATATTTTAACAGAACTTGATGGATTTATATAAGAAATTTCTAAACGTATCGAAAGGTATTGTTTTATTAAAAAAAAAAACAAGGCGCGGCGCATTTAAAAGTTCCACCCTCCGCAACGAAATTGTAGTATCGTAAAGCATGATTTGGAAACACAAATACAATCTTATTTATCCATTATGCAGGGGGAGTAACTGAATCGACATGCAACGGGTATCTAACCAGGTATCTATAGGCTGATTTGATAATAATAACTTACAGACGGAAGTGTGGAAATGAGGGGGCGAGCCGACGCGGGGTGTGAAAATGTTTATACACTTTCATAATTTCAAGGGGATGATATCAGATACGCAATGAACAGGAGCAGGCGGGGAAAAGGGGCTTTCAACAAAATACTTAATACGAAAAATACGAGGTGGAAAATCTAGTTATTACGAAAAGAGCTATTATTTGAAGACTACCCCCATTTAGAGGTCGTAAATATAAATTAACTGAAGTGTGTAATTTGGAGTATTATAATTTATTTTATTCAGTGACTAAGGAACAGTTTTATCTTAACTAATATTTACTTGATCAGCATCATCTGTTACAAGATACTTAGATTCTTTGTTTAATCAAACTTAATAAAACAGATTTAAAGCAATAAATTTTTATCGGCTTCTCCCTTATATTATTGTTTTTTCTATTGTATTATTTATAACATTTATATTTTCAATACTAATTTAAACTATTTATATTATTTATATCTATCTTTCTTTTATGTAATTAAGCGACGCGACTAGCGGGACGTTCATCTGATGGTAAACGATACCTCTATGAAAACGTGGCGGTAGTTAAGATGGTATACACTGTCCCACATTACGCTCGTCATCTGGGACATAATATTTTTAGTATCGTTACTTTAGGAATTACACTAGCTACAGCGCCCTTCAAACCGGAACACAGCAATCTTTGCTATACGATCTCCGGCAATAGAGACCTACCACCAGTAGTATTTTATTATTTACCATTTACAATACTATTATATACATACGTCAAATAATATTTATTTCTATTGTTTACTATTTTAAATATTTTTAGTGAATATTTGGTAAACTTAAATTTTAATTCGATACTATTAATAATGTAATGACAAGTTAGTTAATTACGGGCGTTTTGAAACCAATACTGAGGTATGTAAGCGAGATTTAATCTCACGTGATTACGTACAAATATGTATTTTAATTAAAAAAAAAAAACACGCTGAACGAAATTGGATCCGGTTTTCTTTGTTCTGTAAAGCTTCCGTTGAATTTGAGTGTTTTTTTTTTGCACAAATTATTCAGGCTTATTGAAGAACGGACGTCGGAGAAAGCGATCTATCACATTATAAACGCGGAGCCCAAATGTCTGTCAAGAAAATCAGCAAAGGAGATTTTCTTCCAAAATAAATATATAACATTATTAAAAGGACACCGGAAACATTTATTCTGTTAACGTTTGCTTTAATTTCTAATGATACCCATGTTTTATATTGAAGATTATCAATAATGGTGTGCTCTAGAATTTTGTAGGTTATGTGGCATTATAAAAGTTAATTCATCCCAATCGCGCAGATGAAGGACGTCGCGACGGCATGACCAGCGAAGGAGGCAAATCCTGTCACGGTGGCGTAGTACCATGACCCGAAACTGAGCACCAGTAGTTTCAGTATTGTTATGGGCTAAACCCTTCAAATACCTTCAAATGCGAGGATCTATATCAAACACTTAAAAATTCAGTCCAATTAGCGCGACGGTTTTGAGACTGCGATAATGGAAGGAAATGGGAAACCATAAAGTCTACATTAACAACATCAAGGAGTGGATAACATCAAGGGCGCTGCGTGGCTGATCAACCTAGCGCACACCAGAAAGGCATTCGCAGAACCGGTGTCCAATCTTCACTAGTTGGAGTGGCATAAGAAAAAGCGCGAACACGTGTTACTAAATTGTTGCACTATCATCTTCATCTTAGATATATATATTAATCTCGCGTTGTACTAAATAATAAAAATTAAAATTTATATTTAGCACATATACCTACATCCAAAGTATAATTTATAAATAAAAAAAACTAACTTTTACTCGTTTATATCAATTATACACTTTGTTTCGTAAGACGTGAATTATTTTCCGAATCTGTTATAATTATTATCTACGTAGTATATTTGTTTTTATTCATAATACGAATTTTACGTAATACTGATTTATTTATATGGTAATAAAATGGATTTTTAATAACCAAAAAAAAACCAGTTCATCACTTTTACAAAGTTTTCCATGTTTTGTGAGGTATTTAAAGTGAGGAATCTGTCCCGTCGCTGTATTTAAAATAATTACAGTGTGTTCCGTGAGCGGGCTGAAGGAGCTAAGGTCAGAATTTATATCACCAACAGTAGGCTTCCGCGAGCTGATGATAATAATGATGACTAATTAATATTATATAAAATGCAGATATTTTTTTTTAAATATAACTAGCTGATCGCCTGATTGGTAGCCGTAATATAGAATTGTAATAAATTTGAAATTTAGACTTGAAATTTGGCAGAAATAAATCCGCTAGGGACAACCTACTGCGCCCTCTAGTTATTAATACCTTAGCAACTCCAAAAGGCAAAGAATTTTGAATAATCCGTTCTTGACTGACCTCTGAATGGCAGAAACAATATTATAGTATATATAGTATTAAACAACATTATAGTATACATAGTTAAATTTTGTGAATCGCACGAAGCAGGGAGTCACATTTTATAATTTTGATATAGATCAAGCCTGATTACTAATAATACTATGTTTTTTTTTATTTATCTCGTAATTCTTTTATGTACTGTTCATCATCATCATCAGACAATAGACGTCCATTGCTGGACATAGGCTTCCATCAAAGATCTCTTCATCGATCGATCCGCGCTTCCCTGGTTCCGGCGCCAAGCCAACACCCGTCACAGTCAACATGGCCTCCAGTACTGCCTTAAACCAAGCGACCTTTCTAGGGGTTCATATGAGAGGATTTGAGATATATTTTATCACGCTGGCCAAATATGGGTGGTGGAATCCAGAGCCTCGTTTGTTGATTAGCAGGATGCATCACGAGCAGGTGAGCTGAGCAGGTTCCATGAGTGGTGGTGCAGGACCTTTCACCCTATGTACTGTTAATACGAATTAATACTTAGTTTTAGATAAAAACTCGATTTGATTAAGATAAATAAACCTTCAAAAATTGTTTTCTAAACATCCCGTGTAAACTAAATGAAATTTTAAATTCAATTCTTTGAATGAAATTTTAAATTATGAAAATAACGAGTAAGGGTGAATTTCCTGTGTCGCGTCTCTGAGAGGTAAATATACGAAACAGAATTATCATGAACAAAATGCATTAGGTAGGTGCCCCAGGGGAGAGCCGAAATGGGAGCCGGAGATGTCTACAGTGTGCTTTGAAATAGACGGAAGCTAAGAATATTCCTTGACGTCTACTGCTTATTCTTATGTCTTATACTGCAGCAATGTTTTCGCTTAGAAATAAATAACAATAAGCCATTTAAGCTTTCATGTTATTTTACAGGTAATGTTTCATTTAAACTTGAATAAATATGTACAGTATGAAAATAATAAAATAAAAAAACATACATTTACAATAAAATCTGAATATAAATAAAATGTATATAGACTGATTATCAAACACTTTTAAATGTGTGATCAGTTTACAAGAAATATTGACATATGTATAACACTCGATAATATATAGCTTAAGGCAAAACTTTATATATACTTTTTTATCCTATGAAGCGACAAGACTAGCGGGATGATCACCTGATGGTAAGTGATACGTCACATAATATGTGTCTAGTTAGGATGTTATACACAGCGCCACATTGCGCTCGACGCCAGTCATAAGATGTTGTCTCGTAATCTCAGTAATTTCACTAGTTACAACGCCCTTCAAACTGGAACACGGTAACGTTTGTCGGCTCTAATAGGCGCTGCGGTGGTATCTACCTGACGGTCTCCGACAACAGACATCTACCATCAGTAAATTTCATGTTATTTATTTGTTTATTTTCTATTTAATTTAATGGAAAATTACAAAATTTTTAGTTAGTTATGTAAATTCGTTTAATGTGTGTCAAGAAAACATTTTTACATATATTTTCATTGATAAATACATTAATATAGCATAGAAATGGTAGCCAGGGCAACGCACCATACAAAACATTCACCTAATAGTAAGTGAGTCTCTCATAACAAAGTAGCGCTTGTAAGGATGATAATCATTATGCCATAATGTTGCTTTAACGCGTGAATCCAATTATCTCGTGGTAGCTAGTCTCATTACTGCAATAAATTTACTAGCTACGACGCCTTTTAAACCGGAAATCAGTAATATTTGTACACTACTGTTTGACAGCAGAAATAGGAGATGCGGTCGCACCTACCTAGATAGACTCCCGTTACAGAGATTTACTACCAGTTAAGTTCACGTCTTAACAACTTTAATAGAAATCCATATTTTTTTTTTATAATTTAATACTCTTCAATACATGTAGGCTGTATATATATTTTAAGTTTGACTTGTGCCACAAAGACGTAGCTACGGAACGCTCGGTGCATTGAAGTAGCAGCTTCCCTTACGTCTCCGCCGGCGCCTCGGACGCTCTTAATGCAAATTTTATTTATTCATGTAAATTAATATCTATTCACCGAGACACCCAGTGAGCCGGGAAATTGAGAACGTGCAAAAATAAAGCGCCACGTCGGCAGTGTCTCCGCGGCGACCAATTAGGATGCTTACACTAATGTTGTTTGGCGTCGGTTCGTATATAACACGATATGAAGCCTCGATAGAAAGCTGTTTCGTTGAACACCGCTGCCAAACAATTTTTAGAGGACTTACACCCAGTGCGTTGGAGACCTATTAGATCTCGTAGCCGTCCTTAATCGCAGTGCGTGTGGTACCTAAACGATATCCAATTTTTTCATTTGTCTGTTGAATTTAACTGAAAGCAGGAAGCATGTATATATGTTTGTCTCTGGCAGACAATTAATGCGGTTTTGGTGCTAAGTCAGCTGCAGAGACTCGTCCGTGGTTCTTTAGATCACATAATGCACTGAACTTTCTCTGATGAGTGAAGATGACAGTTGTCAAATCCTATTAAGCTCTGTAAGGTAAAGGAAATATAACAAGAGAAATACTGAAATATTATAGGCTATAGTTGGAAAATATTGAAAAAAATGATATTGCTAAAAGAGAAAGATTGTTAAAAAGAAAAATTATATATAGATAAGATGGAAATTGCATGATGTTTCAGGAAGAAGCGAGAGAAAAAGAAAACCACCAAAAGTGCACAAAAAAAATGTTTTCATGTATTGCAAGTCTCTAGCAGGTGGAAAGGAAGACGACGGTCTGCGCTCGCGAGGGGTATGAAAGAAGGGATTGGAATGCAGAGTGACAGAGAAAAGAAGTGTGTAAGATGAACAGAGTATGAAAGATAAGAAAGGAAGAAAGTTGAGAATGATTAGGAAATAGTAAGAAATAACCTAGATGGCAAATGACATTGTAATTGCAGATGTGCATAATGACAATGTAGAGATAAAAAAAAACGGATTGAACGTATTAACTCGGACATCTGTGAGAACAAGATTTTTTTTTATCTACATTTCAATAGGTGACAATAAAATTCAAGATTAATCAGCTCGTTGGTGTAGAATATCCTGATTTAACATTGGCTTCATACTAACAATACCTTCGATGTTATTAGATTGCTTTCATCTCAGTTGTTAATTGGATCATGCTACATTATTATTGAATTATTCTAACTATCGTGACGTTATTGAGGACGGGCGTATCACTTACAAATGCGTGAAGATCTTAAAAATCTTTAAAAGATCTTAAAAAAGAAGAAAACAAAATTTCATTAACCTGATAAGATTACTGGTGGTAGGTGATTTTATCGGCAATAGGCCTCTGTTACCGGACACCGTGTCGGTAGGTAACACCAGACAAACAGTAGTGTGCATACATTAGCTTGTTCCGGTTTGAATGGCGCTGTAGCTAGTGAAATTACTGGGGCAATAAGATTCAACATCTTTTGTCTCCAGCGACTTTAGGTCTGTGTATATCATTTAACTAGCTCTACGTTGTTAGGGCAGACGTATCAGTTACGTTCGTCTCGTCACTTAATTAAAAAAAAAATTACTTGGAACAGTAATCAATATTATAGCAGCAAACAGCGAACCTATTACGTCGTTCCACAAACTAAATAATACTGTATTAAGTTTCATACGATGTTGGAGCATCAGAGAGTTGGTTCATTGTTCTTAAGACAGACTTTGGTATAGTTTCTTGCATAATTTATCAAATGGATGTTACGTATCTCATATAACTCCAGTTAATCGAGTTTTATCATCTTCATCATTTACTTGGTTATTATCTTCTGAATCAGTGTTTCCCGATTCTTCATCCAATAATCTTATTAGATTATTTATTCTGTATCTAATTAATTATTCTGAAGTAATTTGCATGCTAATTTTCTATGTACATTTCTTACTATACTTTATCATCATCGTTTTTTTTTTTTTATATAAGATACTAGGCAAACGAGCAAGACGGGTCACCTGATGGTAAGTGATTCACCGCCGCCCACGTCACCAGCGACGCCAGTGTGTTGCCTACCCTTCAGGTAAGAATATGCTCTTTTCTTGAATAACCCAATATCGCAGTTGTTGGGGAAGACCGCTGATGGCAACGAGTTCCAGATATTTACTGTGCGTGGCAGAAAACTGTTTTTAAAACGCATTGTAGTGGAACGCCAACCATCCAGATGGGTCGTCAACCGATAGACGTCCACTGCTGGACATGAGCCTCCACCACTGTCCTCCACGTACAGCCAGCACGGCTTCCGTTACCGCTGAGCACTAGAGGCTTTTTTCCACCACGCTGGTTCAATGCGGGTTGGCGGGAGCCAGAGCTTCGTTTGTCGATTAACAGGGTGCACCACAAATAGATGAAGTTAGCTTGGGTCCCGTGAGGTGTTATGAGGGACCCCTTACACCCCCTTACCTTATGCGTTGTCTAAACTTCATTATATAGTTTGGCTTCTAATTCGCGGCTGTCCAATTTAAAAATGACTAGGGACCAATGTTTAAAGAATTTATTCTTAACTTAAACTTTACATACATTTGCTTAATTCAATACTTATTACGGTACCTCATGTTACGAGAGTTTCAAATGACGCAATCAAAGTTGGTGCGTACCTGGCTTAACTTCTGACCCTTACTATTCTCTATTTCTATTCTGACCCGTTCTAGATCAACAAGGTGGATATAATTTATCATATCGATCTTTAATTACAGGTACAATTGTAATTGCTCTGATGAAACATAAATGATTGTAAGATTTGAATGATCTTTAGAGTTTTCTTCGACTTTTATATCACTCGGTTTAACGGAACTCAGATTAAGAAAATTCATTTAATCTCTCCCCTTTGATGTAATGTCAATAGCAGCTATTCGTTACGTCGCCGAAATCGTTACCAATTTCTTTTCAGCACAAGTAGAAGATATTTATACTCTTCCGATCCTCTACTATCACGAATCCTATAGTTCATAAATTGTATTATACTGCATAATATTCTTTATTAAAAACTCTCAATTTTGAGGGAAAGAAACAGATTTCAAATTTGAAAGGAATTTATTAGTAATTCTTCTTCTTCGTCGCTATAACTCTTGACAGAGTGGTCTTGGTCATCACTACAGGTGTTGGTTGCAAGCTTAGAAACACGCCATTCCTCTCTGATAGCAGCCTTCCTATTGCATTCATACAGTGGTACCGATGATGGGCCATTTACTGCCGCCTTTATCTGGTCAGTCAATCTCATAGGCGTTGTTCCTCGTGGCCTGGTACCCTCAACCTTTCCCTGGACCACAAGTCGGTCAATAGCTCCCTCCTTTCGGCGGCATTACTAATCAGTCAATGATTATTAACTACATTCTGCTCATCGTCTTGGGAAACTGCCCTTCAAAGCAAATAGTGTATATGAGAATCACTAGGTGGCTACCACTGTAGCATGTACTTCTGCCACTAAATAGAAATTACTGACGTTACGAAACATAACAAATATCTTATGGCGTCGAGCAGAATGTGATGTAGTGTATATCGTTCATACTAGAGCGTTGTTATTAAATGATTTTGTATTGTCAACGCGTTTTGATGACTAAGGTTTTTGAATCCAAAGCAATCGTTATGGCGTCCGTGTGGTCGATTAAGAATGAAAGTTAGCACATTAGTAGGGGAGAGTTTTTTTTTTCCGGTTACGACATTCAGCGTCGAGCTGCGCCCCGACGAAATATTTACGGCTTTAGTAATGGATGATTCCGCTCGTTAATACGAACGTGATTCTCTTAAATCGCGCTAATTGTGATCTATAAATCATTACGAGAGCGGGCTGCTCCACTTTCCTGCAGCCTGACAGAATGTTTGTTATGACAGGTGATTATTTTTAAAAATTCTATTAAATATTGAATTTTCTGGAGTAAGATTTCATTTTTAATATTACAATAGTGTAAACAATTTTTTTTAATTATCGCATACAGAATATTCGGTGAAAGTATGAAAAGTATCAATCAAGTTTTTTTTTTTGAAGAGACGACACGAAGCAAATGTTTTTACCTGATGATAACGGATACGCCTACTCATAACAACGTGGCGGTTGACACTGTTAGCAAGTAATTTCATTAGCTGCAGCGCATTTCAACTGAAACACAGTAATATTTGCACACTACTATTCAGTGGCAGAAAAAGGAACTGCGGTGGTACCAACCTAGACGGTATCCTGCAACAGAATTCTATCACCAGTAAAAATAGTCTCTTTGATAATTTTTGTTTGATCTTTATGATTATTTTTTTTTAATATAAATTTTATTTTATTTTCTTTTAGAGTATTTATTTATTAAACTTTACTAAGAATTGTATGAGTGAAGTTCGTTCTATTTCCTTACGTCTGCTCTTATGTCACTTTGCACGGGCAGCCGTAGCGACGGCATATTTCTGTCAACGGACAGGATGAAGTAACTGGGCCAGAGACGCATATCATGCCTTAAATAAAATGTTACCTGTACTACTGAAGCGTTTATTTTTATTTATTTTTTTGTTT
The DNA here is from genome assembly GCA_029034505.1 of Ornithoptera priamus. Taxonomy (NCBI): domain Eukaryota; kingdom Metazoa; phylum Arthropoda; class Insecta; order Lepidoptera; family Papilionidae; genus Ornithoptera; species Ornithoptera priamus. Next base: position 383,720 of record JARDWD010000219.1, on the reverse strand, counting down.
CATTATTGGAACACCTAAAACTTCTTTAGCATTCACCGTATAATGTGAAGGAATGCAGTGGAAAAAGTACGCGTATGTGTATGACACGTTAAATCATTTTCAATTTACAAATTTGTAATAAAAATTGTATTTTATATGTTTTGAACATACTAATGATAATTTTTTGCATAGTGTATTAACAAAAGTTTGAGTTAAACGGATATGGACAACCTCTGCTTGGTAGCCTATGGCTAAGGAAGATGTTATAGTACTCAACGCAGCAAATATTAATGAATCAATATAAAATTTGAAAAATCTCAAATCATACTTTTACCAATAGATTAAGTATAAGCATACAATCACATATAATATATTATACATAGAAAAATGTATATTTTATTTGACTTTACTGATTCAAGCTAGAAAACTCAGAGGCTACTTTTTACGTTTAATCTGCTGTTAGTTACTTCGTTTAAAAGTTACAAAATGTTGTAAAATTACTTATGTTATGTACGTTCATAAGTATCTCATAGGAAAGTCAATCGGTATGTAACAGTGCTAACATTAAGTTATCTATTAACGCCCGCTTCTTAAATCTATGTATCGTGGCGACGTGATAAACAGTGCCACATGGGCTCCTTTACGACTCCGCTGTAAAAGTATATGTCGTCTTAAATGAGACATAAACACACGGACGTGTAAACGAATGTCGCACATTTATTTTATTAGAGCCATTAATTCGTACGCTTTCGTCGCGACAGCTTCCACGGCCATTCAGGAGCTCCATCATGAGTCATACGTTGCAATTGAATAAGCATCGTCGTAATCCGATAATCGATTTTAAGCCTTCTAAATTGTTTCCACAGATCTAATTTTGCACTTGCTTGTATATTTTTCTTAGTAAGAACATATTTTAAATATTTCATGATTGTCTCTCTTTTCCCGCTTTTCTATTCTCTTCATTTTGAGATGAAGTAGGTTTCAAACAATTGAAAATTGTCACTCTTTAGTTTTATGTCCAGTAAATATTTTAATCATAAGAAAAGAAATTTAAATAAAAAGAAAGTCTCTCTCCCTTATTTTGAGCGCTATCTATGAGAGAAGGAAATAGGGTGGAGAGTGAATAGAGAAATAAATAACAGAAAGAAAATATAAGAAAGGGAAGAAAGAGAAAGAGTAAGAAAGGAGAGAATGAAGGAAATAAATTAGAGATTGTAAAAATAGAACGAAGCCCAGGACCACAAATATCCGGGGGGAAAGAGTAAAAGAAAACACTTTGAACAATTTACTGGTGGTAGGTTTCTATTGCTGGAGGCCGTCTACGAGTAGGTAGGAATCGCTGCAGCGGCTATTTCTGCCGTCAAACAGTAGTGTGCAAATATTACTGTTTCACTTTGAAGAGTTATGTGGCCAATGAAGTTACGAGGGTAACGAGAATTAACATGTTGCCTGAGGCAAAGAGCGCAATGTGAATCTGTATATAATATCCTAGTGTTGTTCATGTTGTTATGGGGAGACGTATCGCTGCCCATCAGATGATCATAGTATAATAAATACAATTATCTTTTCAACTGTTAAAGAATCAAAATATAATTCAGAAAATATTAAGTTTCTCAACAAGGACACTAAAAACGTTACAGTTTCTTTTATTATGATAACGAGCAAAACTCGCAGATTCTTCCAGAAATCGCCGCGGGGCTAATTCTGAAAACTTTATTTTCCTCGCAATTATGTTTCGGTTGGATAAATTTAAATTATTTTACACGACAGTTAGACGAAGGATCATGTGTATAAGTGCTATAGCATTTATTATCTAGGTCTTCCTTTCAGCGTCATCAGCCGATAGGTCTTATTTTATGTTATACGAATTCCGCTGCATGTTACGACCGGGCCTACTTTTAAAAAAATTCCTTTTATAATTTAAAGTCTTTATTACTCAAATTCTCTCTCCCTCTATTTTCGTCTTTCACACCTCTATTCCAAATATTTCAACCCTTCTTTAATTTATCACTCCAATGATTTGTTTAATCGCTTTATATAATCTTATGTCTTGTTCTATCACATTCTTAATTATTATTTACCTTCTCTTACTTAACATTACACATCTTTTCCTTTAGATATTTTGTATATTTACAATACCTTATTTGTCCTAGTACTTACAAATTATTGTTTCTCTTATTTTCACTCAGCACATCTTAGCTACTTCATCATCATCATCATTTAAACCGATAGACGTCCACTGCTGGATATAGGTTACTTGTAATGTGTTCCACAAACCACGGTCTTACGCTGTTTGAATACTTTACTACTTATTTTAAATTTATTACTTATACTAATTTTATACCTAGTAAAATTACTATGGTAACGAGACTTAACATCCTATGTCTCAAAGCGACGAGCGCAATGTGGCGCTGTGGATAATATCCTTATTGGAACTACGTTATTATGGACAGGCGTATCATTTACCATCAGGTGTAGGTGCTGCTCGTCTGATCACTTCCGGACATTGTTTTTAATGATAAAGGTATATAAAAGAAGCTATACAAGGAGTCGTAGCAGCAAATTATAATATAAAACTTTTGTTACATTTCTTCAATCATAAGAAAACTCAATATCTAATCAGACACAGTATACACAGTATATATGTATGGATAGGTACATAAAGGAATTCTTTGATATCTAAATCTGCAACTAGAACTACTGGTACAGCGAAAAATCTCCGTCTGCCGACAATGGATCGGGGCTGAAGAAACAAAGGCTGATAATGCTTGTGGGAGCTCAACTTGTGTGAGCACTTTGTTTTTAAAAGTTTTCAATTTCTTCGCTAGATACTTTTAATGCTATCGTATAGTCTTTTTAATTAATCACTTTAACTTTTTTTTGTTATATATATATATATATTTATTGATTGTAATGATTGCTATTAGTTACGAAAGTTTGATTATCAAGAAGAAAGAGCTATAAAAAGAAAGAATGAATAAGTTAATAATATCTTATTAGCTAAAAAATTTAAGAAATTACTATTTGCCTTAATATTTGTTAGAAAAATATAAACATAATAATTATATATAAATACCTTATTACTACGGTAATAGAAAAATCTCGATGACAAGACCAAAGATGCTGTTTTATCGACAATGATAGTGAGCTGAAGGTGCAGCTTGGTACTCTGAAATACTCTTCTTCTTAATGTGTTTTCATGTCTGAAGGTTTGTTGTTAACTCCGAAAATAGACAGATCTCTTATGTAACGACAATGTTGCTTTCCGGATGTGATGATGATACAAAATACCTTATCAACAACTAAGCTCTACAGCATGTGGTGGCGGAAATGAAACAGAGACAACTCTGGTGTAATAAAGCGGCGAATTTTAAAATCTATATATTTGTACACCATATTAATATGTATATATGTGGTGTCTCACACAACCAGTCACGAGATGCAAGCCAACCTACCTGCTCGTGGTATTAACCAACAAACGGGACTCTGGCTCCCATCAATCCACATTGGCCAGCGTGGGAAATGGCCCAAATCCCCAATATGAACTATAAACGCGAGTGTCTTTTAGGGAGGGGGGGGGCTATGTCCAGCAGTGGACGTCTATCGGCTGATGATGATGATGACATATATATATATATATATAATTTAAAAGTAAAATATTTGGACATGTAGTTATTGATCCGCTTTATCGCCGTAGCATGCTAAGGCGGCATTACTCCCGGGCGAGCGTTGTGGAGAATTTGTGAAGTATTCACGTTGTTGTACACGGACCCTTTGTGGACGGGGACACGCGACCGACGGGGTTGCGGGGCCTTAATGAAAAAAAATGCTTTCCGTGTTAATAGAGATACCTAGCCGTTTTAATGGTCCACCCATTTCTGTCTCAATGACCTTTGCATGAGACGGTGTTTATTCGACTTAATGTTTGTGTAGAAAGAAATATTGTTAAGGGCTATTAAGAAGTCAATGCTATTATAATGGCGTACAAAGGTTTCCTTTTAAGCAAAAGTATGCCTAAATAGAACAATGTTTAGCCAAAAAAAAAATAATTTTGTTTGTAATAGTGACGATGATATACGCGATACGTTTGCTCTTAAAAATGTAGCCTGATACTTAATACGAATGCATAGAACTACTTAGTTCAGACTGTTATCTTTCATATTAAAAATATTTTCTTTGATTACTCTATAAATCGAGTAAAAGAGGATTTACTACAAACTTCATGTAGCTTAATTAATATTCCCACTACTGGGACTAGGAGTTTTATGTCACAAAGACAAACAAGTCAGGCCGTTTCTCAACTAGCTAAATGCGGTTGGTAGGTTTAATTAATAGATGATATCTTGGCAGAAAAAAGGGTAGATGTTAATATGGTTAATACTGATATATGTCAATAGAAGTATTGAGTTATTTTTTTAAAAAATCAAAGCTTTTTACAAGGTTTTTTGACAGTATAAACAAAAGCTCCCGCAGCAAAGCGCGTCGGTGCCGGTGAGGTTAGAAACCACCGTATCATTGAAGCCATTTTCCCGTACATTATCGCGCTTTATTGCATTAAATGCATTATCCTTTCACGTTTTGACGTGGTTAATGACGTTGAAAAATAAGCCTGGCTAAGCCATGTAAGCGAACCACGGTTTAATAGAGAAGGGTGCGTTGTTCACTGATATATCACGCGTCATATTTTCCTTGTTAGAGGTAAATTATGTTACGTTGACTCCTTTGTAGCGCCATTGTTATATTAGTGTAGCGATAATGATAGTCAAACAGAATTACAACCGGAAATTGTAAAGGATATAACAATATTTGAAACTATTATACAATTTTTGGAGGTTTCAATTTGGGTAGTGTACTGTGTGTTACATTTGAGGATATAACATTCTCAAACAGAAAGCAAAGATATTCTTAAAGTTCCATCTTCTTTATACCGTAAAGGACCTATTGTGTCAATGACTACAAGAAGACATCTTCAAAAGGTAAACCTTAGCGGATCTACGATAATTTGTAACTGTTTTTCCGAAGTTACCGGTAATAATGAGCTCAAACACTCCATCGTACTACAATAGACGAATATTTACGATTTCTTAACAGAATAATGTTTATTGTGGTTTTAAATTCTTCCGCCGAACAATACTACCGTATACTTTGATTTAATATGAACCAATTCAATAACTAGATCTTACCGGATAAAAGCGGATGTGGCTTATTAATCATAGGTTATTGAGTCAGAGTCGCTATTCGACTGTAATTTTATAATACTATAGCTTAAGTAAATTTCTTATTTAAAGCTCTCATAAAATATAGTCGTTCTTACCTTGTGATCAGATTTTTTTTTTCTTCAATAGCTGAATTATTAAGATTGGATTCTTTCGAAGACATCTGAACTTGAACATGAGACATCTTTGACTTAGAAACGTTTATATATATAATCTTTAATCTATTGTTACATCCATGTATAGTCATTTGTATATAATTTCTTCTTGATGATTATTCACCGAGGACAAGTATGTTGACCTAAATTTTATTTCCCTCTTTTTTTGATTTTTTTTTACAATATTGATAGGGTCTATTAGACGGTTAAACTTTTGGTGTTATTATTTAACTTTACAATAATTCTGGTCATATTTATCCATTTTCATTGGATCGGTTCGAGGCCTTTTATATACGAAGAATAAGACCAACGAATTGTCGCTTGGCACCGAGGGCGATAATCAGAAGGTTCCGTAATGGTATTGCAAGGGTGCGTCAAGTGACAGCCTTATTGCCATCCATTATAAATGCGGCCTTATTTTGTGTTGGAAAATTCATTTTGTCATTGCAATACGATGCTGTGGCGATTTTATAGCGAAGAGATAAGCACGACGTTCTGACGGTGATGAGACGAAGTTAACTGAATATAGAGGTGTGTTCTTCTTCCAAACGGAGGGACGAGCACCTTAAATGGTCTGTTAGTACTTTAAATCAAAAAGAGGTGGACCACAAAGACAAAGTAAAAGGAAAGAGAAGTGGAGATTGTTCAGATTGTGTGCAGTAAAATATTGCACTCTATAACTTAAAAAGGCATGAGTTTAATGAACCTGCACATTGTGAGGAATTTGACATGTTGCTTGACCATCAGCTTTCTAGGATATCCGAAAGCCGCTGAGAAATATTTGAAGACCATGGTCAGTAAACAGCGTCGTCTCTCTCTTTATAAGAGAGGACTTCAAATGAGAGTCATTAAAAAGGTTATTAACATTTATGTAAAATATACTATTCTGTTATACTAAAATAAAGTAAAAAAAATATATTCCAATTGAAATCAGAATAAGGGTTGGAAAACACTGCGTACACATTGCCAGGAGCTGCATTCATTAACTAATGTATAGACTTACAAAATATTTGCACATAAATTTTGCTTAAGGGAAGAAAAGTTGGGCGGAAAATTTTGTAAGAAAAATGAATGGGTCCGGCGTTTATCGCTTCTGTATAACGCTGAAGTAATTGTGCTAAGTTATACTTAATATAACCTCACCAGCCGGTTAATGCCCACAGCTGGGCATGGGCTATTCAGAGGGATCATCATTGAGTGAAATTAGGTTTTGCCACCACAAAGTTGGTCCAGAGCGAGTTTGTTGATCAAGGTCTCGTCTGTTGTTCAGCAGGATGCACCGCATGCAGATGAGGTTGACTTGAGCTGAAATGTTGAGCGGAGCTCCTTATACTCTTAGGAAAATTTAATTATATCCTTGAAGATAAATGCGTCAGTCAGTTCTAAACTTTCACAGCTAAATCTTAAAAAAAAATAATTTAGTATTGAGATTTCATGAATACGGCTAGAGGTTATTTTTTTCCCTTAAAATTATAGAAGATGATTTAGCGAATAAACTTTGAACCTTTCCTGAAATATTTTCGTTTGAAGACGGTTAAAGTAGCAAGATTATCAAACTCATAGATATGTAGCTATCAAAGCGATAAAATCTTCAGAAGAGTCGGATTCTGTTTCTTCATGGTCTATGTACTACTGATTTTTTACACATGTATGACTATATTAGGATAGCCAGTAGATTTTCACCTGCGGCCATCTATTAACTATCATCGTGATCGAATAGAAAATATAATCCTTATTGATCTTCGTATTATAATACACAATATAAACATAAGCAGTAATCTTAATCTTCCCACTGCTGGGATTTAGAGCTGTGTTATAAAGAGAGAATCCAGACTACATCCGCTGTGATAGCCCTGAGAAAAACAATCTTGTATTTTATGCGGTTAACTAATATTGATAAGTAGTGAAAATTTTCTACCGTTCGAAGCGAAATTCGTTTCTTCCCCTAATCTCCTTTTGTTTCCTGCGAAAGCGAGTTAAATGGCCCCGTCAGACGCACAAAGACAAGCGGAGAAGTCGGGTTTAAACTCGGATAAAGTCGGTTAGAGTGCACATTTTAAAACTACATTAATAACCCGCAGTAAAGAGGTACGCGAACATCTGAAAACAAAACTTGAACTTTTATTCTGCGACGAGAAGAGCAGGACGTTCAACTGATGGTAAGTGGATACGCCTGCTCATAACAATGTGACGCTAACTTAAAAGAAATCAAAGAAGAAAAATTTAAATGTGAGAGAAAACTGTGGTAAAAATAAGAATAAATGTCAATGTTAAAATCAAAAATTGTAAAGATATTAAAAATAAGGAAATGATGAAGGATGAGAGGTGATGAACAAAAGGAGAAAATAGTAATGAATGAATGGGTATGAAAGAAAATGTGATGGATAAGAGAAAGAAAGGAACGACAGAAATTGACGAAGAAAGCAAAGAAGTGAAATGTATGACAATAATAAAGAAAGTAATCAAAACTTAATTACAAAGGCCTAACCTAGCTAAGCAAAGAAACGATTAAAAGAAAAAAAAACTACTACAATGTGTCACTTGTTCCAATGGTTTCTACAGAATCACATTGTGCTCGTTGCCTTGGAATATAACACATCGACATAAATGGCTGCAGCGCCCTTCAAACCAGAACACAGTAATATTTTTACACTGCTGCTTGACAGTAGAAACAGGAAATGTGATACCTACGTAGACGGTCTTCAGCAACAGAGATCTACCACAAGTAAATATATTATATATGACTGTTGTGAAACTAGCTGTCTTAACATGAAACTGTTTTTTTTATTATACTTTGTGTTCTTCTTTACTGGAGGTTAGTAACGCGTGTATGTACTGGTACTTCATTTCGCAGACTGGGGGTAGACTCGCGAGTGTAATATCTCAGTTGGAGCAGGCGGGCGCAATCAGGGTGCACGACGCCGCGACGCTGCGGTGTCAGCCGCGTTGCATTGTCGCTCGACGTTTTCTTGTTAACATTGCGCATCGCCTACTGCGCCTCCCATTCGACTACACAATTGTTCATATTTTATTACGCCAAGTTATTAAGGCTCAGCTGCATCCTGCGGTACGGCGACAGGAGCGGCCGACCTGTCGCCACGATAATGAAACGGCGCTCAATCCTTCCACGTCCCGCCTTTTATTCCACCAGGTGAAATTCAATGTAAGTCGTGAAATTTCAACTTTTTAATGTTTTCTTTTCAAACACCATTAGAAAAGGAGTTTTTAAATTCTAATATTGATTTCATCTTTCTATATTTGTATATTCCGATTTGAAGGGTGCTGTAGCTAGTGAAATTACTGGAGTTTGTCTGCTTCCATCTGACTTTTATTTTCTTATTAACGGTCATTACAATTTTTTTATATAATTAATACTTTAACCAAAAACAATACAGTTATATATATATACAGATATTTGGAAGCTATAGACACAAACAATTTTATCGCCACGTATATATAAGTACAAAAAAAATATGTCTTATCCTTTTAAGGCTTTAATATATAATTATTCAAGAGTCTATTAGCTGATTCTTTTTAAAAACTCTTATAGCATATGTTCCTGTTCCTCGTATACCTCTGATGAAAGCTTTAACAATGAAAGGGATGAGCGGGTTTAAATACTACTAGTTATAGAATACCTGGGGAATGAGAGAGGGTTTTAACAGATAAAAAAAAATTTGATTGTCAATTTTCAGTTAGAAGATACCTCATGATGATGATAAGAATCTTCATTGAATGAGATATTCAAATGCTATTTGCGGTAATATGCCGTCTGCATTATTCATTCGATAGGCCTATGAAGCAGAAATCGATATCCGTGTTAATTCTACGTGTTCGCTTCGAAATGAAGCAGTATTTGAATAATCGATGTTACTGTTTCCATGTCACCTTCGTTATCAGACTGAATATCGATTTATTAATCGGAATGAGTAAACATAATCAGTGTACGTAAAAAGATAATCATCTGCAATTGAACCAGGATCTTGTGGGGACAAGAGAAGAATTTATTTGGAAGCTGTTAATGTTATACATTTTTTTTGGTTCAATTAAGAAACGAGACGAGCGGACGTGATGGTAAGTGATACACCTACCAATGACAACGTGGCGCTAGTTACGATGATCTACATATCTTCACATTGCGCTTGTCGCCTGGGATATTACACGTTGTCTCGTTACCCTAACAATTTCACTAGCTACAGCGCCCTTCAAACCGAAACACAGTAATGTTTGCACACTACTGTTTGTCGGTAGAAATAGGCGCTGCTGTAGAAGCTATTTGGACGGCCTCCGAAAACAGAGACCTATCACATGTAATAAAATAAGCAATTCTACAATAATAGCCAATAATGTGACCGACAAAAAGAAGTAGATTAATCATTTTAACACTGGAGCAGGCCGCATGTGCGGATGCGGTCATTCCTACCGGCCGAGCGCTGTCTGAGCGGATCCGGCGGCGGGCCAGTCAGGCGGGCCGTATTGTCTGTCAGTCCCACAGGGATACCTGCTGCCCACGGTCGGACGTCGTCTGAGGCGCCGCGCCGACGTCCGACACTGGGCAGCAGTTATTTAGAGCCTCATTGTGCCACTGACCATTGAGAAACGCCGTCGATTTGACCGCCGATAGGAGCGATTGTTTCGACTGATGATGTGTCACAAGCGTGATAATAAACGAGGGTTCCGTTTTGAATAATGCTTTCAGATACCCCGAGGTGATAACGGAATTCGAATGTCAATGTCGCAGTTCAAACTTCCGTCGCACGATCATCGGATATCAAGTTTATAAATTCCGCTTAATGAATCAATGCTCTGGACCAAAACTAATTAGTTGTCTCAATCATGAGTCCTCCCAAAGATCTTCACATCGTGTGGACCATTTTGCACTACGCTGGCCATATGCGGAATAGTAGTAACCAGAGTCTCGTTTGTTGATTAACAGGATGCACCACGAGCACGATGAGGTTCGCTTGGGTCTTGTGAGTTATTGTGCGGCGCCCTTTACAGCCCCTAGATTATTTATTTATTAATTATCTAATACGTATTTAACGTTTGTTAAAGAAATCTTTTGTTCGAAAACACTATTACTTAGGTGACAATTGATGCTTTTTTTATTCAATTAAGCTACGAGACGAATGGGACATTCACCTGATGACAAGTGATACGCCTGCCCATAACAATTAGTTAGGATGACATATTTTGCGCTCGTTGCTTGAGATGTAAAATGTTGGGTGTCGTTACACCAGAAATTACACTAGCTACAGCACTCTTCAATCCGGAACACAGTAATGATTGCACACTATTGTTCGTCGTCATAAAAAGGAACTGCCGTGGTACCTGTCTATATGGTCACCGGCAACAGAGACTTACCAAAAGGTCTTAGACCCGGGTAGTCTGGTCATAGTAAAATCTACACGACCAACTATATGCGTAGAACTGGACCGAATATCTTCTTAAGGCATGTCGAATGTCCGAATTCAATTATTTGATATAAGGTTGTGTAGGTTAGGTTTAGTTCCGTTTCGGATACGGAAATGAATTAGGAAATAAATATGATTGTGATAAGAAAGAATTGGTGGTGTCTGTTTCTGGAGACCAACTGGACATCTCTGCCACCGAACAGCATTGCACAAGCATTAGTGTTGCGATTAAAAAGGCTCTGTAGCTATTGAAATCACTGGGGTAACGAGACTTAAGGCGATGACGGCAGGCGTATCACTTACCATCAGATGAACGTCCCGCTCGTCTCGACGCTTCGAAGAATAAAAAAAAATTAATAACACAATAAACACATTATCATATAAACGAACCTTAATATTGAGTTGAAATAATACATCATTTCGTCTTCAACTTTGACGTACTTAGTGTCAAATTAAGCACTAAAACATCATTACCGTCGAAACAGTTTCGTAGATTCGATCATCAATCTTACTGATTTATTGATTAATGACTACCCGTACTATCGACAAGCAGTAATTAAAAAGTTCGTTTTTCTATCTTATTCTCACAAGTAATAATGTTCGGACATGATCTAAACCACAATAAGATGATATTCCAAAGGTGCAACGATCAATACAAACTAAACGGGGGAACAGATCTTTTGTGACTGGTTCACGTGTGGGGAAGTCAAAAAAATTTTTTTTTCATTATCGTGCAAGCGCTCGTGAGCAGTCGGTGCCATTTTGTTGTGACAGGTTATTTATTTTATTGGGACCAATGTGATTCCAATGTAAGGTCAAATGGGATTGAAAACGGTACATTGACCAATTTTATTCTAAAAACATCGTGTGGAAATTCTTCGTTTTATTACTCGTTGGGTAAGATACGAATTTCTTATAAAAAATCTAATTTAAACTTTGAAAAATTCATGAAGCTACATCTAGCATGTATCCGACAAGCTGAACGGAGTAGGTTTTGTTCTACTAGTTAATATTTATTTATTATTTTATTATGGTACGCGGACCCTGAAGGTGCGACTGATCCATAACCTCAAATCCGCTCGAAGAGTGGTAGAAACACTTGTTTAGCGATTCTCTGTTGCATAAAATTCGTAATGAAGTATTCCGCCTGAGAACCTATATTACCGACATAGCCTTCCGAGTGTGCGCACTGAAGTGGCAATGGGCTGGTCACGTCTGTTCACCACCCTTGGAGTAAACGTGTCTTAGAGTGGCTAATCAGATGGCAGCCTGGCAGTAACTGTAGCGCGCATAGCCGAAGATCGTGCTAAGAGACGTTCCTTCAGAAAGGCCTGTTTCCAGCAGTGAACTGCTGCGGACAGTTGATGATGATAATGTTTTTATTGGTGGAAGGTCTCTGTTGCCGGGGACCGTCTAGGAAGATACCGCAGCTGCTATTTCAGCTGCCTAAACGCAGTATACAAACATTACCGTGTTCCAGTTTCAAGGGCGTTGCCGCTAGCGAAATTAATGAAGTCATGAAACTTAACATCGTATGTTCCGAGATAAGTACCATATGGTGCTGTGTATATCATCCTAACTAGCGTCACGTTATTCGCAGGAGTATCACTTACCATCGCGTGAGTCTCGCTCGTCTCATCGATTCGTCGAATAAACGATTGTTTTTACAATAAAGTAACTTCTCCGGGAAAATCAAAGTACTCCATAAAAATCGTACTTGTAATGTTACGACTGATATTTTAATACGGATAATAAACTATTTTGTAAAAAAAAAAAATCGTGTTATATAAGTTTTATAGACAAGTTTTTACGGCGCCGTCGTAAATCGTAAAAACGAAAGTGGATTTTACCGACATTGCGTGAAGAAAGCATCACAATGTCTCTTTATAAATCATCTCCTCATCTCTTATCGATCACCATACCATAGAAATGTCTGTTAACCATTTCTATTTTAACCGCTTTTTTAACTAAGCAGTTTTGAACTTTGCTTAATAGAAAATTACCTCGTTTTTTTTAACTACAAAGGTACTCCAAATTCATATAAAGTTAACTAACAATGAGACTAAGTGATGAGGGCTGCTGCCATGAAGACTGTAGCTCTCGACATATACAAGAAAAAAAATCCTTTCTGGAAAACCACACTATGTAATATGCTGCTCAGATTATCCACTGAGCAATAGAGACTGTTAAGCATATTTGCAGCATCATTGGCCTTAAAAGATTAAATCTATTTTTATCTACAGGTTTTCATTTACTGGTGATAGGTCTCTTCTGCTGTATACCGTCAGGGTAGACATCACTGCAGGTCCTATGTCTATCGCCAAACGAGTAGTGCATAAACATTATTGAGTTCTGGTTTGAAGGGTGCCGTAGCTAGTGAAATTATTATGGTAACGAGACTTTACATCTTATACCTCAAAGCAACGAGCAATATGTGATGCTGTGTAGAATGATATATTCTTACTAGCGCCAGCTTGGTATGGAAAGGAGTATCTTTTACCATCAGGTAAACGTCTCGCTAATCTCGTCGCTTAAAGGAATAAAAATTTTTTTTTACTCTATGATTTTATTCAGAGTTCTTTCATCGTCATCCGCCGATAGACGTCCACTGCTGGACATGGACCTCTCACAAAGATCTTCATCTTTGTAGATTTTCATGTAAATGGATTTGGGCCCTTTCCCACCACGCTGACCTGATGTGGGTTAGTGGGAGCCAGAGCTTGTTGATTAGCAGGGTGCACCATGAGCACGTGAGGTTGGCTTGAATCCCGTGAGTTGTTGCGCGTGACCCCTTACACCCCTGAGTTCTTTTATATAATAAAATATAAATTAGTAAAGTCATTTCCTTTCATCTCATCTTCTCATCTCTTTTGTAATTTCCGTTAACATATACATCACACTCACAAGTAATTATTTTGTTAAAGATCGCTGTGTATTGAATCTTCGATTTGGATGTTATGTTAATTTCGTCTCTCTCGAATCCGAACAAAGTGACGGAGATGATAAAAATAACAGTTTTAATACATTCGAAATGGTGGTGCATAACGAAAAATATGACAGTAAGAAAACTGATACGGGCGGGATAAATAAAACATATTATATGTGTCGTTAAAAGTGCTCGTAAAGTGCGCAGCCTTGCGGGTACATTGTGCGCGCGTCTCGTTCGACGGTATCTCGTAGATGTAACGTTTTTATTATTGCTTCTGAATAAAGCCTTGGAAATACGGCCGCGATAAGACCACGTCATACATACAGCTCGTAATTTTACAGCTTCGCGTTACACATGTGCATGGTAAATCTTAATATCGACTCGCCCGCCGGGGTTGGTTTTATTAGTTTATTGAAATGTAACATGTTTAAATGTCTCCGCGGAATATCGGCCGATCTCTTGCCGTATAACATCGAGATCTGTGATTCGATTCTAGGACCACAGTAGATACAGTTTGGATTATAGCAAGCTTAAATACTTATCGAGATTTTAAGGTTTAACTAAGTTCTAAATCCAAATTCATCTAAAAAGACGAAAACTTTTATTATCGCATTAATATAAGTGATGAAGTACGCGAGAAGTTCACCTGATGCTGATACTCCTGCTCATAATGTGGCTCTAATCAGGATGGGTTGTGTGTCATTGTGCTCGTCGCTTTGATACATCAGATGTTGACTCTCGTTGCCCGTTATAATTTCATTAGCTACAGCGCCTTTCAAACCGGGACAAAGTAATGCACACTACTGTTTGACGGTGGAAATATGAGCTGACACAGCCATCTACCACCAGAGTCGTTAATTCCTTCGTTGATGATATTACATACATTAGGCCAAAGCCTTCCGCTTTATCCTTCATTATGGGAATAGTAAGGGGTTGAATGGCCTGCATACGTTAGTGTTTCTATCCAGGAACAACGTAGAGTCCTTAAATGAAGATTAAGTAAGCTTCCCGTTGCTTAGTATACTTTACCACCTGGACAAAATTTCCGCTTACCATCAGATGAGATTGTAGTCAAGCACTGATCTTTTTTTTATAAACTGGAACTTAAAGGGTCTGTCTTTGACTTAAATTTCAAAATGTCATATAATAATGTTTAAAATCTTGATATGCATGTCTCAATAGATCTTTTCTTGTTCCTCCTGCCCTTTTCCCAGTTATGTGGGGACGGTATAATATGTACTGCTCTTCCATATCCTTCTATCAGCCGCCATATCTGAATTCACACTCTTCTTACACATGTCATCTTTCACACAATCCATCCACACTTTCTTCGGTATTTCTTAAACAATAGATCTTTGTATATATTAAAAATTTATCGTCGAAACCTATACGATGATCATTAACAAGGTCAGTGTTTATCAAATGGATTAGTAATCACAGAGTTGTATGGTTAACATTGTAACATCTACTGTACTAACTTCGCGTCAGTAATAAAAGTACACTTTACCACGTAACATATGGCGTCAAACATTACGAAAATGCGGAGATGGTGTAAAAATGTAACACGCAACATTTTATCATAGGTCGCGTACATTAGGGAAATGGGTGTGCGGAGGGTGAAGAGTTTATGGCGATGAACCCGCGGGGGAGGACGTCTCTTATTCCACTCGATTTGTTATGACAGCTTCTAAGATATGTTTCTATGCAGAAAATATTTAACTCTATATTCATTCATTAGATTCATTCCTCTCCAGTGTTCTAGTTCTGCTTATAGTGGTCCATTTTTATGTCCTAAGTTTGGGTTTTAACTTCCGAAATATTCGAATCTCTAGAGTTATCTTAGTTAATTTTATGTTATCGTAATGATAAATAAATATCCTGAATTTCACTTCACAGTTAAGCCTATTGACAATGATCATTAGCTAATTATCGTCATCAGTAGTCGATACTTACTCTACCCCAAAAACAATTTTTAGTTTTCCTTACTTTTTTTATTGCTTATTACAAAAAGACAGACGAAAATATTTTTTTTGTTGTTTTATGGGTTTTCTATACCTTTCTAGTTCTAAATCTTTTATTGTAAGGTTTCCTTATGAAGTATTTCTTTTTCATATCGCTTTGGGTTTTTGGGCCAAAAAATAATATGAATTTTAAAACAATTGTACCAATTTCTATCACCAAGGGCTGCGAAATATAGGGGTTATTTAAATTTAATTACAAAGGCTACAAGCACAATAAAGTTCCTTGTAAACGTCCTGATTATTGCCGCATTACTATAGCCTGCTGTATATTTTATCAGCGTATTATCCTGCTGGTCCTATTTAAAACAGTTTCTTTTAAAGTAAATTTCTCAGTTCACTTTGACGCAAATTTCATTAATAAAAATGCTTACATACCACTTGGTCACGGTTTAAAATATTCTTTTTATGCATGTAAAGTGGAAAAAAAAACGAATTCATGAACCGTTTTAAAAGGTACGTCGAGTTTACCTTGCATGGTTACTCAAAGCCAGACAACATTCGTCTTGCGTACATAATTCAAATAATATTTCGTTTGAAAACTCTCATAAATCCATTTTGCACGAAAGGATTCTTTTAGACACCCCCCACACCACCCCAGGCTGGCGTGAAGGGGGGAGGTGATATTATGAGGCACTAACGGTTCACAAATACGTATAAACATAGAAAGAACGCAATGAAGTTTTACAAGCGCGCTTTAGTTTATCGATTGAAAAAACGATAATAATCTATTTCATCAATTATGTCCTTTATTAAAATAGAATCCTTAATAGTGTCCTTTATTTACATCTCAGTATTTATTAACAAAATCCAAATCCAAAAGATACTTCTAATATCAATGACTTTAGTCGCTTTTGATGAACGATGTGAATATGCTAGTGTGTGAGTAGATTAAGTTAATTTCATATTTATTATTTACTTAAAGTATTATTTATTTTAAGTTACTGTTTGACCAAGGCCGTTCAGTGTTAAGTGATCATGTGGATTTTTTTTTATTCTACGAAGCGATGATATGAGCGAGACGTTCACGTGGCGATAGGTAATACGCCAGTCTATAACAACGTGGCGCAAGTTAGGATAGTATACACAGCTTAACATTATGTCGTCACCTACAGATGATTGTTGTCTCGTTACCTCAGTAATTTCATTACCTGCTAACTCCCTTCAAACCGGAACACAGTAATGTATGCACACTACTGTTTGGAGGTCGAAATAGGAGCAGCGCTCGTACCCACCTAGAAGGTCTCCGCAATTGAGGTTTAGTATTTTGTATAGATGCAATAAGATGTTCTCATAGTTGACATCATGATAAGATCATGATAAGCTGAAAAGATTTCTCTTACAAACGTTTCCCACGTCTACGTTCATAACTAAACCAGAACACATTATTGTTTTCACGCCTACGCTGGGCTACAGAAAGGGGCACTACAGTGTTGTCTATCTAGATGCCCTCGTTCAAGAGCTGCCACCGCTGATAAATATTACTAGTATCTGTTACAACTACCTAGTATAAAGTACATTTCCGGATGTAATTATGAAATGAAAATTAATATACATTTTCATTCTATATCGGAAGCAAGAATAATAGATATGTTTTGTCTTGTTGTTCTATCTTTGACTTATATATAATATACTACCTCAACACTCCATTTTATATATATATATATAGAGAGAGAGAGAGAATCGCAGGAATGTACTCAATGCGAACAACGCGGGATCGATCGATGTGGAGATCTTTGATTGTTTGGTCATATATCCCGCAGTGGACATATAGTGGGTGATGATCATGATATATATATCATCACCTACCATCATATATAAGGTAATTAGACTAATAATATTTTATTTGTAATATTGACAATAATAACAGAACGCAACTTTAATTACTATTTGATTCTGAAAGATGTCACACGAAGGCTTTGATCCAGGTTATACCGGTGTTGAACACTTGAAACTGGAGTAGCAGTGGTAGCTTCAAATCAGCATTATCCAGCGTTTATTATGTATACATTAGCTGTTCCCCCCACACTTTGTTAGCTGTAATATAGATTCAGACTTGAAATTTATCTGAAATATTCTTTAAGAGCAACCGCAACCGCAAATGATTTTCTATCGTAACCATTACTATAGCAACTATAATTAATACGAAATGAAAATGTTTATAAATATAAATTAGAAATAAAATGAAGAATCTATGAAATTCAGTCTAAAATAGTCTGTAGTCATCTACAAATCATTCCTCATCAAATGGTCCTGTTCCCATGTTGATACGTTCACTAGTTTTCACGTGATTGGCGAGGAAATAAAACTCATTTTCATTATATACAAGTGTTCTGTACTACGTGGACAAATAAACGGATTTATCTATATATATATATATGTGTGTGTGTGTGTGTGTAGATTTGTATACACAGGTCGTTGAACTTGGTACATCCACGAAATGTTAAGGACATGTTGAGCAGTTTTCGTGCAAAGTGGAAATCAAACGCTAGTCTTTCAAATTTAATTGGCGCTGTATTTCAAGACAGGGGCGAAAAGTTCGTGCGCGCGTGCATCCGGTCCTACGCGACGTGACAGTGTAAGTGGTTAAGGGAGAGAGGGGAGGGTGGCTCAAAGAAAACAAAACAAACGATCCGTACAATACCGGCTTAGGTATTTTCTTGTACAGTTCTGTTTACAACTGACAGTTTAATATAATATTAAAAGTGATTAAATAATTTGTTAATTTTTTTTTTGTGTACTTGCTTAGTACAAGCATGTCAGAAGTACAAAATTTTTTTATTGAGAGTAAACTTGGTTTTTCTTCTGTGGTGAATTATCACCACAGAAGAACACACCACACAATTGGCATTAGCCAATGTCTCCAAAAATCGTGTTTAGACAAAGTGACTAAGATAGCCAGTAGCAAAGTAAAGAATAATATAAACAAAAACATATTTACAGATAATAAAACTACAAATATTCAAATACTTTCCCACTGCATCATCATCAGCCGATAGACTGGACGTACAGGACATAGGCCTCCCCCAAATATCTCCACGTGTGTGGGAGTTCATATGGGGGCTATGAGCCCACCATACTAGCCCATTGTGGGTTGGTTGGACCTATCCCATCTCAGAATTTATTATTTTAAAATTTTCTACGAAGTTTATAAATATACATAAATAGGAAAAATGGTCATTTAGGGTTGTTCCTTTTTTAAAAGACCCACTTTGACGTATACTTTATTTTCTATGAAAAAAGTATTAATCAAATCTCATCATCTTGAACTTTTTTTTTGTATTCAACGAAACGGCGAGACGAGTGGGACGCTAACTTGATTGGAAGTGACTCGCCTGACTTAATAACGTGGCGCTAGTTAGGATGCACACAGCATCACATTGAGCTCGTCGCCTTGACACGTAAGATATTAAGTCCCGTTACTTCAGTAATTATACGTCACATAAAGTTACTCAAACTTGAGAGTATTGCCAAGATTCTACTTCAATGAGATAGCTAAGATGTTGTATTTAGATAATTTCTCCTAGCAGTTGATAATCAGTGTGTTGTTCAGTACGTGGCAGTTACACTGAGCTACCGCCATTTTGTACCACTACAGTACACAGCAGCAATTATAATCTAAAATAATACTATATCAACATATTCATCTTTATCTCTTTTTAATGACGTGCGCCAAATAAACGGAATTATCTATCTATCTTATCAGGTTAAGTTTTCCTTGGCTAGTACTTATAGAAGTTACAAAAAAGTAATAGTTTAATGAGACTAAATTTTTTGATATTTATTGAGTTTATTTTATTATTTATTAAGCTTTGGTTTTGAATGGTGATGATGAGGTCTGAGCTGACAGATGTCCTGACCGTCATCAGTCAGAGTCATCACGGAGGATTTAGAACTTTTTGATTATTGTTAACATTAAAATCTATGTATAGTGAGAAGACTGTCTTGAAATCCTCTATTTCGAACAAAGTAATAAATAATTAATTAAACATAATAATATCCTTAAATTAAATTTTGTTATATATAAAAAATTGTATCGATACAAATTATTATATCTCTAATTAGTATTAAATTTTTTCGATTCAAAACAGCGTTTGCCTTAATGAAGGCAATCTTGAAATGGAGAACACACGCGCATAAGGTATTCGTGCATGAGATTTTCGAACATATAAATGGTCCCTGAATTTCAGCCGGTACCTGGCGGTGCTTGGTGGTCTACTGAAATCACGTACGTGCATGGCGCACCTTTATCTGCAGTGTAAATTCGGTAACGTGTCCGTAAAAGCTAAATTTAGGAGCGATATCCCTCTGTAAAGTTACCACGCCGAAAGTGCTGTGCAACTTCCTATTATTCAACACGCTATCTAAAGCTGTATTGTTTTAAGATGTTTTTTTTTATTAATATCATCAGACGAGGAGTCAAACATTAAACTAGGATCTGATAGATCACCATGTTGTTCCTCATGACGTTTAACTGAATGAATTGGCGAATGAATACATTTTACTTTAAACGTAAACCTACAACAAATCATCCAAACATCCGGATAATATTCAGATAAAAAATACTTAGGGGTTTTTGTAGAAAATACTCAGTAATTTTTTTATACTAACATTAATTGTAAAAACATAACATTTTCTACAAATCTTAAAAACCTTTCTTATTTAATCTTTATTACTGTAGCTGCATGTATTTCTCATATACACTACTACACATATCCGTATACCAAAAATCCATCCCTTAGGAAGCTTTGGAATAATATAGTTGTATTGCCTATTCAATCATATTATTAATAATAAAAATATTAAAACAAACCTGTGAATATGTAAGGAAGATTAATTTTGAAACTTCCAATTTTTATATATTTTGTGGAGTTGGGTAAGGGTGAAGATATGTAAAAATATGACTAATTCATCATTAAGTTGAAATTTCTACCCTAGATATGGGAATAGGGAAATTATACATTTTTGATGCTGCAATAGTAAAATTTTGTTTTTCAATTTGAAATTCTCATTCGGTTTTTCATGAAGAAAATATTATATCTAACGTAATAATGCATAGTTGTACAGTAGACAAGTTATTCTGGACCGAGCAAGTAAGCCACGCTCCCAGACGCTGTTGATCTAACAAAAGCAATTACTAGGGCGTCGGTGACTTGTGTCTCCGGCGCGGCCCGAGGGTGTACTGACTATTCTTTAGCATGACAGACGACAGTCTAGATTAATTAGACCTATTTATTAACGGAGGGGACGCAGCATCCTCGTTTTAACAACGCGCACGATTAATCACATCTACGTACGTACTATGACGTCGCGTGGAAGTGAATTTTATTTGGACGTGGGTGGACTCGTGGAATGAACTCCACAGTGAAAGGACCTGTTTAATATCTTATAAATGACGTCATCTTTCTATTCATACTAATACAAAGCAACGTTATTAAATGCTAGACTAAGTTACTAAACTTTATTAAAATTATTTTACAACTTATTATTTACAACATGGCTCTTGATGACACAGTACTATATTACGCTGATCGCCTTGAGATGTAGGATGTTATGCATCTTTACTTTAGTAATTTCATTAGCTACAGCTTCCTCCAAGCTGGAACACGATAATGATTGGACACTGTTTGACGGTGGGCACAAGAGCAGCGGTGGTACCTACTTAGTCGGTTTGTTAGAGACCTATATATATATAGACACCTATCACCAGTAAATCAAAATCAGTAGACCAAAATAGATCTAGTCTTTGAAAATCTATGACGTTGCGGTAATTTTATTTATTTAGCAATAGTTAAAGCATAGTTGTGTACATTTTGAGTATTTTAAAAGATTATTATTTGTATAGGATTAGGGAGCCAGGGTATACACTGCTTATTTACCTATATAGAGCGCACGCCTCTGGTGCTGTGTATTACCCTAATTAGCACCACATTGTTATGGGCAGGCTTGCTTACCATAAGATGAACCTCGTGCTCGTCTCCTTAAACAAAAAAAAATTATGATGGACAGGAGTTTCAGCAGAGCATCCTGCTACTCTCTTTGATATGTATGTGCCGACCGTAACATAGAATTACAATTGAAGTATTCTGAAATATTCCTAGAGAGCATCCGTAACCGCAAATGACTTTCTATAGCAACCGTTACCATAGAAATTAAAATATTTATAAAAGTTAATTAGAAATAAAATGGTGAAGGATCTATGAAATTTCATAAAATAAATAGCCTATAACCATCTCCAAGTCGTTCAGCTTCGAATGGTCGTGTTCCCATATGGATACGATCACTGGTTTTCACGTGATTCGCGAACAAAAAAAAAAACATTTTCATTACGTATATAAAGATATAAAAAGGACATTACTCTTTTGTTCATGTATGAGAAATTCCTCAAATGTAAGAGTGGGACATAAATTGTGTGACCCGCAGCCGACAGAGGGGAGGCCCACTCATAATTCCATTTTCATTGAGACAAATATTCATATTAAGAGGGGATATTAGACGAGAGTGCGTGCTCCGGATGCAGAAGCCAGCACTGACTAAGTGAAAATATCCAATTCAATTTTCCGCGAAAGTATAATGCGGTGTCGGAGTTTATTACCATTTAGATGTGGTGGATATATGTGTATGATGCATCATATTCATACGTCCGTAGTTTAGTATACTTCCAGCTGAATGTGAGCATAAAGGGCGACAGTACACATACCAACTGTCATCATCATAACTTCAACTGACGGACATCCACTGCTGGACATAGGCCTCTTCATCCATTGTTGTTTGCATACCAACTATAATACACGAACATGTTAAATTTATAAATTTTCTGTAATAATGAACTATGTCCAGCAGTGGACATCCATCGGCTGAAGGTGATAATGATAATAATGATATAACAATTAAGGATAAACGGATAAAATGTTGACTGTTATAGGTAGATGGTCTTTTTTATTAAGGATGATAGATCTCTGTTGTTAAAGAGTATGGAGATACCACCGCAGCTTCTACTTCTGCCGTAAGATAGTGTCCAAGCATTACTGTACCATCTTGAAGGATGCTGTTGCTAGTGATATTACTGGAAGTAATTAGAGTTAATACGTCGTTTAAAAGCGATGAACACAATGTGGTGTAGTGTACACCATATAAACGTGGCGTTAGTTAGGAAACCATGTTTACATGCGCAGGCGCAGCGTAAGTTGTAGAATATAAAATATACTTTGTTGTTAGTTAAAATTAACAAAATTATTATCATTACAAAAAGATGTATACTAGCTTACAGCCTTTTTTACTTTCTAGATCATAGAAAAACTTTTTGTTGGATACTTAAAAGGGTAGCGTTATCCACATTAAGTTAATATTTTTGTATAATAGTGTTTTACAGCAAAAATATTGTTGAAGATTTGTATCATAAAACTATCAGGCGATAGAGGTCCATTGCTGGGAATTTGGCTCCTCTGAAGATGTTCACTCTAATCGGCACTCTAGTTGATATCTGCTCGCGGCCTTCACCACATCGTCTGTCAACTCTTTGGTGGAACTTCAAACAGTGCATCTTAAAAGGATCTTAACGATCAGACGTCAGTAATTCGAGCAATGTGACATTCCCCTTGACAAGTCTAGTAATATTTTGTGCTATATCAGTAATCTCTCTTCTACGGATCTCTATTTGTAGAGTAGAGAATACTACATTTAAATGTTAACAATGAAAGCGACACTTTAATGGTGAGCACACTGTGTGTTAGGCGCCGCACTCGATCCGCGGGAACTGCCTCACGCCTCCCTGAGATACGTGTCCTCCGTGACGTGTATGAATTAAGGAGACGCCGTAGACACAAAGGATATATTTAAATAGATATGTCTCTCAAAGTTTTTATCTACATTAAGAAGATAAGCACCGGACTTTAAGAGGAGGAGATTAAGATTCAAAATCATTGTGCGCAAGAGACTGCACCTGATAAATGCATTGAAGTAGTATCATTTATCAAGGTATTAGTTTTCATACATCTACATATATACACGCCGGGTTATATATTTATATATCTATAAATATATCCTATTTATCTTATTATTTAAAGGTAAGTTTATTAATGAAAAGAAATGGTATATATCTATTTTGAATCTCTATATATGTGATCTAATGATATATAAAGCGCAGGTCCGGTCGTGTGTGAAGTACTGCTGCCACATCTAGGAAGGTGCTGCCAAATATCATATAGCCTGCTTTGCACTCGGTAGGCCTAAGGATAGTCGGTGATCATGAGCTGACAAGTAGTAAACTTGGTATAGCCTGAGTCAACGGTGTAGTGTAGCGGGCCTCTCGGTGTTTCACCGATTGCATTGGGGAGTGTACCCAGGAACAATATGATTTCATTTGATTACACCATCTCCCCTTCTACCACCGGACATACAGGCACACAGCGGGTATACATCCCTACGTTGCTGAGATACCGCGCGTTAGGATGAAGCGTTTCGCTTTAACCTTCTTAATGCGAATAGCGAGGATTGGAACAGTCTGCCGGCATCAGTGTTTCCGTCCAGGTATGAAGATGACGTATTTAAGAGAAGAATAAATAGTCTACGTCTAGATTAGTGCTCTTTACCACTAACGACTGCATCGCCGCTTACCATCTGGTGGGATCGTAGACCACCGCTAGTTTATATAATAAAAAAATAACTATTTGGATTTTAGTAAATATAAAGTAATGCATATACATATATATAATATTTTTTTACAAATATTGTATCAATATATGGCGTATCTAGTTTGTTATAGCCGTGTTCTGCCACCGTATATTGCGGGGAGGTATATCCTCATTTTGGAGTCATTACACGAAATAGTATCACCGTACGAAGTCCCCGGGGAGGAGGGAGTGACTTTGTGGTTGTTTGTTTATACATTCCCTGAGTATATTATGGTTAATTAGGTTTTATTCGGTCGAAGATTAGTGATTGTGGTTACGTGAAATATTCCAATACATTTCATGATCATATATGATTATGAGATAAATTACTTATCTGCGTATCGTTATTGTGAGAAGTTTTAGTTTTATCATGATCTGGAAGTCATAAATCCTTAATTTTATTGCTCTGTGGTAGTTCTGCTTATTTACCATTTAAGTAAATAAAGTTTCCCGCGAAGTATTTTCTATAAAGAAGAATTTATGAAATGGCGAGCAATAATTACTGCTCTCGGTTCCATCCGAGAGTGGAATGAGCGAAACATGGTACGACCGACTCCCGCAATTACCAGGTTTTCTGTAACAGATTGAACATCAAAGAAGCGTTAATTAAGCCTTAGGAGGGTCATAAATAGCTTACAAAGTAACGCAGAAATATTTACTTAGTACCCCCCGAACGCTTTAATTGAGTCGGCGAAATTTCTTATGGTCGCTTTGAACTTGAAGTATCGTGATAAACACCGTCTCCGTTACTTTATTATGTACTAATAAATCGTTTTATTCCTCTCCTCTCAGTACACTTGATAATTAACTTAATGCTAACTGGATGTTACTCCCTACGCCTTTCAGATGGAACTTTAGTGTGATCAAGATATTCTTAATTTTATCGTCTGCACTAACCGTCGGAATAAACCGATTTCTTCTATACTTCAACCTTTTAATAAGGTACATAATTCGGCTTAAACTTTTCCTCAAGCTCATTTAGTGACAAGAAGATTGAAGATGGTTAAGCGTGCTTGCTAGAAATACTCAGGTACTAATGTGATTACAACCGGAACACAGTAACGATCCTCAATACTATTCAGTGGCCTGGGATTAGAACTTGAGACTGTTATAACGCAAGCATTCATACATAAAACAATAGTTGCTAAATTGGTAAAACGTCAAGAGAGTGCAGTTCTTCAGGAGGATAGTTCATCAGCTTTAATTGTGGACATAATAAGATGTATCACTTCAATTCATTATTGCCCATAGCTGAACATTAGTTCGCAAATGAGAGTTGAGGTTGGGTCGCTTCATTTCCCTAGATGTTTTCTCTCAATAGACTTTTACAGTAGAGTATAGTGCGGGTGAAGACATTCATAGCGACCCCCACCCGCCACCTTTGAATACGAGATAACTTCAGATACACACATAGTTAACGCCGGTGCGAATCACGTACAACCAGGTGAACGTCCCACCCATTTCACCTTTGAGTTGAAATATCTCAATCAAGAGGATTTAAATTCGTCTAGGACCACTTGATTACGCAGCATCAATTTGTTTAAGAGATTAATTTAATATTATTGTGTATAAATTATCTATGAGATCTTACATTAATTAATATTTTAAGGTTTCTCATAAAATAATTATATCTACTTAAGGCTCAATATTTTTTTTATATAATATTCGTTTATAACAGAAATGACAGAATTATTTATAAATATACGGTTGTAGTATATATATATTACATAATATATGTATATACACATATAAGTCGGACATCATTACTAAGGGTCAAGACTCCTGATTTACAACCAGCTTTTTATAATGTTATGACGTTACTTCTGTTTCAAGCTTTATGTATAACATATATCGGACGGACCAACTTCTTCAGCTTCGTCCACGTGGCTTTCTTCCATCAATCTTACCAGTAAGAACAAGTTTCTCCAGGCTGTTCCCTCTTCTCTAGCAATTGAAGAATTCATGTGTCCACATTTACATTTTAAGAGCATCTAGTTGTGTATCTTCATTTTCTAAGTCTTACGACCGTAAAGAAGTTTTGTTTGCGATATTGAGTTACACTCCATGTTGACTTAATACGTTACTTGGTGGTAAGTGATACGCCTGCCCATAACACCTTGGCGATGACCTAGTTAGGATGGTACACACATTCACACAATGCGCTCGTCGCCTTAAGACGGATAGGACGCTAAGTCTCATTACACTAGCTACAGCGCCCTTTAAACCGGAACACAGTAATGTTGAATATTACTGTTTGGAGGCAGAAATAAGATCTGCGAAGGTATCTACCTAGACGGTTTCCGGACATAGAGACCTGATACCATTTAAACAAACATATGCAGTAGAAATAACGATTTTACTTATATGAGTAGTTTCTTATAAACAAACAGATGAAATGTGAAAATTTAGAAAATATTTAAAATAATTATCAGCCGATAAACGTCCTCTGCTGGACATATGCCTTCCTCAAGGATCCCCACATCGATCGGTCCTGCGCTGCCCGCATCGCCGAGTACCTGGGGCCGTCGTTTGTAGGGATTCATGTGGATTATTATAATTAAAGAGAGAAACAAGCAGTTGAAATGTGTAAATTTAGGAATTTTGGAAAACGTGTACATAAATATATAATACACAGAGATATAAGATTAAACATTTAATTGTCATTCAGTAACATTATTACTAATTGTTGTGGAAATCAGAGAAAATATATGAAAAGCTGTTTTACCTTAAAATCTTCTATTACAGAAATTGTATTTAACAATGATAATTACATGGTATCAGTGTATATGGACTATTTGAATCCAGCACCAACTCCCCTCCATTGGCTGTTACGCAACAAACCAATAAGCTGTTAGCGACAAACTGACACACACTTAAGCTGCATATGAATAAGGAGTAAGTTACTGTAGAAATAGTCCAGTTTGAAACAGCAGTTGAGTTTATACTGAAAGCGATACTGAAAATGTTCATGAAAGCTGTTCATTTCGCTACAACAAAAGTATCGCTCCTACACGAAGGAAATATATCTGAAAATTAAGTAGGGTTACATTAAACAATTAAGCGAATCCTTTGATGTGAAAATGTCTCCAGATCAGCTTTATGAGATTGAACTTCATTTGTGCAAAAGATTGAACTCGCTCAAAGCGACCCATCGAAGCGCAATACTCCCTGAACTAAGTTGCCACTCCTATGACTTAAAGACATGCATATCATATTCAAATACTTAAGTATATCGTCGCTTAAGGCAGTCGGGATTTTATTAAAAGTCCACCCTCCCTTTGAAATAACTTCTGTTTGATAGATACCAGAAGAATAGGCGTCCCCTCTCCGTTCCTGCTTACTCCCCTCCACTCTCTTCTACCCGCACAATTAATGCCGCCATTTGCCAAAATTTTATTTCATCCGCAAATGCGCGACTCCACTCATTTGATTATTAATTTAATCACTTTTATTTTGTTATCCATTTGCATAATTGTTTCATTTTCACTTCAAGCTGCTAAATTCGATCAAGTCCGCGTCTGGGTTGTTCAAGTAATGACTTCAACTGAATTAAACTGATCAAGTTTTTGTGTTTAGTGAAATTATTCAAAAAGTTTCCTCATAAAGTTTCAGGTCCTTTTTCTTGGGGGTGTTTGTTAATGGTTTAGGTAACAGCTTGCGTATTGTTTCAGAATTTCGACATAATTTTTTTTTAGAGGCAAAATGGCTTTTTTTTATTAAAGAAACCGAAGAGATAAGTAACCCATTTAACAGAATGAAGTGCTAGATAAGAGACTTGACACCAAATGTCGCACCGCAGACAAGGATGTTCAATCCTGAGTTGTTTTAGGAAACTAATAGAATTTTAATAATAATACTCTTAATATTTTATTTCTAAAAAACTATGAATCTAAGTGATAGTAAGACTGAAGATGCGTGAATACTTTATCTTTTATATATTGACCGGCGAAAAAAGCTTTTATAGGTAGATTGAGTGTTTGGTAACTGACCAGACGATTTCGAAAGTATTCATTCAAATCAACTGAATGTGTGTATAAAATGAAACTTAGGACCTCTCGTATACAATGCAAGCGAGACAATATACCACGAAAGCAGACATCTTACTCATATATATTTTTTTCTTAAATCGCCTTGTTAGACCTTCACTGCGATCCTAACTGATATTAAGTGATGCATGATGCATAATAACCTAGTAACGACCTATTAATTATTTTCTTGAAAACACCCACGTTATATTTGGAACACCGACACCAGCTACTTGTACCACTCCTGTGTTTTTACGAAGAATGAGGAACTGAACCTCTATGTCCACAACATAAAGATGGTGACTCGCCGTGCGTCTGGTCGTCCGGCAGTGAAAAAGAGATTATATTCTGTAATTAGATGCACCGTGTAATGACTTAATAATAAACACGAAAAAGGATCATGACAAAAAGAAATGCTAATTAAGCTGTGCTTTATAAGCCGCTTGAAAGCAATATAGTTGCATTCCTTCGAACAAATACTCAAACGGCTGTGCATTTTGGAAACGGAAACGCTTACACCGGACCGTGTTCAGCAAGTTGTTATTAAAGTACCGGTTTCATAACAGCTGCAGTCGCCGCGACCGAATGGAAAGGACAGGGCATTTTGCAACCGGGACACCTGAGGCGGCCGGACAATCTAAACTTGGACCCGATAGTGTCACAACGTTCTGAGCTAATTCTAAACTACCTTCAACAATAGCTCCGACATTCAAGCCACGGTTCACCTTTAGATCGCAACTTGGAATTATGTTTACGCTTAAAACCTTATATTAAACTATCATCATCAATCGAAAAATGTCCACTGGACGGTAACGTGTATAGTCTCACAAAAATCTCAACACTGATCAGTGTTGCACCACTATCATCATCACTACATCTGCCACTATTACGATTTTTATTTATTTCATTGCAACTAAGAGACGAGCGGGATGTTTACCTAATAGTAAGTGAAACGCCTGCCCATAACAACGTGATGCCAGTCAAGATATATACAACACCACATTGCGCTCGTCGTCTGAGACAAGATATTGGTCTCGTTACCCCAGTAATTACACCAGCTACAGCGCCCTTCAAACCGAAGTACAGTAATGTTTGCACACTACTGTTTGACGGTGTATATTGGAAATGTGGTAGTACCTATCTAGATAGTCTCCGGCGACAGAGACCTACCACCAGTGATATAATGAATACTTATTCATTTATATATTAATTTGTTTATATATATTATTTATTTAAATATTTATTTATAACAGTATTGATGTATAGGCAGATTTTTTGTTTCTTCTATTTTGATCTTTTGACTGCTCAAATTGGCTTTTACACTAAGGGTCGCTGGAAACTATCATTTCCCTATAATCACTGTCCGTTTCTGCTTCATTTGTATGATTCACAAAATGATAAAATAAAATAAAAAAATAGTAAATGTAGTATTAAAAAAATATATCAATGAACCGTTATTTTTTTTATCTGCAACAGGTATTCGGAATAGCATTTGGTAACGTTGCCCGGCGGATGGGAGGCAGAGCTTTACACGGGCGGATTGATAAGCGGGCGCATCTCATTATCGGCAAGTCACCACCGGTTCATTATCGGCGGGGCCCGGGCCGCGCATACTTCGTTACCGGCCGAACACGCCCGTGGAATTGAATCGCATTCACATTTAATAGCCAGTAAACAGCGCTCCATTTCTATATTATCTGTACGAGACATTTAGAAATAATTAACATACATAGAGCTGTTACAACGCACTTAGTTTTCTCATTCGTTTGTACGACTCTGTTTCATTTATTAAGTCAACAATCAATCATACACGTAGAATAACTAATATATACAAATGATTTATATATAACATACATTTATATACAGATGGGCTATGGAGAAGGCTATACTCAGTTCGCAAAAGACTAAAGTCAACGACTTAGCCCAAAAAAGAGACGTTCACTTGATGGTAAGTGATACGCCCGTCCATAACAACGTAGCGGTAATTAGGATGGTATGTATAGCACCACATTGCGCTCGTCGCCTGATACACGAGATGTTGTCTCATTACCCCAGTATTTATACTAGCTACAGCGCCCTCAAAACCGGAATACAGTAATGTTTTTACACTACTGTATGGGAGCAAAATTAGGCGCTGCGGGAGTACCCACCTAAACGATCTCCGGCAACAGAGATTTGCCAGCAGTAAGTTGGTAGGTCTCTGTTGCCGGAGTAGTAAGTTTCTCGAGTGACAACCGTATTCCGGTAGAGGTAATGGCTGGGAGGCCCCCCACAGAATGGAATGACGATCCGGTGATGATTACGGGAATCTGCTAGATGTGGGTAGCTCAGGACCGATAAATTTGGAAATATTTTAGGAGAGGTTTAGCATTGGACGTTTATCGGCTGATGATGATAAATTTACAAACGTAACTAAGTCTCATTACATACAGATCAAACTAGACACTGCTTTCGCTGATTATTCTCACTATAGTATAGTATTAATTACAGTAAAGAATACTTTGGTGTTACAATAAATAAATAATACAAGAGTTACAACAACAAAAGAATAATAACAGTTATTAACAAGAGCGTAATGTTTTACGAAATCTGCGTAATGCGTTCGTATGGATGTCGACAGATTACTCTTACTCTACTTTCAATATGCTGATAAAACCGCAGCTTCCTATTTCATCGACCTAACAGTAGTATGCAAACTTCACTGAAGGTTCCAGTTTTAATGATCTCATATCTCGTGAAATTTTTATAATTACAAGACTTAAACTCTTAGGTTCTAAAGAAAGCAGCACAATTTATATCATTACCAGTAACGCCACATCTATGAGACAGGCGTATCACTTACCATCAGATATATATCCCGTACGTCATATCGCTTCGCAGGATAAATTACATTCCTCTTTTTTTATCGCAGGTTTAACTGTTTGTGGAAAGGTAGAGTAAAATTTTTAGGCGCACTTATATAAAGTTTATCACGTTGTAACAGCTCTGTACAGTTATTCGTCATTAAACCGGCGAGGCGGCATGCTGCTGAAGGTTGTTAACCTGTCCCACCACCGTTTACATCTGATACCCGATACGCTAGTATCTTTGTCTATCGGCCACCTAACTAATGACCCCGATATTATAATGAGATACTACCTATTAATAATAACAAGATGTGGACAAACGGACCTCTATTTTTGGTGATGCAAGCGAATTCCTTGAAGTATTTAAATTATATTGCATACTACCTCCATTATATTAGGCATGTGTGAACTTCCATAATTAGCGTCTGATGATTAAAAGCATTTCATATACCTAGGAGAAGGGGAGAAAAGTCTCGGAGTGGAGATCGCAGAAGTGTAAGACGCTCTCTCTCCAGATGGACCGACGACATTATCAGGGCGGTCGGAGGTGGGTGGATGCGAGAAGCCGAGGATCGCATTTTTTGGAAGGCCTATATCTAGCAGTGGATAAATAAATGCTGATAATGATGATGATGATTTACTTAATATAATAAGGGTATTATGATTTTGAGTTGAAATACTTAGTAGCTCGCGAGATCTAAGCCAACTTCACCTGCTCGTGGTGCACCCTGCTAATCAATAAATGAGGCTCTGGCTCCCAACGGTTGGGTTCGGCGGTACCGGAAACCATACTGATTATATGTGGAGATCTTTGGGAGAGACCTGTATCCAGCAGTGGAAGTCTATCGGTTGATGATGATGATGATAATAACACTATAGGTAGGCAACGCACTGGCGTCGCTAGTGACGTGGGCGGCGGTGAATCACTTACCATCAGGTGACGCGTCTTGCTCGTTTGCCTAGTATCTTACATAAAAAAAAAAGAAGAAAATAGCAAAAAAAAATCTTGATACGATTTGTCTTCCTTTCTGAAAGTAACAATTTTATTATAACAAAGTTTTATTTCTATAGCTACGTCATTTTACAGTTTTTTTTATGTAATTAAACCAGACGGTCGGGAGGTTCACTTGATAGTAAGTGATACGCCCATCCATATCAACGTGGCGCTAGTTAAGATGGTATGCACTACACCACATTTCTCTCGTCGCTTCAGATATAAGATGTTGTCTCGTTACCCCAGCAATTACACTAGCTATAGCGCCCTTGCAACCGGAACACAGTAATATTTGCACACTATTGTTTGACGGCAGAAATAGGCATTACGCTGGTAGAAGTCTAGACGATCTCCGGCAACAGAGACCTACCTTCAGCGAATTTTGGTGACTAACCTATTACGTAAGAAAATACCTGTATCAAGTAGTCACCGCCCACATAGACAGTGATGATAATACATAAAGAATAATTAACTAAAATAAAGAAACTTTCTAAGAAGATAAGAGAAATTGAAAGAATGCAGTAATGATGAAGTCCAAAGAGGATTTCATTTCCAAACCTGGTTGTCTTCTCATGTCTAATTTAATATCATTACCATTACTATTTTTCAAACAGATTATTGTTTTCTTTTCCATCATCTTATTCGTTTGAAATTTGGTGGTAGGTCCAAGATAGATGGTAAGTTTGAGCACTTAGTTTGTTGCTCTTGCTTTTGGAAGAATATCCAGTGAGAGGATATTTCAAGAAAATGTGTATATACGTATTTTAAAGCATCATCAACGAATACCCAAAATGATAAATGAGTCACTTGCAATCTATGCGTATATATAATAAATCCGGATCATAAGTTTTAAGGATGGGGAAACACAGTGCAGTCATCCATGTTAAGTCAGAATTAAAAGGTATTTCTTAATGAGCGGTGGTTTTATTATATAAAAAAAAAAATTAATCACGCCACGGTGACAAATAAACGAGATGTGACAAACCGGAGCGGAAACATGTGACCGAATTTCTGATGCATTACGTTGAAAAATCTGAGCGAGCGTATTCCGTCTATGTGCGAAGTAAATAGTTCCGGTCTTAATATTACGTGAGAAAATTTACTTTATTTTATTAATATCACTTTTATTAAAAATACTTTAAGTTAAAATTTTAAATAATAGGTGTTCCCAAATACTAGGTGTTCCCCGATCTCTTTGATAAACGTAATATAGAATTAAATTTGAAATGTATACTTGAAATTTGTCAGAAATTCTCCATCCCGTCGCCTTTCTGGACCCTTCCCGTTATTAACTTTCCCCCAACTTTTGTAAATTCCATTATCAGATGATCTATAGTATACTAAAATAAATATTCTTAACAAATTTCAAGTCCCTAGACCTTGCGGTTCCAGAAATATAGTCACGAGTCTCTACATTTGTTTGGTGGAAATTTTTATAAGGGTTAGATTAATATTAGGTCCTTACATATGAAATTAGCGTTTTGTCATACTGACCACTTCTGAAATATCTCCTCTTTGATTAAGAATTCCAAATTCAAATTTTTCATGCAAGCTATTAAACTATTTATCGGATAATTCCGATTTGCTTAACCGTTTTTCTTTGATGTTCCAACTCGCTTGCCACGCCACCCAAAATCCATCCTCACTCACAGAACGTATAAATCAAATTTGGGCTTTCGTTCGTGGCGTTCGGAGGATGTGCAGACTGCAGCACTATTTCATAAACAAAGATAGCTCCATCGATATATTTCACGGTAAATTATCAATGTTCAAATCCAAAATCGTCGAGGTATTGAATCTTAGGAAAAACGCTGACGTCTAATATTTTGTTATGCCATATCATAGACATGATCATACAACATTTTTTTTTTCAAAATTGTCAATATAAAGTCATTACGTAATTAGTTTAATTTAGAGGTTAACTTAAAATAATTTTTCCTATTCTCTAGTTTAAAATTGCTGTGTAGTTACATGTTGCTATTTTTAACTTGATTTTTAATGTTAAGTCTTGAAACCAATTATGTAATTATGTGGGTAAGCCTTAATAAATAAGTAAATAAAAAATCATTTAGCTGGTATATTTCAGATTTGAAAACAGTCATTCATTTGTTTTTTCCTCATTATTTTTTTCTTTGGCGTCGCTTATTACCGCACCAGTGCTGCAGAAACAGCTCGAAGGATTAATGATGTGTACGGCGCTGGTGTCGCAAAAGAAAGCACGGTACGGTTTGGTTTCAACGTTTTCGTTCTGGAAATTTCGACCTTCAGAACCAAAACGGAGACCAAAGTGGAAAATGAAGAATTAAAGGCTATTGTGGAAGTAGATCTATCACAAAGCTCTTCATAGATACCTGTAGGCTACGGGGTATGTGGCAAAACTGTATTAATCCACTTGAAGCAAATCGCAAAAGTAAAAAAACTTGAAGGATGGATACCTCATGAATTGAGTGAATCGAACTTGCAAACACGCGTCGACTGCTGCTGCTGTGTTGCTTTGCTCAACCGACACAATAATGAAGGGATTTTAAATCGAATCATTTCTTGTGATGAAAAGTGGATACTGTACGATAATCGAAAGCACTCGTTGCAATGGCTGAACCCTGGAGACCCAGCCAAATCCTGCCCTAAACAAAAATTTATACAAAAAAAGTTACTTGTGAGTGTTTGGTGGACTAGCGCCGGTGTCGTTCACTGCAGCTTTCTAAAATCTGGCCAAACGGTTACGGCAGATATCTATTGTCAACAACTGCAAACCATGAAGGAAGAACTAGCTGCTAAACAACCGGAATTGGTCAATCGCTCTAGGCCACTGCTGCTGCAAGACCACCATCACACACTGCACAACAAACAATCACTAAGTTAGATGAGCTACAACTGGAATGTCTGCGACATCCACTGTACACCACGGACCTTGCGCAACAGATTACCATTTTTTTGAAATTTCTAATAGAACACCGCGAGTTTGGCAACACGGTGCCTGAGTTCAAGATTGTCTAGAAAATTTTCTAATTCATCTCGCGCTGATTGTAGATGAGACTAACTACTGTGGGTGTGGAAGAAATATCTCGATGAGTAGACCTACAGGTCATAGGTCTCTGTTGCCGGAGAGCGTCTTGATGTACCGTCTCAGACTCAGATACCTACTTCAGCCGCCAAATATCAGTATGCAAACATTACTGTGTTCCGGTTTGAACGGCCCTATGGCTATAATTACTGGGGTAAAAAAACT
Organism: Ornithoptera priamus; assembly: GCA_029034505.1. Lineage (NCBI taxonomy): Eukaryota > Metazoa > Arthropoda > Insecta > Lepidoptera > Papilionidae > Ornithoptera > Ornithoptera priamus. Next base: position 348,243 of record JARDWD010000219.1, on the reverse strand, counting down.
CAATCTTATGTCTCATAGCTGTGAGGGTAATGCTGAGCAGTTTATATCATCCTAACTAGTACCACATTGTTATATGAGACATAATCAGGTGAAAGTCTTATTCATCTCGTCGCTTCATTAAATTAAAAAAAAAAAGTTATAATAAAAGAAAAACTAAAAAACATATCTTCTCTTATTTAGAATTGTATTTTTGTATACTGTCATGGTTTTGCCGTTGATTAAATAACGATGCGTCACATGAAAGGATTTAAAGAAAATCCGATGGGATCAAATGAAGCATCATGGTACTGGATTTCCAGCCACCACAAATACCGGTCGCCCCTTTCCATTCAGCGGAAGCAAATAAAGCGTATTGAGTACAGAGGTTTAAAGTTTTAATTAAAGGAGCCGGGTAATTAGATACGCTCCGTGAATATGTTAATTAATCCATGGGTTAATTCCTCAAAACAGTGCCATTGTTCTTTGCACGGTTAAAATTGCACTACCTTGGCTAAAGCTTTACATGGACATACCCTTTTTAAGTTTAGTAAGAATAATATTACATTATGGTTTCATTTCCCGTTTGATTTTACTACCCTTACTATTCGAATAGTTTCCCACCCTTGTGGTCACAAGACTACCACCGTAAATACAATGAATAATTAAAAAGGTATAATGTTCGCGGCAATGGTGGCAGGTCTCTGTTGCTTAATATCGTCTAGGTGGCTACCACCGCAACGCCTATTTCTGCCGCCAAACAGTAGTGAGCAAATGTTACTGTGTTCCAGTTTGAAGGGCGCTGTAGCTAGTGGGGCTATGGGTAAGGCGACGAGCGTAATGTGGTGCTGTGTATATCATCCTGACTAGCAACCCGATGTTATTATAGTATTGAGAATGATTTATCTTAATTAAATAAAAAAAAACCGTTCGAAGCTATGAGACGAGTAAGATATTCACTTGATCGTAAGTGATATACGCTTGTTCATAATAAGGTAGTGCTAGTTGGAATGTTGTGCATATCACCACATTGTGCTCGTCGCCTCGAGACAGGATGACGTGCCACTTTACCCCAGTAGTTTCACTAGCTACTACGCTTTTCATAATTAGAACATATTAATGTTTTCACACTACTGTTTGACGGTACATATAGGAGCTGCGCTGGTACTCACCTAGACGGTATCCGGTAACAGACCTTGTACCAGCGAGAACAAGTGAAGAATACTTAGTATACTATAGTATATACTCAAGTGATATTTGTTCCAAGCGACCACACCAATGGAACATTCACCTGGTGGTAAATCACACGCTTTACCTATAATCAGACAAGCATAATTGCTCACCTTCGACTTACCCTCATCTTCTGAACGCTTCATACATGTATGATGTAACATGACTTATTCCTTCTAATTGATCATTTTTGTCATATAAACTGATTTTAGTTAATTAGTCATTATATATAATTAGAATAAATACAGAAAAATTCCATATATAATATATTAAAAAATTAAAGTAATATCCATGTTCATTTTTCGCGTTGACCATAAAGCATGGGTAAGAGCAAAGATACGCATGAGAAGGTCTTATATTGAATTTTGCGTTGCACTTTATTATTTGTGATCATTAACTAGTATTATTAAAGGCGACCTATAGGGTTTATTTGGTTTTCTTAAAATCATTCAATCAGCGCTGCTATAAAGTTAGTTATAAAGAGAGCTCAGTAAAGAAATAAAAATAGAGAAGTTTGCGCAACTGCTCATAGGTCTTGGCGGATTGTGGGAGTAGTAGTTTCGCTTCGAGAGCTAGAATAGTCCGTCATATCTCTACGATCCCTTACAAGACCAAATAATTATACAACTGATTGTAGAGTCCGGTGTTCGGGAGGAAACGATTAAATTAACAAATTGAGTTATTTAATAAGTAAGAAGAAAATTAGAAACAAGTTTCTAGAATTTTGTAAACATGTTGCACAGAGAACTGCAAATAGGAATAGATGATTCTAAATAAATGTGCAATTTTTTTTAATAAATGCAATAATCGTCTAAGTACTTAAGAACTCTGATCCGAGTCAGAAGAAATTAGAAGAACAAACAGAACTCTTAGTTCTTGTGATCACAATTAAATAATTCCCAAGTAAAAATAGCTCCAATAGTAAAAAAAGCCAAATGACTTTTGTGCCTAATTTATACTATGTAAGCTTTTAGAACAGCCGATATACTGTATATTTCATCATCATCATCAGCCAATAGACGTTATCCATAGATCTCTCCCAAAGATCCCCACATCGATCGATCCTGCGCTGACCGCATCACCTGGCGCTAGTCGTCGTTGTAGGGGTTCTTATGGTGGTATTTCACCATTTCCCACGAGGATTGGAAGGTACCACCGCAGCGCCTATTTCTTCCGCCGAACAGTACTGTGCAAACATCACTGGGTTCCGGTTTGAAGGGCAATATAGCTAGTGAAATTACTAGAATGATAAGACTCAACATGCTCTCTCAATGCGATGAACATAATGTGGTGCAATGTATAACATTCTAACTGTTGCTGCATCGTTATGGACGGGCGTATCACTTACCATCAGGTGAACATCTCGTTCGTCTCGTCGCTTCGAAAGTATTTTAAGATCTTCAAGATTTATTTTAATGATTTTAAATGTCTTCTTTCAGGAATATGAAGCCTTCGATGATAAATTTATTATTCACTGAATTAGATTGATATGAAAATTAAATTAAACTTTTTTTTTTGTTCTACGAAGCGACGAGACGAGCGGACCGTTCACCTGATAGTGAGTAATACGCCTGTCGATAACAACGTGGCTTAGGATGACTTCCACAGCATCATATCGTATCTGTCGCTTTGAGAGATAAAATGTTAAGTCGGCTCCAGGAATTATACTAGCTACAGCGCCTTTCAAATTGAAACACAGTATTCTTGTATGCGATGATATCTAGGTAGGTGGGTCTACGTAGGTAGGGTATGGCTGCTCATAACAACGTGACACTAACAAGGATGGTATATACAGCACTACATTGCGCTCGTCGCCATGAGAGAGGATGTTAATTCTCGTTACCGCAGTAATTTCACTAGCTACAGTGCTCTTCAATGCAGTAATGTGCAAACTGTTTGGCGGTAGAAATAGTCGCTGTGTACTTACCTAAGCGGTCTCATTAAAACTTTAAGCTAAACTTATAAAATCATAAAGAAATATATATATATTTTTAATTATATTATTATTGCTGTCTTCTATAAGTAAGTCTGTTTTCTCATATCTTAGTACCTAAAGCAATACTTGGTATTTAATCACCGGAGTAAGGCCCACGTGTCTGAATAAAACTGTGGGAAAGTTCGCTTAGAGTTACATAGTTTACTGTCCCCACAGAGCCTAGCGGCCGTCAATATAGTATCACGTATTACGTCTGTTCGCTTGTTCGTGTTCCTATCCATCGTATTCGAGCACAGACACTTCGGCTTCCGCACATTGGTGGGCGTATCTGATCTAATTAATTCGACATTGATTGATACTAATGTATCCCCTGATATCCGTCCATATTTGTGTCACTGCTTATTACAATAACATATGGTGAAGTTAGCGTGTTTGTTATTTTGTAAATTTATAACAGTACAAAGATTAAAAAAAAACCTCTCTATACGTTCATATGACCATATCGAAGAACTATCATTAAGGTACATAGAAGAATATCAAACAATCTAAAATCTTTGGTTTGCTTTAATTATCTCAGTAACTGCTGCTTACTACGTATTAACCTAGAGGTTCTTTATTTCTATCCCTACACATTTGGAAAAAAAAGTTATTTTCATCTATAAAGAATTTTTGTTTTATTCAACGAAGCAAAGAGACGAGAGGGACGTATACCTGATGGTAAGTGAAATGACTTGCCCATAACAATGTGGCACTGGTTGGGATGGTATATACTACACCAAATTTCGCTCGTTACCTTGACACATAAGGATCTTATTCCCGTTGGCCCAGTAATTTCACTGGCTACAGATTACTTTAAATCGGAACACAGTAATTTAGCCAGAAATAGGAACTGCTCTGATCACCTAGACAATCTCCGACGACAAAGACCTATCCCCAGTAATAACTAGTAACCTCGGTAATAACAAAGGGATATTATTGCGGAATATGGATGTGTGCTTATCTAGAACATTCTGGATCTCATTGTTGATTGGAGGAAAACAGCAATGAGATAATAGCAGCATATTAATAATACAAGGAAGATAGGTAGATTAGACAATATCGGAAAGCCTTACATGATCTATACTCGACTACTCATGTAGGATATTATCATAACAAGAACTAGACCAGCAATCAGTCGCAATTCCATGATGGTAGTTGTTAGATCATCATTATCATCAGCCGATTGACATAAACCTTCCTGCGACCTTCACCAAGTCGTCAGTCCAACTTGTGTGGATATTTTAGAATTCACTGTGTTTGCTCCTATGCAGCTGTCACTCTGGGACCTAGTTTTCTCATCGGCCGTCAGTCTTTCGAGCAAGCTATTAAGACTAGCAAATTTTAGAGTTGTATCATTGAGCTTAATTCTTCTACAGATCTTATTTATCTCCTCTCTCTATGTTAATATAATAAATAATGATTGTGTATAGAACAGTGTCTATCACTTCCGCCCACGCAATAGATGTTTGCTTAGCGATGGAAAACAAATTGTAATGCAAGCACTTGTGAATTTAGAATGATGGTGTCACACCATTACCAAAAACAACACGCGAGAGAAATCCCAATGCTATCGGCGACGAAGCGCCTCCGCCGGCGCAACACAAACATCCCCAACACCCGACAGCCTATACCGACTGTTTACATTGTAAACATGTAAAGATAAGTTTTTATACTCCAAAGGGTGTACAGAAGTCGTGCTTATGGCGTTCCCATTGTTATCGCGCACGAGTTTTTATAAGTTGTGTTTGTAAAGGCCTATCTGCACTTAAGATAAACTCCTAATGATAATTCTAGAGACGATGTCAAAAGTCGTGTAAACGACTGATCTTTATCCGTATTTACTTCATCTTCAAACTAATTACAAGAACTTTGTAGATAACGCGCTGTTATAACAATCTTTCAATGATGCAGTTAACAATTCAATGGCGTAAATATAAAACCGTTTTTATAGGTTTTTTTAACAATTTATAAATTTTGTTTTAGTTTATTATAAGAAGCGACAAGACTAGCGAAATATTCATATGATAGTAAATAAAACGTTGACCAAAAAAAACATGAAGTAGTAGTAAGGAGTAAGGATGGTATACTACATTGTCTTCGGCGCTAGCTACGGCGCTCTTCAAACAAGAACACAGTAATGTTTGTACATTACTGTTTGGCAGTATGAACAGGGGCTCCGGTAGTACCTAGACGGTTTCCAGTAAAGGAGACCTATCATCATCATCATCTCAGCCGATGGACGTCCACTGCTGGACAATTATGCTGTAATGTACTTTATAAAAACGGCTTACGTATCAATAGTCAATTACTCATTTCGTTTTTCATTACATCTGATCTTTTCCATCGTTTATGGCATTATTTCCCACATTAAATTAGTCAAAATTCGTATGATATAATGGTCTGTCATTTGCGTGTATTAATTTTGAATGTACACGGCAAAATAAGTGACACTTTCGATTTTTGTTACTGCGTAAACTGGAGTTATGCCTAAGGCACTCGCTCATTACCCGACCAATTACGCGGCTCAAAATGTTGGTAGATTACAGAGTGGGCAAGCCGGAGGCAGTACAGCAGATGCCGCCGTTCCTTTATTACACTGAACGGGATTTTTTTCATTCTCATATAATCTTGAATTTAAAAACATTATAGTACACAATACGTACCATACTTTCGTACCAATTGACAATGTAAAACAAACACAACTGTCCGGCTGTTACAGATGTTGTTTCCGTAGAAATGTTTCTCTTTTTAACAACAGAAAAGGTTTTACATTTTAAACCACCCTCCATTGTCATCAAATGTGTTATTTTAGTATTTAAAGTGTCCTTTAACGAATTCTACGCTGAAGCATATAAATAATTTAAAGTTGTTTAATTACTATACTTAGATTACTGATTAGATTAAGATTCAGACGAGTTAAATGTATTATTATTTAAATTAGATAAGACTATGAGTCTCCAAGCGTGGCATCAACTCCAGTACATCTTTACGTACGGATACATTAAGTAAAACTTTTTTTTAATTACATGTATTTCTTAAAGAATTTCGAATAAAAAAAAACGTTTTTACTTGATAGTCACCGTCAGCCCATCCTTGAGCAGAGAATGTGCTCTTACTTTCATGAGATCGTACTTGTTAATGTATTTTACGTTAAAATTTTTAAAAATAAGGTATGGGACCGACTAGAATAAGATTCCCAACAGCTGTCCGTTTCCTTTTAAGCACCCCTTTTAAGTGTCGGTAGCTACGCAACATTCAATTGTTAAGGGTTTTGAAAGCGAAAGTGTAATAACTGCGTATTAGTGCCTAGTATGAGGCAGACAATAACAATTTTCATCTTTTGTAACTCGATGTTACGAAACGAAAATTACTTGCAAATTGTTATATAAAAATAGACATTCCGAGCGTTATATGATTGTTGTATAATAAATATACAAAAGATAAAATACATTGCAATTACTATAAGGGCAAATTGACAATAAATCCTTAATATACGTAAAAGTTTCAATATTCGGTCGTCGGAATCTCTGTGAGAGACCATTCTCACTGCGAAACATTTTTCCATACTCCTGAATATTATTATTCAGTGCTTTATTTTTCTTGTCATACTTATTATTTACACCATTACATATTCATTAAAAATTTTAATCAGTAACGTTTGTTCTAACATTATTTAAATCTCTACTTATTATTAACTCGTCTCTTCTGCTCATAATCATATCTTAACTTTCTATGAATGAGACGCCAAACATTAACTTACGGGAATTGTTGTTTTCTGGTTAAAAGGATGCTGTAGCTATTAGAATTTTTGATTTAACGGGAGTTAAAATATCTAACGTCTATAAGGAGCAGAATATAGTGTACTGTTATTACGTAAATTTTCAGCATGATTCTTGTTTAGTTGAAAAACAAAGAAAATGTCATAGGTCTCTGTGACTAAAGACCGCTTAGGTACCATCACAGCTCCTATTTTTACTACAAAACAGTAGTGTGTAAAAATGTGTTCCGTTTTAAAGGATGTTGTAGCTAGTATAGTTACTAGAGTAACGAGACTTAACATCTTATATTTCAAGGCGACGAGCGCAATATGGTGTTTTATAACCATCATAACTAGCACCACGTTGTTATGGACGGCCATATCACTTACCATGAGGTGAAAATGTCGCTCATCTGGTAGTTTAATAGCATAAAAAAAAGGAAAATAGAACAGTGTCTGCTATACAGCAGTGTTTTATCTCTATGTAGCAATGTAGTTCTCTCAAGATATCATAGAGAGTTATATAAGCAACAAACGTACTCGGTACGAGCATGACGTTTATATGACATGTGAAATGTTTGTCCTTTACATTGTGGTTGGTTGCCATGCCAATAGTATAGAATATATTTTTCCCCCTTCGCATTGTCTAAATTATAAATTTAGATTTATCTCTTAATTAATCACAAACCTGAGCATAGTATTATTTGTAATCGACTCTGGATTATAAAAAAGAGGACAACCATATCACGGTCCTCACCAAAATATTTGTATCACAAGATACCTCCCATGGCCGCGATGACTCAAAACTTTAGTAGCGTGTAACGTTAAGACAGATAAAGTTTCAGCGAACAAAAAGAGCGAATTACTCAAGTTTCTTAGAAGCGGTGTACAGTTCAAAGGTGTTTGAGGCAAGCGGAAAAATATTCGTGTGTATAGCCGTAAATGATTAAACGCGCGAGGTCGTGAATAAGGAGAAGGAACTTTAAATAATGATACGTATTACCTGACAGTTGATCCCACGAGGTGGGACCGTTGTGACATGCGGCAATCGTACAAAGTTTAAAGCATTTGTGAAGACATAAAAGCACTACCAAAATGTTTCTGGAGAGTGCTTTATTGTTGGCCCAAAACTCAAACTTAGGGCGTGCTATTCGTCACCTTGCTAACAAGTATCCTTTTTGCTTTATACTCGTCTTTCAGCCTTTCTTATCTCCTTTCTCGCTTACATCAATTGATATATATTTTGAAGTAGAATTCATCATCATAAACCTATAGTCATAAATATATATCGATAGAAATTTTCATAAAGATCGGACTTGCACTGCAGCAGCCAGTGGCTTCCTTTAATCATCATCTACTCGAACCTTTTCAAAACAAATCCTGTTTACATGTATATCAAAAATATTTATATATAATATATTAATTTTTAAAACACATATATGTAGATAAATTTTCGTTACATTATAAATATTGCGATATACTTGTTTATTGTTCAGAGAATTGAGAAATTTCTTTCCACGTAACGTAACACGGATTGTCATGAAAAGCTCCAGCATCATCTGTAGCCAGGTGCGATTTCGCTGAAAGGCACATAATATACTAAATCAAAATCTCAAGTCTGTTGTAACTTGAACCGGTTCTCAGATGCACATAAAGACGCGGACCGGCCGGGGCTATTGTTGATCTCGGCCATGGAACAGGTTTGGATAGTAGAGCATAAAGGTACGAGATAAGAGCACCATGTATGTTGCTTTAAATGAGGTTTTAACTAGTTAAACTCAACGCTGCGCCGGGGTAAAAAACGTGTAATACCTTTTGAAAAGTACCCAATTTAGAGGTCCGTTACTCAAGTTTGGTGCCTTATTTAAATAAGTTAACAAAGATTTTCAAATTCGTCAACGGCACTTTAGTAAATGAGATGCGCTACATTATTTTTAACTTGGATGAATAAACGTAAATAAGTCAAATATATTAGCCCTTTAGATTTTGTGACTGGTCTTATTATTTCAACTTAAACAATTACATAGCTAAAATTTACAAAAAAAAGTTATATTAAATAAAAATAACATTAATGTGCATAACGATATTAATAAGATACATTTTAAGTAACTTGTATGCTGAGATTATCCTGACAGAATATGTAGGAAGCTGTAAAACTTGAAGAAAAACAACAGGCATATATTACATAAAAAAATCATTACTATAACTTTACTCTTAATCATAGACCTCAAAAGAATGGAAGTAATATTTTTTCCCCTGGCATGATTACCTTACTAGTAAATCTTTTACGACTTACTAATAGTAAAGTGGAGATAGTCTATTCACATTTACGAGGGTATTACCATACATGTTTTAGTGGGTCATTGCTGGAGGAGGACCACCGCAAAACCTATTGCAGTCGCCAAACAGCACTGTGCAAACATTACTGCGTTCCGATTTGAAGGAGGCTGTAGTTAGTTAAATTGCTAAGGTAACGAGATTTAATATATTTTATCTCAAGGCGACGAGCACAATGTGGTACTGTATATAACATCCTATGTAGCGCCACGTTGTTATGGACTGTATCACTTACTATTAAGTGAAAGTCCAGATCGTCTTGTTGCTTCTTATAATAAAAAAAAATGTCTATACATAACGGTAATAAGGACAGCGAAGGAGAATTTAAAAAATAGTTAAAAATTGGTTTGAACAGTCTCAATTGCAACTTCTTGTGTTAGCCGTAACTCATGCCGCTGACAAAATTATACAACGCCGCTTTAACTAAGTACTCAACTTGCTTAAGCAATCAAAGAAAACTTGTACTTAATGGACCTTAAACTTGCGACCGATTTGCATAACATTCGCTTTTATGGGCTCCCCGGGCAGACTATTGTTTCGCTATAACGTCTATTTTGTTAACTTGGCTTGTTTTACAAATAGGAGCACTAAACAACTTTTATGTGACTGTTTATATTTCTCTTTATTATTCAGTTGTATGATAGCTGTTTTAATGTCTGCATCGTTGCTAAAATAATACATACAAAATAATGCTCTCTCTTATTATACAATACACGAATTTTTTTTAACTACTCTTAAACGTCTCTAAGCCTTATCAGTAATATATTGCTTATAGCAATGCGACATTGCTCGGAATGATGTAACACTTCAATAAAAAGGCACTGTAGCTAAAGAAATGTTAAAATATCTAGACATAGGTTTACGGGGAAACATCACTTAGTATCTATTAATAATATAATAATACCTACCTTAATCCTTTATAGTATAAAACACTTAAAGCTAGGGTATGACGGATTATACATTATTTATATGAAATAGAGTATCAACATCAGTCCATGGCTGTATACTTCCGGACAAATAAAGTACAATTAGATCTGAATTTAGTCCTGAAGTAATAACGCTAATGTATCTACTCGAACGCCTGGATTCCTGATGGTAAAACCTAATTACTAGGTTTGAACTAGGAACTAGGTTTGAAGAAAGTCATAGGTATTAAATATACTAAACAGGTTATAGCATACTATAAAAATTTTTCTCAAAAATTTAGAATAAAATACTTTCCGATATATCAAAGTTTAATAACAATTAAATCGTCTGGAGACATAAAATATTAACCCCAGTAATTTTTTTTATGATGCAACGAGATGAACAAGACATTCACCTGATGGTAAACAATACGCCTGCCTATAACAACGTGGCGCTAGTTACAATAGTATTCACAGCACCGCATTGCGCTCGTCGCCTTGAGACAAGATATTAAGCTTCGTTACACCGAGTAATTTCACTAGCTACAGCGCCTTTCAAACCGGAACACAATAATGTCCGCACACTACTGTTTGGTGGCAGAAATAAGAGCTGCGGTGATACCCACTCACCAGTAGAGAATGCACTAGTTACGTACTAATAATACGAAAATGCTAAAGCGATAATTTAAAAATCCATTCAATGCAAAGCAATTGACTATTGTTGTACGACCAATATAAACTATCCGTATATTAACTCTCTATATAGACCATTTAGTTATCTAAACAGTTTTCAATAAGCCAAGGCTGACGATATAGTGCAATAGATGATTTAAATTTTAAATGTTATTATTGACATGACTCTAAGTATGTAAAATGGCTGCTCGCCCAACCGATGCTTTCGCGTGACCCAAATCTAACTGCTAAACGATTTTGAACGTCGCTACACCACGCCCCCCATTTATGTTAATACAGTACACGGCGTGTCAAAATGTGGCCGATAGATACGTAACACTGTCCCCGAAATACCAGTAATGCCTATTGCGTGAATGCTAAAGGAGAATTGTTGCCGATGTTGTAATACTGCTCTATTAAATTTGTCTCGAAGCGAAATCACGTTTTGCGCAATCGCAGACGCCGAGCCTCCGACGTCCTCGGCAGCCGATCCGAGATAATGATAAAGGGGGTTCGATAAAATTCCTGTTACAACTGGCAGCGGTATCAATTATTTATCGTCGATTTGTAACGGAAACAGGCCGTGCTTTGATAAATCATATTTCAATTGCATTCAGATTGTAGTAGAATATTTGTTGTAGCTTTGTTTCCTCATACAAAATTCGTTAAATTCACTTAAATCAATATTTACATCGTTGAGTAACAGTTAATGAAATACAAAGTTTTACTTTATAATCATATTTCAATTTATAATATTAGATCATCATTATTATGAACGGTCCTCTCAATGTTCCCACCACTAGTACCTTCTCCTATAAGAATAGAATCGAAACCCTTAATAGTTCACGCTGGCCAAGTGCGTGTTGGTGGATAATGGATGATCAAACGGAAGTCTCTATTATTACCATTAACAGGAATATACCTGCAGCTTGATACAATAAACTTCCCTGGAGTATTTCTTTATCGATCGGACCAATTGGAGAACCTTCCTCCATTGATCGTTATTTTTGGCGGCTTCTATCCAGCCCATAGTTCTCCTATAGATCTCTTTATTTCTAATATAGATCTATCCATTACTTTTTGGATGCTGCTCTAACTCAAAATGGTCCATCTCTTTTTACTGTACGTATCATGTAATATTAACAGTATGACTAGATATGCAGCGTTGCTCACGTGATCTAGATAAATGAGAGATTATTAGTGATGTACTATATATTAAGTATCAGTAATCGATTCTGCATTCCAGCTATTTGTGCACCCTGCTGCAGCATATGCAGCGTCAGTATGATATTGCTTATTCAATAATGTCATTTCATTATTCAAATGAAACGATATTTTCATTGTGGACACTTACATTGAACCAGTTCGAACTTTCTAGAATCTTCATTATTCCAGATGCAAATTGGTTACTATTAAAGTTAATGAAATCTTTATTCAGCTTGTGATAATAAGCAAAAGTAAGTTAATTTTTTTCTTTTGAAATTTGTGCTAAAATTTTAAAAGCGGTTGAATCGATTCTATGAATATTTTTATAATCGATTCTCGAGTCTTAAAATAATAAACACAGCGTCAGTTCACGTATATCTCTCGATTTGATTTCGATGCTTTATTATTAGAAATTATTCACAACAACAATATGTATTTGGAAAAATTATGAGTTCCAACAGAAAAGGTCATCGTGAAGATAAATCGCAGGTAAACGCTAGTGTATAAATATGTGTGGGACATATACGATCTCCTCGGAACCAACTAATAGTGTCCTTTGTCTCACAAACGTGTTGTCCTGCAATTTATGGATTAGTTTCTTTGTTAGCCGGACGTAATGTATTGATATTCAATTGAGATTGCGTCTGCCTTTAATAAATGGCTCAGCCTTATTGGGTTGTCCTGTTTTTATTAGATACTCGTTGTAACATGCCGATATTGTGATGAAAGTATATATTTATTTTGTATTATAATATTTTTTTTCTAAAACCTAAAGTTTTCTACGCCAATTAACACTCATAGATCGAAGTTCTAAATAGGTTCATCTTCTTCGAAGATTCGATGTACTATTCTCGGCGGGTGCGCGTATAGAGTATTTTAAAAGTTAACTTAACTATCTCCAACACCGATACTTAACAGTATGTGATGTTAAGAACAACTTTTATTTTGTGGTTACTTATAAATACAGCTGTTAGATTTAAATGTATTTGTAATATTAATGTCAAGAAAATTCACCATATACAAAATTTTTGAGCTTTCAGTAGGAATGAAGTATGTAATAATGCTTGAAACTTATGTAAATAAATAAAATAATTAATGCATAGAGCCTGAGAATAACATGCGGATAGACATTACAAAATCAGAAATGTGTTCCTGAAGTGATAGCAACGATTTATGGCACTGCGAGCTGGTGCCGCAGCGAGAGCTTGTTCGACAGTTATCGCATTACAATGAGAAATGTCCTTAAATGTTGAAGGAATATTCCTCAAGAATTCATGTTTAAAGGACTTAAATGATTGTTCAGCCTCTTAACAAGATCATGGGAAAGTTTATGATGTTTTTAAATATTTAAAACAACAACTATGGTTTTTTTTTATTTCTTCTTTATATAAAGACGTCTCATGTTTCAGAACGTAAAAGGAGTATTAGTTATTTTTTTTGTTTTAACTAATACAATGATGAATAGAAGCCGATTGAATCGATTGACACCATGACGCAGTGGCTAAGCCTTTGGTAGCACAGTAGTCTCCGATTCGATTGAGCATGTTTCTCAATTCGCAACCTCCCTGAAAACCATATAAAAACAAACCAAGGTCCATTTATATAAATAAATATTAATTTTCAAAACGAAGTAGAGATTGAAAACTTTTAAAACGAAGTAGAAATTTTTAAAGGAAGCAAATTTATTACATAGTTTTTTTCAAACTTTGGTTATAGTTAATGCTTTTTAGAAAATCAATTAAAGTTAAGAGTATCAATTAAGATTTTCGAAAGGACAGTGTTATCCACTTTATCAATAATTGATGAGAATCCGAACATGGAGATGTTCCTTAAACCCTTCAGAATATGCATCAGTACCACACATCGTATCTGTAGCTGGCTGTCTGAGTTATCTATAACTAGCGGTTCCCGGCCCGCTTTACTGGCTGTAACACCTCCTCATCTCTCTTTGGGAAGGTATTTATTAAAATCCTTTCTTAGGTGTCTTTATTATGGTACATGGAATATTCCTACCAAAATCCAAGTCTCTAGGCCTTATGGTTCCAGATATATCGTGATGAGTTTCTACATAGATGGTAACATCTTACAACCTACTTATACCAAAAATTCATTCTGTCGGGTTAAAAGATTAGATATATGGAAACTGTATAAATATATTTTGTAACATAAATCTTCCGTTCTCATATTTGCTTTGACAGTTTATTTTGAATATGATTCATAACTGAACTAGATCACCAACGTCGAGTCTCAGACGCGACTCATCACCGAGTAATAACCTTAACATTAACCCATTCCGAGAACATGGCCACAATATTAAAACCACAAAGTGTTCCGACTAATAACTAGATACGTAAAGATAAGCGAACGGAAATACCGACATCTTTTCTGTTTAAATATGTATTAATTACGTATAACGAATACTGACTTTCACATAACTGTCCGTTGTTATAATTGTTTCCGATTCCCCTTCGGAGTTGATGTAAACTATAATGATCATTAATTACACAGTACGTTACAGCGACATGTTATTATTTCGTCAAATGGATATGATTGCTTGATAGTAGGTGTGAAAGTGATGACTTAATTCCATAAATAAGAAACAACGTATGAAAAACTCAAATATTACATTGGTAGAGTTAGAAACTAAAATTCCAAATATTTCTCAACAGGAACTTCGATATCATCTATCCTTTTACCTCATCGTTGAGGTTAGTTTTAAGGTAGCAAGCTTTCACCATATTTGGCATCATTATTATTTAATATCACATCAAATTAACAATCTACCTAATTTTAAATAAAATAGGAAATCTATTCTATATAATTTTTATATTTTTTTTTATTTTAAACTTTATTAATTAAAAAGCATCCTGTCTCAGTCTAGAGTTGAATAGAGTAATAAGGAACAGACGAAAAAGATTTTCTTAGTTCTTAGTATGGATATTATATTAATAGTTATTAATGATAATTTACTGTTATACAATGTATATATTTCTGTCAAAATAAATATAAAAAATGAATTATTTAATTTAATAATAATAAATATGTTTTTTATTCTACGACAGGATGAGCGGGACTAGTTAAGGTGATATATACAGCATCACATTATACTCGTCGGCTTGAGATTAAAGATGTAAAGTTTTGTTACTGGGACACAGTAATGTTTGCATACTATCGTTTGGCAGCTGAAATAAGCGCAGCGGTATTGCACATCTAGACGGTCTCCCGCAACAGAGACGTACCACTAGTAAATAAATAACTTTCTCTTGGAAGGAAATTAGTAATATGCTGGTTAGGTTATTTCGATTGTGATCTTACATTTAGTACAAGTTGTGTAAGTTAGAATAAAAGCTTTAACATTACGCAAAGCAATCTCGATTGTGTCTTGAAACAAACAGACCGATTGAGATACAGTTTAGAGATAATATCTGTCAACTATAAGTAGACCAATTGCAATTATAGTTGGAAGCTGGATCGTATAAATGAAAACCTTGACTTGTTCATAAGTCACTAAAGCGATACAGAAACTTGCTTTGTTATTCAATAGTACTGTTAGAAAGCAAGGTCGCGGATACGACCGCTCTGCATTCGAGGTGTTACATATTCGGTGGTGTAAGTGACTAAGAGAAAGCGATTACTTAGCTTTAAAGCATAAACTTAGAAAATATAACAAGGTTTTCAATTCCTACCAGATATTTAGCTTGTACTGCACTTTTGAATGATTTAAACGAAGAAAACAAAAATGTTATATGCTACTGTTATCACATATTTATGATATTCATTTTTAGTTTATCATCAGGTAGGTTGTGAGATGCTGTATTAAATTCGTCAAAAGATGTTGTTCATACTCACATCATGGTTAGACATCTGTTGATAAGGAACGAAGAAATAATTATTCTTTATCTATATTCTTCTTCGTCGTTACCACTCTTGACAAAGAGGTCGTGGTCATCACTTCACGTGTTGGTCGCAAGCTTATCAACACGTCGCCATTCCTCTCTGATGGCTGCATTCCTATTGCATTCATACAGTGGTAACGATGATGAGCCATTTACTGCCGCCTTTATCTGGTCAGTCCATCTCATAGGCGTTGTTTCTCGTGGCCTGGTACCCTCAACCTTTCCCTGGACCACAAGTCGCTTATGTATATATCTAACACGATTTCTTAAAAAATAAGAACTAAATCAATCTTTCCTGTTTTTCCACACCTAAGATGGATTTTTAAATTTATTCATTACCCAAAATATTAATTTTTATTCTTTCCATACAAATCATACAAAGTTTTAAAACAAACGTATTCAAAATTACCTTTCCTTTTTTTCTCTCGTATAAGTTAATTTATTATACGAGGAAAAAAAACTTCCACTGTTCGGATGATCTAGTGAAGGTCGCCGTAAGTTAATTGGGAGCCGAACTGGACCGATCGATGTGGAGATCTTGAGGGGAGGCCTATGTCCAGTTGAGGTCTGTCCGCTGACGATGATGAAGTTAATTTATTTGCAACTTTCTATCAAATTCTGCACAGTTAATAATTATGAACAGACTAATGTAAAAAGTTAAATGATTACTAACAACCCTGGACATTTTTTTCGCAGACATAGAGTAGAAAAATCTCCACTTTACCTATGATTACATGTAAGAAGATAGATATATTAAAGCTGCAGAAATTACAATTATAATACGCGAAGAACAGTTAAGGGTGAAGTAAATGATCATAGAACCAATGCGCTGGAGTATACGCGTGAGATTTTCTATAGTAGTTTCTGTGCAAGCTGCGTGTGATGCAGATAAAGAACACAGAAAGGGCTTAGGCGATGAACCCTGAGAACTAGAGCGGCAACTTGAACAAGTGCCTACAAGCTAAGCTTAAATGTTGCCATATAAACAATGTATGATAACTTAATTTCACTGATTAATAAGTAATTAATAAACTGCAATTATTAACAAAAGAAGATGGTTAAGAAAGATTTTTATGTCTTTAGTACAGTAGTACACTTCTATCATTCGATGTATATATATATCAATATCTAAAATATATACATATATAAATATTTTTAACTAAACGTAAAACTATAGTAGTTTCGTACAAGAACCTTTAAGTAATTTAAGTTTTCGCAATGTTTGCGTTTCAAATTAGTTTTATTTCATAAAGCGCTAATAACTCGCTCGGTGCATAACGGAGTACTCCAATAACCGGTAAACTTGAACACTTAAGTAAATATGCACTTACAACGGCACCGGTTTACAAATGTGTGGCGATGCAGCGCAATCCGGTGCAATTAAAACTTCAACTCTGTTTACGAGTGCACCTTTCTGCCGAAATGTACGGAGTTGCGCCAAGTTTATCAGCTGCTCCTTACAATGCCGCTGGAACATGCAGGCGTATCAATATTGTTTGAAACTTTAATAAATACTATCAGAGCCCCTTCATCTGGGAATCGTTAGGAGTTGCGAGATGTTCCAACATGATTTACAAGTTAGAAGCGCGCTGCTAAAAGCTAAGGGACCGCACTTGAACGTTGCCGTTAATAGCAACTCACTGCCGTTTTGCGGTTAGCAGGAAACTTGAGATATAATTAACGGTATCGAAGATTGTATAAACAGTAACCAATTCGTCACGTCCACAGCATCTCTATCTATATATGCCTTTGTAATATTAAATAGATAAATAGTTGAAAACAGTCTGTATCTTTTTCGAAATACATAACCTGTCTCCTAGGAAACTTCGCGTTGCTTTTCATAGTGCATAATGCGCTTATGATAAACTTGGCGTTGTATCGCTATTCTATAAAGTTTAGCTTGTCTAGCGGGACTTAAGGTGTGTCTCGATATTGCTTTTAAACTTAAGAAATACGACCCATATATTGTCTACACTTGCGCCCAGCGCGCCGTTCAGACTGAAAATGTATTATCAGCTGAATCCGACTCACGGTGTATCTAAAACAATAAAGTTCAATTTTACGTCGCTGCATAAATCCATGCATTTATATACTTTATTATGATTGAAAATAATTTACAAACATGAAACTGTTGGTGTTTTCACTTAAATATTTTTTATAGGCCCCTACAAAGATGCTGAATTAATATTAAACTCGTTTACTTTACCACTATTTAAGAGGTAACTTATTAAAGTAGTTTTTTGGTTTCGTAGAACAATCTTGATGAATATTACAGAACGGAATCTATTTTAAAAATACCACAGTTTAAATTAGAGGGGGTACATTACGGCAATTATACTAGACAATTATCGTTATTAACTATTAAAAATATATCAGTTAACAATCCAAAAATCTAAGTAGAAAACTGTTATTTTAGTTATAAACGTTTTACTACCGAAAAGTATGTTTAAGTAAATAAACTAAGCACTATATAGAATTCATTAAAACACAACGTTGACTGCTACTAGAACATTATGCTGAATGAATAAACCCGTTCACTTCCGTCCGTCCGGTTGAGGTATACAAAGAATTTAAAATAGGGCGCAGATCGATTTAAAAGTGACTGAAAAGAATTTTCCGCCACTTTAACCTTTAAGTAATAATTTTCCTGATTGGAAAGACCTTTTCGTGTCCAGTAAGCACATCGGCGAGTGTTCATTTATTAACGCTGCACGTGTTCCGTCTCAAGGAATAATTCATTCAATTGTTGAACATTGCTTTCGTTAAGTGATGACGCAGTTCTTTGTGAAAATGATTCACCATGAACAAATATATAAATTATTATACAAAATTTACATATATACTAACAGTAAATATATATACATACTTATCAAGAAACAGAATTTAACAGAATACTTTCTTTCCTTTATAGAAATAAAGCTAACAATAATTTGGGCTATGTCTAGGTCTAATTTAAATGTATTTTTTTTATGTTTCCCATTATTAATCGTCATCTAAATACAGACTTTTTTTTAGTTTTTGTAGTAAATTATTTTTTACAAATAATCTCTTTTAAAATTCAATCATAATAAAGAAATAAATGTAGAGAATTAAGATCCTTTCAATTAGCGCAAATGAGAAGAAAGTACTCGATGTTATTGATTGATTTTGTCCACAACACATGCCACTCTAAGTTCGGCAAACCAGATGGTGTCCTCGGATCTGTCTCTCTTGGTCAATACTAAGGTGTCGTCCGCGTAACATGCAACACACACTCCAGCGGGGAGATCGACTCTTAGGACGGCATCATATGCATTTTTCCATAATAATGGACCCAATTCAGAACCCTGTGGAACTCCACAATTTATCTCTCTCCTATGAAGTACGGTATCCCCACCCACATATTGGACGCTCCGACAATGCGCTGTAAGCATGGAGACACGCGATGATAAGCCAGAGCTTCTCTTATTACTCCCTGTAGTAGTGAGTTAAAGGCGTTAACTATATCAAGGCCAATGCCACACCGCCTTGATCCACTGTCCGTTGCGACTGTTTCCAAACGTGGAGGATTGCATCCACAGTCGACCGCCCCCGTCGGAAACCAAACTGGCCGTCCGACAAATCGGGACCTGCTTGGTGGAGATGCAAGTTGATTGGCAATAATTCTTTCGAATAATTTACCGACCTCATTCAACAGGCATATCGGTCGGAGTCTCTGCGGTCTAACCATCTTTCTTTAACAGCACCATTCGTGCTTCCTTTCAGACCTGAGGGAATAGGCCAGCATTGAAGCAGCAGGTAAACAGCTCCCTTAATCTCTCTGCTAGTTGGACGGCTATTGCTAGCACCCATGCGCGTCCGGGAATTCCGTCAGGACCTGGTGCAGCATTTCGAGCTTCGAGACGCTCAATGGCTCGTCCCCACTCTTCGTTGGTAATATTCCATTCGTCGGACTAGACAAGCTGATGCAAGGACTCCGTAAAAGATGGTGCTGGGCATTCCTGGCTCATAGGGAAGAGAGTGTCAATCATTGTTGCTATTAATAAAGAGTCCAAGTCGGAGTTTGCCCAATACCATCCTGTATGGGCGTCCCCAAGGGTCCCTCTCCAGCTCCTTAAGTAGTTCATTCCAAGACCGAGATCTAGCAGATTTAATTGCTATTTGAAACGAATAAGTGGCGTCTCTGTAGATCATGTAGGCTCGAGTCGTGTCGTCCACTGTGGACCGTCTTCTTCTTCGGGTTCTTGTGTACTGACGTCGAGCGCTCAAGAAAACCTCGCCCAGCTGCACTATAGCTGGCGATCACCAGTGAACCGCTTTCGACTTAATGAACTCTGTTCGGGGCATTGAGACATCACCAATATATGTCATCGATTTCCGAAACCAAGTCGCTCCACTTACGGGATCCAACAAAATTCCTCCGGCTATGCATTCTGGCCAAGCCACGAAGATGGCCAGCAACAAAGACCTATCAGCAGTACATATAAATTCTCTTGTGTTACTAAATCAGTTTTTGATAATATAGTAAGAAGCAGTAGTAATTTAAATCGACGGTAATATTTAAATTAACAATTTTAGGTCTTCCATAAATGTGAATGAATAATCTACATGTTGAAAGGATAATTGGAACACTGCTAGGATATGATATGTTAATAATTACTAATCGAATTCCCAGTAGTAACATGACTAACTGGCCAAAAGCTCGCAAAAACCGGTTATGGAACTTTCAAAATGATTCACTCATAATATTATAAGTATCAAAAGAAAAATATTAATTAAATATTTGCCTGTTACTAAAGTCACAAATTTGACATAGATCCTAAAGATCCACAGGAGTACTAAGATCACCGATATAATCTAAAAGATTGCTAACCTCAAGTGGCAAGGGGAAGGACATATCGCTCGAAGGACTGACGGCCAGCAAAGTCCTCGTATGGCGACTGCGTCTTGGTAGACGCAGTGTTGACAGGCCGTCCATCAACAGATGGACCGAGGATCTGTTGAAGGTCGCGGGAAGCATTTAGATGCGGTTAACGCAGCACCGATTAGCGTGGAGATCCTTGAGTGAGGGCCAGCAATAGGCGTTATTCGGCTGATAAGTAAAATCACAAATTTATAAAAAAGGACCTTGTTAATAAATTTTGATCCTGTTCTGCTTGTCTACATGTTAGCTGAAGATTGACGTGTCACTTGTTGCTAATATCGTATATACAAGGGTAATGAGACTAATTACCTCATCTCCGTTAATTGGTGATAGGTTCCTATTGCCGGAGACTGTCCGCGCAGATACCACCGCAGCTTCAATTTCTCTTTAGTGTATTCTACATAGCGACGAGACGATTGGGACATTTACTTGCTCATAGCAATTGGATAGTTAAGATGGTATACACTGCACCACATTGTGCTCGTCGCTTTGAGACATACGATGTAGTCTCATTACCACAGTAATTCCACTAGCTACAGCGCCTTTCAAAGTGACACACAGTAATGTTTGCACACTACTGTTTGGTGGCAGATATAGGCGGTGCCCGGCGGATATGACCTATATGAATCTGACAGATTTATAACAAAATTAAAGATCATCAGGGAATAGACAATATAGTCTAACGTTAATTGTTCTAATAAGCAGTTGCACTATTTTTAGCATGTAATTTGCCATCATTTGAACTTCCGGTTGTACATAACTGACATTTTTGTTATTCAATAAAAATAGTCGACGTGTTTAGCTTGGCGCTAGTATTAAGGCGCTATTAATGTCCTTGAACGGCTTTCGTGTGGCAGAAGCTAGTCGTTTACGGGAAGAGGAATGGAAGAGATTGGTGATAGAAGATTTTGACACATGTCTGCCTTACTTAATCCCCTGTAACTGTAACACAGTCTACACAAAATCAGGTAGCTGACTCGTGTAAATTCTATTGTTGATACGCAGTGTAACTATTAAGCAAGTTTAAGCGAATAAACAATAAATTTGTATCGTGTTTGCCATGTCTGAAAATTGGCGATTAAGAAATAATCGTAAAATTGTTATTTTTTTATTTATTTAAACAGCCAATTTACGCCCCTACTGCTGGGGCACAGGCCTACCTGGCCTCAATATGTGAAATTGTATTAGTTCATTATTCAATAAAAAATACCTTAGTTTAAAACTAGTGTTACTAGTAAATATACTAGCTGTTCCCCGCCCGCATCGCTGGCCGTATTATAGAATTAGATGTGAAATTTAAACTTGAAATTTGTAAGAAATATTCCCGGCCGGCGGCAACCCGCCCCTTGGGCCCATTCCCGCTATTAACAACCTTACAAATCCCTTTTGAGGAAATTATATTTTAAAATCCTAGCAGGTGTATATTCTGTCAAAATTATTCTTACCAAATTTCAAGTCTCTATGCCTAATGGTTCCTGAGATATTGTGATTAGTATCTACATTGGTGGAATTCTTTTATATATATATATATATATATGTAGGTATTTCATAAAAATTAATATACTTTACGTGTTTTCTCATAGTGGTTTCAAAACAGTTATTACAGTGAGATAAGAAAAATCGTTTGTTTTCACCTTTCTCACGGCGTTTCGTTTTAATGTGGACGTCGTGGGAAATTAGCAATTTAAATAGCAATTAACAATGTTATTAGTATCCATTGCAAAGATCTAATTCAGGTTGCTTGGTTAAGATAAAAAAAGTTCACTTACTTAACTACTCCATTGCAATAATACTTTTGTTTAAAGGTTTGTACTGTTTACTCTATTTGCCGCTAGATGGCACTGGACAATATCAGTGAAATAGTTTTTGAAGCGATTTAAATTAGAAGGTTTATTAACGGAATTTCCCTGATTTAATCATCTTTATTTGTTTTTCTTACCTCGTTGTTTAGCGTTACAGCATCCTTGGTGACTGGGGAACCTATATGACAAATGTCCTGACGTTGTAATTAACGGAATCGGATCCTTTACCAAACCAACTTTCTGTTTTGAATACCTTTAGTATTAGGTCCTTACATATAAAAGTGGCGTTTTGTTCGGGAGGAATATAAAGTTTTTAAATATATTTAATAAATCAAAGTATGCACCGTTGTTATCTATGCATTTGTGTCATCTCATAGGTAGTTCATTGATCCCTTTACTAAAAAAACCATGGGGCGAGAATCAATAACCTCTTTGAAGGCGGTTTGGACTGGCGCATCGGAGTTGAATTTTTTTCCTTGTAAGAAGTAGTCCATATTCTGGAAAAAATGGTAATCTGTTGGGGCAAGGTCCGGGAAGGACAGTGGATGTCTGCAGACATTGCAGTTGTAGCTCATCTAACTTAGTAGTTGTTTGTTGAGCAGTGTGTGGTGGTGTTTCGTTGTCGCGAAGCAACAGTGGCCTAGATCAAGTGACCAATCTAGGTTGTTTAGCCGCTAGTTCTTCCTTCATGGTTTGCAGTTGCTGACAATAGATATCTACCGTAATCACCATCACCGTAACACACAAGTCAAAGCGTGTTTGCAAGTTCGATTCAATTAATTCATGAAGTACCCATCGTTCAAGTTTTTTTACGTTCTTGATTTACTTCAAGTGGATTAATACAGTTTTGTCACTTACCCAGAAGCCTGTAGCTATCTCTGAAGTGCTTTGTGATGGATCCGCTTCCACAATATCCTTTAATTCTTAATTTTCCACTGTGGTGTCCAGCCGTCCACGGGGTTGGTTCTGAAGGTCGAAACTTTGAAAGATTGAAACCAAAAACGTACCGTACTTACATTGGCGACATCAGCTCCGCACACATCATTAATCTTTCGAGCTGTTTTTGTAGCACCGGTGCCACGGTAGAGTTCGTACTCGTAAATATACCGATATTTTGTGTTTCCCATTGTACGGTAATTAACGACGCCAAAGAAAAAAACAATGAGTGAAAAAACAAATGAATGACTGTTTTCAAAACTCAAATGTACCAGCTAAGTGAATTTATAAATTTGAATTTGGAATTCTTAACCAAAGAGGAAATATTTCACATCAAAGTGGTCAGTACGACAAAACGATAATTTCATATGTAAAGACCTAATATTATATTTGCTTATTTTTTATTTATGTATAATTTATTTATATAAAATATACTTAATTTTAATAACAATAGTATTTTAGATAGGTAGTTCTAAGCAATTTCTTAATTTGATTGAGGGTAGGAATTTATTTTTAAAGATATATAAATGGATTAAAAAAGGATGTACATATACATGTATTATGTACACGTCATACATTTAACGGGAATAATTTAAAAATTGCATTTGCGGCAATGGTTCCGAGCTTTTCGAGTAGATCGACGAAAAGCTCGCGTCTCTTACTAAGGAAACCTTATTTAGAATAATTTACTGCGAAAACGAATTCCCACGTCCCTTATCTCGCGCGCTATCTACATTTCAACCGGAAGTTATTAAATTCCTAATGTGACTTAGGTTACGTCTCACGTCGTACAGCGAAGAAAATGTTTCAAACTTTGTTTTTGGTAATAATTTATCAGGTGATACTACCAATACTCTTATTGCAGCAGTTTTCCGCATCTCCTATAAACTCAAAGAGGCTGCAGCATTTACTGAAGGTTTAATTTTAATAATTAATGACAGCGGGAAGCAAAAATGAAAAGGAAGTATTTTTCTCTGCTTGAACTTAGAGAACCCAGTGAAAAGTTTAGATGCCTTCGCTTGTTGAAAATGGTGCTTAACTCAAGTTCATAAAATTAAAAAAAAATTAAATAATGTGTATCCTATTGTTTATAATTCCGCTCACTTAGATAATAGGAATATCAAAATCTTAATAAAACTGAAAGGTTTCAATGTTTATCAAATTATATCTAAAATGGCGACAAGTAAGACAGGAGTCCTATTGGTGTCTGTGGCATTTGGTGGTAGGAAGAAGGTATATTATTATATATATTAATATAAATGTTTAAAAAAAAGTCTTCTTATTAAAGGCTTTTTTTAATATTTATTTATTTCTCCTAAAGAGCTCACAGAATAATTCCTGAACTACAAAAAGTTCTCGTAATCAGAAACCAGGATTATATAATATATATATGTATTGTAAATAAAGTATCGTTATATGTAGTACTGTTTGACACCATTTTATTTATTAAAAAAAATATTTCAAAAAGTGTAATTGTTTCATGAAAGTCTTGATTATTCATTATTCATGAATATTACACGTTTAATAATATTGAATTTTAGGGATATTTAATTGTTTATATAACGTTTCGACTAGAAGAATTACAGGTGGTAAGTCTCTGTTACCGGAGACTGTAAGTACCACCGTAACTGCTATTACGGCCGACAAACATTACTGTTTTCTGGTTTGAAGGGCGCTGTAACTAGTGTAATTACTGAGGTATTGAAACTCAACATCTTGTGTCGGGCAACGAGCGCAATATGATGCAGTATATGTCATCCTAACTAGCTCCAGATTGTTATGGGCGGGCGTATCACTTACCATCAGGTGAACATCCCGCTCGCCTAATCGCTTAATTGAATAAAAAAACCCTTAAACACAATAACTTCATTTATATCGGACTGTAAATAAAAATGAAATACCTGTAGATACTCTGTGATGACTATGTAGTCAAGATATGTTTTCTCTGTCTTCAGATCGTTATGGGTGCCTTTAGTATTATTAAACATGTAAGGGATTAATCATGATTTACTATAAAAAAAATCGAAGAGTAGAAGTGAGTTTTGAGGGAGAGCTGGTGTGAATTGTGAGTGGTAGTGGCGGCGAACGAAATTTATGGAAAAAAGATTTGGTGCGGCCGCCGATGCTGCAATTTCACTATCGGAAAATATATTTTATGACGTCCGCGGCACTTTGCTGGACTTAATGGCCGTTTACTGTCGTTGTTTTTGCTAGTGTTGGCGGAAGCGGTGATTCGCCGCCACTATTTTACCATCCAAACGATTTAAATGAAACGGTCCTCACACCGATGACCTCACAGTCCTCGCCGACATCCGACTTAGTAAATTTTTTATATGTATACTTATCTATGTACATACTAATTTACATTTCCCTATTCAGCTGTCTACATGTTCAACCCTTCCCCATCCAATATTATATTACCTTGTTCCTTCCTCTTTTACATACAAAACTATTCACATATATATGTATTTATATATATGTAAATAAATGTAAATTAATTATAATTTGTAATGCCTATGTCCAGCAGTGTAGTCTGTCGGCTGATAATGATGATGATGATATATGTATATATTTAGTTCTGTGTTTTGGTTTTTGTGTATATATGTTTTGTATTTATTTCAAATTTTATTTTAATATTAATTAATTTCATTTTTTTTTTAATTATTTTTTTTTATATTTTAGCTTGCAGCTACCAGATCCGCAAGCCTCGAGTCCGGTGAAGCTTCAATAGTTATAGCGGCGCAGACTTAATCATATCAAGAAAAAAATGAAATGGTGTCACGAACCAAAACTACTAAAAAAATAAATTAAATAACTAGACACTTACTAAAAGCTTTTTTTATGTGCTAACACTTGACCTTGATTTGACTTGATGTTAAATGGCACCAAGACTTTAGAGAGTGAAGCGTGCTCGCATTTAATACCTTGACTCTCAGATAGAGACAGTCGGAATACAGAAAATCAAATCAGGAACTTCCGTGTTACAAGACAACTGTTTAGCTGCTGCGCCACGGAAGCAGTTATTGATGTGTTATAACTTTTGGTGAAAAAGGTTGAGTTTTTATCAATTGAACGCGGGACTCTTAGTCCTTGTAACTCCGAAAAAACTGCGCTAATTTTGGTCTAGTCTAGTTACTTCAGCATTGCAATAAAAAAGTAGAGACGAGTTATGGATTAAAATCTCTTATATATATTATTTATAGGGGTAGTTGTTTGTATGTTTTAAATCATACATTTTTTATAGGAGCGTATGAAGATTTCTTTAAATTTATACAATCATACAGATTACGCAATATCCAAGACTTTACGCTAACTTCATCATCATTATGATCATTAGGTGCCCTCTTCAAACTGAAGTTTGGCGATCAGATTGAGAACACCAATTCCATCACTTTTATTTTCACACTGTACGATATAATTATTTTTACCAATATGATCTATCAAGTATGCTATTTAAATATTAATGTAAGGTATCCCGCACAACAACTCACGGGACCCAAGCCAGCCGCACCTGCTTGTGGCGCACCCTGCTAATCAACAAACAAGGCTCGGATTCTCACCAATCTGCATTGGGTCAGCTTGGTAGGGAACAGTCCAAATCCTCCCATATGAACCCCTAACACGCAGGACCGATCGATGTGGAGATTTTTAGGGGAAGCCTATAACCATGAATGGACGTCTATCGGCTGTTGATGAATGCATAATAAAAAGGAAAAATATATAGATCAATATATAAATATACTATATAAAGATGTAAGTTAAGAAAAATGCGAGGATTTCCTTTCGCACGCGTTCAATGGATATTTGCTAAAATAAAAAAAATAACTGTTAAAACGAGAATTGCGTAATAACTTGTGCAATAATATAACGCTTTTAGTTTATGACTACTCCATTCTCGTTTAGTGAGAACTGACGACGATAATTTACATTTTAAATAACAAAAATGTTATTAACAAAATGGCAGCGCGCTGCGCCCGCGGCGCTTTGGGAACGTTAAAAGCTCAAAATGATGGAAGACGGTTGTTAATCACCAAACAGAAAAACTTAGTACGAGGTGTTAATACATAATATACCTTACGCCGGCGTGATAAAGTACACAGTGTCAGTTCGGATTCGAACTTGTGTCTCCCCAGCGAGCAGATGCTATGTACAACCAGTTAATTACGAACGACATTGAAATACTAGCTGGTGGTACACGGTAATTGACCGGTAGGAGGCGCGACAGTATTATGGTAGCTTCTTGACAAGGTACACAAAACATCCCCTCCTTTTGATAAAGAACTTGTTAATAACAATTGTATGTTAAGAAAAGGAATCGAATCAAATTAATGAGCACTGTTATTGTTCCCTCTATTGGAACTTGGGGTCTTCTGGTGATGTAAGTCAATGAAAGCTGTCGTTCTTGAAATGTCGGTTTCTACCGGACGTTTTCGTTCACCGGAAGCTCAAGCTCAACGGGAATTGAACCAGTGCTCCAAACGATAACTTTATAAACTGAGCTGTTACGACTGCATAACTATACTACTGGTTTCAGTATTATATATATATAATATTTATAGCTATATATTAAGTAATCTATTTCAGTAAACCCGGGTATATTATATCTATCTAACCTTAACCCGTCTACAAAATGTTTTAATTTAGAAACTTTTCAATAGTGCATATATTAAAGCTTCCTATTACAGCGAAAATTTGGACAGAATATTCGTTGGATGGTAAGTGGTACTGCCGCTGCTCATAGCAATGCAGCAGAGGTCGGGATGATATACACAGTACCGCATCATTCGCAATCTTGAGATATAATATCAATTACCCTAGTAACTACCCCAGGTACAACGCTGTACCAACAGGAAAAGAATGATGTTATATATTTCGTAGCTTTCTAGAATCCTGGTGATAGTTGAACCTTTGACTTGAGTATTTTCGGTAACTGATGTTGAGTACGTCTGTAAAATTTTCTGAATACTAAAATATACAATGTGAGTGTTACGAAACAGCCGCTATTTTACCGGAAATGTTAAGGATGTTCACCTGTAGTTATACGCAGAACACAAGTACATGGTGAGTAAGACGAACTTTGACTATGTCACTTCGTTTTTGAAGGCATTGTGGGATTGCTCCTGTGACACAGCGACTGCAAGTAAGTATTCTCATCCGACACAAGAGAATCGCTTGCCTGTCGTATAGCTGCTCTAAAGCTCGTTGCGTGAATTAAAATCAGTACTTTGTTTCAGTTACCAGCAGCTGCGAACAATGAGCAAACAAATATCTAGTCGATTAAAATTGCATTAAATTTTTTGTTACGTCTAAAGTTATATTTCTATAATGCTTTCGGAATACCCTTTACACGCAACGCTTCGAGCTATATCTCTTTAATCTCGCTCATTTCTTTTATCTAACAAACTGATTACATTTATTAGACATTTAACCATTAGAGTAATGATAAGTTTACACACAACGTGGCTCCAGTTAGAATTCACAATGCGCTACTTATTGTCTGAAGACAAGATGTTAAATCTCATTAACTAAGAATTTTCACTAGTTATAATAATACCCTCCTAACTGGGACACAGTAATGTTTGCAGGAATAAGTGTTGCAGTGGTGCCAACCTCGACATTTTTCGATAAATAAACTTTCTGTAGTTACATTGAACATAAAAAATCACATCTATAGAGAAAACAAAATAATGTAACAGTAAAGTATTAATAAACATTATTAAAGAAATATTAAAATAGTATAATATATACTGATGTTAATTAATACATTATTTTGATAGTAAAATACTATCTATATATTTATTAAGAGGTAAACTTATTACATGATAAAAATCAGATACTTGTAAGTAATACTAGGTAGTATTATTTGTTTGGAAATTATTGCACTGTGTACTGTTATTAACAAATTTTTAAATAAATAGAATATTTTTAAATTTTTTCATAATTTTTAATTGAAATTAAAAGATACATAGATAATAGTTTTGTATAATTTTACCTGTTAAAAGTGATAGTTAGACTCTATAGTCTATAGTTTAGGTGGAACTCGTATAGCCTTCATAAGCTCCAAAAAAAATTTACTAAAAAATGCTGAACTATTAAACAAAATAGTGGGGACCAACATCGTGGTCGTTACGTTGCCGGAAAGTCATAAAACATTCGAGGTATTCGCAATGTCACTCAGCCGGTATCACTTGACAGTCATCTTACCAGACGAACTGGTTATCACGGCGAGGATATACAGGTGCCTCGTATAAAAATAGATTACAAACTTGATGCATACACGTAATTAGTTCTAGCGAGTGCGCTTTAATTTCCTCCGGCTCTAGTAATGGCCGACAGATGGCCGAGCGTCATTATCGCTCGTAAAAGTAAAATAATATGAGCAGTGAATGACTGCAGAAAACTTTTTGTCCCCTACAGCATAATTACTGCTGATAAAACGGGAATAACTTGTGACAAGTGGGAACAGTCAACGAAATACTTTTCACCTTCGTTTGTTATTGAACTAAACGAGCACGACGTCAAAGTAATGGTAAGTAATGCGCTTTCACATACACACACATTAACTTGGTTCGAGATCTCAAATACTTTACCAGTATAATAATCTTTTTTAATTGGTAGTGAAAAAAATTATCAAGTTTTATAGTATATTGTAGTAGAAAACGACGTTCAGCTTCAAGCAATTGAATGGCAAGAGAGAGAATGAGAAGGATGACGTTGGCGCAATCTTGTCTCGCAAAATTTTAAGTAAGCCCTTCGAGGCAAACATGGTCTTTAAAGATGGAAAAATTATAGCCAATGGTTTAATGATATACCACAGTTCATACGTATTTCATCTCATCAGCTACCAGCATATTGATTTCTACGGCTGAACATGGACCCGTCCAATTATGATTGGCATGCGGGTAGTTCAGTGAAAACTAAACGGTATATGCAAACGGATAAACACACACTATGTTCTGAATGCTGAGATTTAACGTCTTCTTGTAGGAGAGCAGCACAAGCTGGACGATTTTGTGTAAAATTGTGATATTAGTAAACAGCTCACTTGATCTTCCGGTTGCTAAGAATCAGGGCCTTATTAAAGAAAGAATCGAGACAACCTATCCTCCACACATGTCCAAGAAAGTTTACGTTATTGGAAGGTGTCAGTTTCCTCGCGATGTTTACCTTCACCGGAAGCTGTAGTAAATATCAAACCTGCGTCTCTTCGGGACGTTCAGCGTTTATGATTGCCCCACAAACTTAACTATCATAACTTACTTAAATGTTAATAGATAAGTTATTAGCGTAGTGCGCTGTACGACTCAGACGCGTCGCTTTCATTTCACATAACTCCTGGTTAAATCTGCTAATGATAATACAGTTAATTGAACATGAATTATATAGCAGCGTTCATTGAGAGGTTAATATTTAATCATAAACTCCAGTGAACTGGTGTACCACAAAGTAAAATGTTTTATTCAATCGAATAAACATTTCTGTAGAATGCTTGTGATGCTACAATCCGATATTTAGGTTACAGCCAAACCAAGTCTATTGTACAGAGTGAAACGTTCCAACTTAATTTAAGGTCTAAGTGACAAGATACGGACTTATCGTGTAATAGGAGACCGAATCAGTCGTCGAATACAAGCGTTTGAGATGTGGGGACTCCGTCGAATGTTGAAGATCAAGTGGAAGCATTTTGTCTCCAATGTTCAAGTCCTTGAGAGAGCGAACTGCAAACGCAGGCTGATGACAACCGTTATGTAAAGAAAGGTTACATTCTTTGGACACCTTCAAAGAGGATCCCTTTATGAGCTCCCAAGGTTGATCCTGAAGGGCAAAATTCTTGGAAAGCGTGCACCTGGTAGGCAGCGCATGAAATGGTTTGATGATATAAAGGAATGGACCTATACTCCTACAGCTGAGGATCGAATTGCTTTTCTCGATGTGATCGCCAAACGTCAGTTTGAATAGGGCATCTAATGATGATGATGAAACAGTCTTAAAAATTTTAGTTTTAAATCTTCAATTATTTTCCACACAAAAGCACCCGCAGGAAAGAAAAACTACCCAGAAGGTGAAAAATGATATCTGCCGACAAACTGGTGGAGGATAGGTTTAGACGGCAAGGGATCGTCAGGCGCGAAGATATGGAGAGGAGGTTTATATCTGGAGACGGACGCAGTAAGGCTGTATACATAGTTGGATTTAAAAATTTTCATATTTTCGTTATATACCCAACAATTAATTTACATCTTAAAACAAACATGTCAGGTTCATTGTCATCACTATAAAAAGTAATTAATTTTTTTTTATAGTCTTGAAAACGTTTCCTTTGGGGTCAAAAAAACATTAATATTTTTTTTATTTACAGTGGGTTATTTGACTCTAAGTGCACTGTATTAAGAGATGAAGAGACAGTGGATGACTTATATGTTGACAGCCGGAATAGAGCAATGCAGTTGTGTGAGAGATTTGTAATATAGGGTGGTAGCTAGGCAACGGTTTAAAAAAACCTCACCACCAACGAAACTCTACAAGACGTTTCTTTAGAATCGAGAGAACGCCTTAGAGGGTAGATTAACAACCCCGCGACGGAGGCAGTTAAAATTTCTTAATAGTATATCCATCATAAAGGTCAAGATTCAAGGTCCAACTAAACAAGCAAGATATCTACCTGATGACATATAAAACGTAGCTTACCCATAAAAATGTGGCACCAGTTAGGATGATAAGCATCGCATGATATCGTGCTCGTCATCTTGAGGACATATGATGTCAAATGTCATTACCCCAGTAATTTCTCTAGGCACAGTATTTCCTATAGAAAATGATAAAGATTACATACCTAAGTTTCAACCAAGTGATGAGTCGAACGAGACGTTAAGTTAATGATTAGTGATGTACTTGTCTATAACAATTGCTTAGGATGATATACACAGCACGCTTTGAGAGATAAGATTCTCATTACCAAGGTAACACTAGCTACAGCGCCAATCAAACGGGAACACAGTATTGTTTGCGCACTGCAATTTGCCGGCGGAAACAGATGCCGCGATGGTAACTGGCTTGACTGTCTCCGGTAACAGAGACCTACCACCAGTAATTCTCTGGTATATGTATATAGTAAACTCGCTTTCGCTTATGATATTCGCTGTTATATTGGCAATGTTTTATTCAGACGCGGGTCTCGTTAGCGCAGCGCACTGTGGCCGCTAAACAAACCGGCGCAGCGGTCACATTCCCGCGCTGCACTCCTCAATTTTGTTCGCTAATGTATACCCAGAAAGCCCATAAGCATTTTTGATTGCAATTAAACTCCAGTGCTGTTGACTCGACGAATAACTCCCCCTTAAACATTTTTTCGTCTCATCCAAAAACCTATTAATTAAGAATTTTATTGTGTTAATTAAATGCATTTAACCTGTTTTTTGGTAACCTTTACCGGTAATAAGAAGGACACGTTTCAAAACAGGCCGTGGATCCGGGTCCACGAGCCCAGTGTCAGATAAGCTGTAAGAGGCGTGCAGCGCTAAGATCATTACGAATCTAGACATTGTTTGAAGATCTGACGGCCCATGTAATCGTGGTCTTACATGACTAAGGTCTTTAATTCGTGTGTGTTGTCAGTGATGATATACGGACCCGGGATATGGATAGATAGGATAGGATATCCCAAGTTGAAGCTTCAAGTCGCATAAACGGCAATGGAAAGTTCTATGCTCTGGGTTTCTCTGCGAATCAGAAATGGAGAGATCATCATCGACATAGTTCAAACTATTGCTAACCATAAGAGGCATGAGTAAGGAACATTGCTCGAAGGTCTGATGACAGAAGGGACAGTATAGTCTTCGAATGGCAGCCGTAAACTTTTTTTTTTATTTATTTTCTTTTATTCAATAAGGAAACGAGACAAACGGGACGTTCACCTGATAGTAAGTGATACGCCCGCCAATTACAATGTTGCTCTAGTTAGAATAACACATACAGCCACCACTTTGTGCTCGTCGCCTTGAGATATAAGATGTTAAGTCTCTTCGCCCCAGTAATTACGCTAGCTACAGCGCCCTTCAAACCGGAACAGAGTAATGTTTGCACATTAACCTACTTAAACGGTCTCCTGCAATAGAGACTTACAAGTTAAACCTGTAGATGCAGTGTTGGCAGGCTCTCTAAGACCAAGGTTGATCCTTGTAGAGATCCTTGAAAGACCATGCTACGAGAGTCGTCATCTGGTGATAAAACAACCTGTTTATTTTACTCCCCCTACTTTCTGTATGGACAGATAGTAGTGTAGTGTAGAGCAAGGCCGTGGTTTTTGAGACACACTACAAGAGACCTACGTCCAACTGTGGACATCCACCGGTTGACATGATGATGCTAATAATGATGAACCTGTTTATGTGGATTATTTAAAGTTGATATTCAAGTAGGATATTGTTTATTGCATTTTTTTTATTGCTTTTAATGCCATTTGCATATCCTAAAGTAATTTAATTATACTTTATACTGGCGAGTTGTTTTATATATTCAATAAACACGGAAATTATTATACAGCCACCAAAGATAG
Source organism: Ornithoptera priamus (assembly GCA_029034505.1). Lineage (NCBI taxonomy): Eukaryota > Metazoa > Arthropoda > Insecta > Lepidoptera > Papilionidae > Ornithoptera > Ornithoptera priamus. The sequence continues at coordinate 314,093 of JARDWD010000219.1, read as the reverse complement.
TGGTACATAAACAGGAAATTAACACATTTTATATGTGAATAGTGTTTTTTAAGTAGTGATGTTAATAATTCATAATATTATTTGTAATACACCACCCAAAAGAAGTATGTTTGTTTAACAGGTTATTTGGATCTATATCTAACGTAGTATAACGGATGAAGTAATGTTTTTTCAATTTTTTTTATGATAATAATTAAATTTTCTGTTATGTTAAGTAGCTATATTAATAATAAGGATATAAATAATTAATTTTTAATAATGGTTACACTCTTCAAGGTTTTTTTAAAGTTTAAATTATCAATAGTTTTCGCCCAATAACTAGTAAGGATCGATACGAAATTAGTCCAAGTATAGTATTCATTAGAGTTTCTTAAAAGTACAGCATTTTCCTCGATTTCAACTGGTCAATTATTTCTATAAACCGCAGCAATACAATCGGTCGATTCTAAAATGTTCGAGTAATTGGCCTCGAGCATCGGTTCCTATACATGTAATTTGCTTATTCCGGATCCGGAATGACGGTTAGTGTATCGACATCTGTCCGTCAATAACGGGCATTACGCTCGCCGCAAGCATAATTACGCTGCGTCTCCGTTAAACTGGGTGGTGGTAAAAATTAAAATGTTTCATTGGAGTGCTGTTGTAATAAAAAAAAACTGGTATGTTTGTATTACCGCCGTAATAGTAGCTTTACAGTTTCGAAGTGCCCCACTGACTCGAATAGCTATCGTCAAAAAATGCAAGCTTTTAACCCTCGTTCCCATGTTATGTAAGTACGCGTATGTTGTATAAACTTATTTAATGGCGATCTTCAAAAACTTGACTAGAGTCTTGCAAATAATAGAAGCTGCGTTTGTACTTACCCAGACCGTGTACGGCAACAGGAACCTATCACCAATAACGGATATGAGGTAATTAGTCTCGTTAGCCTTGTAAATACGATATCAGCAACCAGTGACACATATCCAATTTTCAGATAAGAAGCAGAACAAGATCACAAATTTACTAACAAGTTCCTATTTTATAAATTTGTGATTTTACTTATCAACTGGACAACGCCCACTGCTGGGCATAGGCCTCCTCAAGGATCTCCACGTCCGTCGGTTCTATATTGTCCGAATCTAGATGCTTCCCGCGATCTTCATCAGATCGTCGGACCACCTGGTGGGAGGCGTGCCTGCGTCTCCAGGTGCGCGGTCGCTATTTGAGAGCCTTGCTGTCCTATCGGCTGTCAATTCATGTAGGGAAGAGTCCTGTTCGTTGCCACCTGAGCTTAGTAATCTTTTGGACTATGTCGGTGACTTTAGACATTACACTAACTTTATGTTCTATAAAAAACTTTCACGCGATTGTCTCGAAAAAATATCATTTAATTTTTTTTTTAAATCTCTAAAGCAGCATAAACTTTATATAGATATGTTAATTCTGTATATACTTATAGAACAGGAATATAACTTATTAACTATTTATATTAAATTAACTTATATAACTAAATTAAATATATTTAAACTTAAAAGTCGAGTAGTAAAGTCTAAAAGATAACATCTAAAATGTTTGGGAGTCCATAGTAATTTAGTGTTGATAAGTAAAATCCAAGTTATATTTTGTTATTCAATATAAGTAACCATGATCGTACATCGCACAGGAGTATACTTAATTATACAAACCAATAATACACTTTTAAGCTGCTGTCGTTATTTGACAGTACTGCAGTTTATTTTTTATTTTCTTAAATTTATATATTAAACATATAGTACTAGATAAATATTAGTAAGTAGGAAGCAGATGAGGCGCCTGGTAAACTAAAAGCCACTGTAACTGCTTAAGGTCATTATCAATCTACCAAGATTGAAATGACTGAGAAGAAAAATATAACTTTGTTCTTATGTTCGTCTTTATTCAAACTCCAGGTAGTTCGGTTTCATCTCCTACTGGTATATAGCTGTATATTTCCGTTATGTAAAACAGTTTTAAATTATATAATAGAGATGTCAGTTATTGTACATATAAAGATTGTTCATATCATTCAAATGTCAATTAAATGTTACCTTATACCGTAGTAATTGAATATCTTAACAGCCGCCGCTTCAGTGATGCTGCTGTCAAACGTTCATCTTGTGTAACCGCCTATTGAATTATAAAACGCGAAAGTATGAAGTGGTGCTTCATTAAGCTTAAAGTTACTCATTACAGCGACCTCGTCAAACGCACAAAACGGTAGCCGCTCACAATGAGCTAATCACGGTATTGCATCATAGGTGAATGATATGTGATATACAGCTTCAAATAAATGCAAACATTTGAGGATCACTCACTTGATTTTTACCAGCTGCTGCTTTACTTAATCAATAGTAAACAATTGTTACTGTACTCACATCTGAAGAGAGACATAACCTTTTGTGTGAATTTTAATGAAGACCACTTATAAAAGTGTAATAAATTTTATGGCTTTCATGTTTCAACTGCGACAGGACGAGAGTGACGTTCATCATCATTACCAGCCGATAGACGTCCACTCCTGAACATAGGCCTCTCCCAAACATCTCCACATACAGTCAGTATAACCTCCCGTACCGTATAGGGGATTTGAGCCATTTCTCACCACGCTGGCCCAATGCGGGTTGGCAGGGTGCACCACGAGCAGGTGAGGTTGGCTTGGGACCCATTACACCACGTAGAGACATTCACCTGCTAGTAAGTCATACTCCTGTTCATAACAACGTGGCGCTAGTTAGGATGTTATACAAAGCGCCATATTGTTCTCATGGCCTTTCGACATAAGAAGGTCTCTTTGCCCTGGTAATTTCACTAGCTACAACGCCCTAAAAACAGGAACACTAATGTTTTCACACTACTATTCGGTGGCAAATATAAGAGCTGAATGTACTGAGAAGGCCCCTAGCAATTGATAACTATCACCAGTGGAATTGTAAACTAAATAAGATAATAAATATTATCATCAGCTGCATATAGGTCTATTCTAAAGGTCACCATCAATCGGCCTCGCACTGTTCGTATCCAGTGCTATATGTTACCCTAGCTAGCTGTTCCCCGCTTGATTACTATCCATAATACACCTGCAACTCGCTTTACGTAAGGAGTTTTATAAAATCCAGTCTTAGCTGACCTCTATATAGTATAAGCAATATCTCTACCAAATATCTGAAACTTTTTTGTTTTACGCGTTCTCCGGACATCTGAAGGCCTGGGCCTCTAGTCTAATTTTATCAACATTTCTAGTTTGCTTTATTCACTTTTTTCTCTTCTTTCATATTCTCTCATATTTTCTATCTTACTTTCAGGGTTTGTGCCTCTTCCATTCTCCATTCCAATTCCTTCTCTATATCAATAGTTTGCGCCTAAATGGGAGAGACAGCCGTTCTTTATTTATTTTTCCACTCTTAATTCACATTTTTCGCCTTATTCTATGTATATCATTATACCTGAATCTATTGAAACTATTCTGAAATTATTGGACGTAAACTGTCTGATACTTTCAGAGATCTTGAGATGAGTCAATGAATCTCTAGACAACTCATATATATAACAGTAACATCTAACACATATTGTTGCTTTAGACTTTCTTGTTAGTTAGTCAAAGCAATGTGTGAATGTAATAGTTTAGATAATTTTCTTAACAAGGTTTTGTTTTAATGTGTATTAGTTAAGATTTCATGAAAATAAATTTTCAATCTCCAGTCGCCGCAAGGTAGACATGAGCGAGCATTTTCTCTAAAATTGCGAAGTCATTTGTATTCTAAGCGCGTCCGTCTGTGTGTCGCGTTGAGTAACGACGATGGGGAGATAGATGAATAGAACGGTCCATTCACTCGCGGTATTTCAATATTATCGTGGCTCTTGTCAGGTGAACAATAGCTCAAAAGCTATGAGATGAAGTACAGTCGTTAGTCAGATGTAAGTAAATCTGGCCGCCTTAAACTGGACGTCGCAATCTTCATTAATCTCGATAAAAATGTAACTTAACCTCAAACGTATCGGTGACCGTATGTAAAATCTCAAATAACTTCAATATGGAGATCGAACCAATCCAAATGGAAGTTTACTAATCGAGACCCTTTGTTGTGTATCTCTGTGATTGCTCGAAATGTAACAGCGTAGAATTAATGTATTTAGACCGGATATGTTCATTACCATTGTCTAATGAGAATAATGTTATAATTATTCATGTCTTTTTGTACGCAATGAATGAGAAGATTCTTGAGGTCTCTGCGTATTCAGTGTAATAACATTCATCTAATAATACAATGGAAGATAAAAGGGATGATACTGTCTTAATGGGTTACGAATCTTCGGACGTGATTCAAGATGAGCATTAAATGCTTTTTCCGTGCTTTTATATCGAAAATAATTATAGACCTCATGATGGGCGGCTTTCCGAATAAGAAGGTGTCTTTTAGCATGATGATGAAATTGTCGTTATTCTCCACTGCTCTTAATACAGTTGATGCGGATATAGACAGTTAAAGTATTTGGTAAAGCTACCACACCACGGTTTAACGAATAAAAAAAAATCAGTATTTATATATATCACAACAAAGGTAATGCTCTGTGCAACTACAATTTATTAAAACATGAGCATAAAGCTTTTGCACTGCAATGAATAAATTGCCAGCAGCGTGGGCAATAAAAGCAGTTTGCATTAATATACATGATGTGCGATATTTTGCACGGCTAGATTAAATAGGTGCCTCTCTATGAGGCCTCTGGGAGGCATAGAAGCGAGGCGCCGCAAAGTATACTTAGCCTAAGTAAAATTCAGTGAAATAGATGCGACAGTCCTTTGAATTTTTAATTTTCACTTAGAATTTTACATCCGTTCTTTTTAGAGTATAGTAATAAATTTTGGTCATAGTTAACATTATTAAGTATAGTAAAAAAAACAACGTCTGCAACTTACTATTTCGGTGTTATGAGGTTCCGCACAACAACTCATGGGAGCCAAGCCAAACGAGGCTCCGGCGTCCACCAACCCCCACATGAACACTTACAAATGTGGAGGTCTTTAGGGAACGCCTGTGTCCAGCTGTGGACGTCTATCGGCGATGATTGATGTATTACATAATCTAAAGGAACATTAAAATTTTGTTTTGGATTGATTGGTGATCGGTCTTAATCACAAGGATCTTTTAAGTTAGGTACCACCGTTGTTCCTATTTCTGCTGCTAAACACTAGTGTGCAAAGATTAACGTGTTTCAGTTTGTCTTAATATCTTTCGTCTCAAGGCGGTATGCACGTTGTGATGCTGTGCATATCCTCCTCGCCAGAGTCACGTTGCATTGGGCATGCGTATCACTTATCATCAGGTGAACGTCTCGCGCTTTGTCAAATAAAAATTATCGTAATTGTACTAATGGATAGACCATCATAACCGCTATAAGACTACACGTTGGCTATATACCCTGTTCAAGTTTGTCTATTTAATGCCTATAGTTCCCAATTGTAAGGACTAGGATAAAATTGACGACATATATCACATTCTGATAAATGTAAGCGAAATCAGTATTATGTTGCAAGTTAGTAGTTAAATGTTATCTAAGTTAAACCAATATTGAATCAAGATCCAAATTGAGATCGATTATATAAAAACTGAAGTCATTTTATGAAGGCGTCGATTATCATTAAAGCCTTATGAAATAATAAGACAAAAGGATAACGAGGATCATCCTTAGCATCTCATTTAGCACTACCTCACATAATGACCTGGTTATCACCAACCGTGTATAAGCTATCCGTAATTTAACTTGTCAATAGATACTTTCACAAGAGTCCTGTTCAGTTTGAGCTGCGAAGATCTTTAGGAACTGGTTTTGGAGGTACGTGAGAGCTCGCTTCATTTACTGGTGGCCTCGGGCGGCAGTAACCTGCCATTGTTTAATAGACCGACCAATTATGTCTTTACAATGCATTTCTTACCGCTTTACAGTATATTTTTTTAATAACACTCCGCCATAATTGCTTTCAATGGTGTTGTTACTTCGGTCGGGTGTTTATATATGAATCTAATGATCAAGCGTAAGATATTTATCTCGTTATTGCTTTCTCTAATTACATGCATGAAGGTCTTTAAAATAACATTACCTATCTATCGCTTAACTAATTTTACTGCCTAATTAAAATATTATTTTGTATACTACAAGAATATACCTTTATGACTTTTCTCTGTAACTAATACCAATGTCACTGGAGGTAAGTGCAGAATAACGGAAGGCGGTGTCTGAAAAGAGGACAGCATGACAGGATTGGTTGGCAGCAAATGCCTTTTAAAGAATGGACAATGCAACGATAAAGGATGTATAAATTTCGAAGAATGAGTATAAAAGCTGTAAGAACGCAACAAATGATGTGGTGGAAAGAAAGAATATGAATTATAGAGATGAATTTGAAAGAAGGTTATCTGATGACTTCGACGAACATTAAGTTCTTCTGGAAGTCCATAAGAACAGTCAGAGCTAATAATACAAGTTCAATTCGAAAAATCAGGAACGAGGAAGGAACTTTTGTGGCAGGGGCAGAATGTATTCTAAAGATGTGGAAGGAATATTTTTAAAGTTTATTCGAGAAAGAGGATATGCAAGTGCCAAACACTGTTAGGGGCCAAACTGAGAGTAGGGATGAAAGTAATATTAGTATGAAAAAAATTTTAGATGCAATGAATTGTATAAAGTTGGGTAAGATAGGATTACAGTCGAGACTCTGAGAGCTGGACAGGGCGTGGTAGCTAGTCAGCTGTGCTGCCTTTTCAACTTATGTTGGAGAAACGGTAAAGTGCCAGATGACTGGTGCAAAGCCGTAATCGTTCCGGTATATAAAGGAAAAGAGTCACAGCAAGATTGTAAAAACTATCGTGGGATTAGCTTACTGATCATCGTCGGCAAACAGTATGCAAAGATTTTGATTTAAAGAGTGATGAATGAAACTGAAGAGAAGATTTGGGATGTACAAGCAGGATTTAGAAGTGAAATGGGATGCATGGATCAGGTCTTTTCTTTACGTAGCATAACCGAAAAATGTTTGGCACATAGCCAAAAGATCTATTGCGTTTTCGTAGATTTGGAAAAGGCTTATGGCTGAGTGGTGAGGAATGAATTGTGGTCGAAGTCAAAGGTCGAATGTGGTCAAATCGAAGATGTCCTAAAGAAGCGCGGGTCAACTCACAACCGACGAGCTTGCATGAAAACGCTCATGAAAGTGGAAGAAGCGATAGAGATGTGCCAGGATCGTAGCAAGTGGAGAGAGGCGGTCTCTGCCTACTCCACTGGGAACGAGGCGTGATATATATGTATGTATCTTAAATATGGAGAAGTAGCAGTTTTCATAAAAATCGACAGCATGAGATATATTAGTTTAAAAATATTTATAATTATTATCTAAAAGTGTTTACTGTAAAGAAGAGTTAAAATATATCTATTAATCTCGATAAAATCATCTATAACTAGTAAAAGAGAAAAATCTTCCAGCAAGATCTAAGTTCCGGATCCGAACATGGCTCCTCGCAGAGTAAGATAGTATAATATTACATTAGAAGTATTGGTAGCTCGGTTAGATAATAGTTTGAACGATTTCAAGAATCGTGGGTTTGATTCCCTTTGAGCTTGAGCTTCGGGGAGAAAATTTAGTGAGGAAACAGATACGTTCTAAGAAAACCAGCTTTCGTGGATATATAACTTACTCTATTCTGCAAATGGCTATCAAAGTGAATAAACGGCTTAGACTCTTTTCTTCGGAGAGGAATCTTCAATTTGCAACAGAGCTGTTAGTTTGTATGAAAAACGACATAATTTATCATTACTCATAATTAAAGATTCACAATGAACGCCCGAATTGTCTCGCCAAACCTGAGACAGGACTATACTACGCTGATCTCCAACCTTCACTAGTTGAAGAGACACTTACAGAAGAAGGAGAAATATTCACAAAAGCAGTCTATTTAAAAACGATTTTCAATTTTTGTAAATAATCTTTTAATACAAAGATTATATTAAAGCTGGAATCGATGTGTAGGACAAACGTTCAAAAATATGTAAAAAACCTCCTTTATTTGAAAGGGTGATTTGTAGGGGCGCATTTGAAAGGGTGATAATAAACGTTCCAGCATCGTGGTCAGATAGTGTTGATAACTTATAATCTTCGAGGTATAGTTAACAATCTCACTCAATCGAAGGAGCGACGCAAATTGTCGCCGCGAGGTGAATACAACACACGCACATAGAAAAAATCATCCGATCTCCTTTATAAGAAACTTGATTTATACTTAACTGGCACTATTCTTGCAAGATAACACTTAACGATTTTTTTTTAAATATCTAAAACAAATACTTAATTTTTTTTTAAGTCTACAGGGTTATTAAATCAAAGGCGTCATATTTTTGAAACTTAAAGCAGCGAATGTAAGATGATACATTACACAGGTTTTGTTCGCATCTTGGAGACAAGACGTTTAGCGTCGTTACCCTAGTAATTCCACTAGCGAAACGTCCGTCAAACTGGAATTTAGTAATTTTTGCACACTAATGTTTGGCTGCAGAAATAGGAGTTGCTGTGGTACCTAGACAGTCTCCAAAAGTTAAGTGTTCCTTTAGATCGTGTCACATATCATCATCATTATCAGCCGTCAGACGTCCATTGCTGACATAGGCCTCCCCCAAAGATCTTCACATCGATCGATCCTGCGCTGCACGCAACCTTCACCAGATCGTCGGACCACTTGGTGAGGAGCCTGCCAACACTACGTCTTCCAGTACGTGTCCTTCCCACTGCCACATCAGGCTAGCAATCTTTTGGACTATGTCGGTGACCTTAGTCACATATAGACGCACTAAACTTAAAGTGCTAGCATTGATCTTTCTTAACAATCTGAGATTGTTAATAATTATTAATAATTAAACATTTTACTCTTAACTAATATATAGCGGTAATAGTAAGTACTGCAGGGTATCTTATATAGAATATTAATACTACAAAGTAGTCATGATGCTGAAGAAGCTTTGAGCATTTTTAAAATTAAAAAAAAAAATTGCCTTGGAAATGTTTATTAACTAAAAGCTTCCAATATTTCATGACCAAATTAGCTTTATTTATGGCTTTGGAATTTTCTCAATCGGGTTCCGTACGCGCCGGTGGCACGTAACAGAACGCGCGTCGCAGCGCGACAGTGCCGTGTGACAACCCCCCATGAAATCACTAATCCAGCCTAATTCCGAACTCTATACATCATGTGAATTACGACCGAAGGGGGGGAAGCCCGAAATTTTAACCCACAAATCGCTTTTTATATTTACTAAAAATAGAACTTTTCAATTAGCTGTACAAATAAATTTCGATTTACTTATTTTAGTTACTTTTTATTACTGGTGGTAAGGTCTCTGTTGCCGAAGACTGTCTAGGTGGTTACCACCACATCGCCTATATCAGCCGCCAAACATCCGTACATACATTACTGTGTTCCTGTTTGAATGGCGTTGTAGCTAATATAATTACTGGAGTAATACCTTAAGTTTCAAAGCGACATGCGCGAAGTGGTGCTGTGTATATCATTCTAACTAGCGCGACGTTGTTATGGGCAGGCGTATCACTTACCATCAAGTGAAAGTCTTATTTTTCTCATGTTTTATTATATAAAAAAAATAACCAGATCAAAATAAGTAGATCTAATAATAATTTTTATGATAGAAGGAAAATGGATACATTTACTTTGTCGCTACGATTGAGGTTAATATTAAATATCTTCTTATTCCTAAAAATAACTGACATTTATTCAAGATTATTTCTGATGTAATTCTAATCGTCAGTACAAGAAAGTTCTCGAAATCGATGTGATAGTTAAGATGTTTACACAACTAACTACGATTTATTTGTAGCTCTCTGTTGCCGGAGACAATCACACCGCAGCTCCTATTTACAATGGGAGATAATACGCAACATAACAGTATGATGTCAGGATGATATACACAGCACCACATCGAGCTTGTCGCTCTGAGACAACATATCATGTGTCGTTATTCTAATAATTTCACTGGTTCCAGCATCCATCGAATATAGACACAGTTATGTCACCACAGTAGATATACAGGATCTACAGGAGGTACGATGCGACGGTCTCTAGCAACACAGATCTGTCATCAGCAGGTATTTGTGTAAACATCCTATCTCATTGATTTCTTGAACTTTCCCGCATAAGGCAACGTAGCGTTTAAATAACGATTAGATTTACTTTTTAATTTTTGAAGAATTACAGTGATTTTTTTTTTGGTGTTAAATAATATGAACAAAGCCGTCCAGGGCTTACTGCGGAGGGCATCGTAAATTACTTCGCGTCGTGTAAGCGATACGCTGACAAATGACATGTGTTTGGTATTCCCGACGTTTTATTTTTAGACCGCACCACCCCCCACACACGGACCGTAATCACGGACCGAAAGGAGATCCGAACGGGATGAGGTCTGCGAGATTGCCATGGGCGCAGTTCTTTGTGGCGAGAGCACAAAAGCTTTTTCGAGTTAATATACGCGTTTTCATTAATATTACAAAACGCAAAGCGAAATGTTAAAGGACTAGAAAATAATATTCAAGATTTTTTTTTTTTATCTTAATTATATATTTTGCGATTAAATCTAGACCATATATTGGTAACTACAATGAGGGACTATCGCCAAGTCTCGGAGGACCTAGGGGTGGTAGCATTGCACTGGTTACGCTGGAATCAGAATGTAAAGGTAAATCATGAACATTGAACTCCAACAAGTTGAAAATATGATGATAATGATAACATCATTGAATTTTAAAGTAGTCAAAGCATTATTTAAGATAAATTTTTGGTTAATACAAGAGATCTTATAATTTTAAACGGAGAGTTATGTAACAAAGAAGAGTATATGTTATGTAACAATCAGAGCTTAAATTACCCTGACTCTCAAAAATATATATATATTTTTTTAATTCAACTAAGCGACGAGATGAGCGAGACGTTTACCTGATGGTAAGCGACACGCTTCAATACACCACATTGCGCTGATCACCGGAGACAAGTTAGGTCTCATTACCCCAGTTATTACACTAGCTACAACGCCCTTCAAAGCCGAACACGATAATGTTTGACTCACTAGTGTTTGGCGGTTGACATAGGCATTACGTTGGTACCTAACTAAATGGTCTCCGGCAACTGAGACCTACAACCAGTAAACTACTAATATAGTTTAAGAGATTTACCGGAAACTACACAGATGTGTTTAAATATACTTTGCAGTCACCAAAACTTATATAGGTTTTGAATTAGTACTAGACGGCATATAGTATTGGAAATTTACGAACAGTATAACTTTATAGAAGTACATAAATATGTGTTTAGACAATCAAACGTATGCAAAACCGTATTTAAATAAATTATACCCCCCACTGCTGTACATTGAATACCAGCTCAATGGATTACGTAGTAATCAAACTCAATTTATAAAAGTATAATAAAAGTAATCGTTCTAATAAAGACATGATTTTTGTTAGTAACGCGAAGATGTTTGGATGTAAGGAACAGTACCGGCCAACGTAAGTTGAACCCTGTTCCTTTCGCGCTTGAGAGCATTGGCACTCTTCGCGCAGTTCTCAATAAAGTGGCCATCGAGATCATTTATATTTCTTACCTTGAGGCAGAATCCCATGATTTAAGTTGTTACTCAAATATATTTTGGATGGAATTACGGAGAAATGTTTTATACTGTTACATTTATATCTATTAATGTTATATACAACCGCAATTTGCGGACTGGGTCTTTAAGAGATCATGTTTTCAACCGAAGTTTAAACTCTACGGCATCCATTATTACGAATTCAGTTCATATTCACTATTATAAAAGAAATAGTATTTTAAGGTAATCAAAGCGTACAGTTTTATAAATCTTCAGTCAGGAGATAAACTGAATAATAGGGATGTTAGATTTAACTCAAAATCTCGATTTTGCAATTTTAATTAGACCTACATTGTTATATTTGCTTACTCTTAATTAAATAATTAAGTTGATTCTGATTTTATTAAAAGTTGTATGTAAGTTTTAACTTAGTTTAAATACTAAAACCTATTCATAAACATATCTCGTCAACAAGTTTTTTTGAGATATTTCAATAAACTAAAGAAGACATAGAATCGTTTGCATCAGACGAGAATTTTTTTTATCCCAAGCATTTTTACAAAACCGTCTTCTCGGAAAGTTTATTCTACTTCTGTATGCATGGTAGCGCCGTACCCTCGATCTTTTTTTTTCTAAGTTCATTACCTCTGTCCTATGTTTCCTTAAAAGCTTAATAAATTATTAATTGTGAAACGATTTTGAAACTCTTTGGTGCGGCAAAAAGCTTGGAACGGAGGGTTAATGCGTTTGCGAATATCTAAATAAATATGCAAAACGTAATTTGAGCCTTTTAGTAGAAATAAGGTTAAATTGTTCAGTACTAAAATGTTTCCAGCAATTTCCTCGTGCAAAACATTTGTCAGTGATGATCGTGTGCGAAAATAACGCTCTAATCTCATGTCTTGGTCTTTGAAGTCCTTAATTTCAAGGCTACATAGGGATGTAAGGGGTCCCACACAATAATTCACGGGACCAAAGCCCACCTCAACTGCTTGTAGTGCACCCTGCTAACCAACAAACGAGGCTTTAGCTCTACCAACCCGCATTGCGCCTGTGTGTTGGGAAATAGCCCAAATTATGCTATGAACCCCTTATACATGTGGAAATCTTTGGGAACGGCCTATGTCCAGCTGTGGACTTCTATCGGCTGATGATGATAAAGGTTATTGCAAGGTTTTTTAACCTAACCGATGTTTTAAACAGAAACAAGACCCGTTAAAAGGTGAGAGGTCATGTAATTTCGTGTCTATCTGTTCCCCGCCCATCTTACTGTCTTTGGGGAAGGTAAGCAACAACTCCATTTGGGGAAGCTATTTGGTAAAATCCATTCTTAGTTGAGTGTTTACTTCTATAATAATATTTTCGGAAATGTCGTGATGAGTCAATGAAATCTAGATATCTCCTACATATATTATATACAGATTTAATAGAACATAAATCTGTCAAAATGGCGGGTACCGTAAATCTAATGTTAAGACGCACACTGTATAAAGCGATCACTTGTTTACTGTGAATGCACTTTCACACCACGCCTCTATTTCATGCTGCTATAAAGGCAAGGTCACACAGGGTCTCTATGACTGATGTTGACGCGCCTCGCCTTTGACTCCGAGTCGCTCAAACGTCCATCTAGCTGGGGGCTCGTTAGCATTCATAGTGCAGTCTTTCAACTAAGCGAAATTACATTACATTTCGCGCCATAAAACTTCCCACTGAAATTAAATTCCGAGAAATTTTAATATTTTATACACTGAACAGTGAACGTTTCCTCAAGGAGGAACGGCGAACACGGAGGGATCATATGTTTGTAATAGCACAATGGTAGTGCTAAAGATCGCTGTACTTCCCAGGGACCTGCGAGATATAAAGCAGAGGGATGTAAATGCATATTAGGACCTCTTATAAATCAATAGGACAAACTACTGAAAGCGTTTCATACTAAGAAAAATCTAAACTTAACTTCTCTTAGATTAGTATCTTTCAATAATAATGATTATTTCCTAGTTTAACTACAAGTATAGATAGAAATACTCATTTTTTTTTATTCCTTAAATAAAGAGATAATATCTTTATACAATAGTAATAAAATTTTATTAATTAAATCATATCAAATTTACAAACAGTTTTCAATACAAAGTAACGATCAGATTAATATCATGTTAGACAAATTTGCAAAGATGGAGCGCAAATGAACGCTATAAATAGGTATTGTTTCATCCCCCAAATATTAACGATTTAACGTACAATGTAATATTTATTGTGTTAATATAATTGTGTAAAAAGCAACTGCGGCTATAAATTCCGTCCACGTCAGCCACGGAGTGACCGTGCCGCCGGCCATAATGATTCATTAAGTGCCTCCCCGGGATTACCTTTTTGTAATTGACCGATGATGCGAGAGTCGTATCGCTGCTCCTCTTCTACATTACATTTATTTTAAGGAATTATAACGGTCTATTATATTCGAAAGGAGCTCCCGATAAACATTAAACAAAGAAAGACAAATCTCTTAACGTTCTTACTCGGGGCCTACTATCAAAACAAAGAGAAGAGGGTTAGTGGATATAACAAGTACAATAAATAAAGTTAGTAAAAAAAATTGTTCAATACCTGTTTCAATAGTAGATATATCGGTATAAGTGATAGGTAAGATCGTAAAGAACTTCAAATATCGATGAAAGCTTTCGCTGATTACTTGCTTACGTTGACCATCTCATGACTTTTATCACCACCAGTTTAAGCATAATTTTTTTAATGCGTTTCCCCCCAGCCTTTTTTGGGCCTGGGCTTATAACGCTATTCATCTATATTTCTTTCTTTGTTATGTTCTTTATCTTCTTTCTTTCTTTCTTCTTTGCTTCTGTTCTTATCTTTCATTCTGTTCTTTTTCCTGTTTCTTTCTTTCTCCTTTCCGTTTCCTTTCATACTTCGCGCTCTAATAAGGGAGATAGACAGCCGTGCTTTATATATTAGACTCTACTATTACAATTTCTTATTATATTACAATATTACTTACATTCTTATTTGTATTTACAGCAGTTTAAGCATTAGCAAACTATCCTTCAGCATAACGTATCTATATCTATAATAACAAATTGTTCTGTTTGTTTGCTAATCACGTAAAAACTAGTGAATGGTTCGACATGGGAGCTGACCATTCTACGCCGAATGATTTGTATATGGTTATGTTATTTATTTCATAGATCCTTCAACACTTTGTATCTAATTAACATTTATGAACATTTTCATTTATTGTTATTTACACGGTTGCTATGGTAACGGTCGGTATAGAAAGTCATTTGCGGTTGCGGTCGCTCTCAAGGAATATTTCAGACAAATTTTAAGTGCTATTTCATATTACGTCCAGCAAAGCGGGCGGGGTACAGTTGGTATACAAATAAAACCACTATACTTTTTGCTATAGTAATTAAAGGAAAAATTTAAAACGTTTTTATTCGTCACAATTGTTTTTTTTTATATGTATTGATTAAAGCTGTAATGAAGTTGATTGTGTCGGAGGGGAATAAAAAAGCCGTTTGTTGTAACCTCTCAAGTCACTATTGCGTACTTGATGAGATTGATTTCATTAGATTTTTTTTAAAAGAATTATGTTTTGTATATTTAATACTAACATGATACTTGATGTGATCATTAAGTTGTTAATAACATTCATACACCTTTTAATGCGTTTTTTTTTTTTTCTAAATGATCTATTGATAATTACTTTGGTAGGTCTCTGTAAGCGGACACCGTCCATCTAGGTACCACCGCAACTCGTATACCTATCGCCCCCACTGTGCAAACAATATGATCCGGTTTGAAGGGTGTTTATAGCTAGTACAATTGACATAATAACAATTAATATCCTAAGTTTTGTTTATATCATCTTAACTAGCAACACGTTTTTATTAGCAGGTGTATTATTCAAGTAAACATCTCAGTTTTCTCGTAGATAAAGGAAATGTGTAATAGTCTCGTTTATGTACAAATAAATGTTATAGGAATATCTGTTTTTATTAACAGGATAATAATTATTTTTATCATCATCAGCAGCGGAATGACGATCCTCCTCCAAAGATCTCATTATCCCAAAAATCTAATTTAGAATTCTTTGTCAGTGTGTCTTTTTCTTTAGAGTAATTTTACAGCAGATAGTTAATAACTTAACATATAATTAAATATAAGTTAATATTCATATATAACATCGTTATAATTTATCTGTTTGAAAAATGCTGGTATTTAGCAGAATTGCTGCTTCAACTATTACTAACATACATCTCGGAGCGACGAGCACGTGCTGCTGTGTATAACTGTCCTTATAAGCGGCAACATTGTTATGAGCACTCACAATCACGTGAATGTCCCGTTAGTCTACTCACTCAGTCGAATAAAAAATAATTGAATTCTGTATGAATAAGAAAAAAAACACAACATTCCTCACAGTGTTAAAACTCCATTACACTTCGGACAGGTTAGAACTTCAATTAGGTTTAATCAAAACACGGTAAGGCTTTTTGTTTTATAATCTTGCCGCGTAACTTTTGACATGCTAATAACTTGAAAACATAGGAAACAGCTTTAAAGCGCTTTTTTTTTAATGTTATATACAGTCGACGTTAAATCACTTTGCCCCTTTACATAGAAAATTTTTGGTATAAATAAATAAAATGTCCTTTGCTGGAACTCGGATGAGTGACGCAGTTACCACTTTTTGAATAGATGGCAACATTACAGCATATCAAAGAAATAAACGAAATTTAGTGCTGTGTGAACATTCTTAAAAAATGTACCAAGTAACCTCAGCAGATATAGCTGGTGGCAGCTGGAAGCGTAAATCAGAAAATAGTAATATAAGTAGGTTTCCTCTGTAGAGTTCTATGTCCTATTGTAGACAGGTGCAAGCTGATGATGCTGATAATGATGTAACATTCCAAACAGTTGTTTTAATATAAAGGCTTATTATTTATCTTCTCTACCACCGTCTACTCTCTCCTCTTCTTTTTATTATGAATTATATATAATTTCTAAATCACTATAAATAGAAAAAAACTTATATTATAGTTATAAATAAAAATAACTAAATTATTTCTGAGAGATTCGTAAAATGCTATAAGAGTTAAAGATGGATACACCTGGTAATCACTCACTACTTTCTTTTTTTTAAGGCTTTTAGGGCTTCTGTGAACTGAAAGTTTCGCGGAACCTAAGCATTTGGTTCGATAAAAAAAATTAAGTAAGTACTGAATAATCAGTAATATGAGTATTCGTGGTACTGGTGTCGTAATGATTAGGTCATAGACCTCTTCAGACATCCTGTTGGAAGACACTTCCGCTGCGTCGAAATTTACCGCAAAACAATAGTGTGTTCCGGTTTGATGGAATCTTGTGATGAGCACAGTGTTTTTAGTCAATCTAATTAAATTTATTAAAATATATTAGAGTAATTAATATGAAAACAATTAATAAATTTGTTGACTTCATCATCATCAACTAATAGCCTCCCCTAAGATTTCAACCAATGTCAGTGTTCTTCAACGAATTGACCAAAAACGTAACCTCATGCTTACAGATAAGGAACGTAAAAGCTCCTACTTCGGTCATGTACTTTACCATCAACGATATGATCTTCTGCAGCTGATTATAACTGGGTTAAGTTTCTGGAAAACGAAAGGTGGGGAAAAGGAAAAAGTGATTGAGGACTATCAGGGAATGGCATATCTGGGTCGTCCGAACCAGAGACAGAAAGGGTTTACCACGCTGAGCGCCAACATTCACTTGTTGGAGAGGCATTTTAAGAAGAAGAAGATTTCAACACCCGTCCGATCAGGACTTAAACTTCTTGCATTTTTTTTCAGATCGATCGTCAAACTTATCCTTCCAGTTACGAAGTCGCTACTTTACGATTTTACCACCCCATCATCTGCCAATCCTTCAAGCAATGTGTCTTACTCATTGCTACTTAAATCTAGAAATTATTTGGGCTAATTTTATTTACAGGCTAGCTGTTCCCCACCTGTTTAGCTGGTTGTGATACTCATTTAACTCCTTTAAGGGAAGGAGTTTCGTAGAATCCATTCTTAGCTGACCTGCTCTCGGCGTAAGCGATATTCATACCAAATTTTAAGTTTCCTGGCCTTATGGTTCCAGAGTTATCATGATGAGTCTCTACATAGGGTACATAGGTGGTGATCACTATATACCTGTCGGTAAAAAGACTACCATTGAAAATCATCAGAGAATAGACAAATACATAAAACCGTACTGGTGGCAGCTCTTTGTTGTCGGAGACCGTCTAGGTGAGTGCCACTGCAGCGTATATTGCTGCAAACATTACTGCGGTCCGGTTTGAAGGAGGCTATAGCTAGTGAAATTACTGGGGTAATAAGACTTAACATTTTGATTCAAGGCGACGAGTGTAACGTGGTGTAGTGTATGATCATTGTAACTAACACCACGTCGTTACGAACAAGCGTATCACTTACTATCAGGTGAACGTTTTGCAAATGTTTAATTCATATTTCGCTTTCGTAAACATTTTCCCCGTATCCATTTCAGCAGTTCGTTTTGTAACAATTACCTCACACCGAAGTTTATAAGTTAAACCGCCGCGAACTGTTTTGTTATTCAGATAAGGAGCGTGTGCACAGTCGTAAAGTTGGGGCTTTGAATACTCATGCAGCGGGTATTGAGCTTGACTAATTGAGATGTACCGTCAAGTCAGAAACGTAATTAGACGCACTAAATTCCGCGGCGAGCTCGAACTCAGCGCCCGCCGCGGTGATTATGAATTTGTTGCGCGCGAGACACACTTCCTTTCACACTTGTTTACGTGCCAACCTTTAAGATGAAATATTTGTTTACCTCGCACATTTAACTATGAAGAAACAAAGAAACTTTTAACATACTTTCTTTTCTATTTATCTTTTTTATTAAAAGCTTCATAGGTCACGATACCGTATTGTATTAGTGGTAGATGTCTGTTACTTTTTAATCCTATTAATAAAGCACAAAGAAGTGATGGTAGAAGTGTGAGAGTGATAGGTTCCTGTTGCCGGAGACCACCTAGACACCACCGCAGCTCCTATTTCTGTCGCCGTACAGCACTGTGCAAACATTACTGTGTTCCGATTTGAAGGGTGGTGTAACTAGTGAAATAACTAGAGTAACAAAGAGCTGAGCACAATGTACAGTATTTACTATCAAAACTAACGCCACGTTGTTATTAACAGGTGCTACAACAAGTGTATAAATAGATTTGTCTAATTGTTATTATATTGTAGACTTACTGCTTCATTATTTTTAAAAGAGCTGAGCGAGGAGTACATCTTTTAAGTGATCATGCTTGTAATAAAACAGTGCTAGTTGAGATGAAATAATAGATGAGAATAAAAATCTATTGCAGAGAGTTCATCACCGTCAGCCGATAAACGTCCACAGCAGGACATAGGCTTCTCCTATATCAATCGGTTCGGTGCTGCTCGTACCTCCGGCCACCAGGGTTCGACATTTCTAGGGGTTTATATGGGGAAAATTGCACCAATTCCTAATGCGGGTAGATAGGAGCCAGAGCCTTGTTTTCTGGTTACCACGGTGCACCACGAGCAGGAGAGGTTGGCTTTGGTCCCGTGAGTTCTTGTGCGGAACCCCCTACACCCACTTGCAGATAATAACTTAAAATACAGTTCTTGTGATTTTTAATATAACACAAAAGTTAAACTCTAGAAAAACAGCTTTAATTCACTAAATATTATAGTTGAGTACTAAATGATTGATCGCAAAAGGAATATATAAGTTCTGACTGGTAAAGTGATTCGTACTTAAATCTATTTCGTGTTTAAGTTTTTGCATGTTAAAACAAAACTTATTGTATTCAAGTAAGGTCAAATATTTCAGCTGTATACGTGTTAATTCTATATGAAAGCAAACAATCGTAAAAATTACAATTTCAATCCGTAAATAAAATTTTATGACGTAAAATTTCCGGGCCATAAACTGATCTCAATTTTTGTACGATGATAATAACAGAATTTATAGCATTTATTGCAGGAGTCTGTAATACTATACACAACGGACGTAGATTTAATACGATTACAAAATTACCAGCAATAAATGAAATAAGCATTAAGTTAAGACCGACAGTCAAGCGAAGACACTATAAAGATGCTGATCGAGTAAGCTAACAGTTTGATAATTTGAAAAGAGCTTGAGAGAAAGCTCTTAAATATAAATTTTGATTTAAAATCCAATCTCATTGAAGTTACAAATTCAATAGAAATATTTGTTTCTGTTTAAAAAAATAGGTTATGTGTATACTTGCCGTAATCCTAGGTTTTAGTTGGTGGAAATTCCACTTAAACTTCCACTAGAAAGAGTATCCTTTGAATGTTCTTTATTTAATTTAAAAAATGGTTATGTTAGAGAAAGCTCACTAATGGAATTTTCAAGTTACAACATTAATCGTTTGATATGTAAGAGGAAATAATAAAAATAGCATCGGTAAAACCATAAAAATTTACGTGTTACACAGGATGTATTAAGGCTTTGTGGAATTAATCTTTGGCAGTATTTTATTTTTCACTAAATCCATATAATCGCAACAGTTTATTTACGCACGGATCTGAACCTTAAACTGTAACATCACTCTTAAGTATAGTTATAATAGAGTTCAAAATATCAGTTATTTTATATGTAGTGGGTTAAAATGTTTGTAATAGGCAAAGTTGTGTTAGAGCAATATAAAATTAAACTATAGTGACCGTGTTTCAAAACACGAAACCTTCAAACCTTTGTGCGGACCTTGTCGAGCAATATCAATATAATTTTAATGGCCCTTATTAGCTTTTACTTTCTGAACACGTAAACGCTTTATTGCTCCCATAAAACCAGCGATTTTTTTTTTTACAACGGATCCTGCAAACATTTCCTTAACACAATGAAGATCATCCCATTCGACGAACTACTGAATCTGTATCCCATTTTGCATAAGATCGTAAATATGATCTTAATAACTGAGACGCCAAATATATTAGAGGCATACCCTTGCGAAATCTTTTTATTTAATTACTACCCTTGATTTAAGGGTTAAAAGTTTTATAGGTATCCTTACCAGTTTCGCTTAAACTTACGATGAAGTACAACAAATTTGTAGAAAATCCAATAGTTCTAAGATGAGAAAGTTGTGATTTATTTCAATAGAAATAGTTTCTTTATTGTTTGTTTAATAATTAAACCTTTATGCTATTCAATTATTTACTTGAATAAGTTTTGAACGAATCAATCTTACAGCTTCAGAACTTAAACTGGATAGAACTATCCCAGGGATCAGCTGCTTAATCCCTTTATTTCTCGGACAATTAAACTTGTGATTTAACACAAATCGAAGAAAAGCTTCCTTCCAATAGCCATAAAACTGAAATAATGTCCCACCGGATAAGATTTTACCTTGGGGGGTTACGGTTTCGTGGCGGATTTCATGATGATGTTTTATTGGAATAGATTATAGATATAATCCGTTTGGCTTACGTATAGAAAATTTTAATTAAACACAAAATCTTTGATCCTCATAGAAATCTATCTTTTTACATACAAAAGATAAAAGTTGATCTCTTATCCGTATTACGCTGGAGATTAGTTAACTGGAGATAATCAAAACTGTTTCCGTGACGCATGTGTGTAAAAGGGAACCTCCCTGGTACGATGTGGTCATGTTTAGTTGGGTTTGGTACTACTGGTTAGCTACCATCCACATATTGTCAATATTCCACGATAAAAACATTATTTACCATCGATGATTTTAATCCTTTGAGATGAAAGGAGGAATGCGAATCAATTGAAGAGAAAAAAGATAGCTTTGTCTGCCTATTCGCTCTTAGCCAACATTAGAGCCTTTTGTTTGGGGAAGTTCATAAACCTTTTGGTGCGGGGTCACCAAAAGAATGATGCCGGAATCTTACCGGCTAGATCCCCATAGTGTGCCTCTCATCGCATTTGTCCGGGCTGCGAGTATGGTTTATATGGATGGTGTAGTCCAAACTCTCTTTTTGAAAGAGAAAACATTAGGAACATAATAGTCTGTTCAGTTTCCTAGTCCTTATTAAAAACATGTGAAATTCAAAACAGTTTGCGATAATTGAAATAGGGGAAATATCGATATGATCGATGTATATAGAAACTGTGCTATGGTGTATACATCCATAGTTCCCAAGGGATGATTGAACTGATACTCGCACGCGAGGATTGTCGGGACCCATTTTATTTTGACTGACAACACCAATTAGCGGACGACGCCGCGGTGTTCCATTACAAATGGGATCCGGTAAGTTTTTAAGCTTACCCATGACGGATGATTAATATTAATAACTACCTTTTTTCCTCCCCTGCTTATTTCCTAAACTATTAATTTAAGAATGGATAAAATGCGATCGAAACGTTTAATAACATTTTCCCAGTTTCTAGTTGCATGGATGATAAATAATTGTTTAGAACCCACACGAATATAACAAAAGGCATTACAAATTTTTTTGGTGGTAAGTAATACTCTTGCCCATAACGTGGAGCTGGTTGGAATAATATAGACTATACCACGTTGCGCTCGTCGCAGTCTTTTAATGATGATCATGAGATTGAGATAACTATGAGATTTTTTCATCTGACGATGGGACGAAATGAGCGAGTCGTTCATCTGGGGGCAAATGATACCCTGGCTCTTTACGCAGCCCTAGTTAGAATTGTACTCATTGAGACATAACGTTTTAAGTCTCGATATCTCAATAATTTCACTAGCTACATCTCTCTCCCAACCGGAACACAGTAATGTTTGCACACTATTGTTAGGCAGCAGAAATAGGCGTTGCGATGGTAACTATCTAGACTGTCTGCGGCAACAGAGACCTATCTACCACCAGTACATATTTGCATCAGTTCAGATAGATAATCTGTGTGGAGTACTAATTACCATAATAATGGCAGCCTTAACATGACGGCTCTGATGAGTACTACATATCGAATGGTTCTCGTTACTAGATCAGTTTTAGGCAGCAGATTTAGACAATATTCGATGAGCTGTATAAGCCAGCTCCAAGCAAAATGACTAGCAGCTTTAAACATCATCAGATAATTGAAGCGTTTAGAAGCATTGTGCAGACTTATGTAAATGCTATATTCCTGATCAGCTTTAAATACGAATATCGATAGAGAGAATAACTTAGGCGCAAGATTGCCTAATAAAAGGAAAACTAGAATATTATGCGATATTTGGGCAACAGAAGATATGTTTTCGGTAATAGGTATAGCAAACAACACAGAAACAGAGGGTAGAAAAATTAATAAAACAAAGTTAAAGTCAAATTTCATATATTTCTAATAACATAATTTTTTTTAAAAGTACTGTACTTTTGAACAATCCTGTAGAAAATACCTGTGTATTAGATTCGCCATACAAATACTGTATAGAAATGCTTGTAACAATAAATTGTCAGGGTGTGTTGTGTGTGAGAATAAAAGCAAACGGGCGTATATAAAATCTGGAAATATTAACCCGAAAACATTGCGCAAAAAGTGAATTAAATTCAAGTATTTACGGTTGTTAGCGCAGACTCAGCTGTTTGCTGTAAATCAGCTGGGCTTTTATTGCTAACAATCCGTTATCTGTCGGTTAGGTGAAATTATACAACCACGTAATGGTCATGTTTACATCACGCACGCAGGAAATTGAATTTGTAAAGCTTTTGTTTAGAGATTGCATCTTATTGATTTTAACATGAATCAAGATGTTTTATTAACCATTCAAGTATCTTATCTTTAAGCATTCAACAGACTTACTAGTGTAACTGCCGCTGCATTTCCTGCTGCCGTTAAAAAGTAGGAAACATTATTGTCTGTTCATATGAAGGGTTGTAGCTAGAAAACTGATTGGAGTAATAATAATAAAACTTAATATGTATATTATCTTGTCGTAAAACAATTGTATGCTGTTTGTTTCCTTGACGACCACAGCTTTTTTCAGGTCAGGATTAATTCATCTGACACGGGGCTAGCGGGTTTGGAATATGTGACCAAGGTGACGAGGAGCGGTATATGATAAATATTTAGGGCCACAGTGATTTATGCAGACGTACACTTGCCATCAGATCAATATTCTGATGGTTATCACTGTTAGTTAAATAAAAAAGAAAGCCTCATATGAAGGTAAATAATCACGATCACCTATGGATACCATTAATATGTCTGCGTAGTTTCAGTAACATTCCTAACCATAGATCTTTTGTATTTAATATGATTTAGTGTTCTAGAGATGCCAAAGATTTTTTATTTTACAATTTCAATCTAATAGTAAATTATTTTATTGTTATAATAGTCTATGAAATTTCATTGTTTTAATTAAAAAAAAATAACTTATTTGAACTTCTTCAAAACAGATTAACTCTGGAGAGCACTGCAATAATGAATAAATTTAACAGCGCAACAAATAAAGCAAGCCATTACAATGCAATCCAAGCCCATCCAGACAAATTAATTCACCTCTCAGACTTTTGAAATACACTCACGAATCAGGGAAGGTATTCTGCGACATAATGAGTGAGTGGTCCCTAAACAGCTTCATTATAACACCCAACTGCTAAACGGAACGTGTTGCGGACCTTTCGCCAGAAACTGGTGCATCTGTAATATTGTTAGTGCTAAATATAATATGGACAAAGACTGTTTAAGTTAAATCGTGAGTTGCGTGCAGTGTATAGTCACGCAGCGAATGTAGAATATTTTATTTGGCGGTGTGGAATATTCGTGAAATATGTGGGCGCTTTCAGCGGCTGAGGTGAGCCGCGCTCGCCGCGCCCGTCCAAACACCGCAGCCCCTACTGATTCCAACGGACGTTAACCCTCTTTAAATTTAAAGCGACGTTGTTATAACTTTTATATATACAATGGATTAATAGTCGATCTCGACTTCATACAGTGTTTAGTGACATTGATGCCGTGGATAACGAAGCGAACTTGTCCAGAACACTTCGCTTCCCGTATTGACAGTCGGAACACATCCACGCGGAAAGTTTTTAAATAGACAGTTACGAAGAATCTCTACCATTAACTAAACGTTACAACGTAGCTTTGAAATTTAACTATAACCCTTGGCATGTAGTTAGCTACAGAAAATAGTTAAAACTACAATCTTTTGGATGCATTGAAAAAATTCGGTCAATTTTTTTTGTATTTATTGAAAAAGCGTGTATAAATTTATCTGTTTTGAGATTTGCTTTAGAAAAAAGTTTATATAACTTAGAGATATATTGTAAATGGAAACTCTGATAACAAACATAATATTTAACTTTATATTGTCTTTAAGTTAATGCAAATATTATGGAAACTGGAATTAAGTCCAAAGTGAACAAGTAACACTAAGATCAATTTAAAAGAAAAGACTATAAAAGATCTATGTATTAAAAATTATTGCTGTCTTGTCTAATACTGTCTCATAAATTTTTCTTCGAATATTGATCAATGATAAAGTTACTGTTGTTTATAAATTCTACGTTTACACATCAAATCTTTATTATATGTTATAGTTATAATAATAAAACGATTCAGCTTCCCACAGACAGCAGACGAGCGTTCAAACCGCTCGTCTGTCTGTCGGAAAAACCACAAGTGGGCCAAACTCTACAACAGATTAAAACTTGTGATGAATCGCTATTTTGGTTCGGCCCGCACTCCCAACTTCTGGATACGAGGAATTTACTTTATGTGTGAAAATGTAAATACGTTGAGAAGTTCGCCGCCTGCCAAGGAAATCGCGCTCGTCGAGTGTTGACAGGGACTCGTCGGCTTTTCGTAGTGGATTATTTGAAGGATTTACTTAATGCTATGCGTTTGCTTATGCAAGGGATTAACGAGAGGCGATGTTTGCTCTTGTACTTACTGCGTACTCAATTTTATCCATTGATGTTTTCAAAGCTTTGGGCTGAGTTTTGATTGCGGCTAGTACTCAACTCAAGTAAATAATAAATGCTTTAAATTGATTAAAGTTGTTTACTCTAACTGTAACTTAAGATTATATAGTTTTAATGTACAGAGTACTAAAGAACTGACCCTAAATCTAATCTTAAAGAAGCACTATGATATTGAGTTTCTAAACTATTTTAAGGAATTGGGCTACCAGGAAAAATCTGAATATTCTAAAACAATACGGTTCTGGCTTAGATTTACAGTTTAAAAACTTATATTGTTTACATTATTAGTTAAATAAGACGTTCCTTATACTATTATACGTAATTTATCACGTGATATTTTTTTATACATCTCTGAATTTTCAAAATAAAAATACTCTACAAATACCCTCGCTCTGTCACTAAAGTTAGATAGTTGACAACTGTACGAATATAGTCGCTTCTTTACCATCTCCATGTTTATAACAATGTACAAATTACGTCAAATGAATTTGTTTAAAGATATTGTTATATAATAAATTACTATAACACTAAGATATGCAATTTTTAACTAGATTTACTATAGTATAAACCACAATAACGGTATCAACGGATGTATTATTTTTTCTCTATCCACAACTAGCTAGGCTGATTGAAAGCTTATACCTCTTGTGGTATCATTCAACCTTTTTGTATTATTTTACTATAAAAAATGTTATTTTATAGGTAATTCATATAACATATTTCTTATTTTAAAGTCGACTTCATTTACATTGTAAATTTTATTGTATATATCAAAAAGGAACAAATAGACCGACAAGTGTACCATACATGTCTGTCTTGGCATCTGTAGATGTATTTCATTCTAAACCAATTTGTACACAAAACTATTATCGTATAAACATCTCGGTGGTATCGCGGCCACTTGCGCCGTAATCGAATATTGAACAGTAATAGCCCCACATAACAAATTGTCATTATAACTAACCGAACGTACGGCGCCATCAATTCGTGAAACGACGCCATTAGTAATAGAAACCGGCACAAATGTTCACCGCCGCTCTAAATTGTTGTGTATCGCGTTTAAAAATCGACAAACGAACCGACCGCCGCTTTGCGTACAATACAACATTCGTAAGAGTAAAGACGTCGGACATTTCATAGTACAAAGGCACAATAACGTGTAATTGCAAATGATTCACTGTCTCGTACGGAGCGTGTTCGCTTCGCTACCATTTAAGTCGACCCACGCTCTTGGAAACTCTCTTGCTGTTATCTCGTTTCATATTTTCGTATCTTTATATGTTTTTATATAATCGTGACATATATAAAGGATTTTAAATAAAATGTTATACATATATAACAGATATGGACGTATGAATTGTGAAAAACGAAACATTGAACTTTTTCATCTTAGAATTATACTTAAAGTAAAAGTTTCCACTGCTGGACATAAAGCTTTCTCAAAGATCTCCATATTGTCGGTTTCGTAATACAGATTTTTTACATGAGCGGATTGTCAGCCCGCCGCACAACCCTCATATTGTAAGACTACGCCCTGCTTTGGTCAGCGAGCCCGTCAGGTTTAGCTGGTTAGTTTAGTTGAGCTGTACTACCGACCTTTCCCCTATCCGTGAACAGTAGGACGTTCCCCATACGCCCTGAGGGCAAGCGCTCAATATCGAAATCGAGAGGCTGGTTGGCCACTTGCTAAAGATGCGTCGAGTCAAAAACGCGTTTCTCGGTACCCCCCGATTCGGCGCTGACCTGTCTGCCGGTCCAGATACCGCTGGAAAGATGCCATAGAGAACGAACTACACGAGCTTCAAGCAGTGGACTGACAAGGGGCAGTGCAGGACAGTGGAGTAGCTGAAACGAATAGATGTCTTAAAGCGAAGGGCATATTGTGATGCTGTATATATCATTCTAACACCATGCTGTCATGGACATAACTATTCATGAGGTCAGCGCGTTGCTGGTCGAGTCAGTTGGAAAAGTAATCCTTTTCCACTAAACAACATTATTGTTGCTCTTTACTATTGAAGCATCTACATAAGCACTATACAAAATGTTTATATCTAAACATTATAAACTAGCAATTTATTGTTATGGGTACACTTGCCGTCAGGTCAACATCTTAGCCGTCATGTCGTTTGTTCAAAAATAATATAAGAACACGCAGTAAGATATATTATAACACAATGTCGGAGAAGATTAACAGTAAAACGAAACCGGCGTAAGTATTGTAACGAAGGAGGGACTTTACTTTCGTATAAGGAGTTTTAATATCGAATTTAGATAACAAGTAGTAATAATATCGTACGTACCGTTTGATCGAATAAATACGTACCATTGTAATAGCCGGTTACATTCCCATGGACCTCACCGTCGGTTATGGGCAGGCCCACACACATACGACTAAATACCTTATTTATAGCTTACTTACCGCTGACCTTTAACGTGGAGCTCCAGCGCAAAGGTCTCAACTCGTAACCAATGTTTGTTTATTGATTTTTACTTTTTGTATATAATGAACGTTTTCGTAACAAACGAAATACAATAAGCACAAAAAAAAAATGTTATTATATAACCAAAAATACTCTTTTCAGTTTCCGTTCTGTTATATAGAATATCTCTAGTATATCTAAATTGTTTTAGATAAACTAAATCATATATTAGTTTTCAATATTTGATTAGTTTAAACAATGTATACGACAAAAGGTGATGTTGACTCTGTGTTGACATCATGTATCATCTTAATTATTACCCCATTATTTTAGCAGGATGTATCACATCATTAGGTGAACGCCTTGCTCGTCTCATTATTTAATTAAATAAAAAAATATATTTAAACCATTGTAGATAAGGGGTAAGAATCTGTATTTGTAGTAAGGTTTTCTTAGTAGGCTCCTGTTGTTGGGAGACCGTTTGGTAAGTACCAGTTTTGAGGGTGATATAGCTAGTGAAAGTACTGAGGTAACGAAAAACTTTAGTCTCACGAGCAGTATATTATGCAGTGTATATCATACTAACTAGCACTACAATTATATGAGCGGGCATCTCACTATTACTGTTCTGTTCATCTCTTTGCTCCGTCGAATAAGAAGATGTGTCAAAGTAAATTTTTATATACAGTTAAGCGATTTGAAAATTCAAATATTTTTGTAACGGTTGCTCGGGGGACCGACGAGTGGTTACAGTGTGGCGCGGCATTTGTGCGGATTGATCAATCACGATGTCGCAGTGGACTGGTGCTCTTTCTGTCAATGGAATAATTGGTACGTTTTTCTTTGAAAATTCTCGTGGAGCAACCGTAACTGTTGATGGTGATGTCTATCGCCGCATTTTTATACCTAAACTATGAGAACATCCATCGAGCACACGTGGTTTAAATAAGATGGCGCCACGCCTCACTCAGCAGGAGCCCTCGCGAGATACCCTCAGAATATTCTCGAAAGATTCCGCGAGTATGTACGTCGCGATGGAATATATTTGGACGGAGTGATCTTCAAACAATAAAATCCACATGTCTCATCTTTCTTTTTATGACAAATATATGTATATTCTAAAATAATAACATCCTTTAATTTAATTAAGAAATCCTAAATCTGCCACAGGACACCCTATATATATGCTAGCTTATGCAAATAAAAACATATATATGTATTTACTAATTAGATTTCATTTACGTCTTGCTCGAAGCAAACCGCTCGGCTTCTAAATACGTGCGGTGGCTTATCGGTACAATGTTTGATATTTTGCTTGTTTGAACTATTCGTGTAACGGAAGTCCGGCTTAGCACAGCGCCCGTGCAAGTTATGCGGTACAGCGATCGTAACGGGATTGTAAACATAGATTCCAAGAGTATCAGATTATAACGTTTTAAGTTAAACAAAGATTAATCTGTCGATACATTCAACATAGTAACAACAAACCTATCAATACATGAGCTATTGATACGTTTATATCGTTTCACTTGTATTTTAACTTCAAATGAAATAAATTTAAAATTCTCTTATGTTTACTATACTCTTCTTCTTACTACTGCTCTAATTCAAATCACTATTTCCACTTTGGTCAATTTACTGTGTCAATTTTTGTGAAGTCCCGATATAAAGAGTCGAATAAACGAAGTTTTGCTCTTCCTCAACTTAACAACGCTGGCTTAATTCATCTTTTTTTTATGTAATATACTAGGCAAACGAGCAAGACGGGTCACCTGATGGTAAGTGATTCACCGCCGCCCACGTCACTAGCGACGCCAGTGCGTTGCCTACCCTTCAGGTAAGAATATGCTCTTTTCTTGAATAACCCAATGTCGCAGTTGTCGGGGAAGACCGCTGATGGCAACGAGTTCCAGATATTTACTGTGCGTGGCAGAAAACTGTTTTTAAAACGCATTGTAGTGGAACGCCAACCATCCAGATGGTGCGGATGGTAGTGCCGGCGAGACGGTCGGTTGCGAAAATCAGCGGCTTCTATTAAATTGAACAACTCCTCGGAACACTCCCCATTGTACATTGACTCTGTAAATCTTCTACTCATTGCGAGTTCATCCTAATCTGACCAGTTAGATGTGTCCATCTACGTGCAGTTCTAAATAGTAGAAACTTAGTTATTAAGTTTATGTCATTGATCGTTTTCTTACTTTATACTTCTACACAGTGTCTATTAATAAGATAATATGCCAAGTTGTGGTAACAAAATTTTAATACAAATGTCTTCAATCAGGTCAGTAAGAAACCACAATTATGTACAGAATATAAAGTCAAATTGTTTCCCAAGTATTACTTAAGTCTTAGTAAGTAGTAGTATTTATGGTTAAGAAAGAAGCCTGCGTGGTTATTCCATGGGAAAGATATGCAATTTAATAAAAGGCTGAATACTCAAAATTTAAATTGCGATTTTTTAAACAGCAAAATAGAGTTTCCTATGACTATTTTTGGTTGTGTAAGAAGAAGAAGAACAAGGGTTTGTTAGGACGCCATCATCTTCCGATCGAGACCAATATTCTGAGGATTTTTTTTTTTTCCACAAAGTACACGAATTCATCAATCTATCAAAGAATCTATGTCGGCTAATAAGTTAAAATTGTTACTGTTTTTTAGAGTAATATAGAATTTTTTTTATACAATTAAGAGATGAGATGACCGAGATGTTCACCTGATGGTATATTATACGCTCATAACAACGTAGCGTTGATCCGGATGATATACACTGTACATAGTTCTAGTCGCCTGAGACATGACATGTTGAATCTCGTTACCTCAGTAATTTCACTACAACATAGTAATGTTTGCTCACCGATGTTTAGCGATAGAAAAGCACTGCGATGGTGCTCACTTAGACTGTCTCCGGCAATAGAGACCTATCACCAGTAACTTTAAAGTATACATCGTGTAGCTGATTAGCAGAACTATCAATAGGTTTCCAATTTGTAAACACAATAGAGTTTCCAGAAACGCTGTAAGATGATACGAAAGGAACCATTCAGTTTCCTTAACCGGTTCAGGATAATTGGTGTTTATTGTTTGAATTAGTATTTATCCTTTCATGGCTGAAGTCTTTCTCCGACGTCGTCGTGGAGGAAATTAACAAAGATTTCGATAAAAGCAGTACAAAAGCAATCTTGTCTTTGAAATTTATCGTCCCGCTATGAAAGAACGTTGGGAACAAAAGAAACCTTATAAAGAAATACTCTTACTTTCTTTCGCCTTTTTTCAAAACTTTTCTTTGAAAGTTATCAAGTACAACATTTTCTACGAATATTTGGATTTTTTAAGTTGAGCGATACAGAACCCCTACAGTATTGTCGTAACTTGAGCAATGTTTAAACTTTTACTTAACTTTTGTGTTACCATTGTACAGTATCGAAGTGTTTGTAAGCAAATTCATTTATATAATTTTTTTTTAACGACGTCTCGAGACTGGTGAGACTATCACCTGATCTTAAGTGATACGCCTGCCCATAACAACGTGGCACTAGATGTTATACACAGCACCACATTGTGCTCGTCGCCTTGAGCTTTAAAATGTTAAGGCTCGATATCCCAGTAATTACATTAGCTACAGCTCCCTTCAAACCTGAACACAGTAATGTTTGCACACTAATTTTTAAAGGTGGAAATGGATTTCCGGTTTCACCTACCTACACTGTCACCGGCAACAGAAACTTACTAACTGTAAAGTGTTTACACTAAACACAGTTAATATTACTTGTTAAATGCAATCAGAGATATTTCATCATCTGCGGATGGACGTCCACAGCTGGGCATAAGTTTCTCACAAAGATGTCCACATTCATCGCATCCGCGTTGCCTGCAGCAGGCAGCTTCCTGCGACTCTCACCAGATCGTCGGTCTCTTGTGGGGGGCCTCCTAACATTACGTCTACCGGTAGAGATATATTGAACATTGATTATTTGTTAATTAGAAGGATGTCATATTTAATATATCTTAATATTAATAATAATAATACCATTTCTATAGATAATGATCCTTAATGAATAAATTTAATCCTCTTTATAGCTCTTACTTAACATTTGGACGAGAGCTTTCTTAAAAAGGAATTCTCTATAATTTTCTTGATGTAATCAAGATTACCTAATAAGATTACTTAAAGAGAATTACTCGTAACTTATTTAAAATTAGAATCCTTGATAGCTCAGTTCGTAAGGCAGTTCTACATGGTGCTTGAGCTAATAATGAAGCTTTCTGAACGTTTCACTGGTGGTAGGTCTACGTGGAGACGTCTAAGTAGGTACCACCGCAGAGCCTACATCTACTGTCAAACAGTAGTGTCGTTACTGTGTTCTGGTTTGATTGGCGTTGTAGCCAGTGTAATTACAGTACATGAAGTGTTTATATCATAACTACCGTTACGTTATGTGCAAGTATATCACTTACCATCAGATGAACGTCCCGCTCATCTCGTTGCTTCCTTGTCATAAAAAATAATAGTAGATGGAGAACTTTGTCGCTTATCTCGTGATAGTTAAACCCAGTCTCAGTCTACAAGAGTAGGGACAATAGATGAGCTGTTTAATTATTCTTAATTTAACATCGCAATGTTCTAGGAACTACTAGATAGTAAGTTATACGCCTGCCGATAACTTGGTGCTAGTTAGAATGATATACCACACTATGTGCTTGTCGACTTAAGACAAGAAATTAGGTATCGTTACCTCAGTAATTTCACTAGCTACAACTACCTTCAAACTGGAATACAATAAAGTTTTCATTCTACTGTTTGGTGACAGCAACAGAAGCTGCGGTGATACCTACCTAGACGGTTTCCGGCAACAGAGAACTTACCTTTGATGTAAGTATAAATAAGTAGAATTTTCTTATTATGATAAAAGTAATATTTGATCAAATTAAACGATATTAATAGAAGAAGCGTCTGATAGTATCCAGGGTATTATCTTACACCCACTCAGCGTGATGCGGCATTAACCGATGCGTTTAATTGTTGCATGGATAGTACACTAATGCACCTGTCAAGGGAACAAAAGGCGGTTAGATAAGTCCAAAATTGAGGCACGATCCGTTTTTGTTGCCGACCATACGTCCAATGTAAATGTTTATATACTTCACGTCCGCTTAGACCGATACCCCATCTCTAAGAAGCGTGCCAGTCGTTTGTCATCTGATGGATGAAGCATCTGAAGCTTGCAACAAACGCATGCTTTCAAAATTATTCATAAACACGGCTTTATTAAGATTTACTTGAAGTATAAATACTATTAGAATTAGCAGCTGGATTCTGTAGCTGGAGACCGTCTAAGTACGAGAGCAATTCCTCTTTCTGTCGTCGAATAGGTCCATGTACACTATTGCGTTCCGGTTTGAGGAGTGTTATAGCTAGTGAAATCACTGAGGCAACAAGACTTAATATCTTAAGTCCAGTGTATATCAAGTAAATATGTTGCTCATCACTGGATAAAAAAACATTTATTTGTCTCGAAATTTCACATGTTTTCAAATGTTAATGAGATCGACAGCAAACCATGCTCATCTAGAAGAAGAACAAAATTGATAGCTGGAGTACACTAAGGCTTTTACGGCGGAAGTCAGACGAGTTTGAAGAAACACTGCCCTCATCCAAAGTCAGAAAGAGTTATATCACAGCAGCTCTTATTTCTGCCGCCAAACCGTGGTATATAATTATTACCGTGTTCTGGTTTGAAGGATTTCTTGCTGGAGTAACGAGACTTAACATCTTATATCTACAAACAAGCGAAATGCGGTACTGTGTATATCCTTAACAGTACATTGTTTAGGGTACGCGTTTCAATTATAACCAGGTAAACTTCCGCCTTGTCTTGCTACTGTAAAACAAATCCAATAAGTGATTTTTTTAAACCAGTTACTCAAACAACATTTGGACGATCACCTGGTATCAGATGTTGCTGAATAATATAATTAATAGCCGTTCAGTAGATACGATTCTCGGCTAACTATGTTAGACAAGCGTGCGTTGTATCGGCATCAAATAACTAAGTGCTTCTAGTTCTTTACAATACCATCTCCTCGGGCCGCGGAACCGGTTCCCGATACATTATCAGATCCTATAACCGTGGTGGCATTAAAATGTCGGCCCGGGGTATGCTTTGTTTATTAAATTATGTCCACGGCGGCTATAAATATGAAACGAGTCGCGTTCATTTAGTGAAATACCGATCGAGGCACGATACTGAATGAATTATGTCAACTCCATAATATATCACCTTCGGGCGGGATGAGTACACAAATCATAGTAATATCTCTTAAACAAAGATATATTTTTTTTTATTCTACGAAGCGGCGGGACGATCAAGACATTCGCCTGATAGTAAGTAACAGCTTAGTAGTGGAACAGCTTACCAGCGCCGGTGTTCCCGTCCAAATATGACGTGGGTATATAATAGGCTCTTACTAGGTTAGTGCACTTTACCACCACAGATCACATCTCCACATGACGTGGGATCATAGTCAGGCGCTAACCTTATTGATTTAAAAAATAAATAAAAAGGATATAAGCCCACTTATAATAAAATTGCGCTAGTTAAGATGATATACTCAGCTTCACGTTGTGCTCTTCACCTTGAGACATAAGATGTTATCTCTTTACCTCAATAATTTCACTGGTTGCAACACCCTTTAAACAAGAACACAGTAATATTGACACATTACAGATTCGCAGCAGAAATAGAAGCTGCGGTGGTATCTGTCTAGATAGTCTCCGGTAACAGAGGCCTACAACTAGTAAAGTAACTAGTAAGTATTTCAAGTAAATTTATTTTGTTTATTAAGTTGCCAAGGACTGACTATATAGGTTCTACCGCAGCTCCAGTTTCAGCTGCTAAGTGTTTGAGGTCTTAAGAACGTTAATTTTTTTATAGTGAAAGTTTTTTTTTAATCTTGCTACTGCTCAGCCCCATAGCTTAAATATGACGCTATAAAGTAAGGCTTCACCATCTATGTCCTCATGATAACACCTTACAAAATTTAGATGTATTTGTAGCCCATAGTTAATACAATTAAAGCAAGTAAATACTGAGTTTCAATTGGTGGTAGGTCTCAGTCGACAGTCTATCTAGGTAGGTACCACTGCTGCTCCTATTTTTATCTATCACCAGTAAAATTTCAGATAATCGGAATCTTATATAACAATTTCAGTGTCTAAGAATATAAATTGTACAAGTTTTACTTATATAAGTAACAATTAACTTTGTTTAATATAAATAGGATGCTTTGATCTTTGCTCCTCTAACTTCTTTTATAATAACAACAGAAGTCAAAGACGGCGAAGAGCAGATATTGAATAAGCAATTCTTTTAGTGTTATATTCCTAGTATTTATTAAGTTATCATGTATATGCTTCGTGAAAGTATTAATGAATTTATTAAAATCCTATCGTCCTTGTTCATAAGTTGACGATCAACGATCTTTTTTAATCAGACTTTGCTTCTTGATTTAGGGATATTGGGCTTTAGATATTTATTCTTGGAAGGAAATAATATATTTTACATATTTTCAAAATATA
The DNA here is from genome assembly GCA_029034505.1 of Ornithoptera priamus. NCBI lineage: Eukaryota > Metazoa > Arthropoda > Insecta > Lepidoptera > Papilionidae > Ornithoptera > Ornithoptera priamus. The sequence continues at coordinate 278,505 of JARDWD010000219.1, read as the reverse complement.
AATTACGTACATATATTCATTAGATACATAGATTTTTCATACTAACAACAATAAAAACTATGAGCTAATTTCTCTTAGACAGGTACGTAGGCGGCTAATAAGTTGTGTGTTTTGCAAATAGTTTAAGGTAAAATTTTGCTTCTAGACAGTCATTTAAATGATTTCTGAGAAAGTAATGACAAATGTTACAAATTTAGTAATGCAACATAAACAATATTTAAACATTAAATTCATTCACACTCTCTCAATGGAATATTCGCGAACGTTGCAAATTTATTAAGTGTTCAGATTAGATATAATTGAATCAAAAACAAACGCAGAATGTAACACAAAAAAAAAAAGTAAAAATGGAGCTGTAAAAACGAGAGGACTCCAGATGTAATGATGTAGATAACTTCAACCAATTACTGGGAACGCAGAAGTGCTGCATCGGCAGGATAAAAATGGACTCCTGGCTCGCAAATATGCAAGGACGGTATTACGTATAATACAGGTTGATCACAAAAATCTGTGTGAATAAATAATATTTCATCTTGAACAAAATTATTAATAATCTGTGACGGAATTAAAAATATAGGCAATATTAAATATATATACATATATATTAACTTAATGCAATTATAGTATAATTTCATAAAGTTCTATTCATAATGATGTGACGCTAATTAGAATCAGCCACACTGTTTGGTGGAAATGGCCCAAGTCCATATGCCACGCAACGCAGGACCGATCGATGTGATGATCTTTGGGGGAGGCCTATATCCAGCAGATTGGAGCGATTATTGCGGAACAGGGGTATTAGCCGCAACACCAAAAAGAAGCTAATGCAGACGCTCATATTTTCTATCTTTCTATATGCTTCTGAAACCTGGACACTAAAAGCGAGAGTGAGATCGAGGTTTGACGTGTTCGAAATGTGGTGCTGGCGCAGAATGCTGAGGATATCCTGGACGGAACGTCGCACAAACGAGTCAATCCTCAAACAGTTGAACATAACTACACGGCTCTCAACAATCAGTAGGTAGAGAGTCCTCAAATTCTTCGAACACACGGTCAGGCGAGACCCAGACAGTCTGGAAAGGCTGATTATTACTGGTTGTGTGAAAGGAAAGAGAGCGAGAGGGCGGTATCCTACAAGATGGATACACACAACTCAGGACGCTACGGGAGCTACCCTACAATCATCCATCCAAATGGGGCAAGACAGAAATGTCTGGAAAGAAATGGTGGCCAGGGCAACGCGGTATAGTCACGTCCCTCAGTCATGAGGTTACGACAAAGAAGAAGATATCCAGCAGTGGACGTCTATCAGCTGATGATGATAATAACATTGCGCCGCAAGTTCTAATCGTTTTAAGACATAAGATTTTAAATATCATTACCTTATTAATTTCATTAGCTATAGCCTCTCAATTAGAAACAGTTATACTTGATCTAATACAGCGGATGATATAGGCACAGCGGTCGTACCAAAATCTAGACAGACTCCTACAACAGAAACTAGTCACATTAAAAAAAATAATAGGAAATTATTATTAATTTCAAGAAATTATTTAAGTATATACAAAATTGAAACACCCTGTGTACGCTAAAGACTCGATTGCCACAGCGCTTCTGCCGGTGCGAAGCGACACGAAGATTTTATCTCGCAAGAAGCTGAACCATTATTTCCACTGCCCTTCCTCAAGATCGCATTTAACAATTACTCTCGAATCCTACGTTTCGATTTTATAGCTCGTGCAGCATTAACGTTATTAGCTCAGAGTTTTTAACTTTAACGGAAATGATCGAGATAACGCTTTTCCTTTTCTTTTAGGTAGGAAGTAACAAGAAATAATTATTTTTCGAACAACAACTAGATATTCTGATGCTGCAAGATAACTATATTCGGCTAACGCTGACGTTTACATTGCTTTTAATATAACTAAAGATTAATGAACTAGGAAAAAAGTTATCGTAATTTCACTATGAGTTCTAAGATAAATCTCAAAATTTTTGAACTGAGGCGGTGTCATCATCAAGTGGTACGGATGAATTGGTGAAGGTCGCGACAGAACTGATAAATATGAAGATCGTCGGAGATCAATCTCCACTGATATTTGAATTAATGAGAACTGTGATAATGATGATGGTAGTTTGACAAATTATTTACAAGGAAACAAAAAATACTTTTAGCAAGTTAGTTGATATTAAAAATAATAAAAAAAAACTTTTAAAATCTAAATTATGTTATTGTAAGAATTGTATGTACTCCAAATATATCGGTATTGCTATAAATATTATATTTTTCTGTAAACATATTATGAAAGCTATAATATCGACTTTTTGACAATACTACTTTGTGTAAGCCTTCGATGGATCCCCTGGAGCGAAAAATGGAGGGGCCCCGACGACGCTTAGGTCCTTATTGTTATAATTGTTATAAAATATCTCGTCTTAAAGAAATTGGATAGACTACAAAAACCAGGAGAGTAAGACGATTAAATATTATCTTTATTTTCCTAAATTATTCGTCCAGATTGGAAAGTTCTCTTGATTTTATTTATTTATTAGTTTTTATTTATTTATTTGTTACGAATATATAAAGAAATTATTATTTTTTTATTGAATAGAATAGTGCTTGACTACGACCCCGTCTGATGGTAATATGGTACGGCGACGTAGTCTTTAGTGGTAAAAAGCACTAGTCTAGAAGTAGCCTATTCACTCTTCTCTTAAAGATCCCGACGTCATATCTGCACGGAAATACTGGCGCCGGCAGACTGTTCCAATCCTTCGCTGTTCACATTAAGAAGGTCGATAGCGGAATCAAATCATATAGTTCCTGAGCACACTCCCCTTGGGTGTTGCAATCGGCAAAACACCGACAGGTTCCCTACACTACGCCGGTGACTCAGGTTATCAAGTTTAGTACTTATCAGCTCATGGTAACCGACTGTCCTTACGATACCGCGATACCGAGTCCAAAGCAGCCAGAGAGTCAATCAGATCCTTTCCTAACTATTCCTTACTTTATCAGAGTGGTGTAGCTCAGTAGCCTGTATCTGCTAGCTCGTGATGATCGAGTAGAATTTCTTTTTGTACTAATGATACATAAAACATTCAAACGAGGTTTTAGAAGACAATTTTTTAAGTCAAAAGAAGCCTGCTTGACCAAGATCCCACCAGGTTTAGTGACAATAAGATTTGCGGTGGTAAAGCGCACTGAACAAGTTATAACTCTTCTCTTGAAGACAATCGCTTCTTATCCAGATGGCACCGCTGACACCAGCCTGTTGTATCACTTCCTTACTGTTTCTGAAGATGTTTACTAGACATTCGTGGTAACTCTTCGTCTGGTGGTGTAAAAATATATCCAATTTGATAAATAAAATCAAACATGACCTTACACGAGTATAAACGGTCTGTCGTGTTGTTTTCGTTAATTCTGCAAATGGAGACTGAAGCTGAACTTCAAAGTGAAGGAAATTTCATTTTGCGTATACCTAAGGCTTGATCAAGGAGGTTTCGTTACAAAAGTCACGAATCCCTTTCAAACATCGCGTTTGTGCCGGCCGAAGTAGGATTCTTTATGCTCTTGACATTTCGTTACGTTTTGTTTCAAAAGGTCGTGATCGAATTTGAATGGTGCCCTTTGCCTATTTCTGCTTCGTGTCATTATGGCATATTCTTTACGTGGCCGGACGTTGGATTGGTCGTGACCTTTCTATGGTATCCCTGACTTTTTATCCACCTGTCACATTATGTGTATTGGTCACTATTTACCAGCTTAATGTACCTTAGAAAAACATAATGAATATTCTGATAAATACTACTTACTTACTACCTTACGCCTAAAATTAGTGCGACTTTACAAGTTGTTTAAATATGTCTAATCAATTTTATTACAAAAAAAATGACTAACTCACTGATAATTACCGATATTTTGTAATAAACACCAGAAGCATATTGCCTAATATCTGTCATTGTTACATCAGTAATAAAAACCGACCATCATCTGTACTTGAACCTTCTCCATTCTTGCTTCTCTCTTAAGTATCCGGATACTTAGTTTACTATCTCCATAATAACTTTATACTGCAAGTAGTAAAGTATGTATAACGTATGTTAAATTATGCTAGAAATTTAACTGCTGCTAACACTCAATTTTCAGACAATAAAGAAACAAATACATATATCTAAAACAAGTACAGCTTTAACTTATCACTGTAAGTTAAATAAGGGGGCGCACAATTAAAAAGCAAATCGTGTCTACATTGAGGCAATTAATTGTAACGTGTGTAGGCATACAATCGAATAATCAAGATCGGCGTAGGTCGATGTGATTTGCTGTAACACCCCACACCGAACCCGACAATCGATACCATGAATTGTTTATTTCACCACGGACTTACTCCAAGTCCTCGTATAAACTTTTTATAGTACACAGTTAAATAAAAAATAAGAAAGAGAATAATACGTAAACTGATCCATGTAGATCATTCGGAAGTCGGGACTCAATTTTTTCTCAGCATATGTATATAAATTCGATCCGATCTCGCTGGAGATCGATGATCGACTCTGTTCAGTATTAGACTAGATCGTTCTAGAATGATGATGTGATTCATTTATTGAACAAGATAATCTATTACTTAAATATAAAGAAAATGACTTTGTATTAAGAAGGCGTAAGAAACATACAAATACTACAATTACTATACCAATACCATTAAAAACGTTTCAAAGTTCTTTAAACGTAATTGATATATTTGAAATGATTGCTGAAGACCAATTAAGGTTCCCACTCCTCCAGATTAGAAACCAATCAGTAGTGTAACAATACGTGGGGCGGTTTTATAAATAATAATACAAAAACAAATTCTATCATATATGAAAGAAGAAACATAATCTAGTAATATCTATATATTATTAGCAACAACAAATTTAATTGAGAAATTTTGTTTTATTGTTATAAACAAACATTATCCCCCTAATGGTCCGCCTATGGCCAATTTACCAAAATTAATACCGCATTGGCCTTCATTTCGGGGCTCCCCTTTCAAAGCGGCCGTGTCGTTCAAATATTCAATCCGTGTAGGCCTGAATAATGTAGGCTGTAGATAACCCGGGGTTGGTCTGCATTAATTAAATAATTATGACATATTGTGCGACCATTTCAATGGAAGGGCGTAGCTGATAAGAAAATATATGTCGGCTTGGGATCGCTCGTTACTAATGCACGACGGCTCTATTATACTACTCTTTCGATTGTTTTCGCGTGGGTGCTTGGATGGGATTATTTTATATAAAAAAAAAGTTTTCGTATATCTATGAAAATCATTAAAAAACTTATATAACATTCTTCCACTCTTGCGACGAAAATTTTAAGGTTTATTTATTATAGACTGTCTACAGAAATATATATCTTTGTTTCCTTTCAACATAAGCATTAATTAATGCAACATTTAGTTCCACTTGCATACAAACCTTAGTTTAAAGCAAATTAAGAATAATAATCAATATATTATTCTTCGTTTTACGCACTATATTTCAATATATATTATGTCCTTTATATTTTAAATTGTATTGATTAATTCTCAATATCAAAATGCAGTACGGCAATGGGTGGGTTAAAGCGCATTTCATTGTAATAAGACAATACATGGGTATCCTTCTTTTTATACCTCCGTCCAGGACAATAGCTTCATTTGCATTTTAATTACTTATTCTCAATATCGTAATCAGTTCTGCAATTCTGGGACCCTGATGTTCTTAAGCTCGACCTCTGATAGTGTCTCCATAAGTTATCGGATCTTCTCACCTTTGCATTAGTGATTATTATTCGAAAACTGTAGGAATAAGTTACATATTTTCTGATTGAAGTAAAAAGGAAATTAACTACATGTATTTTCATTTATACAAGAGTATAGAAAAAATAAGAAAAAAAAATACGCCTTGTGTATGAAAAAATAATTAATATTGCTTTGCTTTGAACGGCGTTGTAGCTAGTGAAGCTATTGGAGTTATGAGACTTTACATCATGTTCCAAGGCGACGTATGCAATGCGGTGCAGTATATATCATCCTAACTAGCACCAGGTTGATATGGGTAGACACCTTGCTGGTTCATAAAAAAAATATATATTATTTGGCATTTATCTCCATAACGCAGCTTGTAATTTGCCCTATATAGAGGTTTTAGATTCTTTGTCAAGGACATAATAACTATAAAGTTGAGATTATCACAATAATACATTGTGATAAGTATCAACCAGGATATAAATAAAGAAGCAGACTCTCTCAGGATTATTTAAATGGCCATAAACAAAAACATGACACCACCATAAATACTGCAACAATTAATTTCCGCTTGAACCAAACCACAGGTACTCGCATTATTACTTTGCGGTGACTTTTGAGATTAGTTACAGAGATCACATGAAGCTATAATATAGTTAATGCAGTTACTTTGATATTTTGATGCGCTGGTTACGATTTGAATGACAATAAAATAAGCCTTTTACAAATCCAAAATCATCAGCTAAATCGTATATTGCTCGTATAGATCATTATCGTTGTATCGCGAAGTTCAAAACGAGAATAGATCATCCGCTCGCCGAACGCCTATCTATATGGTCTTCCGTCTACCACACTAGAAATTTTCATCATCAACATCATGATCAGCCGTTTTTTTTTCTTTTTTTGTTATCATACCCTTTGCATATTGTGGGTCAGGGCCTTTGTTTACAATTTCACTTATCATCAAAAGTAATATATATACATTTTAGTTTCTCATTCTCTTCTTTCATCCTATCTTTCCTTCATCCTCTACTTATCTGTCATACTTTTATCCATCATCAGCCGTTAGACGTTCACTGTTGGACATAGGCCTCTCCCAAAGATCTCAACATCGATCGGTCCGTCGTTTGTACGGGTTCCTTTAGGGGGATTTGGGCTATTTCTAAGTACGCTGACTCAATGCAGGTTGGTGGGAGCCAGAGGGCATATCTGGGGCGTCCGAATTGTTCCGCGCAACCAAAGACAGAAAGGACTATACCACGCTCATCGCCAACATTTACTAGTTGCAAAGGCACTTTAAGAAGAAGAATGGAGCAAGTCTCGTTTGTTGATTACCAGGCTGCACTACGGGCAGGTGAGGTGAGTTTAAGTCTCGTGAGTTGTTTTGCGGTACAGCATTCTAGAAATTTCTAGATAACTCTTTCTTTCTGATGAAGTACAAATTAACTGTTACCGATAATTCGTTGTTTGTTCTAAACTCTCGAAATACCATACAAAGCTTCTTTATTTTTCTCGAATGTTCTAGTTGTAGTACTAGAACATTGGAGATTGCAACAATGTTTTTGCTGAACGTAAGTGACTCGATTATTATTTTACATACAAGTATTTCAATTAAGTTCGTGACGAATTTTATTCACTTAATCTTCAGCGCGCACGTGTTCGTGTGCCTAAAGTTGTGACGTGGAGGGAATCACATTAACATAAGTGACAGCGATTGGTGCTATCAAAACAATACTTACATATTCAACAAAATGTTAAAGTGTATTACGTTAGTCTTTATGTCCATTGGCATAGGGTTGTTTTTGCGTTGGGGTGGAGTCATAACGAACTTTGTAATATGTAACGAAGGAAGCGATCCGTCAAGATGCGGCGACAATACAAGCGGCGCGCTACATTTAAATAAGTTCTTTGTGGTATATATATATATTTTTTTATCTTAATTATAAATAAAGGTATGCAATCATGTCGCTGTATCGGAGTTATTGATTGATCGTATAGATTAGTTAAACTACATCATCTTTCTGAATCTATAACCAGATAATTTAACGGTAGCCGAATAAGAGTGTGAACGTCGAATCTAAATAATAAACGACTCCATCACGCGATATGATGCTGTATTGCTTCGTGAAGTATTTGCTGTAGCGAGTGTTATTTAAATACGTGTCCTTTAAGTTCAAGTGATACCGTTAGGGTTGACAATTTACTGCAGTAGGCCTCGTTTGTAGGATATATCTGAATATATATCACTGCTGCATTTATTGCTGCTGTTGACCAACAATAGTATCTTTACACTATAGTTCAAGTTAAATACTAATGAAATTAGCGGAACACTTCGGTTTCAAAGAAAGAAATATGGTGCTGTATAATCAACACCTCATTGTATAGTTGAAGTTTTTTTTTCTAATAGAACCTTTAAAGCTATTTAGATTACCAATTAACTTAAATGTTATGAGATATAAATGAATTTACCTTGCAACCTGCTATAGAAGAGAATCAGCTTTAGTGTACTAAGAAAATTTTTTTTAAACATATTTTTAGTAAAATGGCGGTATTAGTACTAAGAGTGGTATCTTCTTGAGAATCAATTATAACACAAATAACTATTCAATCTATCGTGAAACAATCTTAATTAAGTGATTGAGATTCAATTCATATTATAAGAACAAATCTTCTATAGTTAGTCATTCGCGAGGCTGTACTATGTCCTAACCAGAGGCCGGCAAGTAAAATATTGAAATATGTTATAAAGTCATAAATATATAACCGAAATGGTACACGAAATAATAAATAAAGCGTGACGGGATTGTACAAAAGATAAACTCTTTGCATAAATACATATTGATTTATACGGCACAGATAGCGGCGCGCCGCAGCCTTCCGATAACAAATACGAGACGAGATATATTTATATGTATGTAGAACTTGCATATCGGAAGAGCTAAATAACAAAAAAAAAAAAGAAAAAAGAGAACTCTATCCCTTTGTTCTTTGTCGCCCCAACTCAAATGCAAATGAGGGCTGACCTGTCCCCTGATTTAAAAGCTGCATTACTGATTCCCAAAAAGCATTGGCAACTTCCTATTGTGAATTGAAACACTTCGCTATCAACGCTTTTTTTTTTGTGAAAAACTTAATAAGCTATATTTCACTCACGATGTTTGTTTAAGAGGAAAACGTATATTGAGTTTTGTGTAGATAAAAATACTTAAGTAGAAGCAAACGAATTAAATTAGATCGAAAGAGATAATACATCTATTTAAAGGTTTCGTCTAGACTCTGAATAGATCCAAAGTATAAGTATAAGAGATTTATAGATTAATGTTAGAGGATTCTTTGAGTCTTCATTATCATCATCATTATAAACTTTAAGATTAGTAAACAAAATGTACTTGCTAGTGTTTTATCCTGATCATAAGTTATTTATCCTTTATTAGAATTCACTTTTTTTGAATTACTTGTTATTCTTTTAACAGACCATTGGTGGAAATGATGATGATGAAGTTACCTTTTTAAGAGCGTTTTAAAAATGTAAATAACTTAATCACAGGATAGAAATTAACTCTGATTTTTCTTTAATTCATCTAAAGAAGTAGTGCAAGTTGCAATGGGTATATGACTCTATTATTCTTCTTTAGCTGCATCTTCCTTCCTAGTTGTTCGCCGTTAGGATTACGCGTGTGACGTGATGATCCCATTTCCGTATTCTATGATATGCAACCAGAATTTTTTTCGAGATTCATCCCGTCTTTTGCCTTCATGTATACCTATCGTTATAAACTTGGAGTTAGATTGATGTCTGTGGTGACCGCATAGCGATGATGACTCTTTCCGTATAATTTCAAGTCCAGACTCTTATTATCTTTCCGGAAATATATTTTTTGTGAAATATTTTTTTATCTTTTTCACGCCTTTTTTCCAGTAGGGGTAGGGGTAGACAGAGGCGATTAAGCACCCACTTTTCGCCAGATGTGGTCAGATTATGTCCCGTGTAACAGGGGGCGAACCTGTTGCCACTTTATTGGGGCCACCACATACACACAAAGATAATTTCAGTGTGCGGGTTTCCTCACGATGATTTCCTTCACCGTTAAGTACGTGGTAATTGTAACAATATGCACATTAGGCATTGACAAACTGCCTAAGAGGTGCATGCCCCGGCCGGGATTAGAACCCTCGTCATCTGATTGCGATGTCCGAGTTCATAGCCATTGAGCCACCACGACTGTGAAATAGGATATTATAATAAAACGAGGTGGATATCCAACAGCCTAAATTACGAGTTTGATATTGAGCGACAAATCGCCGACCGGGCTCGGCTCCTATCACGGAGTGACAGCGGTCCAGGTATTGTTTCAACTTATCGCAGTTACTTAGCACCGGCTCCGGTAAATTGAGAGAGCACAGTGATTTACAGTCCGATACGTTATTTAGCGGCAATAAATTTTTGAAATGCCGATAACAGAGAGAATTAAGTTACAAATTCCTGTTCTCTTTGCTTATCATAACTGAAACGTTCCCCTTTTCGAGATTTCACCCAGGTAGTGCAGTTTTAACATAAAAAAAAACAGTCTTGTCTCTTACTAAAATAGATTACTACGTCAAGGTAATATTTTTTCAATGACATTTTCAAGTCAAATCTTTCTATAATATAATGTAATCTCACCTTTCATACTCATTTCTAGGTATAGATTAGCATTTAATTAATATTATAATTTTAATAGTTACAACATCTTTTAAACCGGAACCCATAAGATCTACTATTTAGCTGTAACAATAAAAACATAAACACATTCTAGTTTACCATTGGTAGGTCTGTTACTGAAGACCAACCGAGTTTCTGATGCCAACCAAGGTGCAAATATTACAGTGATCCAGTTTGTAGGGCGTGGCACCTAGTGATATGAGTTAACGGGACTTAATATTTTATGTCTGAAGGCGTCGAAAATATTGTAGTCTTAATTATATCATTCTAACTACCATCTTACCATCAATTGAAAGTTTCACTCGTATCGTTGCTTTGTCGAATAAAAAAAAATAATTCTTAAGTAACTTTTTCATGCCAAATTTGTAAAGAACAACGTGATAAATAACTCTTCTCTTCTAATTTCTACGATTTATTAACTAAAGTGACTTCTGCTTACTCGCCAAGCATTCACAAAGCGCAACAAATGATTTTCCAAACTGGCATCATTAATATCGCACGAGCACAACAGACTGCCTGTTACTGTGTCACAACTTACGATATTATATCTAAGGAACTTTAAAATAGGGTTCCGTTTGTTTTCGAGAAAACGACAACAGTTCTAAACAAATGGCCCCGCGCTGTACCACTTTTCATGCGTTTATTGCATCTTGGCACGGTATGAGAGGACTATTGATTCTCTTTTATCGTGTTATAAGTAGTCTAAAGGCGCGTTCATAGTCCACTTAAGTATTCTTATTTACTTGAAAACCTGGTGGTAAAAATTACTATTTAATAACCTACGCACTTAACTACATTACAAGGTTTCTTACTAAAGAATATAAAACCTTTAATATATTTTCTATATTTAATACTCCCATGTATTGCTATAACTTATTACTTAAAGACGTCGTCAGATTTTTGCGCTAAACAAATTCATTTAAACTGAGGATATGAAGAATTTATGTAAACTGATATCTTCACTTGCTGACGATGCTGTTAGTAAGTACCTGAGTAAGCATCAGGGTAATCGTTCCTCATTGTTTATAAGAAAAACAATGAGTAGAACAATATGCCGGCGTTGTTCCCGTCGAAATACTACGTGGATGTCTTGAAGAAAAGTTTGAGTAGGGTTACTAGGTTACATTGCTTTACCACCACAGATCACATCACCATCTAAAAAGGTAATGTGTCACTACCTGACCAACGACCAGTCGGTCAAGACTGTTACGATTGAGGAGAAGAAACGACATTATCGTCTCGTCGCTTTTTCGTACAAGAAAGTGTTATAGATTAATAACAGTTACATCCTGTTTAAAAGATTTTATTGGTTATTGTGTGATACTACTATGATATCTTTATGCTTAAGATCAAGAAGATTTCATCAAGTTCATTACCAATTGATCAGGGAGTAATATTGATATAGAAGATTTAACGATTTAACGACGTTCCCCTGATGGTGTCCTGCGTATAACAACGTGGCACTAATTAGGATTATATACACTGCATTATATCCTTGCAGCCTTAAAACAGAGGATATTGAATCTTATTTCCTAAGGTTATTTATTATTACCTAATTAAGAAGCCAGCATTTTTTTTTGAGAATGATCTAACATTAGATTTAAATTTCTCGTGATGTTACAGATTAGACAGAGTCGGAAAATTCGACTATAATCCAAACTCCTTTACTGGTGCTTCCTATATCGAACCAGAGACCTTTTTTTTTTTTTTTTTTTTTTTTTTTTTTTTTTTCTCGTGGGGAAATCCTGCATCGGATACTCTTCTGCTGCCGGGTCAGTAGAAGAGTTATGCCGGACTCTTACCGGCTAAAACCCCACGGTATCCTTCTTAAGACCCTTGGTCGGAACTACGGGAACGCTTGCGCATACTTCCGCGGTTCCAACGGCATTGATCGATTATAGGATCTCGCCTCAGAGTTGAGCTGCCACTCCCCACCTTTCACTAACGTACAGACGCACCTGTATGCGCCACCTCGAGGCTCTTGATATACGGCAACAAGCGACCCCCGAACTCGCTGCCGTAACCTCTCTTATGGGGGTTGGAGGCAATTATGCATTCTCCTCCGTCGCCCAGGTCTCTGGCTACGAATAGGGAGAAGAGAAGTTCTTTCTCTCTCCCTCTCCGCAGCCTCCTTTTGCGACATCACTCGTTCGCAAAAGGCGACGCCAGCACTCCACGCCTTCTCGCTTCCTGTCATAGCCTTCACAAAAGCTTGAAGAGAGAGGTCTGTCCCTATTTCAGCGATGAGATCTCGACGCAAATTTGTCCAACTGAGACAATCCTCCAACGTATGCTGCGCCGAGTCCTCATCGCTGCCACAATGATGGCACATAGCTGTTGGCTCTCTACCAATGCGGCACAGGTACCTACCGAAACATCCGTGCCCGGTCAGCACCTGTACCAATCGGAAGGTCAGCGCGCCATGTGGTCTATATCGAACCAGAGACCTGTGACAAGCGCGTTGACACTGCGTCAGGAGGCAGTCCATAAATTCTATAGTTTCCCTGCAGCATATGAGTCAACAATATAGTCATACTTTGTGAAAAATAGAAGATAGCTAAGGTTGTTCTTTGTTTAGTCAAGGCCAACCATCACCAAATAAAATTACGAAAGTCCAGTGACTTCGGTATCATTATGTACTATTAAGCACTTACCTAAACATACTCTGTTCTCATGTGACGGTAGATTGAAATATTATGAAGGTTAACCAGGTCATTCAAAATTCCCACCACCAAATAAAATTCTTATGTGATCCTACAATATATTAGTGTTGCAAGGAAAGTTGGGTGTAAGGGGTTCCGTACAATGACTCACGGGACCCAAGCCGACCTCACCTGCTCGTGATACACCCTGCTAAACAACAAACGAGGTTCTGGCTCCCAACAACACGCATTGGACCAGCATGGTAGGAAATAGCCCAATACTCCCTGTGTTACCTACAAACACCAGCTCCTAGTGCCCGGCGGTATCAGAGGTCATGCTCACTGGAAGATAGCGGGAAGCCGCTAGATGGGGACGGCGTGGGACTGATCGATGTGGAGATCTTTGGGAGAGGCCTTAGTCCAACAGTGGACGTATAACGGCTAATGGTTGAGGGAAAGTTGCTTAACCGGTGCAAAATGGAGACATTTAAGTTAAGTCAAAATCCACGAAGACGAATAAATATTTAATTTCTCAACTTAACCGTTCTCGTTACCAGGATAAGTTAGTATTTCCAGCACAAGTGCGAACTTAGCCTTATAGTTTGTCTGTTCGTTGATTTACGATGTTAAAGTGGACACATACATGGAGTTAGACCGATAAAAGATGAATCGCATCTAGATTAATATTATTTTCCCAAGGCATGGACTATCGGATCTCTGTGTTGGCAAATGGTTGGCAATGCGCACTCAAACAAATGGACCGTAGTACCTTTTTTTTTTTTATTTTTACACAGTTAATGTTGACAAATTATAGCTCTCGTGAATATTTAGTCAACACTGTTGGAAAGTAACATAAATCTGTAACTGTATGAATTGAGTAATGTCGTCCGACTGAAAAAAATATTAATCATCACATATCGATCAATAATACTAAACTTTACTTCTATATCTATTACTATAAAGAAATTAATACTTTTTCGCCATTATTTGGGACTATCATGTAAGGATAAATAGGTACAATATCATCATCTACTACTGCCGTAGTTACTGTCTTACTGTTTAAAGGATAAGGTAGTAAAAATATCGAGTTGATAATTATACCTCTAGTAACCTACATTATAGGCATGTAAGGGGTCCCGCACAACAACTCACGGGACCCAAGCCGACCTCACCTGCTCGTGGTGCACCCTGCTAATCAATAAACGAGTCTATGGATTCCACCAACCCGCATGGGCTCAGTGTGGTGGGTAATGGCCCAAATCCTCTCATATAAACCCTTACCAAACACTGAAGGTCGCAGGAAGCCACTGCATGCGGGTAGAGTAGGACAGATCGATGTGGTGATCTTTGGAAGCTGCCGATGTTCAGCAGTGGACGTGTATCAGCTGACAACGAAACTAAATTAATGGCTATACATTGAGAAGAATAATCCAACGTTTATTTCTATGAACTAAAGTAGTCGAAATTTATTATCTAGACCCCTATCGTGATTGAAGGTTTTTAGTTATCAGATCAGATTAGTTTCTATTTTATATTTTTACGGATTTTGACACGAGAGTAATCTTTTTATTTAATGAAGATCATCAGATTGAGATAACTATGAGATGTTTTCATCAGACGATGAAACGAAATGAGCGAGGCGTTCATCTGCTCGCAAATAACTGGCCCTTAACGAAGTGCTAGTTAGAATTGTGCTCATTGACGCATAACATTTTAGGTCTCGTTACCGCAGTAATTTCACCAGCTAGAACTCCCTTCAAACTGGAACACTGTAAAGTTTGCACAGTATTGTTTGGCAGCAGAAATAGGAGCTGCGATGTTACCTACCTAGACGGTTTCCGGCGACAATTAAAACTTATCAAATAGTATCTATAAGTGCTTTAAAATTATAATAATATAAAATAAAAAATAATACGTATTATACTATATTAGTTAGTAGTCAAATTAACATTTAATTTTTTTTTACTAACAGTAATTTTTGAAATATTTTTGATGCTGGCATCCCCATCTCTAGATAGGTTTGATTGTTAGAGAATGTTGAGTGACATTAGGTACGCCCATTCCAACCCTTCTCTGTAAAGTGCAATAAAGCTTTTATAAATAAAAAATCATTTACAAAAAATAACTTAAACGTTTGTCACAGCATTAATGTAACTTTTAAGTGCCATTGTTAGATAATACATTTGGGTTAACCGTGTGTTTTGCAATACAATAAAGTTCTTAAATGTTTCCAATCTGCGCTCCAAACTCCCTCCACATGTAACCCATATGTTACATCTGACAATGGAATTAGTCCGCATTCAAAGTGGCGTAGTGAATTCGCAACATATCTGTATGACGTGTGACAAGTGCACTCCGACGGGGGTGAAATTTTGTGCCCCTCCGATACTGACATTATGTGACAACACGGGGCAAAGGGCGAGCGGTCGCACAATGGTCGATCATTGGTTACCCTACCCTTAATGTTCGAAACACTTTACATTGAATGCAAAATTTTGTATTATTTCCAACAGATCTGATAGCCACATTCCTATCACCAACTTACCTAAATCAAGTTAAAGAATAAGCCTACCGTATTTTAGTTAACAAGTCAGAACTTACAGCCAGTGCGATAGATCTCGTACCCTCCTTAGTAGCAATGCGTTTCGGACGTAATCGATCTCAGTTTTCTTCCTTTTGTCTTGGTAGGTCTCTGTTGCCGGAGACCATCTGGGTATGTACCACCGCTGCGCCTATTTCTGCCGCTAAACAGTAGCTTGCAAAATTAACTGTGTTTCAGTTCGAAGGACGCTGTGTCTAGTGAAATTATGGGGGTAACGAGACTTACCACTTTATGTCTCAAGGCGATGAGTATATCACACTATGCTCATTCTAACTAGCGCGATGCTGTTATTGACTGACGTATCTTCCATCCAGTTTTCTATCAGGTGCACGTTTCGCCTATCTTGTCACTTGGTAGAACAAAAAAACTATAGCATTGTTAACAATACTACAGTAGTTGTAGACGATTTCTGCTAAAGAGACCCATAGTCATATATTAGTTAAAAGAACACTTGATTGAGACCTCCTTGCCCTTAACCTGCCATGTGAGGGGCTAATGGGGAAAAAATTCAAGAAAATAAGTATCTTATGTTTCTGACTTTGATCCATATACAACATATTGGTTGTAAATAGAAACGAAGCAATACGATATAATTTATTACGAACAGTTTTATTCAGAGTTTCATATTCGCTCATGAATCTGTATAGAGACCTGTTTACGTGTACAATCTCCATTAAAAATATAACGTTGTAAAATTTTTGATATTCGTTTTAGCATTCAAAGAGAGAAAGGGAATAAATTCAGCCGCAAGCGCGGCTCGAAATATTCAATGAAGAGATTTTATGAAGAAAAAAAAAAAACCTCATTTGCATCTCAAAAGAGATGTGAGTTAATGGGAAACGTTTCGTATGCGGAGCACGTCATTCCCCATTCGTCGGTCTCAACCCTTACGCGACACTCCTTGGCGAGGCTTTCAGCGCACTTGCCGAGTAATTAAAGACAAATAAAATTATGGCGAATGTAATTGAATGATGTCACGGTTTGCTTATTGCTTTACTGTCTATATGATAACTGAATACAAATTAACCGAAAACGTCGTGAGGAAACCGATATGTAATAGGAACATCTTTCGCATGCATCATCAACTCGCACTTGGGTAGTGTGGTGGAAGAATGGCTTTGACTCTCTCCTATTTTAATAACAATACAATTCCCAGCAGTGGGATTAAAAGATTTTTTTAACCTCCTACCCAACTTAATACTGTCAATCTGCCGCTATATCAAACAGTAATTTTTATGTCCTACTATCATTAGTTTTTGTACTACAACTAACTATTGGATCTATGTTATCTGAATAAAGAATTATATTATTATTATATCAATATCACTACTATTTAGCTAACAATATTCGAGAACTACTAGTTTCCTAGACGAGTATATTTCACTATATTTATCCTCATTGTTAAAGTTTGTGACTAAATTAAAATTTACTATAATTTTAACGTATATTATTCACGAGGCAGTAATGTGGCATCATTAAAATTTTAGTTACACTAATGGGGTGGTTAACCAAAATCGGCTTCTTTCGTTAAATTAGTTTCCACTTTCAATATTTAAGTGAGAGTAATTACCGTCAAATCTCATTGCTTTAATATTCCGTATACATTGATAAGACTACATACGGACAATGAGGATGTGCAACTAATGCAAAATGTTCAGTGATTTGTTATATAACGAATAGGTCATTGTATTCATCATCATCATGATCCTATAGACTTCAACTGCATTGTCATTATATAACTTGGTAGCTATGTCCTGATGATATGGATATTATTTTTCAAAATCCTAATGAAATGTGTATAGTATACTGTTTATTATGAAGTGATTGATGTAACTAGAAAGGATATTAACTTTGCATACAAAGCAGTAGGAATTTATAATATTTGTTATTAAAATTTAGGATCAACGCAATGCATATATGTTAAATAGTGAGACCCTGAGTCCATTGGCAGGAAGTGAAGAAGATATTTTTGAAAAGTTTGGTCCCTTTCAATCTACTACTACACTAACACAAACACGAACTAATTCTTATTCAATACAGAATCTTCGTAATATTTATGGTAACTTATCATTTCTTTTAGTCCTTAACTGCAATAATAATCGGTGGACGAAACAGTTGTGTATTATCACAGATAATAAATGAACAGTTTTTGCTCTATAAATCACTTTTGAAACATCGCACCCGCGCCAAATTTGCTTGAGAATTAAGTTCCGGCGAAATTCATTAAACACGTTAGCTGTATTCAATATAATCTCCGTGCGAGCGTTCACGTGTTGTTGGAAAATTAGCAAACAACCGACCTGATGAATAACCGACGCTGTGTAAATTAAGTGGCATCCAATTCCCTCTCACGCTGATGTCCTTTTAATCACCCTTATTTGAAAGCTTCTCGGCGTTGTAAATTTAAGTTTTATTCAATGCAAATTTTGCTAATGTATTTACGTATTAAAATATTTCCTTCATTTGTTATCGCTAACCGCGATACAGTTATCTTTTTAACTGTATCACGGTTAGCAATATTCACATATACATACACACACGTATATACACAGGCATTTATACATTGACGTCATCAAAAACCACTGAAACATATACAGGGTGAAAGGAAATCGGTGTAAAAGATCTGGAATATAAGAAAGTACATAGTTTCTAAAATGTAGAAAAAAAAATTTTTTTTTGCTCTAACTGCGGCCACGGTTTTTGATACAAGCACGAAGCCTTTTTCTCAAGTCAGATCGAGTGACTCGCCCTGTGAGCTGTTCTCTTATTTTGTCAGCAGCGACGATGATGCGTGACTTTAAATCTTCTAACGAGTTAATTAGTGTTGTGTACCCTAAAAATTTCATATGACCCCACAAGTAATAATCGCAAGATGATAAATCAGAACACCTTGCGAGCCACGGTGTTGGTCCACTTCGACCAATCCATCGTTGAGGAAAAGCAGTGTCTAACGCCGAGACGAAAATGGGCGGAACAACAGTCATGTTGGAACACCATTTCTCCTCTGGTTTCCAATAGTATATCCTCCAAATAATAAAAAAAATATTTCGAAGAGAATCTTCGTACGTCTCCCCATTTAAATTGTTGGGCAAGAAGACTGGGCCTATCATGTAAGTATGAATCATGGCCATCCATCTCTAATCACGTGGTGATATTCATCTCGCAAAGCCCAATAATGACTATTATGAAAATTTGTTATGCCGTCTCTGTCAAACTTCGATTCATCAGTCCACAACATTTTGGTGAGAAAATTATTATTTTTTAAGTCTGCATGCAGCATAAAACGACAGAAGTCTGCAGGGTCTCCTTCCTCCAAAACCTAGACCAATATATAATGGTAGGGGTAGAGCCTTGCCGTATGCACAGTAAACCACACTTTCCATTGTATTAAACCCAGCAATCTTGCCACGACCCTGGTCGACGTAGTCGGGTCTATAACAAAATGGTCTATGATTCCTTCTTCCTCTTCATTATCGTAGATGCGTGGCCTACCTGCGTCATGTCGCCTCTGTTGAACGCTGCCAGTTTCCCTGACGCGTTGATACGCCGCAGCAAAGACTCTATGACTTGGTAGGTGACGATTTGGAAAACGTAGCTGATATTCTCTTCGTGCTTGTAAAGAATTTCCATCACTAAGTCCATAACAATAGAAAATGTCAGCGTATTCTTCATTACCGTAATCCGCCATTGAAATTAAATTTATTTGGTATGGAAAATAAAAACTATTCAGAATTAAGAAGACAACGATAATGTACATCCGCCCACAAGAGTAATTGAATTTTAACTGTCGTACTGACTCATTACTTAAAAGTGTTTTTTTTTTCTAAATTTTAGAAGCTTTATATATTTTCTTATGCCTTGTCGGATAAGTATTAAAGTCAGGTACTTATTTATGTGTTTTATACGTATTTTTTAGAAATAAAATTTTATTTTAAGATTAAATAAAAATGTAAGTATTACATTTTATTTTTTATAGTCACGACTTTTAAAGAACCTAATTTAGCCTCTAAGTGATGATTATTAATTTAATTTAATAAAACAATGATTAAACAACAATTATTACATTAGAAATTGTGTAGGAATAAGTAAGAAATAAAATCATCAATTTTTTTTCTAGAAAATCGGGAATTTTTGACAAATATTTAAAAAATTATTAACTCCAGAACCATTATTTTTGGATGGGGTATTCCATACATAGATAGATAGGATACGAGCTATACTTTAGCCCCTCCAGATCCTTTAAAGCTATTACCCTTCATCCTGTATACAACATTCATAGAGACAAACGCACAGAACTTTTCTATTATTTGTTTTTTGTTTAAAATTTGGCAATATTTTAATTACTATATTTTTAAGATATTGCATTTAGGTAACAATTAAAACGGGGAGAAGACACTGTTTCCTGTGATACAGGTTAAATTCCTAATTCAGGAACCAAGGGCTTCAAGTACTGAAGACATGTAAATTAATGCAAGAAATTATATTTATCTTTAAATACTGATCTATGTAAACTACAATTGTACTCTTCAATATTGTTTTTTTAACAATAATATTGTAATGTTCAAATATATACACAACACCAGTTCCAAGCTTATTGCGTCTATGTAACAATCAATTACACATTTTATTACCTTAATAATTTCATTCGAAACGACTAGAACAATCTTTACATAGTAATTCTTTATAGCTAATCGACAGTCTAGATCTAGATAGTCTTCACTGATAACAAGTGTCTCTAGAAAATAGATGTCAGCGAGAGATAAGAACTAGTTTATTACTCTGTCATTTAAATCTTGATGAATATATATTTTCTTATATCAGTAAAAGAGGTTTAAGACTTCAGTATCAGTTCCGAATGACTGGATTTAGGCTATGAGTATAAAACAATAAATGACTAGCTCTTATCAGTTAAAAAGCTATTTGGTACCCTCTAAGGTTGTATTTGTTATCTGTATTTATTATTAGGGGTTAAATTGAAGATAATAATTCATCATTATCAGCCTTTGATTATCCGCTGTTGGATATATGCCTACCCCAATGTCTTCCGCCAAGGCGATACAAAATCGTAATAATATTAATAGATAAAAAAAGTTAGGTATAAATCGTTTAATGAAATTAAACTTTAATCTAGGTCTCATTGATAAGAGATGAGCTAAAATACTATTAAATGTGTCTACTGAAAGTTTCTTAAAAAAACTGAAAACCCTCTACCAGTCGACAGATTGTGAATGTTATACTATTATTTTAAAAAGTAGGTAAAATATTCGGAGAATTAAATTTTTTTTTTTTGAATAATGTGATATTTTTAAATTTTAATTACAGAAAGCCTTATCAGTGTTTAGACCCTTTAATTCCAGGGACCAGTTGTTAATTAAAAATAAAACTTTAATATTATTCAAGTTTCGAAGTATCGCCGATGGTAACAACTCATAACTACACTATAATTACGCAACAGCGCCTGCCGATAGCATCAAGGACTATCTTTCGATCGTTCGATCGTAAGGATCCGGAGTCCAGATCCGAACGGGCGCGACCAATTTTATTCATGAAACATTTAGCCCGCGATAAAATCTAACCGCCCCGCTCAGGTACAGGCTAAGCTGAATTCAAAGCAATAAAAAGCAAAAGCCGTTCAAATGACCGCGATTGTTAACGTTGATCTGATAAGGAAGTGGTTATTGAAAGCGATGAGATGGCGTAGGGAAACACGGTACGCATTGGAATTATGCGGACTGTAACTTATCGCCAACTTAATACAGTCCAGCAGAGAGTACAAGTTATTAGTGTTACAAATTCACAACTGAAAGAGAAATACTCGAAATTGTATTTAAAAAAAGTCATGACATTTACTGGTGGTAGGTCTCAGTCGCCGGAGATCACGGACTTAATCACCGCAGCTTCTATTTGTAACGCCAAACAGCGGCGTTCAAACATGTTCCGGTTTAAAGGGTGTAGTACCTAGAGAAAACTTGTGCCACATTATCAGCAGACGTATTGCTTACTAAAAGGTGAACTTCTTGATCGTCTCGTTTAATAAAAAAAAAACTCGTAATGATGATTATTGGTACCGCTATGGTGATTCACAGCGTTTCTAATATTCTTCCGTTGTCACATATAAGTTTAGATGATGGTAAAGTTTTCGTCGTAACACCTCACGATGATGATAAAAAAGGATAATGAAACAGAATGTCTATGCACAGAACTAATTATAATCAATTATAAACCTGTCACAAACGTACAAAAGTAATTAAAATGTGACGTCCAAAATATAATTTATTTATATGTGGGATGGAGATGGAGAGGTGGAGATCCATTATACTGACTCGTGTCTACTTCGAACACCAGTAAAGTCATATGTCCGATAAATTTGTTATAAATATAATAGGAAATAATTCCTATGATCACTATTAATCAATGTCGGTATCACTCCTGACAGAGTGGTCGTGGTCACTCCACTCTTTGACGGCCGCCTTACTCGTGGTCAGTATTAATAGTATTAAGGTGTGAGGAGTCCCGCACAACTCACGGGACCCAAGCCCACCTCACCTGCTCGTGATCCACCCTGCTTATCAACAAACGATGCTCTGGCTCCAACCAACCCGCATTACGCCAGTGTTGTGGGTAATGACCCAAATCCCCCATATCAACCCCTTTCAACGACGGTCGCTGGTACTCCGCGATGCAGGCAACGCCGATCGATGTGGGCATCTTTGGCGAATGTCCGCTGTGGACGTTTATCGGCGTATATATGCGATGGTCTATCGGGACGATGATGATGATGAATAGTGTGAATAAAAAACACCGAATGTTAATACAAAAATATGAGAGCGTATTTTTAAGCGAATTTCATATTTATTAAAGGAAACGTAATCTTGATAGACATCTAACGAAGCTCTGAAAAATCATGATTGTCAGAAATCAGAGATGGAGGTTCAGTTGTAATTAAAATGTCTTGATAAAATCAGTTTAATGAAGTAAGGGACTGGGAATGTCGGATGATGACAGGTACTGATTAAAAAAATTGATTCCGAAACTTCTTTGCGATTCTGATTATTCGTTTTCCGATCAATTTAATTAATTTATTGTTTTTACTTATTACTTATACATATATACATAACTTATATATATATATATATATAGTTTACGGTTCAACAAGCTTACGTATATACGTAGGCTTATTAATTTTTTATGTTACTTCATCATCATCATCAGCCGATAGACGTCCATTGCTTGAAATAGGCATGTTGTCACTTATTATAATTTTTACTAAATTTCATATGAGGCGTTGTTTTAACAGGTAACTTAAATGAAAACTTTTTTTTTAATCTATTAAGAGACGAAAAGATCGGAACCTTCACCTGATGAAAAGTGATATGCCTGCCCCTAACAACGTTAGGATACTAATACTGCACCATATTGCGCACGTTGCCTGAGATATAAGATGTTGAGTCTCGTTACCCCAGTAATTACACTAGCTACAGCGTCTTTCAATCCGGAACACAGTAATGTATAAGTCGGAAATAGATCAATTAAGCAAGGACAGGATAAGAGAAAAGTAAGCAAGAAAGAAGGATAGGAAATAAAAACCCTGTGTTAAGGTCTGTAACCTAAAGTGCAATGGAGGGGGCTAGGCGCGATCGAATCAGAAATGTGGAGATCCGCAGAACTAAGGTCCCCGACATAAATCAAAAGATTTCTAGACTTAAGTGGCATTGGGTAAAGTACATTGCTCGAAGATCCGACGATCGATGGGACAGTAAGGTCCTCGAGAGCCGCTCGTGTATCAGTAGAAGTAGTGTTGGGAGATCCCTCACAAGGTGGACCGACGATCTGGTGAGAATCGCGAGGAACCTCCTCGATACGAGCAACGCAGGACTGATCGATGCAGAGGTCATTGGTGGGGGCCTATGTCCAGCAGTGGACGTCTATCTGCTAATGATGATGATGAAAGCCTATAAAATAGAATCAGGGAGGAGCTTCACATTGTTCACTTCAACATCTGTGTATATTGCAACGCAATCAATTTATCAGTCTACTTAAATTAATAAATCACAACTTACCTGATGGTAAGTGATCATGTTATTCCTACATCTGTTCGTTCAATGAAGCAATATGTATACATTGGTACGGATGCAGGAGTGTGATTGCTGCACCGTAAGGTTACATCTCGTATTGATTTTCCAATCACACATTCAATTTGGCTGCGAGCCCCCGACAGTTGGTGTGTCAATAATAATTCCGTGTAACTGTATACCGTTGAATGAAATGATTAACCTACGCGCCGGGTACCGCTGACCGGAGTTTTGTTACCGTTCACCACGACGCTATACACAGGATGTTCAAAAACCCACGTCCGAACACCTTCATGTATATTGATCAATTAAAGCAGTCCAAGTGAAACGATTTACTGATAGCGTGTGTTATTGCCGGAGACCTAGGTAGGTACCACCGCAAAACCTTTCTAATGTGCGCATTACTGTGTTCCGGTTTTAAGGGTGTTGTAATTAGTGAAATTATTGGTGTAACATGACTTTAGATTTTACATATCAACGCGATGAGCGCAATGTGGTGCTATGTATATCACCCTAACTAGTACCAAGTTGCTATGGGCAACCGTATCGCTTACCATCTGGTGAACGTTTTGTTAGTCTCATCGCTTCATGGTAAAAAAAAAAATTTACACATATTTATTCATTAGTATTTGCAGACTAACTCTATTCTATATTCTAGATAATTAAAGTTTTTAATCTAAAACGTAATATAATAAATTCTTCCATTTTATTGTATCATCATGTGTAATAAGAGAAAATGTTCAACGGACAAAATTTTCAGAAATTCAGTTTTATTGTCATTAAGGAAAAAAAAATATTTCAGCATTAAACTGATGATGTATCAATAGTTTATTGATCATTACCCCCTGTATAACTTAATACGGAATGTCAACATTGTACTGGGATGTATCGCGGGGGCACATCGAGACGAATATGACATAAATTTAATGTCAACCCCCGCTGGTTGTGTGAAACGAAATAAAGACCATATGTACCCATGCTCGAGTTACGCAGGTCGGCGGGGCTAATGTCACTGCAGCTGGTCCAAGTTGAAAGAGTTGGTGACATCTTTAATAATTGCCAGAAAATCTTTATTCATTATGAAGTTCGAAGCATGAGTTAAGAGTAATGTGGTGATGTGTATTACCATCGTAACTGGCGCCACGTTGTTATGGGCAGGCGTATCACTTACCACCACGTGAGCGTCTCATCTCGCCGTTTCATTTTGTATAACAAAAAAAGGGAAGTGTTTAATGTATATTCTGTTGATGGAGAATTGCTATCGCTTCTGATGTATACATCTGGTGTAACAAGCTCTAGGATGGGTTACCCTACCCTCTGTCGCTTCTACGGTATTACTCTGACGGTGTGACAGTCCATTGTGGTAATAATCAAAGAGCATTGTTCGCTTTATGCCGCTGGTAAAATGCGTTTAATATCTGTTCTACAGATTATAACACCTGTTTGAAATCTAAATGGAATAGGCATTTGTTGTAATACAACCAACCATCATCATCATCAAGGAACAGACACCGCTGGACATGCGCCTCTCCCAAAGAATCCCACGTCGATCGGGTAGGAATTAATATGTGGTGATTTGGGCTGTTTCCTATCACGCTGGCTCAAGGCGGGTGGGTGGGATCCAGTGCCTACGTTTGTTGATTAACAGGGTGCACCGTGAGCAGGTGAGGTTCGCTTGGATCCCGTGACTTCTTACGCGGGAGCCGGTACGTAAATATAATTACTATTAAACTCACACTTATAATAAATGTTTAATTTAATTCTGACGCAGTACTGATGTTAGGTCTCGGTGTGCAAACATTACTGTTTCGGTTTGAAGGGCGCTGTAACTAGTGTAATTACCGTGGTAACGAGACAACATTTAAGTATCAAGCGACCAGCGCAATGTGATGCAGTGCGTATCATACTAACTAGCACCATACTATGTGGACAAACGTACCACTTACCATCAGATGAAAGCCTTTTTAGTATCATCGGCTCCGCCGAAAAAAAAAATCATATTTTTCGTTAAAATAGTAACGGATTTTTTTTTTATTTAAAATATCTCCTAAAAGTAAATAAGTCTTCAAGAAGTACCTTGCCTTCTGGAGAAAAGTCAAAATCATAAAGTAGCTTAATCTTCAGCTTTTAAATTGATTAACATTACTGTGATGCTGGTGTAATTATCCTGACGATCAATTAAAATCAACATTTAAATTGTATACAAACAAGGACTGCGATGTGATGCTGTGTCAGGATATTGTCAGTGATCAATCTCATTAGGCACACCACTCGCCATCTTGTCAATATCTCGTCTTATCTTAAAAAAAGACTTGTGTCAAGTGCGAAAACGGGATCTTTACAACCGGACGTATGGATATACGACGGGCATTCATTTTATTTATTATTCATATAAACGTTCCGGTTTCAAGAGCGCTGTAGCTATTGAAATAAGTATAGTAACGATATTAAGTCATCTTATAAGGTGACGAGCGAATGTAGTGCAGTGTGTAATATTCTAACTAGCGCATTGTTATAGGCAGGCGCATCACTTATAATAAGGTGAACATCTTGCTCTTCTCATTGGATAAAAAAAAAATTAGCTTCGATCTTCGTAGTGCGAACAGCGAAGGATTAGAATTGCGTACTGGCTCCAGTGTTTTCATCCAGATATGATGTAAGACTCTTTAAAAGAAGACTAGATAGATAGAATACTATTTCTAGAATAATTTGCTCTACGATCAAAGTCTACATCGCCGCTTGCTTTTTTTTTCTACTTCTTTCTGATGTTATTCTTGTTATTCTATTATTAACACAATTACTAATTAATAATATACATTATTTATGTTTGTTCTTACATTACTTATATATATGATTTTACTTATTATTTAGTGTTAATTATACTATTCGGTTCATATACTCCGTCATCAGCGATATGATCTTTTGCAGCTGATTATAATGGGTAAAGTTTTTTAAATAGCAAAGGTGGGGAGCAGGAAAAAACATGGTTGAGGAATATCACGGAATGGATTGGCATATCTAGTGCGTCTGAATTATTCCGCTGAACTAGGAACAGAAGGGACCATACCACGCTGATCGCCAACGTTTATCAGTTGGAGAAGCACTTTAAGAAGAAGAAGACATACTATTGTATACATTTGTAAAGTATTCTTTACCTGTCCTTATTTCTATTGTCCATTATGCTACTTTTAAGCGATATTTGATAAACTATTTTCTATTCATCATCATAAATAGGTGCCCTCTTCAAATTGTTTGGCTGTCAGTTTGAGAAAATCCATTCCATCATCGGCTATTCTCTTTAACTGATGGTATTTAAATCCGGTACACTTCCTTATGTCCTCAAAGCATTTCTTCCGCTGTCTACCAGGTGCACGTTCTTAAGTATTTTTTTATTTCCATTATTTCATGTATTATATATAGAAAGTGTGGATGGATTCGTGTGAAAGATGACATGTCTAAGAAGAGTATGAATTCAGATATGACGGCTGATAGAGGGACACAGCTGGGAATAGGGCAAGAGGAAGAAGAAGTAAGAAGAATATATCTATGTATTCTTAACCCTATCTCCTACTCAAAATTGTCGCTTACTATAATGTGGAATTGTAATGAACTGCTAGTCTATATATATATATATATAAGTATGAAAGTGTTAAACTAATACCTGTAACAAACAGCTTACGTTAGGTGTCCATAGTTCAATACCCAATGAGCAGTAGTGGCCTTGCAAAAGCCGGCGTCATGCAAACAGATAAATATCCGGTAAACAATCGAAACAAGCGGAAACCACGCTCGTTACACCTATTAGCGTCATATATCCGTGAACCGGCTGAGCTGGCTGCGAACGCGATACGGCCGTGATGCCATTATCAGCGCATTTAACGGATCTGTCGCACATTTGCCACTTGTAATGTTTTGCCGATATTGACTACGCGGCTTTATTGTTCGCAAATTGAACGAGAGCTCGTGAAAATATCTCCACTTGATGTGTTCTCATTTAACAACGATTCCATAGTGTAAACTGATTTAATAGCTACTTCCGTTTGTGGAGTCCAGTTTAAAATGAACTGTATAAATTGGTGAAAGGGCTAACAATATTAAACATCGTAAGAGAATAGACTTCGTTGGATGGGCTATTTGCTGAGGATAGATCCTTGATGATCTCCTATTTCGAAATCTCCGCTTCATCGTCATTCGAAATCGTCATCGATCGAAAGACCTCCATGTTTGTGGGGGTTTATATGAGGGGATTTGGACCATTTCCCAACACGCTTGCCCAATGCGGGTTGGTGGGAGCTACATCCTCGTTTGTCGATTAGTAGGGTGCACCACAAGCAGGTGAGGTCGGCTTGGGTCCGGTGAGTTGTTGTGCCTGACTCCTTACACCCTTTATTACTCCTTACCACTGCCAAACAGCTTACCATCTGGAAAGTGCAAGAAGCTTTGTTAGAAGGAGTAAGAGAATATTATTGCTTACTGAGTTAGTAATAACAGGAAATTAATTTTCAATAATTTATTTATGCTACAATAAAGATGAGTTACTATAAAATACACAGGATCGTATTTGTCATCATTTTAGTATTTGTTTTTGTTTGAGGAGACACATGCTCATATGTCCTCAAATAACTTTCAGCGTGACCGGTCGACGGTATTAACTCGGCATACTTCAAACAACTACGACCTGACTTACTAAGAATATATTACACTCGTATTAAGCAAACGTTTGTTGTATGACGAGATGAAATCTTAATCACGAAGAAATATCTTGCTAGAGGTCATCGATATTAATATAATCAAGCAACTAAGACGATCAGAACCTTTTTTCTTACATTCTCTCCAAGTTCCATACTAGTATAGCGCTAGAATATTTGGGTAGCTTGTGGCATCATAAATATTTTTTTTTATGTCTCCCGCGTATCTTTTCTTTTCTTCTGGTTGTAACTGATTCCATCTCTCATACTTCTTATCTTAGACTCTCTGCTGATCTTACACACTTCTTCTAACATTCTTGACGTTTTCTTTTCTTATTTAGTTTTGCATTACCCCTTCTCTTTACTTACAGTATTGGTATTCTTATTTCGCTATCGCTATACTAATATCACAGATTTTATTAATTTTAGTTTTTATTTATTTGAATTATTTCAGCTATTGTTCCACTGCAGAATTTCAAGAACACGACTGTCGTCTTCACTCATCAGAGAGGCAATGGCTTCTTCGTTTAGCTGCCTTCCTAACTCTGACTCGCAGTCTAAATCCTTCTGTTCAAAGACGGGACAGGAGGTGGCAATATGAAATACGGTCCGGTCCACCAAAGGGTCACAAAATCACGAGGGACTTACCGTGAGTTTAAACCTATGCGAAGACTCGGAGAATCCCCCGTGCCCCGTGAACATTTGAACCAGAACCGTATCCAGCTCCAGCCGGCGGTGCGTCCGATAGCCTGATACCGTGTTCCGGAAAAAGTTCCGCTTTGTTAATGTTGTCATACCTTCCACGTACCTCCTATTCCATTCGTCAAGCATTTTCGGCCTAAGCTGTCGCTTGAATGACATGGGGCCAATCCTCATACTCTCGTCTTCTACTATTCAGGGCCATAATTATATTTTATATGATACATCACCACCCAAACTGAAATATAGTAAAGTTTATACATTAATAATCAGCTGCAGGAGAAGATACAGAACAGGTGAAACATTTATCAGTGCTGTATACTATCTACGAATAGTAGGTGTATTATATTTGGCTATGATGCCTTTAAGGTTTTTTTTTTGGCTTGTTTGCTACGAATGTTCTTTTCTGTCATTTTATTATAATATGAGAGAAAAAAATTATAATATTGTTAGTATAATCTTTGTGTTTGAATACGAGTACGGTTGAGCGCTGTTACAATATACTATAAAGAAAAATAATGAGTAAAAGCATTATTCATAAATCCTATGAGAGAAATGTCAGCTGCATTCATTCGATTGTATTCGCAATCATTTCACTAACTGTAAGTGCGTCCGGGAATTAATTTGCAAAGCAAATGAGAATTTTGTATAATATTAATTAATAAAAATATTGGCATTTCAATACAAAAGAACATTTGTTATTCTATTATATAGACCGAATTGTAAATGGCTCCACTGGAATAACATAACGCGGCTTTCGAAGTTCGTCATTGTTGTAACATTATCAAATTTGATTAACTAGTATAATAATCAGATTTTTAAACGCACACGTAACATTTTTGTTATAGTGAACGAGAGGATCAGCAAATGGATTTTTGGCGAAATGAGCTGGTTTTAATTGTACTAAATAATTTCATTTTCCCAAGCGGCACGCTTGATAAATCTATATCAATAGCTGACAAAAGTCCATATGGTATTCTACTAAATCGTATTTAAATGATTGTTATCTGGATCTTCACAAAATAAGTATTAGAAGATCATGTAGATCAAACAATAATAGTTATTAAAATCCTTAATACATAAGTCTATCATATCTCTAGAATGATTGGTGTAAATTATACGGAATCATCAGATATTAAATGGTGTAATATGATGAAAAGATTAGGGGTGTGATTTATATTCTGTTATATAAAAAAGTAATATATATATGATTAAATGTATTAAATGGTTCAAATGTTTTATTGACTCGATATCGAGGACAACTGCAAAAGTTGTACAAAGCAATAATAATTTGAAAGTTTCGACAAAACGAGGGCTCAGTTCAATATGCTTTTTTCACCTATCCGCGCCCGAGGATCTGTAGCCAAATAAAGTTATATTAAATGAAAGTTACCCCCGCTTTCGGCAAAGGGTAACCGGATTTTTACCACGTTTCAAATAACATTCGTTTTTATGTGTGCCTATTTGAATACGTACGTATTTATTTTCTTACCAACAACTAACAAAAGCCTTTTTTTTTTTTCGTTTTAAAGAAATGTATTGTGGATTGGTGCTCCTGTTCAAGGGTTAGAGCATGATTGTATAGTTTAAAATTACTTTAGTATCATCATCATCATCATTATCTGCCTTTATTTATCCACTGCTGGATAAATCTTCCCCAAAGTCTTCCACGAAATGCGATCCTGAGCTTCTCGCATCCACTCACTTCCCACCACCTTGATGATGTCGTCGGTACATCTGGAGAGAGCACATCCTACACTTCTGCGATCTGTACACGGCTCTCACTTCAAGACTTTTCTTCCCACATCGGCCCTCACTGACACGGCAGACATAGCCGGCTCACTGCCACTTCAGCTTGCAGATTTTGGGAGCTACGTCCACAACTTTAGTTCTCCGTCGCATTTCATCGTTCCGAGATTTCGTCCCTTAGAGAAATGCCAAGCATAGCTCTCTCCATCACTCGTTGTGCTACTTTGAATCGGTGAGCCTGTCCGATGGTCAGGTGCCATGTCACTGCGCCGTAACTAAGGGTGTGACCTTTACCTTATTTCAGTATACCATATTACAAATGTTTAGAAGATCAAGAATCTTTGAGAATTTATTACTAATTTTAAACAGTATATTCCTTATTATAATACAGTGAATATAATTTCATAAAATGGACAAACTCCTCTGAGATCCTTAGAGATTCTTCTCCAAGTAGAAAATGTCGCCAACTGACTTTAATATTCAGAGCGACTATTGAGAATAATTTTCTATTTTCTGCTTATGTTATCATTCGCCATATTAATATGATGCTTTTGTTGTTCCTTGTCTTTTCCTTTGTTGTTAGTTTTAACGAATGTAAAAATTTGCAGAAAAATGTTTCTCTTACCTTCATCGTCAACAGCCTGCCACAGTCTACTGCTGGACATAGGCGTATCCCAAGGAACGTCACTTAGCCCGATCCTCGGCTATACGTTCTATCTTGCTTTACATATTCATACGACTTGGTTAAAATTGTTTTAAGAGATCAAAGATTTTTCGTTTAATAATTATTAAATTTGATAATTAGAAAATTAAGTTTTTTTTCTTTTTCTCTTTATTGTAAAACCTTATAGCGAGGTATACAAACAGCGCGCTTAATGCCTGTTGGTATTCTTTACCAGCCAACCTTCGGTGAAGTGAGATGCTGTGGTAGGTGATAAATTTTGAGTTTGTTTCAAATGTAGTATATAATATAGTAAAGTATATTGTAATCTTTCACTATGCACGTTTATTGCGTCGGAACTGTATTCGTATACCGTTTAATAAACTGTTAGTTACCTTCACATTCGCAATCGGATGTTAATTAATCTCATAGCGATCGGCGTACCTATACCGTATGACGGGTATTTGACTAATGGATCTGCGCAAGAATTTAATATTGCAGCCGACGTCATTAATAAGACTCAATAGTAGTGTGCTTTTTCAAACGGCACCTAAATTACTTACGAGCCTCTTAGTAATTTATTTTTTGAAGTTATTACTCATTTTCGTCATTACGTTCACTTACTGGTAAGTCTATTGCTGGAGATCATCTAGAAATATATCACCGCAGTGTCTGTCACCAAATGTGTATATCTTCTTAACTTGCGAAACGTTTTAAGAAGAGGCCTCATGTATTAGCTTTACAGTAAATGATTGCGCTTTGTTCTATAATTTATATTATGAGAAATTTCAATAAGAATATTTACTTATACAGAAACCATAAAATAATTCCTTACGAATATACTATATAACATTAAATATATTTGTATAAAAGTGCAGTAATTAGTACAGTTCTCATGTTATATAGATGTAACTATCCGTTTCAAAGTGATCAACGGAATGTAGTGGGCAACACTGGGTAGCTGTCACCTCATTGCAAGGGCTAAGCGGGTTTTAAACTTGGTTTATAATCTCCATTAACATCCATGTTATAGTATTATATAATTAAAAATTCGCTTTGGTTTATGAGCTGAAATATTAAAAGTAAAGGTTTAACCTTAAAAAGAGAAACAATATTAAATTACCTACGGAAATAGAATTTATGTGGGTAAATATAAAAATTATTATCCTGCTCCCCTTATATTTTAAGGTTAATATAGGTGCGCAGTAATTATCCACGACCCTCGCAACAACATAAATATCACATTTTCGCCATATTAATTTGCATCGAACGTATCCCGGCCGTCATGCGGCACATCTCCCTGAGAGCAGCACGGCTGATTTCCCACGACGAGATCCCACTGTTGTAGACTACAATGAAATATGTATGCGTGACATACAAGCCATGAAATAACGTTAGGCCGTGCTATGACGTTGATTTTGCACCAACCCCTCGCTATTGGCGGCCGGGGCCTCGTCTCCGTTGTACAATACGTCACGATTTTTTGTTTAACTAATATATATTTTTTTTACATCGTTACAATACGTCGCGATAATGAAGATTTCAGAATAATATTCAAGAGAGGCGACGGCGAGTTTAGATTAAACAATGAGTTATCGCTAATAATAATTTATATTGCATTAGCGATTCCTCTGGAAATTTCTAGAATTATATACTCTAGAACTTTCTAGAGTGGTATAAGGACAGTTTATAATACGCGTTCGTCGATCAAATGATTAATTCGCGTTTTGAACTTCGAGGCAATACTGTGATAAATCTGTACAAGCAATATACTTAGTCGGTGATATTAGACTTATGAAGAGCTAATTTTATTTGGATTGTTTTTGTAAAACAATAAACAGCTTTTTGTTCCAAATATCGTTTCGTTTCTATGAAATCCAAATCAAAGCCTAACGTATACTCGTAAACTGAAGGTAGATCTCTGTCGCCGCAGACCGTCTACCGCAGCTTCTACTCGTATTTCTGCCGACAAACAGTATTGTGTAACATTACTGTTTTCCGGATATAAGGACGTTGTAGTTAATGAAATTATTACAGTAACCAAATATAACATGTTATGTATTAGAGCTTTGTTGTTTTGCAGTGAATATGGTAAATAGCTGCACGATGCTGTGGGCAGATGAATCGTTTACCATTAAGTGAACGTCTGGCTTTAACAATGTTGAACGGAAGACAATATAAGAGACTGATTATATTTCTTACATTTAAGGTAATTATTTCTCTAACACGTTAATTATAATGATTTGATAATTAGCTTCAACGGTTAAACATGTTTCCTCAAAAGGGTTTATATTGGTAAATGTAAGTAGGGCTTATCAATTGCAACAATTACTATTACTAAGTATTTTACCCGCCTTCTACATTTCTATAGAGAACGATATTTCATTAAAGATTTTAAATCTCATTAATAATTTTAGGTAATGAAAATATTTCTTCATTTATATATTTTTACAAAAATAATATATTAAATATATACAAATTTCCTAATATTGATAATAAATCTGTGCACGATAGAGCAAGGCTTATAGCGCTCAGGTCAATAAATGTATTTTCACGTTTTTTATTTAATTTAGCATAAATAATTATTAATAACAATATAGTCATAGTTAACAAAGTTTTCCCAACATAATTATATTTATTTGGTCTGTTTATAAATATTTTTGCTAGCAATTATTTTATAGCAATTATCATACCTTCAAGCATAAAGTTTGCTTTATGTACCCTTAGTATGATGAGTAGTAGTATGAGTTAAATTATTAACTAAATAGAATAGGTTAAGTAAATAGAAAGAAAAGAAATGTCTTTATTAACGGGAATATTACATGTTAAATTAAAGAGAATTTTAGATTTTATAGCTTTTATATTATTATTTGTTTTTTATAACTATATTGGAAAATCGGTTGCTTATCTCCTCCCGTGACCATGGCAGCCGCAAAGGAAAAGGTGGTAACTTTCGGGATAATAAAATATACAAAATAATAAGGTAAACGCTGTAAAATCACTAAAATTTAGTTTTATTAAAGAGGAAAGTTCCATGGTACAATGAGAATACTCACCGCACCGCACCCGGCTTTACATTGTCGATAGAGTTCTGATATAATTTTTTGATATCGTCAGAAAAGCGCTTTGACACCGCCGAAGCGATTTCGATAAGTTCGAATCTAAATCCAATATCGCCGTTATAAGCTGAGGAGGAATTTTCTACAGTTCCATCATACCGATTGAAATCATTTCTAATATCTAGATATACGTTTCAGTCTGTAATTACGAGAGGCTTTCATAAAAGATCTTTTAAAGATATCGAAATCATTTGATAATGAAGTTGATTAACTTTTCATATTTTTCGTTTGGATATTTATTAAAATTGTGTGAAAGATGACATGTGTAAGAAGAGCGTGAATTTAGATATGGCGGCTGATAGAGAGATGTGGAAGAGAAGTACATACTGTGCTGGCCCCACATAAAATGGGAGAAGGGCAGGAGGAAGAAGAAATGGATGCTGAAATCTCAGAATATGTAGATATATATTAAAAATGATCAAGAAATATACACTTTACCAGATGGTATCATACCATTCAGGACTTCATTGAAGAAATTAAAAGTTTAGACAAGCAAAATGTAATTACGATTTTTAAATACTCGTCCATACTATAGACAATAAGAAACAAAATTAAAAGTATATTTTTAAATACTAACTTCATTAAAAAAAGAAAAAATATAGATATAAATTGCCTGAGCCGTCTAGGAATAATAATGTAGATATAGATACAGAACACGGTGAATTTGTATCATCATCATCAACATCAGCCGATAGACGTCCACAATTAATTTATCATGTACTTGGTAAATTAATTGGAGACTCTTTCGTCATCTACGCTTAGAACTTTAAATAAAACCTAATAATAAAAAAAATACTAGAATTTAGTATTATTGTAAAATAGCTGAGTAATTTACTTGTTTATAAATTCAAGATAAGAACCTCTGCGCGATCTAATCAGAAATGTGGAGATCCGCAGAAGAACTAAGGTCACCGACATAGATCAAAAGATTAGACTAAAGAGGCAGTAGCAGGGCACATTGCTAGAAGGATCAATGGCCAATGGGGCAGTAAGGTCCTCGAGTGACGCCGCGTACTGGTAGTCATAGTGTTGGGAGGCCTCCTATAAGGTGGACCGACGATCTCGTGAGAATCACAGGAGCGCACTGGATGCGAACAACGCGGGACCGACCGATCTTTGGGACAGTCTTATGTTCAGCAGTGGACGTCTATCGGTTGATGATCATCATAAATTCAAGGAAAATTATAATGAGATAAATTTCAATAATTTAAACTAAATATATAATTTGTGTTAATATTAGAGAAATATTAACAAATATTTGCCCACGCGTAAACCATTACAAACAGCGGAATAACCAGTAGGAGTACGATAATGAAATGCAAATACTGCTGCATATTCCGGGGGAATGTTTTAGATCTCAACAGCGCGCTAGTTATAACAGGTGACTTGTTAATTCTTGTTGTTTTTAACTTAACCTATGATGATGTGCAACAATTATCTAAAGATATATAGTATGAAGTAAAACGTGTGAAGAATAGTAGATATTTTCCAGAGGCATTGAAATTTAAAGATGAAACTCAACCATATTTACAGCAACTCTTCGAATGTTTTAAAGCAGGACAGTGTTCCTGTTCCTATTTTTAAATGTAGTATTTAAGTAATGATCATTGCTTAAACTTTAGTATACTTACACGTACGTTACGTTAAATGTTCCTTTATGTCTGCTTAAAATATTGAGCTCCTTAACAAGAGGATAGACTTCCGTTCTACGCTTCTAACAAGGAGATAACTAGTGTTTGTGTGGTCTATTACATTTCCGTGTTAGTCAACTAAGTCGAAGATAGATACTTTCCTGCCTGAATAAATTACCGTTCATTACCTGAAGGAATGTTATATAGCGCAGGATGTCGCAGTGATTTTTTTTTAATTAAATCTATGCTCCTTGTCATATTTTATATTTAATTAAATTTTAATATTACTTAAAATCAAATTTAAATTTCTTATATTATTTTAATATATAATTTCTTCAAATGACAGAAAGCAGTTTTTGTTTCCTCATACTTCTTGGGACAGATTTTTATATCATCGTTCTTGTTTTCTGTTTAAATTCTTTCTTCTATAATTCCAGCTCTCTTTTCCTCTATATTCATCTGCCACAGTCTAGTTTCATTCCATTCCATCTCATCCAGCGACTCAATGATTTGTCAAGTCGCTCTTTTATTTCTTTATGCTGATTACATATCTTGTCTATTTTACATTTTATTCTTTGTTTACATTTTTCTTACTTTTTTCTTCCATATTTACTTTCACTATCCTATTTGCATTTAATTTTAAGAATTTATCTTGTTTTACATTAATATTATATTTTTTCTATGACCTTCTTAATTACAAAACTATTGAAAAACCTTTATTAAATTTGAATTATAACTACTGTACTGTATGTTTACTAGAATGTCATGTACAGAATCGGTTTTCTAAATCTCACCAGCTTCATTTTCTACCACCAGACAGTAGTCAGCTACAAATGATGTAGTTAGTGATTATACTGGGATTACGAGACGTAATGTCTGTATCAAGGCTGTGAGCATATAGTAATGCAGTGTAAACATATTAACTTGTGCTACATTACGTGTATTGGGGTACCGTCCAGGGAACGGACTGCTTATCTCATCGCTTGGTAAAATAAATATATACCATTCCAAGCGCTGTATTACATTTTTGTTCATCATCGCTTGAGATTTTATCGTGTCCCGTCTTTCAACTTGCATTGTACTTAATATTAACTTACCGATTTCCCGCATTGATCTATAGATAAAGCTTTAGATATTTTGACATATGAGAAAATACAAAAGACGTGAATGTCTCAGATGAGTGCAGATAAGAAGCGGTGTTCGGAGTCTACTTCTAATTGTTAAATAATTAACATAAGATGATATCTACAAAATTACTATTCGTTTATGTTTTTTTTTTAAAAAAAATACGGGAAGTGTTCAATTACTTCCGCTATTTACTTTTCGTAATTATCATATCTATAAAAGCGGTGTTGATGATTTAATTGAATGCGTTGGAAATGTTTTTTGTGTTAAGTGCAATGTAACTTAGAAAAAAGTTACGTTAGAAAAAGACCTCTGTGCACGGTTTGTAAAATAGAAGTCCCCGATACCATTTGGAGGTATGGGGACTTCTATATGGAGCTACCAATCTCATCTGTCACGACCACGATTGAGAGCCCGACAATTCTGGTGGAATGCGGCATCATGGGCTTCCTTTAAATTCATTATAAGCTCGGACGGGTTATCCAAATATAGATAAAAAAAATTGTTTTACAATTGCTGTGCTTACGTTTTTCTTTTTGATACAGTCGATATTGTAACAGGTAAATGCTGTTTATGAGTGAAACACCTTGACATTAACGAGTAGCGCAAGGGTATCCGCATTATACAAACAGTAAGGGGTCCGTTCTGGGCGTAATATTAATTTGCAACTTGTTGATGATCGTGCGACGCGTGTTTATCGCGCTGAGTCTCCCCACCTTCCCCTATGCCGAGTCTCCCCCGCCGCCGCACATTAATCACGTGACCTCACCTTTCCCCAGTTCGCAAAGAGCTGGTACAATGAGACTAGACATCTCTTTTCTTATTTCCGTTTTTTATTATTTTAATATCTCTTCCTCCCCACTTTGCTGGTTTTAATACTCATTTAGACTTGAAATTTGTCTCAAATATTCCTTGAAAGCAACCGCAACCGTGAATGAGTTTCTATAACAACCGTTACTATAGTAACCGGATAAATAATACGAAATGATAATATTTGTGAACGTTAGAAATAAAATGATAAAGGATCTATAACATTTAAAAAATAAATAGCCTGTAGCCATTTACAAAACATTGCGCGCCGAATGATCACGTTCTCGTGTCGATACGTTCACTCGTTTTCACGTGATTGGGGAACAAACAAAACTCATTTTCATTATATATATATATAGTACATTTAAGCTCAACCAATAATAGAGAAGATTATATTAAACTAACATTCTCATTAATCGTTAAAGAAACGAAAAAAAACTTAATTGCGCTCGTCCCTTGAGACATAAGATGTTGTGTATCGTTACCGCAGTAATTATTACAGTAATTACACTAGCTACCCTACAAAGCGAAGTACAGTAATGTGTGCACATTACTGTTTAGCGGTAGAAAGAGGCTCTGTGGTGGTGGTACCTTAGTATCTGTTGTTGGAGACCTACCACCAGTAAATACAACAGGAGTTACAATAAAGACATATCAATAATAAAATTTTACTTAAATTAGTCTTTATTATTTCTTTATATAATTAATTTAATTGATAAATTTTAACAATAATTACAAGCATTAATAGAACAAACGAAATTACATTATCACTTAAATTTGCGTAGTTCATTCAGGTGTTTAAAGGATGTAGGAGAATTATTGATCAATAAGTCCAAGTCTGCTATATACAATACAGTTTAACTAAATGAAACAAAAACTGTGATAAATAATGAAGTTAGCAAAGAAGTAATAAACTATAAAATAACAGTTAAAGCTAAAAATTGGAAGAAGAAACTCAAGAAAAACACTGATGCTGCAGATGATGTTTCGTATGTTTTCCATGAAATATACAAAAGAAGACGGTCTTCACTTAAGAGAGCGGAATGATAGAAGGAAATGGAATGTAGAACGATAGAAAAAAGATGTTTGAAAGAAGAGCAGAGTATGAAAGACGAAAGAATGAATGATGAGAATTTGTAAAATATATATAAGATTAAATACTGATGGTGATTGAAATGGAATCAAAGGCCCTGACCCACAACACGCAGAGGGAATTATAAAAAAAAACACAGTTTATGAGTACATCAGGTGCATTTGTTGGTAGATCTCTATGGCCGGAGACCGTCTAGGTTGGTACCACTGTAGTTATTTTTGTCGCCAAAGAGAAGTGTGCAAACATTAGTGTGTTCCGGTTTGTAAGGCGCTGTAGCTAGTGAAATTACTGAGGTAATGAGACTTAATAACTTGTGCCTCAGGTTACCAGCACCATGTAGTGTGCATCATCCTAACTAGCGCCACTTTGTCATGGGCGAGCGTTTCACTTACTCTCAGATGCCATCTCGCTCGTCTTGTCATTAGTTCAGTCAGTTCATTCAGTCATAACTTCATAAATCTTAATTAATTGGGGTTAACTATATTTAGAATTAATACATGTAAGAAATGTATGTATATTAGCATTTTTTTAGCCTATTTTTATATTGTTTTTGCTCATATACAAAAAAGCTACAGATGCTATTTTTTATTTTTAATCATTGCAACACAGATATCAAGCTTTTAGAACCTTCATAATAGCTGAATCTGTGATATTTTAATTTAGTTCCTTTGTCCAAATTATGGTTATTACTGTTCTTACTTATATTGCAAAAAAAAGAAATATTTACTTAACATTCTTACAGATTTTTTTCTAATGCAGTAGTGTTATTTATTTATATTTATATAATAATAACAAATACTAATACTAATTATAAAAAAGAAACTAATAAACATAGTAATACGCAATATAGCAAATAATAAATCTATATATATATATATATATATATTTGTCTTTTTATTCTGTTTTAATTATTTGACTTTTTAGAACTTGCTAAGTTAATAAACACTAATTAAAAAAAAATAAGTTTAATAGTAATGTTCGCTTCTGTTTTCCCACCGATCGTTGTATAGTCTATGACAATAGCGTCGTCATAGCGCCCTGAGGTGAGACGCGATAGCTTATTAGGGGAACCAAGAACTTTGGGGTTGTGTTTACTGTATACGTTGGTACACATGGGGATATGTTTGCACGGTCCAGTTCCTCACTTTGTTTTAACGTACGATTTTTATGTGTAACTTTTTATATGTTCATCCCCCTTACTCCCGCTGGCGTTAGAGAAGGATAGTAGACGATGTCGTGTGTCAACAACATATCGCCTTAAGGGTGAGATTATGTATAAGAGAAAACGTTGCGAAACTCGAGGGAAATAAAGTTTGTTGCGTAAGTAAGGGTGAATTGTCAATCAGGATTAAAACTGAAGCTGTATTAGATATTTCAATTTTACTAATGTTGATTGCAGCTGTTCCCTTGGGGCCGATTTCGTTTGTGCTTATACTTTAAGATGAATATTAACTTATCATACGTAATAATACGGGGAGGGGGAGCAAAGAAGTATTTTATATCCATCGTAGATTTAATAACAGTATCAGTAATTTAAAGAAAAGTAGAGATGTTTATTATTTATGTTTAATTTAACTTTACCTGTAGGATAAGGTATTGCATAATTTGTTCCTTCATCTCGAAAATAAGAAGTAATGATTTATGAGAACGATTTACTGGTTAAGTTTTATTTGTATGTTAATATGTTAATAGCATTAAACCCTCTGTCTATCTAATTAAATATCTTTGGGTTCGTAATACTGCTTGATGAGAACTGATAGAATTTCACCATGGAAGAAAACATTTTCTATGAATATAATATGGATTGTATTTAACCAATAGGGATACGATATAGAAATATGCTTTCAATTTATGCCCCATTAAATACAAAGCCAGACATATTAATACAGAATCATTATTAGCAATAAATCACTGTTGAGATATTATATCTCCGACACCAGAACTATATTAATTTATCTTTCGCTTAACGGTTTCTGCTTACGATATTTTCTCTTATATTCCCTTCATCTTAAATATTAATCAATGTTAGATTTTATTGTTAATAACTATGGATGGTATTTAAATAAAATTTCTTATAGTACAAGTAAAATTATATTATTTATTAAATATGCAAGCTTTGTTATCAACAATTTTATCTTTACAGCTTGATATATGAAAAGATGTTTAATTTTGTTAAAGAAATTATACTGATTACATAGTTATCGTTAAACTTCTGATTGTAGAGTTTCCGTTTAAAACAATTTGCGATTTAAAAATTCCATTTATAATTTAAGTCAGGAAACGCTAAAATTAAGAACACAATATAAGCTTCAATTATATATAATTGCTGGTCGTTAGGGGGCTGTTTCTTTGGAGCTTTAACTTGTTTATGAAAAAAACTCTATGAATAGCTTGTTAGCGTTTTGCAGCGGTCTCTAGGGAGCTAAAGGCGTCAACCTCAATCTAATGGTGTATTCAGGAGCTCAAGCAGAGCGGAATTGGCCGAAATTTAATAAGAGCACTGAACTTTGAATACTACTTTGCTACTTGTCATATTATATCCTTACCTTAATGACTCGTTACGTTTGGAAGATTTCGTCAAAATCTGAAATTTTAATAAATCCTTTTTCATTAATATCTACCTCCGATTCTATATCATATAATATTTAATATATATATATGTGCCACATCTTATACTTAGTTATATCTAAAAGTATTTCTTATCAAGCTAAAATTTCTAAACCATATACGACAAATATACTACATGAATACAGGTAAACTATTATTACTATATAGTCCATATACAGCTTTCGATTTTAATTATTTAGTTCAAAGTTCTGGCATAATATAAAGTTTATAGGTTATAACGCAAATTTATAAACCTAGTAAAAATATTAGGTAAATTGAGAAGGGAATATGTTTGAAATCGCTGTGCAGTTTAACAAAATCTTAACCTAACCTGATCATAATTTTCGTGGAAGTCAAAAGGGGAGCTCGTACTGCGTCGGGGCGCGCACGTTGCAATCGGAGCTGAACAATGGGACATATTTTCCGTAACTTACTCGTCGCCATGGGATTCAAATGAACAGCCAATTTCGTCAACCGTTTATGGTTAAGAAAATTCAAAGGCTCTCATTAAACCATTATAATAATTACTAAACGAACGCGGACGCTTTTACGTTGGACGAAAATAAACATTTAAGGTAAGTACGCAGCTCTTATCACTACCGCTAAGCAGTGTGAAAACATTACTGTACTCCAGTATAAAGGCCAATTGTAGCTATATATTACTGAGGTAATGAGACTTAACATTTTATGTGATAAAGCACCGAGCACAATGTGGCTCTGTTTACATTCTAAATAAACCTTGGTCTGGAATATCACTTGCCATCAGGTGTTCGTCTCGCTCGTCTTGTTGCATAGACGAATAAAAAAAATATTGAATTGAAACAATTCCCTCCTTAAGAAAGACATAATTATAACCTAAAATTCAACTTTGAACAATATTCGAATAGCTGAAGAGTTTTCACTATTCAGAAACTATTTTAATTTGGACTTAGCTTTTGGTAACCGATACGTCTGACTATGACATCGTGGCGCTTCTTAGGATGATATACACAGCACCACA
The DNA here is from genome assembly GCA_029034505.1 of Ornithoptera priamus. NCBI lineage: Eukaryota > Metazoa > Arthropoda > Insecta > Lepidoptera > Papilionidae > Ornithoptera > Ornithoptera priamus. The sequence continues at coordinate 235,528 of JARDWD010000219.1, read as the reverse complement.
TGTGCTCATCGTCTAGAAACAAGATATCAACTCTAGTTACTCTGGTAATTATACTGGCTAAAAATCCCTTCAAATTGGATTACAGCAACGTTTGCACACTACTGTTTGGCGTGAGAAATAGTAACTGCGGTGGTACCTAGACGGTCTCCAGACCTACCACCAGAAAAACACTTAATAGTATTCAGCCTAACCCCCGCAAAATAATATAATACTAGCTGTTCCCCGCTCGCTCGCTTTGCTGACTGTAATACAAAATTAGACTTGAAATTTGTCTGAAACATTTCTTGAGAACAACCGCAATCGCAAATGACTTTCTATAGCAACCGTTACTGTAGCAACCGCATAAATAATAAGTATTGAACATATATATAAATAATAATTAAAAATAAAATGATTAAGGGATCTATGAAATTCTAAAAATAAATATTCTATAACCATCTACAAGTAATTCTGCGTTGAATGGTCATATTCCCATGACAATGTTTCCTATTTTTCAAGTGACGTGCGAACAAAGAAAATAGATTTTTATTGTATTTATAGATAAGGTAAATTTTAATGTTTTTTTTATTACTGGGATTTAGAAATAAATAGTGTTTTAAATAATTTAATAATGGTCTGAACTTTAAATTCGCTCAGCGTGTTCATCTGAAAGTAATAGGATGTCTCGTTTCGCCGCGGTTTCTCGTTTCGTCAGAAAACATCAACGGAGCGAAAATAAACTCGCACCGCAGGTGTCGTGGATGTGAAGTCAAATTAGAAACTGCACGACCGCTGAACCAAAGTTTTATTTAGAGTTCTGCGATGTCACATTACCACAATTTTACTAAACAAACCTTAATAATTTATAACAGTAAGAGTTAACGAAAACTTCACTCCCAACAAAAAAACTGATTGTATAAAAATACCGAAGAGTCGAGACATGCCTATAACAACGTGGTGCTAGTTAGAATGATATTCACTGCAGCATACTCCTCCCGTCGCCATGAGACAGAATTACAAGTCTTGTTGTCCCAGTAATTTCACTGGGTACAGTACCCTTCAAACCGGAACACAATAGTTTGCACACTACTCTCCGGCAACAGAGACCTACCGCCTAACAGTACCAATTATCATAATTAATTTCCTTTTACTTAAATCTAGTATGATTATACTTAATTTGGGACCTATCTGACCTTAGTATCGTTCGTTCATTGACAAAGGCTTCCGGCGTCAATATTAGTCTTGAATCTTTGATTTAATATTTAAAGATATTGATTAGAATTACATGTAAATATAACTATTTGTTTTTTAGCTCACTGAATGTGAATTCCGATCTCGAAGGATATGTAGTTGCTGAATATCATTACCATCATCACAAGCATAATAGTTTATCTTTGATATTTATCATATTTTAACTGAAAACTAGATACATGAAAGTGGCACATAATTAAAGAGAGACTAAAAAGTAAGTAATTAAAAAGAGTCGATCATCATTATAGATTCAAAATAAAATCTCGAAAATAAGAAGGCGTCTTAGTTTGAATCATCTGCGTAAATCTCACGGCTGAATAGCTGTTGCTACCTGGAACGTCTAGAAATGATAAAATTTTATATCGACATCACTTTACAGTATAATTTTGAACCGAACCCTTTGTCCCGGATGCGTTTCACTTTTAGGTTTATACTCGGTTTTTGTCTCCCCTGCACACCACCTGCCGCGTGGCCATTACTGCCGGAACTAAATTCACGGCTAACGTCTCGAATAAATATAATTTTATTTTGATTGCACCACCTAACGTTTGTTTTACGATAATTGTGACCACATACTGCAGTAACACTCTTTCTATTACTATCGAGGCATGCTCTTGATCGTTTTTCTACTGTGACCTTCACCACCTGGTGTTTAGGTTGATATTGCGGTGTAACTTTTGCAGGTGCCTTTCATACACTATCGATAATTTAGTCGTTATTAGCTGACGATTAAATCCTTTTATTATCCTTTTTATTAATTTCAATTTTTGAAGGGTAAGTACTTAGAAATAAAACATCATAATGGCGCCATGTTCTTGGACATTTTTCTTGAGGACTCCTACTGGGCAAAAACAAATTAGACATGACAGCAAACTAATGACGAATTCTAACTTTCATCTTTTGAATCGGGTATAAAAATACCTTACAAGAGAACTATGGTTAGCAGATGACGTCTATCAGTAAATAAGATGAAGGGACTTCTTGAAATTTAATGATTTCTTGTTGGACCAAATTGGAAGTCTTAAGTGAGAGAAGGTAAATCATCTATCATTAGAAAATCATTTTGCCGGAGATCGTTTAGCTTTTCTTGTTATTAAATACCCTATTTCCTCTGACGAAGGTCAGATTACCATATTAACACTGCAATTATATTTTGACATATTTAAATGGTTTAAATATACATTATCTAAATTAATATCCAAATACTTATACAGAAATCTCATCCGCTGAATGCTCTGTTACCCTGAAAAATTAAAATTAAAAAATATGTAGGCAGACCTACATATTTTGTAAAGAATGTTACTTAATTAAATAATAGACTAAATCGGGAATTTTTTTTGTAAAACATTAAAGATGAAATAACTTTTTAAAGTTGTAAAAGATTTATCTGAAATTTCACGTTAGAATCTAGATGGAGAACTTGCGAAACAATGATTTACGATTCGTACGGCTGTTAAATATGACGCGAAACTCGAAATTATATCCAATAATAACCTAAAATAGCATACTTTAACACAATACGTCGTAATACGATGCCAATGAGAAAATATATAAACCCCTATCAAAGTTCATCATTAACTAGCGTCTTCTGATGTTTATGAGACCCTATAAAGTGCCGTTGTAGTTTTAAGATCAGCAACGCGTTCCACAAATTGCGTTTTATTGGGACATGAAAAGTTTACGACGCGTATACTACGAAAGGCTGAACTATACAAAGTTTAATCGTAACCATTCTTCCCGTCTGTACCATAGACCATAGATCTTGAATCATCTAAAACATATCTTTAACTATTGCCGATATCGTTTGGCTGTGCTCCACTGTAAATGAATTAAAGATCAAATATTAGCTGAGAAGCTGTATTTAATTAGCTCTTTAGATCTCTGCAAACCGGAACTCGGTAGATTTAGACTATTTTGACGGTATCTTGATAAAGTGATATTAAGAATCTTTCATTGGATTTAAGAATAAATTTAAACCCTATTTCTTAAAGTAAAGTTACAATCGAAGGCTTATAGTGCTTGCTGTAAACTTTAGAAGTTTCAAAACTCATAAATTTTTACATCGATCTTTAATACGGAGTAGTTTAGTTAAATTTAGTGTAGTTTAGTTAAAACAGTGTCAAAGTTTAACAAAATATAATATATATTAAAAGATAATAATTAGTAATTTGAAATAATGAAGTAATTGTTAACTAAATCATGTATGCTTTAGGTTTATATCAAAAGTATCTGAATGAAGCCTTCGTCTTTTGATTTGCGATCAGCTATCCTATCTAATCTGTGGTCTCTTATTCGTTATTCTTTTAGAAAGTGTATTTTTTTTTTCTATACGGAACCACTGCGGGCTCATCTTCGCGACCATCCCGCTAAATTATAGGCCCGCGTACCATACTACCTCATTACGTAGGAAATGCGCACTAATGGATCTCATTCTCTATTTGTGAAATTATATACCTCTCTTGGTAATCGTACGGCATAATGGCGTGAAGTGAGAGTGCATAATGCATTCGTTTGGGACTCGTTACGTGACTGACATTCGCACTGGTAACTTACTGGAGCTGAACATGAGTAGTATTTACGTTATTAATTCCACCACATTACCTGAAGATAGTATCGGATCGGATGCTCTGGAAATGTATTGAGAGGTCTTTGCTCAGCCTTGTACATTAATAAATAGGCTAAGATGATCATTAAGCAGAACTTTCTTGTTACTTTATTCATAATTTTTTATTCCATTAAAATATATGTTATTATCAGTAAATGTGAAATCGCTTACGGTTAATATTAATATTACTGATTTAACTACATTATGGTCAAAATAACCTTCAAAGTAGTTCAATTTGTGATAGTCTTACCTTTAAGAAATACTTTGAAACAGAATAAAATAATGGAAGGAACAGTTAATTCTTAATCTTAATAATGCTTGATAAGCGATACTGGTCCTATCGTGGTGTTACTCAGGGTTTCTCTCCTTTTAATAGTTTCTGTAGATATAACGCCCTATAAACCAAAACATTTATTACAAACTATGTTATAGTGATGTGTATATATTTTTTTAGGTGTGAACATAATATATGAGAATATATATAACTAATTTATGTAACGAATCAACCCTTACAATAAATCCAATTATGTGTTTGTCGTATCTTAACACGATTATTGTATGCACTTGATTCATATAGGAACAGGCTTCTCTGGCGCAGTGATTAATAGCTTTCCTTACATCGCAGAGATCCTTGTTCTGATGCTTGGAGATTCGTAATTTATCTGCCTTCATTTTGTCAATACATTAATTTTGTTAAATCTGCTGTCATTACAGGATTTTTGTGTTACAACTATCAATATATGAGTACTAACTGCTCCTAGCCCGTTTTACTGGAGGTAACATCCCGCAACTGCTTCTGGGTAAGGAATTTTGTAAAATCTTTTTTTTTTCTGACATTGGCAGAGGCAATGTTTTTACCATATTTTGAGGATATACGTGTAATAGTTTCAGAGATCACGTGATGAGTTAATAAATCTTGGGATAGCTCCTAGATACTTCCTATCCATTAGTACAAAATTTAGATGAAGCCTAGTAATATATTCAATGTTTTCTAAGACTACTCTCATTTTTGTATATTGGCTTATTAATACAAATAAAACAAAGAAAAAACTTTAGTAGTAAAATGTTATGTGGTATTTAAGTAAAATGTACTGGTAATACAATGTTTGTTTGAAACTATAAACGTGGAGTGTTTTTTTTAACTTTGTGTACAGCATTCCATTGGTCACTGACTTCGAAAATTTGTTAATACTGCGTATCAGACTAAGGGTCTACGAACTATGAGTCATGCGATCAACATAGAATTTTTTTTAAAAAAAATTTGCGTGTCTCGCCGATATGCTTGCTTAGTCCAATGCACCTAGATACCATCAAACCTACAATTTCGTATCAATCATTCCGCATGTCCGTGGAGACTAATAAAGTGTACGTATATAACAACTATCCACTTTAGAAGTATGCAATTATTAAAATGAATACAGTCCACGGCAATGATGGCTTTATAATATAATAATAAAACAATATATATGTACATACAGACAGTACAGCGTTTATGTCAATATATATATAAAAATATACTTTGTAGAAAAACATTGTTGTGCTGTGGGTAAGTAATAAATCTGCCTACTAAGTAACTTAAGTGTTGCAATCGATAACGTTTTAATTGTACATTTTTATATTTATTCCTCGAAAGGACTAAATGATCTAGACGTTCATTAGATACCTATACCAATGTGGTACTCTTTAGGGTGATATACAATACACTCTATTGGGTTTACTTATCGTTAAAACACCTTTCAAACCGGAACACAATAATATTTGCATACTACTTTTAGGCGACAGAAATAGGAACTGCAGTGACCTACCTGGACGGGACCAAACCTACATACAAGATATGGTATTATAATGTTGTATAAAGTGTTAAAATATATTGTAAATACTCTAGCTCTCATTCTTGAGTGATATATTGTTTTATGATAAACTGGTCTACTAGTGGATAAAGTAGTTGTCAGTTAATATTTTTAATTTTTTCACGTAGAGATAGAAAATAAAATATTATTATATAGACACGACTTACTCTTAACATTAACTAACGTTCAATGTTTAGGAGTTTCATATCTATTTTGCATTGTTAAATAAAATATTATCCTTCGTTTTAAGATCATCAGCTCAAGTGTCTGTTACAACAATACAAAATTTCATTTAACGATATTATTAATTTCTAATAATGTAAATTTATTTAGATTACGACGCGGACTGTACCTCAGCCATTAGCATACAAACAGTACCACAGAGTCGGACACACAAGATAAATTGAGCGATAAGGCAGCGGTGGTGAAAGAAGCACAGAATACAGTAATTACACGTTTGGCGGTGGCAAAGTGTTAAAAAAAATGTGTGAAGGAGCCCAAGGCGATAATACAGGACTAAATGACTTCTGTTATTATGTTATACTGATGCCAGATCTCTATTCAAAGAGATCAATCAAATAGATATTTTAAATCTAGTATAGGCTAAGACACTTCCTCAATTTCGTGTAGTGTTGTGTGATAATAAGATTGTAGATGATAGTGTTCATCTAAAATACCCTAGGTTATGTTGACAGTCGGAATACTGGGTCAGAGCGATTATTTGCGGTAAATTTACGATATAAGCCAGCTCATCTTACTTCCAAAAATACGATCAAAAACTGGTGTAAATAAAAATAACTGGTGGCTCGGGTATCAAAGCAGATAACGTTGGTTTATTCAGGGTAATAGGGACAAGCTCGAGCCCTAAAAATTCTCGCAGGCCAGGACTTCACTCTGGAAAGTCTTCCGAATAACTCTATGTATACATAAGAAGGTTCACACCAATACCCCACGGAGGTTATCGCAATGAAGATCCTATGTCAGCCAAACAGTAAAGTGCAAACATTACTGTGTATCGGTTCGAAGGACGTTATTGCTAATGCAGTTACTGTGATATCAGAAATTATGTTATTATTTCAAAGCCATGAAACGTTATGGTATATATCACGGGAAATGATGTCATTAGTGAATAGTCCTTTGGGCGCTTCATGAAATAAAAAAAAAATGTGTTTTTATACAAGATACACTTATAGTCACGCGGTGAAGGCTTTACCAAAAACCATAGTATGTACTCAAGATATGATTACATTTGAGACTGAAGAATTGAGAAGACATTGAAGTTGAGTGAGATCAAATTCTATTGATAAAAATGATATTTTCTTTAATGAAACACCTTAAAATTCGATAATTAATAAGTTTGATATATTTTAATTGAACCAAGGCATGCTAGTCATACGCCCAATACAATGAAACTTAACCTGGTAATCATCAAAACGTTTAATTTTGTAACAGTTATTTTAACAGAAAACCTTTTAACTTCAATATCGTTTCATCGTTTACCAGATTTTTGGAAACGATAAGGAATTTATAGATGTTAATTAAAATACATCTCGTGCGATGTGTACAGATAAAAACTATAAGGAGTGCGAAAATATTAAATAGCGGCGACATTAATTGTTAAGTTTCTTTATAAACGCTCTTTATCTCACCACATTTATCACCACCTCGGACTACTACGGGAGTTTAAACATTTCTCGCGCTTAAGGAACTTCTTCCACTGCCGACGATGAATGAGGAACGAGTATAGCATACAACTACGAACTCGTTAGCGACAGGCGAGTAACAAGTGTATAGCTCCGATAATTTTGTCGCTGTACGATAAGCGAGAATTACTGGTGGTAAGTCTCTATTGCCGGAGACCATCGAGGTGGCTACCACCGTCAGTGCCCATATTTGCCACCAAACAGTAGTGTAATTACTGGGTAACGACACTCGAGATATTAAGTCTAAGGCGACGGGCAAATATGATGCAGTGTATAACATCTGACTGGCGCCACGTTATTATGAGCAGGCGTATCACTTACCATAAAGTGAACATTCCGCTCGTTTCATCGCTCAATTGAATTAAAAAAAAAATAGGTCAATGGGCGATTAGTCGCAGCTCTCTTTCGATGCGGCTAGGGCAGAACATTCTTTTGCAAATCTGCGAAGGAAAAAAACCTGCCTGCATAGCGAGGATGTATCCACGCTCGGTGAGATTTCTGATATAAATCTAGCATATCATAGCGATTATTATCTTTGATAGCTTCTATTGCTCCGACAGGACTAGCAGAGAGTCTCGCCGGCAGTGTGAACAGACAGCGATCAAATATCCATATATCTATTTCTTTCATTTACACGCGATCTCATACCGTACGTTTCTTGTGCGATATAATAGTAATATCGCCGATCTCTCGCCTGCGCTGGGAGAAGTGCCTTAGGATTTTAAAAAACAAAATAAATTGAATTTTCGCTGTCAATTAGACAGCAGTCGGCGAATAATAGCCGGTACGAACCCGTCACGAATGCGGCGTAGCGGCGGCGATGCAGATTTCGCGATTCCGATACCGTTAAGGAATTATCTTGTGAGAAACGGACCGCAATAATCCACTAACTACATCATATACTAGCTAAACTACACAGACATTGGGCTACCAGTATATATAAATTAATAAATCGTTCTCAGTACGTACCTGCCTTTTTATGTCGAACAAGAGATGTACAAACTTGTAAGTGTACCCATGACAATGTGGCGCTAGTTGAGATGATATTCACTGCATCATATTATGCTTCTCGTTGTATTAAGACACAAGATGTGAAGCGTCATTATAAAACACCCTTCAAACAGAAACACAGTATTTTCACACTACTGTTCCGCGACAGGAATATACACTGCGGTGGTCCCACTTAGATGATCTCCGGTAACAGAGGTCTAAAAACAACAGGATTTAATCACCGTTGAATTAGGGTTTAGTTCTATATTTTGATAATACTGATACACTAAATGACATGTTAATAACAAAGTAAACAAGTGTTCCACTTAATTGAAGTCTATTGATCGTATAACAGCTTATAAATTACAAAGCTCGAATTTAATTTATCTGTAGGTGAAATTTTCATCAGTACAATGTATTTTTATAGATGGAAATTTCCATATGTAAAATCATTCTGATAGCTGGAAATTTTCCTGTTACTCCATAACAAACTTTATGGATAATATCCTGTTTAACATACTTTAAATATATTAGAAAAATGAAATAAATGTAGGATATTTTTTTACCGTAGGTCATACCGTCATCGTCTTCATCACTAATGTTCATAATGAAAGACAAACGAATTCAATTTCCTGGTATTCAGATGATGAGCAGCTTTCAACCTTTAGAAATTATTAGTTCCTGTATCAAAATTCCATTTCCTCTTACTACTTCACCATAATTTTCACAACAAATAACCAAACCCGTATCTTTGTCTAAGGTTAGTTTCATTAAAATTAAGCAGGTAGATATTTTGTGATTAAAAGAATTTTTTTTTTTAAATAGCAAAACGTTTTATTGATAGCAACACGCTTACCCATCACAGCATGGCGCCAGTTAGTATATTGTGATCAATGGCTTTGATGCACCAGATCTTAAATCTAAGAGTAGAATATTCTTATTGGAGACCATCTAGGTAGGTACCACCGCAACTCCTGATTCCGCCGGTAAACCGTAGTATGCAAATATTAATGGTTCAGTTTAAACTGTGTTTTAGTAGTGAATTTAGTGGAGTAATGTGACTTAATATCTTATGTCTCAAAGCGATGAGTAGATTGTGGTGCTGTATATATCATCATAACTGGAGATACTTCGTTTTGGGCCGGCACAACACTTACCAGCTGAATGTCTGTCTTCCGAAAGTCACATAACAACAATAGACATATAGACGGAATCATTGAAGGCGGCAGTTTCAATGTTTCCTGCTAGGTATTTGGAAATCTTTAAGAGAAGAGTGAATAGGCTAATTATAGACTAGTTTGTTTCATAATTAAAGACTTACATCATTGCTTACCACCAAGTGTGATCGCAATTAAGCCCTGGTCTATTTAATAAAAATCTAGAACACCTGTCAATTCGGAGAACAGTAAAGTTTGCACTCTACTTGTTCAGCAACATAAATTAGTCAATTCCTCATCGCATAACCGTGATAAAATTTCAGAACTGGTCCAAGTAATTTCCAATAGGATAATTCCATTCGTAGATTCAGGATCGTACGCATACTGTCCTGAAATCACCAGCTATTGCTATTTGTGCGAGCGATGTTTTACATTATTCCGTCGCACGTGTGTCGGCATTCGCTTATTGGCCATTCGATTCCCTCGACATCCCGCTAAATTGACTTCTCCAAGATATTGCTCCAGAATTATGGTCAGCCGGTTATACCGATGATGTAATAAATAACAATTTATTTAATGTCTATATTTTACTGCTCATTGATAATAAACTATATCTGTATTTTGTGATTGACTACGCTCGGAGATGAGTCTTTTTTAAGTCGAAAAGTAGAGCTGGTCGAATTGATTAAATTATCATTATCCATCTACATGGCTATACTTTTGAAATCCAATCATTATAGACACCACGTGTAATCTAAAAAAAAATATCATTGCTCTGTGGTCAATTTTGAGATATATATATGAGCATGGTTGTAATGAAGTAAGTTCATGTTTTCTTTACTATACATATTCGTCAGACAGAATAAATACTAACAGGTACGACAGAAGATTCTAAGCTATTTATTCTGGTGTCTCTGTTTAGCTGTAATTATTTTATATATCGCTAAGTATAGTTCGTTGGTTATTACATCTGTATATCCTTTCTTCTCCCTAATTGAGTAGCACCATTATCAACGACTTTTCTTCCGGAAAAAATACTATCGAAATATTTTTTCAAACCTAAAACCAAGTGATAGTATAAACTGCTTTGTATTTAATTCTCACCTATGATCTGGATCGAGAGATTATTATATTTTACTTCACTAATACTTTGTTTATATTTCTCAAAAGCAATGTTTAAGAATATTTATCGTATAACAAAATGTCTGATCATGAATTTTAAGATACAACATAACATTTTTACGATGTTATTTTAGTGTAAATAAGATCAGAAACTTACGATTCACATAATGGTAGTTCGATCAGCTTAATACCTTTAATTAATGTTTCTATTTACAACAAACAAAGACCACTTCCATATAACGTATAAATTGAGAGATTCACAAAGATTAACTCTGACAAAGTATGCTCCGGTCTTCCAGCTTCAGCATAAGTATGAATTAGATTTTCAAGTTATTGGACAAGACAGATGGCTCAAGTATCCTAACAGTTTAAGGAAACTTTGTTCCAAAGATAGAACCTACAATACAAATATATCACATTTATATAGTTTAAATAAATTAATTTGTAAGTAAAGTTTTTATTCAATGATTTTTTTTATTGATTAAAGTGTAAAGTGTCGCGCACAACAACTCACGGGATCCAAGAGAAACTCATCTGCTTGTGTTGCAGTCTACTAATCAACGAACGAGGCTCTGGCTTTCACTAACTCGCATTGGTCCAGCGTGGTGGAAAATGGCTCAAATCTTCAATATCAAGTGTTCCTAGTGTCCGGCGGTACTGGAAGACAAGCCGACTGTATGGTCGCGAGATGCCGATTGATGAGGGCAGCTCAGGACCGATCGATGTGAAAATTTTTCGGAGAGGCCTATATCGAACAGTGTAACCACTGCTGCCTGTTAGCAAGTTCCTGTTTCCGGAGATCGTCTAGGTAGGTTCCACCGAAGCGTCTATTTCTGTCCCCTTTTTTGCTTTCTTACTAAAAATAATGTTTGAACTTGACGATCCAGTTTCGTTCATCGTACGATTTACATAAACGGAAGTGTGTAAATATATTTACGGCGTGTTTAACGCAGTTCCCCGTTAAGTTGTTGATGAACTTTACGCCGATGCCGTTACACCAGTTTGCATTTAATTTATTCAATATTTTTAATACTAGCAACATTTAAACTTCACGCTCTGAACTCTTCCCTCGCCGAACGGACGCATGTCAGACTTCGCATTAAATTAATTGTACGCTTTAAAGCATAATATACTTGAATTTTAACACGATGCGAGATTTTATCAAATAATTCGTATCGACTTTTTTCATACTTTGAGACCACGGTGCGAATGTCAGATCAATTAAGTGACAAGTTTTCACATGCTTACACCGATAACAATTTTTAAAATCTTTACATTACCACATAAACAAAAAAATCAATTGGAATTTATTGCCGATTGCCATAGATATACTCTTCGATCTTTAATAAATATTTCCCTTCGCATCCACTTGTATTCCTCTACATCTTTCCAAAACTCCTTTTCCGTTACGGCGGTTCACTTATGAAAACTTTACCGAACTATATTCGTATCCTCAAATCCCTATTTTCTTTCCAAAGACGTTTAAATAGCTACTATCATAAAATTTCAATTCTATTCTTCTTCTATTTGTGCTACTGCTTGCTTCTTTCATCAGATGCTTTAGTCTTTAATAATTTAATGCACCACTATATTTTCGCTGGTTTCAGTTTATATCTTTTCTTCTAATCGATTAGAAAGAAATTGCTTTCTGAGCAACAAGACCGCCCGTTGTACATTTATGTATATATATAATATATTCAATATCTTGTAATTTGTGTACAATAAAGAATAAATATAATTAACATTGAAATGGCCAAAAAAAAGCTTTATATTTCATATCACACACATGGACGAGTATAAAACCGTGCTTTGTAGTATACATTACAAGAGACCTATGTCCAGCAGTGGACGTTCATCATTTGAAATCATGATAATGTTCAAAACAGATGGTATTAATTTTACTTCGCAATAAATACATAAAATTTTCATACATTCATTATTTTTTTAATGTACTATAAACTGGCACTGACTTTAATTTCAATGGTAATAATCAGACTGTAGATCTTGCAGCGCGGTCTCCTAGAACATTCTAGTTCTCATATATTATACTAATAGCCAGAAAAAAGTTATGATGTTATACCAGAGAATTTCTATATGACGGTAGCTATATATTTTTTTTTATTCTATAAAGCAATAAGATGTGCCGGACGTTCCCCTGATGATAAAGTGATACGCCTGATCATAACAAGTCGGCGCTAGTTAGGGTGATATACACAGAAACACGTCGCGATCGTCGCTGAAGACATAAAATGTTAAATCTAGTTACTCCAGTTATTTTGATAAGCTGTAGCTAGCCCTTCAAACCGGAATACAGTAATGACCTGTACGTATGAGTCTTGTACGGCAGCAGCAATAAGAGGTGCGGTGATATCTACCTAGACGTTCTCCTGCAACAGAGACCTTTCGTTTTTTTTTGGCTTTCGGAGCTAATCTTTGAAAGTTACCCTATTTCTTAAACCAGGGTTATGTGAGATTCTCACTCACTAAAATCCCCTCGGTGGTCTGCATCAGTGCATTCAGAGAGGCTTTGGAAACTCTTATAGAACGCACTGATGCCCCTCTACACGTTGTGTTAACACGTGTCTAAGGAGGGCCCTAACCCTCCTAGGCGCTATCGCTGAGCTATAGGTGATCCAACGCAGGCTCGCTTGTTGAGTGATAAGAGACCCCCACCTTCAAAGGCCCGCAAAATTCCTAGACTCTTTTAGTCGCCTTCTACAGCAGACAGAGCTTAGCTTAGTCCTATTCTTACTAGCCCGAAACTACAGGACTGAAACACAGAACCTCAACATAGACCACTTGTAAATGTGATATAAATAAACATTTACATATAAATTAAATAATTACAAATGTCTTATATCTGATATATAATTAAACGACAAATTCAATGAGTACTTATAGGGCACTATCACGATCACTTATCATTTGACCGCTACAAATAACAAAGTCATCTTGGAGTCGGCTTACGAATGTCGTTAAGTTTATACTCCACAAATCCGCCGGCGGACGGTGACGTGAGCGGACAGGCCATCTCTTACTTGCGCAACGATAAACGAAATCAATAAATCCATCCTCTGGTACTTGTCATATAATCCGATTAGCGGCTAAATGGAAAAATGTGTAACGGCATCGCCGAAGGGCCTCCGTCCTATAAATATGTACCGACCAACTCTATATTCATTTTTGTATTACATATTCATCCATTTATTACTCGCATACTTCAAAGCTCTAAAAAAAACTACCACCAAATATTATATACAGGATCTGAAGTGTGCTCGTTCAGAATATTCCTGTTCTCCTGCTGGAAACCGGAACAACAATGCAATGACAGTAGTACAAAGAATGTTTTTAAAGTAATCGTGTGAAGGCAATTTCCTGGACCATTTACCTCGTATGTTATGCATGTCTTATGTAATATATATATATATATATTCATTGAGATATACTACATTCGAAAAGATACTCTGTCTTCAAAGGGGAAGTCATCAAGTGGCGATGTTTACACATTTAAACCCCTCAGTGGTCATCTTCAGCTATTGGAGAAGTCATGGGATCTCCGTTCGAAACGCAATCGCCGCCTCGCTAAAGCCATGCAGACTCTACCAGCCTCGTGAGTACTTCAATGACCGGAGACCACAATCAGCCATCGTTCTTCTCGGGATCGTTTGGAAGGCAATAAAAAACCCCTATCCTTACCTTTATTAGCATCCGCCGCTCCGGTATTAAGTCCGGTATTGTAACCAATTTTAATATAATACAACAGAGGCTTTAAATACATAAACATATGATTATGAAGGTGGTTGCTGGTCAGGTGGCTCGGAAAACTTAACCACCAAGCAACACTAATATTCTTTTGGTATTACATTACATTATTATTTGGACAATCTGATTAGTCGTAACGTCAAGAGCCCGTGTCATTAAGACAAAGCTCTCTATTATTTGACTAATGACTCACTATCAGGTCTCAAGAGTAACGTAAATTTGGATTACCCAGTAACAATAAAATAGGTGAACATCAGATGAACGCTACTGTCGCTGTGTATATCTATAAGATGATCATCTAATTTCGTCACAGCGAATTGTTGAAAGCTGTTCAATTGTGTATATATATCGATACGTTCGTACTGTGCTTTCGTTATATCTAACTGTACATCGTTGACATGTCGCATCGGGTTTCCCTTGGTATGTGGTAACGGATACTCCACCCAACGCGCTGGAGGCGTCGCGCTGATGCTTCCACGACACGAAACCGTCGTATCTGCGGTCGGATCGAAACGATTTAAAATTGTCAATTCTGATCGGACTCGATTAAAATCTCGACCGGTGAGATTTTGTTTCGATGTAACTACGAATTGTTTTTAGCCAAATGAAGCCTTCCGTTCCCTGTCAAATAAATTCATATGATATCAACTGTTGTATTCATAGATTTATTTACATATTTTTTTTTATATTAGCTGCATTAAAATTTTGATTCAGATCTATACTATTATTGATAAAACTATCAACAATATTTTTATCGTCAGCCGGCATATCTCCTGCTGTACATATACCTTGTTCAAAGATCTCACCATCACTTTTTTAAATAATGTGTTCAGGCCATTGTCTCTGAAAGTAAGAAATTGATAGAACAATATCTTCAATTCCTATAACGATAAATTCTAGTGGTTATCTATTACGTACTCGCTAGAGACGTAATCTTTTTATAACCCATTACTGTAATGGATGTCGGGGAAACTTAAACACATCTGTTACTATGTAAAAGCAATTTCACTTTAAATTTTTACTTGCACGTACATTGTCGTTTAATAATGGAAAATTATACTGTACTTTGTTATTTTCTTGATTAAAAATCTGAAGATCATTGGTGATACGGCTAACAATGACAGTATTCATGACAAGTTCATGAGGGAGTAAGACATCGGAAATAATGTACTAAATTATAGTTTGCGGTAGAAACTTTGACAACATTGTGTTCACTGGGGAATTTTGTAAAATTTATTTACATATGCACTAGGGTCCGTTCCCATACCGGTGCGTAAGTACCTTCAAGTTCTATTTACACAAGACAATCGTTTCTTTCTTAGATATAGTGATATTTAGATGATCAAAGCTATGTAGACTAAAGATGACTGATAACTGATTTGTTTAATAGATACTTTACGTATATATAAAAAGCATTTATATTGACCTCTTTATCAAAGGGCACAAATAAGAACGAATACTAAAACAATCCCAAACTTATATATGGATTCGATTCAAGCCTGATGTTAAAATTATTCTTGAAAATATAAATATGAATAGATAGATATATTGATACAGATTATATTTAATCAAAACATAAAAAAAAGTAAGTCTACAAATGAAGTAAAATTTGTCAAATTACTCTATCTCTTGGGTACTATTCCGTAAAAATTTTCGACCAATTTTCATTAGTTTGTCATAAGAGTATCCTATCCACCTCCATTTTAATGTTTCACTTTCTCCCAAAACGTATCTGTCACTCCTTTTAACATTTATTATACTGAGCTTATTTCGACTTCCTTTATTAATAGTGAACAAATTAAATTATTCGAAGTTCTGCTGTATTTTTAGATTCACAAGAGCTGATACAATTTTCGATGCTCACACGAACGATCAGGAAATTTCCATTCCGGTGTAACGACCACGGCTTTAATGTTTTGACAACGTATAAACAAGTACTGGGATAAATAGAGCGTCTGGTTTAATCGCCTGAAATGAATTTGACACGCGATAAGTGTTGATACCAATCACCATAGTTGGCGTATGAACGAGTTACTAAATACACCTAATGAGTTTCGAGTTACACAATGTTAGCCGAGGAGGTTGCTCGTAAGACTTAAGTACAAGTTCACATCAATACTTTATTCCACATTGAGATATATCTTACAGAGAAGCTAGCTAATTATACCTTTATGCCTTTTTATAGTAGCTATTAGAAAGTTATGAAAGAACCGTAGTTGAATATATTTCGATCGAAATAATAATATAAGAATTCATCATCATCATCATCATCATCAGCCCATAGACGTCCACTGTTGGATGTAGGCCTCCCCCAAAAAGCTCCACACCAGCATGGCCTTGGGTACAGCTGCCCACTAGGAGTTGTCGTATGTAGGGTTTCGTATGTGGGGATTTGGGCAATCTCTCACCACGCTGGCCCAATACAGCTTGGCCGGAGCCAGAGTCTCGTTTGTTAATTAGCAGGGTGCACCATGACCAGGTGAGGTTGGCTTGGATTCCGTGAATTATTGTGAGAGACTCCTTACACCCCATTTAATTTAAAAAGATTTAAGAATTAGTATTTAATTAATATTTTTGTCTCCGTAATAATACTTTCTTGTGATCTGTCGTCTGTATTCTCTTAAAGCTAACACTTTGGCATTATTTCTTCATTTTCCACTTTCATAATGATCAATGCTAAATATGAGGAAAGATTGATGAAAGCGAAACACGTCAATGGCGAGATGTTTCTTTAAAAAAAAACACTTGTATAGAGTTTAATTAAGCGTTAAATTTTAATTAACACGAGAAATGTTACTTTCTTACTAATTCGATACGGTAATAGGTATACGACGTTGTTTTACAATAGCTTTCGTGTAATGTTCCTGTCCCTTCCTATTATCCATTACAATGCTCTCTGACTGCCAACGGAATACCTCCAACAAGATTTTACAGTCTGCTGAACGGCCTCTAATTAATTAAGATCTCCCCCACTGCAATACAACAAAGTGGCCACGTTCGTTGGAAACTTATTAAAACGAGAAATTTCGGAAAAGGACTTTTTCCACTGATGACAATTTTTATATAAATAATTTGTAAATGCAGGTTTCATCAATCTATAGGGATTGCAATAACAATGATTTATACATTAGCATGACCTAATGTCCTTCGTTCATTCCTTGAGATGAATAGCTTTGTCCTTAAATAATAACCACTTTCTTATTTGTACTATAACTGAACTAATCAGTATCCTAGTACCAATAAAAATTATCTGTTAAATATTTAGAAAATTTTTTTATTACACACTAAAACAAAATACCACTGTACTAATGGTAGGTCGCTGTTATTGGCGGACGTATCACTTACCATCAACATACATATAGTCGTTTCGTTGAAAAAAAAAATTAAAGATAAAAGGTTTAAGTTGATTGTCATTTGTTTTTATTTTCTCAAAGGAAAAAATTACTAGTAATTAATGTGAAATACCTAATCGACTTTCAAATTCGCATCATTACGAAGAATTTATATTAGGAAATTAGGTTCTTAAAAATGGGAGTCGTAACTGTACCATTCCGGCTAACTACACAGAGCCTCAGGGTCCGCTTGTTAATTACTAGCCCCCCGCAATATATTTAGCTCAAGAACCTGTGATAGCTAAATTAAAGGGCAGGAAACGACGGTTTAATTTCTCAAGTGACGTGACTCGGAAACCAAACTGCAATGTGACTGCGCGCGGATTTTTAATTTATCATTTATGTAAGAACAACATTTATAAAGTAAACAAAGCGAAGTTACTTAAGAAATTATGCTATTTATAGATATAAACTATTGCCTTAATAACTCTATAAAAAAATTGCAGTTCACAATTTCCGTATCATCATTTCGATATACTCAATATCTGGACAAAAGCTTTTCCAATTGAATCTAGCGATTCCCTGCAATATTCACCAGGTCACTTGTCCATTTGGAAAGCAAGACTCCCGGTGACTCCCATCTGTATCAAATAGTTGATCTCCGTTTTTAAAATATTATTTTTTTTAACTAACTTTATACACCCCGTGTAAAGGCGGACTTAATGCCATTGGCATTATCTTCCAGTCTACCTTGAGTAATGCAGAGATGATGAGGTAGGTACACTAAATAAATATAATATAATATATACATATACAAAACACAAATATATACACATACACATATATATATATATATATAAATACATATCACACTACATAACATCCGGAGATCGAGGTAAGTGGTTTTCCTTGGGAGATATGTCAAGCAGTGGATTGCCGCGAGCTCTCAACAATTTTTTTTTTTTATTATTCAATTAAGCGAGGAGACGAGCGGGATGTTGACCTGATGACAAGTGATACGCCTGTCAGTAACAACGTGCTGCTAGTTAATATTTTATAAACTGCATCACATTGCGCTCGTCGTTTGAGACGTAAGATGTTTAGTTTCGTTACCCACTAATTACATCAGCTATAGCGTCCTTCAATCCAGAACACAGTAATATTGGCAGACTGAGAAACGCTGAGGAGCATCTCATGTGTGTACCAACACATCTAGACTTAGACCGGAGACTGGTGCACGCTACGTTGTTATGGGTGGACGTATCTGTTACCATCAGGTGAACTTCTTGTTCGTTGCTACGCAGAATAAAAAAAAGGAGATAATATAAGTCTCGGACCGTTGCCGGAGTACGGATTAGCGTGATGCAGCCCAAACACCGTTCGCAGACACAACACACAGTCACACGTTACGTAAACAAAAATGGATCCCATGCATTAACCTAGTTACGTTTTCGATAATGCGATTCCGTTCGTTAATCGAAGCGAGTTTTAATTAAGGCATCGTAACGTTTGCACAACAAACATTGCGATGCGATCCGACCGCGCCGCAGATCCGCCGATCACGATCCGATTTATCGTGTCGGACGCATCAGTGCGGCTCGTTCATCCGCTGCTTGATGTTCCGCCGATAATCTATATTTGATCGCCACTAATATAAAGGCAAAGCAGGGCCGGACGATCTCCAATCTTTCAATTGTCCAGCAGTGGACGATGGTGTTGATGATGACTGCTACTTACGTAAACATTGTTACATCTTCGACTATTCTGCGCTGCGGTTTGAAATGTTATCTATTTATAATCAATTGATGACCTATTGCTTGGTTGCGGAAGACACTATAGAAAGATACCACTGTAGCGCCTATTTTTGTCGCCAAAGCTTACTACTGTGTTCCAGTTTGAAGGGTGCTGTAGCTAGTGAAATTAATGGGGTAATAAGACTTCAGTTCTAATGTTAAGACATTGAGTTGAAACGACGAGCGCAATGTGGTGCAGTGTATATAATCTTAACTAGCGCCTCATTGTTATGAGTAAGCGTATCACTTACATCCAGCGAACGCAGCACAAAAAAAAACGATTAGTACGTAGACTGGTTACTATTTAATTATTAAGATATTTTGTATAAAATAAGAAAGGTAAGTCATTTCATCATCAGCCGATAGACGTCCACTGCTGCAGACAGCACTTCACCAAAGATCTCCACATCGATCGATCCATAGTCATCATAACCTCCGGTACCGCCGGACACTAGGAGCCCTCTTTTGTAGAGGTTCATATAGAAGGTTTGGGCCCTTTCCCACCACGCTGGCTCAATGCTGGTTGGTAGAAGCTGGAGCCTCGTTTGTTGATTAGCAGGGTGCACCACGAGTAAGTGAAGTTGACTTGGGTCTCCTGAGTTGTTGTGCGGGTCCCTTTACATTCGCTAAGTCCTATACTCGATAGTAATTAATATAGCTACCCATAACAATGAGGAACTTGTTAAGATGTTTCAACAGCATCACATGGTGTTCAGCTTTCAGTCGTAACATGTAAAATTCCTTACCTAAACGGTTTCACTACAACGCTCTTCAAATACAATGCTTACAATCATTTAGACGATCTCCGGTAATAAAGATCTATCACTGATAATCATCATAATAATCTTAAGCTATTAATGTTCACTGCTGAAATAAGGTTTCCCCATTGGTTTTTATTATGACTGGACATGCAAGGATTTTTACGATTTTTATTATTATAACATACTTTTTCTCGAAATATAGTTTTTTGTTTGTTAAGAGATATCTAAGCGATAATATTTGCTGTTTGTTTTGTGCTGAAACAAAGCTAGCTACTTTCTTAAGTTTATAGTTATAAATAATTTATCATTCACTTGACAATCATTATGCAGTCTATATTTAAAGATATATTGATACATAGTATCAAGTGTATAATTATATACACTTATATATTATTCCGTGAATTATCACGGAATAATAATAAAGTGTATAACGGTGGAAGTTATGAAAGCTTTCTTATTTTTTTATTCAACGAAGCGATGAGACGAGGGAGACGTTCATCTGATGTGATACGCCTGCCCATATCAACGTGGTTAGAAAAGATGATACACACACACCATCAGCCGATAAACATGCGCTGGACGTAGCCTTCCTCCACAATCCCCACATCTATCGGTTCTGCGCTACCCGCAATGAACGGCTTTCCGCGACCTTCGTTTTTAGAGAAAATTTAGCCATTCCCCACCACGCTGACCCAACGCAGATTAGTGAGAGGCAGAGCCTCATTTGTTGATTAGTAAGATGCATTACGAGCAGGTGAGGTTAGTTTGAGTCCGGTGAGTTGTTGTGCGGGACCCGTAACACACTAGGATGATATACACAGCACCACATTGTGTTCATCGACTTGATCCTTGATCCGTCCATACTGGAAGATAGTAATGTTTGTACACTGCTGTTAGACGGTTAGAATAGGGGGCTACTAAGGAATAAAGTCAAGATAGGAAGTGGAGATACGATGATGACTACTGGGTTGAGTTTGAGCGAGAAGAGCTAGTGCGATATATCCGTTACTTGTTCTCTTCATAGTTAGGAATGAATGTTCTAAAACAAAACTATATTACTAAAACATTTTTTTTAATTTTCATTCTTTATAACAAAATAACAATTCACTACCAATATACTTGATGACAGAAAAAAAACGCAGTACTTTCATTCCTTTATTAGCAAATCCGAATAAACTCTCAATAAACCATTAAATGGTAAATGGAAAACGCCTGCATGAGGATCCATTACTACAGCATCAGAAAATGGCCACCGAAGTCGAATATCAAATACAATTTACTTCATTTGCCCGCCAGTAACGCTCACATCCAACTATTGAATTGAAAGGATTACCTTTCGCAATGGAGTTCCCAGTTGGCGATCCTCGCTCTTCCATATCCCATCCAACTCCTACTTTTATCTACTCTTCTTACTTTGTGATTGGAGGCTGTGGCATTTTGTAGATTAAGTTGATATGTATGACATCGCATGTATGCAGTCGTTGAATTTAGACACTTCTAAATCATCATCATCATTAGTCAGACGTCCACTGCTGGACATAATATCGCAAAGATCCTCATATCAAACGTTTCGTAACCTTTAGTCATTTGTAGGGGTTTACATGGAGAGATTTGGGTCATTTCCCACCACGTTGGACTCATGCAGGTTGGTTATTCCTAAATATCACGGATTTATTGGTGGTAACACTTATCTTTGTCGCCAAATAGTAGTGTACAAACATTACAATGTTCCGGATTGAAGAGAGTTGGATAACGAGACATAAAATCTTGTCTCAAGGTGACGGGTGCGATGTGCTGGAGTGTCTACCATCAGGTGAACGTCCTACTCGTCTCGGCGCTAGGTTGAACAAAAAAAGAAATTTTAAAAACTATGTTTAATTTAATAATATTCATACAAACTACTTACATGTAAAGGATTGTATTTATTCAAAGTTTGTTCATCATCATCATCAGCCGGTAGACGTCCACTGCTGGACACAGGCCTCCATTAAAGATCCCCGCATTTATAAGGGTTTATATTGAGGATTTGGACCATTTTCCACCACGGTCACCCAATGCGGATTGGAAGGAGCTAGAGCACCGTTTGTTGATTAGCAGGGTGCATCACCAGCAGGTGAGGTTGGCTTGGATCTTCTTTTTAAAGTTTGTTAGAATTCGGTAATGTGAATATAAAATGAATATAATAAGGGCTCGTCTGTAAGTTAATAAAAAAAAAAACCTTTTCGCAGAAACTAATTCTGTTGCTAAAAAATGTTAAGTTAAAAAAAGTAAACCGACGGATATAAAGTTGCAAGCCGCTCTCGCTGAGCACCAGCGCCACTCCTGAGGGAGATTCAGTGTAAAAAAGACGTGAAACAACTGCTGGCATAATGAAAAACTTTATTTGCACAGCACCGCGTGCTTTGATCACGACAAATGGGACACTTTCCCAAGGGAACCCTCTAGTTGGATTTCAAATTGTTTCTACAGGAATCAACTGCTGGATTTTCATTATAACTCTTTTATATTTTCCTTTTGTAAAAGTCCACGTCCACGTCACCTCGATGCGAGGTCACAAACACACTGCACGAGGATCTAGTAAGAATTATTGTACAACTTCTATTATAATAACTTATATTTTAGTGGATATACCAAAACAGGTCTACGTCTAGCAGTGGACGTCCGTCGGCTGATGATGATGATGTATAATAAAGTACTCCTGCTTATACTGGTGGTAAGTTCTGTAGCCAGAGAACGTCTAGGTACGTACCGCATATTTCAACTGCCAAACAATAGTTACATTACTGCGTTCCAGTTTGAAGGGCGCGGTAGTGTTAATTACTGTGGTTTTAATGTCTCTGTCATCATAGACAATTTTTTTTGTCGGGGAGAAATCTTAAAATATATCTGGCTTCTGGGGGGAAGATAAGGTTATATGGGGCGTCTACCCACTAAAACACTTTCGATGGTCTCCGTCGGTGCAGTAGGAGGTGCTACGGGATCACCTACCGAAAGCACCGGTGCTCCCCTGCACATGTCTATAACATCCCACGGATGAGCAAAGCCTTCTTTAGCACCCACGCTGTGCTACGACAAATATTAGACCACTATGCATTTGCTGTCCTCCTAAGGCTCGCTTATTAAACTCTGAGGGACCTAAACACAAAGACGACGAATCCGAGACCCTTTTAGTCGCCTTGTACGACAGGCAGGGAATACCTTACTTCTATTCTTAATAGTCTGAGACCACAGCCCCGAGGCACCAGTGACCTACCACCATTCAATGCCAAACGATCGCCACGTTGTTATTACGCCTGATAGTAAAACTTTTAATCGCTTCGACCAAAAAAAAAAAACTTACTGTATTCTCGCACGTATAAATACAGAAGTTGACGTTAAATCCAGCGCGGATCAATCTCCTGAGATCTGATAAAAGCAAAAAGTTTAATATCGCCAGGAGCAAAAAGTAAAAGAATTTTAATAATCGACTTATTAGTCCTGATTGCAGAATGTCAAATGTCGTCCCGGATTATGGAGAACGCAATAACAGAAAATGCTTCACTTATTAAAAAGTTTCCTCGCCGGCAACCTGGCATTTCAGTCTCAAGTGGGGCGTGAGCTGCGATGGCAGCTAACTTTTTTTTTTATTTTCCCTCTGTGACTTATTTTAAAACAAAATGTTAACAGCTTTTTAAGTTTGAAACTGAGACTGCGCGCTTTATAAAGTTATATTTTGCGCTTGCAAATATTTCCGGTGC
Organism: Ornithoptera priamus; assembly: GCA_029034505.1. NCBI lineage: Eukaryota > Metazoa > Arthropoda > Insecta > Lepidoptera > Papilionidae > Ornithoptera > Ornithoptera priamus. The sequence goes on along the minus strand of JARDWD010000219.1, from coordinate 211,486 downwards.
TTTATCTTGACGATAAATTCCACTATGCCCCCGAACGGAGAGTACAGCGGGAAGCAATTGCTGCGGATGGGAGCTTTATTACTCTCGATTCATTGCTGGATTTCAATAAAGTATTTTACGGCCTCTTGCATTTATTCAACGTTACATGGTGTGGAAGACGGAAGCAATTTTACGGTTCAACTTGCTTCCGCAAAGGCTGTGCTATTACCATATTCTAGTGAAATTACTGAGGTAACGAGACTTTAGATAAGGTAAACTTCCCATTGGTCTCGACGCTTCGTATAATTAAAATAAAAACAAAACTTTGTGGAACCTAACTTCTTTTTTCTCTTGTTTATGTTGTGTGGAATACATTACCAGAGACCTATTTTCAGCAGTGGACGTCCATCGGATGATATGATGATGACGGTACAACTTTTGTAAAACTATAAAGGGTTGCAAAGGGTCCAGCATAATAACTCACGGAACCCCAAGCCAATCTCATTTGCTCGTGGTGCACTCTGCTAATTAACAAATGAGGCTCTGGGTCCCATCAATTCGCGTTGAGTCAGCGTGATGGGATCTGCCCCCCATATGAACTCCAAACGACGGCTCCTAGTGTCCGGCGGTACCGGAAGCCATGCTGACAGTAAGGTCGCGGCAAGCCGCTGGATGCATGCAGTGCGGGATCGATCAATGTAGACCTTTGGGGAGGTCTATGTTCAGCTGTGGACGTCCAGGGGTTGATATGATGATGACGATACGACTTTTAGCATTAACATATATTTTCATAAACTAATTGACCTTTTACACAATCTGAACTCTTCAGCCACAGAAATCGATGTGAATGAACTGGGACCGTGATAAATTAACGTTATAATCAAAACACAGGGACAAATTGAGAGAGCATTCGGAGATATCACTTGTGGAGTTCAAAAGGGAACCGTCAATGGTATTAATAAGTAAGCGGGCGAGCTCATTTTTAAAGATGTTGACGCACCCAGTCACGTTTCAAGGATTTCGGGTACATTCGAATATGCTATTAGGTCGATCGTTAAATTTGGAATGAGTGACATCTTAAAGAAACCAGATTAAATTTAATACGGTACGTATATAAATCAGCGCATAAACGACTTTAAAGTTTACTCACAAAAGACTGCGAACTGAAGATTTCGAGGGTTATCAGTAATTTTGTGTTCGTAAGCCGCTGACTGACCTGTCAAAGTGAACTTTTTGGGTCGCCGCTTAGATACATTACATCAAATGGGCAAGATTTATTTATTTTCAGTTTGAATATGTACAAACGGTTGTTTATTTATCTTAAACCATATCTAGAAACAGCAATTTTTTTTTTATTCCATAAGCAATAAGATGAGCGGAACAATCACCTGATCGTAACTGCCTATAACAAAGTGGCGCTGGTTATAATATACGCTGCACCCCATTGTGCATCTCGATACCCCAGCAATTGCACTAGCTATAGCGTCCTTCAAACCGGAACACAGTAATATTTGCACATTCCTCTGGGGGCAGAAATAAGCGCTGTGATATCTACCTAGACGATCTCAGTCAACAGAGACGTACCACCAGTTTAGTATATTATATAGAATATGGAATAAGTGTTTAGGGGTTTTATCACCAGCGAGAGATCTCTTCCGTGGTAAGTGATACATCTGTCCATATAGCACATAGTGCTCATCGCCTTGAGACATATGTTAAATCTCGTTCATCAGTGATTTCAATGACTGCAACGCTCCTCAAACCGGATCACGACAATGTTTTGCTTACTAATATTTGGCAGAAGAGATAAGAGCTGCCGTGGTACTCGGAGATCTACCAATAAAGATTGACACTTACGAGATCTGTTTCATACTTTACGAAATTCTTGCTTATTGTAAATTTTTAATAATGTTTTAATCTAGGTCTACTAGGTCCACTGTTGGACTAGAATAGTAAAATATACGTTTGAATTATATTTCATCTCATTCAATAAACTAGTGATTATAATAAAAGATCTCTATCCACCGGCTCGTTATCAATTAAAACGTCGTAGCTGGAACTTAAAAGGTGCGAGCATTTCAAGCAGGGTTCCTTTAAAATATTCTTTTAACTTTGTTTTAGAATAGTATATTTATTGATATAGCATAAAGGAGATTAAGCCATAAAGTGGGGATAGTGTGCGGCGCGAAGCTGGGCGCCGCGGGACGCACGCGGCCGTAAGCGTTGTATACTTTACAACCATTAGAGGAGGCATGCGCGTTTATGGACGCTACATTAACAAGCATACATCACGCGATTCTCCGTGCAACTGTTCAAAAGAATTTAAAAAAAAAAACCTTTTAACATTGCATGGAATATACAGAATCATAAACGCGAAATACATCTACTTGTAGCTCACTGGCCTAATGGTTAGAGTGTGCGGTCTTCATTCCGAAGGTCGCGGGTTAGAATCTCGGCATGTACCGATGACTTTAATATTTAAGTTATGTACATTTGTGAACTTAAGTAACAACAGCGAAATACAAACGGTGAAGGAAAACATCGCGAGGAAACCTGCACGTGAACTTAGAATTTATTCTAAGGTGTGTGTGAAGTCACCAATCCGCATTGGGCCCGCGTGGTGACTATGGCCCCATCGCCCTCATATTGACGGATAGGCTTGTGCCCCAACAGCGGGGACGTAAATTGGCTGTTATGGACGTCCACGTTGAGAGGTACGCTTACTTGTGTTAGGCCGTTGTTACCGGAAACGCTTTAGGAAGGTACCGCAACGCCTATTGCAACCACCAAACAGTACTGTAAAAACATTACTGTTTCGCTTTGATCGGCGTTGTAGCTAGTGAAATTACTACGGTAATGACACAACATCTTAAGTCTCAAGGCGACAAGCGCTATAAGATGCTGTGTATAACATCCTAATTAGCGCCTCATTGTTATGAGGTTGTTCAAGTGGACGTCTTACTTTGTTATCGCTCGTCTCCCTGCTTCGTAATATAAAAAACAAAAAAGGCAACCAGCACTTTAGACAAGTCCTGGTTTTATGCTGTGATGTGGTCTGTGGTGGTAAAGTGCACTTATTTAGTAACAGCCTATTGACTATTTTCTAGAAGACTACTGCCTTTTATGTGGACGGAAAAGCCGACGCTGTTAAGTGGGATGTAGCATGATAAAGAAGAGAAGTGTCGAAGAAGAATAGAGTAAAATGATGAATGGAATGAAAGATAAGAGAGTATTGGAAGTAGAAATAAATATAATGATGGTAAATGTAAAGCACACTAAAGGCCCTAAAAAAAAAAAAAAAAAAAAAATATATATTACTATTGGAAATAGCTATGGTTGTAAGAGAGATTGTATAATTTTTAATATAATATTTATATATTTGATTAATATTCGATGCTATACTTAACATATGATATAGGAAGTTTTTATAGCTGCGGTGTTAATAGCTAACACTGCTACTGGATTTGTTCGTTTGCCTTTGTAGAACAAACAATCATTGCCTGTAATTAAAGCCCTGAACAGAAGTGGCTTCATACAACACAATTTCCTTAGGGAATCCTAAATTGTCGTCCAATAAAACCTCACTCCACGCTCGCCGTGCGCGTGGAGGATTAGACGGCAACCACTAAAGTTATACGACACAACCATCGGCCACGTTGTTAAATGAAACGGAACCCTGCGACGGTAACTTAACGACTTTATCTTACTGGATAATACCTACTTAAAGCACACGTTTGGAGACGTTTGGATATTTAACGATATTCAATTTATGACGATAAGAAATCGGCGTGAGTTTGAAAATGATAAAGATTCCTGAATTTATTGCCTTCCGCCAACCGTCCGCCTGCAGTAATCCGCTTAACGTCCTACAAATTATTGAGTGTGGGACTAAATACTGATATATTCCCCCGTTTACACCGCTCGTGTTACACTCGAAAGACCGTGTGTGTGTTTTTGTGTACACCTCATTCATGAATACGTGCAACGTTAATAGTATTAAAATTTTTAATTGCTTCATAACCATCACGAATTCAAAATATACGATCGTATTATGAAAATTGAAAACGTTGTTAGCGACCAATTAAACTTATAATTGGATCTTATTATTAACATAACCGGTAATAAAAAAAAAAAATATATACACAAAACTTCCATTTTTTTTAGATGTGTATCTAGTTTAATCAGATTTAAGATAACGAGGAGTTCAATATGTACAAAACTTGGCGCTTACATTATCCGATCGCATTATACCTTAATTTATTTGATGCATTTGGGCCAAAGATAACATTGCCACATATTTTAACAACCAATACATTTTATTTTTGTCAAAACACTGTGTTATTGGAAACCAACAGTGTAAAAGCAACTAAAAGTATGACACAATAAATATACCAAAAAAATTATTGAGCCTGTTTTGGAGAAACTTATATAAATTTAGAAGCGATGATAGCTCAATAGTAGGATCAGAGAAATCTAGCGCTAACTTTAAGATGCATGAATAGCATGCAAGACTAATTCCCAACAAGCTTTCGATGAGAGAAGACATCGTGAGAAAACTAAAATGAACCAATACTGTTATCGCGAAAATGTTCTTCATCCCTGGATTAGCTTAGTGGAACTTATTATAACTTTTAACTATCCCCTGTGAAACATGGAATATAAAGCTGTATATTAGAATGTATTTATTTCATCTCCATTATATAACAATTCAATATCAGCCGATAGACGTCCACTGCTGGACATGTCTCCTGTAAAGATCTTGTTAAGAGTTCATCGAGTGGAATTAGGCTTTAGCCCCCCAACGCTAGCCCAAGCGAGTTGGTGGGTGGGTGTACCAATATATGCTAATAATAGAACATTATAAATTTCTACGACTCCAAAGCTGTTAAGTTAAAAATTCAATTCGATACGAATGTTTAAACCGTCGATAACATTGTATACATTTCCCGTTCGCTACTCCAACCGAAGTGAAACTTTTTAAAGTAATCTAAGTAATTTTTATGACACAATGGAGTTTAATTCGAAAAGTTATGAACGAAAATCAAACAAATTATCGTCACAATTACGAATCAGATATGTATCGGCTCGGAGAATGCATGTTTCGTTAGGAAGATTGATATCAAACGCTGATGATACGGAAAGCAAACGATATACCCGAAGCTCGGTCATCGTACCCGCTCGTCGGATAATCGGTCCCGTAATATCTGACCTCCAACAATAGGGACCTATCCATTGGATAATAACTCATTGTCTTACATTTCGTCGAACTAATCACTTTATTGTTTCACTCTTATAATCAATTATTCGATTAAGTTTATATAAACGAGCGAGTTGGTTCTATGTTTTAGCTTTAGTCGTTCGTTAGTCGAAAGCTGGTACGTAAATCAAAGTTCCGATACATCGGCGGGATTTGTTCATTTTTTTTTTATTATTGAATGTTTATGTTTGAGTCGTTGAGAGGATGATTGTAATTCTCTACGCATTTTTGTGTTTAATTGATTATAGGTAAAATTCGTTATCGATATTTCCTAGTGAATTACGAGACGGTATTCAAATAGTTACGAGAAATTAAAAACAATCGAATCAATTATAAGGTACACAAGAGTTTTACCTGTTTAAAATTTAAGGATTCGAGGGTCTACTTAATTGCTTAACTGGTATTTAATTTTAAGGAGTTTACTTTTAAAATGTAGGCCCATTTGTTGATTGATTAATAAACTACGTGTTCATAATCGTGATGAAATCTGCGATTATAGTTATAAAGGTAATACACTAGCCATTTTTTTCTCAAAATAACAGATAAAAACTGTTTTATATTATTAAGGTAATTCTTTAAAAAAAATTAATAATTTATATTACAGCAGCCGTACACGCAGCTGAGGACAAACCTAGAAGATGGAGATTTTTTCTAAGTTAATCTAATTTTATACTAAAGTTAAAAGACTACTTAGCCAAGATCTTTAATTAACACTGTAATACATTATAAAGCTATAATAATTACTCTATATACATTATTTAATGATGTATACCGCTATTAGTGGCTTTACTGACAAAGACACCTCATCGGATACTAGGTTCGGTAACCCGGAGTCTGCGGCCTAATCTAGTTCTATTTAATTGATAAGTCTATTTTATGGGATGCTGTTTAGGTAGGTAATACCGTAGCTCCGTCTTTAATCAAGTTGTTAATATAAAAAAAATAACACTGTCTTAAAGCGTCACATTGTTATGAACAAAAAATTGTCTGCATCAGGAAGTCCATTCTCTTCAATAATCGAAGCATTTAAATTAATATAAACATCTCGCTACAAGGCGCGGGCAGGTATAATTATTATTGACCGTGTGCGCACCAAATGTTACCGCTCCCAATTACATTATTAATGAATTAATTAATATGAATAAGCTCAGTGTTCACACGAGTGGGCACTGTAACATAAATTACTGTGTACGCACACAAAACAAAAGGAGTTCAATTTCCCCTTTACAAACGCTTTAACTCCATTAAAATTAACAAAGAACTCGTAAATCGACTTCCGAAAGTTACAAATTTAAAAAGAAAAGGATCCAATGATTGAAGCCTTATTTAATTACATTAATCGACTTCGAAATGGCCGCAGTTAGTATGGAACAGTTAAAGCCAATGTACGGTTAGGACTGCCCACGTTGTTTTACATTTAACAATCTTTCCGCTCATTAACTGGTAGTCCTGCCCCGATTAAGTCGTAACGCGTTTTATAAATACCTAGTTGCATCAGTTAAATTAACTGTTTAAGAAACTTTGAATAGTATGGGAGGTAACTATAAAAAATTATGTAATTAGTGAAGAGGATAAACTTATATATACTAATTGAGCTTTTAACTTTAAATTGAGACTATTGTTAGGATTATTAATTAGCAGTAGCCATAACCATCAAACACATTCAGGCGTTATCTGAGGGTCTAAACAGTACTGTATACCTTCCTATAACTAGATACCGCTGGTTAGGATAATATACATTGCGCCAAATTATGGTCTTCACCTAGAGACAAGATATTGAGTCTTGGTATTTCAGTAATTTCACTAGCTACAGCCCCTTTCAAACCGGGACACAGTAATATTTTCACACCAATATTTGAGGGCAAAATAGAAGCTGCGTGTTAGCTACCTTGACAGTCTTTACCACAGAGATGCACCAGTAAATAGTGTATACTGGTGATAGGACTGTCTGACTGTTGCCGGAGACTGTCTAGGTAAGTACTATCACAGATCCTATTCCTGCCGTCATATAGTATTGTGTAAACATCGCAGTGTTCGTCTGTGAAAGATGCTGTAGCTTGTGAAATTACATGGATAAAAAAATTTATATCATCATAATTCGTGCTAAGGTTTTATGAGTGTAGGTTTATCTTACTGCATGGTGGATATCTCATCTAATGGCTTCGTCAAATAATAAATAAATAATAAACTCTCTGAAAAGCGTCAATAGAGCAATTTCTGTACGTAACATAAATTCCCTTGCGATATATAACAAATGTACATTTTCATCGCATTTATATGAAATAAGTGGTTATATTGAAGAAAATAAAGTTAGGAATAAGTTGATTTCTAGTTTTAGATAGTGTATAGATAAAATTGTGTGTGATGTGTAAGAAAAAAGTATCAAAATGATAAGCAGTACGATCACGTATGTCTCCGATGTTCGGGGATCGGAAGTCAGTTTCGTATAACTAAACCAATCAAATGGCCATTCTCTCCGATAATACGCAATGTCTGCCTGTTTGCGCAGTTGTTTTGTTACGTGATCCAACAGTTTGATTGTTGATATTGTACCATCGGCGATTTCTTAATTTCCTCGTTCAGAAGTTGATACGTAACTTTGTTACAAAACGAGATTTCGCGAAAAATTCCGAAGCGACCCCCGTTTTGACTTTATTAGTCCATTGTAACAAGCTTAACTTTTGTTACGTTTTAACTTATTTAATGATATATTAACTATGTTTTAATGAAAAAAATTGTATTAAATAATAATATCTTATAATTTTCTTTTATTAGGAAAACCGATAAATAACACGCTTACTCATACAATCTAGTTAGGGTGATAAACATCACCTCGAGACATAGAATATTAAGTCTCGTATCTTAGTAATTTAACTAGCTAACTAGTAATATTTAGTCATTACTGATTGACTACAAAATTTTGAACCTACCTAGTCGGTCTCCGGCAACAGACACCTACCATCAGTGCACTACCAACCATAAAGTTTAGTTAAATACGAAACTGGATTATGGAGCTGATTTTTGAGAGAGAGGGTTGAATACATAGTTCAGAAATCGAGAATAAATATTAGTTTAAGAAAACGATGATAATGATCTATGTAAATAACAACATCATCTCCATCTCAGAGTAATGTTAAGTATATATCTAGTCATTAAAGAAAGCTGCTATGAGGCGAGGTTAGACTATGCTGTCATTCAAAGAAAAACTTTTCTACTTCCTTAAGCTACATACTATCTACAATATATCTAAGAAGTTTCGATAAGCATTTCAGCATCCAGTCACGGAATCGCTGAATGTGGGACAGCAAAAAAAAAAGAAAACATTGCTGCAGTATTATAAGGTCTAAGACAATTTCCACGTACGCCCGACAACTTTCCACTGGCACCCGTTGTCCGAATGGGGCCCGGTTATCTCGTGAACTACCTACAAGTAGGTGCAAAGGCAGACGTAAAAGTCATACGTGAGATACAGGCTCCGGTGTAGTTTTGAACTTTGCTCATATTCCGGCGACACTTGCACTTGTCTAATCTTCGAAGAAACTTCTCTTCGGAGCGCTGCTGTTCAACTTGTTAACTCTCATCTTACTTATTCTGTTAAATTTATTACGCATTTACATAGATTTGCTAGAGATAAATCTCTTTCTTGATTCATGAAACATGTATATCGGAGATATGTTTTTTTTTTAGAAAAAATCTATTTTAATATGTAATATAGAACAGGTGGTGTTAAAATCTGTTATTGACAATTTTTTATTTATTATTTTTTCTTTTGATTGTAAGTTTTATGGATCTGTAATATTGGGAACTACTTGTCCGCTTATTACCATAATTTAAAATTTACATATATTTTATATATAATGAATATTTGTGCATATATATATATATGTTTAACACTGTATATCTCTAACTGTTCCCCGCCCAGTTTATTGGTGGTAACAACCCCGCAACTCCCTTTGAGGAAATAACATCTTAAAATTCGTTCTTAGTATACTTGACAAAATGAATATTTCTACCAAATTTCAAGTCTGTACTCCTTATGGTTCCAGAGATGTCGTGATGGGAATCTACATAGATGGAAATCTCTTATTTATATATATATATATATAGAATTATGTATTTATTTTTTTCATGTACCATATCCGACAAAAAATACTTTAGATACATATGACTCACAGAAATTTAGTACCTCCTTTGTTACAATTTAACTACTACGGGGAAAATATTATGTTTTTATACTAAACTCGGTAATAAATCTCTTATCGAAGCATTTTTTGTTTTTAGTAATGCCGTAGAGCATATTGTCTGCCGTCATTCGAATGTTGTAGCTGAAACAACAATAAACCGTAACTACTCAAACAACAGAGCCATTTAGTCCATATAACATGGGGCTGGTTAATGACCTCGAAGTAATTTTACGTCCCGCCAGCGAAGCTCTATTTCATGAGCTTTAACATTTCAAGTTACAACATTGATTCACTTTTAACGACAGACGCATAGTGTAAACACAATAACGGATATTATATCATTAAAATTATTATGACACTCTTTTAAGTATATTACGTTTACATATTATTGGGGTAGATGATATGATGGATGGAGAACAGGAAAAGGACTATTTATTTTATTAAAAACTTTTATTGAAAACTTAAAATGAGGTTGCAATAGGCAGACTAAGACCTATCGGCTTTCACTGCCAATCAACCGAGGAAGTGAAGAGATGCTGTGGTAGGTAGGATACATTTTATCTTGCAACACATACAGGGTGGCGCAAAGGTAATCCTCCTATCAGAAAATGCTATAAATTTTGCATTGATGTAAAAAAATTAAAAGACTTAATAAAAAAAAATCCACAAGAAGAATCAAAGTTTTTAATTTTTTTTTTTAAATTACAGCCAAAAAACATCGGAAGGTTATTTTTGCGCCACCTTGTATATATGTATATATGTCGATGTTTACAAACTATACATAAATAAACACATATGTTACTATTCAAAAGTTAAAATAAAATTGAATTTTTCTGACATCTATAATCTTCGATTTCTAAGTTAAATTATTAAGATAATTAGAAGAAATCTTATGTATAAAACCTATCATCGAAACTTGGATACACACTGGTGCTTTACTAAGATCAATCGCCGGTTTTATTAGAAACATATATTATACGATATCCGGGTATAAGGATTCCTGTACAACTAACGGGATCCAAGCAAACCTCACCTGCTCCTGGTGCAGACTGCTAATCCACAAACAAGGCTTTGGCTCCCACCAGCCCGCATCGGGCCAGCGAGGTGGGAAGTGGTCCAAATTCCCTCACATGAATCCCTACGCAATCGATGTGGGAATTTTGGAGGAAGTCAATGTCCAGCTGTGGAGGTCTATCAGCTTATGATGACATTATTTGATAGACTACAAGAATATATTTCTGGTATCCCTGCTTCGTCAAATCTGATTTTTTTTTTTATGTAAAATAAGAGGCAAACGAGCAAGACGGGTCATCTGATGGTAAGTGATTCACCGCCGCCCACGTCACCAGTCCCTAGAAAATCTGTCGCGATACGTGTAGTATAATGAAAGTGCCAGTTGCTATTGGGCCCCGAGGTAGAGGGATAAGGGCGCCGGGACTCTCACTTACCAGTCGAAACGCGGTGGCCTCTAGGAAGCCCCCACTTCACGCTGATTTTCTGTGAGAGGGTAGTGTTTCACCGGTCGATCCTGCCCACCTACGTGCTACAGCGAACTGCAGACATGGATCTACTACCCTGAAATCTGTAATGATAATATAAACATGTTGACATGTTTTACTAATGGAAACACAAATGTTTGTTTTATGTACTTTTCTTTTTATTTATTTCTATTACTTTTTATGGAAAATCGAGATTCTTTAATACAAGCATGATCTTGCTTAATAGAAGATCTCAATCTAATTTTGATTACTAGAATATTAGAAGAATGAAATAAACATTTTTATTATTTGATTACTATTATACATCTAGGCTTTCTTGTTTTCTGCTATATATATATATATATATGTACATACATTTATTATAGTTAAATTAGTTTATGCAATAGTTAACCTAACTTATTAATATCGATAGCATTCGGTTAGTAAACTTCCCGCTAATATTTTACGTGAAGGTTACTTACTTGTTTGTTATTGTAATAAATTTAATAATGTATTTAACGATGTAAGGTTTATTAATATATTGAAACATAGTTTTTATTGCTATATATTAGTGGTACAATTGTCGAGTGTATAATTTACGAATGTACTGTCACAGTTTCAGATTCACTAAGCGCTCACATGAAATATTCAGTGTTATTAAAGGAAATTCCGGATATGTTTAAAAGTTTAGAAAGTTTGTATGTCGGTTGGAATTGGTCCATAAAACACAATAAAATTATCGTCGCTTCCCAGTGATTGGAGCATTGATGGCAATAAATTTAATTGCAGCAATCGATCCACTCTTCCCGGTGACTTTTGACGGAGGAGATCATAAATTTGTCTCTCGATTCGTAAGTACTCGCGATGTCAAACTGTTTACTTCACACATCACAAGCTATTTGTCGAAATTTATATTGAAGTGTAAATTGTTTCGTTGGGTATCCGTCTACTGTAGCGCTACAAATTAAAATAATGCTACTTCTTTTTTTTTTTTAATATTCTACGAAGCGATGTGACGAGCAGGACGTTCACCTAAGTGATACGCCTGCTAATAACAAATTGGCGCTAGTTAGTACGATATAGACTCGTCACCTTGAGACATAATAAGTCTCGTTACCCCAGTAATATCACTCGCTACAGCGCCGATCAAACCAATACACAGTAACAATAGTAACTGCGGTGGTACCTACCTAGACGGTTTCCGGCAACAGAGACCTAGCAGTCATAGTAGTGTCGTTTTCTGCGGTAATTGTAATGTATTTATTTAAGGGTCAATATATTATTATAGCAATGTACCTGTAGCATTAGGGTTGTAATGACCCGTATTGGTTTATACCGAAAACCGTCCCACGCGGCGCCCCTGGTCTAAATTTGTACCATTCCGTAATACGCTTACTCCGACACATTATCCCATTTTATGACCTATAAAAGTCACCCGGAACGTACTACGTTTGTGGCGCAGCCCTTATTTTCAGAACCTAATATAGCGTTTTCTTTATTAGCTTTCCATCCTTATATTTTATTGCTCGAGCAATGCATAGATTTTTTTTTTTTGGCGATTTGTGTATTTTATCGATCAACAATAAAATCGGTGTTTATGTTAGTATTTTATTGGTAACGCGTGACGGCTTTTCCTATACGAAGCTTTTATTATAATTCATAAAGGTCTTTAGTGGCATTGAAGTTTTTGTGTGAACATTGTTCTGATACTCGGTATATTTGCAAGAGAGAGTTTTTATTGAATATAAATCAAGTATAACTCCATATTCTTTCCACGGATATTCAGATATCATTTAACGAGTATTTTTATCTGATATCTTGATGTATATCTCTATTGTTCGTTTGATAAAGAACGTATGCTTATGTAAAGGGTTGTTTCAACTTTACAGGTATCATCATAATTCATGTTTGCGTGTAAATTGAATAACATGCTCTCTCTAGAGGCGACCGGATTTCAGTGTAAGATGAAACGCGATTATTCACGTGTAATAAATCACTCCCGTTATTAATGAGCTCCGCATCTGTTTACGTCCGCGGGCACTTTGTTATTTAATTAGCGCTCTTTTTTTACGCAAAATATCTTCAAAGAATTTAAACTTCCCTCTTAAAGATTAATACTGAAGCCGACTATATATCTAGACTTCATATACATAGTTAAACATTCGCGACAGAAACTTAGACAACTATAATGTCAGGACATATGTTACCTAAGTCCTATGGCTATGGATGGTATAGCAAACGAATCATCGGGATAGTAAATATTATAAATGCCATAAAATCCGTAATACTTAGTTTTATTAAATAGTATCTTAATATATGGAAAAATGAAGTTTTAAGAGACATGCGTAAAGAGACAAAAATAAAGTAAGCTGACTTTACCAGTATATGGGTTATAGGCTAGAAAGAAAGAGAAGGAATCTTGTACCAAAAAGTACTACTAATATATGAAATAAATATATGAAAATAATAGTAAGACAGTAGAGGAAATAATATTATCCAAGTAAAACTAGAACATAAGTGCTATAAAAGTTATAACTGAAACAAGATAAAGTAACTGATATAAGTATAACTGTAACCCTAATCGTAGTATTTTTTTTGTATCGTAGTAGTTTAATGAAATCTATTAATTTTATTAAACATAAATCTTAACTAAAATTGATATTAAAGTTATGTGAATAAAGTATACACATCAGGTATAGTAAGTTTTTGTAAACAAATGCAATGACTAGTTCTGCCGTTAAGCTACATATGATACTAAGGTGACTTCGTCTAATTTTTTTTTTTTTGTTCAAAGCATTGACTTGTTACACTTAACATGATGTTTTCATCCGCGTGGGAATGCGATTTTTTTTTATAAAAATGTGTACACCAGATTCATTGACGAATATCCTGCACGCGATGAAACCGCACAAGCGCACTACCTGCTGACGTGTACGCAAGTGTTTCATTCTTTAGCTACATTTTGCTACTTAACTTAAAGATGCCGTGCTTAACTTGAAGGCTTTCTTGCTCTGGTATGTGATAAACAAGTGTTAGTTAACAGCTCCTGCGCAACTAGTGATAGCTGATAGTTAAAGGGCTATTAAGTTTTCACAATGATGATTAGAAAATCGGAAATTGTTCAACTATTATGTCATACATGGTTTTGCCCATTTCCTGTTTGCCTACAGATAATCTATCCGGAAACAGAATTTTATGAGTTTTATCTAAAATTACTTTAAATTTAAAGTCTCAAGAATATTAAACTGTACTATCGTATAAATATTTAAATTTTCATGCTGTAATCTTCTGAAATTGAGAAACAGTGTAAACAGCAAAAATGTTACATCCTTATTTCTGTTATATGTATCCTTCTCCATCGAAGATCTTTAATAAAAATAAAAAAAAAACAAATTAAATAAAAAAAGTAATCTGTACCGTTAAGTATAATTATTTTCGATGATAGATATCTAAGCAATGTACAAAATACGATTTCAGAGAACAATGAAACTAAAAAAAATGTTAATACATATATAAATCATGATGAAGCAGATGATCAACATCAAAAGTCACAAGCCTTTGGTATTTTATCAGAATTAGAGGATCATATTTATCAACCCGACACTTTCTTTCAAAACACTGGACATATCTCTTCATCTCCCGATAAAATAATGCTCAGCAACGAGAACAAACCGTTTTTATAACAACCTGCCAGGGTTGCCAGCTTTGATGAAGATATAACAACGAATAACTTTTAATTACAAATGTAACAATATAAAAATATTAAGCGGTTTTAAGTAAATAAGTTCATAACGAATTCAGAGATGATCGATTAAGAAGAATTGTAGATATTCGTAGAGCTCTCATCCCTACGGACAGTACATTAGAAAGCGAAGTGATCGCATTAATCATACTGATAAACATAAAGGTCAAGTTCCAAGTGAATAATTGACTTGGAAACAGTCCGGACAGGTCACGTAACTTAGTATCATACTACTCTACACTATTTTGGAGAGACAAATATTAATAGCGGCGTTTCCATAAAACTGAACGATATGAACTATGATAGAGACCTTGATATCCATTTTTCATGTGGGGGTATATTTAAATATGTTAACAAGTGTAAATGGTTGATTAAAGATAGATGATGATGATGATGATATAGCTGAAGATATGGTTCGTGTAAAATATTTAAAACTGCAATTAACTCTACTTCTAGACACAGGTCATTGTTGTCAAAGATCATCTAGATAGATACAACCGCAGCTCCTAATTCCGCAAACAGCAGTGTTCAAACGTTACTATGTTCCAGTTTGAAGGAAGTTGCAGCTGGTAAAATTACCGGGGTAACGAGACTTCATGAAATTACTAAACAGCTCCATTAATGATTACAATGATGATTTCTTTCTTTAATGATTTTTTATCAAACTCGGGTGTAAAGAGCACGACAATTTACGGAACCCAAGTCAGTCTGACTTGCTGGTGATGCACCCTGGTGATCAACAAACGAAGATCTGGCTTCCACCAACCCGCATAGCTCCAGCGTATGAATTCCGACCTGATCGATGTGTGATTCTTCGCGGGAAGCCAGGAGTGGCCGTCTATCGCCTAATGATGATGACGATCAAACATTAGGCTTTAAGCTTAAACCTTTTATTTGTGTCTATGTATTTTGAAAGACATTTGCATAATTTTTACATCTCAAGTTCATATCTTATTTGTATTTCATCCTAAGTGTAAGTTAACAAGCAAAATTCAGAGTCACGGTTTGTTCGCCGCGTGCTTCCGTTGTGTATATATTTTCGCTTTCATATCAAAAATTATTTCTAATGTTGTCTGTAGTTACTTTTTTTATAGTTATTTTTTTCATATGCAAATATAGTACGGAATCCTACAATAACAACATGACACAAAGCGAACAATAAGTAAGACGTTTATTACTTTATCCATTTTTTTTATTCAACTTAACGAAGAGATTTTCATGCGTTAGTATAGTTAGGATGACGACAGCGTCACATTATGCTCGTCGGTTTGAGACTTAAGTTAAATCTCGTTACAGCGACAATATCTAGCAACAGCGCCTTTCAAACCGGAACACGGTGATATTCGCGAACTGTTGTTTGTCGGCAGAAATAGATGCTGCGGTGGTACCTACCTGCTACCAGTAAAGCTTATTGAAGAGATATTAAAAGATAATATATTTTTCATAACAATTAAGTCGTTAAGTTATTTAGTATGTTTGATGTTGATAAAATGGCGATGGATATTTGTATAGTTTATTTTGGCATATTACTGAATCCTTCATGAAAAGGACAGGTGGATACATTGCACAATAGATTATGGATATATATATGTTCATACGTATATACTAAAAAGGTTTTGACTAGAGTTTTTACGGCTGGCCGCCCGTCTGACACCTACCCTCCTCGGGAATTATTGCTGTTGAAGAAAAGAAGATCTACTTCCTTTTTATTTTAATATTCTTATACAAAACCTCCTCTCTTAATCAATTTGTAGGTTGATATCAATGAATACAGAAATACGGCAAAATTATATTAAATATTAAAATTTAAACTTTTACATAATAAAACCGTAGAAATGATAAAGAATATTAGACATCCTTTTCAACTTTGTTGCTTTTTCATTAAAACTGAAACGTTTTTTCATTAAAACGGAACCTTAAAATCTCCTTAAGCGAATTCAAATGTAAGAGCCGCCTCGAGGGGACATATGAAATAACTGAAAAGGCATTGTTCGAGATCTCGGAACCGCTGTATACATTTTATATGATGAACAGCATTAAGTAAACTGTTAAAACTGAAACTTAACATATATTTTATAAGTTATCATTTCCTGTTTAAAGGCACTATGTAGTGGTGTAAAGCAATCGCCGAAATAAAACTTGTTAAGTTGGACAACGTATAATAGATGGAAACTTGTGTGGTACAGCAATGGCTGCGAGTGTGTATGAAAGTATTGTACTCCACTCTTGTGGTACTTCTGTAGAATGGTGAACGAATGTTTGTATGTATGGTGAACGATTGAAGAATGCAGACGCAGCCTTACTCTGGATGGACGTCGTGCTTCTCTTCGAATACCAGCGGAAACACACTCTGCTTTTCAAGGAATAATAGATTCGCTTAATAACAAACTAAATATATGTAAAATACTAGGTGTTATTTATATCAATTTTCAGTTAACATATTTATATATTTAGTATTATAACCTTACATTTAACTTTAAGATTTAAACCAAATTTTAGAAGCCGATTCTTCCCCTTAAAGTGAGATTGTTAAAATGCATTATGTTTTAATATTAGCTGTTCCCCATCCGCTCTGCTAGATAATAAATCATTTATTTTAGATAACTATGTATGTGATCCATATCAAGTTAGTAATACTTATACTTATGAGTACTGTGAGTCACAATCGAACATGTGCAACATTACATATGTTGCACTTGATGACACAACAATGATAGTATAGTGCTTATTTACTTGACAGCTTGTAAATGTATCCAGCTAGTGTTGCTAAGTCCCATCTATCTGTCAACGTACACAGGATGGTGTTGGGGTGACCAAAGTAAGGATGCGCAGCGTTTAAGCATGATGGCATCGAATCGATTTGTACGTGAATGGCAACCCCATCAACAACCTGAAGGCGTTATTGTATACCTTACCAAAAACAGTCAACTTAACTTGTTTAGTACATTAGGCTAATTTCATGATCATCATCATTATAAACCTTTGTTTATCTGCTGCTGGATATAGGCCTTCCCCAATTTCTTCCACCAAATGCGATTCTCAGCTTCTCGCATCCACCCACTGCCGACCGCTCTAATGATGTCGTCGGACCATCTGGAGGGAGGGCGTCCTATTCTTCTGCGACCTGTACGCGGCCTCCACTCCAAGACTTTCCTTCCCTATCTGCGGTCACTGCAACTTCAGCTTGCAAAGTTTAAGAGCTACATCGACAACTTTAGTTCTCCGTCATCTTCGTTCCGGATTTTTTCCCTTAGAGAAATACCAAGCATAGCTTTCTCCATCGTTCGCTGTGCTACTTTGAATCGGTGTGCTAGTCCAATGGTCAGGTGCCATGTCTCTGGCCCGAAGGAAGGGTGGGGAGGACGCACCGGTTAAAGACTTTCGTCTTGTGACATTGGGGTATTTGCAAGGTGAGAATATGGCGGAGATTCCTAAACGCTGCCCAGCCGAGCTAGGGCTAATTTACGAACCATATGTTATTTTTTTTAAGTTCATGTAAACATGTAGAATTTTAATATTAACATATTGACCGAAAATCAAAGTATATAAGAATTTATTCGTATTAATTTTTTTTTGCTTTTTTCTAAATTCACTTTATATCATTAGTTTTTACAAGTTCTCCGCGGGAAACGTGTTTTGAATATTAAACATGTATGTCATACAAAAATCAGAGATACATTATATGTAGGTTTTACATTGGGTCGTGAAGGGCTTTCAACCCGTTCTTCCGCTCCCCTCTGCTGCAATTATGGCGCTCACCACCTGTCATCTGCATCGGCGACACTCACGGTTGGCTACAAGCTAATTATTATGGATGCGTAAAATTAAGCCCCGTTTTGTATATAATAGTGAGTTGTTTTTGAATAACATAGCTTCATAGAGCAGTTATTAAAAGTAGCCATTATATACTTAAAGTTAAAGTTGCATAGGAATAACTTTTTCTAAGACATATGGAAAGCCATTGGAAACATATGTAACTCATATATTGTTTTATTTTTAAACCTTTTAGGCCTCACTGACAATCAAGATTGTGGTCTTTTCAGGCTGCAGCAGTACCTAAGTGGGTTCCTTATGCCACATGATGCAAGGATGAGATTTTATTTTATTTTAATTATTTTTTTTTACTGTGTATTTTTTATCTAATGAGAATAAACGATATACTATTATTACATGTGAGATTTGAAATAGATTCCGAGATCCTTTTAAAGTAAATGAAACCACTAACGAAGTTTTAGTGGGTGAAAATCCCACATAACCATAAGTTCACTGGTAGTAAGTCTCCGTTGTCAGAGATAGGGTAGGTTCCACTGCAGCATTTTATTTCCACTGTCAAACAGCAGCTACGAGCTAGTGAAATGGTGTAAAGAAACTTAACAACTTAGGTTTCAAGGCGATGAGCACAATGTGGTTGTTACAGGGTGGCTTAATTCTTATCATCAGATGAACATCTCGCTGGTCACGTCGCATCAGCGAATAAAAAAAAATGGTTCGCCGATTTCACAAATAGGGTATCGTTTTGAAGATTTCACCTTCTCCAGCGCCAAAATTAAAAAACGACAAACTTTTCTTCAACTTTTTACATCGTGTACTCCTTAAAGCAGCAAGTAGTTTTCAATGTTATGAAAAAACTTGATGGATATATCTTTTGTTCTTAATTCTTTAATCCTTCACCGCGCAGCTTAAGTAGCATTCGTTGTATTTAATTTGCGGTCTGAACGAGAAAAATTGTACGGGTCCCGGTTTAAACAAGGCTTAATTTGTCCCCATTAATAAAGATGATGCGGTCGTATCGCCTTGTACGTATTACGCGTTCGGACCAGCGTACTAATGAACTGTTTTATTTAATGTATAAAAAAAAATTATCTAGACCCATCTTTGTTCATTAAAGTCTATTAATGGTGCTGGCGGTAGGTCTCTTTTGTCGGATACCGTCTAGGTACCACCGGATTATTTATCTCTGTCGCCAGCAGTGCTGTGGAAACAGCCGGCTTTTTTAACCAGCATTCACCCAGTTTTGTTGGTCAGGAGCTTCGTTTGTTCAGAATCATTTTCATCAGTTTAATCATTCTCTTTGTTCCATTCTCCTCTTCGAACCTTCTTGCTCTCAATTTTTTTTAGGGTTCACTGTCATTCACCATCTCAGTTCATTTTAACATACATCTCTCAGAAGTAAGAACAACAGTATTTCTTTATGAATTCCAAGTTACAATTATCTTACTTCTATACATACTTTGCTTAGCCTTTTATCACATTTTTTTCCTTATTCTATTTCCATTATTTCTATACTACGTTTTTATTCTTTTTTTTTTGCATTTCCATTTTTATCTAACTTTCCAATTCTATCCGAAACCTTACTTTTTACGTTTACTTCTGGTTTACAATTGCTCTACTTTTTATTTGCCTCTATTGGTTTCCCTATAATTTTCCTACAGAATTCGGCAGCCGGTTCTGAAAGTAGTTAACTAGATAACTTATGTTTCAAGGTCAAATGCGCAATGTGGTGCAGGATATATAATCTTAACTACCACCATATTTTTATAGGCAACTTCGTCTCTAATCGGTCTTTTCAATCCAATACGTATTTAATCGAGTGAAAACATTGAATGAAATTTTAGCAGTTACTTTAAACTCTCGTTTATTATAAAGTACGCTAGAAAAACTAGGAGCTGTTTAAGAGTTAAGGAACAGTTAAGGATTAACCTTGTAATATTTAAACAAACTAATCTTAGTGTAATTTTTTTTTTCTCTTTATTGTAAAACCTTATAGCGAGGTATACAAAAGGCGTTCTCAATGCCTGTTGGCATTCTCTATGAGCCAACCTTCAGTGAGGTGAAATATTGTGGTACTGAGTTAAACTTTATTCGTAATATTAGCCACATATATATTTATTTATATATATATATATATATGTCTGTTTCTGGTTGGGGTAGTCCACTATTGCATGAAATACTATCGCATTCATACAATGAAAGATCTGAATGTGATCATGACTCAAAGGATTGTAGTTAAATGAAACTAGTATTTAGATCAGCTGATAGACGTCCAATGCTGGACAAAGGCCTCCCCAAAAATTCCCGCATCGATCAGGGATTCAGATCACATAGGGGATTGAGGCCATTACCCACGTTAGCCCAATGCGAGTTGGTGAGAGCTAGAGCCTCGTTCGTTGATAAGCAGGGTGCACCACGAGCAGGTGAGATCGGCTTGAGTCCCGTAAGTTGTTGTGCGGAAACCCTTACACCCCTGCTATATGTAGATAATAATTAGCAAACAGTATTTTTTTTTATTGGTGATTTATACTGCACCGCATTGTGCTCGTCGCCTTGAGATACATCGCCTTACAAACCGGAACGTAGCAATATTTGCACATTACTCTTTGGTGGCAGAAGCAGGCACTGCGGTGGAACCCGCCTAGATGGTCTGCCACAACAGAGGCCTGCCGCTAGTAAAGTAACTAGTAACTAGGTTCAACCGTAGCGCCAGTTTCAGCTGCTGAGAGTTTAAGGTCCTAGAAACGATGATTTTTTTTACAGTGGAAGGTTTTTTAAATCTTTCTACTGCTCAACCCTCATAGCATAAATATGACGCTACAAGATTAAGGTTTCACCATCTCCGTTCTCATGATAAACACCTTACAAAATTTAGATGTAAGTCAATACTAAGCTTTCGCTGGTGGTAGGTCTCTGCTGACGGAGACCGTCTAGGTAGATACCACCACCGCTCCTATTTCTGCCGCCAAATAGTAGTGTGCAAACATTACTGCGTTCCGGTTTGAAAGGCGCTGTAGCTGGTGATATTGCTAGATAACGAGACTCAACATTTCGTCTCAGACGACTAACGTAATCTGGTGCAGTATATATCATCTTATCCCACGTTGTTACGGGCAGTATGACTTACCATCAGACGAACATCCAACTTAAAATTCTTGCTTCATTGCATAAAGTAAAATAAAAATAACTTAGTACCGTAACATGACGTAGCTATGCTATAAGTATCTTGTATATAACGCGTGTAAGTGTTTGTATGTGTGTGGGTGGGTGTGTGTGAGTGTGTGTGGTTACCCAACGTTGCTGTGTAAATTTTTCATGTAATGTTCAGGTTGAATATTTATTGTTTAATGCCCTTTGTGACTAATTTTATTGGTCGGGCTTATCTACGAAGGCCATAATAAACTTTAAGCACTCCGCAGTGTTCCATTCTTCTGGAAATTGATAGACGTGGAGTTATCATTTGACAGCGTGCGTGCTGTACCCTCGTGTCACGCGACCCATCAACGCCCTGCCCAAATAGCCAAAGAGTATACTTACATTTTTTTTTTAATTCTACTAAGCAACGTTTAAGTCTGACGATAAGTCGGCAAAAAAGTACAAACTCGATCTCACTCGCTCTCTCAGTTATCTTCTATTATCAATATCTGTTTTCATTTCGTTCTTCCATAATACCTCTTTTCTTCTCTTATTCATCATGTTTTCTTTTCTTTCTTTCACACGTCGCCTCTCTGAGTTCAATGGAGGCCATGTGAGGCGCCTTTCCACATGATTGGATGCAGGAATGAGGAGATCCAAAGAAGAATAGCAGGTTGGAGCATTAGTAAGATTGGTCTGTATATGGCAGCAAGGTTTTTCAATAGAGTCCTCGTATTGACATACATAGAGGACTATCGGCTGCTAGGTGGACTGGCGACCTGATGAGGTTCACAAGGAACGATTATGAACATTAAACAACAGGTAGTCAATGGTAAGCGAAGCACTATTTAGGATATCTACAGTCGACTGCTGTCAACGAAATATCATCAATAAATTAGTGCTATTGTATACTAATTGTACAATGAGTATTTACAAATTGTATTAATTATGATTATGGTAATGTAATTGTTATTTTCAGTAATTAAAATATTCATTGCTAATATATATGAATATGTATTATGTTAACTACAAGCGAAGTTTATCTACAGCACCTTTCAAATATCAATACTTCAATGTTTGTATTTAGTTGGTCCTAACCAAGGAACTCGTTCGAGTAGATTGTTAAGTTCTAAATACTCTTGTCTATGTCACATTGATCTTACTGTAACTTGAGACACTTATGCATAATATTAATATAAAATAACGGCCAAATCAATCGCTTAACCTCTCCGGTAAAACGTTTTAATAAAGATCATAGTTCGCAGACGTTTTACATAACTTTACAGCCGCGTCTTAATTTATTAGAATTATAAATCTTTTTATTATGCAAATTGTAATCTGATGACTAATAAACTAACAAAATTCAATATATTATTAAACACTTTCCATGACCGGAAACCGGTCTGTAATAATATTCTTTGCCATATTCAAAAGTATTTCCAGCTCTATCCGTCAACGTGTCATACGTAATAAAATACGTTGAATGCGTCAACTGGGCAAAGGCCCCAAATTTTATAGGGTTTTATTTTTTTAACTCACACCCCTTTCGGGTTCAAGCTCATGCATATGACACAACGCTATAGTTGAACTAATACACTTCATTTTACGAACTTTCTATCTAAAGGAGACTCTTTAAAAGTAAATTTTGTTTTTATGCCTATTTAACATTTAAAAGAAACAAGTGTATTTTTATGACCTAAAAATTGTCTGTGTTTTCAAAAAGCTTTATATCTTTTTTTATTATCAGTGGAAGTAGGCACCACCCAGCTTTAAAGAGTAATGTATAAACATTACTGCGTTCTGGTATGAAAGGTGCTGCAGCTATTAAAATTAATGGGATAACGAGAGTTGAGCTGTCTCAAAGCGGCGAGCACAATATTGTGCTGTGTATATCATCCTAACTAGCGCAACGTTGTTATAGGAAGGGTATCACTTACCATCACGTGAACATCTCGAACGTCAACAGCTTCCAGTGTAGTGCAATCGTAACTGGCGTGGGTACGATATGGGCATTAGACATAATTTTTATCTTCTCCATATTGATATTAAAGTCCACGATGCTTTACAGAGGTCATTGAAGACTTTGCCAAGGTCTTCCTGGTCTTATCGCTTTTTTGTTTAAAAAAAATTAACCCAAAAGTTCAACGAAACACCAGCCTTCACACTCTACTCCAGTTAACAAAAATATACAAATCCATTGTATATGGATTAAGATATGATAAATGAACTCATTCGTATTTCAGTATATTATTCCATAAAGCTTTATGTACGTATGAAATTCTAATATAATATCACCCACGCGTAACCCTGGAGTATTCCAGGGTCTTGGCGCATTTTATAAGTACCACTAAAGGGACAAATAAAAATACGATAACCCCTTTCGAAAGGCTCGGCCGTTGTTTCTATTATCATTGCTTGCTCTTTCGAGGGGCTCGAATTTTTTCGACCCGAGAGAGAGAGAGAGAGAGAGAAAAAAAAAGAATAAACGCGCCGGATATGGAAGCCGTTTCCCATCTGTTTTATTAAAACTGCGATATTGATCTCAATCACCGTTTGTTCGAAGGCGCAACTTGTGGGTATTTCACACTGCGCTGAACGATATTAATGGTTTGTTCGTGCATTGAAATAAATGAAAAAAAAAATATCGGTAAGATTATTACAAAAACTGAAAGGGGATGAATGTATTACAAATATATCTCATGTATAATTAAACTAAATTTATTAGTTAACTGAAGGATTTAAATTACGTATTGTCATAACATTAAAGTGTAATAAATATGGTGCTAGGGGCTCGTCACGATATTTCTGGAACTACAAGGCATGGAGTCTTGAAATTTGGCAGGAGTACTCCTTTTACAGAGTATAGGTTAGCTAATAATGAATTTTACAAAATTCCTTCCCTAAAGCGAGTTGCGGGGATGTCACAGCCAGGAAAGCGAGAGGGGAAATGATCTATAGTAATACATTTCTTATTGGCATCAGTCTTACCAGACTGATCGTGGTCATGAACTATCCTTTTTTATTCTTCTTTATTTTTTGTGTTCTTTTCTTCTTTATTATGTTATTTATTTATAGATAAAATACATAAATAATATAAAGAAAAAAAAATACAATAAGAATATGGGATAGTAAGACACATAGGTTAGGTAAGCTATATATATTGTATGCAGATCATATCTCTAATTGTGGGTTTTTCTTATCTTTGTTATTTACGAGAAATTATATAATTAGCAACCGTTTTATATTTAATGATATTCTTTGTTAAAAATGCTAATAGTTTTTATTTTGAAGTTTATTTCATTATGTTTGTACACAGCAATGAGTCCAATAAGTTCTCTTAAGCGTTGGTGCGTTCTTAATACAGTAGGACACTTCGGGGCGACAAACAGAACTTCGATAAAAGGCTTTGAGTCTGGTCCAATCCTCTCTCGCCACTAGTAGGCACTCTGTTAATGAAAAAGTGTGTGTTTTATTGTAGTAAGGGTGAGAAGTAAGCACAAAGTTGTCTCGATTTTAAGTAATCACTACAATCCTGCATTCATTGGAATCCACATAGCTAAAAGTGTTTTACATAGTTATAATAAATCTGTCGGTACGGTTTTTTTTTGTATCTTCTTCTTTGTCGTAACCTCATGACTGAGGGACGTGACTATGGTGCGTTGCCCTGGCCACCATTTCTTTCCAGACATTTCTGTCTTGCGCCATTTGGATGGATCATTGTAGGGTAGTTCCCGTAGCGTCCTGAATCGTGTGTGTCCATCTTGTAGGATACGGCTCTCTCGCTCTCTTTCTTTTTTTTTGTGTAGATAGGTCAAATATTGATCCCTTGGAATTTACGATTTTGGTAAAGGATTTTAAAGCTATGTAATCAAGGACGTTGTAAAGGTGGTACTACAAAATTCAAGTCATCCATTTTTATTTATTAACTTTTACTAGTATTAAATATTCACTATTTCTTATTATCATTTCAACCTAGGGACGTCCACTGTTAGACCTAGGTCTCTGGTAATGTGTTCCACAAAGCACGATCCTGCGTTTCCTGAACCCAGTGGTTCCCAGCAATTCTTTTGATCTCCTCTGTTCCCGTAGTGGGGTACAACGCTGCGCTTTTACAGTGCGGAGTCCCCAGTCCATTCCATCACTTTAAGTCTTCGACGGTCACCAGTTTTACGAGCTATGTGCCCCGCCCATTGCCACTTCAGCCTCGCTATTTTCAATATTTCTTATAAACATATTCAATATGAAGCCAATACTAGAGCTTTTAATTGAATAAAGCAACCGGTCCAGATGAACAGAACTTGATTATTTTAATATGTTGACTTTGCTGGATTTATTGATGCCATAACTTTTGAGCTCGGTTCACGCCTTCCTCCCATACGATGATTGCACAGTTTATCGATACATCGATTCGCGATACGATTCATTTCTTGCGTGTAGATATTATTATCGACATATTTGATCTCCGGCATTACTTTTAAACCCGATCTTTATTATCGGGCTGAGTATTAATATTAAAATAATCTTTACTGCTAGAAGCGAGGGCCGTTGGTGAAACACAATCAATTATACCAGCAAACGATGGCAGCTTTCAGAAATATATTGCTGCTTACTTGACAAGCCGAGATGAGTTTGGGGTTCCGCAAAAAATTCCACCGTCGTTGTCGAGCCGAGTAAAAACTGCTCGGACCATCTCGATGACCGAGCTTGACAAAAACTGTTCATACTCCGGCCGGGGAACGCGGCGTAAAAAAACAAGCCGTTTATGGAGGCGGCATCCGATACAGTGGCGTCGGGAAATTAAAAAGAATTTTTGATCGCAAACTATATATGCACTTTACTCTACACTATACTTTATATATGCTTGAGGTGCAGCGAAATATTTTTCATTAAAATTTAAAACAACGTACTCTTACCGCAAATAGATTTTTTATTATCCTTGTATGCAGTTTGGATAAAAGCACGAACTTATTTATATTAAGTTATAAATTAAAATAGGAAAAGACTTATTAAGGACAAAAATAAAATAAATATAAAAGATTCATTTGTCAAGATTATTAAGAGAATAAAATAAGTAGAGAAGAAGTCGTTACCCACATGCTTCTCTACTAAATCTAAAACATATTTAACGTAATTTTAACATGAAGACGACGATAATGAATTTCCCGCTCAAAATAATTTGAGTTTCTAATGATGACAACCGGAAGACAGCAATACTGTTTTTTTTTTTAGCTAATTGACTAAAAACAGTTATTTGACAATATACTGTTATGACGTCGCTAAACTTGTAGTCTTGGCGCTGCACATATTACTATTACAAACATATTTTGGTTCTTAATACTACTTAAGTAAACTTAATTATAAATTACAATAAAAATAAATAATATTGTAGCGGCAGATTTACAATATGAGTATAAGCTGCTAGTCCGGTGAGCTGGACAAAAGCCTTGAACTAAACTAGATGTGACCACAGAGTTGATCTAGCTACATCCATGTTACAAGGCACGCTTTTAACCAACCCGCCACGGAGCTTTTATGTACATATAAGATATTCAGAGATTCATTGACTCATCACGAGATCTCCGAAACTGTTAGAGTTAAACATTAAAACTTAGGTAAAGATGTTAGTTCTGCCATTTAGAGGTCAGATAAGAATGGAGTAGGGAGCGGGGAGCGACGGATTGAAACTGGGACGGAATATTAAAGACAAATTTCAAGTCTAAATTTCAAATCTTATTCTATATTAGGGGTAGTAAAGCTGGTGGGGAACAGGTAGTAGTATAAAAAATAAAGGTATATTGTATATTTCTTAGATCGTGTAGCGCTCTAATGAAATCTTGTCCTTGTGGCAAACAAGCCGGCGATCTCATCAAAAAGCGCTTACTGCGCTGACGTTTTTTTTTTTCTACCTCTAATTGTAAGTTATTTCACCCAAGGGGATCGGTATGTGCGATAGAGGCTAGCTATGGATATTGAAGTATAAAAAATAGCCAGTAAATTACATTGATCGGTGGGACAGTTCTGCAATGGTGAGATAAACTGAACATTACCATTCGCTTGATCGTCGTCTCTTCGCAATTAAAGATCGAGGAAGCTGTTTGTATAATCTTAATTAATTTCTATCGAAAATTTTATATTGGACTGAAGGTATAGATGAAGTTTTTTTTTTATATCTGTCAGCGTTTTTTGCAAGCTGAAGTGGAAAACGTAAAGTTGATAAATATTTCTTATAAAGTATTTTACATACATCAAAGACAAACTTAGGTGAAACTTATGAAACGGTTGTGTGTATGTACCTGTTGTATTGATGTTACTTAAAATACTTAATTATTTAAAGAGGTAGAAAGGCGACGACTATTTATTAGAAAGACTTTATCAATTCCAAACATAAAACAAATGTAATTATTTATATACATAACCCAAAAACTTATTGTATATCAATGTATATATGTTACATAGTAAGCAATAAGACAATTCAGAGAGATTGTCTTTGTTGGTTGGTTATGTATATTGGAAGGCATTAAAATATTTTTTACTTGAGATAGGAGGGCTGTTATTTTAATGCTCGAAAGAAAAACAATACATTTATTCTATACTAATAAAACATTTTGGAAATCCTACATAATTACAACTTGCACCCTCTCTCTCACGTAACATTTGATAGTAAATTCTCAATAAAGTATAAATAAATAAATAAGCTTGATAAACGGGGATTCAAAGACAGTAAAAGTCGAATTAGACCACGTCCCATTACAATTGCACTTAACGGTCGTACAAAGAACGCATCCGGCCGTTGGTTGATATATATCACCTTGAGGGAAACCGAAGTAGTTTCGAAACAAAAGTCATGCAACATCCGCGCATACATCACTTGGTGCCCCGGCGGGTGGCAAATAGTCCGTGGTGGTAAATCGAGCATCGACAACGCGTAATATCAATGGAGTTGCAGCGACGTTAGCAGCTCCACCGCACCCACACCACGCTTGTGACACCAGGGGAAAGAATGATTGATGATAGACATACTAAAGGACGACAAAGTAAAAAGAAATATAGATAGGAGACATAATCCAGTTATTTAGGATAGAACAGGAAAGATCGAATTGTACTCATCTTGGCTTTAGCTGTAAGGATACTCCAAGAAAAAGTATCATTGAATAGATTACTGAATATTTACATCGCGTTAAAGGATTTCTATAAAGCTTCATTAAGATCGAATAAATATATTGTTTTTCAATGACAAACAACCCCTAAAAAAATCACTTTAGTACTTTAGAACATACACAACCCAACCCCTTCTGAGTCATCCAATTGCATACAACAGACTATGTAATTTATATAAAAAATTATTCGGGATGTGTTTGTGTTACGCGAACGAATCGCTCTTTTGTCTTAGAAATTGATAAATGCCTCCTAATAAACGTTCACCATCCCCATCCGCCTGACCGGGGGTTAAAAATAAAGTATTTTAAGACCGCATATGTTCACAGGCACTATTCTTTTAAAAGTAGTATAACCCATTTTAGGCTATTATAGATCTGACAGACGATATAGTCAAAAATCTTTATACTTTGGCATTGAGGAAGAGATATGTTTTCGTTAGAGCTTCATTCACACCATTTAACACTTTTTTTTTCTTAATTTGTTTATATATTAATAAAACTATAAATAATAAGGGGCGAGTATTAAATAGTGGGTAATTTAAAGATGAAGGTTTTTTTTTTGACAAAGCTTACACATAAAGAAGTGGCGCTAGTAAATTTAATATACTCCGTAACTCACTATGCTCGCCGCTTTAAGACTTAAGATATAGTTTCGTTACTCCAGTAATTAAACTACCTACAATGCCCTTTTAAACTGGAACATAGTAATACTTGCACAATACTGTTGGGCGGCGGAAATGTTAGTAGCGATAGTATAGAGACTTACCAGTATGATTATGGATAATGATTTGGAAACCTGAGATGTGATCTTAGATAATATTTATAGACATTTTCAAATAATTAACATAAAGGGCACATAGTACGCTAAAAAACATTTGTGATTTCCTTCGCTTTGTTTTCTTTCCGTTAGGGAGGAAACGACGTAAGAAATATCCGGTACAAAAAACAACCATTTCTAAAGGTCCATTCGAGCATGAACCTTGAAAAACAAAGTGTAATTAAAAGTAATATAGCGTCGTCAGACATTTTCTTTGACCTTAAAAGAATTGTCGTCGACATTAATTTCGTTTAAAACGTAGTATATATTTATAAGTGAGAGGACAGTGAAGAAATGCCTGAACGCCCTGGATTCCAGTGCAAGGATTATGTGCAGACGCCTATCAGTTGAGATAATGATGATAGAAAAAAATCGTATTCCATATTCACGTCCAAACAATTACTAAAAAAAATAACAGGGTATTGTAACAGGATGTCGATATCTACGCAGCTGAACTATGCGAAGACTTTCCAAACAATCGAAAGGAATAAAGTAATGATAAGAAAATATAAATAGTTATAGTTATAAAAAATATTAATTAAGTTAATAAAGCAACTAATATTAAATTATTAATAATTATAGCAATAATACCAATAACAGTAAGGAATTAAAAAAAGAAGATCGTTGCAGGTTTTTCTATTTTTACTCCTTTTCTCGGACATTTGTTGGACTGGGATTCGTTCATTTTGTTTTTAGTTCATCTTTCTCTTCTTCTATCCTTTTCTTCTTTTATACCTTTCTTATCTTTCATTCTTATTCTCTCTCATTTATGGTGGCCATGGTGCTTTAACTATTAACCATAGCACTTTGTCCCGGATACTTTATAAAATTTCGATATTCCTATTATTGGCTGACCTTAGCTCTATTAAGATAATATATATATATATATATATATATATATATATATATATATATATATAATACGAGCTGTTTCGCTGAGGTAATATTTCAAAGAATGTTTTCATGGTAACAGTTGAGCTATTATGAGCGAAGTAAAAAATGAATCTTTCAAAGTTCTGTTCTTATCTATTGAGAGACCAGAAGTAACGTCTCGACAAAGCTGACCCAGTTAGTTGCATTGTTCCAGCGCAAAGTCGTCTCTCATTTTTGCGGAACACTTATGCAAAAAAGCAACACGCTCCAAATGCAATGGCACGGCTGCAACTGCGGTCAGATGTTTACAGTTTAAAAAAAAAGAAAACACATTTTGCGAATTTTAACCGTGCGGCATTTGAATAATACTTTTTTAACTAATAAAAAGAAAAGTTAAAAACATTAAGCGTATAACCGTTCAATCCGATCCACTAAGATTTTTATTGAAGACAGGAATTGAAAGAAATTATTTTTGGCTATATTTCAAATAAACTCTTTATATGCGATTCGAAGAAAAATTACTAGCTCTTTTTTAGCTCAAGAGATTTCTGTTGGTTTTTGAAATTTAACTTATCTGATGGATGTATCCCGGGTGGAAGTATCCCTTGTCCATACGATAGTTTACCAAGTCCTTTCACAAATTGGATAACTGCAATTTACATGGCTTACGTCTCTAACAAATTTTATAAGTATAAAAAAAATAATTTCAAGATTTTTTTTTATGATGAATTTTGCGCCGCTGGTTTCTTTGATAACTATAGCAGCTTCATCGGACTCAGGTTCAGACTCGGATACCAGATCCGCGAGCTATAAGTCGCTATCTTTGAATGTTATTTTTACCTTGTTTAGAGGCTGTATAATTTTTTTTATTAATTAAGTTATTATACGGTTACTAAAAATTTTTCATTCAAATTTTATTTTAGCTAAATATCGGTATGAAAGGTGATCCTGTTTTAAAATGTTTATTTAACTCCACAAATAATTGTTTGTTTTGTTTCAATACCCGCGGCTTTGTGGTTTGGTCTTTAATCACTCCCATTTAACAAATATTCATCTCATTCACAGTTATTTCATCCGATAAACATTGTTGTGTTTGTATCTTAGCGCAAAGAACCGCTTTAAACTGCCTAAGATAGTTTCCTCAATAGTTAGGTTAATATTTAAATTTACCATTGACTATTTAACTTTTAATCGACGAGGAAGAAATTATAAGATAAGTAGGTTCCTAGTTAAAATTGTGTTTCCTTTTTACCTTTAACTATACATTTTCCAACAAAAAACCAATTGACGTATAAGCGTGGGGACGTTTAGCAAATGGCAAAGGTTTACACTTTTCATGATATTCTATCAAAACTTCAAGATTTTTACCAACAGGCATAGTAGGTTTTTTTAACGAAACAGTCACACGTAATTTATTATAGTTACAATCACCACACCCTTCCTTTTTAAGTTATATATTCTTCAGATACGCGAACAGGTACTCCGATGTTTCCAAGCACGAATAAATGGAAAGTTAAAACAAAGGTTATACTTAGTTTAGTAATACTTTCTTTCTTTCCTCAGACTAAATCCCAATTAATTTTCATCTTTAACTTTAATATTCACTACATAATATTTTTAACTTCTCCATTCATCTTCTTGTATATACCATTATTTATTTATTCTTTATCTTTTATAGTTATGACGTTGACTGTGGCATCCTTTATTGCTTTGTACACTCATTCATTTTTGTCTTTCAATATAGAAGTAACATTAAAAAAAAAAAATTAGAAATTTTCTGAATATTTGCTTTATCATCAACTTAATCTAAAATAACGTTCTAGAGGTACTCAAGGAAAACTAAGTTGTAGTTATAACGGAGTAAATTTATAGCTTATTGTCTTCATTGCTTTATCACAGACCGTTCTCGAAGACAATGAGACCGTGCCCAATATAAACTTAATAAAGACCCTGCGGATTGTCGAGATCCAAATTAATATGTGGTACGTCTAAATTTATTCTACAAGATAATAAAATTTTAATGTTATACACATTTGTTGGAGTTCTCGCGTATCCCAGCAGGGCGCTCGCAAGTTGCAGCCCCAGGATTAATATTCTGTCAACGAAAACGATTTGCGATGCGATATCGGAGCGATGCGATTACGAAACACAAATACATGATTTCGAATGTTCTGTAAACAATACGCGGACAGCAGGTGTTATACAGGGTGAAAGGTAATAGGTGTAAAAAAACTGGAGCGGCTAAAATATAGCTCGTATCCTATCTATCTATGAAATACCTCATCCAAAAACTGTTCTAGAGTTATTATTTTTTTAATATTTTTCAAAAAATTCTCGATTTTCTAGAAAAAAAATTTATTTCTTACATATTTATAAACAAATTTTAATGTAATAATTATTGTTTTATTTAATTAAATTAATATCACTTAGAGGCTAAAACTTTTAAATTAGGTTCCTTGAAAGTCGTGACAGTAAAAAAAAAGCGTCTTACTTACTTTTGTTATTTAATCTTTAAACATAATTTTATTTATAAAAAATACGTTTAAAATACATAAATAAGTACCTGGGTTCAATACCTATATGACAAGGTATAAGAAAGTACATAAAGTTTCTAAAATTTAGAAAAATAAACAATTTAGCTATCCTTATTAGTCCTTTCACCCTGTATATGGTACATCCCGTGTGGATGATAAAATATTAACCTGTAATAGGATTTGCAGCTGACGAGGGAAGTACCATTGCAAGACATATTTCTACTATATAAACAATAAAGTACGAACAACGCGGGACCGATCGATGTGCAGACCTGTGGGCTCTATGTCCAGCAGTGGACGACTATCGGCTGATGATAAAACCTTGAAGTGGAGATATTATTCCAATTATGTAGTTAAGATATATTGTTGATCTCTATTGGTTTAATTGGACAACACATATGCCAGATTAATGAAGGCTAAATTTTTTGTGAATATTTTTTTATATAACGATGCTACTAGATTAGTGCGACGGCCATGCGATGGTTAGTGATACGCCCCACCATAACAACGTGGCGCTAGTTAAGATGATATACATCGCACCACATCGCGCTCTTCGCCTTGTGACGTAAGATGTCATGTCTCGCTCCCCCAGTAGCTTCACTAACGACGACGCTTTTAAAACCGGAACACAGTAATGTTTGCACAGCACTGTTTGGCGGCAGAAACAGGTGCTGCAGTAGTACCTAGTAAGACATTAAATTAACAACTAAATGAATATAAACAATTAAACTTTAATCTAATCGCCAAATGCACAGTGAAACGTTGAACAATTACCTGTTTTTTTTACACAGAAATCGTACTATCCGTCAGATATAAAAGTCTTTTAAACCGGAACAAATAGAGATTGAGAGGTTACCCGCAGCACTTTCATTGTAACGCGGCAACAGACAGAAACTTTGTTCGGGCTTTTAGTTTCAATCGTATAAGTGTTCGTGTTTTATTATTTGTTTGATATAAAGTAATAGATCTCAATATTGGTTGATACTATAATTAGATAGCCTTCCCTGTAACCATTTTTCATTATTTCAGCGTTTTAATATCCATTAATAAACACAGGGTTAACAGAAGTTTAAGATTGACCATACTCGCCGCACTTGGCGCGCAGGTTGTTATCGAAAAATGTTGTAGGACCTCTCATTGAAATTATTTCGTCTTTTGTCTAATATTGATTTGCTCTCTCAAAATTAATAATTCCTTTTAAAATTGAAAAATTTCAATCTGTAATGAAACATATGAAACTAATTGTTCCCCGTCCGCTTTTGTTGGCCGTAACGCACACGTCCTTTGGGGAAAAAACGTTGTAAAATCCATTCATAGCTGACTTTTTAATACCAGAAACAATATCAAGTATAATATATAATATTAAGTATTTACTTCTAATAGTTTCGCAGTCAATAAATCTCCGGATATATACATATGTTGATAGACAGACTACACATTGACAATGGTAAGTTATACTTTGTGCTTATAATGATATAAAGATACACTGTGTTTCTATTACCCGAAGATTTATATATATATTCATTTATATTGGTATATATGTATATCTTGAACATAGTATTAAGTATTTTATCACTCTGTATCTGAAACTGCTTTGTTTGTCTAGAAATACTTTATCTAAAGAAACGTACATACTGAAAGACAATACAAAATGCAACTATGAATTATTAATATACAAACAAGTTAATATTACACTTAATTATAAAATTGGATAAGTTTTATAATTCTCACAGAACAATTTAATGTATTCTCGTAAATATCAAATAGTTATATTAAATATTAACGAGAACCTTAACACGCCGCTCACGAACCGTCGCTAGCTTATTGTAAAAAACCAAGTGTCATTTATATCAGATATAAGGACAGCATCTCGTACGAGATGCGCCGATATCGTCGAAGGGCGCGTAAATTATAAAGTTTTGTTTTGTTTATGAATTCGCGGTATCTGACGGCCGAGATTAAAATACATTTGGGAGCCGTCTGTTGTAAAGCCTTAAAACTAATGTGAGGCGATAAACCCACACGATAACACTCCCACTTTTGAGTCTAGCGGCTCGCTTCTTAGAATATTTTATGCAATGTGAACGGTGAGGGCGTTTTTTTGTCATTTAGATAAACAAAAGACGTGAGAAAGTTGGCCATAATCTACTTTATACGGAATTAACGTTCTAACCTTTGCATTTGTAATTAGAAAAAAATAACAGGATATTTTCTATGGCAACATGCTGACTTTGTGAATAAAATTTGAGAAATGTGAACAAAGTTGCCAAAATATTAAAAATATCTTACTTACCTAAAACAGTCTGAAGACCATAGCACCAGTGCAACTGCAGTTCCATCTCTGCCGCTAAACAGTGCAAACATAATGTAGTGCAGTGTATTATCCTAACTATAGCGAATTGTTATGATCGTATCACTTATCATCAGCTGATAGTCCCGCTCTTTCTGTCGCTTCAACAAATTAAAAAAAAAAATAGTTGATACATTGCATATACTAAATATATATAAACCTTGTAGACCTAGTTTTAAACGTTACGGTTAATGAAGGTTCATAATTAGTATATCAAATATTATATAAACAGAAGTTAAAAAAAGGTTGTCTTAAACAAAGGTGAGGTGTCAATAATCTAGAAATTGTTGTCAACGATCTAGGTTTTAAAAGTAAAGGCAATTCTGTAGTAGCTGACGTATAAGCTAATATTAACAAAGTGTGTGCTAATATTAACAGAGCGTTCGAAAATGCAGCCGCAGAGGAAGTGGGCGTCGGAGCCGCGCAGATCGACAGTGTGATACTAGAAAGCCAATAATTAAAAGGTTCTGATACAGCGAGAACTGTACTTAAATATACGAAATGGCCAAAATTAAAAAGGGAATTTTAAATTCTTGCATGAATATATATCACTTTCTAGATATGACTGTATAAATGTTATTACTTAGCATCGTAATCACTCTTAACAATGTAGACAATATGTACAACTTTTTGAGTCCGACATTTGGACTGCATCGCAGCTTCCACAGGCACGAGAGTACTGATAGACTAGTTATAGATATACCGTCATATTCACTATAAATAGACTATAAATGTCAGTACAAAGTACCTGTCATTTTTTAATAATTGTTTATAGTACTCTGTTAGAAGTTTGCCAGATATAAGAAATATTTAAAGCTAGTTGTTGGATCTTCTAATTTCGATAAAGAAAGAAATTTTGATCAAATAAACAAAATAAAAACGTTAAATTGTATTAGAACAGAAATGTAATTTATTACAGAAATTTAATACGATACTACAACAACGTTTCGTAAAGTAGATGAGAGTAAGATGACAATTTTAAGAAATGATCAAAATGTAATTTAAACAAAGGAATTCCAATAGGAGCCGCTTCTCGTTTGAAGACGGAGCCAGAGGCTTTTGATTTGTTCCAATAATGCGGCGAGATCTAATTTGTTAATAAATGGATCATTATACCCTTATTTGATGCTTGACAGGGCAACCCTTAGGAAGCAATGAATTTTAAATTCTGTCATTAGAAACATTTTAAATATTTAACAGGCGACGACATATTTCCGGTTAAATGGCACCGCCGAGAAATTTGCTTTGAAATGGAATAAATTAGATAGACATTTTTATTGAGGAAAGGGTAATCAATGAGCATAAAGTTCACCTGGCTGTTAAGTCTTACTTCCTAAAGATATTACATCTAATCGAGATAAGTATACCTGCTGTTCGGCCAATTTACCAATGGGACTAAACTTTGATGTCTCATTACTAGTAATGTCTAGTTTTATTGATAGCGATATAAATATTTGTTACAAATTAGACTTTTTGTTTGTAAACAAGAAATGGACTGATGGTAGGTCTCTGCTGCCGGAGACAGTCCGAGTAGGAACCACAGCAGCACCTATTTCTGCGGTCAAATAACAGTGTGCAAACATTACTGTATTCTGGCAAGAAGGTCGCTGAAGTTAGTGAAATTACTGGGTTGACGAGTCTTAATATCTTCCTCTCAAGAGGACGAGCGCAATGCGGTACTGTGTATATCCTCCCAACTAGCGCTACGTTGTTGTGGAGAAAGCGATCGCTTATCATGTGGTGAAATGCTCGCCCGTCTTTTATCTTCAAAGAATAATAAACGATAAATCTAAGTTATGGATATTTAAAGGTAACTGAGAATAAGTAAAGACAAATTTCAATGTAGTATCACCACTCTGTTGCTGAAGACCGTCTAAGTAGCGCAGCTTCTATTTCAGACGTAAAGTAGTTTCTAAATATAACTACGTTCTACTTTGAAGTGTTATGTAGCTGTTGAAATTACTTTAGTAAACTGACTGAAAGTCTCGTATTTCCAACAAAAAAAAAGCAGCATTAAATCGTACATAGAAAAATACAAGTACGTACAGGAATAAGTCGTTTTTTTTACCGTATATTCCTAGTCTCCTAGAAACGTTATCGCGGTTTAATCGCACTGAGATTATGTCTGGTCCAGGAAGTGAACGCATCGCCATTCCTGAACAAAATCTTAGAAAATATAATAGGGGGTAATTAAACATATATTTTTTTTACTGGCGGTAGGTCTCTTTCGCTCGTAATAGTTCTCTGTTGCCGGAGACCGTCTTGGTCTATACCACCACAGCGCCTCATTCTACTGCCAAACATTAGTGTGCAAACGTTACTGTGTTCCGGTTTGAACGACGCTGTAGTTAATGAAATTACGGGAATAACAAGGCTTAAAATTTTGTTTCAGGACGATGAGCGCAATATGGTGCAACGTGTATCATCCTAATTAGCGCCACATTATAGGCAGCCGTGTCACTTATCATCAGAGCAACATCTCGTTTATCTCGCTCGTCTCCTCACTTTGTAGAAAAAAAAAGACTCAAAAGAGAGAGTCAGGTCATACATAGAACAGGTAAATTTGTTTGGCTTTAAATTAGGTCCTTTATATTTGTATACATATAAAAATTCTTATTTTTTATTTATTTTATACTTTTATAATAAAGAGATCTAGATTACCACAAAACCTTTTTTTGTTCTCGGTAAATGTCATTAAGTTAACCGTCCGTCGCTCGTGCCTTGAACAGCATTCTTAAGATACTCCGAGCCTTAGGGAATGGACAAAATAAAAATGAGCAGCCTCCTTGTTGGCTTATCGAAATAGATTACTTTACGGAATGTCTAAAGGGGAGTAGAATAAGGGAGCATTTATGGTTTATAAATTCTTAGATATTTACTGTATTTTTTTTCCGGAAACGAGACTAAAGGATGTTATGCTTTAACTTTGTACTCAGTGGATACTTTACCAGTAGTTTTGATTTCTTTTTCAGCTTCCACATTGTATTCGAACACTTATGAAACTTGAAGGTGGTCGACTCCAAACATGATGACCTATTTTACGAGCGCCTCCAACCTTGACAACCGCACGCAACGTGAGCAGTCACATTTTAAGTATCAACTTAATAACAATCATGCTTACTTCCGTTGTTTACTTTAAGACATTATTATTTTAGCTGTCATATTTGGACGGTTACAATTCGTTGTTCAGTTAAAAAGTAAAGTTAAGGACATGGTTCAGATATTTGAATCATGTCCTGAACTTTGCTTACTGGATCGAGTTACTTGTCGTGGTCTTCCCTAGGAGCTACAATATGAAGTTCTTCAATAAGGGCATTAAAAAGTTCTGCTGGGTCGGCAACACGCCCGATGATACCTCTGGTGTAACTGGCGGTTATACTGCTGCGGCTGCGGTTACCGCTCAACACCAGGCGGGCCACAAGACTTTTTACCACTTAAGTGGTATAAAAAAAAATTAAGCACACGTTTTGACAGGCTGTAAGCTACAGTACTGGTAGTAGATCTCTGTTGCCGGAAACCGTCTAGGTTCCACCGCAGCGCCTATTTCTACAGCCAAATAGTAGTGTGCAAACATTACTGTGTTCCGGTTTAAAAGACGCTGTAGTTAGTGAAATTTCTGGGGTAAGGAGATTGTCTCAACATCTTATGTTTCAGACGACGAACGATATATGATGCTATATTTACCATCCTAACAAGCGCCATGTTGTAATGGACGGGCGTATCACTTACCACGAGGTGAACATCTCCCTCATCTCGTCACTTCGTTGAAAAAAAAAAAGAACTATATGATGGAGAATTTTATATATATAGACTATGAAATTAAATTTTTGTAAAGAAGAAGTAGGTGGTTAGTGTATAAATATTAAAGTTTGAGAATGGGAAGCTTAACCAAGGCATTATATATATAAAGCTGATGGTTACTGAAGTCATCATGACACAACCATTAATTGGTAGACAAAGCTTTTATTTATCTCTTTAGTTCCATACAGATAGTGAAAAAAAAAACTTGTATTGTTTTCAACGAAAAAATTGATTGGCAAAAAACACAATATTGCATTCTCATAACAAAACACTTTTTTTCTACTACAAACATATGTTGGTTGTAAGTGATAGCTTCATCATTTGTTATAACACTCTTTTATACGGGTCCTTTTTTTTACTCATTATGTATCACCGCAGGACGCCGAACTTCGGCTTGTGTGTTACCTTTCAACAATATATCCGGTTAAATTGTTTTAATGGAGCGATTCGGATAGTCATCGCTCATTGTTGTTGCGGGTGGCTATCACCATCTCCAGCACCTGGTCTCTATCGCGATTGTTATCAGAGACAAAGTAATTAAAAACTTCTTCAACGTTCGCACACACTGGATCATTATCTTGTACGTGATATTTTAAAGGATATATGAACATACGTTATCTATGGATAGTTATTAATTCGACGAAGCGATGTGAAGAGCTAGACGTTGGCCTCATGGTAAATGACACTCCATATCAACGTGGCACCGAGGATATATACACTACTACTTTAAACTCGTCTTGAGACAAAAAAATTGTTAAGACTATCACATCACGAGAGATCAATACAACAGAGACTATCTAGGAAGTTACCACCGCAGCGCCTATTTCTACAGCCAAATAGTAGTGTGCAAACATTACTGTGTTCCGGTTTAAAAGACGCTGTAGTTAGTGAAATTTCTGGGGTAAGGAGATTGTCTCAACATCTTATGTTTCAGAGGACGAACGATATATGATGCTGTATTTACCATCCTAACAAGCGCCATGTTGTAATGGACGGGCGTATCACTTACCACGAGATGAACATCTCCCTCGTCTCGTCACCTCGTTGGAAAAAAAAAAGAACTATATGGTGGAGAATTTTATATATATAGACTATGAAATTCAATGTTTGTAAGGAAGAAGTAGGTGGTTAGTGTTTAAATATTAAAGTTTGAGAATGGGAAGCTTAACCAAGGCATTATATATATAAAGCTGATGGTTACTGAAGTCATCATGACACAACCA
The DNA here is from genome assembly GCA_029034505.1 of Ornithoptera priamus. Taxonomy (NCBI): domain Eukaryota; kingdom Metazoa; phylum Arthropoda; class Insecta; order Lepidoptera; family Papilionidae; genus Ornithoptera; species Ornithoptera priamus. Next base: position 171,185 of record JARDWD010000219.1, on the reverse strand, counting down.
TTAATTGGTAGACAAAGCTTTTATTTATCTCTTTAGTTCAATACAGATAGTGAAAAAAAAAAAACTTGCATTGTTTTCAACGAAAAAATTGATTGGCAAAAAACACAATATTGCATTCTCATAACAAAACACTTTTTTTCTACTACAAACATATGTTGGTTGTAAGTGATAGCTTCATCATTTGTTATAACACTCTTTTATACGGGTCCTTTTTTTTTACTCATTATGTATCACCGCAGGACGCCGAACTTCGGCTTGTGTGTTACCTTTCAACAATATATCCGGTTAAATTGTTTTAATGGAGCGATTCGGATAGTCATCGCTCATTGTTGTTGCGGGTGGCTATCACCATCTCCAGCACCTGGTCTCTATCGCGATTCTTATCAGAGACAAAGTAATTAAAAACTTCTTCAACGTTCGCACACACTGGATCATTATCTTGTACGTGATATTTTAAAGTATATATGAACATATATTATCTATGGATAGTTATTAATTCGACGAAGCGATGAGAAGACCTAGACGTTGGCCTCATGGTAAATGACACTCCATATCAACGTGGCACCGAGGATATATACACTACTACTTTAAACTCGTCTTGAGACAAAAAAATTGTTAAGACTATCACATCACGAGAGATTAATACAACAGAGACTATCTAGGAAGTTACCACCACTGCTCCTATTTCTGCTGTCAAACAGTAGTGTGCAAACATTACTGTATTACAGTTTGAAGGGCGCTGTAGCTAGTGAAGTTACTGGGTCAGGGGGCTTTATATCTTTTGTCTCAAGACGACGAGCGCAATGTGGTACATTGTACATCATCCTAAATAGTGCCATATTGCTATGGTCTGGCGTATCGCTTAATATCAGATGAACGTCTCGCTTATTATATCACTTAGTAGAATAAAAGAAACCATTAATTTCACTAGCTACGGCACCCTTTAAACCGGAACATAATTATGCACGCCACTGTATCGTTGAGATTAATTACTATTTGATAATTTTGCGGGTGACAATCCGGTATCTTATATGATAATATAAGGGAAGTGACGAGCGAGACGTTCCCACGGGTGAGTCTAAATAGTGGGGATAAGTGGGCTATAATTTAACATCCCAATGTTTTTCAAAAATTAGACCACAATAATTAAATGTTTATATAAAGGTATGTCAAAGGAAACATCCAATAGACGGTAATTTGTACGCCGGCTTATAACAGGGCGTTAGTTAGGATAGTATACACAGCTTATAACTTCGTCAACTTATACCATCATATATATATATACCTTAAGATATAAGGTCTCTTTACCCCTGTAATATCATTAACTACAACGTCCTTCAGACCGGAACACAATTATTTTCGTACACTGTACTGTTTAAAAATAGCAGCTAGCAGTACGTACCTAGACTTTTACCGGAAACAGAGACCTAGAAGAAGAAGATTGTGTATCCAAACACCGCTTAGATTGGTACCACTACAGAGCCTATAGCAGCCGCCATACAGCAGTTTCCAAGCAGTACTGTGTTCCAGTTTGAAGGGCGCTGTATCTAGTGTAATTACCAGGGTAATGAGACTTAACATCTTGTTTTAAGGTGACGAACGCATTGTAGTGAAGTAAATTTCGTCTTTACTAGTACCGCGTTGTCATGGACAGGCGTAACACTTACCATCAGGTGAACGTCTCGTTCGTCACTATCGCTAAGTAGAATAAAAAAAAATTCAAGTTAACATTGATAGACGATTGTGTTTCCGATTAATTTTATACCAACCGTACAATAGCGGAGGCTGTACAAAGGCTTTCGGGGGGGGGGAGGCTTACTTTTTCCTTTACGTGGAACCAGTGGACAGCGAAATTGCCTCAAGTCAGGTAAGCCGCTTTCTCTGATAGGTATGTGAGACCGTAGTACCAAGAGATAGAAAAGTGGATTCTATTATTAGGGCTGCCACCTCAAATACAGAATTTTTAAATTCAATGAAAATTAAAATTAAAACTATATAGATTCCAAGTTCGTGTTTATTCAATTCTGATTGAGCTACATCAAAATAATAAACTACATCATTGACTACGAAATTATCTAGTTTAGTTTTCTCTTTGATTTAACCATCACGTTAAAATCATTATGATTACTAATCCAAATATATAATTAGTTAAGGTTTAACGTTTTTAATATTAAGATACATGTTCAATATGATCTAAATTTTACTATTATTTTAAAAGATTATCATAATAGAGTATTCTTATTAAATTTTTGTATTATATAAAATACAAGAATAGAGAGTATTTGTACTTCATCATCAGCCGATAGACGTCCACTGCTGGGCATGGGCCTTCCCCAAAATTCTCCACATCGATCGGTCCTACGCTGCAGTCAGCATGGCGTTCGGTATCGCTGGGCACTAGGGGCCGTCGTTTTTAGAGGGGATTTAGGTCATTTCTCACCACGCTGACCTAGTGCGGATAGGTGGGAGCCAGAACCTCTTCTGTTGATTAACAGGGTGCACCACGAGCAGGTGAAGTTGACTTGGGTCCTGCGAGTGGTGCGGGACCCGTTACATCCTTAAGACCTTCATAAGATCATTTGTATAGGAAGCTCTTCAGGAGACTAATCACACCATGTGAGATCTAGTTTTATTCACATAAATAGTTTTTTTTTATTATTTAGAGTATTATAGTGTTAACAATAAACAAGCGCTAAATTGTCGTTTTCCAACCCAGATAATATAATTTTTCAATTATTGTAACAAAGTCTGTGCTTTAGTTGTTTTAATCTTAACGAAATATTTATTTATATGTACTTCATTTTATTAACAGTCCAATAAAAGATATTCTATACATGTAAAGGGGATATCCACCTATGATTCCACCTCTACATATCAATCATCATGATACCTCTGAAACCATAAGGCCTAGAGACTTGAAATTTGGTATGAATATTCCTTTGCCGTGTATAGATCAGCTAAGAATTAAAAAAAAATAACTTCTCTAAAGGGAGTAGCGGGGATGTTACGAATAGCAAAGCATGCGGGCAACAGCTAGTTATTTAATATTTTCTTGTGCTGTCAAATAAGTTTCTATTCAATGTTTTATCTGGTAAACAGCTTTAATGTTATTGGTATTGGATTCAAAACTACCATCACAATACGCAGCCTTGGAATCGAACTGGGATCTTCTAGGTTTAGACCTGCTATTCCATTCCAACAGCTTAATAATTACACGAAAATATAAAGAATATTTGTAGGTAAGTGCGTAAACATGGCGGCCTCGCTAACAATGTAGCACAACGGAACAACAATAAAGACAATAAGTGGTATACTTTATTTCGCTTGTCAACTACAAATCTTCCTGGACCCACCCATGTCTGCCATGTGTCGAATACTCACATGTTACGCAGTCAAATATACAATTATATACTTCTTACTATACTCTTGGCGATATTAATTCATAAGCTTTCAGCGAGTGTAATCCTTATTATGATATTGCATTAACTACGTAAACCTATAAGTTTTGATTTATAGATGTATGTAGTTAATATCTGATATCAGGTGACTCCGACCGGGTCACAAATAAAAATGTTCTTTTGCCTCATCATCAGTCGATTGACCCCCACAATTGGGCATAGTCCCAACCACATTCATCCTATATTAACAGTTTTGAGATTGATTGAATTTCTTTTTATGTATCTATTCTAACATTTTGTCCACAATCAGATATGTTCGGTTAAATGATAAAGTATCATTGCTTGAACTATTTCTTTAAACAAGTACAATAAGCCCTTCTAATGTTTCCACTGCTGAGACTCAGGGTCTACTTTCACAAGTAGAAAGCCAATATCTTTCAAATATTTCACAATCTTTTACTTGACCAGAAACTGAAGCTTAGGGTAAATCGAACCGGCGTGTTTTTAAAAAAATTGACCGGTTTACAAACTTAGGTATCACAGCTTCAGCCAGGTTATACACTGACTACTAATACGTGTTAATATTGAGGGTCGTTGAAGATGACTGAATAGACACCGGATACAGCGTGCAATCTTATGTATCGAAGTAACAAAGCGTTCGTCGCAAATTAATCTACCCACTGAATGTGTAGATATAGTTTTTATTATTATATACATATTAATGGAAGTGCTGTTGAAGTCGTCCACTTGGGGCATACGCTCTCGTGTTAGAACAGCGCTGTTCATCTATAAATAGGCTCAATCGATGAGACAATACAATCCAATCCACTGAGAACAATAACGACGTATACACTTGGTATAGTTGCGCGGCAAGTGCGGACATCTAGTTTGTTGCGTTGTTACCCCTATTGCGTATTTATGTTGTATTGTACGTCATCATTTTTTTAATAAACAACTATTATTTACACAACTACCACGTAAATGTAAGTTGTTAATAATATAGTGTATAACAATAAGGCGCTATGTCACGTTTATATAGCACCCCGTAGCGCCCGCTGCCTTAGGTATGAAGTATTAAATTTAATTACCTCGGTAATATCACAAAGAAAACTTTCAAAAGTAAACTGACTAATATTTTAATGATTTTTTTCGTGTATTATTATAAAAGATCAGTTTGATGTTTTAACTTAACTTCTTTGAACGATTGACGCTATTTTTTTCTGTACAAAAAAAGAGGTTACACTATTGTTTAAAAATCACTTGTTTAAAGTTATTTATAAAAAAAACTCAAATTCCATATTGTAAAGTTATAAGTTATTTATAACTTTAGAATATGGAATTTGTGTTATATATAATATATTAACAATTGTTTTGTCTATAACAATTTCTCTTCATTGACTGTTTGCATTTCTCCAACCTTATCATTACAATCGTATAAACGCTTTTTTATTTCAGTTATCAGCATTTCTGTTCATTATAATACTCTATACATAATACAATAAATATAAACATTTTATTTTTTATTATCTGTGGTATTTAACTTGCCTTTAAATAACATCATTGTTAGGTTAAAACAAACGTTAGAGATTGTGCAAATATAACTAAAGTTCTCGTTATGTAATGAAGCCACGGGGAACAGGTCAGATAACTATAAATTTTGAATATAACAAGATCAATCTCGCATTTTTAGAAAATATATGTAAGATCCCATTGACTGTTAGCTACTGCGCAGCTTATGAGCCGTTTCATGTATAAACTTAAAACCATAACATTCCTAATAACATACGTAAGTTATAGACGGAATATGCTAAACGGCAGAATCCGATGCCCGGCGACTGTGTAAATATTAGCTTTATCTCATTCCCAAATACCCCATTATCATATATAACGACCGTGTATCTACCGCTTAAACTATTTAATTTTTTTTTTAATTTAATTAATGTTTGATTAAAAGTTTAAATTTCAAATCAGCTTACAACGTTCGAGATGATTTAATCTTAATATGTATTTAACACGATAACTTTCAAGGAAGGTTCTAATTACTTACTTAGGTTATAATCAAATACATACAACGTTAGATTGTGCTGTAGTTATTGTAGGTGATAGTAAATAAAAAAAAATTAAGGTCTACTATTCACCTATCTACATATACATATAAATATTAAATAAAAAAATTCATTTACATGATAAAAAGCTGGTAACACCATTAAACAAATTGGTACAAGTAAAAATAACACGGTTTTAAATTGAAAACATCGATTGGAACCGGTAAAAAAGTGTTACCAGCGTTATTATGTTGCAGAGCGGCGCCGAATTAAAAAAAAAAACAGTAATGTTATACATCCGATATTTTATTAGGCTGTTAACACCATCCGGAATCATTGGAATTCGTGTATTGGTTACAAAACTCGGATTTATTTCGGATGATTAGATAATATATATAAATCTTTTGGTAGAGCTTTTGATTCATTCGCACAAACAGAATTTTTACTTTTTAATTTTTTTATATATATATATATATATAATAACGGTATTCATTCCGAAGGTAGCGGGTTCGAATGTCAGTATGTACCGATGACTTTAATATTTAAGTTATGTACATTTGTGAACTTAAGTAACAACAGCGAAATACAAACGGTGAAGGAAAACATCGCGAGGAAACCGGCACGTGAATTAGAATTTATTCTAAGGTGTGTGTGAAGTCACCAATCCGTATTGGGCCCGCGTGGTGACTATGGCCCCATCGCCCTCATATTGAGGGTAGGCCTGTGCCCCAACAGTGAGGACATAAATTAGCTGTTGAAAAAAAAAAGAACGTCTCGGTAGGTACCATTGCAGCGACTGTATCTGCCGTCAAACTGCAGTATCCAAACATTACTGTGTTCAGTATTGAAGGGAGTCGTAGCTAGTGAAATTACTGGGGTGACGAGACAACATCTTATATCTCAACTCGACGAGCAAAATCTGGAGCAGTATATATCATTCTAATTAGCGCTTCGTTATTATGAACAGGCGTAACTTTTACCATCATGTGAACAATGTGAACTTATTTAATTCTTCGATCAGCACGATCCCGACTTCAGCAAACATACTACCTGCAAATTCATCAAGAGTTGGCTTAGCTGGAGTGTTATATGACATAAATCATAAGAGATGCGAATCTTAGATTATCACAGTAAAGTATTAAAATGTTCTGAATTAAATTGGTTTTTTACTAATAATAGAATTACTAGTAATATATATACTTCAGACTATTTATCTACGCATATCAAGAAACCTTATATATTGGATTTATATATAAACTTAATACATATAAAATTTGTTGAACAATAACTCCGTTGGTTTATTAATAATAGAGTCTTAGTTTAAGTAAGATCGGTATTGTATTTTCTTAATCATCATCATGGTGAGGTGCCTGCCTCAAATTGGAAGTTATTTTCTTAATACAAGTATCCTAATAATTAAATTCTTGCGAATGAGTAAGAATCCAGAGATATGTTGTCGGTAGATGAGCGCCATATAATTAAACCTTCGAGATTGGGTCCGTTTGCTCTTGAATATTTAAATTAAATAGCTATTGTACGCTTTATTTGTTGTTTCTCGTGTGTACTCTCTATTATTATTCAAGTTAACCCTGGACCGGGCTAAATTAAAAGGCAAGCGTAAATAACTTAGAGCAACATTCGTTTAATTACAGTGTAGTTCAACTACAACTTGAGTAATACCGTTATTTACTTAATTACGCTAATTTTTAATACTGCCTGTGTATTTATTTTGGTATGGAATAAAGTTATTGAAATTTAAGAGAGCTCTAGTTATTTAAATAATATTATTTTTTTTTAGAGAGCTTTTTTTGTATGAGAGGTGATATACTTGCTTTTGGCAGCTACAACGCCGTTTTATACCGGAAGGCTAATGTTTACACACTGATGACTGTCAAGATGTTCCCAGTACATCCTGATAGCTGGAATATAGAATTAGATTTTAAATTTAGACCACCCATCCGGCGGCATCTAGCTGCCCACTTCTTGTTATTAACACCCCCGCAACCCCCTTGACGGGTAAAATTTCGTAGTCTGTTCTTCGCTGACCTGTATTCGGTATAAGGAATATTCCTACCAAATTTTAAGAATCTAGGCCTTATGAGTTCTAGGTATATCGTAATAAGTCTACATAGATGGGAATCTCTTACGTATATAGATAGACAAATAAAGTCTTACTCAAGTAGATGCTAACGGGAAGAGATTTATTTATCTTCAACCGAAATACTACCTAGTATCAAATATCTAATCTAGTATGAAGATCTATTACATGACATACAAAACATTAAAGTTTATACAACTTTTTTAATGATTTTCCTGTGTATTTTTAGAATAGTTATTAGTACTAATTATGCTATAAGATATATACTAACTTGTATAATAATGAACGAACAATTTCATAGGCCATAAAACTTAAATCGATGAGCGATATGAACTTAGCCGCTGTATAAAAGGCGGAAGGAACGATGTTTTGATCGATTCAGATGCACTCACAAAGTATGTGGGAGGAATAATTTGTATTCTTGTGCTTCTGAAATGCAGAGAACTTTTATTTTACCACAATAACAACGTGGATCATGCCCTGAATAAAAAAAATCATTAAGTTACCTACACATAAGCTTGATGTGTATTAGTATCACAGATACATATTATTGTAGTTTATTTGTAAAACTTTCTTGTTAAGCGCTTTGCATATTAAAATTAAAAAAATAATACATTTTAAGAATATTATAAAAATATTATAGTATTTTTATAATACTCATAACATGTAAATGAAAAGAGAGATAGGTTAAGAGATATCTAGCAAATACTAACACTCGGAATATATTAAAAGAGCAGTATTGAAAATGCCAAAGCCACGAAAAAAGCAGCGTCTTTATTTTATTAGAAGCGAAGGTCGAGCAATAGCTTCTCCTGATGGTAACCCATATGCCCACGCATAACGACATGAACCTAGTTATGATGATATACACAGCATCATATTATGCTCGTCGCTTTAAGACATAAGATGGTTAAATTTCAATACTCCAGTAATTTCAATACAACGCCCTTGAAACCGGAACATAGTAATGATTTACACACTACTGATTGGCGATAAAAATAGGAGCTGTAGTGACCAGTAAAAAATCCCGTAGTAAGTAATCTTGATTTTTACCTATGGCATACTGGTCTGCAGTATCCATCAGAATTGAGGAAACCTATTGAGGAGTGAATGCAGTGATTATGGATACGCAAGTACGGAAAGATTAAAATATATTTGCTTATTATTTAAATATAAAATGTCTTATCCATACTAAACTTAAGTGTGCAGGCGGTCACTATCCATATCGTACAAGATTTCCGATGCAGCATTATGTCAAGTCATCTCCTGAGCGTAAGTCAAGACGGGTTACATTATTCAAATGCATATATTTAGACAACAGCAGTTCCATCAGCGAGAGTCACGTTACGCAGCCTCTTTATCTCCAATGCATAAGGTTCAAATTAATACTAAAGCTCGTTTCAGTAATTGTATTTAGGGAAAGCTCGCGGCCGTAACGAACAACAAGTATTCATAACAACGCGTGGTCATGTTAAAACATTCCACATTAGCAAGACAATGAATTTCTATAAGAATATATTTTTTTATTCTATTCCACGTTCAGCGAATATTAAATTGAACAATGTAAATGATCTCCTAACGCCAAGTTCCTCATCACTTAGCTGGCAGGTGATCCACCACTGTGCGTTTTAAGTGCAACTTTTTACCACTTTGTGGAATCAGTTATCGCCAGGTCGCTGGTAAAAGCGTATCGTTTCCTTAAAAATCGGCAACGCAACCCTGACCCTTCTGGTATTGCGATAGTCCACGACCATCGGTGATCACTTTCCATTGGGTGATCCGTTCGCTCGTCAGCTCGTTAAACATATATGTATACAGTTGCTCTTACAAAGAAATCTCTGATGGTATTATGATATAAAAATTCCAATAGGTTGTCAATGGTCAAATAATTTTAAAAGGTTCTTAAAACTTTACTGGTGGTAAATCTCTTCTGCCGAAGATCATCTAGGCAGCTGCCCAGCAGCAGTGAAAAAACATTACTGTGTTCCGATCTGAAGAGCGTTGTAGTTAGGGATGTTACTGGGATAACGATACTTAACATTTTATATCTTAAGCCGCCGTGTGATGTATCATCATAACTAGCGCCACTATTATTATGGGCAGGAGTATCACTTACCATCATCACCAAAACAAAAAAGTACCAAAATTATCATAGATTTAACGTACAATAAGATGTCTGTTGTGTAAATTAAGTGAAGCTTTCGTGGCAGAAAAACTTATCTAGATGATCTCCAGCAACAGAGACCACCAGTAAATTGACACAGCATATCAGACCATATTTACCACCAATAAATATAACCTGATATAGGATATAATTTATTTCATCCGCATTTTTATTTATTAAGGGTCGGTAATACATTTGTGTAATAGGTTATCATCAGACGGGTGCTACGCTTGTTTGATATCTTGAAGTAAAAAAAAAAATATTAACGATATTTTAATTTAAATATCTGCTTAATTATACTAAAGATAATAATATATACCTTATATCTAAGATACCCCACAAAAGCGCACTCCCGAACTCCTTAATTTGGTAAACACAATTATACTACCGAATTCAAATAGAAGCCTTAACGAAATGCCTGCTCAAACATAAAATAGATAAACGGAGCTTAAATAGAGCATTTAAATTCTAGATTAACTATTCAATAGTTAGATAGTTAAGTAACAATATTCGTGCCGGTGTCCAATAATCTCTATCAACAGCTTAAGTAAAAGCTTACGATCTTAATTGCTTCATTACTTTGGAGTGTGCAGTTTTTATAAAGGATAAATATAGGAATATATAAAAAAATCTTACTTACACCGCAAATTGGTTTGTAAACTTAATCTTTAAAAACTACATGATTACTAGGTGATATATAAAATAAAAAAAATTATACATTCACCAGATCGTCGGTCCACCTTTTGGGGGCCGCCCAACACTACGTCTACTGGTATAGGCGCGCTACTTTGTAATTTGCCTTGCCCAATGGATGTGAGCAACGCGGGACCGATCGATGTGGAGATCTTTCAGGGAGTGGAGTCCAGCAGTGGACGTCTATCGGCTGATGAAGATGATGGTACATTCATTTTATTTTAGTTAAAATCTGGAAACATTTAAGAAGTATATCCAGATAATAAGGCTCGGAGACGAGGCCGCGTACGGTGCAGAAATGTATGACGCTCTCTCTTCAGATGGACCGACGATATCACCAAGGCGGTCATGGTCATCACATTTGGTGGAAAACATTGGGGAAGGCCTATATCCAGTAGTGGATTAACAAAGGCTAATGATGATGGTGATATTATTATACAAAGAAGCGACTAGAGAAGCGGGACGTTCAGCTGATGGAAAGTGATACGCCTGCATGTAACAACTTGGCGCTAGTTAGGATGATATACACTGCTCCACATTGTGCTCATTGCTTTGAGACAGGATATTGAATTTCATTACACCAGTAATTTCACTAGCTACAAACCGGAATACAGTAATGTTTGCACTGTACGGTTTGTCGGCTGCAATAGGTGCTACGGTGGTACCTACCTAGATAGTCTCCTGCAATTAAGATCTACCATCAATAAGACTACATTTTGGAAGTTTATGTTGTAACACATTATTCAGTTAGCTTCAGGGGTTAAATTACCTTTTCTTATATGCAAAGAAGGTCATTAGAACCATCGAGAAGACCAGGTCATTCCAATCCCATGATGTTAATGCGTTAGTTAGTATATTTACAGAGCATTAATTTTTATACACTGCCACTCGGTAGCAATATGACCTTCCTTCATTTTTTTGTCGAGTGGGAAATCTTAAAAAGATACCCACTTGATGCTTAAGACGAGATGTTAAGTTACTTGGGTAACTACACTAACTACATTACAACGCTCTTCAAATCGGAATACATTAATATTTGCACCTACCTAGATTATTTAGCATGATTCCGATGAAGCTGCTATGGTTTTCAAAGGAACTACCAGGACTAACTTCTTTAAAAAAAAAAAAAAACCGGGGGTATCCGGTAACAGAGCATGCCTACTGTGAAAATTATTATAATATTGATATATATATTAACTGAAATTTGAAAAACCGCTTTGCTATATTTTCGTCCTGGCTAAAAGGATTTTATTTATGAGATCAAGTGTTATACCAGCATAGAATAAAGAGTAGTGAATTATTCTTGAAACATTGTTTTTGTAGAGCGCTGGAGCATAAGCCTATGGGAAGGCTCGTGACCGCAGAATACTAATCGAGAGATGTGCCAGAGACCGCAAGCTGAAAAGCCCATTTACTGAGCCTCGGGCGTTATTCTAAAAAAAAACGTTTTAGCTATTTTTTTGCTCTTGAAATAATATAACTCAAACATAATTATATTTATATTAAACTGTTTCCCGCCCACTTTGCTGACCGTTACAATCTCGCAATTTCCGGAAGGAATTTTGTAAAATCCATTCTTAGTTGGCCTGTACTCGGCAAAAATCCTATTCCCACCAAACCACAAGCCACTAAGCTTTATGGCTCTAGAGTTATTGTGATGAGAATCTACATGGAGTGTAAGGGTTCCTGCACGGAACCCTAGCCAACCTTACCTGCTCTTGGTGCACGCTGCTAATCAACAAACGAGGCTCTGGCTCGCACCAACCTGCATTAGGCCAGCGTGGTGAGAAATGGCCCAAATCCTCCCATATGTATCCCTACCCGATCGATGTGGGAGTCTTTGGTGGCGGCCTATGTCAAGCAGTAGGCGTCTATCGCCTGATGATGAACAATGATCTACATAGGTGGAAACTAGTTACATATATATACATAGATGATTAAACTTTTGATTTTTCTAATCGTTTTCTTATCGGTTATTATTTGTAAAATCAAAATCATCTTTCAAAGAAAATCATCTCAGCGGTCCTGCTGCTGCTACATTGTAAGTAATCCTATTCTAATGCAAACTTGTTTAAGTAATCTATCATTTATATTATTTTTCATCTATTTCATCTATTACTTTCATTGGATATCTTCGAATAAACTTCGTCTTGTTTTAAATGCTAATATATCCAGCTATTTAAATTTGTAGTGGGTAAGCATCTCTAACCAGAACCGTTAGGCAGCTTCTCACAATACTTTTCCGCAATCGAACCACTACATGTTTTATATACGACTATATATAACTATGATATATATAAGAAGGAATTTATGTTCGGAAACGAAGGGAGATCTAGCAGACGTGACAGGTATTTTTTTATTTGACGTTGCGACCAGACACGCGAAACTTTCTGACAACTCGATGCTAATTAAGATATACACTGCACCACATTGTCTTCTTAAAGACTTATAATGACAAGTCCAAAAACGCCTTTCAAACCGGAACATAGTAATGTTTGCACACTATTGTTTGGCGGCAGAAATAGGTCTTCCGGTAGTGCCTAAAACGATAAGTCGTTTTGTCTTAATTTTAATAATGACGAAAGAAGTGTTTGCAAATGTTCACTAGCGCCGTTTTGTTAGGGAGAATGGTATACCATCACATTAAAGCGTTGTTCCATCGCTTTATTTTATATATAAAAAAAAATATATTTTTCAAAATTATACAAAACAAATATCCAACTATGACTTTTTTATTCAATCGGGAATCTGGCGAACGTGGAATTCTAAAACATACCGAAAACTAAACGAACCGCATGAAACCTGTCGTTAAATTGCTTCCACTAAAATACAGTAACAAAGCGTTTTCAATTTTTCACGGGCAAAAAGCGAAATCACTGTTCACTATTCAGCTTTTGTGTGCTGAAAGAGTTATCTATATTTATAACGGATTTAGAATGGACTCCATGTCGGTTCGCGAGCAAAGCGCTTCCAACGATTGCTTTACCGCGTTAAATGTTGTATAAAGGAAACTAGCAAACGAGTATTAAAATATTACATAAACCGCTTCACTAATTATAAACATTTATAAAATAATCACTATTTATAATTATTCTTCAGTTATGTGTTATATCGGGTGGTGGCGACCGTTAAATTACATAAGTACCACCACTGCTCCTTTATTCCTCCAACAAGTAGATCGCAATCATGTGTTCCTGTTGCGGTAAGAACTCAATTCTTTTGTCTCATAGCAATGAATGCAATATTTTGAGATTAACGCTTACCACCAAATGAAGGCTTAGCTACGATAGAATAAAAAAAAATTAACTATATTCGGAAATTTAACTAACAACAAGATTTTACAACAGACAAACTTGGACGTGGGAAAGTGCATTAGAAGGAGAATATCATTATAAACATCAGCCCGCTACAGTTCTGGTGAAATAGTATAAAACTGCGTAAATATCAATATTTCCTTTACATACTCACATATAATAACACCAACTTTATATAATATATAGTTGGTGTTATTTTTCCCAGGCCTGCCTCTGAATCTCGTTCCCTTCCTTTCGTAATATATTGTTAGGTGTCGTGTGATATTAATCTACCTATCACTTTGATATCAACAAAAGTTTCATATATAAATTGTCAAGCGTCATACTATCACGTAAAATGGGACCCCATAAAACAAAGATCCCATACATTCTTACAAAAATATGTAGTACGGTGCGGGTCCAACATTAAAATGACACGAGAGGCGATCAGATAAGTGTTTCACAATGGAAGCATAACATAAAGACATCATATCATTCCAGCACAATAAATTTACAGAAGGGCGGTTTACACACACAAAGGACTGAGGTTTGGGGCTCGGTCGTAGGGTTTTTTTTTTTTCACGTGAAGTAATTCAACCACCTTTGCGCAATGTTCTGAAAACAAGAAGGAGTGATCAAAACATAACATTTCGGGGACTCACTTTATAGTTACAAAGAAATGAATCGGACCACCGCACTTTATACTGTTTCTTTTGTAGCGATCGATTATTTATTACCCATTTTATTATTATACAATATGAAAAGGAAATTATAATATATTTAACTTAAATATTCATTCAGAAATGTCCAATTTACATTAAAAATATGTTTGTTTTATAGAATTCCACTTTAACTTACTTTTTTGAGAAATAAGTTATACGTTGCGAATCCAATCGGATAAAACAGGATATTCCTCTTTCGAGAAGTCAAATATCTCATGGTTATATGACATTATTAAATCTAGGCCAGACAGGTTGATAGTAAAATTACTGAACTAATGACTAGTATAATTGTGCAGTATATTGATTTTAATAATATTAGGTAGTATTGCTTTATTATGGGTAATACAGATCTTACTCATACTACTGTAATTTATATTACGTCATGTATTTAAAAACATTAAATATATCTGTGTTATTACACTCATATTTTTACTTTACTTAACGTAACTTAACCGGTAGCTATTCGAATGTTTAATGTGAGGTGTGTTAATGAATATATTTCGTTCAAATTTTACTTAGCCTAAAAACGGTTACACAAAAGCTATTTAACTTTGTATATTGTAAAGCTAACATTTGTAGATTTTTTTTTTATCTTAAAATCATAACAAAAAGTGTCATTAAACCGCATAGATACAGCCGTTTGCCCTAAAATATTGTGACGGCGTCCCGCTGCGGTTTATTTGCCAAAATGCGGGTATTTTATCGTGGTACAGCATCAACAGTCGATGCAGCTGACTTCATTGTTGACTTAATAAAATATCCATTATACATCTCCTGTGACATTTGGCGACAAAACATTCAAATACAGTGATCGTTAAGTTTTTTATAAATATACATATGCTATTAGATTTCATTACATCAAAATGCGACAGACATATTTTTAAGATCTGCCACCAAATGAGCCAGAGTGCTTTGTGGTTTATAATTAAAATTTACGTGTGATATATAAAGCTAGTACTCCGTGTTGAGTTTCAGCGAAAGGACGTGTAAGAATTTCTGCCGAGGGCCACTATGATGTCAAGATAACAGCCATTATTTATTTCTTGTGCCCCCTCTCACGCGATCTACACAAATAAAATCCGTAACTTGATCAGTGGGGTCCATCTGAAAGTAAACGTAGTAAACCTTGAAGTTAACAGTTTGAGGATTATCAACTATTTTCTATTTAAAAACTATATTTTGCTTGTGTTCAGGTAGTCTGAAAATGTTTTAATAATTTAGTGAATTAGTTTGTAAACAAAAGAGTTAGGGGGTGAAATACTAAATCATAACATTTGATAAGAAGCGAAGCAACGGGTGCGACATATGCAGTAGCTACACTCACATCAACCCCACTTCAAACACTTAAACGTCTTGCAAAAAGTGAATGCGAGATCCGAACCTACACAAGCGATGAGGAAAAAAATGCCAGGTGCCCACTAAAAGCGTTTATTGTTCCAGCCAACGAGAAAGATTAATAAATCTTTAGAAAGAGAAGTATATCTGCGGCCGATCTCGCGGGATGCGAGCTTTCGGCCAGGACGCGTTATTGCGAGCCCATTCAGATGCCATAGTTGAGGCCAAACAGCCCCCTTTGTCATGACAAAGGTGTCGCGCAAAGAAAAAGGGGCCCTATCGACGATCTGCCTTATCAGATCCAGTTCCCTTCCGAGAGGTCTCAATAGGATAGTCGGAGTTTTGAATGCGTCGGATCTAATTCCCCCGACCACAATAACGTATACGGATTCCAATTTATTCGGGGGACATTAAATGCGCTGCGATATAAAGAATCGCCGCATTCTAAGCTCGCCTTATCAAACATCGCCTTGATACGAGCTTACACTGGAAGTTGCGTTTCACATTACTTTGTGATCACATCATAACTTATAGCCGTTGTGCAGTGAAAGCTTCGCGCGTGGTGCTCATAACACGCATTGCTTCAAACAAGGGTTGTATTTTATAATTATATAGAAAAGCACACCGGTTGCACTGGTGGTAGGTCTCTATTGAGGGAGACCGTCTAGGTAGGTACCACTCTTAGGAAACGAGCGCAATGTGGTGAAGTATAGATCATACTAACCAGCGCCACGTCCTTATGGGCAGGCCTACCACTTACCATAATGTGAAGCACCCGCTAATCTCGTTGCTTATTTGAATTAAAACTATACAACAATAGGGTGAACAACTTTCACAATATTATTACATAATGTAAAGATTATAAACAATTTTGTTTACTGCAATAATCTAGGAATAAAGAGATAATGATGATTCTATACAAAATAAGTATTACATCGCTACTTGGTGTCAATGCCAAGATTGCAGTAAGCAATGTTACAAGGTTTATTATACACTTAAAAATATTATTTAATGAAAGTTTATTAGAAATATAATAACAGTATTATTTATAATAACAGTATTATTTATAATAACAGTATTATTCAATAACAGTATTATTTATTTGTGCGCTGCTTTGTACGTTACATCTAAAATGATTTCCGATAGATCATCCACGCTTTTTAATCAGTCCCATGTGACGTGACATCTGATGATTGATACTCTTCCGAATCCCGTGTTCCCGTATACACTTCACGCTATTTTAGTCAATGCGACTTGTTTTTTTTTTTGCTTTTTAAAAATCGTCAGTAAATACAATAAGCAACAATTGGTCCGATCAAACGGAATATTAAGTTCGCCTGTCAATTTAACGATACCTCTCTACCGCCGTCACACGATTTGAAAGGGAGAGCTTTAGTTAAAAATGAACCTTGTGCTATTGAACTTAGAGTACAAATTTCTTTGCATTTATCAATCGTCTAGGAAGCGCAGTGAAAGAAAGAGGTTATTGTCAGCCGAGTTTTATGGGCTATGATTTATGACCAATGACTTCCAACGGGTTTTAACCTCGTGATAAGCTCATTCAGACGCACCTCTCTTGTGAGGTACACAATGCTACTTAAATTAGCTACGGGCACATCTCGAGAAGTTTTGAGGTTATGGAGTCGGCTCTTCGTAGCAATCATGTCAGGTGTGTCCGTATGTAATAGCAAACTAGTCACTGATGTAAAGAGTATCTAAAGTAAGCTCTCCCGTTTTGTAAACGTTATAAGCTGACCATAAAAACATTTTGTTTATGATAAATCATTAATTTATCAGATAAGGAAATTAAGATAGCAAGCAATGTAACAATGGCTACGAAGACCACAATTATATCCCGTAAAAAGTAATACATGTAAACGTATAGATCTTGAGTTAATGGGTCGATGATTGTGATGAAGGATATCAAGGGTTGAAGACTACACTGTTGTAGGACATTTTAAAATTATTATCGTAATTGCATTACTATTGCTAGTGCTAGAATTAGGCCATGGACCTGAGTTGAAGAAACCTAAACTAAGTCAAGAATCATTAGCAAAAGCGACATACATCATCAAAGAATAATTGATTAAACCATGATTTAGATAAATTAAAGAAATTCATATTTCTTGATCTTAGAAAGAGAAAACAATTCGAGTGTTATTAAATGAATGTTAAGGGTTAAAGATTATGCTGAGCAGTCTTAAGGGTTGGTTAAAGGTAGGGACTTGATAATAATAAAATAAATAAAAAAATATCCCATTATCCGTTGTTCTATTGTAGTTCGTTGAGGTTCGCCCCGGCCACAGATTAGTCCCCACTCAGTAAAGGGATAACATCTTAACGGCGTCACGTGAGAGGGTAAGTTTATACCGGTCTCGTCAGTCACAAATATCTATTCTAATGTTTTTTTTTTACACGAGCACATACATTCCATTAAAAAGGTATTTTATATACAATTTTTTCGTAGGTAAACGTTTTACTGCTATTTTATATTTATCTGTTAAAAGTTATGTGGGTAAGGTTATATACGTAAGCATCAAATTCATAGCTTTTTTGATAGAAAAGGAAATCTTCAAAAAATACCCTATTTCTGAAGGTAAGATAAGCTTTTGAAGAATTTATAACGATTAAAATATTTTTAATTACTGATGGTAACTCCTTGCGAGCTTCAGGTTGTCCTACGGAACACATTTGTATCTATCTATCATTAAGTACGACCTAAGTAGGGCTGTAAAACTACGACAGGATCAACTCATATTTCTAGACCACTTTAAGCTGCGAAACCATGACCTTCAGTAGATGACCTCTATTGGTCTACAATCATAAACTTTTTGTTTGTCACACGAGAGCGACAATAGACTTGAAGTTTTAGGTTTATAATCTAGGTAACATTGTTACCCTTAACTAGAAATTATTTTTTTAAAAAAAAACTCAAATGTCTAAAACAATAAAAAAAACTATTTCTCCATGTTTAATTTAGGATCGCATTCTCGTCAAATGTGTTGTCATCTCTCTTTCTGGTATATGTCTTATAATAAGGCTGGTATAATTCTACTCAGAGCGCTAACTAGATATGACGAGAAACATACCACCAGACCAAAGTATAACAGCACAATCACATAGGTGTTAATTAAAGGTCCCGATATTTGTACTATTAGTTAATAAAATAAACAACCTTATAAATAGTAATAATACAATGCAATTATTCAAATATGAAAATAACTGTAGTACAATATATATGAGTTAAGTTCGCAGAACCTTGTTACTAATTTAACTTTATTATAATTCAAGTATACTGAATTATTTTTTTTTGACACAATAATTTACAAATAAAGAAAATACACAATATGCCTAAGAGATGATAATGTACCTTATCTTTAAAACCTTGAAACAATTCCTCGTAATCAGGGAATTAATCTTTAACTTTCTTATCCGGTACGTAAAACTAAATAGTCTACTTGTCTGCTTTGTGTTAATTTTTATATACAGTGAATAAGTTAAAGTTTAGTAAGTGTCGAGAAATGTCAAGAATTTTTCATTTGACTAAACTTTCACGTAATGTTAAGTGATACATTGCGCTTGTCGCCTTAAGATGAGAAGTTAAATTACCTCATTAATTTCACTAGTTATAGTGCCCTTTCAACCGGAACACGGTGATGTTTACTCACTACTGTTTTGTGGCGGTAATAAGACCTATGATACTTATCTTCGATAACAGAGACCAACTACCAGTACTTTATTAAATAAAAAAAATAAAAATATTGTCATCGTTCCGTAACGGAAGTCCCGATTCACCATACAATCTTCCACGGACGGTTTTTCCTTTATGTTTGCTTTACTCGCCGCGCTTAATTAGTTGGACGTTTAAAATGAAGTAAAATTGCTTTTTGTACTTTTTGTGTCTCCATTCTGTTCAGCGAACCAGATCGCGGCGTCCATTGTTACACGCTGTTTGTATGGAATAGCTTGATGTTTTAATTAATTGCTATACATTTATAAAATCAAGCATCGGTCCGTGTTTATATTAGAAATATATATTTACCATCTGATCCCCGCCCGCTCTGCTGGCCGTAATATAGACTTATATGTGAAATTTAGACTTGAAATTTGTTAGAAATATTCCCGTCCGGCGGTTCTCTGTTATTAACACCCCTGCAACCCCTTTTAGAAGTAACATTTTGTAAAGTCCGTTCCTCGCTGACCTCTACATAAGTGGATATCTCTTATATATATAAAGATAGACATATGAAATTATACTTAATTAAGTGCCACGGAAAGAGTTTTACATATCTTCAATTAAAATACTAACTAGTATAAAGTATCTGATCTAGTATGAAGGTATATTATACGAAATACGGAAGAAAACTTTTTGTGCGTTTTTCCTCTCTGCGAACGCGCAGCTCCCTGGATCCTTTCCCGTTATTAACACCCCCTATCTTTGCGAATGGAATTTTGTAATATCAATTCTTAGTTAACCTCTAAATATCACAAGAACTATTTTTACCAAATTTTGAGTGTTTACGTCTAATATTTTTGCAGATCTCGTGATGAGTCAATGAATCTCTAGATATCTCCCATATATATATATATTAGGAAACACTATCATTTTATTAATGACAGTGTCAGTGTAATGTTATCAACTGCATTAATTATTTTTAATGCATATCATTAAGCCGATCACTAGGCTGTCCTTAGTTTGCCAGAAAAGAATCTCCACTTCATTGATACAGACCATTAGGAAGGCGGTAGGTTGCAGTATATACCGTACAGCCCATTCTGCATATGATCGCACTAAAAGGAAATTACTTAGTCACGATCCTCGGCAGTGAGGAAGCGACGAAGAAACTGATCAATCATTTAATAACTATTTTTTATACCACATTACAGAGATATATTGCAATAAATAACAAATACTAACTCGGGAAAGTATTTTTAAGTCTTAAAATATATGATACCAGAAAGAATACTCAAAAAAGGTTCTTCCGTTTATTAATGCGGTACTAATGAGACGGGTTAACATTTCAGATGGTATGGCATTGAGCGAAAAAAGAAATGTTATGAATTAAACCAAACAATATAGCAACAAATTAAATATTCAATAAAAAAAAAACACAATTTAAAGTTAAATAATTCACGGTTAATTTATGCTATCTACCCGATGGACACCACAATGGTGAGCATGGGCGATAACTGAGCGGCCAGTTTGTGGAAGCAAATTAAACGCGTAGGAGCCGCCGTATATTGAACAAGTATTAAACGCATAACTTCACTTATCTCCCGATAGCCGCTACCGGTTCTCCATAGGAACACCCTGTTTCTTTACTGAACACGGATCATTTTTTTTTTATTATAAATAAGAATTTAACGATCACAGTGTTTATACATAACAGTTGTTCTGTCAAGAATAGCGGAAAAGCGAATATATAATCTCATTGTTTTAGTTAAAAATCCTTTTCTCAATATGTGGTAAATGTTTAACAAAAAAAATAGAACCCGCTTCTGATAATACAGCACTGAGTCCTGGACCTTTTTCTCTAATGTAGTTTTTTTGTGTTTTAAACGAATATACATAGACTTAAGTTTATTTATTAGACAGATAAATGGCTTATTATTATTAATTAAAACATGTTATTTTACTAACCGTATGTTTAACGATTAACTTCAGTAAGTATACAATAGTATGTCGGTTAAAATGTGTGTTAATATTCTTTATATACTTATACGTATCATCATCAACGTCGTCAGCGGATAGACGTCTTCCGCTGGACATAACCCACCCTGATATGGACCCCCAAATATATTCACATCGATCAGATCTGCGCTGCTCTTATCCATTTCCCGACACACTGGCCCAATGCGGGTTGGTGGGAGCCAGAGCCTCGTTAATTGATCAGCAGGATGCACCACGAGCAGGTGTAGTTGGTTTGGGTACCGTGGATTGTTGTGCGCGACCTATTTGACCCCGTTACTTACGTTTATTGTATGCCAATTTGTAGCACATCTTAAGATATAAAATACTTAACAATAGATTTGGGATAGCCAAAAGATTTTAAATTAATGATACAGAAAACTAAAGCCGGAAATAGTTAAAGATATGAACTTTTAAAAAATTATGTGTATACCTAGGAACTAACAGTGGATACCCGGCTACCGATTATTAAATATAAAATTACTGTTACTGACCAAACGAAACGTAGACTTGCCTGCGATTTTATCACTACATATTTACATATACTCTTGAATTCAAAACAACTTTTTTTAAACTTTTATTTGTAACATGACACCTGAGAATTAATATTTATAACCAATAAAATGTTAAAAGTTATTGTCACAATGTTAAAATGATAATCGTCTTCTAAAAATATACATCTGATCGGGTTGAATCCGGTGCTTCAAATTATTTGAATAAATCCAAAACTGACTAACGCTCGAGATAATTTAAAAAGTATTAGACGTAGAGAAAGAAACCTTAATTACAGCAGCACAGCATATGAAATAAAATTCAGGCAACTCCACTAATTGCAATTTAAAATCCGTAGTTATAGTGTTTCAGGAAATGTAGTTGGAAAGGGTGTTACAGTAACGGAAAAATAATAATTCCCAGTAGCCACTTCTGGAAGGGAGTGTACGGCTTAAGTTTACATCGCTTCATCTCCGGCCTCCGTCTGCGAGTGGAGCGGGAGATGAGCATCAAGATATTGACTCCTTATTTATTGACATTTTCTAATGCAGCTCCTCCACTATTCATCACATCGGTGTCCGATACCGACGCCTCTGATAACACACCTCATTGTTTGCCACATACATAATGGATTATTGATAAAATACGTGGGTGTTCTTAATCTCAGCGTCAAGTGAAATCTCCAGCGACGTCTCATCAAACTAAATATATTAAGCCAAGAGTTTTGTAATGAACGATCGAGGATAGATATTAAACGGACACGATTTATAGTCTTTCCGTCCTAATGTGGAAGTTTGTGATATCGTACCTACACATTTAAATGGTGTAACAGTAATTTACCAAGTAACAACGTATGGACACATTACTCAATATAATGATACCGGTTTCTCTTAGATTAGCCAGCGGTTGTTTAGAGGCGAATCGTAATTTTCGTTTTCATTGTAGATAAATCAAGGGTCATAGTTGTCGATTTGTCTTGTTGAGAATTTTATGTTCAATTTGATGGGAAAAAGAGGAGACGTTGAAGTTATAATTCTTATCTTGATGATGATTTTGATTGTTGGATTATCATTTTATCTAGCAAACAGTATTCGTCGATTCGTCATGAACGATTTTCATGTATTTTATTTAACATTTATTCGATAAAAAAGGAGATGTTATTTTTCTGTGAGAAAATAGCAGGTTCCATGATATACGGAGATATGATAAATAATACTCGCAGAGAGTTAAATCGCCTACTCGTATCCAAATCTGTTCGCTTGTATTAACATAATAATATATTTTATGCAGAGACGGAAAAAACTCTTCAAGGAGAAAGCGATAATACAAATGTTCACTCGCTCACGAAAAATAAAGATAAGCAAACTGGGTTGAATCGGCAAAAATTTAAGATAACACTGAACAGGCTAAAAGCCAATATTGCGGAGACGCCTCCGCTGGAAAAGTTTTAAGTGAAGTCGAGCGAACTCGTTGTAGATTTCCCCGGAGCAATTATCGAAACAATAAACCTAAAATTGGTGCAGCGAATAACACTACCGCGGTTACCGATCCAGAGTTGTAGCAATTACGCGACTTCCCGCCTACGACCCACTTGCAGAATAGCAATTCATTAAGAGCTATTCAAATAATCACAATGTGACTATTAGTGCTCTATTCAATTTTTAATTAATAAAGAGAAACCCCGACCTGGTAAGGAGCAATGGTGCAGCGGAAATGAAAAAAGGACTAATGCACCGTGTAGCTGTAGGAGTGTATTGCTGTGGCTTCACCGAAAGAACTTCTTTGATGTTGCACTTTATTACAAGAATTGCGAGCTTTTATGTTTTGCTTCGTAATAATTTATATGTGAACCGAAACGAAGGGTGAATTTTACTCAAATAAATGACGCGCAAACAGATGCACACAACTATAAAACTTCCGCCGTTTTGCATATAATGCAAGGAAGATGTCAGCAGTGAATATTAAATTTATCGCTTTAACACTTTCGCGTTAATATGTGTGAATTATTTCAGAATGATTGTGGAACTACATATTACATTATATCCTTACTTCATAAAATAATATATGAAGTGTAATATTAGGAGGTAGACGAAAGCAGCAACCGACAAAGTCTTCAGCGCAAGAAATTTAAATTCTATAGTTGTTGAAAATTGCCAAAAATATCATATAGATCTTAGGTACAATGAAGTTTTATCGTACATAGCTAAAAAGAGAGAACTAAAACTGGTCATCATCAACCGATAGACGTTCACTGCTGGACATAAGCCTCCTCCAAAGATCTCCACGTTTGTAGGGGTTCGTAAGAGGCTAAATTCTACCGCGCTGGCCCAATTAAGGTTTGTGGGAGGCAGAGCCTCATTTGTTGATTAGGAGGATGCACCACGAGCAGGTGAGGTTGACTTGGGTCCCGTGAGTTGTCGTGCGTGACCTTTTACAGCCCGAAACTGATCATTTAATAGTTATTAATTTGTTTAGTGATGGTAGGTCCTTGTTTCTGGGCATCGATTACTGCTGTCAAATAGTACTGTGTAAATTTTGTTAGTTTTCGATTTAAATCAAATAGTTTCTTAATTTCAAATAATTGCAATAAAGAGACTAAACAACTTGTATCTCAATGCGACGAGCACAAAGCGATCAAGTGTGTATACTTTCATAACTAGCGCCACTTTGTTATTAACAAGCGTATCGCTTACCGTCCAGTAAATGAATCTCGTCGTTCGGAATAATCCAGTTTAATAATTTATCCCGAAAAGCTTTCTATTTGAGAGGCGAGAGGAAATAAAATAAAAATAAACATTGTACTTAACAGGAAACGAATACAAAATTAATCGAGCCAGCTAACTTACACAAGGAGTTAATGAAATTCTCAATTTCCACGCACAAGGTAACATTTCAATTTAAAATCAGTCTCTCCAGATGTTCATGAGCAAATAACTTACGCCGAGTAAAATGAACCCTAAATCTACGGCGGCCGTATACCACCCCAGCTAAGAATTGAATTTGCTTTGCATTCTCCCGCATGTAGAACTACTATGTTCCGACGTAAATTCGGTTTAAAACGGTTTCCAGGAGAATGGAATTATTTTAGATCTTTTACCGTTTGAACGCGATTCCGTCGAGGAATTTCTAACAAAGGAATTGTTATATTACGCATGCGTAACTAGTTTTTTTTTTAAAGTGAAACTTGATTTTGAACTGTGTGAATTGGATTTTGTGAAACGAAAGAGAAACAACTATACATATATTTATATTGTTTAGACTTTGATAGAATGAGATGAAACGCGTTTCTATATAGTTTCCTTATACGGAGTCGAACTCTTCAAACCATGGAGATATGTCTCCATGCTGTGTACTACACTCTGAATATAAGAAGAAAAAAATTTTTGCACTTTAATTCATCAGTGCAACAAATATCCCGAGGCCGTAAAATAACCGAAGCAGACATTTCAATACAGGCTACCAACTTCATTACATGAGCTCATACTGGCGAGGGTATCTCGCAACTTGAATTAAGTACTCTGCCTATTCACTAGAGAGGATGTTAATTAAGCCTCTGAAAGCATTAGTAAAAAGCTCTGCAGCCTTTTGAATGAGCTCCGTTACGATGTGAAGCGGAGAGTACACTTCGTGTGTTTAAAATTGATGAAACGCATTTGAAACAAATAACGGATACGATTTTCGATTTTACTTTCGGATGTTATTACCTACGTTTTAGTTAAAATGGTTTTTGGTTCTTCTCTATACTTTATCCAAAATAGCAAGGAATTATTTTTGGTGCATTGCCATTGTTATTTAATTATTAAGAATGAATCAATGCAACGAAGAGACAAGATGAGCATAACTTTCGCCTGATGACGTGATGTGTCCACTGCGACACGATGATCTACGCTTTAAACTATACATATATAGAAAAATTTTGAATATATGTGCTTATAAAATATAATTATTAAACTTCATTAAAAACTATACCATCCCCATATTGATACAGATAATTAAATCAACACTGAAATTCTTTATCATATCTGTGGTGCGAATTAAACCGACTTAGTTAATTTTATACTAGCCATTAATAACTTAACATTAACCATTTTAACTGTATATATACAAAATGGTAGTGTAGTTAAATCATTTATTACAGTTAAAACAGAAGTAGACACCTAATCACGATTCAAAAAACATATCGAAAACAAAGTTGATTATGATCTTGATATAAGTTTTGTGTTGAAATCCAGATAAATTGGCCCCACTTGTTCCGAACGTAACTTGTTCATTAAAGCTTAAATAAATTCATTAATAAGCCTCACTAGAGACAAGCAGTCAACGAACAAATCTATAAATCAAATAGTGAGGGAGTGTCAGGGACAAAAGGACTATAGCGTGACGCTCCGCTCTTGATACATACAGATACACCAACTTAGCTTAAACAATGGGAAGAGAATTATACATAGATAGCAACTTAACGTGTACCCACGAAACCCACGATAACAATAGATTTATTTTATAAGTTAAGTATTAAATAATTTAAAAAAAGGGATATAAATGTACTGACAACGACATTTGTCATTATCATTTACATAAGCAGAAAAACATCAATTACAAATATTACTTACTAATATTATATATACTTATAGTATTTAATTTATTTCATAGTAATATTCAAAAATTCGTGTATTTTTTTATCACTTGAAATATTATACTAAAAGTCAGGCAGAATAAAAAGACAGTATCCCAAAGTATGACAATTTAATTAAATATTTTTGCTTGCACCCCTATGCTCTGTGTCCTGGCTTAATAAGGAAACCATACCATCATACCTGTACTCTATTAATAAATACCCTCACTTAAAAAAATTGCTGAAGACCGGATTGGTTTTTTCAATCTGATCGCTTAAACTTCAGTTTGAAAAGTGCACCTGGTGATGATGATGATGATTAATAAATAACAAAATTGTCAATAAAAATAAAAACTGCTATACAGACAATGTGATCTGTATTAAATTAACGTAAAGTGCGTTTAAGAGAGATAAATATTACCTGTTTCCTAAATTAATGCATACATAATTTTTTTTAATTTTAATAGTATTATAACAGGAAAGATTGATTTTTAACATGTTATTTCTACAGATATTATGTTTATAATCGTCTTTGTAGCTTTTTTGAAACGGCTTTATATATGTAACTATGTATAGAACATATGTCAATAAATATAATAACTGAACAAACCTTGAAAAGCAACAAATTATATAATAATTTTATAGATATGTTGACCAAACGCGGGAGCCGTGTGTCACACATTTCACTCTATTTCCAAAAGCGGTTCCCACAAAGATCTTTCTTCACATTCTATGTGGCGCGTACATTAATCTAGGTAACGGACGCATGTAACAGTGTAAACATCTCGAGATGCCATTGTCTCGCCCCACATAATTCGATATCATCATCATGTGGTACTGCAATACGTTATTACCATTTAATTATTAATTTAGTCTTTAATGTAAACAACGTACTAACTCACAAATGGCGGACTTAGTCGCGAGGCGGAATTGCGTCACAGAACTTGGAATGGCGATCCCGGAAAACGCAACGTTAATAGGAAAACACAACCCTAATTTCCGCTGCGAAGTAATAGTGTGCAAAGATTACTGCGTTTCAGTTTATAAGGTCTTACAGTTAATAAGGTTATTGCCATAACGAGACTCCAGTCTCAAGGCAACGAGCATTATGTGGTGGCAGCGCATCATATACCATTACTTGAAAGCCTCTCTTCGGTTCGTCGAATAAAAACATACCCTCATTATATGGAAACGTTAGAATAAAAAAAATTAAAGAGAAGAAGGTTTAGCACAAAACCGTGTTTTCTAATAGATGTAAAAAACATTACATTGTTCCGGATTAATGGACTCTGTAGCAATTGAAATTAGTAGTCAACATAAATGTTTTGTTATATTAATAAATTTCACATATACCATTCAATGTGACGTTATATAGTTCTTTGAATATATATAAAAAAGCACCATCTTAGTTTGCATTTTTTTTTTTGTTATATAAAGCGACGAGATGAGGGATACGATCACCATATCTATTACCATCAGGTAATAGAAACACTTGCCCATACGCGGCGCTAGTTAGTATGGTACACAGCACTACTTTGTACTCGTCGCCTTGAGACGTTACATGTCTCGTTACTCCGGTAATGTCACTAGCTACAGCGCCATTAAAACCGGAACACGGTAATGTTTACATACTATCGTTTCGCGGCAGAAACAGGAGCTGGACGGTCTCCATAAGCAGAATCCTACAACCAGTAACAAAATACATACAATTAGTATCAAAGATACATACTATTACATCTTTCTAGACTCTTTAGTTAGTTGTAGAGATGTAAAAATTTAACTTCCGTCCTACCATTTACTAGCCTTGTCCTGTTGTTGCTTATTAAGTAAAAATAATCAATTACTAGTCCACAGTAACAAAATACACAATTCGTTATGTAAATGTCTGAGCTACTTTACAATTTAAATATTTAGCCAATCTCTGAGATAACATCTTACATCAAAAATCGCGAAGATCATTTCAGGGAATAGAAATTTCAGTATTCCACTGAGCGAATGTAAGTTATGAATGTTTAATAACTAAGCCATTAAGTATACATTAAATATGTATCTTTGTACATATTCAATACAATACGAGACTTAGTATACATACTAAGTATATTTAGAATAAGAATATTGATAATGAAAAACAAGAGAACGGTTTATTATTTTAAATTTAGAATCAAATGTTGCTTTAAAATATTTATGATTTTATTTAATAGAATTAAATACCAGGCCATAAAATGTTAAAAAAAAAATTAATATTTAAAAAATAGAATCTTAATATTATGAACGAGTAGGGCCTTAAAACCCTTGTAAGGAATATATTGATATTAGGTTGTAGGAAAATCATTATATATGCTTCATCTTTTTACAGCTATGGGCTAATTTTTTTTAACTTATTTACCTCAATTTCACGTTATTCAATAATGAGGATGGTGAAATTCATCCAGAATGCCACCGTCTGTGTTACTCGACAGTTGGAACACAGTTAAGGCGATATTGGAATATGACAGTGGTTGCTAATCAGGTTCGAGTAAAACCCCACTACCATCCAAACTTCACAACGAGTGACTCTGGAATCGAACCAGAAACATCCTCGTTACGATAGCGACAGTCGATACACTAGAACATAGACGCACCTACGGTGTACATGTAGCTTAAGACAGTCAGTCTTTAACTTGTTTCCTTAAATACTTTAGTTTTTATGTTACCATAATTTCATTCCAAATATCATACATATCCCCTACTATAATATAAAAATTCATTCTCTGTACAATTTAGGTCTTTAGTAATCTTCAGACACAACACAGCTTTATTCGAAGAGAAACAACTATCACAAAAGCTTATATAGGAAACGCGCTGGAGCCGTGCAAATCTCTTTTATAAAGCCTTATTTATAAACCCAGAAGCCATTCGTTGACGGTAGTAGATTGAAAAATATGTAAACGAGGAAAATATTCAATGTATCGCGAGGAAAAACACTCCGCCGTCATTTTTAATATAAGATATACGACCACTGTGCGCTAACGTGAACAAATCTGTTTCTTCCGTACTGCCTTTCTTAACGATCCGGTTTTTAGTAGCTTAGATTACTTTGTTACAGTAATACTGTTGTTACAACTATATGCTTATGGTAAACCATTTCCTGCAGCATCTTTTAATGGTAACTGTAAACATTAAAACATCTCAATCATTAATATTTCAGTATTTATTATTCCATAAAAGCGTCGAGAGGAAGAAGACGTTCGTCTCATGATTATACGCCGGTTCATAAAAACATGATGGTAGTTGAGATGATGTACATTACATTGTACTCGTCGCTTTCAGACATAAGATGCAAAATGCAATCGCCATAATAATCTTAGTAACTGCAACTGCCTTCAAACCAGAACCAGGTATTATTCTCACATTGCTATTTAGATGACAGATGATGATAGACTAGGTGGTCTCTAGCAGGAGAGTACTATCACCAATAATGTCCATCGTTAAACACTGACATCGACAAAATGACATTTTCGATACTCTCCACTACATTTTTTTTATTCAACGAACCGACAAAACGAACCGGACACCTGATGGTAAGAGAAACACCTGCTCATAACATTGCTCTCGTCGCCTCAAGACATAAATCATTTAGTCTCGTTATACCAGTAATTTCACTAACTACAGCGCCCTTCAAACTATATCTGCGGTGGTACCTTGACCTAGTCTCCAGCAACAGAGACCTGGTAACAGTGAAATTTATAAATTAGTTTTAAGAATATTGGTTAAAATAATTAAATAACTTATAGCTAGTATATACAATACCAGGTATCGTATGACTAGATATTCAGATGTTAGTAATAGTTAAATTTGTTGGGGTCAAGTCTAAGTTAAACTTTGTCCGAATTTATCTTCAAATTTATTTATTATATATATATATATATATATATATATAGTATGTATGTATGAAAAAGTTATGCAAATCCATTAACTTTTATTTGCCTAAGGCTGCCAGTAAAGTGCTATTTTAATTATAGACCTCTGCAGATTAACGAAGATTGTTTTGGATGTTTAAAGCCTAAGCCTAAGCCTAATGGGTTATATTTTTTTTTGTTGAACTAGGCGATGAGACGAGCGGGACATTCCTCTGATGGTATGTCCATATCAACGTGGCGCTAGTTAGGATGATTTACACAGCACCATATAATGCTCGTCGCCTCGAGATATACAATATTGAGGATCGTTACCCCAGTAGATACACTAGTAACAGCGCCCTTCAGACCGGAACAAAGTAATGTTTGCACACTGCTGTTTGGCGGTTGAAATAGGAGCTTCATTGGTACTCACCTACACGGTCTCCGGCAGCAGACACTTTTTTTTTTGTTATCTGGGGTAA
Source organism: Ornithoptera priamus (assembly GCA_029034505.1). Classification (NCBI taxonomy): domain Eukaryota; kingdom Metazoa; phylum Arthropoda; class Insecta; order Lepidoptera; family Papilionidae; genus Ornithoptera; species Ornithoptera priamus. The sequence continues at coordinate 140,284 of JARDWD010000219.1, read as the reverse complement.
TTTTCTAAAAAGATACGTTGCTTCTGGGTGAATTTTTACCATCTTAAACCGCATCAGTAATCATCTTCAGCACGTTGCAGGAGGCCCCCGGATCTTCTACGGAACGCACCGGTGTCTTATGGCACTACGCTTAAAGCAGGTCCCGGGGAGAGCTGCTGTCCTTCTCGACATCCACGCTTCGGTACTGACACGAACTAGACCACATCGTACTTTTCGACCATCCCGGGCTCGTTTACGGGACAATAAGGGCCTCCATCTTCAAATCCCACGAATTCGAAAACCCTTTTAGTCGCCTTCTACGACAGACTTACCATAGTCCTATTCTTTTTTTCAATCAGCAACAGAGACATACTACCAGTAAATATATATAGCATATTCTTCTATATATATTTACTGGTGGTAGGTCTCTGTTAGTCTTCATTACCATTTAGTAATACATGCGCCGCTATTAATATTCCATTAAAAAATTACAATATTTTCACAATTAGGTTAATGCTTTCATGGTCACTTCCTCCATATAAATCGTATGTTGGCTTTATGGTGGAAATGTATAATTGTAGGGGTTATTTTACATGCAACGTTACCACGCGACGTTATTAATTACGGCCCAGTCTTTATGACAGCCATTCTATTGTACAAGCAACAATTATTTGTTATCTTTAAATATTTAAATCATTGTATAAACTGTTTTTTTTTTTACACAACCGACCAGACGAGCAGGACGTTCACCTGATGGTAAGTGATACGCCCGCAAATAACAATGTAGCGATAGCATATGTGTTGCATATTGCGCTCGTCGTCTTGAGACATAGATGTTGACTCTCGTTACCCCAGTAATTACATTAGCTACAGCGCCTCTCAAGCCAGAATACAGTAATGTGGCGCTGCAGTGGTACCTACCTAGACGGCCTCCGGTAACAGAGACCTAACACCATTCCTTTTTACATTGCTATTTACGTTTGTGTTCAGACTTATTTATATAAGTCTTTAATATGTAAATATTCTGTTATTTTATGCAATAAATATACTTTTAAAATTATCAGGTAAATAACATTTAGATCGGCTTACTGCAAAAAGAGTATTTACACTTGTTTTCAACAATTTGAAATTATGTAAAACTGAAAAACGATCATGTGAAACTTTATTATTGGTCAAATACTAACTACTGTTTTTTTTTAACTACTATAGCTTTAAATGTAAAAACAACATCATAACATACGAAGTTCTTGTTTGAAGGATACTGTAATTAGTAAATTACTGGAGTACTGAGATTTACCTTTTTGTGCCCCAAGATGAGCACTACGCCCTGGCGTTTGTAATCATAACGCCGCATTTCTATAAGCGTATCTCTTATCATCAAATGTCTTGATAGTCTGGTCAAAAAAAAAAAAAACAATTATAAACTTCTGAGACAGTACTTTAATCAAATGTACAAAAGTCCGTAAATTACTTCTTTATTATCTATATTTGATTTTTTTTTTACATCTATTATAAAAAATCTATATTCGCAACATCTTATCGTTTACACCTATTCATCTCGATCAATAACGTTTTTTAGAATCTCTATACTCTGACCATGGATGCTGGGAAACTGAACAAAACCCATAAAACTTAATATAATTAAATCTTTTAAAAATTCCACTTTTTAAAATAATTAGACAACAAAGAGTCCGTTTCCTTATTGATGTAATCTTCACATTCCAAAGTAGTATCTGACTACTCCACGCATCCATTGGCTCATCGATAGATCTGGTTCAAAATAGATATCATTGTTACAACAACAGACCGTTTTTGTTTTACAACACGATCAAAATAAATATTTATGAACATTAAATTAGATATAATTGTATAGCCTATCGGTTCAGATCTGGTCACGATTCAAACGAGACACCTCTACGGAACTGTAACGATATAATAACGGTGGGGTGACTGGTCGTTTCGCGGTGATACCATTCGTGATACCACTCGCAGCCGGACTCGGTACACCTTGGCTGGAGTAAAAACAAGAATTCCCGATCAATGCTCGGCTTTCTACTGTGACGGCAGCGTCAGTTAATCCGGCATCTCTTTTATCATTTCCCATCTACAGACTCTTTAAATGATTTGGGTTACATGTTATGTTTGGATAATTTTGCAATATTTGTATAACAATATCTAACAGATTCTTGTGCAAGTAGTAAATAACAATTTTCAAGAACGCTTTATATTTTGTAAAATGAAAAGTTTAGTTTTTTACTATTAAAAGATTATTCATTAAGTTACTAGTGAATTTATTGTAAGAAAACAAAATATAACATAACAATTCCTTTGTTCATGTTATGAATAACGTTACTATTGTTACAGACGTATTAATATATAATCTGTGAGATTTGACATTATTTTGTTCTTTATATTATGAAAAAAAAATTATGTAGTAATATTTACTTATTAACTTTCGCAATTAGCACTACTTCTTATTGCTCTTGCCTCCATTTCTATTTCTAGATCTCTTTTGGTATTTGAATTAATCGGGCACACTGACAGTATATGCAGTATAGTCTCATCTCCGTTATCATATATGTGCATATTAGTGAAATAGTATAAAATAAAAATGGTATAAGTTTCTTAATTATTGTAAATAGGTAGCAAATAATATTATTTGTAATATTTTAAATGTATAACATTAAATAAAAAGGTGGAGAACACATATTGATAAATAGTTAGATTTGTGAGATAATATTTAATATAGAATGAATGACAAAAGTACAAAATCGGTTTTTATTTTTAATGTCAGAGGATAGAAAACGAAATAAAAAAATCGTTAGTTTACTCTTGCTGTATAATAGCGTAACACAGTTGAACATTATAAAAGCAGTAATGAATAGTGTAGTAAATGATTTATATGAAATATAAGAACGAGGTACCTGAGCCCCACTAAACCCTCTCTTTGTTTGAAAGCGTGACGCCGAAAGTGAATTTACTATAGTAAATTATCATTGTGTCGATCTCCGTATTCTGTGTAGACAAAAAAAGTCAATTTCGAGTGAAACTTTGATTTCGGAGACTGAAAGTCTATGGTGCTGGACCCCAAACAATCACCTTCCAAATAAAAGCTGAGTGAATGATCACGCTGCCGATGGCGCGTGCCAAGTGAAAGCACTTTGTGTGATGTCTTTACAAAGAAATTTTTAAGTATTTCATCATTTATTATGATGCTGCTTATCTTAAAAAATAGATTAGATATATTGTCTGTGAACTGATAACTTATAAAGGATAAATCGTTGGTGTTGTGTATATCATCCTAACTGGCGCCAAATATTTATGGGCAGGCGTATCACTTATTATCAGGTCAACAGCTTGCACTTTTTGTCGCTTCATCAAATAAAAAAAAATCTTCCTTTTAAAAGGCTAGTATCCTACGGGCTGACTCTATAATAGTTTATCTCTGAAGTTTATTGTTTTATTTATGATAGTATGACCACAAGGCATAATCCTTTACATTCTTTCCTCTTTGGTTCAGAGGTGATCTTCTGACAAGAAGCATGAATCAAAGACATTCGTTTTGAGACACTGCTGAATATATTCTATACAACTTCACTGACTTTACTTATATAACATGCACCGACTTTTTATTACTTGCCGATGTTCTATAAGACTTAAGGTCATCTGTTCAAAGTATTTATTAGTAGCTGTCCTACCATATTTTAACTTCAACAAGAGAATACTGATTGTTTATAAAAATTTTATGAATTTACAAATATGTTATATTCATCATCATCATCATTTCAACCGAAGGACATATTAACACGTTACATTAATATATTTTAATACTCGCTGTTCCGTTTTGCTGCTCTTAATATTAAATTAGACTTGAAATTTGTCTAAAATATTCCCTGAAAGCAATCGCAACCGCAAATGACTTCTCATAGCAACCGCTACTATAGCAACCGCTACTATAGCAACCGAATAAATAATACGAAATGAAAATGCTTACGAAAGTTAATTAGAAATAAAATTATGAAGGATCTAAGAAATTCATAAAATACTCTCTAACCTTTTACAGATCTATCCGTGTCGAATGATGTGGAAACGTTAACTAGTATTTATGTGATTGGCGAACAAACAAAACTAATTTTCATTATATATATATATATGTATATAGATTATCATGACATGTTAAAACATGAGTTGTTCGCGCAGAAATGTGATGTTTTTTGTTACCTCTGATTTATGTGGACGGCGCGTATGCAAAGGTAGTACTGGTGGCACAGGTCTCCTTGCTACCCAATGATTTACAATGTGAACTCGAAAGAGGTTCCAACGTCGCGTTTAATATCTTTGATTTACGATAGAAACTACGCGCATAAGTGCCAGTTCCCGCGATGATATGTGGCACGGCTGTTACTGATTCACTACACTTTTTTTTTTAACGTTTCGAGAATAATGACATAGTGTAGCCGTTTTAATAACCCATCCCCGGCTTACGTTTAACGTTCGCCCAGCCTAAGGCGGTGCGCCGTCGATTTATTTCGAATTGCGTTTTATTAAGAGGCCAACGGTGATGATCAAATGTATTAAACAAAAACAAAATGAAGCCAATTAATGGTTTATTATGTTTATTGCTTTTATATATTTTTTTTTTCGTTAATAGCAACATTAATACTGTTGTTTGGTGGGAGAAGTTTTGATTGATCGTTACGTTTGACGTTCAAGTGTCAGTACACTTATATGCTATAAATAGAATTAGATTACTGAAACAAGACAATCCTTTGTGATGGTTCTTTAGTAAAGGGATGAAATTAAATACCTTCATCTAATTAGTCTTTGCTTCATCGTCAGCCGATAGACGTCCATTGCTGGACATAGACCTCCTCCAAAGATTCTCACGTAAATCGGTCCTGCGCTTCCCGCATTGCTGTTCACCTGGAACTTTGGTTTACTAGTGTTCATACAGGATTTGGGCAATTTCCCATCACGCTAGCCCAATACGGGTTGATGGAAGCCAGAGCCTTGTTTAATGATAAGCAGAGTGCACCACGAGCAGATGAAGTTGGCTTGGTCCCTTGAGTTGTGCGGGACCCCTTACACCTCTAGTTCTTGTTTAAAAAAAAGGTAATTTCGGGAAACACGGAGATGAGGCTACTATATACAGAAAGTGTTATATTCAAAATGTTCTTTTTGTACATAATACATTAGTGTTATTATGTGTTATATAAACAGCAAACATCTCACAAATATTGCATAAACAGACTAGCATCTGTCCGTTTAAGCGGACCGTTTTTTACTTCGTGTTTGTCAAAGATAAAGTTACAAAGTTTTTAGCTATATTTTTTGCTTAGACGATACACTTGCTCCTCATACTTGAACTCTATAAGGTAATAAATTGTGCGGCACGATTTAAAGTTTCAATACAGCGTTCCTTCGGCGCACATGATACATGAACATTGTAACCGGCGATGCCAGGGGATGTCGTAATAACTCACATCTCAACAAACTGCCCGGGGAAAGTCGCCAAGTTATTTCTAAGACAAATAGCTCCAAGATACTTCGGAAGGTGGCTATCGATTGAAGAGTTTACCATGCGTGCGTTCTGTTTAAAAACCCCTTCAAAGACAAACACAAGAAAAACACAGTTATGAATTCTCATTTGTTACGGTTGCATACAAAATGTATATCGTCGTTCAAATTTCAACTCTGTGCCATTGTATTAGAGCTGTGGCTTCCTTTAACAAAAATATTGCTCGCTTGTGTTATTTTAAAACGATTGGTTTTATATGTTCTTAGAACAAGTATTAAAAAAATTATATAATACTCGATATTTCATTAAAATGTTCATAATTAGTAATTTTAAATAACCTCTACAGAAACATAATAAATTAAATAGTATGGTTTAAATTGTTGTTGGTAGGTCTAGGAATACTCACTCCTGTAGTCTCGGGCTAGTAAGAATAGGACTAAGGTAAGCCCTGTTGTAGAAGGGGCCTAAAAGGGTCTAGGAGATTCGCGAGTCTTGAGGGTGAGGGCCCTTATCGCTCAACAAAAGAACCTGCGTGGGACAGCGTATGGCTCGGCGATGGTGACTCGGAAGGTTAGGCCCTCAGAGACGTGTTAGCACAAAGTGTAGAGGGACACCAATGCGTTCTATAAGAGATCCTGAAGCCCCTCCGAATGCATTCATGCAGAACACCGAGGGGTTTTAGTAAGTAAGAATCCCACATAACCCTGACTTCCTCCCAGAAGCAACAAAAAATTTCAGAGAACCGTCAGAGGACATCAGATGAAAGATGTAACAAGTCACAAAAAATTTAAGAATGCTACTAATTGGAAAATACCAATTAGATTAACAAATATAAAGTATTCCTAAAGTATATTTGTTTCAAAGTATAGTCGCTACACGTTATGTTTAGTCATAAATCAACGTCACGATATTGTCTATGATCACTATTGATTTTCTAGTTTATCAAACGCATACATATAAAATATTTACACTACACTATGATTACGTTAACCGATCAATTTTAAAACTAAACTTAACGCTCGTGTGCTTTAGATTTGGTTTTCAATTTTTTGTCGATAAGTAAAGTTATTTTAGGACAGAAGGAAATGACTTATTCATATTGTCATATTAAAACCAATTTGCAACGGGTTGCAATATTTACTTAAGGCAAATACGTGCAAAATTGAGATATAAAAAAATGTTTACACAGCCGAAGCTGATTGGTTCTGTATGTATAGTAGAATTTTGCTCTGAGTTCCGTTTAAAAAAATATTGAGAAGTTTTATTAAGTTTTATTAAATTCAGCTCAAAGAAAGATCTTTACTTATAGTGCAAAACTTACGGAAAACCTAAAACAGTCATATTAATGTTCAGGCGATATAAACATCTCTACACCGATCTGACCTCATCTTTTGTATGATGGTATGTTCTTCAAATATTAAAATCCTTTTAGAAATGTAAATTTCTACGCATACAAAGATAAAAAATTACGTAACTGTACTTTCAAAAACTATAATACTTATAAAAAAAGCTGTATATTTAGAAAAGTTCATATGAAAGCAATATTGCAAAAGACAAACGTTTCCTCTTTTTAATACATAGTCTTTCTCAATCATCGTCATCGTTATACAGAAAAAAGCAAAGTAACATATATATTGTAATAGTGTTAAATTATTTCATAGTTACTGAAAACGCTGACAGCGGTAATTAAGTAAGCAAGCTGTTCCTGAAACTTGAATATAAATTCACTGTACTGTTTGAAACTCTTGTTCTGCACCATACATTCTCGTTACGTTACTCACACAACGTGTTTATACAAATGTTTTATATCAAAGATCATAAATTAACTAGAATATAATAAATTTAGATATACATAACATATAAAGTAATTTTAGTAAAGTGATTTTATATAGGTTTTTTATAGTACTGAACCCTTAAAGTTCGCTTGAAATTACAAAGACTGTTTATTCAGAAGTGGCTTGAATGTTCACCTACAAAAACACGCCTTCCTTGATGTAGAAAAAGCGTTGTGAGATTTTAAACTTTAATCTCGCTTTTTAACTAACACTTAAGGTTCAAATTCGTGCATACATTTTCAGTATAGGAACACAGCTAGAGTTTTATTGTCGAGTTCAACGTACCTAATCCTTTTTGTCAGTTAGAAATGCTTGTCAAAGTTGCCAATTGTTTACAGCTCTTTCCCGAATAAAGAGACCGTAAATGACATGCTTTTGTGTTCGTCTTTGTACAAAATAAACATCGTAAATTTCAGTTTGTCATACTTTTGTTTATTGTAATGCCACATGAATACAGTTCTCCATTGTCAATATTACAAAGTTTACCGGCATAATATTTTTACCTACGCCTCTAATCAATTTTTACATTGTATCAACAAATAATACATACTTTACTGGTGATAGGTCTCTATTGCTGCAGACCTTGATAAGTACCAAAACAGATCTCATTTCTCTTCTCTTTATGTCTCGATTTGTAGCTAGTGAACATACTAAGGTACCGAGACTTAACATCTTAAGTATCAAGGCGATGAGCACAGTTGCGTTCTATGTCATCATCATCATCATTTCACCCGATAAATGTCCACAGCTGGATATAGGTCTCTTGTAATGTAACCCTCAAAGCACAGACAAATGTAAAAAAAAAGTTAGGTTCCACAAGTTGTGTTTCTTCTTATTATTTGAAGCAACGAGACGAGCCGGAATTTCACCTTATGTAAAGTCTCGTTACCTCAGTAATTTCACTAGCTACAGCGCCCTTCAAAACCGTAACACAGTAATATTTGCACACTACTATTTGCCTTGAATAATAGGAGCAGCTATGGTATCTACCTAGACGGTCTCCGTCAACGGAGTCCTACCACCGGTTAAGTGTATCTTCAATTTATTCTCTACCTGCTTCTAAAGGGTTTAACCTCTAAGAGATTCTCTTCTAAAGAGGTAAGTCAACGCTGCGCTTTCCGGAGCGGGGTCGCCATTCCAGCTCTTTAAATCCCTAACGACCATCGGTTCTACAAGACATATGCCCCGTGTTGTGTATATCATCCTAACTAGCGTCACATTCATATGGGCAGACGTATAACATACTATCAAGATAAAGTCTCGCTCGTCACTTCGTTCTATACAGAAAACGTAAACAATTGATTAGTGAGTATAGGTCTTTAGCTCAAATTAATGCCTAATTTTGTGTAAATTGATCGACATCAGAAAGCATATCGCAACTGACTGATCCACTGCTGGTGTTCAGGAACTCAAGGAGACAGTCAAGACCAGAATACTCTAACTACCTTGGCCGAGTGCATGTCGCAAGACATTGAAAGTCTTAGTTCTTAGAATTTGTTACTTTTTCTGCATTTTCTTCTATCGCTAAATAACAACCTGTAAAATTAATGTATTAATTAATTAACCTTACTTCAAACAAACAAAAAACTTTACAAATGCACATAAACTATTAATATTTTGTTTGTTGTCTTTCTATAAATGCCACCTCTAAAAATTTTCACACCGTTTTCTATGGCTATACGAATTCAATCTGGACCAGCGAGTTCCTTCATGTCGTCTTCTCATCGTCCACTCTCTCTACCTTTGCTCGTTTTGCTATCTCTTGCACCATTATTGATGATATGATTTATGCTTATATCAACTTTTAAATGTTAAGAAACCTTTATCTGTGTAACGGCGAGATGATACCATTTCCGTCTACATTCGATCAAACTCTCGTTCGGCGCTGTATCGGGGAACAATAATAAATAACAATGCCAGATATTCCGAAGCGGACCAGCGCCGGCCGGTATAATGATTTACAGAAATATAACACTTACACAAACACATGTTAACCGCGATTCTAACTCGTTATCTTACTCCGTAGATATAATTTAATACGATAATAAACAGACCTGTTCTAAACCGCTTCGGCGTTAGGGAAATGGCCGTAGTAAACTATGGTGCATATGATTTATTAATGTTATCCATTCATTTTATAAAAGAAGTGTAAATATTTTAACATTTATTAGACTAAAAATATCTTATTCGTATGCAGCTTAAGTGTGTCAGTTTGTCGCTGACAGCTTATTGGTTTCTTGAGTAACAGTGTCATCCAATGGAGGGGAGTTGGCGCGGAATTTAAATAGTCCATATACACTGATACCATGTAATTATCATTGTTAAATACAATTTTTATAACAATTAAAATTATTAATAATTAGATTTTAATTTAATACTGCTGGTCATGTACACATACATTTTCACTGATTTACACAACAATTAGTAATAATTATAAGATTGTTTATAAACAAAATAACACTAGAACAGCAGTTAATTCTGTTGACTGCTGGACTTTTATTAATAGTAGATATCAAGGTTGCGGAAGAACTGCTCGAAGTTATCCCGTGACCCCAGTTCATTATTTCGGAAGTGATTGGAATACCGTGTGAAGCTTTTTAGTCAGTTGGAGTCAGACACTACCCCGTTACCGGCCCTTCTGGTTCCGGGGTGTGCGACCATTAGCCTTTTGTTACACAAGTAAATAAAAAAAAAAAAATATTGTATCAACTAATTTCTATGCATGTTACTTACGTGTACCCATGCCTATCCAAAGGAAGCCTAGTTAAGCTACAGCGCTTTTCATAACGGAACACAGTAATGATTGCACTGTACTGTTTGTCGCCAGAAACAGGAGCTGCGTGGTACCTATGTGGACGGTATCCGGCATCAGACACAATCAGTGCTGTCTCTATCTCTTACTGTCCCACTGCTGATACTCGGGGCCTTCTCATGAAAGAAGAAAATCAAGTCTATTTATCCAGCGTTATTGTTCTTGGTAAATATCTTTTTCGTCAATGTTTTCTTTTATTAAAGGATTAGGTTTATTAGGGCTTGAACTCGCGACCCTTTCTTACATACTACGCTTTCGACCACCACCTTGGGAACTGATTTTAAGGGCTATCATATAATTTAAATCAAATTATATTTCGATTCTGTATATGTAGCGTTTAAATTGATTAAATCAATAAAACATTTTTTTTTAGTTTTTGCTACAGAAAGTTTTATGCAAAATTCTCATTCAAGAATCTTCAGAAAGATATCACCTCGTCGTCAATTTGTGTGTATAGCTACTAATATGATGTTTATTGGTAATTAATTTATGTTTGTTACCATAATTTTAAAATATCATAAGCACTAATAAGGCTCCATGAAACTAGCCCTCTACAAATAAGCACCTTGGGAAAAAGTGTATACATTTACATCGATAGATCTTCGATCCGGGCCCCGGGCTTTCTGGACGGTAGGAATGACTAATGACGGTAATCCGCTTGTGGTGAGCCTAAAGGGAAGGGTTAAGGCTCCTGCTAGCTATAACTTTTATATTTATTACCAACTTGTTATAGATCAGTGTATCTGCCATCTGAGTTTAATGCAAACGAAATTTCAAATGAAAACTATTCCAATATGGTTTATTACTAACATATTAAGTTAAAGAACTTATATATAAGTTGTTTTATATAGTGATTTAACACTTTGTTGAGATAAAACATTTTTTAATAATAAATTTTAATATCACAATAATCTGTTCACTTTTGTTCCGAAATATAAAGTTAAGTAAATAGTGAACTTGAGCCAATTAGGAGCAACAATTTGGTTCGGAGACATCTTATAGAAATAGTTTGGGTCATTTGTTCACCACGCTGGTCAAGTGCGAGATTCTCAGACTTTTTATTTAAATAACTTAATTTTTAAAGGACAATTTTATCTCGAAATACCTTAATTTTGTTCTTTTTAAAAATATTTATGTAAGTAGTATGTATGCAAATAAGCACTGTATGTGTTATATCTACGAGTATTGCCTGTCGGTGTACTTTGCGAATGAATTCATAAAATCCTGGATATTTTTTTAGAAAAATTGAAACAATCTAAAAATCGTCAAAGTTGTGTCAACGGATAGCATCATCAAAGGGCTGTTTAGTTGTTTTTTTTTTTTTGGTCACGGGGCGAACGCTTACAATTTGTTAGGAAGGGCAGTGATTAATACGGCGTCTTGCGTTATTCCAATCGAGTTAATTTTACCCGGAACGTGGACGATAAATAAAGGACCGCTCGCTACATTTGTCATTTTGAAAGATTGCGATCTGATTCAGTAGTTCCGGAGTAGACGGACTAAGATGCTTCATTGTTGAAAATAAACGGAACGTTTCATGAATGGAATACTCATTACTTTAAAGGTCGTACGAAATTAATTGAGGAAGTGGCGGCAGACGGGATGGAGAACTTGTATACGTTTGTGTGGAGATACCAACTGACAATCTTTTATTGTTTGTTGATGAATCATTTCATTTCAAGCGGAAGTCGCAAAATCTAGTTCCGTCTCCGCAAAGTTTACTGTGTGTAATATCTCAAAGAGACAAGCACAATATATTGCAATGTTATTAGCGTCATGTTATTATTATCAAGTATTTTTTACTATCATTGGCTTAGACGCACTTGATACTCGACGAGACGTGATTGCTTCCTTGAATAAGAATAAATAATTTCTTCATCAGGGTTTAAAGCTCAGTCAAGATAACCAAAGTGATGAAGATTTTTCTCGCAAATAAAACAGGTATTGATGTTTAAGGACTGCACCTATACCTATGGCCTTGTTGAAGAATTAAAAAATTTGGACTAACCTTTAGTAGGGTCAGCAACCGCCAGAAAACATTATGAATATAATGTATTTCTCTTTTAAGAAAGCAGTAAGTAGTGATATTTAGAAAATATCAAGATGTACTATTTTAATACAACCCAATAAAAAATCCGGATTCTTTGTAAAAATCCTATTCATTGTTATGGGCAGACAGATATCATATATACAGACAAGAAAAGTAAACATCCGGTCTATATAGTTGTTGTTTGAAAACATTGTTGAAAATCTCTTATTTTTATCATGATAGTTCAAATCTTTTTTTATCTTAATAGGATAAAAATACAAACACCAAATCGTAGCGTGATGAGAAATGGCCCAAATTTTTCCATGTGAATCCCTACCCCAGGAGACCTATGTCCAACAGTGGACATCTATCGGCTGATGACGAAATCATAGCGGCAGAGGAGAAAATTTTATATCCTGGGAACGTTGATTAAAATTTGGATCAAGTAATTAAATAGAGATACGGTCAAAGTAGGTGGGTATTCAATAATCATAAAATCGTTTTAGTGTCTACTATAAAAAAAAAAAAATACGGCTTCATTTTCGCGGCTGTTATAAAAATAGCACTCGGTGTTAATTCAAATAATCGTTTTATTTCTGTCGCCTCAATTTACTCCATGACTCCAGTTCTGCTATTGATTTCGTTAAATATTCACAAGTCGATTCCGAATACGTCGATTAGAGTTAGTACAGTGTTTGTTTGTTTATTGTTACCGTCATTTTACATTCACAAATAATTTTCAGCTGCCAATATTACAAAGATTCAAAAGAATCATAGGCATCTCATGATAAACATACGACTAATGCATCGATACATTGTTTCTTACTGAAATTTTCTATATTTCATCTATATATATAAATAATAAAATCAATGTAAAGAAATCGAATGAAAGTACCCAAAATGTACTAATTATTCTTTGATGATCAGTAATACTGAAGTCGCGGTTTTAAAGTCCCCTGTATAAGTAAGACAAAGTAGAATTGGTTTGAAAATTCAGGAGTATTAAGTTCGTTTAATTGTAACTATATTCGATAATATAAAGAAGCTACAACCCGTGGCTACCTATAACCGGATATCAGAGGGGCGGTCACCATACAGGCAAATAAGCATTACATACCCTGGCTCCCTAAACCTAAATAATAATCTCTTAAGTTACTCAAAAGGTACAGAACTGATGATTTAATTATTGCTAAATTTGTAAGTATAGACAAGCATAGAGATTTCAGGTATGATGTGCATACCCTGCAATAAATCCTTGTGCACGACCCTGCTGGATATGGGCTTCACAAACAAGCTTGATGTAACATATTTTTTGCGCAATATAAACGAACTGATTGTTTTAGAGAAACTATAATATGCTATAATGAGATCGAATAAATAAAATATTTCTAATACTGATCGGCTAATTCTTAGAAGCAATTTTGTATAATTTAACTTAAAGCTAAGACGCGGACCTAAATCCAAACGGATTCTATCTAAATAATGCGGATACGAGTCGCCGCGGGCCGGATCCTAAATCACTACGTCCGATGACATCTATAAATTTCCATTCTAATTATTTTAGAACGATATGCCGCCTAATAAAACAACACCGCTCCGAGCTTTCGGAAATTGAGCCATTCAAGCTGGTTAAACCGAAATTAGTTTATAAGTTAACATTGTCCCTCAATACACCCCCTTTAACAAACATAACGCTTTAAGTCACAGCTTATTTTTCAAATATCGGACTGTTACCAACAAATTAAAGAGCTGCAGGTATTCTGTGATTACTATGACGTCAAGACAATTACCTCGGTCCTCCCGTGACCATGGAGGTCGCAAAGCACTCTAAAGAACGGATTATTAAATAATTGATTCAGATTTTAATAAATGTGAGCGTTAAGATAAATCAATACTCGGTAGCTTTATATGAATAACTAAGTGTTCCCCATCCGCTTTGTTGGCGGTAACACACCCGTGACTCCTTTTTTGAGGAAGAAATTTTATAAAATCCGTTCTTAGCAGATGAAGGAATATTCCTAACAAATTTCAAGGGTCTAGGTCTCATAGTTTCAGACATATCATGATGAGTCTTTACATAGGCCGAAATCTCTTGTATGTATATAGATTAGATATATTGCTAACTATTAGTCAATAGTCAACTAAACTAATAGTCAACTAAAATAGTCAATGTTTGGACCTAGGCTAGTATATGATATTGTCTGAAACGATTATTTAAGAGATTTCCTCTATTATAATTATATCTATATCAAATCTGTGTGCTCTGTGTAGTGTAGTCTCTATTCGGTTGTACTTCTATCCCTGTGCTTCCACTCCGGTGTATCACACAAAGTATGGTGTGTGGTTGACCAAATACTAAACTTAAACTGATTAATTAACCTATTAAAATATCATTTATTACTTATTTAATACGATTTGATGACTACTGACGGTATAACGAATTACTGGTGGTAGATCTCTGTTGAGACCGTATAAGTAGGTACCACCGTAGATTTTATTTCTTCCCCCAAACAGTCGTATGGAAATATTACTGGGTTAAAGGGCGGTGGAGATAGTGAAATTACTTGGGTGAGAAACACACACAACAGTTTATATCATATATTAAAGCGATGAGCACAATATGATGCTGTGTATATCATCCTAACTAACGCCACGGTGTTATGGCCAAACGTATCATTAACCGTCAGGGTAACGTCAAGTAAAAAAATGGTATCATCACGAATATATCCCACATCAACAATTATATATGATTAGTATTTGATGGATTTTAGGTTTAGCTGCCGGATGCTGATGTAAACGATTATTATATAGCCTTTTTAATTAAATATTAGATTTCGCGAAATGGTCGGTGTTATCCATAAAATTTCATAAAAGATGTAAATTTTAGTGGCGCCATATTGTGAGCAAAGGCATCCGTTTCGGCAATATTTTGCATCTTAAGAGTGGTTTTCATGGCGGAATAATTTGACCTCCTTTCCACTTTTTATCTTATAATATAGCATTTTTTTTTTCTCTTACGCTTTCATTACACTTTTACTGTTTTAATAAAAAAAAAGTAATGCGAAAGGCCGGACAATTATATTACGAAATGAGATACGTTCTCTTGCTTAACATTCGTAGCAAACACATTAAATTGATATTTTTCTACTTTCTGTATTTCTATATTTCATCATATTTTTTTTAAAAAATGCTTTAAAAGTTAACCCAGTATAAATACTCTATATTCTTTGTCTGTATATACATATTTAATTCTTAGCCTTTCTTGTTATTCTCTTTCCTTCTGTTTCTCGTCTATGATGTAGTTCATAAAATCGTAATGTTGCATCTACCATCCTAACATCTTCTCTCTATTCTCTTTAATGCATGTGTTTGAATACATAAACCAATCGGTAAGGATTCTCATCCGCCTTTTTTCTATTCTTCAGATAATTTCCTTTTTTCTGCTAAGTAATTTTTTACTTTACGCTCAGTTATTTGTAGGCAAAATACTCAACGCGAAGAGCCGGGGTCCGGTTCAAATTCAAAATGCCAGCGCATCGGAAACCAATCACTTAGTAGGTCATATCGGATCTCTTGTAGCAGATGAATTAACATATTTTCCTTTATCTCTGAATATAGACCGTCCCAAGCTTATCAAAGTTATTTTAACCGTACACACAACAAGGGTGAACGGAGCGCTCCGGGTTCTCGAACAAATGCCTCCACGCCCACGAATGACAAGATTACGGGATGTTTAAGCATAAATCTTCACAGAAAATGCCGTATATTTTGAGGTTAGATACAAATAAGTACTCCCGTTTCCTTAACTTCATTTCCCCTAACGTCTAAAAATTCTACCGGCTGCCATTTCTGTATAGTCACAAACAAGGCGTTCTTGAGACTTTAACTTAAAATTGAATCTTACAACGCAGAATAAGTAACACTTAAAATTAGTATTGAAGAGGAAATAGAATTAAGAGATAGATGAGAACGGATAATCCTGATGGGGAGTGGCGGTGTAGGCTTTAATTGTATAACGCACTAGTCTAGAATCCAACTAAGATCCAATCTACGATCCCTTAACTGGGCGATAACACTGACGCCGGGAGACTGCTCCAATACTTCGCTGTTGGCATCATGAAGGTCGAAGCAAAACACATTCTCCTAATTGCTTGAGATAATAACAATGAAGGTATAAATGTCTGCGGTGTCTATATTTCCGGTGGCGGAAACAAACCACACGGTTTCTTCGAATAGCCTTCGAAAGGCATTCGGTAAGACATCGAGAGACCTGCTACCTTACATCCCTGGGTCAGGCTATCAAAATTTTGAAATCGTCAGCTCCTGGTAACCGACTAACCTTATGGCGCTTTTCTCATCCAAGTCCAAAGCAGTCATTGGCGGCTGTAATCCACATACGATTGGACCTGCCTTATACAACGTTAGAAGATGCCCCGGTGTGGAGCACCGTCGTACTTTGGCAAGCCTAGTTCCCTTTCAGCTGAAGTCTGAAGACACAAGACTGAGGAAATTGTGATGAAAAATCTAACCAAATTTTAATTTTTCTTTTTATGTATATCTATATATATATATATATATATTCCTTCTAATACATAGAATTAATGTATGTGTATGTTTGTCAGCAAAACTGATCCATCATATACGTCAACGCTTTGTACCAATATTAGTATTCTAGTGAATTTATGTATTTTTTATTTTATTTTTCATATTCATATTGGTCCACTTCCTGTTTTGCGAGTTCAAAGCGAGCTCCATAACAAATATACAAAACTTTTCTCCGAAAAAATATACGATATATATTTTTTCCCTTCACAGCAGAGGAAATTATTGATAATCACCATATATGAACAAGAACACCATCACCTGTTGGTAAGTGATACGCGTGCCTATAATGTGAGCGCTAGTCATACCATCTTAAGGCTTTACTTGTCCGAAATTGGTTCACGAGAACATCGATGGATTGAGTAGAAGATTCTGTGAACCCTCACAACGCATCGAGGATATTTCAATAGGTAGAAATCCCGCATTACTCTATCTTCCTCTGAGAGGGAAAGTATCTTTTGAGGATATTCCCTCTGCACGTTATCGACTTAAAATATATATTTTTTTATTCGACGAAACGAGCAAGAGATTTACCTGATGAACAATGTAGCACTATTTAGGATGTTATACATTACACCACATTGCGCTCGTCGCCTTAAGACATAAGCTATTAAGCCTCGTTACGCCAGTAATTTCTCTAGCTACAGCGATCTTCAGACCGGATTACAGCAATGTTTATATACAACTGTTTGGCGGCAGAAATAGGAGCTGCAGTGATACTTATCTTAAAACGTCTCCGGCAACAGAGATGTACCACCAGCACACTATCTGATAAGAATTAATTATCGACTTAATAAAGAGCATTTCAGCGATTTTTTCATAAGAATATACATGATTATATATATATATATATATTCTCTGCTTTCTTCGTATTACATTCAATTTGATTTTAGTTAAATTACACTTGATCTAAAGTGCGTTGAGACGATTTTATCTTTCAAAGTTTAATGGACGTCTTCTAAGCTTTACCAAGATTTATTTCGTTCATTACACATGCATATCAATTTTATCAAAATAGAATGAGCTCAACCTTTTCACGGCTTTTTGATTTATACGTCACTCTATAAAGATTACTTATCGCCAGTAAATGTATGTAACATTGATTTATTACTACTATTACTTGTAGTCAGATTTATTAATGAAACGATGCAGCGTACCAAAATTCTACTTTTATAAAATTCATGTAAAAAAAATTTAACATATCATGAACAGTAGATCAGGCCCGTAGAAGTAGATGCGATGCGATATCCATTTCTATCGAATCACGTAGTGTAAAATATTATTTAATATATGAGTGGGATGTGGTAATGTACACATCCTTAATAGAGTTTAATTTTTTAATCGATTACTACCAGCTAGTGGCGCTGTTAAAGGTCAATCACCTAAAGCGCATATCTGTATAGTATTTTTTTTGTTATCATGTTCATCTTAAACTATTGCGCTTCTAATAACTTGAAAAAAAATTACTTTGTCGCACAGTGGCTATATATCATATGTATATATATATATATAATATCCGGCTGTCAACATTTCATCATCATCAGTCGATAGACGTCCACAGCTGGATATAGGCCTCTCTCAAAGATCTCCACATCTATTGTTTCCGCGTTACTCGCATGAAGTGAATTCCCGCGATTCTCACCAGATCGTCGGTCCACCTCGCTGGAGGCCTCCCAACACTACGTCTACTGGTACGTCGGCGCCAGTCAAGGTCCTTACTACCGCATCGGCCGTCGGTCCTTCAAACAACGTGCCCTGCCCCCTGCCACTTAAGTATAGGAATCTTCTGGGCTATGTCGGTGACCTTAATTGTTCTGGGAATCTCCACATTTCAGATGATCAATTCACATGATCGATCGCGCAGCGAAACTTCAAGCATAGCTCTCTCCATTGCTCTTGGGTAACTTTGAGCCTTTTTATAAGGCCCATAGCACATATAAAGGCATACATTTAAAAAGCGAACATAATTTACCATCAATCCCCTTAATTATCACTCAACATAACTTGAAGTTTGATCAAAAACTACATACATATATATATATATATACCTTAATTTAATTCTTTCTATTGAGCATGATTAGTTGTAATACTACTCAGCTCATATGCTGATACCGCCGCTGCCGCTAAGCACATGCCCTACTTGTTTTCTAACTGTAATTTGGTCTAAATTACAATTTGTGTACATGTTTTAATCTATTACATAAGACAAATAACTGTACGACATGTTCCATATAATTTCGGTAACACGTTATAAGATTTAGGTAATTTATTACCGACGGAACGGTAATTTACAAACATTGCGACCTCTGCCCGCGGCCGCTCTCCCAAATGGAATTATCATTGAATAGTGACTGTAACAGTAATTTCGTTGTGGCCAATGCAATTATTATTCCGTTTTACACACCCCCAAAATCTCATTGACGATGATTGCATCAATTGTCTGGAATGCGGGTGGCGACAGCTCGTTCATCTCAAAAATGAATCGATGTAAATATCTGAAAATGACAATCACAGGGGCTGTATGGTATATGTGAAAGGCAGACGACCGCATACGGTCAAATGCATTTTTTTTTCTACGAACCGTTAAGAACAACGACACTTTGTCCTTATGGTCATACCTATCATCGTAGCGCTAGTCGGGATAATATACACTGTACCGTATTTTGCTCGTCGCCATAAGATATAATATCAGTTGTCTTTATCCTAGTACTTTCATCTACAACGCCCTACAAACCGAACCACAATAATCTTTGCACACTACTGCTCAGTGGTACCTACCAAGATTATCTCCGGCCAATGGAGTTGCTACATGCATTTATGAGTATAAAGGCCTACATCCAGTAGTGGATTAATAATCGCTGATGTGATAATGATGACAATATGATGAGATGAATAACTATATCAGATATAAGATATAAGGTAAATAAATTATAATCACAATCCATTTTAACATTTATTACGCAAAGGAAATAAATATGGCCAAACTTAACAACTGAACATAGTTCTTATGTTGAAATAAGTCAGTATACTTACCTTACTTGTTACGACTGTCACGAGAGTTAGCGTGCAGTATGATAGTAACTGTCACATATTAAGCTGCTGCTCTTTCCTTAGAATAATTCTCTCCTCAGTCGACTTTTACTTCATATATATAGATAAAAGATTTAAGGATACAAAGGTTAATAACCCTATGCCAATGTGGACATACAAGAAATAAATAAATAAGCCTTTTAATGTTTCTACTACTAGGACACTACTAGAGACATCCTCTTTAATAGAAGAGATTTTAGAGTCATTGCCATTTTTCCAAGATGTGGCTAAGTGCGAGTTGGCGGTTGTTTTTATGCTACGAAAGCTGTTGTCTGAATGTATCGATTTAGTCAATATAATTTCCTACAATGGAAGCTCAAGCTTTGAAGGAAGAATTGGGAGGAGGAGGAACTTTGGAAGAAGGAATTGAACCCGCGCCACTTCAAGACGTACATACATTACAAACTATAGTAGCAATAGTAAGTAATATTGCAATGAGATATCAGTTAAGTTATAAGTAGACAAAAGACTTAATATTCTTTTAAATGGTTCCGTGTAGTTTTTGTATTGTCGAACAATAATAATTGTTATGTTTGACATTTTAATAGTCAACGTAACGTGTTATGAATGTTACTTGAAAGCATTAAAAAATTATAAACCAATCAAAATATTTCCGGGGGTCGTAATGGATTAATGCTAAAAATACCCCATCGGCTTATCAAATGACGGGGGTCGTTCTTTCGAAATGAAACGTTCTGTCCTAATTGCTCGGCTTCAGACGGAGACCTTCTCACTTCGTCCCGTGAATTGTGTATGGTTAGAAGAAGACAGTGAATAATTTGAAGAAAAACATAATGTAGGGTTAGAAGCGACAGGATTCGTGTCACCCCGCAGGTAGATCAATAAAACGGGCCGTTTCATTAGCTTCATGTTAGATAGCACTTATAAAGACATTAAAAACTCCAATTTGTGGCCGCAGCAATACGTACAAGGTTCCCGATGTAATACGTTTTTTTTTTCCTATCTTTATAAAAAATCTTGTCCTGTAATAGCTTCGATATACAATTTCAACAAATTTTATTACTGCGGTAATACGTCCGAAATTGAAAATATTTTCAAACTCTTTGGTTATTTATTCCCTGATGAAGTCAGGTTTTATAAAATTTTTGTCTCTATTTAAAAACAATTTCCATAACATTTTGTAACATCGAAACAATGTCAAAAGATTTAATTTTTTTATTACCTCATAGTAAGTTATACGTTCGCCCATAATAACTTACTGGGGTAACGAGACTCATGGCGAAAAATTACGACCGCAATATGCAGCCGTGTATAACATCTTTATTATGAGATCATCGTTGTTATGGGAGGCATATCACTTATCATTTAGGTGAACGTCCCGTTAGTCTCGTAATTTCGTTAAATAAAAAAAAATTTTTTTCTACCTTTATATGTCTTTTTAAAAATTTTGTACGTAGATGTATGGGTGAGATAAGCAGGTGTTCAAGGTGTTAATCTATTAAACTCTGTTAACCGCTCGTTAATTTTCATCACTTATATAACGCATGGGAATGTATATGAAGACATCAGACAGCAGCACAATGGCTTATCTCATTATTTCTAAATCGTCTTGGACCAAGTTCTCCGGCACGAAATCGGCCAGAGCACTGGCGTGCTCGAACAACGTTTGCCTGATAATTGGCACGCCGCTGTCGCTAAGCTCCTAAGAGAAGTCTTTGTTTTGAGACAATAAACATGCTTTGTTGTTTAAGAGGTATCTGTAGCGCAGTCAAGAGCCGGCGCCCGGCTTTGCATGGCGCAAACCTCGAGTGCCGTTAATGCGGACCAGTAAACTGGGTTACATTTACACCAACAAATTCTTCCTTGTTTCTAAACGAGGGCCTATTTTATATTTTAGAAAACCTTACTCGATTTTTTTTTTTAATACCCTTACAAATGTTTTTGCTGTTATTTAATGTTATCACCCCCGATGGTGAGCGGCGGCATAGTATTCGATGGTAAGCTCACTAATTTAGTAGTACCCATTAATTATTCTTATAAAAATTTCTTATAACTTTCATCTTACTTAATTAATTTAGTTAGTAAACTCATATTTTATATAAAATGCAAACTTAGAGGCGAAAGACATTTTCTACAAATCTCGCAATCTTAGCAAACATTTTGAGTGTAATAAATTAGTATATATGTATGAGGAGGGGTGTCTTTAGGATTCCAAGAACCAGACACAATTTGTGAAAATCCGCCGTCGGATAACTACACTCCACGTAGTACACTTTTTGGGAAACATGCTCGTGGATCCGGGTCCACGAGCCCAGTGTCACATAAGCTGTAAGAGCCAATGCGATGGCTTGCAGCGCCAACATAATTACAAATCTAGTCTTCAGGATTAATACTAACTCCTTGATTCGTAGTTTATTCTAACTGTTAACTTTTTCGATTTAGTAAATCTGTAAATAATACATATAATGATACCGTGAAATTAAAGAATAATATAAACAAACAATAAAATTATCACGAACAGTACGACAGCCCGTCTGTCTTGCGAGCTACGAACGAATTGCGAGTACCCCTTTTTTTATGGTGATGTTTGCGCTGCAGTTTCATTGATAACCATTGCGGCTTCATCTGACTCCGGGCTCGCTGATCTGGTATCCGCGAGGTAATAATAAGTAAAAGCAAGGAGAAAAGAACTAAAAAAAAAAAAAACCAACATTAAAGGAACACATAAACATAAAACAAAAATACGAAAACACAAACCTGAAACCAAAACTTAAAAAAATATATATATGTATGGATAAAGTAATATGTAAAAAGGAGAGGAGAAAGGTGAGAAAATATTGGATGCGGAAGGGTTGAGATGGATAGTGCTATAGGGGGAGAGATAAGGGGGTAATTAGAAATATACATAGATAAATATACATATGAATTTAAGATGCGCACGGTGCACGTCCGATGGCGGCAATGGCTATGAGGTCATCGGAGGAGGGCTCAGGTCTATCCTTCGACCACCGCCCGTATCGCTAGCCGGGGGCGGCGAGGACCGCCCGGGCAGCCGGATGTGATTTGTGCACGCGGTGTGCGAGCTTGACGGGCACCTCAACCAGCGGCGGAAGTGGCGCGTCCGAAATGTTGTCAATCCATGATTGGTGTCTTTACATTTGGATGCGTGTTGGTGTTATTGGTGGGTGTGTCGTGCCTGTTGGGCTGACCCTCTCTCTGCATTGAAGTGGAGCGGAAGCACGTTCCGAAGATGTCGATTCTTAATGGTGGCATCGGAGATCGGGATGTAGTATGCTTTATTAGTGGGTTCGAGTGGTGTGTGGCATTGGCAAAATGATAGCAGACTTGCATGAATAGTGCTTCCGTAGGAAATTTAGGGTCGCTGTGCAGGTCGATGTTTCACTGGTACCATTCCGCACAGTTGGTAACATTAAGGGTGTTAGAGGAAGAGGTGCGAGTACCTGCTGCGCAGGCGCTTTCTACAATCTAGTGAAGTAGTGTCGGTAGTGGGGACAGCGTTGCAATATATGTTGTTTGTCTCTCGAACGTGTGACGTCACATTTGTACGGTGAACCAATTTTTATGTTATTTAACTGCTTATTTTTAACAATACATATATATATACTATATATACTATATATACTATATATCTATAGTATTATAGTATATATATATGAGTATTAAAATTTTAATGTTTTATTTATTTAAACGCGCACTGTCACATTCATTTATTATTAAAGTTTAAATTATCTGGCGGAGAATGATATTAAGTTATCAATAAGATAACTTAATATATAACTGCAACCACATAAATAATACGTAATGAAAATGTATGAAATAAAAAAAATTGTCTATAGCCATCTACAAATCATTCCGCTTCGAATAATCAAGTTCCCTTGTCGATAGGTTCACTAGTATTCACGTGTTTGCCGAAGAAAAAAACCCATTTTCATTACATCATCATCATCACTATTAATCTTTGTTTATCCACTGTTGGATACAGGCCTTACCCGATATCTTCCACCAAATGCGACCCTCAGCTGCTCGCATCCACTCCCTTCCAACCGCCTTGATGATGTCGTCTGTCCATCTGGAGGGAGGACGACCTACACTTTTGAGACCTATACGCAGCATGTAGTTAGAAATTTAATAGCTTTTGTTGTGTTCTCATTATCCCCATCCCACCCCGTTATCTACTAAAAATTTTTAGTAAAATGTAAATCAGAGATTGTTTTAAAGAATACAAAAGAGGCATTTGTTGTAAGATTACTTTTGTCCGGTTGACCGTGTGTTTAAATAGTACAAGGATTAATTTGCGTATACGCATATAAATAATCGTAAAGTGTTCGCTGAACCGAAGTATCGGGGACGGAGCTGCGGTCGCAGCATCCCCAGCCCGCTTGTGTGTTTTATTGCTGGAGTTTCGAGATTTAATTTGTTGACATTGTTTTCGGCAACTACGAAACACACTCGACACTTGACACTGACTTAAATAAGACTCCGCTATTTCACGGGCCGTTAACATCCATTGTTTTCCTCTTTACACGTGTTTTAATCTCTGCTCTATTCGGCACCAAGAGATGTATTCATTTCACCGGAAGTTGCTTTGTTATTTATGTTAACATCAATTGTTTTAATTAATGGTGCCGTCACAGGTAACAGAGATTATTTCATATATTAAATTACAAAGACATAAGGAGAGTAGGTTGTTCATTTAGAAGTAAATAGGCTTTGTATCGAGTACCATATTGCGTTTGTCGCTTTGAAAGGTAACATGTTACTACAGAACAGTTATCTTACTAGTATTAACTTACATAAAACTGGGACACGGTAACGTTTGCACATTCCTGCTTTAATGTAGAAATACGCACTGCTGTGGTATTAATCTAAATGGTTTCCGGCGACAGAAATACTTACTGGTTGTAGATCTCTATTGCTGGAGACCGCCTAGGTAGGTGCTATCGCAGCATCTGCTTCTACCGCCAAACAGTAGTGTTGCAAACATTACTGTATTCCCTTTTGAAAGGCGCTGTAGCTAGTGGAATTACTGGGGTAACGAGATGCAACATCTTACATCTCAAGTGACATGCGCAAAAAGATCAGAGGTGCACTATGTTCATTCTAACCAGCGCTACGGTCCTATGGGCAGGAGTTTCACTTACTATCAGGTGAGCATCCTGCTCGTCTCATCGCTTTATTATATAAAAAAAAGCAACTCAAGAATATTACTCTCCCTAATAGCCAGTACAATTCTTTTAATATTCATATTAATTCTAACAAGTATAGATTATATAGACGAAGTTCTTCAAAATTCAAATATAATAGTAAAAAACTTAAGACATTTGGTGATAGAGGTACCTTCGATCTCCTAAATATAACTCGGGGATCAAAACAGATCCGTCTCTTCAAAAGCAGTATTAGGACCTCCCACGCTCCCACCATGTACAGCGGGATTTTCAAACATAAAAAGTATCTACAGATTAGATACAATAACCTAAGAACTTTTATTAAATTATTTATAACAAATATATTTATTATTTATAAGTACATACTTTATTAAATAATAGGTTTTGATACCGGCGAGACGAGCGTCACGTTCACCTAATATTAAGTGAGACGTCGGCCCATAACAACGTGGCTCTAGTTACGATGTTATACACTGGACCACATTGTGATTGTCGCTTTAAGACATAAGATCTCAAGACTTGTTACCCCAGTAATTACACTAGCTACAGCGCCCTTCGCACCGGAACACACTAATGCTTGCACACTGCGGTTTGGCGGCAGAAATAGGCATTGTGTGGGTACCTAGATGGTCCCCGGCACCGCAGACCTAGCAGGAAGCTTAGACTAATATAGATTGATCCTTATTTAATTTCTTTATTGTTGTAACTATATTGTTGTAAACACATGTCAAAGTAAACACTTTGACATGTGTTTTATTACTTCATTAAGGTCAGCACTTAACCCACTTCCACCTGATGTTAATTGGTGAGGTCTTCTGTGATGGTAATGCGTACTAACCTAGTGGTAATTGTTTGATAAGCAAGTTTATTAGTAGTAGTTCTCTGTTGCTTAAGACCGTCCATGTAAAGTATTTAACCCAGCTCCTTTTTCTGCTGCGAAACAGCAGTGTTCTAACATTACTATGTTACGGTTTGAAGGGCGTTGATACTAGTGAAATTACTGGAGTGACGAGAATTAATAGCTGAGTATCGAATTGGTTTTCTAAATCTGAACATCAAACCGGTTTGAAGAGAGCACTTAACGATGATGAAACACAACATCTTGTCTAAGACGAGGAGCGTGATGTGGCGAAGTATATATTATCCTAACTTGTAGCACGTTGCTATGGCGTGTCACTTACGATCAGGTGAACGTCCCGTTCATCTCGTTGCTTCGTTGAATAAAGGCAGTGTTTCTGATAAACATCCGATTAAATATTAGTATAAGTAAGATATCAGACAGAACCACTACGACGCCATCGGCTAATATCTGCATAACATTTAAAGCTATCTATATTCCATATTTGGTAATGGTGCTCTCAGTCAGGAGTTTCTCATTCATATTGTATATATAGTTAGCAAGTACAGCCTGAAGCGAAATACTGCAAATGCATTTAATTAATACAGCTTAACATTTCCGGTATAACCACTACAGACATTTACATTAACAGCCAGATAACGTACAACGCTGTGCGGAGGCCTCCAAGGGTCTGAAAGTTCATTGAGAGGAATTGGGCTTTACCCCGCCAAGCTGGCACGGTGCCGGTCGGTGGGTTGTCAGAGCCTCGTCTGTTGTTCAACAGGGTGCATCACGTGCAGGTAGGGTTATCTCGAGTTCCGAAAAATGTTGGGCGGAATTATTTACACCCTGTATAACCACTAACGATATGCTAATCGTAGTAAGATAAAAATGAAATTATTATATATATATATGTTTTTTGTACCACAAAGGGACGGGACTAGCGTGACATTCATCTGATGGTAAGTGATACGCCCGCTCATAACAACGTTACGCTAGTTAGGATGTGATACACTGCGCCACATTGTGCTCGACTCCTTGAGACAAGATGTTGCGTCTTATTACCATAGTAATTCCACTGGCAACAGCGCCCTTCAAAACGAAACACAGTAATGTTTGCACAGCAATATCCGGCGTTAGAAATAGAGGCTGTGGTGGTTGCCTAGATGGTCTCCAGCAACAGAGACCTAACCAGTAACATTCTTCGATGAATTATAAATTCTTTAAGTACACCCTCGCACAAACACTTTTACTAATGGTAAGTCTCTGTTGCTGGAGACTCTCTAGATAGGTACCACCGCAGCGCCTATTTCTGCCACCAAATAGTAATCATCACTGTTCGGCTTGAAGGATGCTGTAGCCAGTGAAATTACAGGCATAGCGAGACTTAACATCTTATGTCTTACACGAGCGCAATGAGGTGCAGTGTATAACATTCTCACTAGCGTCACATTATTACGAGCGGGCGTATCACTTACCATCAGTTCAACGTCTCGCCCGTCTCGTCGCTTAATTGAAAAAAAAAAAAACACGACTACTTCAAGTTTATAATTGACCATAAAAGCCTACTTTTTTATAATTACACGCGCATGTATCATTGAAGCAGTTGTACGGGTCTCTCTTACGCTATGATCGGACCACACAGCTTTGTTTTATATTATTTCCTTCGAGATCCTGCTTTAATAAATCAAGAAGGATATCGTGTAATGGACACCGCCCGAAGAGAGTCCCCTTAGAGGGATATAAATTTGATTTTATACGTTTTTTTTTGAGTTAATCATTTGTTTTGGGACCCCAAAATATGCGCTTACTACAACATTTTTTTGTTAGTAATTCCGTTTGCGTTTATATTTTCTACTAATTTAGCAGTTTTTTTTTTAACAAAGCGAAGAGTCGAGGTATGACGTTGAATTGTTGACATTGGTACTCCTGCCCATAATAACGTGGCTCCACTTAAAATGATATACACTACACCACATTGTGCTAATTCGTCTTGAGATATAAGGTATTAAATTTCGTTATTTTAGTAATTTCATTAGCTTCAAATCCCTTCAATCCGGAACACAGTAAAGGCAGAAATAAGAGCTGCGGTGGTACCTACCCAGACGGTCTCCAGCAATAGAGACTTACCACCTGTCCACCAGTGCAATTCTTGTAATGCAGACAACGAACGATGGTTCTACCTTCTTCCAAGGATGAGACAGAAATACTCTCATGGTTCTTTATAATGAACTGAATTAAACTTTATAGGTTATAGCAAATTGTTTTGTTTTAGTATTTAGCTGATGATTATCAGGTTGCAGTTAAACAAACATCTTCTATAGAAACCTTAACGCAAAGTTTACTTCAGTTGCCGTCGTAATCAACAGAGTACGCAAAGATTGACGGGGATTTAGTTAGACAATTCAACAGCTTCCGTGGAGCTTTAATCTTATAAAACAGTAGTCTTAACTTTCGATTCCATAGTCACATCTGGTAGAGAGTTTGGTCGGTGACAGAGTTTATTCAAACCTGACTAGCTACCACTCGCATGCTGTAAATCTGTCAGCATAATAGCATATTCCGTTTCCCGTACACGCTTTACTTTCTTAGCCCCGTTAACACTTAAAATCTCGTGGAATTGAGGTCGAATGTTAACCTTGTGAATTCACATTTAAGTTCTTTATTAGTATTAATTAATAATATTTTATGATAATAGTTTGATTATTATATAGAAATTGTCTTAGTCAAGGTCGATATCAGCTGTTGGTTACTATATATTTATAACGCAAACACTTACTTACGGCTGGTGGCAGGTCTCTGTTACCAGGGACCGTCTTGGTACCACCGCAACGCTTATTTCAACAGTACTGTACAAACATAACTGTGTAACGGTTTGAAGGACGCTGTAGCTAGTGTAATTACTGACGTAAGGAGACTCCACATCTTATGTCTCAGACGATGAGCGCGATATAGTGCAATGTACACCATACTAACAAGCGCCAAGTTGTTACGGGCAGGCGTATCATTTACCATCAACTGAATGTCTCGCTGGTTTCGTCGCGTAATTAAATATTTTAACAAGTAGTTTTTAAACAACTCAACCGATGGCGCCACCGTAAACAATAGATCACGCTAACGCTTATTATAGATCGTGCATCTTTTTGTGTACATTGCATACAAACAGGAATATACAATTGTATCCATCAACGGGATCGCTCTGCATCTCTGCAACGCCAAGACTTGGGTCAGTAAGTCATTACGGTATATACAATTTGTATTCATTGACAGCATCTCTCTCTGGATCTTCGTAATACCGAGAATCGAGACGGTAGCCTATCACGAACTATACAACTGGATCTCTCTGGATATTCGTAACACTGTTGTAGTAACTTGCTCTGTATTTTGAATCGCTCTGCTCATCATGAAACTAGTGCTGATAATGCTGCGCTCCTATCTTTAAGAACCCTACAGTACCCAAAAAAAAAAAATTTTTTTTTTTGTTAGCGGGTAACTATTTCGTAATATTTATATGCGAAGGAAATGAACAAACTCACGATCAACACGTAAGTTTATTCGCGCCGCACCCCAACCTTGTTCCGATTAGACAGCATCACATACAAAAGAGAATTTATTTCTTAATTAAAAGTGGATTTATTTCTTAATTAAACACGAACCGCTTCTGTAATTTCCCGACAGAACGACCGCGAGCCCGACGTTAGATAGTGAAAAGATGGTAATGTGTACACGGTAAAGGTAGGTATACCACAATATCACTGTAGATTATATGCCGCTTAATACTCTTTAATCGTGTTATTAAACGACCAGATCAGGACAACATTTTGGTAAGTGATACGCCTGTACACAGCAGCACATTGTGCTAATCGACTTGACTCATATAACACCCTTTAAACCGGAACACAGTAAAATTTCATCACCACTTTTTGGCGGCAGGAATGAACGCTGCGGTGGTTCCTACCGAGACTATCTCCAATAACAGATAGGTACCAATAGTGATTATTTTCTGATGATGTCACTAGTCGATTACAGGTCGGGTCCAGGTTATTTGGATGCTAGGGTTATAGACCCGGGCCTACAATGACACTTAGTCAAGAAGTTAACATTAGTTTCCTCACTAAGACGAAAACCATTTAGCTTCGTTCCCTCAGTAATTATACAAACTGTAGTTAATATTCTCTTCGAACTGGATTATATTGTATCATGCTACTGCATCATCAGTATAATCTTAGAAGGTTCTCGAAATCAATATCACCGGAAACTGGGGGTATATACTGTTCATAATACTAGAAAGAGATAGACGAATAATCCTGACTGAACGATTCTATTTATTAAATAAATTATAAAGTTTGTAACTTTCTTCATACTTAACTTAAAGCTAGTTTGCTTAAACTAATAAAATATACTTTTTTTTATTAAACGCAGCGACGAGACGAACAAGACGTTATTCTGAGAGTATGTGATATGTTCGCCCGTAACAATGTGGCGCTAGTTAGGATATACACAGCATCACATTGCGCTCGTCGCCTTGACACATAGGTAGTAAATTATCGTTATCCCAGTAATATCATCAGTTACAACACTCTTCAAACCGGAATACGGTAACGTTTGCGTAGTGTTTGGCGGTAGAACTAGGCGCTGCGGTGGTAACTATCTAGGGGGTCTCCAGCAACAGACTTAGACTGCTGAACATAGGCCTCCCCAAAAAATCTCATGTATCAGCCCCGCGTTGCTCGCATCCAGTGGATTCCAGCGATTCTCACCAGATCGTCGATCCACCTTCTGAAAGGCATCCGAACACTACGTCTATCGGTCCTCTGCGGCTTACCACCAGTTTATATTGAAGCTTTGATCTTTACTTGTAACTATCCTTTATTTCGAAAGTATAGTTGTGAGGAAAAACAAATTTTTTTTTTCGCACTTTCCAATACATACAATTTCGTGAGCCGTACTCGACGCAGTGTATAATCTGTTGTACAAAAAGTAAATGTCATTCACTGATTCGTATAATTTACTTAGCACCTAATTCGGATTTAATGATACAGCTGTATACTCTGTGGGCTGTGAACCGGTATGCCATATGCTTTCCGCCTCAATGTCACCTACTAATTTAACTTTGATAAATAGGTTGTAACGTTTCAGGTTAAGTTAGCAGTCGGTACGTGTGTGTGTGAAATAATCAGGTGTTACCTTATATTTTTTATATTACAGGTAAGTATGTTAATCTAAGTTAGAATAGTATATTAATTGATATCGATGAAATAGATATAAAATAACATTGAAATATTTGATAAGGTTTAAAAATTTTCATGTACTGGTGAAAGTGCTTAATTCAGCTTGTAAATTAATTTTGATAACATTTCATGCTGAAACGATGATTGATGTTGATACAACTTTTCAATACGGAGATAATTGCCATAATCGACGCATGCGGGTTAGTGAATTCAATGTAGTGGTGAAAGTCACAAGAAAACTGCCAATTTTTTTAGTTGGCATTAATAACTTAAAGTCGTGGAGAGGATACTCAAACGTGTATCTATACAGGAAGGTAGTTTAGTAAAGCAGGAATCGTATTACTCGATAACAATAAACTGTTTACTATACCTCATTGTTCTTTACATGTGCTCCAGGGTTTCATTAAAGGATGAGCATAATATGAACAGTATACATTATGAATCATCTACGGAATTTTATTAAGTATATCCCACGGGAGACGAAAACGATTCCTTGTTGTTATTTTCGTATAAATGTCTGTGCAAGCTGTTCTCACCATCATCTCACTTTGAATCAATTACAACACATTATCTTAGTAAGGGTAATTCTATATAATGCGGTTATTCACGCCTATGGCATATGCTTAATGTTATGAGGGATCTTCAATTGATTGACGCGCCGTCTGGCTCCTTGCTTTCGAGTAGTCGACATCTGCTAGGAAACTATGAGTATATAATTTGACTCAATGAAAGAATTAAGACTTGACTATTCAACAATTTTAACAAGATTAAACTTAGTAACAAGATTACACAACGAAACCGTCACTTAGTACAAATATTTAAACAATCCATTAGTTAAACTTGCTATATGGAGAATAGTAAATTATTCTTCATTAAACGGTTTTAAATTATTTAATATCAAATGAAAAGATTTTATGTTCTTAAACATATATACATATTGATAATATTAAAAGAGCTCCAAATTATAAAGTTTTTATATATATTTATCGATTTATATACAGTTTGTATATGTGTACACTGTACTGCCAATTTCTATTAAAAGTTCAAATGTTCCATGCCACTTACTACAGGATCTTACTACGTCCTATGTTAACTGGTAGGCAATTCCGATAGGCATTAAGTTCATCTATTATAACCTAACTTTAAATGTCCGATATAGTTTTTAAATAAATAAATTATGTTCTTTGATATACATAACTTTAGTATACATTTCCCGTTTCTTTTATTACAATATCATAATATTATAATGTTATAGAAGAAACCGCATAAAAATGATAACAGCTGATGAATAGTCGTATTCTGTTGACAAAAAAATTGATGCAAACATCCAACTTGGCAACAAGTCACTTATTGGATCTAAGAGATTGTGGCTAATGCTATACAACACTGGAGTTAACTTTGATGGCAGATTTATTTAAAAAAATCGCGAACAGTGCCAAGTAGAGTACAGTGCCTTAAGTAAAAATAAACCTGTGTCGATGATGTAATCCGACGAATGATGTACTCATTGAAAAAAGTTGACAATTTTGTTGCTGCCAATTCACTTTACAGGAAACGTTGCCGAGCCTTGACTAAGTTATTGTTTTAAATTAAAAAAAGAGACTATGTTACATAAACAGTACAAGAAAATAAAATAGGTGATTGTATGTTGTTAAATAGCTGGTTTTGTTTCAGAGAGTTGACTGAAAACATTGATAAACTAATAAATAACTTCAGAGAACATAGACCTACAATAAATTAATTTCAGTGTTAAGTTTAACTACGAATTAATTTAGTTAAAGATGTCTGTATCGCGTATAATGTAATAATTTGTTAGCTCTTAAGTATCAGTCTCGCGGCGCGTTACATTAGAGTCAACGAGCTATACAATAGCTCTTATACGACCATAATACTCTGTGGGTGGTCGCCCTGCACCTTGCACAACGGAACACTCATGCCCGTAATGATAACACTCCTTATTCAGCCTCACGGTGACCATAAACGTTAGCTGCAATATAAATATCTGCTTCCGGCTGTACTCCGAGTCGATAGGTGGCCAGGGCCATATCATCTTTAATTAGGTCATACTCTTAACAGCTTTGTTAAATCTCTCTCTCCTTTTCTCTTTAACTATAATACTTGCACCTTAAAATGTTACACCGGCTACTTCTATTCTCCAACTATATTTTTCTTCATCATCATAATAGTAGTTTTAGTACTATTGATTGAAAATTTTACTAGTGGTAAGTTTATTACAATTTACAATTTTTTTTTAATTACCATCATACTTGAACTTAATTTTACATTATCTCGCTTTAAACTACCACGAACTGGTGGCTGGTTTCTGTTGTCGGAGACGGTCTATGCAGTAAATATTACAACACCTCCTATTATATATTTCATCCCCCAAACAGTAGTCTGTAATCATTACTGTTTGCAGGTTTGACGAAAGTTGCAGCTAGTGAAATTACTGCGGCTACGAGACTTAACATCTCGTCTCAAGGCATAGAACAAACTGGGTTGTAGTGTTGATCATCTTAAATTGTAAGAGATTGTTATGAGAGTATCATTAACAATCAGATAATCGTTTAACTCTAGCTTTAAGATAACTAACTAAAAATAATAATATTGCAGTATGTGTTGTATTATTAATATTTAACTCTATTAGACACGAGCTTTAGTTAAACAAAAATATAGGTTTGGAGAGCAAAATAACTGAAAACCTAGTAAAAATAGATTAAGGTATTATTAAACAATAAAATTTTATAAACGATATGAATGGACTGTCCCAAAATCATTAAAAAGACTGTCACATTAGTAATCAATATAGATATATTTGTAGCCAATACAAAATACATGTTGCGTGTTTGTAGCTTATTTCTAATCATCATCATATTTTCAATCGTTGGACGTCCACTGCTGGACATAGGTCTCTTGTAATGTGTCCCACAAAGCACGGTCTTGCGCTGTTTGAGTCCAGTGCCTCCCAGGGTTTGACCTTAATAGCAATTAAAGCTGACCTTATTTCTAAGATTTTGTTATTTATTATGATGATGTAATTTGAAGTCTTCATCATTACAAATTTGTTAAAATCGAATTTTATGAAACTGGTTTATAAATTTTCAACTTTCAAATATGGTTTTATTGAATTTTTTGGTTAAGGCACAGCCACTAGCCGATCTAATATACCTGGCCCGCGTCCAAATTGCTCGAGCTTCCTCTGTACAGGATATTCTTTTTGTTTCATCTTATCTCCCTTAAACATAGACTTAATTTCACACTTCCCTGTTCTTTTGTGATTGCGAGGTGCTTATATTTGCAGATTACACCTTTATCTTTCCTTACACAATGCGGAAACAAGGAAATGAATATTAACATAGCAATATCGTCGATAAGATAATGAAGACCATTTTTTGCCAACCCTTTATATAGAAGCGTTGTTAACCTCAGCGTAAGGAGGCGTCCTTTAACGATTCCTCATTTTAATCCGTAGATAGGAAGGGTCGAAAGAAATAATCTGAACAGGAAGTGTTTACGTCGCTCATTGTGCAGATGGTCATTTAGCGTTTAAGCTTGTTCAGACAGCAGTACGGACGAGGTGTGTAGTTTTTATCTTCCGTTCCGGCGCCGCGTTGGTTTCGACCATAAAATATTCAAAGAGCGTCTGCTGTAAATTTCGTTAGACGCCCCAATGCATTATGTTAATGCCACGATTTCCTGTTAACGGTCAGATCAGTCCGGACACGCCGAATACTTCGCGTGGCGATCACTATTGTTTATCCAGTTTGATTTTCATTATTTTTTTCTTCACAGAATCCCCTGCATACTTCAACATCGAGAAATAACAGAATGAAATTTGCATGGGATATTTATTGCCGGCGGCTTAATAAATTTCATTTTGTTGTCGCATCTAAAATATAATTTAGAGCTGTCCTTGTTTTATGGTCGTTTTAGTCGCTGTTCTAAGAACATGCTTCAAAACGTCGGCGGGATGATTTAAAGATATTACAAAATTTAAATCATCCGAAGCGACTGATTCATTCCCTTTAACAGTTTCTTTAGTCATTAATAGGTTTCAGATTACTAATCTTTCCCCGCGTGAGAAACCAGTATTTTAGTTAATCATCTAATTTATAACCTCGCTGATGAGTTATTTGTAAATATGCAATAAATATATTTGCAGTATAAATATATTTATGTTAATGTTCTCATAAAACTAAAAATTGGTTGCTTTTATAATCAACACTTGCTTGAAACTTATTTCGTTTCAATTTATGTTAATCTTTTTATTGTCCGCTGCTAATGATAGATCTATTTAAGATGTTTCTTGTATTACGGTCATTTTTGTTTATTAGGAAATACCTATTGGATCAGATAACAAGTAACATGAAGCTTGAGGTTTGATACATGATCTACACTTCAGACTCCGGGGTCCTCTTGCTCCATCAGTTGACATATCTCTATGAACATTCAATATGTTAGAATTTCATTTCTGTACTTATGGTAGGTCTCTGTTGCTAGTAATAGCAGCTCTTACCTGTCGTCAAACATAACTGTGTTCCGGTTTGAAGGGCGTTGTAGCTAGTGAAATTACTGGTGTAATGGAACTTCAGGTATTGTCTCAAGGCGATAAGGATAATATGGTATTGCGTGTATCATATTAAATAGCGCTAGTGTTATGGGCAGACGTATCACTTAACAACAGGTGAACATCGCCGTCGTCTCGTTTAAAAGAAAATGCTTTTAATAACTAAACATATTACGAATATTTAAGCATGGGTATGTCAGGTCTGTTTTTTTGTCTGTGTGTTTGTCACTGTCTATGCTGGAGTCAAATTCAATGCGTTTGGAATGAAACAGCTTACCTTTGTCTATGATCCATTCTTTCCGATTATTCGGTTAATATGCAAGAAAATCACACTGCGTCGACACGCGTCCGTTCGAAGCTCAGGTTTTTTTTTTTAGAAATGCAACAAAGGCGCTGACGTTAAACATAGCTATTATTTCCTCTGCAATAGACAAAGCGATTTTGTTCGAGACAATAGTGTCAAACAAAAAAAAAAATTGTCATTAATTCCTTCACTTCTGACATTTGTAACGGTGTACGTCTTTCTGTTTGACGTAAACCTCTTTTGACGTGTTGAAGCGAAATTATCGCACAGCGTGCGCACTGTCGGCGTCTGCGCAGGAAATTGACGACTTTTTACTTTGACAAACCCTAATGGGGCTCTTGTGTTTTAAAATATATGGCACTGTCAAAGCGATTATTTGCTGAAAATTATACAATGCCCCTCTAAGTTACCATAAATATTACTTACTATAAACTAAGCATTATCTAGTTATATATATGAAATAACTTCGTTAGCATTGAGCCCGAATTTTCGTTAATTTTTCTCGTGTTTATAAATTAAGTTTTAAATAAGTATATAAATAAATAATTAAGCAATCTATTGACAAAAAAAATATGTAATACTTACCAATAACAGAAAATACAACGGAAACATTAAGAAAGTTACAATGGCTTTATGTAAGGAATTGTTAATATTACTTCTCTCAGTACATTAAGTTTAAGTTGCATGATGTTATCTAAATAATATATTATATCATAACATCTGTTAACTTAAATATTTTAAGCTATCTGTTAAATTCTCAAATTAGTAACGCAGCAGTGTCACCTGAGCCGAAGGGGAGACCTCACACGGAACAAAGATGCATATTTTGGTTCCCAGTGGTGACCATTCACTGAGTATAATGAAATATTATTCGGCCCCACGGGTAACGTGTGGGACCCGCCAAGGAACTTTTTTTTATGGTCATGTTTCACCTTATTATAAGGATACATAGCATCGGTGCAATTATTTATGGCCTTCGTGTAGTTGTACTTAGAAATGTATATAATGTAATGTGTATGCATATTATCGCATCGTGTTATTACTTCCGTTTCAGACAGACAAAAACGGAAAAAAAAAGTTTTTTAAAAAATTTATAACTACTGTATAACTTGAGTTTTTTAAACACGGTAAGTGTATGTTGAAGTTATTTCGACATGGTCTCAGTTCATAGACAATGAAAGTTTTTTTTGGAAGTGGTTTTATCTCATAGGGATATGTCAGCCCCATTGGCTCAAAAAGTCACAAAATAAAAAAAAAACCTAGGGTGGTAATACTGTGGTTACAACATATCAAAGGAATCTTGAGGTGCCTCAGACTTTGGTTCACACATGACCATGTATAAGACGCTCAAGTCCAAAGTATTTAAGTTATGTTTACATATCAACTTCTCTCTTTTGCTCTGATGTTTTAGACACTCCATCAGCAAGTATTGGACATCCTCTTATTAGTTGCAAGTTTTTTAATAATCTATATAGAAAAAGAATTAATTTGTTATAGTATAAAAGCATAAATTTTCTTAAGGATAGTTCATGATAGTTATTTTATTTAATATTAAAAATGTCAATGAAGTTTTAAAGCAGTTGATTATATATTATATATTCCCTTAAGTTAAGTTATTTGCATACTGATGAATGATTATTCTAATAGTTATACTATTCTACTGTCAAACAATAATGTGGAAACATAACTATGTTCCAGTTTCAAGAAACCTGAAGTTAGTATAATCATACGAGTAAGGAAACGGCATTTCATAGTGACTAGCTCAATGTGGTTCAGTGTTTATCATCCTGATTAACGCCATATTGTTACGTGCTAGCATATCACTTACCATCAGGTGAAGTGTTCGCTGGATTCACCACTACATCGATTTTATAAAAAAAAAATGTTGTATTTCATTTAGGCTTTGTTCAAATGCTAATCTTTGTTTTTGTATTAAATAAACTTGTTCGAGTATCAAACAACGACGGAAATATTTATAAACTTCTTGTTATCTCCGCTGGAAGCGAAACGGCGGGAGCAAGTTTGAAAATGTACAAAAGAATAAATAATTATCTTGGCTTTGCCCTATCTGCTGCCTCGAAACTAGTAAGCTAGTTTTCTGTATTGTTGCAAAATGCAAAACTATGGCGCTTCAAGTAAAACTTATCCTGTTAGTTCAACATGCTTCTGTAGACTGGATAACTTGATTCTTGTGAGTACTTATTTTTCCGCAAAACATAATAACATAACGTCAAGGTTTTTTTTAACTATTACTTATAAGAATTGTATTTTAATGGTGGATTGTGTGAAGGAGTAATGGTGAATTGTATGGAATGGTATTTTAATAGTCCCTATCTGGAAATCAAATAATGATAACTTCCTCAAAAATAGTGTATTATAAAAAAAACATGATCATAAGCTACTCAATTTTCCTTTCATAAGGAGAATGATAAGATAATTAGTTACTACACACACAGTAGCAGCAGGTGAAATGTTTTAAGTATTAATAATTCGTTAACGCTAAAAGTCTGGTTTCATACATCACTACAAGTTTGATTACTTTTGTCTCGTTTCTTTCTTCGTCATAACGATATTCAGAAGCCCTTCTTCGTTCTCTCTTTTAAATTACAATCCAAATTAGTCTATAACATTTCTAAAAGTATAATGAATGCTAAATTCATTCTAAACTATGTTTAACTCCAAATGGCGGGCAAGTTATTCTAATGCGAAATTAAAATAGAACTTAGCATCTAGTTATCGATTGAGCAACAGAAACAGTTCCGTTGGCACATAAACCAAGCCTGGAATGATCTAGATTGCCGCCCGTAATGGATCCTAGAGTTTACGACGTGCTAAACTCTCTATGAGGATGAAGTTATGTTCATAACACTCAACTGTGTCAAGAACCCGAATAAGTTCCAGACTCTAGACACGTATGCACTCTCACAGCGGATTAGATACCTGATGCCTGCAAATTTCGGCAGAACGTTAACTCCTTTGTTTAAGGTATCCTGTTCGTTTCAGAGCTAAATTAAGTAAGATTATTACGTCATTATAAGAAAAATTTAGTTTTCTAATATTCTTCTTCTTATTAAGAGAGCATCGTAGAGGTATATTTAACCAGCGGCAGTTGGCGGTCAGTTAACGAAATTTCACCACAACTCTTGCGAGACAAAACAGTATAATCATAAGTTCTTATAATAGATAATACTAAACATAACACATTCTATTGTATATTTACACAATTGCATGCGCTATGTGCACGTAAATAAGTTAAATAGTAAAACGTAACAGGCATTACGAATCGTTGTTCAATTTTACATCCCGCTGGGCGTCGTAGCCGAAGGAGCGCAGTCGGCCCGAGACTCATACAAAATCGTCACAAAGTGAAGGAAACGCTTAACGCACACATTCTGGAGATCAAAGAGCGCGCAATCTGTGTGAAAAAAAAAATAACGTTTTGGTCCCAAAAGGGCGGACCCGTTTACGCGACCCAATTCACGCGAACGATTCGGCCGAAGAAGAAATTGAATTGAAGTCAACCCGAACAACAAATTCAAACGCGTATCGAATTGTTTTACGTTTGACGAATTCGCTTTTAGAAAATTTAAAATTCGTTACAATAGCCCATAATGATGCAGGAGCGTTTCTTTGTCCACACGAAATGCTGCAGGACACGGGGAATTCATGGCATGGCCTTTAATACTGAAGCTTTGTTTTTAGACCCGTCCGATAGTGATCGTGTCGTGATAAAATAATATGGGCGAATCATTTTTTTTTTGCTTGTTCGGGCAGCCGAGTTATTCACATAGCGTTGCGGCCGGTTCATATTCGAATTTTAAATTCGTACGAAAAAACTTTGCGAAATTCAAACTATGCTGTTGTTTAATTAAAACGTTTATATTTTATTTTAATATAATTATCACTACAAACAAAAACAATGTAGCATTGTTGTAGTTGTCGGTAAATGATTTCATTGGTTCTTGCAGAATGATATTCCTTTCAACCACCTTTTGGGTTCACCATAATATTTTTAACTATAGCTAATATTAAGTAATATAATAGATCTGTAAAATATATAAGACATTTCCATCAAAGTTCAGACTCTTCACAATATATCTAGAACCATAAGGTACAGAGATTTAATATTTGGTAGGATTATTCCTTTTACCTAGTATAAGTCAGTAATAATTTTACACAATTCCATCCCCAAAGGGAGTTGCGGGTGTTACAGCCAGAAGCGCGGACATGAAACAGTATATTATTTTTATATATATACTTATTTAATTTTATTTTACATGTTGAGTAAAATTAGTTTATAATATATCGAAATAATATATTGAAAAAGTTGAAATTAATCTTGCTGTATAACGATACTGAATATTAATTTTAGGCAGAACAAAAGTTAGGCGATTAGAAATTTAGTATTAAAAATTAATCCTATTGTTTGTTTTGAATTTATGTATAACATCGATTGAAATATGGTAGTAAATATTATATCAAATGAAATGTTGGCGCATGAGGAATGTATAAAGAAAATCCTCAAGGATTGATGGTCAGGAAATCATGCAGTGATTTGTTATTATCTCGTTTAGAAAATCCCATCTGCTAAACTTTATTAGCTGGCCTTTTGACAAAGGCGCGGTTGATGGAGGCGCGTATCAAATCGCACGATTCAGCCCGCTCCTTAGCGCAGCTGGTTGGAGTGAAACGAATCATTTCATTCATTGTTCACCGGTCTTGTGCGTTATTTATGAAAATTCAAAGTCATATTGCCGGTGAAAAAATATCTTGTGTGTGTGTGTCAGCTTGCCTGCAATTCGTTACGGGCTCGCTGCTTACATACTACGAGCTTTATTTCAATTTTTAATCACTGCATTTAAAGTTTTTTGCAGACGCGGTGAACAGAATTGGGAAGACCTGGAGATGAAAAAAGTGAAGCTCAGTATCGAATGCGATGGAGAATCACTCTTACCCGTAGTAGAGTATGAAGATAGAATAAGAGATAGAAAGGTTTCATTTACATAAAAATATTATTTTCTACATTAAAAAGAACTTGATCTTACTATGTTTTAATTATCAAATAGATTACTTTGTCAGATGAATTTATTTTTAATACAGTTACCCTTTTAACCTTCGGC
This sequence comes from Ornithoptera priamus, assembly GCA_029034505.1. NCBI lineage: Eukaryota > Metazoa > Arthropoda > Insecta > Lepidoptera > Papilionidae > Ornithoptera > Ornithoptera priamus. The sequence goes on along the minus strand of JARDWD010000219.1, from coordinate 99,212 downwards.
ACCTTCAGAGAATGTTTTTTTTACCTGTTAACTTACCAAATTCTATTAGTCGGATACGAAAAAAAAAACAAAGTAAACTACATTCCAGTGAAGTACAGTAAAGGCAAGGCTTAGTTAATTTAAATTTTTTTTATGTTAAACAATTTTATTTAATTTGCTTGAAATGTTAACATACAAGATTACTCGTACAAGCTGTTAGATTAGAAGTTCGCTGCTAATTGTATGGACAATAATATTCTGTGATTTTTTAGTATATTATTCTTCTTCGTCGTCACACTCTTGGCAGAGTGGTTGTAATCATGTTACCATTAGTGCCACTTGTTAGTATATAATCTGTGAAATATTTCATTGAAACTTTTAATTAATCTCAACAATAGTTCTTTGTACATTCACTCATAATAATATTTATTATTGAAACATCATCTCTTGAAATGAATTTATGAACAATAAACGTGAATATATTGAATTTTAATGAAGTTCATTTATCGAGACCGTTGTACACGTATATCGCACAGGGTGTATAATATAAAATTAATCAAACCCTGTACTTTTTATATTATTTAATAAAATTTTTAAATTTCAAGTAAACTCTCCAATTTTCGTTATATTAAATGTTTTAAATATGAAGTATTCTTTAACAGGATAACAGATATTTAACGGGTGGTGGTTTGCGAGTGGAGACGATGGTGGAGACTGGCATCCACTACCGCATTACATCGGCATCCAGCCCGGCCGTTATACCGGCCGCCCGGGCACGGTCCGAGATTTTTTGCCGCACGGAAGCTGCACCGATTTGATTGCTCCGCTTTTTGCTCTCCTTTTCAAATAAACTGAAGTAATTGTTTGTTTTAAAGCCCGTGGATCGCGATCACCGAGCCGGATTCGTTACGGATATTTTTACTATTTTTGAGGATTGAGTCTTCATCCCGTAACATCAGCCCTGCGGTTACGTTGTGTAAGACTCACTATTCTATATTAAATGCGTAGTGTAACTATTTATATCATTTATCTAAGTATCTCCGCTGTGCCATGTGACCACTTATAGTTTGATTCCGATGCCATCTTGTCGTATTTGGATAGATACCCTCATACCCTCATTATAATGTAATTCTTTGTCAGAATATGGACATCCACACTATTTTAGATGAGCTTCAGCATCTAAAAACTCATTGTCATTTACCACCATTTGTATTACATGTTACTTATTTTAGATTAAAAGATATTTATATCTAAAACAAACATTGCCCATATTATGTTTGACATAACTGTTTGTTTTTTTTATAAAACACAAAATCCCAAAGTTTCCAAATAAATTGTAAAGTCTGTTGTAAATAATGGATTTACTAAAGCGCCACTTTAAAATGAAATGTGAAATTAATTCCAAGTTACTGTGAGGTGTCTGCTTTTTGCTCCAGAGCAGGTAACAGGAAACGGGTTGTCTGCTTTAATCCCATACTACACATGTGTGCGTCGTTTGGTAATCACGCCTTTGGACGCTCATGGCGACCTTCACTTACATTTTTTATTGAAAGTTATTGTAGGTTAAACATACATATGTGATATTAAAAAAATATACATAAAGAACATAAAAAAGCTTTTAAGAATGTTTTTGTTGAATGTAATTACAATATACATGAATATTTTTGAATCTATAAATCGTCTAAGGTAAAGTATAATATTCAACGGCACGTCTTATGATTTTTAAATATAAGATTTAATACTATTACTGGAGTAATAACAGTTTTAGTAATACTAAATTGCATTGAAAACATGATCGTTTTTGTCACATATTTCTTGTCTCAGCTCCGATATCTCGTTCAGCGATTAGTTATGTTCCTAAGCAATGTTCAGAATGTCTATGATTTAGTTCTTGAACGCTCGGTGCCGGCCATGTTTCTCAGGCTACTTGCAACTGGTTTGCTTCCGATAGAACTAAATAAGGATTTCATATTTTCACTTCATATTTCTGCCGGTTGAGATAAGGACATGTCCGCTAGATTTATTTTCTTTTAATACCTGTGTCTCCATCATTGTGGCTTTAAGAGATTTCATCAGCCGTAACTGGTTGTATCGAACTTTCGGATGTGGATGGATTATTATTTCTGAACCACGTTTTCTTAGGTGAGCCAATTAAGTATAAATCTCTACTATAAGTGGTAAATAATCCGCACGTTTATCCACCTGAACATATAAGAAAGTGTGTGTTTATTCGCTCCGTATCAATTTCCACACAAATGACTCACTAATCTTCGTACTGAAGGGCTATGATGAGTAAGGGATGCCGGTGAAGGGATAAAGTAAGCAAAGATTAATTCACGCTGCCCTTACCTGGCCGGCGAGTTATCAACAACACAATTTGTTTTAACATTCAGTACACCTATATAGTATATACATAATATTTATATACTTTGATAATATTTATATACTTTAAACTATAATGTTTTTAGGACCGGTGTTAGGAATTTTGTATTGAATTTAGGTAATTAGTAATTTTATATATTTATGCATATATCATGTATTTGTGAGAAAGTAGAAAATTTAATGTTCTTCGGTTTCTATGTTATTGTGATACTTATTACCCACCCTCAATATGAGGGCGAGGGGGCCATAGTCACCACGCGGGCCCAATGTGGGTTGGTCACTTCACACACACCTTAGAATAAATTCTAATTCACGTGCAGGTTTCCTCGCGATGTTTTCCCCGTTGTTACTAAAGTTCACAAATGTACATAACTTAAATATTAAAGTCATCGGTACATGCCGAGTTTCGAACCCGCAACCTTCGGAATGAAAACCGCACGCTCTAACCATCAGGCCAGCGAGCTACGTATGTTACTTAGACATATTTGATTATAATTTTTGCAAATCTAATTAACCTTCCTACTTAATACTTACGCATAAAATCCATTTTCCATAATTACTTACTAATAACTTACTTTGGAATTTTAATTTTTAATTAGGACTTTATTACTTGGCTTACACCTACTAAACCATAACGAATGTTATAAACTTTGATAACATCATTTTCATTAAGATTCAGTACACTAAGTTATGATGTATGAACTCAAAAGAACTTAAAGTCTTAAGTATTTTCGTACTTGTGAACGAAGATCACATCGTGATTAGAAATCCAATTCCGACTGCATTTAGTAAGTTCTAACAACAGTACCGGTAGATAGTTGGACAGGGAGTTTAATTAGAAACCAGGTAAAAAGGTTCAGTCCCAAAACGTTTTTGGAACAGCTAAACTAAAATTGAGGCTAAAAAAAAAAACTCTTGTGTAATTAGAAATATATCAATTAGCGTCAAATAGCAAAGGAGTTTTGAAAAAAAATTCACTGAAAGCTCTAATTCTCTAATAGGCTTAGAAGTAAGCATACTGGGTCTGTAATTATAATAATGATCCCAATTTTCTGCCTGATTCCAATATGCACCTCTTTTTTACCTGATCCCACGTTATTTGCTAATGACCTTTTGGGCCTTTAAACCAATGTTTATCTTTTTTTTATATATAAAAACAAACAAAATCTCTTTGGGTGCTATCACGATATAGGCTTATTGCAATGATATTGATGAATCATCATGAAACAGATTCAAATATCAATGTAATGATCTGCTTTTATTATTAACGATTACACCGCTTCAACGATCTAGACATCATCATCATCATCATCAGCTGATAGATGTCCACTGCTGAACATAAACCTCCATCAAAGATACCCACATCGATCAGTATTCATAGGGCGGGATTTGGGTCACGTCCCACCACGCTAGCCCAAAGTGTGTTGGTGTGACCCAGTCTCGTTTGATGATTAGCAGGATGCCCCACGAGGAGGTGAGGTTGGCTTGGATCCCGTGGGTTGTGTGGAAATCCTTTTCTTACATCTACACATATATATGTACAAATATAACTATTTATATGTAATTACCATCGCAGCTATTGTTTCTGCTGACAAAACGTAGTGTACTTACATTACTGTGTTCCGGCTCGAAAGGCGTTGGAGCTAATGAAATTACTGAAGTATCGAGACTTAACATGTCTCAAGGCGACGAGTACAGTGTAATGCTGTATATATCATCCCACACGATTTCCAAACATTTAATACAAATAAATATGTAAAAGTCAATACTAAGTTTCTCACTTGAAGTAAAATTATGATTAGTTTTAATTGTGTTATTTTCTTCTAAGTTATACTTAAAGTTATAAAAACTAATGATTGAATTAATTCAGTACTTTTGATACGATCGACTCACAAAAATTAGAGTAATTTTTTTTTTATATCATCATGCGGCAGACGACTATTGGACTTAGGCCACCGCAATAAACCACCATATTCTTGTCTCTAAATCTAGTTCTGTCTCATCTGTTAGCTTCTGGCGAACTTGACCACATCGTCGTCCTTAAGGAGGATCTTACAGCACTTCTTTTACTAATACAATGCGGTCTCTCAAAAGACCTTACTGTCCAATCATCAGTTCTATGAGCAATATACCCTACCAAATTCAACTTAATTCTTTAGACTATGGCGGTAAGCTTAGTTTTTTTTTTACTGGAAGAAGCATCGACACGAGCGAAACCATCACATGATGGTAAACGATTCGCTTGCCCATCACAGCGTGGCACTAATAAGGTTGATAAACAGAACTCCGCATTGTGCTCGCTGCTTTGAGATATGAGATGTGATGTCTCATTACTCCAATAATTTCACTAGCTACAACGCCATTCAAACCGGAACACAATGATGTTTGGTGTTAACTACCTCTATGATCTCTGTCAAAGGAGACCTACTACTAAGTTTATTTTATATAACTACTAGTTACTCCTCCGCTTGCTGCTTTTAATTCACTTTGCTAACCCTTTGGTGAAAAAAATTTGTAAAATCCATTTTTAAAATACCTCCATATAACAGAAGCAATATGTCTACCAAATTTTGAGTGTTTAATTTTGATAGTTTCGGAGATCTCATGATGAATCATTGAATCTCTGGATATCTCACAAATATGTACATATTAGATTGGCCTCTAAAACTCAATAGCTTTTTGCGGGTTTAACAAACGACATGCCGAGTTATTTCATAGTCATGCTCGGTTCCGAAACATGTTATAAAACCAGTGAACCTGACAATCCTGACACTAATCCTCAAATTCCGACCCAATTCCCGGGTGGGGTCCTTCCAAAAACTTACGGTAACAACATAATGACAGCGAAGCGATGTCCGTAAAACGCGACTTCTATCCCGACCGGTCCTGGATTAATGTCGATTTAATTAAACCTGTATAATTTCGGTTCGAGTCTAGGGGCGAACAGGGGATGTACGAAATTTTTAGATACGGCATATTATATAAAACGAAATTTTTAGGGATTTTTTTGCTTTTATTTGAATATTTTTAACTACTTTTATTACGTCGACGTCTAGACCTCTTTGCAGGAGCACTGGTGACAGGCTAACTGAGATAATAAAAATAAAAAGAATAACTGAATAAACGTGATAAAGTCAATAAAAGTTGCGTTTTTTCTGTATATTTAAGACATTTCCACCTACCTAGATACTCATACGATATCTCTGGAACCATAAAGAATAGCTAATAGTTATTAAATTTTCAAAACAATGAAGATTGATAATTATTACCAAGTACACCTTTGATTATAGTTATTAAATTTCTAAATTCTTTAATATTTTTTATAATATTAAAACCATGGTAAATAAATAATATGAAATTTCATGCAATTGCTATGTTTTATTCAACTACCCTGATTTTCTCTCTGGAGATTTTTGTGTACTAAAAATGTACTATTCTTTATTATTCGTCTTTACCTTAACTTTTTTTATATTTTAGTTTATATAATACATTGTTTAATAATTGTTGCTTCTCACATAATATTCTTACTTACCCCTATTTAAAACCCCTCTATTAAATTTTTGCCCTTCTTGTTGGTTTGTTCATTAACATTACGATCACTGCTATTATTGTCATCATTGTAAATTATGCTTAGAATGCTTTCATTAATTTTAAACACTTATTTCATCAGATTATTTCAAAAATTAGAAGCATCGTTTTCAGAAGACCTTCCGGTCATCTAAAACTAATCCTAGTTTTCTCGATCTGGTGGCCAAATTGCAGTTTCAAAAAGGTCGAATATTGGTTTAAAAGTGTTCAAATAAACCAAGCAATTCGTTTCAACTGACCAGTACACTAGACCAAGAAGCTAGAAATTAAATATTTAAGCTGTATCCGTTTAAAACAAAAACGCTTTTTACTCCCCGGTGCCCGTTCGAAGGTTGCGTGGGTTCGGCCTTAAAGAAAGGCCCGAGTTGTAGGCGGGCTGACTTTATCAAATTACAACCTGTGCCGTTTTGTGCGCCGACAAAGGCGCCGATATTCTTTAGCCCACCTTCACTCAAACACAATCCCACTGTGGGACATTACGTAAAATTTCAACATAAACAATTGCTTTGCTTTCATTGTTACAAATGGTAAACCGGAACGGGTTACATTATCATTCTGTTGTTCAATAATATACTTACTTATTTCATTCCAAGAGCTTCTTCGCTGAATTGTTATATCTGAACAAATCTCCGTTTGGATTTAAGTAAAGAGTATAGGAGGTTATTTGCATCACGTAATCTATTATAATATCTTAACTAGAACAACTTGCATAACTTAGCGTTTTTCTTTGGGTCGCAACACATCATCGACGGTGACCATCGGTTCATCCTTTAGTGCAAATTCAAAAAGCCTCTTAAACTAATCTTCTTATTGTATACTTGGCATTAAAATAACAATATAATGATATATACAAGTTTTATATATATTTATTACCGAAATAAACGTTAAGAGCATGATAACCGATACAGTTCTATTTAATATCCCATAGACAAAAACCTCCTTAGAAGCGGTTAAAATATCTTTTAAATGAACTGGAGCTTTCACCAACGAGATCCTGTAACCTACAGAAGATAAAAATGTGTTTCTAATCAATTATCAATATTACAAATATTTAACAACATTCAAAAAGTATCCACGTATTATTTAAAGAGTAACGAACAAAGCACAATTGGCATTGTACGCTGCTGAAATCGTATTGCCAGATGCATCTTATGCATTCTCCTCATTACTATTGCTCCCTCGTTGCAGTTGATTAGTATTGAAAAGGTTCATTGTTCGCGTACTGAATACGTAAAAATTCGTACCTAGACTTTGACCAGACAAACGAAATTCATTCAAACAAAATGGTCCCCTTTAAAACAAAAAGAAATGGATGCTGCATTGAGATTTACGAGGGAAATCGTAATAGCTTTTTGTTTGCATCAGCTGCATCGGAAAAGTATCAAGTTAAAATAAACATTGCGCATTTCGCCAATAGTATATCTGTCGGTGCAAATTGAAAACAGTGGGAACAGATCACTGTTATTTGAGCACAGACAGTGTTGTTGGCGCGAACGGAGATGACGTATCGTTTGCGTGTTATCGAGATATATTTAGGTGCAATCGAGAGTCGTGACCTAACTTATAACAACAGCCAAACCGTTATTCCTAATTATGGATCTCTTTTATTTGACACACGTTATAAACAGATCTAAAGTTCAATTCATTGCAAAACAACATAGTAATTTTTCATAATAAAATAAAGAGAAGAGCTTTTTGAAATAAGTAGTTTTTATCTACACAGGAAGTTGTCGATGAATATGTTTACCAGAGACAAACAGTTCAACTAGGAAGGTCCAATTTCCAGAAAGCGGCCTATCGACGAATCCAACTCAGCTGGGAAGCATTCGAGAGGCTACGCGACATCTACTCATCTCAGATATCGCAGTATCTTAAAGCAAGTCTTTCAATACGTGAATGTTGACTTATGGAACTGAGACATGGTCCCTCCCAATTGGTCTTATGAAAAGGCTCAAAGTCAACAAAAGAGCAATAGAGAGGACTATGTTCGGAGCTTCCGTTTGCGTTCAAATTAGAAATGAGGAGATTCGCAGAAAGCTTGCTTGAATTAGTTGGCGGTGGGCAGGGCACATTGCTCAAAGGATTGACGACCGATGGAGCAATACGGTTCTGGAGTGCATCCGACATAGTGCTGGCAAGCTGGCTAGACATAGTGCTGGAAAGCCTCCTTCAAGGTGAACCAACGATCTAGCAAACGTCGCAGGAAACCGCTGGATACAGGCAGTTCAGGACCGATCGGTATGGAGATTCATGAGGGAGGCCTACCTCCAGCACGTATGATTGTACACTGATTATGATGATGATACTCTCCAACGGGATAAAATTAAACCCTAATCCCACCCTATTTGCGGCAGTAAGCTAGAAGGTGGCGGTGAAGCGTGATTGTCTAGAATATGTTACTTTTCAAATAAACGATGAGATGTAGCAAGAGGGAATCTTTACCACTTAAGTGACTCTGGAACCTAACTATAAACCGCCGTGCTATAAAAGCAAGTGATTATCTCATGCAGTTGATATATAAATAGTTGTATGAAGATCTCAGCAACATTCAATTCTAGTTATATTCAAAGCTTCTAAGGATGAGTTTCTAATATTATATGTATAGGTTTATTAAAGGAATAACTAAAACTTTCATTATGTCTTATCCGACAGCCCACATGATACGGTATTAATTAAACACGCCGACGAACTCATGAATTATCATGAGGTTAATAGTCACCAATGAGCTTGAAGTAATTATGTAGATGAACCGCTGTGCGCTAGCGCAAGTGGTGGGGAGCCGTCCGGTCAGTGCTGCACCAAGGCCGACCGTTACAGACTATGTACTGCAGACAGACAAATATGTAATATGTTTCAATAATATAATTTACTTTACCCTTTTTTTAACATGTCTTTGGGAATATGAAGAATATTCTAGGAATATTTTTTTACAGATAACGAACACCTACGGCTAAGTGTAATATGAAGGTGTTTCTATTGAAATTTAGATTAAAAAACTTATTTAAACTCTACTTATTATTTATAATACCTAAAGCAGTTTAACGTATCCCTTATAAACGATTAACTGTTAAAAAAGAAATATAATCATATAGCTAAAGGAAATACTTTTATTTTTGTGAAATAACACTTATAATTCCTTCCGAAAAGTTATTATATAAATGACATATAATATTTAGATATTAGCTGACCTGCAGCCACTTTACTAGCCATTATATAAAATTAGTCTGAAATATTCCTTGAGAGCGACTGCAACCGCAAATGACTTTCTATAGCAACCGCATATATAAAAGGAAATAAAAATTCGTATAAAGATTAATTAGAAATAAAATGACGAAGGATCTACGAAATTCAAAAAATAAATAGCCTCAACCGTCTACAAATCATTCCGCGTGGAATGATTCATGTTCCCATGTCGATACATTACTAGTTTTCGCGTGATTGGTGAACAAACAAAACACATTTTCAATATACATATACTAATATAATATACATATATACAAATATAATATCTATATAAAATACATAGATTAATTATCACAAACCATGTTGGACCAACGTGGTGGAAAAATCTCTCATGTCTCTCTTTATTAAAGAAGGCCCTAGTTGTCATGTGGGTACGTGAAGTAAGCTGCACGTCTCTCATTACAGTTGTATAATCTTTGGCAAGCTATCCGCGAGGAGGCGGGGCCGAGGCGAGGTGCGCGCGCATCGCTCGCGTGCCGCCGCGTGCGCCACCCAAGCGCTACTACCGACACTACTCATCGAGATACTTCACTTTAAATGTCTAAATTTACTTTTACAATCATTTACATTGAATCTTCAACTTTCTATCGGTTTCATATTGTAATATAATACTGTGATTTTTTTCTATCATAAACATTGGCTTCACCAATGAAGCGCATAAAAGAGAAGAAAAGAAGAAGAAAAATTGAAACAAATATAGTTGAAAAGTTTTAGTAATATTCTCTCTAATATTTTTATATAATAAATTAAGCACTCTTGATAGGGATGTAAGGAGTTCTGTATAAAAACTCTCAGGACCCAAGCCGATCTCACCTGCTTGTGGTGCATCTTGCTAATCAACAGCAACATCGATCGATCTGGGGATCTTTTGGGGCAGACCTATGCCCAGCAGTGGACGTCTATCGATTGACGATGAAGACTAATGGGATATTTTATATGAAGAGAGATCTATTCATATACTCCGTGATATGTAATTAATAATTGTAGCAGTGTACTTCTATCGGCTAATAATGATGATGATTCTTGAAACTTGAGGGAAACCGGCTTGGTGGATGCAACCGCAGCTCCTATTTCTATCACAGCGAATATTAATAATATTAGGTATTAAACAAAAACTTTGAATCTCATACAAAAAATATCTCTATGTTAGTATCAACTTAACTTTACAAGACATCCGTCAAGTAAACATACTTTCATATGGCCGAGCAAATATAATACTTTCAATAACTTAGCTGCTAAAATTTTTCATGTAACGATATTTATGAGAACATTTCGATACTGCATCACAGATATATTGTATGCCTTGCTGCAGACCACCTTCCGGGCTCAGGTGCGCGATGAAGGCATTACATTGAATCGCCTATTATGATTAAAGCAAAATTGCTAGCTTAGTCTATATTTGCGATCGGCTGGTGAAGTTTTAACCTGGGGGTCTATTGGTTAACAGATCTTAATAACTAGTGTTTATTATAAAAAAACTATTTTGTAAAGAATATTATGAAAATAATATTCAAACTAAAAATTATAAGAATATTGAAAAGTATGTTCGTAATCACGCACCATGTATCAAATATAACAGCTAATGTTGTTAATCGCTTGATCATCATCCTCGACCGACAGACTGCTGGACATAAGCTTCCCACATAGACCTCTATATCGATCGATCCATAGTTAGCATGGCCTCCGGTACAGCCGGGTACTACAAGCCGTCGTTTGAAGGGGTTCACATGGAAGGATTTTGCCCATTTCCCACTATGCTAGCCCAATGCGGGTTGGTGGGAGACAGAACGTCATTTCTTGATTAGCAGGCTGCACCACAAAAAGGAGAGGTTGGCTTGGATCCCGTGAGTTGTTGTGCCGGATCCCTTACACCCCATAAGGTTTGATAAATATTAATAAATAACTTTATATTACTTTTTATAAAATAAGTTACAAAGGTACCGGGTTTGATTCCGGGACCAATTATGATGCAGTATAAAAGTGTGCATTGGGCCTGCGTGGTGGCTACGGCTTCATTGCCCTCATATTGAGGGTAAGTGTGTGCCCAAGCAGCGGGTACGTAAAATTAAAAAATAAAAAAATAAAAGTGTGAGACCTCTGTTACCACAGCAGCGCTTATTGCAGTCGTCAAACAGTAGTATGCAAACATTACTGTGTTCCAGTTTAGACGGCGCAGTAGTCTGTGAAATTATTGAGCGTAATGAGACAATATGTTATGATTCAAGGCGATGAGCGCAATACGGTGCAGTGTGTATCATCCTAACGAGTACCACGTTGTCATGGGCCGGCGTATCATTTACCATCGGATGAATGTCTCGCTCGTTTCGTCGAATAAAAATATTGCTAAATCGCCGCCCTCACATTTATTATGCAAAAACCTATCAGGGTTGTAGAATCCTAATCTTGTAACTATTATCAATTAACATTAACTAAAAAATAGTTCCACTATGTCTAGCAACAACCATTCGAACTATGTTTATATGACGATTATCATTAAAGAGATTCCAATTGCATTCCAATGCATTTCACAACCGAGCAAATGGTGTCATTTTACAATTACAATCGAAATGCGGTAACGTATCCGACCACACCTGCTGCAATGGAGTATAGAGTTTCAGGTTAACATTACTCTTAATGGGTGGCAATTGAAACAGAAAAAAATGCATCTTATATGTTTTCGCTATTTTAGAATTTTCGTAATTATTAATAATTGATCAGATGAAGGCCGCAATAAGTGGCTCATCTTTATTGCCATATGAATGCACTATTAAGGCGGCCATCAGAGATGGCGACAGTCGTTAAACTTCCGACCAACACCTAAAGTGAAGACCACGACCACTCTTCACATTAAGCAAACTATTTCGAAGATTACATATTTTTCCTTGTTACTATACAAGAAAAATAAATAAATACGAATAATTAAAAACGTATTGATTGATGATCATGATAGTATTAATTACAATTATTATGCAATGCATAGAAGTTTTGCAAGTTTAAAAACGGACAAACCACTTGAATATTGCATCCTGTACGAACACCTAAACATCGTCAGTAACTACAAGAAGACGACAGAAGTAATAAAAAAAGAAAATGTAATAGGAAAATGTATTCCAACACATTGTGTATCCCCTTCCAGTGGATTAAATTTAAAAAGTAAGCACAGAATCCACTGTCGTGATAGCTTTTGTATAAACTTAGGAGACGACAAAGGGAAATGATAAATCCTGACGGGGGAATAGAAATCGTTTAGCATTATTTATTTGCGGAGTAAGGAACCACAACTGCACCTTCGTGGCGTGTTGCGATACTATCACGCGCTTAAATGCGACGGACCGACGAATATATCATAGTAACAAGTCAGATTTCTCCGAACACGGACCAAGTAACACGCAATCTAAAACAAACCCCCCAATTATCTCCCAATGAACTAGAATAATTTGCTAAAGGGCAGGCGGTTTGACAAAAGTTATTACGCCATAAAGTAGACGTAACAAGTGGACGTTATTATCGGGTCGTACGAAAGGGGATGTTAGCTGTAAAAACGTTTATATTACGCGAAGAGACCCTTAGGGATATACACGATGCGATATGACTATCAAAGTAAATAGTAAAGTAGAAAATCTCCTTACATTTCGCATAAATATGTTATTTATTCAAATAATCCGTGCTGGGATTTACAATGTAAATAAGATCCTTGTAATAATGAAAAGGTTTTGTATTGCGATGACTTGACGCCATGAATAATCGATAAAGGACGTTCATTTTTAGTATTATTACAAATACCTATCCTTGCGAAGTTTTATAAAAATAATCAAAAACTATATAACTTTGTAGGAAGTGTAGGACGGCTTCTCTCCAGATGAACCGAGAAAATTATTAGCGCGGTCGGAAGCGAATGGATGCGAAAAGATGAGGAGCACGTTTGGTGGAAGACATTGGGGAAAGCGATATCTATGGACTAACAAAGGCTGATGATAATGATATAACACCTTTGGTGCGATATCCTTTTTTATTATGTAACATTCTTATATGGGCGAGACCGAAAATATATCTGATACTAAAAAATGTTTTAACTTATATCCGGTAGCAATTACTGGTGATAATTAAGATTAATTATCGTTTGTTATTTATAAGGATCTTAAATATAATTCGTTACGGTAAATATTTAGTAGACTGTATAGCAAAAATGCAAATGTTTTTAAACTTATTGAATAATAAGTCTTTTGCATTGCAAATTCGATGAGATAAAGGCATCAAAACGAAATATACGATTCAATAGATAACTTATACTTAATTCGCTTTCTGGTATGGTGGTATTTTATATTTAACTATAGTTTATTCCTTTGCTTACCTTAAAATGTATTAATATTATTTGCTAACGATATGCAATTCCAATGAAGGTTTATGATTCATACAAAAGCTATGCATTTTGTTGCAGCGCGACCGCCCAGGCTTTAGTTCGTATAAATCATAAAAAAGTTTTCTTTCGATTTTTTCTACATCACTAAGGTGGTAAAGAGAAACAGGTGATAGTTATCCTAGGCTATGGACGAGTCTAATATCAGAGATATCACCAACACGTTCCTGAATTTTTTGCACTGAACCTTCCTCCTTATTAGACATGTAACTTTCCATATTATTATATACTTATACTTTTTCTAATAAGTATTAAATTATTGGAGTAAGACATTCAACTATTTAGTACTTATCTTAATATAATCATATCGGTATTAGTCTTAATAGTATTATATTATGCATAGCGCCTTAAGGTATAAGATCATCCATCAGTTAAATTCCATACATGTGGTGTGCTGCATATTTTCATACATGTGACGCTTATCAGTATCCTTTGCACAAGCCGAGAAGCCTTAATAATCCTACTGAACCAACGATTTGAAATAAAATAACTAAATCATATTTTGTACAACATCTTCACATCTTCTGGAAGTTAAAAGGTGGGAAATCATTGTATATTATAGTGTTGGACGATGTAGTAATTTAAGTGTTTAAGTTTGCCCTGTAGGCGTGTACCGTTTAATGTTTTGCACGTATTCGCTATAGGATTAAGTTAAAAGTAAATAATTCACATCCGCTTTATTTTTGTTTGGTTTTTACATTTCGCAACTCAAAAGGTTCACAGGAAGAGAATTCTTTATAACATGATGAACGTCTTTTTATTATTATAGTTATAATGCGTTTTTAGAGCTTAACTTTGTAAATAATAAAATAAATCAAAATTATATATATAAGTACAGATTTTACAGTATTTATTAACTTATATTTTCATACTACTTATAGTATTAGAAAACATACGTAAAACATTTGTTACATTACCAGGCAATTCGTCAATGGGTATGTTTCTTTGATCTGTTTTCTCTCATACGTTTTAATATATCTTGTTAAATTCGTTCAAATATGTGTACTATACTCAACTGCTAAATTTTGCAAATTCATATTCATAAAACAAACGTCCATTTCCTTATAAACGGTATCTCCTACGGCGGATAGTTAGAAAACCGTTATGGAGAGCGGTCTGGCATGCTAAAGCGCTTGTGCAAATTGCGCACCTTTATAGCGCACCGGATTATGCTAGGAGATGATAGTCTCATTTTGCATCTTTTAACGAAGGTTACCGCAGAATGATAAAGAAGAAAGCAATCTAACCTTCAGATCCGCCAGTATTCTTATTTGGTCAGGAGATGTAAGATATTTACTTTTCCCGCTTTTCCTCTGTGATGATCAAATAAATGGCCATTATTACAAATATTCGCGATTAACATACGGCCTTCTGTAGACATTCTCTAACATTCTCGACATTCATCCATCACCACAACTCGAGGATGTTATAATAATTAACAAATTTGAATTATATTAAGAGCTCATTGTTTACGTCTCGTCATCGCACTAAAGTCGATGACCTTAGTTTTGATCCGTTTATGGCACAATAATAAACAATTTAGTGCCGTAATAAATTAGCCGTTGATCTGATAGTAAACAGAAACTATAGCTGTTGATGTGATAGTTATGAAAAGAAAAAAATTATTAATAAGTGTTAATTGCTATCATTCTTCGGAAAAATGAAGATCTAGTGGACGTCGCCGAAAGCAGACAAATATAAGGAGCGCTGGACTGAATGGTGTGGACATCGTTAGCGGAAACCTATTTTCAGTCCATGTTTACTAGTGGTCGGTCTCTGTTGACGGAGACCGTCTAGGCAGGTACCACCGCAGCGCCTATTTCTGCCGCCAAACAGCAATCTGCAAACATTACTGTGCCCTGGTTGGAAGTCGCTGTAGCTAGTGTAATTACTGGGATAACGAGACTTAACATATGTCTCCAGGCGACGAGTGCAATGTGGTCCTCTTAATACAATTATAACTAGCGCTACATTGTTATGCGTTGGCTTATCACTTACCTTCAAGTGAACGACCCGCTCCCCTCGTCACTTTTTATAATAAAAAAAAAGCTGTGAACCTCTTTTAACATTTTACCCATAACCTCTTTAAGCTTAGAGGATGGTCAGTGACGTGGTTCTTAGTGAGTGCAGATCCCACATAACCCTAGGTTCTCAAGAGCTGGGTTTCTGTTGAATATTCACACCAAAACCAAGTTGTAAAAACTTAATCTACTTTTCGATCATCATCATCGAACATCCCTTAGCGTGTGAATATTTCAGTTGTTTGTATCATATGTTTTTATACAGGAAGCTGAATCACGCAACAAACAACGCGAGCGTGGGACTTGGAGGGATTCGCAAATGAAACAAGCTGATTTTTTTCTATCTATATCACTATTTCACACTCGATAATATTCATTTTATAATGTATTCTTTTATTTTACTTTATTATTACTTTAACAAGTTTTTTCAAAGAATTTTAGGAATAACATACAGATGTGATAAGTGATAAACTAATCCATATTTCTTTATTTGATAGTCTACTATAAAATTTTAAAAAATCAGTACATAAATATAATATAGAAATTTAACTATTTCTTAAATCGTTACTAGAATAAGAAATATTAGAAAAATTCATGACAACATTTTTTTAGCTGCTACAACGAAGTAAAAGCTCACGACTTGCTTGGTAACTGTTAAGTCCAGCTGACAAGTAGAGCTTTCATAGTGGTATGGTTATTTTTAAATACAGTCTCTAGGTACTCTCATATTATCAATCTGCTGCTATAATAGCATTGCATATTCTGGGAAATATTTATTATAGATATATGTATATCAGAGCGGGAGCTTTCTAAGCTAACACGACTGCCCATTTATTGTCAATCAATATCATTTGAGGTTAAGACAAAACTGACTCATAACTGAAATAAAAAATCGAAGATTTTGTCTGTGTTATATTATATCAGAAGTAATACTTAACGCAGGAAGCAAAAATCCTATCATAATAACACAAATAGCTTCCTAGAAAGCTTTATCTCGATTCAATCACAAAAATGTTTTACGCGGCATTCTCCTTCAGCCATAAAAGGGCAGTAGCCACGGGCGCTAAGCGAAATTCATGCCTTATATGTTCTGTCTATGTGCTGTAAACGCTGCGTCGCTAGTTCACATGAACCGAGTACCCCTTAAGGGCTACATTTAGATAAGATTACGGTATGACATTCTTTCAGCGATAACTTTTTGAAATATCCCGTTAAAAGTGAATTGATTCCCAAGAATTCTCGCATTGATATCAACAGTTAAAACTACCTTTAGAATTGTGCTTAAAGATTATCAGCAGAAAAGAGGTTATTTAAGTCGTACATATTTCAAAGATTTATTACTTGTTATATTTTTATAATATACATATATATTAAAAATATGTTAGATTGATAAACAAAGGCATATTTTCACAGGGTTGGTTAAGAGTTGCTGGAGTATAGACATTGGGAATATTTATAACAAATTTTTCATTATGAAATCGTAGTACACATAATTATAGGTTTCTTAAAAACTTGTCTTACCTTTAGGATATACGGGAATATTAAAAACCGATATTAATACCAATTTGTCTACTTTAATATTATGCAATCACAAATCAACTGTACTCTGTAAACCCGCCTCACAAATGCACTCCTCACAACTTAACATACTACCGACCAATCAATTTAACAACTATACTCATATTGAATCCTACGAAATTATTATTTGGGATTCAGTTAATAATTAAAAAATAATACATTGTAGTAGTCGATCAGATCAGTCTTAGCTACGAATTGATGACCTGATCGACTACTACAGCAAATAAACTTAAATATAATCTAAGGCAAGGACGCTAAAACACTTTTACTGGTGGAAGGTCTCTACTCCCGGAGACTGTTTCGGTAGTTACAACCGCAGTGCCTATTTCTGCCGGACTCAACATTTTATGTCTCAAAACGAGCACAATGCGGTGCAGTTTATATCATCTTAACTAGTGCTACGTTGCTATGGGAGGGCGTATCACTTACCATCAGCTGAACATGCAGCTCGTCGCGTCGCTTCGTTGTATAAATAACCAAAAAACGACGTTATAAAACCTGTGGAATAATGAGTATTGTTTTTAAACAACTTTGTGAGGTAACGTATAACAAAACAAGGGAAGTAATGACGTCATTACACCGCCTTCGGCCGTAAAGGTAACGCGCGTCTTCAGAGGCACAGCGAAAGGTTAAACAGCTGTTTAGCAGTAAACCTCTTCAACCATTAAATGGTACTGAATGTTTAACACATAATTCCGGACTTCGCGTGCCGGCTGTGTAGTGAATGTTAATATATACCGCCAGCCAAGTTCAGTTGGTGGTAGGGTTGCTTCGAACCCGCATCATATTATAAATCTACCCTCATAACTGCATCGCTGTGTTCCGGCTGTTAACATATCAGAGCCAGAGTATCCTGGACGTTTACGGAAACATTGCTAGTGTAGCTAGTGAAGTTATTGTGGTGCAGTCTAACTAACGTCACGTTGTCGTGAGTTGGTACTCACCACCAGGTGAAAATCTCGTAGGTTGCGTAACTTCTCCAAATAAAAAATTGTTGTTACTCCATCACCAGTTGAAACTTTTTTTCCCTATCAGAGCATATAGAGTGATCAGTACTTTATAGTACACTATGTAATGGCTGCTTGAAAGAAGAGTTTTTACAGTAACAACGCAAGGTGAAATTAGTTGACTTATATGATGTACCTCTTTTCTGATGGCATTAAATGGTGCTTATCATCATCGGGATATTTGTCCGGTGGACCCGAAGTCTAAGACCTAAAATATAATGCGTGAAATACTCAACGTAAATGTACCCCGCTATATTATTAAATGAGATGAGCATTCATTACAAGGTCATGATATTATAACTTTGAAACATCGAAAAAAAATTTTACTTTAAGTGTAAATTATTAACAAATAAGTAGATAATATTTAAGCTTTTGAATCTGTTATATCGTATTATAATAATACTGTGTATTGATTAAAAAAGGATGTAAGATAACGAGTACAACGTGTAACTGAAAAAATTCTATCACCTTATAGCAAAGAGCTGACTTATCGCTTACCTCCAAGTAAACTGTATTAATTACATTATATAAATAGATATATAAAAAAAATTTAGTATAACATTAGTTTATATAAACACAAGTTTTTAGATAGTACTAAAAATAATGGTACTTCTGAAATAATAAATAACCAGTAATCGTACAATGACGTAAATTAACAACTTAGTTAATTCTCTTCGCCCGCATCTATTCTCCCCTAAGTAAATATTACTTGACCTCGCGTTAATAATATTTTATATTTTTATTATAACGGAAAATTAAGAGATTTGTTTTCTATAGAAATTAATAGCAAATTAAATATTTATACAATACTAAAAAATAATGCTACTACAAACGTCTCTACAACTATCTCTAAAACGTTGAACGGCTGAAGCAATAGCAGGTGTCAGCGCAGTGTCCATTTCTGCCCACAAACAGTATTGTGCAAATATTAATTTACACCTGTTTGAAGGGCCTTATAGTTACTGAAATTAATAGGGTAATGAGTGGTGAAGAGTTTATCATCGTAAGTTAGTTATACGTAGACGTATGTTACGAACAGAGGTCCTAGTCATCGGCGGTTTGTCGTAAATTTAAGCGATATATTTCTTTCAATGTCTTTTACTTATATTAACTTTTTTTTTAAGTGTATATTCTAGTGAATAACGAAGGGTATTTATAATATGAATATTTTCAAAACGTTGTTACTTAAATATAATAAACTGAACGATATTACGTTACATTATGTTCGCAGATACTCTGCATAAATTTACTTTCATCAAAGCATGTTAAAGCATATAGCGGGTATGCGGGAGATATTCTCGTCGGACAATAGTCCTTTCAGACTAAAACAGAAGCACTGACAATAGCCGACCTACTCCAGGAGCCAATCACTGTAAAACTGTACAACAATATTATAAAATTTTCAATAAAAAAAATACTCCTAAATTTAGTGACCTATACATATATTTTTATATTGATGGTAAATCTCTGTTGTTGGAGACCGTCTAGTTATCACCGTAGTGCCTATTCCAGCTTCCAAACTAGAGTGCAAACATTACTATGTTTCAGTTGAAAAGGCGCTGTAGCTAGTGCAATTACTGGGGTAACGAGACAACATCTTACATCTCAAGGCGATGAGAACAATGTGGTGCTGTGTATATCATCCTAACTGTCGCCACGTTGTTATGGGCAGGCGTATCACTTAGCATCAGATGAACGTCTCGCTCGTCTCGTCGCTTTGTTAAATTAAAAAAAAATCGTATTAAAAACTTTGATTGATCAATATGACGAACACTATATTTTGTATTATCATCTGTATATCCATCGTTTTTATTGCCGCCGTCAAATTGTCGGATAACATTAGGCGAATGTACAATGTAACGATTTTATTAACTGATTAGGGGTTTGTAGTTGTGGGGTGTGTGGTAGTGGGCCATTGAATTTTATTACGCTTCCGCAGCGCACAACAATTCGCGTTGCACTATTCCGTTGCCGGCTCACCGTCCGCCATCGTCACAACTAACCACGCCGTGTTTGTTTGTAATTAACGAGTCGTACTCTCGCATAAGAACATTGTTTTAACATTGTACGCCGCATACTGATCCAATAAATAATCCTCCACTTGTGAGGTAATACGAGCCCTTGACGTCACACTCTTGTAAGGCAAGGAGCTTTGAGAACAGAACATTCGTTAATTGTCTGACCGCCGATATTATGCTTTATCTTAAACGGTTGCTTGGAATTTATGTATAACTTTTATTTCTTTTAGTGATGGTTCAGTTTGTTAATGGGGTCTCACAAGAACAGCATAGTGAGTAAGACCTCGAAATAATGCCTTTGTAGGCGTTATTTAAATCCCTGAAACACTATAGGAAAATCACTGTATTCCAAAACCCATTGTCATCGACATATGACTCAAAAATTTGGTTAGGATTGTGGATAAATGGTTTTAGCTCAATAAAAGTAAATCTAATATTATATAATGTTTTTTAACATATTAGTATTAATTTGAAATTTATGTTAACATTACTTAACGGGTCTGGTTCTAACGACGTTAAGGTTTCGATACGTTTCTCACATCTATTTTTAAGACGGAAATTACAAATGGTTACCTGTGGGCTAAGAAAATTGCACTACAACTATTACAAATGCAATACATAATATGAAAATTTATAAGAACGAACTCGCATGCATAAATGAACAGATGCAAAATGAAGGCAGAGGCCGGCCTACATCTAAAGCTATGCATAAGAAAGCCTTCTCTGTAATGAACGAGTATCAGCACGCGGGACAGCCTTGTACCGGGGAGGTGGAACACGGTAATTTCTTGTCATTAGACTATTACTTATAAACCGGTGCGCAGGCGCATCGGAGGCGAGCGGCTCTTGCGACTAGGGACGAATGCGCTCAGTTAATAAGACTCGTGACACTGTTGAATTAACTCGCATGACTCACATACAAAACGTTGCACAGTATTAGATTGAAATTGGCAACCATTTCGGTAGGAAACGAGCTTCGTTATGATTAAACGTTGCATTATTCACTTCTCTTACAAGATACGTTGTAAAATATGGACACTGACAGACTTTAGATTACAATCTATTTAAAACATCAAAAGCATATTCAATTTAAAGCACCCGATGATATATATCATAATATCTAAATAAAAACATATAATATTTTATCTATTATTTATATCTGTTGCGTATGCGGAATCTAATTGTTATTTTCACATAATTTAAAGATTTTTTTAACCTTCAAAATAACTAGCTCTCTCAGAATACTCTAGCTCTAATATATCGACAGCCGGAATACAGAGTTACAGTTAGAGCAGCTGATTAAAAAAATGAGAGCGGTAGCTAGCCAGGACGGGTTCAAACAACCCTACTACTAGCCAAACTTTTTTTATTTAAAAAACTGCAAGACGATGGACTTTCACCTGATGGTTAGAGATACGCCCGCCGATAACAACGTAGCGCTAGTTAAGATTATATACACAACATAACATTATGATCATCGCCTTAAGAAATGATATAAAGTTTCGTTATTTCAGTAATTTCACTGCCTACAGAGCACTTCAATCCGGAACATATTAATGCTCACTAGTGCTTGCCGATAGATATAGGAGCTGCGGTTGTAGCGTTCTAGACGGTCTCTAGCAACAAATACATACCATCAGTGACACAACTTTGAGAAGAGTTGAAACGGGTTCACACCAGGAACCCCTGTATTAGGAGGGAAGCTGTCAGACGTTGCACCACAAAGACAGGTAAATTTATCAACTTTCCAAGTATATATAGTGTATAAATAGCAAATTATGCTTTGTTCTCACCTTGTTAATAATGATATATATAAACGTAGATATCTATTACGAAATAACGATACATATGTTATGATATGTACTTCTTATTTAAAGAGTAATAATATAAGAAGGAAAACAAACATTATAATTGTTAAAAACGAATGAGGAAAAATTTACTACAGATATAACTTACTGGAGTAAGCCGAATGATACCTCTTTGCTGTTGTTACTGTTGTTAATATTAACGACCGGAGTTAAACAAAATAAGGTCGCAGAGGAATATAAAAAGGCAACATAAAGGTTGTACACTGCGAAGTTATTAAGCGACTTATTTGTTGAGTTGCTGTGCTGCTCTAGCCGCTTCGTAACGCCGGCGGCCACCTAATCCAGCGGCTCTCAAACTGCCTTTCTCTCAGCGACGCAATGAAAGGAAATAAACGAATCTCCAATCATTCCCTTTGGTGACATTCAAGGGATTCTCTCATACAGAGAGTCAATGCAATGTATCCATCACGTGGACCAGGTGAATGGTGTGTGGCTGTTAGAACGTGTCGGTCTCCTCGCGATGTTATTCTTCACCAAAAGCTAAGGATGGAACCAGTGCTTCTTTGCGACGTATAACTCGTACCATCGCCTTACAAAGTATCTTACTTGATGAAGGATCTTGATGAGCGAGACAATCACCTGTTGACAATTGATACGTCAGTCCGTAATAATGTGGCGCTAATTAGGATGATATAGACTACACCACATTACGCTCATCGCCGTGAGACATAGGGTGTTAAATCTACTAGCTACAATACCTTTTAAACCAGAACACATGAACATTTGTTTTATAAATAGGAACTGCGATGATCTCTGTTCTCTGTGACCGTCTTAATTAATTCTGGTCCAAACAGTAGTGTGCAAAAATTAGACAGTGATCTAGTTTAAAGGGCGCTGTATCTATAAAAATTACTAGAGTGACGAGAATAAACATTTTATATCTCAAAGCGAACGAGTACGAAGTGATGCAGTGTTTACCTTTCTAACTAGATTCACTGAACACAGTGAATCCTACGCATGCCTATAACAATAGGCATGCGTATAACTAGGGGAACCATTAGGGGAACGTCTCGCTCATTGTGTAGCTTCGAAAATAAAAAACAATGCTAAATTTTTATAGTTGAAATGCAGGTAAGTATAGATAAAGTTACAAAAATATAATTTTTGTAAATATCGTGACGCATTTGCGACACGGTGGTTGAGAGCCGCTGACCTAACCTGTTCCCTCGGAGAGCGGTCATACGTCATCGGACCTGAATTCATTCCCGCCTTGTACAATAAATCATTGTAAACCGGTAATTAAGACAGTCATAAGCCAGAACCAGGGAATAGAAAGAGTTCTATAATTTTTACACATTAAATAACCATTTCAAGAGAAACGCCGCTTAAACGAGCACCGATAAGATTTTAATGTGTATTTTTCGGTGAGGGGTAATGGAGGGGGGCTTAATTCGGTTGCCGCAAGTGTCGTGAATGATGGGGTCTATTATATAGCCTTTTTTATTCCACAAGAAGACGACCTTAATAATCCAATTTTAGGTGTGCCTCTGCATAAACGTGGCGCTAGTTAGGATGATAAATACAGCGCTGTATCGTGCTCTTAGTTTTGATACATAAGATATTAAGACTCGATTCTCCAATAATTTTACTACCTATAACCTATCTTTTCTTTTACGTAAACTTTACATCTGTAAAGACATTTATATGAAAATAATCTGTGTATTTATTGAAAAGTAAATATTTTCTGTCTGTTAGATTTGTGTAGAGCGGGATTATTTGTAACGGTTTAAAAATTTGGATAGGTATCTAAAATTTTTTTGATCGAGACAATAATCTAATCAAAGATCCTCGGTTTGCTGACCCCTGACCTAATTGGTATCGAGCTACAACAAGTTTTGATTAAACGATTCTCATTAAATATTAATAAACTCCGCCTTAAAATGATTATCACACTTGCATGCAGGTCACTACTTTATTATTTATTATTTTCTTCACAATGTAGAGGATTTCTAAAACATATATTCAAGTTGTAGCCGATGATAATCTCGAGCTTTGCTCTTAAGAACTGACAAAGACTATAGTCAACCACAATATTATAATTCTTTACCCGTATTAAATTTTTTTGTATAAAAACATTAATTCACACATTTTCTTGAGCTTACATTGCTGTACTGTACTCTCTATTAAATGATGAATATTTAACGGAAAGTCTAGAATTCAGGCCGAAGTATCCTCTCATTTTTAATCATTGAAGATCTTAATTGAGTAATAAGGTACAAACTATCACAAAATCTCTTGAATTTGAACTTTCAACAGAATTTAATCTAAAACAAATTGTGTCAACCGTCGACTATTGGATTTTAAATGGGATCGAGAATAATAACGCAAAAGCTAGAAGAAGTAAATTGGGCTCTTCTCGAGTAGGCACAAGTTCCGAGGCTACGTCCATTCAGAGCCCTGAATAAATTAGTTTTCGGAATGGCCGTACCAATAAAAGTTTTAAACAAAAGAATCATAAAACGAACGGCCCAACTTCAGCATCGGTAGCAAGCAACAGGAGTGCTTCAATGATTTACGACGGTACTGGGACAATATCGCCTCAAAACTTTACGAATAAACTAACTCTATGAATAGATGAAACATGTGTTAGACGGCAAATATTCACCGTCGCTTTAATGAGGGATGCACGAGTGTCGGAGACAAAGGGGGGTAAAAAACAGTGAGCGACACAATGGGCAAATTAAATTTTATTTCATGTCGGCCAAATGCTACCGAAACGTATCGGAGGAGGGTTACGCGCGTAAACAGGACGTCACGAGGCCCGCTACTGCGCTATAAAACTTTCTTGTTTGTATGTTCGAGCCGAGCATCGGTTCTGGTCTGACTGTTCTGCATGTGTAATATGCCGACAGTGCGGCCCGAAAAACTGAAAATAAAAAAAATACGTCCCTTTCCAGGAATTTTTTGTCGCACTATCGTCGGCGCTATCACACAAGTGTCAAAGGGGAATAAAACGAGACTTCTCAATAACCGTTAAATACGTCGTCGTGTTTTGACATTAAAAATATGCAATTAACTGAACTCAGTTTACTGTTACAGACTTTATGCAATAAATCTTAACGACCATTCTCATCATTTCAGCCTATTGAAATATCGAGTAAATTTTAACGGAACCTAATAGTTAATTTTTAGATTTTAACTTTAACATAAAATCATGATTCGAACCGAATACAAATATGTAATATATATAACATAACTAAACTTTAAAAAACGCTAAATTATTTACTGCAGTGACGGAAATACTTGTTGATAATAGCTTACTGTACGAAGGACACAAATAAAGAGAGTAGTGATTTTGATTGCATGCCTTTCACAATAGCGCAACGCAAAACAGGTAGTAAGTAGAACAATATGAAGAAAAACATTACCGACCCTAAATATTTTCCTTGATGATACAGAAGCTACTGCAATTATAAAAAAAAATAAGAGTCGCAGTACAATGCCGCAATAAAGTTAGAGGAACGTTTTACAACGTACCAAATATTTCTGCACTAGTAGCTCCTCGACTTTTGTCTTCAGCTCCATCGGGCATTTATGGCCCATTTCGCTTTATTCTTTCGGCGCGAGCGATTTTATTTTGTCGTGTCTTAAATAAGACATAATGTTCTTAGAAACGGGACATTAGAATGGACCCGGCGCTTTCTCTTTTTGCGAGGGACACGTAGGATGGATTTTATGGTCAATTGTTTTACTTAGTTGTTGACGTGGCGAAAAGATGCCCCCTCTATGATTTAGAGCCATATAACTTTAATGGATTGTATTCGAACATATATCGAACCGAACGAACAAACGATAAACATCAATATTGTACGTACTATTCAAAATCACTACATCAGCACTGTACAAAACTTTTGCAGAAATACTGATTGATAAAAAAAATCGTAATTAACCCCATTTCCAAAAGTTTGTTCACAAATTGTAATATTTTGCTTTTAGGAGTCGCGCCTCCGATTTTCCCAATGACATCATCATTGATATTATCTGATAACGTGTAAGGGCTTTTCATCATTAAAGCGATTATTACAGGTAATTCCATGCAAGTGATTATACTGTATCATCCTTCAATATTTCCTTCCGACAATTGTTTTGTATATCACGAAGACTATCAGGAAGGCTGCGTGATGAGAATGTTTGTGTTCGTCACGTAGACTTAGAAAAAAAATTTAAGAAAACATTTCCACTAGAAAACGATATCTTAAATGTCTTTTATGTTGAAGATCATGAATCCTAAAGGAAATATATTTCTATTTACATTTATTTACACCCAAATTGCAGACCTTTACCGGAAATACCAGTGTGAATGTTTTTACGTACGAAAAACAAGGAATCAGGAACTGTTACTAGAGAAATAAAAAATTATACATTAAACTTAAAATTTTATATTTATAGAAGATTTTAATGGTTATCTGCGAAAAGCTTCTACAAAATATTATTTTTATCCATCGTATGATTGATCCTCGCTTCGTGTTGAATCCATCATTTATCAAAATAAAGGTATTCTGATGTTGTTGTATATTTTATAATATTTTGCCCTTTTATTGAGCAATAATGTTTTTATGACCGAATAAACTTTATAACCTTCCTATAATAGACTGTCTGCGGTTTTGTTCGCGTGTATTTCAGATAATATGGAATGTGAGATACATTTATACTCCGAAAAAAAAAATTCTTCTTTACACTTGATTAAACCCTTACACATAAGTTTAATTTTTGCAACAATAAAAATATTTTTTGTTTCCTATCCTTCTTAATTTCTTCCATTGTCTATTAAACGAGTGCTTACTTAAATTTTGCGCGACACATTGTAGTCTAGATGCTTCTACAAGTTTTAGTTTTAATTTATTTGAAAATGTTAGTGATCTTTATCATAAATATAATAACAGATTCATTAACAGTTTCTATATAAATAAATACTATTCTTATGTTAAAAATTAACAATGATAATGACTATCAGTTTGTATGTTTTAGGTTCAAATACTGTGAAGTGCATATGTCCAAAAAGCAATGAGGCTAAAATATTAGGATTCGACTTTAGTTTATTTCTATTAAACCAACCATCAACTAAGCTTTAGTTAATTTTGTTGTTGTTTTCTCAGATTGGATGTTGAGCGATTTAACAATTGCTTTTTCCCACATATGTAATAAAATCACACATATGTATAGCAAATCTCGATGCATACTTCAACGTCCATAGAAAGTGTAAATTTGTAGTGATTTCGTTCAAAGTGAAAGCAAACTATTAAAGCCGAAATTGTATACTTATTAGACTGTAACGGATTGATAATGTCATTATAATGTGTGGTTATCGTAAACCGCGAAGAGAAAGCACAGTTGCAAACATTGAGGATGACGAATTTAACTCGTGTTGCATAGTTACGCCGTAAATAAAAAAAAGTGTTGGGTACGGTTTGCTTCCAAACAGTCAACCATTCACGGTTTGCGTTCTAATTCTATATCCGTTAGCAGAGACGGTATAAATACAACCCTCCAATTCTCTACTGGAGTATAGTAACATCTTATGTCCTAAAGTAAAGAGATATCATGATAGTTTTGGACAGGTGTATCACTTGTAGTAAAATGTCTGCTTGTCTTGCAAGAAATGACACCAAGGACAGTTTGCACAGCACTGTACCAAGTGATATTACTGTAGTAACAAGTATACGAGACCACACTAGCATATGACTGCAGAAATGTAATCGAGATTATCTCCAGCAGGAAACTAACCATCAGTATAAAATCCAGGTGGATGGTAGGTTCTAAAATATATGTACTAACAAAGAATAGAAAATAAATAGTTCCGGTTATTATTGTGTACAGCGTTGCTCGCATCCAATGGCTTCCCGCGACTCTCAGCAGATCGTCGGTGCACCTCATGGGAGGCCTTCAAACACTACGTCTACTGGTACGCGGCCTCCACTCGAGGCCCTACGAGGACTGACCCATCGGCCGTCGGACTGACTGAAGAACTATGTCTTTTGCCTATGACTATTGTTTACAGCAGCCATAATTGTTTTCTAGTCTTTTCGATCTCTGTCTCTCAATGGTGCCCGTGTGATGAATCTTCCACGTACCATAAACGTTATCCATGTCAATACCGTGATGGTTATGTGAGAAATTTAAAAAACAAATCACGAGAGCAAACGAGGGTGTGTCGAATGGTACACTTTGGAAAGTACTTACAGTTTTGTGAGCTTATCCAATATGGTAATGGCAACATTGGCAGCGGTTAGCAACGTCGTATGCAAATGTTACATGACTTGTAAAATGTCACACAATTGCCTCTGTATAACTTACAGTTTACAAATAGTCACCATTCCCACGTTTAACTACTACGAAGCGACGAGACAAACGGGACGTTCACCTGATGTTAAGTGTTACGTCTGCCCATCCATATAAACGTGGCGCTAGCTAGGATAACATATACTGCATCATACTGTGATCGTTGGTTGAGACATATGATGTCGACTCTTATATCGCCAGTAATTCTTCTAGCTACAGCGCCCTTTAAACCGGAACACAAAATAAGTTATTTTAAATGATATATATATATAGATAGAAGATATCCTAATATTCATTCACTTAAACACTAGATCGCCAAAACTATTCGACGTAAACGCTCAAAATTTCGTAGAGATGTTGCTTCTGCCATTTAGAGGGCAGATTAGAATTTATTTTACAAAATTCCTTCCTCAAAAGGTGTTACGAGGGAGGGGGTTACTATATTAAGGGCTGGAAGGTGCTAAAAATTATATAATTTTATCACAGATAATAAAACATAGATTTAAGTTATTCTTAAAATAACTACACTGGATTTATGTATAGCAACAACAACGACTAGTCCCATTAAGTCATCAATTTTACTAGCTACAGCGCACTTTAAACCGGGACAAAGCAATTTTTGCACATCACTACTACTGAACGGTTGAAAGCGTTACGGTTACGTTACTATAAGGTTTCCGGATCCACGACTATAAGTCATTAACAAGTTAGTCATTAGTTTTAAAGCATAATATTTATTAGTTTAGACGAGCGGGACGTTCACCTGATAATAAGTGATACATCCGCCCATACCAACGACTGAATCTTTAAGAGGAAATAAGTAAATAGATATATACGTAAGTTCATAATAAGGAGAGATAGATATGAGTGTGATGTAGTATAGAAATGAAAAAGGAAGGAAAAGGAGTAAAGGAAATTTAGGCATGTGGCACTGAAAAAGTCAATATTTAGAAAAATAGATATTTAACACTTACAGTTCTATATAATTCAAAATAATTAAAGTTGGTAGTCAAAGAAAAAGTTTTAGTAACGTGTATGTATATAATTACAGTTTAGAAGTAGCAAGAGTAGCTCCGTCAACTCACAAACTGTACAATTATTAGTTTATGAATATTATATACACCCTAAAAGCGTCAATTCAATAATGTTTACTTTCTTTCACATTAAAAACACAATAATATCACCCTTCAAGGAGAAAGCAGAGGGGATTTATTTTTAAAAATCTGCTGTATTTTAAACGGAAATTCACTGGTGTTAGGTCTCTGTTGCCGGACGCCGACTAGGTTAGTACCACCGCAGCGTCTATTTCTGCCGATAAACATTACTGTGTTCCGGTTTGAAGTGTAGGGTAGTGTAATTACTGGGCTAACGAGACTCAACATCTTATGTCTTAAAGCGTTAAGCGCAATGTGTTGCTGTATGACCTTCTAACTAGCACCTAATTGTTATGAACGGACGTATCATTTACCATCAGGTGAACGTTGTCGCGTAATATTATAAAAAAATATATATTTAAAAGTATTGATGTATAAAAAAAGCTTTTTTATTATTTCTAATACATAAACGAAGACAAATACATCATACACATAAGTGGGAAAACGGACATAGCCTAAAAAGAGTTTTATACTATTTTATGGATTTATTACTTAGGAATCGGTAACTTCTCCTTAAGACTAGTCATTAAGTCAGATCGCTAAGACTAGTTACAAGTCCTATAAAAATAATTTCTTGTTCACCACCAACGCTACTCCAGTCTCATCTAGTGACGATAGACGTTCAACTTACGGTAAGTGATACGCCTGCCCATAACAACTTGTTAAGATAATATACAAAGCACCAAATGATACTAATCTCCTTGAGATAAAAGGTGTTATGTCTCGTTACACCTGTGATCAGCTAAAACGCTCTTCATATAGGAACACACTGCTGCTTGGCGTGTAAAAAAAATTATAGGTTTAGATAACCAGGGTATACAGTGCTTATTTAGCTATATATAGCGCACATCTAGATACAAGAGCTAGTCGTAAAGTTAAGTATAAAAAAATTAATAAGTAAGCTTTTTCCACTTTGCTCGTACACCGGACGCGATATCCGCCGCCGTGCGTGATCAGAGTAACCTCAGGAGTCCAGCGGCTTAGTACAAACTCGCTGCTACCGCTGAATACTTAATTTACTATTAGCTCATAGAGAATGTGCCTCGACTCACAATGAACGGACGTAAGGAGTAGTGCCAGTAAAAACCGTTTTTTTTTTTAATTTTCATTTGAATGTTGGTAATCCGACTACCGTATCTAAAAATAACCATGAGATTTATACATGCAACTTTAGTAACTGCTTCGTAAACTTGAGGTTATAACAGTTTTGATTAAATATAATCATCAAAATTATATTTTAATCATATATTCATTACATCATTTGGAAACAACATAAAATCATCATCATCTCAGTAATGGACGTCTGTCTCACGTACGATTCCTTTATTCAGTGGTACTCGCCGGTCAGCGGTTGCTGGTAGATCTCTGTTGTCGGAGACCGTCTAGGTACCCCCACAGCCCCTCTTTCAATCAAACAGTGGTGTGCAAACATTACTGTCATCTAGTTTAAAAGGCGGTTTCACTAGTGAACTAACTGATATAAAGAAACAGCATCCTATATCTCAAGGTGACGATCACTTTGTATTTATCATGTAATTTATTGACTATAGTTGAATATACAAAAATATTAGATTCATAATAAAATAGGTTTTTTTTTTCTTTATGTAGTAATCGTTACATGTAATAAAAAAAGTTTATATTGATTTATGTTATGTTGTGTGTCAACAGCATTTGCTAATTAAGTACGAGTCATTAAAATAGTATCGTTAAGTATCATTATCATTAATTAATCTGCAAGAATATGTAATTAATACTTATATTCATTATACATTATGTTTATTGTATTCAAATTAATGGAATTCGAATTACTGGAATGCTGTTTCCTGCTCGCTTTGCTGCTCGTAACACCCCCGTTACACCCTTAGGGGAAGAAATTTCGTAAAATGCATTTATAGGCGACCTCTAAATCTTTGAAGCAATATGTCTACTAAGTTTTGAGTCTTTACGTCATATTTTCTAGCAGCTCTCATGATGATCTAATGAATCTCTGGATATCTCCTTTATAATATATATTGATTAGATGTTCTGTAAATAAAAAAAAAAACAAAAGTGAATAAACTATTATCTAACAGTTAGGAGCATATAACTGTCACTACCATGTCAGCATAATAATCGCGGTAATGAGTCATTCGTAGCAGAGAAGAATTCTGAACAGTTTCTCTATGGAACAGGAAGAGGTTCCACTTTGGACCGGTGCCAAAGTAAATTACCAATTATAGCAAAAGATATCAATTTGACTCCATTAATTATACTTTTAACTTAATTTATACTTAAATTTGATCTTTCAGTATTTTAAAAGAATTTAATCTTATGCTATGAAATAGAAGTCGAAATTGGTATGTAGTTTTTGGATAACTTACAAAGTCAATGACCTATTACCACTCCAGCCAAGGTTGATGGATGGTAGTCGAACATATCGATTAAGTTACGACGTTTTCTTTATGCTTAAGCGCATTGGAGATCGAACCCACCCACCTCCGAATAGTACGATTATGTAAAGCAAATATTGCGCGTGAACTGACGCTGTATCAAATATTTAAGTTATGCAAAAGTTTTTTTAATTAAACTTTGATTATAATTGTAAAAATTTAAAGTAAATAAATAAATAAAATTTACACTTGTTGAAGTGCAGTTTTAATGATTCAATCTTGTGTCTGATTCTCCGCCTAAGATGTAATATCTGAAGAGATCAGACGTTAAACCTTAGTATTTCAATTCATATGATAATCTGTCCATTTAAGTTTGAAACAAGTTTCATAATCAACCATTTCATAAATTTGCTAAGTCGTGTATTTAATGAAAACTACGGCAGTATCGTGCAGCAGTACGTTAGAAATTAGGTCAAGTTTCTTTGGTTCAGTTTTTATTAAATCGTGCGCTGTTCCTACAGTACCTAGCAGAGGCTCTATTGTTGTACTTTACAAAACAATGGGGACCCATTCATTCATAGAACTCCGCGCAATGAGTATATTCTCGATGCATTTCCATTTCATTGTACTCTAAAAATAATGCAATGTTATAAGAATTAACTTCACAAGAACATTAGGAATAGCTATTTTTAAGATGAATAAAAAAATGTATACTTATCAAACTGTTGGTGTTATATCATTCATGACGTGACTATTATATCAAAATTTTTAGTTCTGACCTTTACGCATATTTAATGCGATAACATATTACATATTATTATTTTTTTTAAAACAAACGACGAGACGAGCTGAACGTACTCCTGATCATAACTGATAAACCTGCCTGACGTAATTACGAGGATATATATTGCACTACATTGAGCTCGTCACCTGAGACATAAGATGTTGGGTCTCATTACCCCAGTAATTCCACTTGCTACAGCACCCCTCAAACCGGAACACAGTTTACGTAATGCTGTTTGGCTGCTACAATAGACGCTGCTGTGGTACCTACCGAGACGGTCTCCGGCAACAGAGACCTAAAAATGCATGATATTGAAAAAATTAAAACAAAAAAATAGTTTAAACTAATTTAAGTTTAAGTTAACTGTTTTACGTTATGTTAAAGATGAATATAAAAAGAGTCGACTTAATCGAGTGAAAAGGTCGTGGCGGAGGAGATTCATATTCACATAATGTTTACGGAATGAGGGCGCGCTTACGGAGATCATGCCGTATAATGTAAGCGGTGCTCGCTTTACACCGCATTGCTTTTACGTATTTTAAATGTAGCATGAAGGCTTTATTACGGCAGCCACTCATTCACATCAACCTTACTCTATTTACATTCGGAATGATTCAAAAATAATAGAGAACCTGCAATGGATCTCGAAAATCAAGTTATCGATTTAAACACGACCTCGTTAAACTAATAATCATGCTTTTTATACAAACAAAAGTAATAAATGCATAGAAATCTAATTTCTTTATTTGTAACTGGTTAATACTTGAACTTAATACAGGCTATGGATGGTGAAGGATACTGATGCAGCATACTCGGCTATCGTATGTTGATAGCGCGAAGACAGTAGCTGTTATGGTGGCAGATTTATAATGAGGAGATATCCGGTCAGACTTACACTACAAACAAAACTACAAAATATGTAGCAGCTTTCGATTGATCAGTTATAAATTTTAATTGTTGTTTAAATAATGTTCAACACATTTAACATGGTCAATGATTATCACGTGAACCAATGTGAAGTTATGTTTCTCTTGCTAACAGGATTGAAATCTATAGGAAATATTCATTAAATGAAAAACTTGTATAAAAATCTCCATCATTTTATTTTCATAGTGTATAAATAACGACATATTACAGATATTAATTTAGTATGATCACTTGTTTTTGCTATTTACAATACTCATATGCTACAGCAGTCTTTAAAATTTTTTTAATATGAAATCTATACACAGGATAACGAACAGGCAATAATAGTTTCTCTTAATTAAAATTTTGGTATAGCACTTAAAAATAATAATTACAATATTTACAGCGATCTAATATAAAACTTCTACCATATTTACATATTGTGACTGGAAGTAGGACTGGAACGTCCGTCTAGACTAGGTAAGCTTGCACGGTATTGCTAGTGTCGACAAGGGGAGGTGGCGGCGGCCACTGTCTCAGGTCTCGCCGTCGTCCGGGAGTCATACCGTGCTCTAGCGAGGAATAATCGGAGTCAATCGATGAGTAGATGTGATCCGAAATTGGCCTTCCATCAGGACCGTAAGCCACAGCCTGAGTTTGTCTTATAGCCAATGGAGATTGTCGTACCTCCGTGCTGTATTCGGGTGGTGCACTTGCCCCCTGTCCTGCGATACCTAACACTGGTGATTTGTCAGGATAAGACAATGTGCGGTTTCCATTAGGCACCGAAGAGTCTAACGTATAGGTGTTTATATTTTTTCTATAATTAGTGTGATTCTGATTTTGAGGTTTATGATTTTGATGAGCATCAGGCATCATGTACCTCAACCTTTCCCAGAATCGTTTTTGGCCCCATTGTAGCCTCGATCCCGTTTTTAGGTAGGGTCGTAAATCCGGGTCGCGCAAAGCGTCCGCTACCACTGAACATTCTTCTATTAGCACCAACTTATAAATGCACCCTTTCAATGCCTCGTGTAACCCCTGTCGGAATTCGTAGCGGGACCACTCTGTTTGCATAAAATTTCTTGTTAAAACTAGTATTATCCTCTTCGATGCCTCAGCTGCTTCAACAACTGGTGGAGCACATTGTATATACTGCTGGTTTCCTTCGGAATGGTGTTGATGTATATCACGTTCGCTGTGATTTTTCATTATATCTCTATAGTGTAAACAAAGATGATATGATGGGTGGCCGTTCTCCAATTCATTAGCTAATGATTGCACAACAAATTCCTCGTCTTTCGGGCTATAACACACATAGGCGTCATACAACTTTTCATTCTCTTCAAAAGTGCCAGCAAAAGAGAACACTCTTATACCGCAATTAGTGTAAAGCCAAACTCTTAAAGAATCTCTAAAGAGGAATAATACGACCAGCGTTAATAAAATTAACATAAAACCTGTCAGTGTCGACACCATCATGGGAACGTAGTTCGAAACCAACATGTTTCCGATAACTGAATTATCGGCATAATAATCACTGCAGGCAGTGCCGTTTAAGTTAAGCTCTTTCTTCTGCGGCGGCTTCGCGTCTCCGTTCCAACACCACACGTCAGTTATGTCAACAATTTTCTGCGCATTTTCGGCTAAGTAGGCCGTGAGCTCTTGTAAATAACGGCATTTGCACGACCACAGATTATTACCGAGGGATAAAGCCTTCAAATTAGGATTATTATTAAAACTCCAAACACCAAAATCTACTAATCGATTACCCTCAAGACGCAGCACTTCTAAAGACTTCAATGAGAGGAAGGATATGTTAGCGATATGGCTTATTAGATTATTTTGTAAAAACAACTGTTTTAAATTACCGAGTTGATGGAACTCATAGCCTTTTAACTCTTTCAGTTTATTATTACCAAGATGCAGAATTTCTAAAGCATTCAGTCCTGAGAATGTTCTATTTTGAATATTATCGAGGTTACTATTATTTACATATAAAGACCTCATCTTTTGCCGGCCAATGAATATATGATTTTGCAATTCTCTTATATTATTACCATCTAAAAATACCTCAGTTGCGTCCATTGGTATTTTGCTCGGTATTTCTACCGAAGATTGTCCGGAACAGTCAACAACGTTAGTATTCCATAATGGATCATGATAACAAGTGCAATTGTGAGGACAAGTCATTTCACAGTCGCACGCATCATAGTCGCAGCAATGACAAATGGCAAAACAATGAGTTTCATACTCACATAGAAAGTCCGTCGTCTTAAGATTAGTTAAGGGCACATGTGTTCCGCTGCGGGCGTTTGTCATTTTGCACAAAACATTTTCCAAATCCATTACACGCGGATATTGCCTCATAGCAGTCATGTTGTTTATTATCGGTAACCACTCCATCGTACAATCGCATTGGAAAGGATTGCCGCCGATATAAAACTCTGGCAAACTTTTATTACCCGGTAGAGGCGACAAACGTAGACTATTCAATTCTAAATTAACAATTTCATTTGCATACATATCTACACGAGTTAAATTCTTTTTATCGAAAAAGGTATTCACATGAATATTGTTTAAATAGTTATTATTTATAAACAACAATTCTACACTATTAGGAATGGCCATAGGCCCTATGTCTACGATACGATTATGGCTAACGTCTAGAGTCTTTATACGGATTTCATCTTGAAGCTTGTAATAGTTGCCCAAGTGTTCGATGAAATTACCGTGAACGTCCAACCACTTTAAATTACTAGGCACAAATGCATAATCAAACCACACTAGATGATTTTCAGAAAGGTTAAGCCAAAGAAGGCTAGCGAGGGTGGAGAATACACCATTGATGTCCGATAGGAAGTTGCCATCTAATCGTATAGCTTCAAGTTGTCCATTTCGGCTAAATGTTCCTCTTTCAATAGACTGGATTTTATTTTTTGCGATATTTAAAACTTGCAAGCTCGGCAAATCCCAAAACATGCCCACGCTCAAATTCCCAATTTGATTGTCGATCAGTCTCAATCCTGTCAACTGATTTAAATTTTTGAAGGAGCCATTTCTAAAATCAGAGATTTGATTTTCGCCAAGATCGAGCGTTTTCAAAAAAGGAAGTTCCCATAGTGCGTCGGGTATCTCCATCAGTTGATTAGAGCTCAGATCCAGTTCCTTTAAGTCTGAGCAATTTTTAAAAGCTTTTCGGTCAATATTTACAAGCAGATTGTTATTAAGGGTCAATTTACTCAAGACGAACAAGCCGTTAAATAAATTCTCATCAATAGTGTGAAGTCGATTTTCTGCTAAATTGAGCGTGTGAAGATTATACAATGGTAAGAAAGCATTTTCCTCAATGTATCCAATAGAATTATTTTTTAGGTTTAATATTTGTAGAAAGAACAAATCTTTGAACGTCCTGCCGTCTATTCTTGTAAGGGCGTTATTTGATAAATTTAGAACTATTAATCGAATCAGTCCCTTAAAAGTTCCATCGTCGATATGATTACTTGTCAGCTGATTACTTGATAAGTCTAAAACTATCAATTGTTCTAAATGATGAAATAATCCTCTTGCTAATTCAAACAATGAATTTTCATTTAAATAGATTTCTCGCAATTCTTTCGCGTTAGAAAAAAGACCTTCCGGTAATGTATGAAGACGGTTGTGTGATATGTTTAAAACTCGTAAAGATGTCAAACCGTTAAAAGCTTCACTTGATATGTCGCTAATATTGTTATACTGTAGATATAAATGCTGTAGACTCCTCAGTTTAAGTAATTCCGATTCCTCCGGCAAGACTTTAATTTCATTATGGCTCAAGTCTAAAGTGTGCAACCCTGAACCACAGCCCTGACCAAAACCGATTTGACCAACTGTTCTAATTCTATTGCTCGTTAAATTTAATACATTTAAATTCTCGACAGAGCAAAATACGCCGGAAGGGACGAACTTGATGTTATTTTGAGCAAGGTCCAACGACTGTAGTTCCGATAATCCATTGAAAGCGTTTAAAGATATCTCCATATTCTTAGTAGGGCTCCATTCAGAATTCTTCGAACGAATTTTTAGCCTTTTTAATTTGATTATATCTTGAAAAGTATTATCTGGTATGTGTAGTAGCTTGCAGTTAGTGATAGACAACTCGCTGAGGAACTCGACTGAACTGAAATAGCGAGCTTTGAGCGTACTTTCGAAAAGTAGCAAGTGGTTGCATTCTACAGATAGAATACTTGTATCGGAATATGCTGAGGCGATACTGCTACCGTCGCCGTCTAGAGTTCGTACTTTGCACAATACATTGTTGCCGGATACCCGGACACACTTGTCCGAGCTGTAGGGAGGGACAGTCCATCCCGCGTGCAGCAGAGCACAGAATACGGTTGCTATAGCATACATTATCACAGATTTTTCATTTCACTAATTAACGTCTCATAAACACTCCTTGCGGGTCGATAACACCATTTCCGAAACAAAGTACATGGCACACTCAATTGTCGGAGAAAAACTTCCTAACATTTCACTTCACTGAAGTCCAGTATTAATAATGTCCATGAGTCTTAAAAAATACTTCTTCAAATTTTTGTGTGATAACTTTTGATAACAACACTTTATATAACTTTTGTATGTATTAAATATTTACTGCGTGCGATATACGCCGGCGCGGGTTGCGACACAACCTCCCCGCAGCTCGATTGCGTTGCGACTGTCAAGCGGAGCGCTTAACTCGTGGAAGTGGCAATGGGTCGCGCAACTTGCTCCCCACCACACCGCCCACTACCCCTCCCTCCTCATGCAGCTCTGCGTCGTCTCTAGTCCGAGCAGGCAGATCCATCTAGCGAGGAATAGCAGAATACATTCATAATGGGTACTGATTTGAAAAACAAACATTTAAGTGACTGATTATATACAATATACGCATAACATCGAACATAATTGTTAAACTATTTTAAAAAAGTTAAATTTTAAAAAATGCTAGAGTTAACGAATGAGAATAGCAATATTTCAATAATTATTAAGTTATACAAAAGTTGTTAGATATTATTCAGATAAAAACGTAATAAAATTAATGTTTAAACAACCCTATGTTTGACTGGAGGCAATTGAAAAGTTTATCATAACAGTTTAAAAATCTCACAATCTAATTGTAATGCTCTTAAACCCGTAGTTAGTTTATTAACCAGCCAAAGACTGCTTATAACAAGCGTTTTAACACGAGGTTATGACTAATTAGTATTAATTTAATTGTTTGTTTGTTTTTTTACTAACCTCATAAGTGATACATTTTTACTTAGAGACAAGACCATGACACAATATTTGACATTAAAAACTGTGAACAACACATTCTGTTATTTGAAATATTAAAAAAATAAAGCAAACTTTTATATAATTTTAATATATTAGTAACTTTAAAATGGATTAGGAAATTTTTTAAAGCAAAGCAATTAATTATAGAATTATTTGCTTTACTTTAATTATATATTTAATTTTTTTAATTTAAACTTTTTCACCACAGATGGCTCTTATATCAAAATAAAGAAAGTACAAAAATGAAAGCTTAAAATGCTGTTATTTTTTTTTAATTTTATATTAATAGGCATAATAATAAATGGATCAATACAATTAAATAACCGGCAAGCTTTTTAAATCTGACAGCTTGGTACAGGAAGCTGCTACTTCAATATTTAATTAGACGTTTATGGCATCTGGTACTCCCATCGAGAGGCGTTAGGCGTAACTTTATTACTGAATTATGTAGGTACGTAGAACACTTATATTAGGGGGATTTCTACAGATTCCTTCACAGCGAA
The DNA here is from genome assembly GCA_029034505.1 of Ornithoptera priamus. Taxonomy (NCBI): domain Eukaryota; kingdom Metazoa; phylum Arthropoda; class Insecta; order Lepidoptera; family Papilionidae; genus Ornithoptera; species Ornithoptera priamus. The sequence goes on along the minus strand of JARDWD010000219.1, from coordinate 59,815 downwards.
CGACCCATTTACATAAATCACTTCTATACGCTCATAAAAGCACTCTCGAATTTAACTGACACAGTGCTTCACGTCTAACTTTCTGCGAAATAAAATTTCAAAATTTCGCTCAAATGTTTCATTGTCGCACAAAGGCATGATTCAACTTGTGAACGTTAATTCCTAAACAGTTTTTAAGAGCTTTTGAAAGACACAAAGGAAATAACATTTTTTATTACTATTAGAGTAATAAAATTTTTTGTGAATGTTATTTTGAAGGTTCGACTAGTCTAAAACAACTTTTAAACGAACATTTATTATTCATCATCAGCCGAGCGACGTCCACTACTTCCCCCAGAGAATTACACACCGAACGATCCTACGTTGCTCGCATCCAATGGCTTTCCACGACCTTTACCAGATCGTCGGTCCACGTTGTGAGGGGTCTGTCAGCACCACGTCTACCGATACACGGCCGCCAGTTGAGACACTTGATGCCCGATCGCCTGTCAGTCGTTCGAGCAACGTGCCCTGCCCACTGCCACTTAAGTCTGGCAATAATTATTTCTTTCTGTGACCTTAGTTCTGCGGATGTCCTCATTTTTGATTTCATCGCGCAGAGATTGCCGAGCATAGCCGCCTCCACCGCCCTTTGGGTGACTTTGAGCATTTTTATAAGGCCGATAGCAAGAGGCGATCTGGTGAAGTTTGCGGAAAGCAGCTGGATGCGGGCAGTGCAGGATCGATCGATGTGGAGATCTTTAGGGGTGGTCTATCTCCAGCAGTGGACGACTGTCGGCTTGTATAATGATAGTATGAGGCCAAATCAGTTATTCTTACGAGTAGTAATAGATTTCTATAACGCGAAATATTTTTTTATTGGTGGTATATTATACTACCAACGCAGCACTTATTTTTACCATCAAACAATCATTTATAAACACAACTGTGTAGCAGTTTGAAAGGCGTTGTAGCTAATGAAATTACTAGGGTGATGAATATCAATTATGTTGCAAGGCTACGAGCACAGTGTGATGTTGTGTAATACATTTTAACTAGCTCAACGTTGCTAAAGGTTAGCGTCACTTACCATCAGGTGAACATCCTACTCGTCCCATCGCAAGAACTTATTATTGCTATAAAAATAAATATTTACGCTTTGTCGGTTAGCACAACACTATGATTGGAGTACATCACTAGTTTTGTCCTTTTCGTAACTGAATAGTGAATCTCTCAAGTATATCAAGTTTGGTTTTTACTTTAACAATATTAAAATAATGCTTACTTCTTTGTGATGATAAAGTAAGTTGATACCTTGCTGCGTTATATATTTTTCAGTAAATCTTTACTCGGTGTTGTGAATATCTCTTAATATCAACAATCGAAATCCGTGACGATACCCAGCGGGACAAGAATGGAAAAGCCATGTCAGTGGCACGCTGCGAAGCACAGACCTATTACAGCATCCTATATACTATAAGTATACGATAAAATACTTTCTTCATATTTTCCTATTCTTAAATATTTTTTTTTATGTTCGTATTAGTCTTATTAAATAAAAGAAAAATAAACTCATTTATTATATACTTCTGTTCAGTGAATATATAAACTATTATCCAGTAATTTCTTATTTGATTCTGTGGATTTGAAAGTAACAATGATTGGATTATTGACCTTGACTCTTGTCTTAGTGAGATCCATCCAAGCAGAGGAGACATTGAGGATGTTGCTAATTATTATTTATTTCAAAATAAATCTTTCTTTTTCTATCTTTTTTTATTTTATTTTATTTAATGACGCAACGACATGAGCTGGACGTTCACCTGACGTCCTGTTTACGTTTTTAAATTTGTTTCTTCCAGGCTATAATTGTCTATATAGATATGTTGTATGGTCTTCGATATGTGCTTATGATGATTTAGAGGACGTGATGAGTAAGACACCTTACTATTTACCTTGCCTTAAATAAATAACACAGAACTGATGTTCAGCAACAGAATTGCATTTTAAATAGAGTATGTACATAAATAACAGAGGCCGGTGAGATCTTTTGTATCGGTGGAAGGAAAATTCGAAGGTATGAACAAAGACTATCAGGGAAACAAACAGAGCATCTATATGTTTTTTATGTTAATAAAAATTGTCTATAATTCGACTAAATTAAAGTTTTGTAGCGTTAAACTGAGTTTTGTCCACTAAGTCATGAAACATAATATTGTCAAGTCCAAACGGGGGGTGTGAATAAGTTATGAATTTAGCGAGAAATTTAACATCATGTTTCCAATAATTTACACTAAAAATGCTGTTAAGCTTTCACAGGTAATCTGTTATACGGATAAGCGATATTTTTAGGATCGTTGAGTCATCAAAACAATAGCCGAAGAGAGGAATTACGTCAAAACAATGCTTCGCCCGAGAATTGTTTATAAACGAACAGATAAGCCGTCTTTACCTGAAGGTTTAAGCGTAATACCGGATACGATTCCTAATGACGGTTTCAACAAAAATATTATTTTTTTTAAACAAAACTCTTTATCAGTTTAAATGTAAAAACCCTCTATAATATATTTTTAGTGAGTTAGGGTTGGGTGATAACTAGTGTCAATGAATAAAAGAAATAGTAAATAAATAAGACATATCTGCAATAGTTAGATAAGGTAATACAAATCAATCAACAAATAGCTGTGGATTTATCTTAGGTTCGGATGTTGGTAAGGTTTCCTACATTTGCCCAGGTGACGATTAGAGGCCGGGAGGACGATGCGCTGTATGCTTCGGCACGCTCTTACAGTGGTGGAAAGAAAAGGGCTTCTCTCCCCGAGATTCAGCTGCACGGTGCCGTCGGCGCTGGCGAAGTCGCGGAGGTCTGCGACTACAGCGACGACGCTGGAACATCGTAAAGGTTTTAAGCGGTGAATGTCCAACATAACCTGTCTTTGCTCCCGCGAGGGCAGGTATGCGAAGGCATTTCCCCCACATTCAAACAAAAAAAAGGGTTCTCTACAAGCTACCTAGTTTGCCAACTCATTCGTATAGCAGGTATAACATCATTATTGTTCACAAGCTCTTAAACTAATTTTAACTTAGTTTATCTTACATTAAAAATAAATTATATCTAATTATTAGTAACTTCAAATCATTGTACAAGACTAATACATAATCTGTGGAGACGAGATGATGTAAAAAAGCTTTTCTTTTACATCCCCGATCCCTATTTAATACAGACGAAGGTGAATAGGTGAAGAGGTATCGAGTGAACAAATTTCATTCTTGTCTACTCGGAGCCCTTCAGCAAACTACACTCCTCACGGGCGCGCCTGTGATGTGTTGACATCGTTATATGACCGCAATAAGGGCTTGACAATTCAGGTACGATCTCCGTAAGGACATGTGGAGGGTTAACTTACTAGAAGGTAAGCGACGTGGAATGAATTTGAGTTTTATTCGCTGACAGCTATATCTATATAAACCTTGATTGTTCCCCGAAAATTTTATAGATATCCTTTTCATCTGGACACCTTCTTACAGGCTCCTTCATGCAGTGAGGTTACCTATTGATGTGATCCCTTTGTTTACTAGTAAACACCTGTCAGGTGACGAACATGAAAATATTGTTTATAATTCATTCTGGTCGCAAGAAATCTGTTGGATGCTAACAGCTGAAGAGATCAGTACAGAGTTCTTTGTGGGAGGCCTACATCCAGCTGTGGACATCTATCGCCTGATGATGAGGAAGACGATGTATATAAATCAGACTAATAATTATTATTTTTATATTTGGATTTTAATCATTTGTATCTCAAATAGATTATTTGTATCTTTAATATATGACCGTGATTTAGATATAGTTATATTTATGTGTTTAATTGTTTACTGTTATTAATTAAACAATGTCGCAAATATTTAAACAATTAGTTTGTTCTGTTTCTGTAATAATAGGATTAAATAATTTCTTTTTTTAGCCGCCTAAGTTATGAGACAAGCGAGACGTTCACCTGATGGTAAGTAAGACGCCTGACCAGCGTGGGGCTAGTTAAAATGATGCATCACTTCACCACATTGTGCTCGTTGTCTTTAAATATAAGGGGGTTAAGCTACGATATTCACTATCTGCAACTCCATTCAAACCGGACCAAAGTAATGTTTGTTCTCCGTTAGGTGGCGGCAGAAATAAGCGCTGAGGTGATACCTGGACAGTCTCTGATTACGGAGACCTACTATCAGTAAAAAGGATATTAGGATTAAAAGGATATCGTTTATTGTAGTTACATAACTTTGTTTAAACAATGAGAAAATACTGTAATTAAATGTTTAACTGATTGAAAACTATAATTTGTTATTAATTGAACAGGAAGCGGATGAAAATGACAATATATACCGAAGATCATTGAACAACATTAATTAGTACTTCCGTGTAATTATACAGGATTTATTATATTAAAATTGTATATACCTACTTTAGTTTATATATTCTTCATTCTACTATATACTTCAGTTTCAAAGAAATTTGGTTTAAATAATAATATTTTTTTTTTAATTCCACGAAGCGACGAGGCTAACGGGAGTACCCCCTGATGTTAAATTACAGGCCCAGTCCATAACAACGTGGCGCTTGTTAGGATGTTATACACTGGACCATGTTGTCTCTTTGCGATATAAGATTTTGAGTCTCATTACCCCAGTAATTACACTAGCTACAGCGCCCTTTAAACACTACTGTTTGGCCGCAGAAATGGACGCTGCGATGGCACCTACCTAGACAGTCTCCGGCAACATGGAACTACCACAAGTAAATTTTAGTACGTAGACATTTTTTATGGATCCGTGACCTGGTGAAGATCGCAAGGAATCTTTGGTATAAATGGGTTGCGGAAGATGTTTAACAATGGCCATCAATAGACCGAAATGATGATGATAAATTTCGTTTATGTATTACTTGATATCTATTCGTTTTGTAATAATTTCTTTATTGACCTAAAATTACTGTAAAAGTTATTACGGCATTGATAGAAATATTATATTAAGAAAAACCTATTAAATATTTAGATATGCTCCGAAGAACCGCAAATACTATCTTGGTCATTCTCTAATAACACGTACAATAATATACTAAAAATAGGAAATATGGTAGTAGTAGGTAGGTAGGTCTTTGTTACCGGAGACATATCTAGGTCAAAGTCAAAGTCAACCAAAGATACAATGGAGAGAGCTATGCTCGGAGTTTCCCTGCGCGATCGAGTCAGAAATGTGGACATCCGCATAAAGTCACCGACATAGCCCAAAAGATGGCTAGACTTAAGTAGAAGTGGGCAGCGCACAATTCTTGAGGGTCCGACGGCCGATGAGGCAGTAAGGTCCTCGAGTGGTGCCCGCGTACCGGTAGACGTAATGTTGGAAGGCCTTTTCCATCTTCTATTCGGACTTTAGTGCAACTATATATAACCCTGACGTTTCGAGTAGTTTAGGACCGAAGTGTTAACGAATAAGACTACAGAAGGAGATAGAAGTAGAAGTGTCATCATAGGAAATATACTACTGCGTTTTATTGTATGCATTTCAATTTACGCTAAATGAGGTCATTATGTGTTGAAGTCTTCAGGTAAGTGGTATGTTTGGTATTAGATCTTTCGCAGTAGATTTATAGCAAATTGTGTGAAATTCAGGTGTAGATAAATTGAATGTTTCTTTTGTACAAAAGTAGCAAATTTCCTCTCGATCCGTTAGTATTGAGATTTCAATTGCCTTCGCAAACTTTTTAGACGGATTCTAAATGAATTTTTCCCGCGGAGTCACGAGCGAAATGACGTTCAGATATGGGATGTAATTTTTCATACGGTCCCACCTAGATATGTGACAAAGTTTTATATTTACTTTCTATATGTTTACATGAATCATTTATAAAGGTAATCATTTATTTTTATTTTCACATCCTTCTGTTGCATCCTACATGTTGTCTAAGCAATTAACTTACACTTATCTCAATATTATATATTATTAACAAAGATTATATATTGTAAAGTAGACACCGGAAAATTACAGAACTGTTATGGCGGTGTATTATGGTTGGTGGTTGCTGTGGGTGGTGGTATCTAGCCAAACGTGTTCAGAAAACTACCATCAACAAACCTCCAAAATGTCTCCACATAATCGAAGCAGGAACTTCCGTCTTACAAAACAAACGCTTGGCCACTACACCAAGGAGACAATTGTAATCGTCTTTTCAATCCGACAAATATATCTCAGAAATCTTGTAATACTACTTTTTTCTTATAAATGCCTTTTTGATACAATTATAAGAATAAGGATAAAGATGAGGATAATGAAAATGTGACAGATTTCTGTTATAAAACTTTTAAATAGTAATAAAGTACTATTTCAAGTTTCAAGTTCTGAAATATTTTATTGAAAGGATTTTTTCAAAAGTATATAACTAAGTTTAGAGAAGTATAAAAAAATTTTTTTTTGGAAGATTAAAAATGTACAGGTATATGAGCGAATGTAAACTCCTTTGTTTCATGACATTTTTTAAAATTATACTCCTGAAATTTTTATTCATTAAGTTACTCGTTTATAATTTCCATTCGTTATAAGTAGGAAGGTAAATAAAGTTTAATTAATAAAGCTTAATGTGTCACAGTTTAGCACCCTCTTGTATAATTAGCTTAACGATTATACAATCACATCGTACGTTTACATTTTTAAACCGAACAGCCCCAAGCAAGGGCTGGATACGGAGAGGAAAACAAAGAAACTCGATTTGGAACCCTTCCCGGGCCTTGGGGAGCGTATTAAATTTGCATTAGACGAAATTGAAATACGCCCTTCGATGAGCTGTTACGGTGGAAGACTAATAATACCGTCAATTCGCATCGGGTGGAATCCTCAGAGTCACGGCAGGACTATTTGATTAATTTAATCATTTTTACATCCCTTCATGGCACGGGGGAGGTATTCGTCAATTTTATCGTTACCATCGTCGCAGCTTCAATGTGAAAGTTACACAAGTCTTCTTCTAGCTTATGGAGACGGGGTTTATGAGGAAAATATATTTATAAGTCTTAATGAAGAAGATATAAAGAAAACCAAATTATATTATTCAATTATTGTCGATAAATGTATGAATATAAATACTTATAAATATAAATAAATGGATAACTGAAGTCTACTGCAAATGGTAGTAGTTCTCTTACTTCTGTTTGTCTCCGAAAAAACACAATCATACAATTCCTAGTGTTCCTATCTAAAGTACTATGTACCTTAATATATCCTGCAATAAATTAATATTTGATTATTTTTTACTTAAATGTATAAATTGATATATACGAAAAACGTATGATTAATTTTTTTTTTTAATAACGAAAATATTCTACGTACCTTTTTAATACGAAAGATATGTTTCAATGATTCTAAGTGAATAAATATATAATTTCAACTAAATCACAATAGTAAATTAAATAAGATTAAAGAAAGGTACTCAGCACTAAATAATAAAGATTTACACGAGATATTTTAATTGAAATATTATTAATAAAGTAAAGGTTAAAAGCGAAAAGTGAGATATCATTTAAAAACGTTAAAAATGTTTATAACAAGTGGAGTAAATCTCTCCAGACTCCGAGACAAATATATTTGTATGCTTTCGCTGCAGAGTTCCACACAGCATTTTTATTGCCTGCGTATATATTTTTTTTATTCTACGAAGTGACGGGACGACCGTGATGTTCACCTGATGGTAAGTCATAACCCCACTAGCGCTAGTTAGGATGATGTACACAGCACCACATACTTATTGTCTGGTGAAATAAAACGTTCAAACTCTTTACCCCGGTAATTTCAATAGATAATATACAACTCACTTCTTATCAGGATACAGTAATGTTTGCACACTACTCCTACCATTTGGTTTCGGGAGAAATCTTCGAAAAATACCCCGCTTCTAGTGAGACGTCAGGGTAACGCGAGATTGTTACTCTTTCAAATCTTTTCAATGGTCTGCATCAGTGCATTCGAAGAGGCTCCGGGATCTCTTATAGAACGCAACGATGCTCCTCGACACATTGTGTTACACGTCCTGTACCATCGCTGAGCCATATGCTGTCCCACGCAGGTTCGCTTGTTGGGCGATAAAGGCCCCCACCCTTAAGACCCGCGAAAATTTTAGACCCTTTTAGTTGCCTTATACGACAGGCATTACCTTAGTCCTATTCTTACTAGCCGGAGACAACAGGGTGGGCACTTCTGCTACCTACCATCAATTCTAATATACTGGGGTTGTTTGTATAAATACCCCAAATAGCACCACATTAGGTTTTGTCATATTTTATTACAATTGGTATAAAAAAATAGATATATATTTAAATATCATTTCTAATGCATATATACTAGGTGTAGTTCCTCCAACACCCCCACAACTGTCTTTTGGGATGGTATTTTGTAAAACCCGTTCTTAGCTTACCTATGCTTGGCAAAAGGAATATTCCTACCAAAATTTCAAGCCTCTAGGCCTGATGGTACTCGGCATCAAGCAGCGTTTATCATCTTTGGTGCACTCTCGTACCCTCACCTTTTTTGGCCATGTATGCCGCCTAGGGAAGGCAGCTACTGAGCGACTTATGATCCAGTGAAAGGATTAAGGTGTCAGGCCACGAAGAGGAACACCTATGATATAGACTGACTAAATAAAGGCGACAATAAATAGCTCATCATAGTTGCTGTATGAATGCAGTAGGAAGGCGGGCATCAGAGAGGAAAGGCGACGAGTTGTTAAGCTTGCGACCAACACCTGAATGATGACCACGGCCACTCTGTTAAGAGTGATACCGACGGGGAATAAGAAGACCTTATGGCAACAGAGATATCGTGATGAGTTTCTTCATAGTTAGGTTGAAATCTCTTATATATACAAATTATAATTGATAAAAAACACACAAAACCTCTCTTTTTTATTGGAAAGTTAAAAATTTAATTTAAACTTTAAACTTCTTGAATGTTTAACTTAAGTTAAAGCGCCAGCAGTAAGCAATTTGTTACAATGAAGACATCGTGACATGCCCGCGGCCACGTACCGGGCACGCGTACCGCACTATCACCATATCACGACTCCAAATCGGTTATTTACTGCGTACCCGTTTTTTTTTTTAACTAATTAAATGTACGTGGTGGTGCTTTAACTCTCTGGTAACAACGTTGATGGCGAAATACATCATCACAATTAAACCAAAACCGTCTAAATCTCAACTTTACAACAGATTAGATAAATTGCTAGAAAAAGGACATTTATATCAAAGTATTCACGAAGGTATTAAAAAAAAAAATACTAATTGTCATTGTGAATAATTGGGTAATAGCATCAGCTCAGTATACCATTAATGATAAAATCAAATTTAACACCAAGCTAATCACTAGAAGACAAATCACTAAAATTCATAGTGACTTACTCTATACATAGTATTTACAGATCAGTAAACAAAGATCTAGGTACTTCGTAATCAGGTCAGAATAGGGCTACTAAGAATATGACTGGATGTCGATATAGGCGACTAAAATCTTAGGCGATTTAATGGACTTTGAAGACGAGGGCTCAAATGCGAAGTTATCTTATATTTATATATCACAGCGTAACTTGTGGAGGTGCTAAACTTGTTTATGTGCTTAATCAAAGTGCAGAGGGCTTTAGTTAAGTTATATAGGAGATCCCGAAAGTCCTAACACGTTAAAGAAGATCACCGTGAGATGCCGCTTGAAATTGTTCTACGACTCTGGCTTACTCCTAGTAGCATGGCATCTTCAGATATCCCTCACTGCAGAAAATCTTGCATCAGAAAATTTACTTCATTATGACTTTGGTGACGGAACATCTATCACCTCAGTTCTTTCGTGATCATGACTTCTGTTCGCTTTAATAATATGGAGATCGCTGGTTAGATTCAGGGGCAATATATTGTTTGGTTGTTTGAAGATGTTATTTTTATTTTAGCTAGTTTTTACTCTCAAATCATTTTTTTTTTAACCAAGCTTCGAGACGAGATATACATCCACCTGATGGTAAATAATACTTATGTGAATAGCCATGTGCGCTAGGATTATACCCCCAGCACCATGTTGTGTTCACCGTCTTACACCAGTAACTTCATTAGTGACAATGCCCTTCAAACCGGAATACAGAAATGTTTGTATATTATTGTTTGGCAGTAGAAATCAGAGCTGTGGTGGCACTTACCTAGACGGTCTCCAGCAACAGCCGAACACCTCTTTTTTTTCGTGAGGAAATTCTTCTTAAAAGATACCTTGTTTTTGGAGGGAAGATAAGGTTGTGTGGGGCTTCATCCTAACTAAAACCCCCTCGGTGGTCTTTGGTGGTTCCTTGGAACGCACCGGTGCCTCTCTGCACTTTAACTAAAACATCCCACGGAAGGACAAAGCTCTCCTTAGCATCCACACTGTGCTACGGCAAATACAAGACCACCATAAATTTGCCGTCCTCCTAAGGCTTGCATATTGAGTTTTGAGGGTACCCACCCTCAACGCTCATGAACCCGGGGAACCTTTTAGTCGCCTTGTACGACAGGCAGGGAACACCTTAGTCCTATTCTTAATAACCCGAAATTACAGGGCTCAAGCACCATTACTGTGTTCCAGCTGCTTATAAGAGCTAAAGTATTAAAACTACACTTTACTATCATGGGCTTTATTGTCAAAAAATTGAGGTCAAGTTTTGGAGCCCATTTTGGATATTAAAAAAATGTTTCGTTGTATAAGGGCGTGGTACGCGTGTGACGGATATCGGCAGCACGTCCGCCGCACGTGACGTCATCACGTCCGCTCTGTCACGCAACATTGTGACCAGCTTAATTCGTCGACAAGATTTTGAAATTTATGAAGGCCATTGGTTTAATAACGTAAGACCCTTTGTTGGGCTCGTGTTAAGTTAAAAGTCTCTTGCTACTTTTACTTTAGTACTTAAACATTTGGACGTGGTTAATCTTTTATAAACAATCCGAAAACACGAACGTTTGATACTTTAAAACTACAGTGCCGAAGCGAAAGGAAATATTTATGTACAGATCCAAGAAGAAAAAAAAAAATGAATCGACCACCGAAATAACTCATCGCACTCCCCCCTCTTAAAGCGTTGATGTAACGCTAATGATCTTTAATATTATTTTTATCTTTCACAACCGCCGTTGAAAGACAGTTTTGAGTGACAGTCACCGCGGTAGGTAAGGAGGGAGTTAGCTAATGACTCCTTCCCGACACAATTCCTTACGAGTGCCGCAAGTTGATATACCACCCTCGGTTTCCTCTCATATAATTAATGTTTTCCGCTCACTCTTCACCGCGTGTATAACAAACACTACGTCGTTTGCACGTACGCAATAATTAATAACAAATATCAATTTAATTAATAACTTAGATAATTATATGAGTCCTCAGCAAGATATTAAGAGCTAACTATTTATCTACATCAATAGTACTTAATCTAATACCTTCCAATATTGGACAGTAATTAGAAATTTTTATATTAATTCAAGTAAACTTACAGATGATAAATAAATTCTTTGATCGTAAGTATTCTGATCATAGAATAATACGTCCACTACTTCTTACTGAATTGAGAAGAATGATCGGAAAAAATCCTTTAAATCTACATTTACAGATTGTTTTAACGCAGCTCCTTTTTGTGCCTCCAAGCATCAGTATGAAAACATTATTCTGTTCCGATTCGAAGGGCGTTGTGGGTAGTGAAATCACTGGAGTGAAGAGATTTAACAACTAATGTCTTAAGGCGACAAGTGCAACAAAGCGTAGTGTACATCAACCGAACTAGCACCAAGGTATTATTCCGGCATTATTGCTTACTATCAGGTGAACATCCTGATCATCGCCTCAACAAAAAAAATTATTTATAGGGTCCATAAAATTAATGCATAGACGTTATTTGATAAGAGTCATCTTAAGGTTGCATTGAGATATTTAATATTGTTTACTGGTGATAGGTCTTTGTTGCCGGAAACCGTCTAGGTAGGTACCATCAAACAGTAGTGTGCAGACATTACTGTGTTCCGGATTTACGGGAGTAATGGCTAGTGAAATTACTGGGGTAACGGGACTTACATTTCATGTGTCAAAGAGTCGAACGCAGTGTAGTGCAGAATAATAGAAGAAGATAATAGATACTATTATCTACCTAGCGCCACGTTGTTATGAGAGAGCGTATCACTTACCATCAGGTGAACGTCTCGCATATCTCGTAACTTTTATCACCTATGTACATATCGACAAGTATAATCCGTTCATCTAGTTATAACCTCTGAACCTTTAATCAATATGACATCTTAGAAGATAAATAATGCAACACGGTTCACAAACACGTTATATATTCATCCCGTTCGTGTATGCAAACAGTGAAAGGATGTGTTTGCGAACGACATTGTCTCTCAGTCTCCGCCGGAACAGTATGCGGATCTAATGCAATCTGTGTTTCACCACCTAACGCCTCAGCACCTACTCTTTTCTGTAGAAGATTTATCTATGCGGAAAGCTTAAACGGATAGTGCACTTCCAAGAATAATGTATCAGCAAACAAGAATATGAGATCTTATTTTGATAAGATATTTTTACCCTGTTTAGAACTTTTGTTACCAAATTATATTTTCTACATAAAACCAAAGAAACTAAAAAAAAATTTACTAGTGTTGCCAAACTGCAGTGTAAATACATTACTGTGTTGAGTAGTAGCTAATGAAATTACTGGAGTAGCGAGACTTAACATCTTATGTTTCAAAGCGTTGAACATAATGTGGTGCAGTGTATATCATCTGAACTAGCGCCATATTGTTATAGGCAGGCGTATCACTTATCATTATGTGAACGTCTCGTCTAATCTTGTCACTTAGTTGAATAACAAAATAATATTATATAAAATAAATACAACTTCAACCTTCATATTAAAAATCTTTTTTTTCGACGAAGGTATATAAACAGCAAGCACCATGTTCACTTGATGGTAAGTGATACATACTCTGCAACACGCTGTGCCCGCCTTAAGACATCAAATGTAAAGTCTCGTTACCACAGTAATTTGACTAGCTACAGCGACCTTCATATTTTAACTCACTAATGTTTGCATACTACGGCTTGGCCGCAGAAAAATGCATTGCTGTGGTATCTACCTAGACGTTCTCCGGAAACGGAGACCAGTAAAGTCTGCATCCGTTACCACATCGCTGTTCCGACTGTCGACATACAAGAGCTGAGGTATTTAGGGTGAGCATGCTTCTTCCAGACTCTTATTGCTACTTAATATCAAATGAAATTAAGTTAGGAACAGGACGTTTGCTTGATGGTAAGTGATACGCCTGCACGTAACAACGTAGTGCAAATTAGAATGGTTTACACTGCACCACATTGCGCTCATCGCCTGAGAAATGAAACGTTCATTCTAGCTACCCCAGTACTTACACTAACCACAGCGCCTTTCAAACCGGAACATTGTTAGTACCTAGACCGTCCCTGGAAACAGAGTTCTATCCATATTAGATGTTAACGCTGCTTCTCTGTTGTATAATTTGGCAAAAACAATTTTGCTCGACGACTTAAATCTAGCTTTATCTCCTTAATCCAGTACATCCATTAATGTTAGCATGCTTAACCTTGACGGCGGAGATAAGCACAGCAATAATATCTACCGATATAACCATAGACAAAAAAAGTTTTAATAAACATTTATTTACTCGGTGAGCGCCACCAAGTAAATAACAACAACTCTTTGTTTGTCTTTGCCTCCTGTACAACTCTCCTGAAGATATTGGGACTGACTGCCTTCTTCCTCCATACAGTAATTTATGCCATTCTCTTTATATATGTTTTTTCTTTTTATAAAGTATTATATAATGCTATATTAAGTAATGGGGTTGAAAGTGTTCCCGCGCAACTCGCGGGATCCAAGCCAACATCACCTACTCGTGGTGCACCCTAAAAATCAACAAACGAATCTATGGCTCCCACCAACACGCATTGGACCATCGTGGTGGAAAATGGTCCAATTCCCCCCATTTGAATCCCTATACGTGGTAAGAATTTTAAGGAGAGGCATATGTCCAGTAGTGGGCGTCTATCGGCTGACGATAATGAATATAGTTCTTAAACTTCTATTACCTAAGTGTAAAGTTTTATCTTATTGGATATCGATCTGTGTCTAGGGTATGTTAATCACATAAAGAAAACAATACCCGTGAGCTTTAAGATTCTTTAGAATAGCTAAGGACTTCGGATCAAGGAATTGATGGGCCAATTTGCTCTTCCTTAATCGAGCGTAGAATGGACCAGGCGCCATGAAATTAGATCGTTCCAGCGCCATATTGGATGTAAATGGTAATAAGTTAGAGTTATGGCGGCAATAGCTGAATGAGATCCTTCACGTTTTTTGAAGTGAACTTCACTGAACTGTCGAATACTTCAATATTAATATTACGAATAATAGTAATAAAATTATTATTACGACGACTCAGATATCAGGATTCGATGCGTTTATGGTTAACTGAAATGGTTCATTATGGACAATGTCTATTTCAACAACCTGGACAGTAGTCTGTCTACTAGGCCGCCGGAAGTAGCTAAGTGCGAATGGTACAGAACCGATCTGTATGAATATATTTACTAGTGGTAGGTCTCTGTTGTCGCAAACCGTCTGTCTAGGTAGGTATCACTGCAACGGCTACATCCGCCGCCAGACAGCAGTGTGCAAACAATGCTATGTTCCGGTGTGAAGGGCGTTGTAGTTAGTGTGTTTCTGCTGATGTTACGAGAATCAACGTCTTATATCTATACAGTGTCCTTTCTAACTTGCACCACGTTGTTATTGACAGGCGTATCACTTACCATCAGGTGAACGTCTGAACAAAAAATAGATATTATGATAACTAGAGCAAAATATTTTTAGATGAGCGCAGGTATCGTTATCAACATCTCACTCTACTCATATCTTTATAGGATAAAAAATTATACACTAGAGTAATATGAGATAATTTTAAGAAGAAAATGTTTATCCGCTATAAAGAAATAAAATTGATGTCCTGTTGATATTTTACTTATAAAAATGTAGCAAGTTGAGCGATTAACCTCAAAGGAATCGTTCAAGTTTAAATAATTAATGGATTTATTTTGTTTACTTTTACCTTCCGTAGACACCGTAGCGACTACGTAGGCGGTTTTACATAACATAAAAGAAAAAAAAACAAAATAAGCATAAGAAAATAACTTATATATTGTTTTTTTTATATTATTTTATGTCCTCTGCCAAGGGTATAAAATATAAAATGTGGTGGTTTAGTACTTGCTTCCGGACGACATTACATCTCACTACAATTTTTATTATATGAAGTTAAAGCACCGAAACCACAGAGTTTTTAGTTAAATAATTATTATAAATATTAATATCTAAATATTCCCTACATGTTCGCTGGCCCTAATTTAGAATTAGATTTGAAAGTTAGACCTGAAATCTGTCAGATATAATCCGGCACGGCTGCAACCCGCAGCTCTGACCCCTTCCAGTTATTAACACCTATGCAACTCTCTTTCGGGTAGGAATTTTGCAATTTCCATTCTTAGCGGACCTCTAAATGGTGGAAGAAATATCTCTACCAAATTTTGGGTGTTCACATCTAATACTGCAGGAGATCTCTTGATGAGTTAATGAGTCTGCATATTTCCAATATTTTCAAAATTTAGCCTAAGGCAGTCTAATACTTTATATAATATGTTATTGTAGGCAATATACTTTACAGAATCGCCCTTAATTCATTATATAGTTTTGTCACATGGTGGTAGTTTTCTCCTGCTGGAGACCGTCGTGATGGGTGGCACCACAGGTCCTATTTCTTTCGCCATACAGTAGTGTGCAAACATTACTGCGCGCAATGTGGTGTAGTATATATAGTAGTATATATACCATCCTAACTAGCGCCACGCCTTTATATGGTTGTTTATGTATTTCTGTGTTTTGTTTGAATTTCTTTATTTTTTTTTAATTCATTGAAGTGACGCGACGAGCGGGATATATCGTATATATATATATATCCTCCTGATGATAACTTATACGCCTGCCCATAACAATGTAGTTAGGATGATATACACTGCACCACATTGCACTCGTCGCCTGAAAATTAAGATGTTGAATTTCGTTACTCCAGTAATTACACTCGCTACAGCAGTCTTCAAACCAGAACAGAGTAATGTTTGCACAGTGCTGATTGACGGCGGAAATACGAGCTGCGGTAGTACTTTCATAGACGGCCTCCGACGAAGGAATCAATTTTGTTCTGAATCTAAGTAACAATTAGCAAATAGAATAAGTAATGTCATAATTAACTGATAGAGATCTGCTCCTGGATATAGGCTTTCCCGAATATCTTCCATCAAACCCTCAGCTCATATTGATACATATTTCTACTATCAAGTTACTTTAAGCTGTTAGTTCTGGTTGGTGAAATAACAACATTGTTTTTTTCCACTGTCATCGAAGCTCGGCAGTAATAAAGTGGGGTGCGTCACATTAATTTTATCGTCCCCTCATCATTTACGCGAAGCCTTAACAGCTCTAATAAAAATATACTGCAGTTAACAACGCTCTTGAAGTATACGTCAATTAATGGTGGTGACATATACCATATACGTAAAATATATGTTATATGACCACAGTAATAATATTTGTCACTATTAGATCACCACAAAGCCAAAACACATAAACATGAAGATGACTGGTTTGAATCCAGGGCCACGAGCAATGAAGTTGAGTGTGTAAGGTTTTTTTTCTTCAATCCGCTTAGATTGACCGACTAAACAATAAGGATTGGACTGGACTGGACTGGAGGATTGGACAATAAGGACCTGGATAATAAAGGCTACTTTAGTTCTCATAATTTAAGAGCCAAAACACATCAATGCTATTATGGCGTCAGATTCAAACTATAATGAAGCTTACTAGTTTTAAAAAATTATTACGGACTAAACTCTTCAAACTTGTGACTCCGAAATCGAACCAGGGACCTTCGTGTTACACGAGGAGCTTTTATCTATTGCGGTACATAAGCTGTTAAATATTTAATTATCATATAATTTTAGATGAGTCTATAATAGTGTACAAATAAATGGAGTAAAGGAAATTCGATCCAACGGTTAAGCTGTCGAAGGTTCTCGCCGTAAACTTGTATAGCAAGACATTATTAAATTTCGTGACCCCACATAAATAAGGTGATGGGGGAGGTGGGAAGGAGGGTTAATCGCGCCCCACATCGGAACAAGAGCAAAAGCGCTGGTCCAATTAAAGTTGACACAGACGGCTCCCAGAAGGTGTCGGTGCATCACTCGCACGCGATCTCCTCTCAGCAGACGCCTATATAATCGATACCATACATTTTGTATCGTCAGATTCTTTGCGGGAATAATTTTTTTAGACCCTTACTATGGACCGGTACATTTACTAGACCTTTTAAAAAATTCTAGTATTTAAAAAACTAAATACTTTATAAGATACAAATACAGAAAGAATAAAGACGGACGTTAACCCTTAAACGTTTTATTCATTACTTATTTTTTGTGTTATTTTTTTTTTTTGACGAAGGGGCGGGACGAGTAAGATGCTCACCTGATGCTGCTTTAGGCCTGCCCATAATAACGTGACGTTGTTTAGGATGATATACACAACACCACATTATGCTCGTCGTCTTGAGACTTAAGATGTTAAGTCTCAATAACCCAGTTAGCTCCTTAGCTATTACGCTCTTCAAACTGGAATACAGTAATATTTGCACAGTAATGCTTGGTGACAAAGGAACTGACTGCTGCTACCTATCAAGATATATATGATATTGTTTTCGTTGTCTGTATATTTGTATTATATATATAATAATAATAGCACCTCAATATTTCAACCGATGGACGTCCATTGCAGGATATAGGTCTCTTGCAATGTCTTCCACAAAGCATTCTCACAAAGTCTTGTGCTGTATAATATTTCATTACCTTAAAAATACTTATTTAAATATATTTTTATGTTCAGTGATAAAAAGAGTGGGGCAGGTACCTATTGGTACATGGCATCATCATCAACTATCAGCTATCCACTGCTGGATGTATGCTTAACCGATAATTATGATGTGGCAGTTAGTTCCACTGCATGATATTGAACTCTGTATTGAGATGTTTTGTCAACTATGGAATATCACTATCTGTAGTGATGTTCAAGTTAAAATATAGTTAAGCCTTCATGGTTAAATTATAAATAATTATAGTATAAGTACCCATTTACTATCTCTTTTGATGGTTGTAAGTAATATTTTGTAAAAATGTTATCGCATGGTCTTCCTAATGATATCGTAATATTAATGTGAACCTTGAATGGAAGGACAGATATTGTTCTTTATGTCAGGAGTTAAAGATTTCATATCTTAAGAGTTAATATCTATTGAAAATCTTTAATAGCACTTAGTAAAGTCGTCGTTATTAAGTTATTGTAAATCAATGGAGCGACAAATAAGGGGGCTCAAATATTGCGAAACTTGGCTTGGGTATCAGGAGCGCTTGTGGCGAATCTCAAATTAATGACGGACTTAGGAGTTGCCAAGTTCCAATGAACCAATAAATTGTCCCTCAGTTACTCCTTCTTGGAACTCAGATTAGCTTTAAAGTCGAATAGTTTAACAAAACTGCAAATAAATGATTTTTCACCAACTCTCCAATAACTAATAAACTTAAACGGAGTTAATTCTAACAAACTGTAGCACCTTCACGTGAACCAAGTTTAATATTTAGTTTTTTTTTTTCCAAAAACAATAGCCAACATTCCTTCTACATTTAATATGGCAGTGAAGCTAACATTTAAGGTTTCGTTTCATAGCAGTAACTATGTAGTATTTAAGTTAAAAATTATGCGATAAAGGAAGACATTATTTTTAAACACTCACGTCTAAACAAACAATAGCGTGCTGGTGTTCCTGGAGGTACGGATGAATGGGCTAATTATTTACAATTCGTCACGCGACCAAAGTTAGCTTCCCAAAAAAAAAAAAAAATATAAACTGTGACGTGAAATCTCATTTCCTAACGTTGCCTTTGTCCCCCACGATTTTAAATATAACAAACGGCCCCCTGCGATTCGTTGCCAACCGAGAATATTATTTATGTATTAAGTAAGTATTTAAATTTTATTAAACGTTGTAAAGGTGAATTCCGAGATAAAATTAAAGTATGATTTTAATCAGTTGGTACACGGCGACGAAAGGTTTCGATCGCGATATTAAAAGGTGAAGAAATATTTTTTTTTTTTTTTTCAAAAATAAACTTTAGCGTTTTAAACATAGGCCGATGCGTCTGTTCGCGTGATCAGCTCGCGTGCCTCGTGCCGGCCTCAAATTAAATCCAAACCGATAAGACACCGCGCACCTCACGACTGTCGCCAACCTTTCTTTTTACGTACGCATTGTACTTAGTTACTCGTATACGTATTTATCAGTCCCATTTCAATTAATTCGCTGTGCATACGGCAAAAGAAAATAATGAGTACAAATCACCGATACTCACCCTTGATACTGCAGCTACGTGTTTAGAAATTGAGAGCTTTATACAAAAGCTTTTCTATTAGCTACATGAAAAGTAAAGCATGATCCTAACAAAAACGATATAATGTATTATATAATGGTATACTGAGGTAAGTAATGAGGGGTAAGGATTTCCGCACAAAAATTCACGGGATCCAAGCCAATCTCACCTGCTCGTTGTGCACCCTGCTAATCAACAAACGAGACTCTGGCTCCTACCAATCCGCCTTGATTCAGGAAATCTTTGGAGGACGCCAATTTTCGACGATGACGATGTTGAATGGTATATGAATGAAGAATCTGTGGAAATATAAAGATAGATAAATCAGTTGCTATGGAAACCCGAGTTTATGTTACAGCAATAGATTTGAAACAAGCAATGAATCATTAAACTGCATATTTGATTTTAAAAAAATTTGGGATGATGATCGGATCTTTTTGAACTTACCAAGCTATCTGTCACTCTTCTATTATAACAACAACAGCAACAGCATTATTGTGTTCTGGCTATCAACGTAAGAGAGCTGGAGTATTTTAAACTCCCATCCATCGTCATCCATAGCCTTATTCTAAATTCTTACCAATTAAAATTGAGGTTTTGTTCAACGAGCAGTGTTCTTCAGCAGCAGAGCATAAATGTTGTCCAATCTATCTGTTAAGAAATTTACTGAATAAAGTTTCATGTTTCAAAGCCTTTTTGTGTCTGATATAATTAATTTATGGTGAAAACTTCTTGATGCTGATGGTCTATTAAAGCGGTCGTCAAACTTAAGTTTAACGACAGCGGCAATACATCGCAACTTGACAACTTTATGTCCAACTATTGGTTGATAGCAATCTGTTGAGAATACCAAGCTTACAAAATAAACCGCATTTTTAACTAAGGATGTTATTGTCTATAAGCTTCTAACTTTGATAGTGATAGATAGCTATCACTATCAAAGTTAGAAGATCTATAGAGATTGTATTTTGAAAATGATCACAAGATCCTTAAAGATTTAGCGATCTATAGATGAAAAATTACAACAATCTACTAATGAAAACTTTGTAATTTCAAATTGCCGTTGCTCACATCGAGTAGCTTCCTGCGACTCTCACTAGATCGTCCGTCCACCTTGTGTAAGTCCTCCCAATACTACGTCTACCGGGACCGATCGATGTGAAGATATTTGAGAGAAACCTATATATCCAGCAGTGGACATCTATCCGCTGATGATCATTATTTTGTATTTGTCTTTATTGCCTGATGATATTGAGCGCTTGGTGGACTTACAGCTCATTTTATACTGGGCTTTTGGACCGGATCTACGGCCTGTTTTGTATTTGTTTTAAATAGCCGTGTCTTATACACCCTATTCAAAACAAAGACAGGTTATGTCGGAGTTACACCGACTAAACCCCATCTCGATATTCGTAACTTTTCGGCTGGTTTTGAAAATGACTTGGACTATTGCGCGATCCCATCGGCGCTGCTGAAACTGCGAAGAATAGGCCAATATACCATAGCATGTTATCTAGATATCCCAGCTTCTTAATTTTCTTTATCGACTTGTATATTTTTAATACTCTTCTTGTCTTATTTCCTCTAGAAATGATTGTTTTTCTTTAATATTAAAAAACATTATTGGAACTAATAAAACTTTATATAATAGACATTTAATATGAGATCCGCAAAATGAGATACTCAGTTTGTTCCGTGGGATTGTTTTTCTCGACTTTATTGTGTATATTATTACAAGTTACGGACCTCTGTAGGGGCGGGGTTATTAGTTTACAAGTGTATCAAACGCCCCCCATTGTTTATTATTGACTCGATACTCGCGGGAGTACGATATTACTTTCCAACTCTTTCGGAAGTTTGCCCTCTTTGTTGACATCTGCCGTTCGATTATTGGAAATTCTGGAACGATAGCGTCTCATAAATTTCTATAGCTATGTTATATATATTACAAGCTTGTTCCGTCAATCATCATCATATTTTTTTTTATTGAAGGAAGTGACGAGACGAGCGGGACGTTCATCTAACGGTAAGTGGTACGCCTGCCCATAACAACGTAGCGCTAGTAAGGATGATATACACAGCAACAAAATATGCTCGTCACCTGGGAGATGAGATGTTGAGACTCGTTACCCCAGTGAGTACACTAGCTACTAAAAAAAATTATTAACATTTTATTGTTAATTATAAGGATTTGAACTTGTGTTAGCTCAGTTAATACAGTAGAAATATGTGCTGTATGACTCAAAGTGCCGTAGGTTCAATTCCCATCGAGCTTTAGCTTCCAGTAAAAGAAAATATCATCAGAAACCTTACAGAGGTTTTATGACAACATCAGCCAACTGGCAGTGTGATGGATTTATAATAATGACTATCTTCTTGTCAGACGAAGTCCTAGAAGTGAGAATATTAAGTTGGCTGTTTATATTCACCATATCTTTCTAGTTAGGTTTATTAGTAATAATATAATATAAACAATTAGATCACAAACATATTTTGATGTCCTATGACCACGATATACATATAATGGGGTAAGTTTCAGTTGCCGGAGTACGTAAGTACCACTGCAGCTCCCACTTTTGCAATTAAACAGTAGTAGGCAAAGGTTACTATGTTCCGGGTTGATGGGTTCTTTAGCTGATGGAATTACAAAGGTACCGAGAGTATATCTTTTTTTTCAAGTCGATGACTACAAAGTCGTTCGTGTGTATTTTATCCTAACTAGCGCCATGTTGTTATAGGCAAGTGTATCACTGACCATCAGGTGATCGTTCCGCTAAAGTTGTCGCTTTAAAGAATAAAAAAACGGTAATGTAAAGACGATGGCATCGATCAAGCGATTCGTTTGCTCCAGCGCCGTGTTAGTGTTTGTTATATAAAGAAACAAACACACCTTTATACCGAGGGATCATAACAATAATTCACGTTTCATGATATACGACGTTACAGGGCTACCGCCAATGCCATCCCTCGTCTTTACGACCGCCCCTGACCACTAATCTTGCCCATATTGGCTTGTTAGCACAACACACGGCGTTTTTTATTTTATCCTGACGATAGTTTATCCAAGGACGCAGTACAGTTAAATAAAGATCTTTTTACATCTGCAATTCAAGAAAGTAAGAACATATATATACCTTTAAGTCATACACACTATATATATATATATATACAATTAATTTTAATTATCCATACGAGTTGAGTGAGACATTTACCTGTCGGTTATTCATAACAACGTGACCCCAGTTACGTTATACATATCACAGTATTGTGCTGGTCGGCTTTAGACATAGGTTGTTGTCTTGTTACCTTGGTAATTACACTAGTTAAAACGCTTATCAAAGCGGAACATAGTAATGTTTTGACAGTGCTGTTCAGCGGCAGAGATAGGAGCTACGATGGTATCCACCTAGACGGTCTTCAGCAATAGAGACCTACCATCGGTTATAATTTGTCGGTTGATTTAATGAAAAATTCGAAAAAAAAATTATTAGTTACTGAAATTATCTTATAGAGTATTGTATTTTGAAATCTTATTACTATGGTAAGTATCTTTTCATACCAAGAAGTTGGCAAATGGGAATACTGACCGTCTAATGGTAAGCAGTTACAGTAGCTCGTAAATGCCTATAGTACATCATACCCTTCTTGACGAACGCTATCCTGTAGCTCCTTGGGAAATCCTTAGCAACTTCCATAGCTTGATGATTTTTGGGATAAAGTTATCTCTCACCGGACTGAAAGGTACTTGCTGTGATACTAGAGTATGATCATAAACTCTCCGACGATGGGTGCAGTGTGGTAGTTCGTCAGAACACGTCCAATAAAATTCCCTGAAAAAAACCAAAAACAGTTCTGCCGTGATTGTTCAATTTTTTTATCCCACAAAATCAGCAAAATATTTACCTGATGGTGGTTCATGTCACAAATATATACTATTCATACACACTGGGAGACAAGATCTCATTACCTTAGTAATATCACTAGCTACTTACTCTTAAACTAGAACTTAGTTATGTTAGCATACTACTTGTTTGCCGGTAGATATAACTGCGATGATATCTTTTCAGGGAAATTCTTGGCAAATATATTTTTTTTTCAAGGGTCATGTGGAGATTACCCACTTGAACCTCCCTCAGTGGTTGTCAACAGAGACTAATCACTAGTAAGAAATAATTCAGCGAAGATCTCGTCAATGATTAAAAGCAAATGGATTCTGATGAAGAGTTGCCCTCGATTGGAGCACAACTAAACTTCATGGTTAAGTATTTAGTTTTCGATCAATATTCAACAATTGTAATTACTCTCGAGACGCTCGCCTTATTCCTCAGCTCCGGGAACTTCCAAGTTTAATTGAAGTGTTAATTTGACCCGATAATGTCTGCGCATACCGTAATCATTCTCCTACTTCACAACTAGGAGTGTTCGTGTGATTACCAGACTATAATCATTATTCTATACATATCCGAATTTAATTCAGTCATTTTTATATATTATGACGCTCAACAACCCCTGCGATCCAAGCCAACCTCACCTGATCGTGGTGCACCCTGTTGATCCACAAACGTGGCTCTGGCTCCCACCAACCTGCATTGGGCCAGCAAGGTGGGAAATGACTCGAATTCCTCTAAATGAACCTGTACAGTTGAGATCTTTGGAGAAGGTCTAGGTCCAGTATTGAACGTATACACGCTGATGATGAACGAATAGTGAACGTGAACATGGAAACAACCATTCGACACAGAATGATCTGTTATAGGTTATTTATTCTTTGAATTTCATTTCCTGGTGGTAGGTCTCTGTTGCCGGTGACTGTCTAGGTAGGTACCACCGCAATCAGTAGTGTGCAAATATTACTGTGTTCCGGTTTAAGAGGCGCTGGAGCTAGTGTAATTACTGAGGGTAACAATACTTAACATGTTACGTCTCAAGGCGACAAGCGCAACGTGGTGAAGTATATATCACCTTAACTAGCGCCACATTGTTATGGGCAAGCTAATCACTTACCATCAAGTGAATGTCTTGCTCGTCTCAACACTTCGTCGAATAACAACAAAAGATTAACAGAATAACTTACTTTGTTTATTAAAGTTTTTTTTTATTTCTACAGTACTATCATAATTTTTTCAGAATACTGAAAATGTCAGTGTCGATGTACTTTATACTGTATAAAAGTATATCTAAAGTTGGATCTCGAATTATCTTCGATCTATCACATGCATTAAATATAACAGGAAGGTCTAAGGATAAAAAAATATGTTTAAGTGTCCTTATGTGTGTCCTTCGCAACATATAAAAGCTTCACGAACTGTGTTGCTTTCCGGATATTTATAAACTATACCATATGATATATGTGTATATAATTATGTTTGGTAGTCTACGCCATTTCACTTATTTTAGGTTCCCATTAAAGTCAGTTTCCTAGGTCTTTACATACGCAACAGTACCTGATTACAGAGAGAAATTTTCCTTGTTCGAAATGTAATTTTTTTATTGTACTTTTTGTGGGGATAAGTAATACTATTCATTTATCCGATTAAGGGGCCAATTATTCCTACAACAGATAATTAACTAATAATTTCTAGAAAAGAGAAGAGGTCTTAATGAATTCAAACGAATCAGTTTTAGAGTGCAAGGACTTAGTATTCAGCAGATAAGTGTAGGTTAAGAATATCATTATTTTGTATTGCTATTATACAAGTAAGAAGGTAAGCTTAGAATTTTGACATTATTCAGGACAAGCTTTGGTATTACTCTAGTACTGGATGTCACTAAATGGACTATGTAATCTTTGCTCAGATTCCAGATTTTAATCCTCTCGTTTTCATTATAAGCATTTACTATATATAATTGTATCTATAAGGATCGTCGTCATTATGAGCCGCTATACGCCTACTGGACATAAGCCTTCCCCTAAAGATCTCCACATCGATTGATCTTGTTCTGCTCGCAAAATTGCCGGGCACTAGGAGTCGCCGTCTGTAGACGTTCATACTGAGATGACTTGGACCTTTCTTAACACGTTGACCCCAAGAGGGTTGGTGAAAGGCTGAGCCTCGTTCGTTGATTAGCAAGGTCCACCACGAGCAGGTGAAGTTGGCTTGGGTCCTTTGAGTTGTTATGCGGTACCCTTTACACCCCTTCTATCAATAAGGATATTTAAATAGATTTGTTAAAGACTTAAATAAGTTGTGTATTACGAATAGTGATATTAAATAAGTAAGCTTTTTTGGATGATTTATTTGCTAAGATCGTATCCGGTCAGTTATATCGACGTCCTGTACGTAAGAATAGCTCTATATTTGTACTATTAGTCTAACATTAAATAAGCTTTTGAATGTTTAATCATTGTCAAAATAGAGTTAAATTTGAACAACAAAAGCAAAAATTTCAAAATAGGTTTCCGATGAGATTAATATTAATGAGTTGGTATAATTAAGTTGCAAGTTAACAAAATGCAATCAACTAAACAGACCGCTCCGGCGTTGAAGTAATCGAGTTGGAAGGCGAGCTCATCACACGGTATCGTGGCATGAACAATGAAAGGCAATTGCTTACAGCACCGCGCGATAGCTAACCGCACGCGACGGCCTCTATGAAGCTGTTCTTTGACACTTAATACTACGCGAATATTATACAACTAGTGTTGCACAAAGTAAAATTTATCTGTTATTTAAATATCATATGACTTATTAATTGTAAACGTGTAAAATATCTTCTGTAGGGGGCCAAGAGTGACTTTAGATCGCTGCGCTAGAGGAGTAAAAGTAAGAAGAATATTTTGTTTTACTGTTCTCAGTTACCGAAGACCGTTTGGGTAGGTAACCGTGCAGCTTCCTAGTTTACCACTAAACAGTAATGCGCAAATATACTGTGTCTCTGTTTAATGACGTTGCTAGTAAAATTACTGGAGTAACGACACATAAACTCCTTATGTTTCACGGCACGAACACAATTATATGATAAGAATATCATCTTAACTGGCGGAAAGCGTATCACAGGATAACATCTCGTACGTCATGTCGCTTTGTCGAACAAAAAAAATGTTTCGATCTCTGACGGAAAGACAAACTAGGAAAATTAGGATTCTTTAATAATATGTATCAGCTCCAACCAATAAAACTTGATAGAATCAATAAGGTGTGAAAGGGATCATCATCGTTTCAGTATATTATCATCCACTGCTGAACAGAGCTCCTTCTAAGCAATTTCTAGCGCAACCAGTACGATTATTTCTGGTATTCAACTATTGCCTCTGACCATCACCAAGTAATATACTGAGTATTTATTTAGTACACAATATTTGCTTAATAATACAGTCTTACAGAAATGATGCATACGTTTTTTTCTCTCCAGGGTCGGTCCTGCATATCTTACGATAATCGTTAACGATAATATTGGATCTCAAGCGCACGCCTAGTCTCTACCGGTTCCGCTATACGATGTGCTGACGGCTCTAGCGATCATATCAGCTATTAACCAATCTACTGAAAAAGCAACAGCATCCCCGGAATCTAAGTAGTTACAAAAATGTCTAAGACACAAAGAAATAAGAAACCACTGCTTCTATCTTTCTCAAGTATTATAATCCAAGAATATAAATTTTTATAATAGTGATATCTATGTGATCCGGTATTGAGGTCGGTTCTGCCCCATCACTATCAACAAGTAGATTGACGCGTTGTTTGAGCGGTTGCCAGCGCAGACGTAATTACTTCGCGAGCAGTTTGTCTGCCAATTAAACACCTTTGCTTTATTAAGAAGCCGCAGCGGCTGAACGTAAATACCGGATCAAAAGGTTTCATTGCAATTTCTAGTGCTCGCCGAGTGGCTCTCTGCTGCAATGTCTGCAGCGTTTTATGATTTCTTGAATTGCCTGTTCAAAGGGAATATTATCTTTATATTAAAACAGTCACATAGTTAGAGAGCTCCCTATACCACTGACTAAATATGCTAACGTTTTTGAAAACGCACTGTGTGTTCTGCCAACTTGTTCTATGGTCAATGATACGTTGAAATGATGATGATAACTTTCTCTCAATCAAACATTAAAAGATATAAAACAAGCAGAAGTCGTCCATAGTATATTTCATAACAAACACTCAGCTTGTACTATTTGTAGCGACTTGAAGGACTGTAGACGCAATGAAAAGGATTATGTTTTAGTTTATCTTAATCTAACGGTATAAGTGCGGAGCCGGTTTGCTGCAGAACAAAGAAAACACGGAGGCATTGTTTTATATTTTTATCTGGATCAAACGAAAAAAGAAAATCGCTTTTTAATAACCGCACACCGAAGTAAATCTGATACAGAAAGCAAAACTTACCGCAATGAATTTTTAGCACGCGGCGTTTTTACTATTTTGCAAGCTATTGCCGAAAGTACTGCCAAATCTAGTCGTGCTTGTAGGTAGATACAATTATCGTCCTGTTGCTAGACTACACTTACAATTTAGTGTTTGTATTATATTGATAAAATAAAGCAATCGAAAGAGCAAGCAATAAATTATATGTCAAGAATACAACTAGTAAAATCGGTTCGGAATCGGTCTCTTTGATTCAATGAAATTTGATGGACGTTTTTTGTGATAAATTCATTCTATGAGATAGAAGGTAGTATAATAATATTTAAACGGATGTAGTGTCTCTTAATCTATATACTAATATATGGCTCTCGACGCCTCTCTATCGTCGGAGCTATGCAACTGTCACTTGCTGCCGCGAGGTAGCGACATTTCGTGGTCTCAGTCATTAATTAAACGAAACTCATTGTCCCGAGGCGGTGGGGCCCATTGTGACAATATTCGGGACGGCCTCTCAAACTCGCTCGGTGAAACAATAAGGTCCAACATAGACAGATCATTCAGGCGATGGGAAACGTTGCAGGCAAGCTTCAAGTAATTGTGACAGTTTATAATTTCTCTACCCCGGGCGTAATAGCAAACGAGCTCATTGTATATTTTGTTTACACTATCATTGAGAGATAGTAAACTTAGTAATGAAATGAGATTGAACTAATTATATTGTGCACTATACAAAGAATTAAAAGAAGAGAGAAAAAGTAAATATTAAAACATTTACAATGAATTGGGGGTCTTGTTTTGAATGGACACATAGATTAATTGTTGAAGATCTTAATTATCTCCCATCTCATTGTAAAAAATCGGGACTTCCTTAAAATTGTTCAATGCAATAGTAGATTATTCTACACACTACTGTACGCTAGACACTAAGTATATGAAAAAAAAATAGGAGAGGGTATACAATGGCACAAACTGCTGTGCTTTTTAAACTGGAACACAGTAGTCATAAAATTTAAGAGCTGTAATGTCTATAAAAATGAATGAATAAAAAAATTTCTCCAACTAAAACCTGAAAAACAGTAATAACCATTCGCGAAATTTATATCAAATAAAGTAAAAAGCGCCCTAAAGTTTATTGGATCTTTAACTTTACTACTTTAATTCGTCAAGGGACTTGTAACTTTTATGTTCTTTCTCTGATGTGCTATTTTGTTAAGGGACTATTTTACGAGTGCTAATATCAGATTAAAAATAACAAATTTAATTTCCCCAAATTTAAAAAAAAAGTCATAATAAAAATAATAATGTGCTCACTAGTGGGACTCGGTGAGCGGAATTCACATACCTAGTATAGCTGTCGTTGATCTTAAAAAAGTTGGTTTCTTTATCATGTTTTACTACACCAAACGCTCAAGCATGCTGAGGATCAAACCTGAGCCTCTTCAACTATCATGGGGTTGCTCATTCAAACTGTTATTTATCACTGATTCATTTCTATATAAAAAATGGTTGTACATTTTTTCAAAGTACTGTATATACTAAGCAAGTGTCGGAAGACATGTCGAAAGGGATGCATTTTTTTCATCTAAATCCTTTACACCGGAAAAGCTACTTTTTGGTGTAAATGAGGATGAAATTTAAGTAAATTTATACACGTATTATGTTACAGTTTCATATGTTAGAGTTAATGTTTTTTTTAATCGATAAATACCGTCCTAGTATAGTATTGTCCTAGTATTCTCGTAAGTAATTATAGGCAGCGTTTAGTACGCTTATTGCTTTTGGTACCTGTCGACAGGAGACCTATTTATTGCACTAATATTGTCAACAATTTCATAGTGACATCAGCGGCATAAAGGTTGAAATTTATGCAATAATATCGCTTCAAACTAGTACTGAATATTAACGCAAGCATCATTTATGCCCCGAGCTTTGTTTAACAAACATCGGGGCTGGTCAATTAACTACCGCATATTGGAATACACGTAATGACCATATTGTATTTGAACTTAATATAAATTTAGTACGAGCTGTTTCTATATTACGGTTAAGTAGTACCGCTGTTATAGGTTCAAATTACAACGGAATACAAACATTATTACAGAAAGATTATTTTATTATATACAGAATATAACTCTACCCTCTAACCCTCTTACCTCTGTTTAAATAAATTTTAAGGTGATATTGGTAATATTCGCTATTATTTAATAAACATTCATACAGAATACTCTACGCGAAGTTCATTTACTAACTTAATGAAGCAATTAATAAAATCCGGATCAGTTACAAATCTAGAAAAAAATTATCACTTAAACGATACAGGAAAGCGATATCGATCAGGACCACCACCATGGTCTCTCCAAGACTGTGCTTTGATAATTCACCCTTGTACTTGCAGATTTTACACAGTTAAAATGTAAATACGTTAAACTATCGTCCTTCAAGGACACCTAATTGTAACCTCTCAGGCCTACAAAGACTTGGGCTTTACCTCCCTTAAGCCATAACAAGTAACATTAACGTTACAGATTTATCTCTAAGCAGGATCAGAATTCTCTGAAGTGATAGTACAACCTCGCATGTAATTATTTGCTACTTAGTTAACACAATTGTGTAAACAAGTTAGGAAGCATGGCTTGTTATCTCGCAAAGTATAATGCAGCCAATACGAAATAATATGCACGTTCAATTAATTAACTTACCGAATGGCGGTACACGGCAATTGTGCTCTCTAATGAACTGGCCAGTGGCACCCCGAATTAATTGTCAAACGTGCCCCGAGTGCCAATGCGACCACTTTAGTAAGACACTTCCGGTTGCATTTCTACAAACTTTGCTAACCTGTTTAAAATTCAAGTCGCGATGGGCTCTGTTGTTTTTAATTATAATAATTGGTGGCTGAGATGATGATCATGATGATAATAATTGATATTGTGTTGGAAACTTGCATAACATGTTATAACATCCGGGTTACTTTTCAACTGTTAGTTAGTCAATCAAAATAGAGACTGGTAACTGTTAGCAAATATTAACAGTCACTGCAGAAGGTACTTCGAGGCAAAAGAATACTGATAAATTCTTCTAAAAATAAAGACTTCAATATATTTACTGCTGAGATCCAGGCCCTCTCTCACAAGAAGAATCTTAACTTTTCTTATAGTAAAATATCCAAAACAGATTAATACGTCGGTATTAATCTGTTTTGTAAAACTATACTTTATGCCTTAGCATTTGTCGATCACATAAGCACTATTGTAAAATTAAAATAATTAAACTACTGTACTAATAAGTAACTGTAAAGAGATGAGGGAGTCTGTGACAGGCTTTATTTCATAGAATATTAATATATACGTATATTTATGCACCTTTATTGTAGTTGTTTAATACTTCATGTATGTCTAGCATGTAAGATTGACAGGTATTGGCATATGTATATATATATATATATATATATATATATATATACACCAATATATATATATATATATATGTTCTGTTTAAATACACTAAACTATAACTGTGAGAATTGTGAGATCGAGTATATATTTTGAGATAATTTCCATTTTATATCGTGAATCACTGCAACAAATTTCTTCCTCTCTTCTTATAATATGTATATATCATAGATGTTGATGTTTAGCTACTAAACGATAAATCATTTATATCTAGTTTGTTAGATTAACAAATATTATTATTAATATAACTGCGTTTTCTCTAATTACTTTGAAAAATAAGATATCGAATAGTCGGCAATGATACAGCGGATCTTCGATAAATAGAACATAAAAAATAGCGTATAAAATGACCATAATTCAATTGATGAAGTAAAATATTAAAAATGAATAAATCACTAAGCTTATAATAGCGGGTGGATATGCAAGTTTCAACAAGATCACTTCTTTTGTGCTAGTTCTTTGAAAATCCGTCGTAACCATTTCACCGCCACGTACCGCCTCCTCACGGCACGGAGCGAACCTCCGGCGCGGTTACAAACTGGGTCAGATTGTGCTTAAGAACATAAAGCGCCATAAAACTAAGTTTTTATTATGTACCCATTAAAAATATTCATTGGCCGAGGGAACGGACGTAAACAGATATTTTTATGTTTTCCCCCATTTAATTTTCGTGATGGGGTGTTGAGTCTTTTTGAGTCTATCGTGAAGTTAAAACTCCAGTAATTTCATACTGGAGTAGTGGACTCATAATATGTCACTAAATTAATCTACACAAATACATATATATAGAGGATATCCAGTTATTCATTGACTCATTACCAGATCTCCGAAACTATTAGGCATAAATTCTCAAATTTAGTACAGATATTGCTTTTGTCATTTAGAGGTCAGTTAAGAATGTATTTTACAAAATTATTTCCCGAAAAGAAATAACGGGGGTGTTCATAACAGAAAGGAGCCCAGTGGGCGGCGGGTTGTCGCCGGATGGGAATATTTCTGACAAATTTCAAATCTAATTCTACATTACGACCAGCAATGCGGTTATGGGACATTTCTAGCAAATTTTCGTCACAGAAATAATACAAGGGTTTTATATGGTATGATATTTTGTATGGAGAGTCTATCGTATTTCGAGTTAAGGAAGTAGGACTAATTATGAAAGAGTCCAGTGATATTTTTTTTGTGGAAGATGTATTTTTTTGTTGGACGAGGCGACGCGACAACCTACGCGTACATCTAATGGTATATAACACACTTGCCTAAAACAACGTGGCGCTAGTTATGATGATATCGTCTGCAGCACGTTGAGCTTGACACCTAAGACGACATAAGATATTAAATCTCGCTGCTTCAGTAATTTCACTAACTACAATGTCCTTTAAAGCGGAAGTCAGTAATGTTGGCCCACAACTGCTTGATGACAGAGGTAGGTACTACGGTGGTATATTCCTAGACGGTATTTCTACCACCAGTAAATTAGTATGTCTTTGAATATATATACATTTTTTACAATATGGTCTACAATAAAGCAGTATATATACACTACTACAATATAATATATGGAGCAATATGGGAATACAAAAGAGTGGTTTACACGCTAGTTAACTACTGTATCTTTTGTTAATTTCCTCGTAAATTAAATTAGAAAAGAAATAATATTTTTAATAATCTGTTCCCAATCAAAGATCTCTGACACTTAAAGTACTTTGAGCCCGGCTTAGTAACAATTGCTACCCCATCTCAGATCAGATCTCAGAGGTCAATCGAGTTCATCTCATCCTTATCCTTTCAAGTCGGAGTGCGGATGTATTAAGTAATATGAAAACGCGTATGAAGTTCATATAAGTGTGAAAGTATTTTATGGATGTAAAAGGCTGTAAATATTCAAGTAAAATATTAAGTAAAAAATTCAGATTACTTTAAATTTTCTATTGAAAATACTTAAACAGCCATGAGATGAACGCAAACATTTGGTTTATGACAAGAGAACACGATCAGGACGTACACGTTCAAATACAAACGATACGTGTTAAACTATGATGAGTCAAGGTGCTTAATATATATTTCCTGAAGCCTTGAAACCGGGTATTAAATCCCATTATCATAGTGATTTCATAATTTATAGATTTTTGATTTAAAATTATAATACAACTGTCTCCGTTGCATAGAAGTTAAGCGCTTTTCTTGTATCATGGAGTTTGGATAGTGTTAGAGATTTTTCGATACCAGCTGATCAGCTACCATCGCCATATTATAAATCTGCAGACAACAGCAGCAACAGCACGCTGTGTCATCAGTTACCTCATTGTCATTCAACATTACGTAAAATTGAGATAAAGCTTGAGCCCATTGCTGATAAAGGAAATGTTTATCAATCTGCAGTAAATCTTCAACATTTTTTTTTATTTACACCATCAGGTCAGGAAGTTTATTTAATATAGCAGTTGTGATAACATTCTTCCAGACAATAAACGAATCGTTGTCGTAACATTCAACGGCCGATTCAGCTTAGTGCAAACATTGTTCACAATAACATGGCATAACAATTCCTGCGAAATTGTTTTCAGGAGATTAAAGGACCTTCCCTCTAATGCTCACCACAATAGGCCTCAAGACGGTGTTTATACAC
The DNA here is from genome assembly GCA_029034505.1 of Ornithoptera priamus. Classification (NCBI taxonomy): domain Eukaryota; kingdom Metazoa; phylum Arthropoda; class Insecta; order Lepidoptera; family Papilionidae; genus Ornithoptera; species Ornithoptera priamus. The sequence continues at coordinate 25,853 of JARDWD010000219.1, read as the reverse complement.
TCTGTCAGCCGCAAGGATATTCGCACAATGAACATCCCCGGTCTCTTTTTAACCAAAAATGTATTTACAGAATAACAATAACATCTTAAGCGGCACGTGAAATGAGCAGTATCGGGAATCTGTCTTCTTACGCGCCTCCTTCAAAATATCTCATTTTGCTCTGTTTTTATTTCTAGTATATGATTCTTAGATAATACATTTTAACGTTAAGATTATATTGATATTTTTAACATGTTATTATGAGGTAATTAATCAATCATGATTAATTGTACCAATATAAACATGATCACAAATGTAAGAACGCACTTAATCAACGATGAGATTATAAATACAATTAAACTTGAGAGAAGTTTGTCCATCGTTTTTACTATTAACAAAATATTATTATTAACTAATACAATTTAATAATATTCATCATCGCCTTATATATAAGAAACATAAAATTCTTTAAACATTTTTTAATATTTTCTTGTTGAAAGTCTAGTTAAGAATAAAATGCCTTTAAACCCATTAGAGGTTTAAAGTTACATTACGAGACCTTGGATGATACCCGTACTTGTTTCAGAGCGGTCATTATGAACAATTAAGGCTGCGGCAGCTCGACTCTAATCCTGAATTGTATCAAAGGCATTTAGATTATCAAGCACCGTAAACGTAGGACAACGTCGTTGGCATTTGATGGCATCGTGACGTAAGTTCGGGGGAATTTTATAAAACGCGCGGCGTCCAGCCCGCGGAGCCATTATCGTAATCCAGATCGGTGATACGTCAAATATAACCACACACGAAGGTGCATCCTCACATGCAATTAATATAGGAATGAACACCATTTCATCCTTGTCGTGCCCATTAAATAATACTTGGATCAATTCTATTAAATTTATCACATTAAGGTTGTTCCTCAGTTATTAAAAGCTTTCTTTCGTTTATAAATCTATTGAATACTGGAAAGATGGATAATTTTTTTTATACTCTATGATGAGACGAGATGATTAGGATACACGCCTAGTAAGTGACATGCCTGTTCATAACAATATGGTCCTTGTTCTAATAGGACCACATTCAGCTCTACACCGTTTTTTCATTAATACACTATTTCCACAGACAGCGTTTTTTAAGTATACAATAAATTAATACACTTATTAACAATTTCTTATACGTGTTTAAATTCACCTTAAATTTAACATAATTAGAACTTAATAGTAAGATATAAAGAACAGATTTTCTTTTTTATTCGCTTACATGAATTTTTACCTATATATATCTCAACTCTTCGGGAGAAAAAGTATTACTTCATTACTCCTATAATTTTATTAGCAACAGCGTCCATATTAAACCGAAACATAGAACAGCAATCAAAATAAAAATTTAAACAAACTAAGTTATTGCCATTTGTATACTTAGTTAACATTTAAAATATACTAATTGTTAGCACTAATTATCTTATAAACTAAATAACACATCAAGAGGTTGAATCTATAATTAATATGACTCTGAACAACATTTTCAGTATAGAGTCTCCATAATAATAATAGCGTGGGTTCCTACACGACCCTTAAGTTTCCGGTGATGTTGGAATTGCTGTGAGCAGTTTCAACGGCATGAACATGAAATTTAGTACTATACAAGAAGGTGCGGAATATCAGTGGTAACACGTAACACTCTGTTTATACACTCGCGTGCACCTGAATCGACTCCAGCCGTATATTGGTATAGAAGTTTCATTTTTCGGAAAACGGGTTTTCTGGTTTTTTTAAAGTGTTTTTATTCGGAAAACTGATATTTTTTTTGTTAATACAGCAATTTTCAAATAAACAATGACAAAACTTTTTAAATAAATACGGTCAAACATGAGCGTTATAGAAATTGCTCGTTGCGGGGCTAAATCACGCAGCAAAGCACACGTGATCCATATTTCTTATCAGTTACTCGTCAAACGTTGACAGGTACATATCTCCTTAAGCTCCCAGTATTTGAATCGCATTCCAATGGACACTACCTTAGAAGCAACAGCCCAAGTTGTGGCTTTGTTGCAAGCGGGCGATAATCAACGGAAGGTCGCTCGCGAACTTAACATGAGCCAATCAGCAGTTTCACGAGTATACAGAAGGTTTCAAGAGACCGGTGGCCTCATTCTCAGAGACCACCAACCATCAGACACCGCAGCGCATCTGAGACGGACGACCGTTTCATTGTCTCAACTTCGTTGAGAAATCGTCATCTCACGGGCGTTGATGTACAACAGGAGCTCAGAAGGTTTTGAGGAGTGGCTGTAAGTCAGTGGACAATTAGCAGACGCCTGAAGAATTCCAATTTACCTCCAAGGCACCCAGCCAGAGGCCCGAAACTGACCGCAGCTCACCGTCAAGCCCGACTTCATTTTGCTCGTGAACACCTCAATTGGACTATTGAGCAATGGAATTCCATCCTATTCACTGACGAGAACAGAATGTGTCTCCATGGCAACGACAGAAGAGGCCGAGTATACAAGTGCCCAGGGGAACGGTTCTGTCAGTGCTGTTTCGCTGAAACAGTATCATATGGCGGTGGTTCAGTCATGATGTGGGCTGGAATATCATATGAAGGGAAGGCCGAGCTTGTTTTTGTGGTAGCTCAATAATATGGAAGACATTCTCCTCGATCATGTTGTACCTTATGCAGGGTATATAGGAGCAGATTTTGTATTGATGCATGATAATGCTCGGTGCCATACAGCAAGTGTTACTCGCCAGTTTCTTGAAGAGGTGGAAATTGAGACGACGATGTGGCCCTCAGTCCTGACCTGAACCCTATTGTGCATTTATGAGATGAGCTCCAACGAAGCGTTCGAGCTAGAGACACGGCTCCATCAAACATCGTCGAACTCAAAACTGCGCTTGCTGAAGAATGGAATATGATACCTCAATATTTTATCAAAAAATTGACGAAGTCCATGAATAATCGTATGCAAGCCATTATAAAAGTAATGGGAGGCAATACAAAGTATTGATGATTTTAACTTTCTTTACTTTTATGAAATATATTTTTTTTATTCATTATGTTGTCGTTTTAATCTTTTTTAATTTTTTATGCATTTTATATTCAAATTAAATTTCATCAATAAATACTTAACCGATTTTTCTCCTTAGGATGGCATTTTTAAGAGAAAAGATTAGTCTCATAAACAAAAAACAGCCATTTTCTGAAAAATCAACTTTTTATACCAATATACGGCTTGAGTCGATTCAGGTGCACGCGAGTGTATTTATGAAATGATTTACTGTATTTGTTTAAACTATAGCAACTGTTTACTAACGAATTTCAATTTCAGGCTTTATCATTCCTCTTGATTTGTAATCTAAACAGGTGTTTGCTTGTGTAAGAGATCGCCACAATGCTCCCGCAAAATTCATTCTCCAGTCGGAACACGCGCCACAACAAACAATTCTCCAAAGATTTCTGATAGGTAACTGTACAAAAAAACATTTTCTACTTTAAAAGTAAGTTTATCGGCTTTCGATCTGAAATCTGTTCGGTACACATTTGTAAGTCTTTGTGCCTCTTATCGGTAGGATTAATCACTGTAAGGAAAGCTCGAGGGTTCCAACCACAACTTTTTTCAACTAAACTCTTAAATAAACTTCTATGTCATTGCTCCGGAGGATGGATTAATTTAAAAAAATATATATACATATATATGTAAATAAATTCTTGTACTTATTATATATTTTTTTATATTTTCGCTATGGATTTTCTGTTTATTGCGTATGTTGTCGAATATATTAGAGCAGACCTATGTCCAGCTTTTGACATCGATCCGTTGAGATGATGATGATAATGTGGATTGTCTGCATACATTCCAATTCGTAGTAAATTTAAGCACTGTAGTAACGATCCGTATTATCTGCACAGAGTTTTATTACTCATAATTTTTTTCTTGTGATACATCTAACAATGACAAAGTGGCAATGGTAGGATGATATACTATCACGATAACACATTGTACTCTTCGCTTTAGATGTAGGATATAAAGTGTTATTACCTTAGTAACTTCAATAGTTAGAAAGTTTTTAAATCCGGAACTAAAAGATGTTTGCACACTACCTACCTGCATGATCTCCGGTAACAGAGACGTGCCATCATTAATCGTCTTGCTTGTTTGAAGATTCTGTTGTATTACAAAACTATAATAACTCCCAGGTATTTTAGACAATATTGTCTCTATTTTTTAAAAGCACAATAATATCATAGATATCTTTAAATATCCTTTTCACTTTAAAACTATTTTGACAATATTTAAACAACATAACCTCTACTTGATTACTAACTCGACTTATCAATAAGGAATGCTATAATTGATTGAAAAATTTAAGTAATGGAATAAAAGTTAAAAATAAGTTTTTTGTCTGCTAATATAAAGAAAAGGCATTTAATTCAGTTGAAAGGTTACTTTTTTTTAAATCATTACTTTGGTATATTTGGACTTGGCTGCAATAGAAGAGCACAATAGCGTGTCAAAGTGGGCGGATTTTATTTACTGCCTGTTGTGACCGCTGTACCGTTGCAAAAATGCATCATGATTTATAAACGAACAATCATTTTTACCTGAGGTTACTTTAAGGTCTTTACTGGTCATTCTACAATAACCTGATTAAACTATTGCATTATCAAAAATAAATAAATATAAATAAACTTAAATGCTTACCTAGGTAGGTAGGTAGGTAGGTCTCTGTTGCCGCAGACTGTCTAGGTAGGTATAACCACAATTCCTATTTCTTCCGCCAAACAATAGTGTTCCGGAAGGACGTTGCAGCTAATGAAATTACAGAGGTAACGAGACCTAACATCTTATATTCTAAGCGACAAGCTACAATATAGTGCAGTGTAAGCCATCCTAAGTAAAGCCTTGTTATAGGCAGGCATGTCACTTATCATCAGGCGAATGTCTCGCCTGTTGGGAAGATCATGTCTTAACTATTTCTCTTTACAAATTTACGGTTTTACTGATAATATGAATAAGTTGATACCGATGCAAACTTTAACATTTACTTAGACATTACTGTGTTTAGATTTGAAGTCGTGTAGCTAAATAGACGTACTTTTATTTCACATCTTACAGCGAAGTGCTAAGTAAGAAATTTTATGTAACACTTCATTATTTTGGGAAGAGCTTATCATTATCGTCTCCTTCTTAAAGTGCCCCTCTAACTAATAAAGGTTGGCGATTAGCGTGGTACAATCCTTTCAGTCTCGGGTTCGGCGGAACAATTCGGACGCCCCGGAAATGCCAGTCTATTCCATGATATTCCTCAAACATTATTTTCTCCTTCTCCTCACCTTTCATTTTCCAGAAACTTTACACATTATAATCACTATGTGAAAATTCTGTTATATCGAATTCTTTCTTTTTAAAGAAAAAATTATCATTGCTTAAACGAATTTACTACTTGATTTCATCAACGGTGAACTCTCCAGGTGTTCAGATATACATCAATTTGCTTCCAATCGATCTTTAATCCGTTTGATAATAATAATTCTGAATGTAGACTATATTTTTTAAGTCTGTACTTACTGAGCTTAAGCTATAACTCAAGGTTAAAAACAACAGCTTTCAGGTATATCTCTCAACCAGTGCGTAGCCACTGTGGTGGATTTTAACCGTAACTGGCTACTTTTGAGAAGTAATTAAGTGAATTACTTTAAGTCCCAGCGAAGATTGAATTAAGTGAGCTATTTTTGAAGTATCAAATCTTAATATTATTACTCCATTTAACGAAAACATAATTAATCATATGTGGAGGAGTGTACAAACGAGAAAAATATACAATTAATAACTACATTGAATGTAATATTCGCATCTTATAACAAATGTGATTTGTCGTTGGTTTACATCAATAGTCGCCTACTCGTGCCCTATCGTATTAACAGGAACAGCTCGCGGCAATAGTAATAATGGATATTTGCTGTGCCTTTGTCAATGTGGGCCTGAATGGCAGGCTGAGGTGGGCACGTCATTATTCTGTCTGTTGATCGATGCGTTAAATTCGGGACTAGCCGTTGTGATGTGCGACGACGTCCGCTGACAATATCGATATCGTTTTCAACTTCCTATGGAACTTCATCATCATCAATTGATAAGCGTCCACTCCTGGAGACAGACCTCGTCCAAAAATAACCACATGGATCGGGTAGGGATTCATATGAGAGGATTTGGGTCATTTCCCACCACGCTAGTATGTTAGTATGAGCCAGACCTCGATTATTGATTAGCAGGGTGCACAATCAGGTGAGGTTGGTTTGGATCCTGTGAGCTATTGTGGGTCAACCCTTACACCCCTCTATAAAATTTATATTTACTCAAATTCTTTTCAAAATAAATCTCGAAGAAAGTAATAAAATAATTACATTAGGTACATCACCTTGATTTACCAGTTGCATATGTGTATTGATTATTTAATTCCTGTTTAAAGTACTCTTCAGTTAATAAAATTGTGACAAAGCTGGTGGAATGAGACAATGTGACAAACATATAATTTACATCAAATTAAGGACCTGCTTATATTCTTGCTTAGCTAAAGCTAAAATCTGTTTTACAAATTAAAATTAAAATTTAGAAGAAACAGGTAAAAATATATTTAAATAATGAAACTTATTTGTTACATGATATGGTCTTCATTACCTCATGACTATTATCATAAAAAATTGCGTACTTTAAATATGCCTATTTTTCGACGAAAAGGTTTTTTATGTAAGTTTATTATATCTATTATTGTTACTAGCAAAAAAATAACCTTGCAGTAAACCAGCATCAAGATAAATAAGATAAATCATTATTAATTTTGTTTAATTTCACTTAAAAACATTATACTGTAATATTATTGGAGACTCGACAAGAGGAAGGTTGAATATCTTGGGTATGTACAGCATGACTGTTATCACCTGATTTAACTTTCAATAACGTGGAAATATAAAGACAGAGGACGCACTAGACCTTGAAGAAAAACCTGACTGCGAAAAAGAAATGGATATACCGGAATCCCCAGTACGGAAACAGAGATTAATTCACAAACCAAATTCAAGAAATGAAGAAGCAGTTTAAAAAGACCTGAAATTGTAGTAAGGTACTATTGGTTGCGGTTGTTAAATGATCGATATTTTTATACCTAGCACATCACCACATCCCAGGTCCATATTTCCCACATTTTTTGCCCCGACGCAACCGTCAGGGATTACCAAACAATGACGTGCGTACACGCAGCCCACACATCATCTTGCAACGAGCAAAAATCATTTTTTGCCGCCACATTTAATGGGATCCCGCAATTTATTGGCGAATGCTTTCGGAACTGAAACGATCACGTTCTTAAACATAAACAACTCATTGGAAAAACGTATTGAAAGAAATACACTGAGAATAAATTTTATGTTTTTCTATTTTAAAATCATTCTAAACTTCTTTTTTTGTTCAATTATGCAACGAGGCGAGCGGAACGTTCACCTGATGGTAAGTGATACGCGTGCCCATAAAGTGGTGCTAGTTAATATGATATACATGGCACCACATTGTGCTCGTCGCTTTGATACTACATTTTGGCGGCAGAAATAGGCGCTGCGGTGGTACCTACCTAGACGGTCTCCGGCAAAAGAGACTTGCCACCAGTGACCACAAAATCTCATACATATATATATATGAGATTTCCACCTATGTATAGTCTTGTTATATGATAGGAATATTCTTTTTACCGAGTATATGCCAGCAAAGAACGGATTACACAAAATTATAAAACAGAATAAATAATATTAATGACTATCTCTTGAATGAAACCCAAATACGGTGACCAAATCTTAACCTTTGATATAATACACATATGCAATTTTGTTATGGTAAATGCGCATAATATCAAATATGATTTGGAGCCTTTTTTAAAGTATGTATTTATATACAATTTTTTTATCAAGAACCAATAACGTTTCAATGGCTTAGTAGTTACATTGGTTTCTCCTAGATGGCGTTGAAAGTAATAAAAATTTGTATTGCTTATTTTATTTAACAATTGGCTTATTATTATAATAATATATTTTCACGTATTATTTAATCAACGTAGTATTAATTAGTCAACGTGAATTAAAATTAACTTAAAAAATTTGCATTATTTGCTTTAAACACAATATATATTAACATAATAATTTTAAAAAAATAAACCGCTTTGTATAAAATCAAAGTGAATCAGAGTGAATACTCCTTGGAGTTACTGATTTCGCAGATAGATATTTGTCGATAAAAAAAAATATGAAACTGTATATTTACATATTGATTTTATTTTTATATATTATCCATATTTTTGGTTTTATTATTAAGAAGTAAAAATTTTTATAATAATTTTATTTAATTAGTTTTATGCTAAGATATTATAATGAGAAAAATAAAGATTTTATTCCCTACTGACCAATTACCTTAATAAAAATAGATTCATATATAAAAAAGCTTGTTTACAAGGGGACACCCGGGTTTGAACCGGGGACCTCTCGATCTGCAGTCGAATGCTCTACCACTGAGCTATATCCCCTTGTTAATTTAATTCTTAAATAAGGATAAGTATTTACTAGGATAGGTTATATACAAATTATTTTTGTATATAAAATAATATATTTTTTTATTTTTTAGATACAATGTTATTATTATCAAAATATATAAATTTCAACTAACAAAAAAATAGGGCGCTTTTGAATTAGCTGTGATTTCTTAACATTATGATGGCATATGCAGCTCCGTCTCGACGCACCCTGGTGGTAAACAGCTACTTAGAAGCCAAATAAAAATTCGAGAAGGCAGTTAAAGGCGGCCAAATAAACAGCTGGGAAGGAATTTTGCACATCACAAGATAAGGTTCACAGAGTTATAAACAAAATCGACAAAAAAACCAGTTGTTAATAAAGTATGGTGTAACACTCAGTCGACAAGACTCGGCAAAACATTTAGCAGCAACATTCTTCCCAGATGATAGGACAGAAGAGGACACTGAAACTCATAAAAGAATTTAGACAAGGAGCTGAGCTAATAGATGAAATAATTCCAGGAGACTCTCAAGACCCCCATTTACACAACACGAATTACAAAGAGTAGTGGCAGGATTTAACCCAAAGAAGGCCCGGGCCCTGATTGCCTTACAGCTGATATATGCGGGGCGGCTATCCGAAAGAATCCTCAATTATTTCTGAAACCAATTAACAAATGTCTAGAGCTTTAATATTTTCAGAGGCAATGATAGGAGGCAGCGATTGTTGTTATCCGCAAACCGGGGAAAGACGACTACTATCAAGCCAAGGCTGGCCGACCTTTTATCTGTGATCGAAAAAACTATGGAATAGCTGATGATTGGACAAATCAAATGGCATTTACTCCCTAAAATTAGCCGGCGATAATATAGTTTTATGCTTTTTTATAAATTAAAGCACGTAAGTTAAATTTGTCAAAAAGCTACAAATATTTACAAAAAAGTAAGCCGAACAGCGAGGATTTCATGGGGACTAAACCCAGAAATTAAAACTATATATATGGCAAGTAATCGAACCAATCATCTTATATGCTGCGAGTGCTTAGGCTCCAGCTGCAGAAAAACTGTCCATAATAAAGCAACTTAACCCCGTCCAAAATGAGTTTGCCCAAAAAATCACCAAATATTATCGCACTATCTCATACTCAGCTGCAGTAGTTCTATCGGGACTGCTTCCTTCTGGACATGAGAGTTCTAAAAGCAGCCCAATATTACGAAGCGAAACATGGCAAGACTAGACTTCATGAGGGATGTAATGATCGAAAGAAAAGGTGAGCTATGCAGAAGCACCTCACCCAGCTCAGGATGTTTGTATAGACTATGTAAGCCTAGAGGACACGCAACCATAAACCCGTGCAGATCATCACGTGCAAGGCTCTTTTATCTTTACCGATGGAAGCAAAATTGATGGGACGGTTAGGGCTGCATTAACCTTATGGAGGGAAGGTGTGGAGATAACCAATAAGAAATTTAAATTAGAAACGTTTTGCACAGTATTTCAAGCCGAGCTTTAAACTCTACTTAAAGCAACAGAAATAGCGAAAAAAATGAAAAACACCAACATCAATGTCTTCAGCGACTCTAGAGTAGCATTGGAACTTTGAAGAAACTCGATAACTTTTCACCCATTGGCATTCGAAATCCATGCAGAATATCCGAAAGCTTAAGGACAATGACAAACAAGTAGCAATGTTCTGGGTGAGAGCGCACGTTGGAATTGAAAGCAACGAGCCTGCAGACATTCTGGAAAAACAAGTGGCCTTAGATAAAGAGACTGCACCGGATTACTATAGATGTCCCATATCTTACATAAAATATACAATCAGATCCCTAACCTGCAATAAATGGATTAACAAGTATAAAGAAAAATTTTCTTCCCATTACTGATAATGCATACTCCTTATTAAAAAATACATTATTAAATCCAACAATGATACAAAAATTAACAGGATACGAAGGCTTTGGCCGGATTCTGTATAAATTTAAACATAAAGATACATCTTGCATCTGTAATAATAACATCGAGGAAGACATTATACGTCTACTCACAGAATGTCCAATATATATATTAGGGAAAGAGTAGGTATAGAGTTAAGATTGGGAATTAAAGTAATCAAAGAGAATATTAACGAGATAATAATGATAAAAAATAAGGAAGTTGTATTCAAGTTCATGGAGAAAATAACATAAGACTCCATTAGAAGAAATAAAAGTAACTAGGACGCTAAAATAAACTTGATTAAAGTAAGTAAAGTAGTAATAATATGATTGTACAATGCTCCATTCCTGATTCAATAAGTAGATTTAAATTGGTTATTTTACATTTTTATGTATGATACCAAGCCTAATAGTAGTATACTTAATTTAGAGAAAAAAAAAAAACAAAATAGGAAAAGAAATTCATTTCATTCATTCATAACTGCCAATTTATGTCGCTACTGTTGTGGAACAGACCTACCCTCAATATGGGGGCGCTGCGCTATAGTCACCACGCGGGCCCTATGCGGATTGATTTCGTACACACAGAATAAATTCCAATTCACGATCAGGTTTCCTCCCAATGTTTTCCTGCACCGTTTGTATTTCGCTGTTGTAACTAAAGTTTACAAATGTACATAACTTAAATATTAAAGTTATCGGTACATGCCTAGATTCGACCTCGCGACCTTCGGAATAAAGGCCGCACGGTCTAACGATTAGGCCAGCGAGCTGCTCTGGGTAAATAAAAAAAAACATTATTATGGCTGAACATAATCTCCTCTTATGTTTCAGTTGTCCAAAGACAACGGTGATCACTTGCCATCACGTGATCAACTTTACTTACCTTCGCCATAAAGAAAATCTGTCTACGGCTAAGATATTTTCACAACCAATCGAAATCTGTTGAAAGTCCAGATAGGAAATCCATATACATATATATGTAATCGTGTGCATTGTATCTCGAATATACACATATATGTAACAAGTTAAGTAAGATTAAGTACATAAAACTGTGTACTATGTACATAAAACTACTACAGATTTTATACTAGTAGTAGATCTATTCTATGGTGTTATCAAAACTCCGTAACACCGCGAACCTTTTCAATTAGGTTAGGGTACGAACGGTGTTATAAACAAGGAGGTTTTAATTAAAAACGGCGCATAAAATACAAAGTTTTTAGGATAAGACTACTAAATGTGGTGTACCTGCGGACAAATTCACCCCAAAATCTGATAAAACTCCGTCCCTATCCATTACGCAGAAACTTTCCTTCTATCTCCGCTCCGCGAAGCCTACATTTGTATACATTTATCGTTTACTGGAAACTTCGCCAAATTCTATTTATATTCAATCTTTGAGCACTCACTGAAGACGGTTGATAAGAAATAGCAAGTACTTTTTTGAGGTTTTTTTTTATCTACGTTTTTACACAATATATAATACGTATGTATATGCTTATTTAGTTACATAAACAGAAAATTTCATATAACATCATCACACAACCTTACCGTAGTTCATGTATTCTATTACAAAGTAAAATCTCTATAAATTCAAAAAAGTTTATAAAGGTTGATTTAACAAAAAAAAAATCCTATATTTTCTAAACTGTTTTTTCTTAATACACTATTATTTAAATAAATCTGACAATTTGTTAAAAGTTCCCACATTTGTACTACTCACCATATATCAAGTAGAATAGAATATGATTGACAATCGCCGACTAATGTATATGAATGTAAATAAAGATTTATTTCCTGTCGATTTCATCACCAGCTACACATATAAATCTTTCATCAGATTTGATGTGATAATTAAGTAACCTTACATCCTTTCACACAGCAAAAATTTAGCCGGAATTTTCAGTTGAAGTTGTCGTGCGGTTGGTGGTGCTCTTACGAATAAACTGTAAATTCCAGATCTAAACGTCACACAAACTATTACTTTAAATGATTCTCGAGAAATCTCTAAAAATGTGTCTCATATGTTCATCATCATCATCATCATTACGTGCCAAATATTATCTGAAACAAAATCATTTATACAACGGCTGGATGTGGTCGTAAATAATCTTGAAGTCACAGAATATTAAAAATAACACTAAGATAATCCCTATCGTCTTCTTCTTCTTTATCATAACCTCATGACTGAGGGACGTGACTACGGTGCGTTGCCCTGGCGACCATTTCTTTCTAGTTTTTTTTTTAAACCCCACCTGGTGCCGGGCGTCAACCGGGTGGTCCGACAAACTCATTCGATTGTCTGACATAACACCATAGTTTTCTTGGGAAAAATAGTTGCGCTAGTGTCCCCATCCTTTCCGTACCAGTTTTTCAAAGGGAATATAATCCTCTCGGTCACTGTAACCGTATATAAATTTTTTATATAAGAATCCAACTCGCAGTAAGCCAGCGTGGTTTAAAATGGCCCATATTTCCCCCTATACAATTTGCTATATAAGGCCGCAGGAATCTGCTGGATGCGGGCAGCGCATGACCGATTGATGTGGAAATCTTTGGGGAAAGCCTATGTCGAGCTATGGACCACTATCGGCTCACGAACAAGAAGTAAGAAAGTACTTCATCATCATCATTAATAGCTTGGGGCAGTCCACAGCTGGACATAGGCCTCTCTAAAGGAATGCCATTTAACTCGATTTTGGACTAAACATGCAGTTTCAGCCACCTATCTTGCGCATATCCCTCTATCTGGTAAGTGAAAAATCATCATCTGAGAAATTACTTACTTTACACTTACTAGTTTATTCGGTACAAATTTTAATCTTAAATCGACGTAAAAAAGTATAGTTTAAGTAATAAAAACAAAGTTTTATTTTATTGCAGTTTGAGTTTAAATGCCGCTAAGTTGCGTATGCAAATGTTATGCCCTTCCTTGAAAAGTTGGGAGACTATGAGATTAACGGCGATCTGATCGTGCTGCCGGTGGAAGGAAAAGGAGCCTATCTAATTTAATCTAGTATGTTCTTTATGTGAATCTACTTAATCTTTATCTTCTGAGGGGCTTACTACAGTGTCTACCATATCATTAGTAAATATTTATTTACTGGTGGTAGGTCTCTATTGTCAGAGACCATCTAGGTAGGTGCCATCACCGCAGCAGCATCTATTTCTCCAACCAAACAGCAATGAGCCAACATTACTGTCAAATAAAATCCCAAGAACTCGAAAACTATACCCGTAGCCTTTTCCAAGAGATTACATGACCTAAATTTTAGATCCTACAATATAAGTCTCCCCCTTAAAATCTAAAACCTTTTAGATTATAAAGGGAAGTACTATACATATTTAAAGACATTTTTTATTAACTTTCTTTAGTTAAGTTTAACTAACATTTGTTTTATTTATAAAATGGTTCATTATATAAACAGTGATAATTAATAGTTAACTTGTGAATTATACTTAGCGCTAACAGAACATTTATTTTATTAACTGGAGCGACGAGACGAGCAGGACATTCACCTGATGGTGAGTGATACGTCTATGTTAGAATACAGAACAACATATTTTGCTGGTCGCCTGAGACATAAGATGTCAAGTCTCGTTACCACAGTAATTTCACTAGCTATAGCGCATTTTAAACAAGAGAAACGCGGGACTGATCGATGTGAAGATCCTTGAGGAAGGCCTATGTCCAGCAGTGGACGTCTATCGGCTGATGATGATGCTGATAGCGCCTTTTAAATTGGAACACGGTAATATTTGCCCACTGCTATTTGGCGGCAGAATCGCAGGTGCTGCGGTGATATCTACTTTGATGGTCTTCGGCAACAGAGATCTTTCATTTCGATAATATGTTTAATGGAACACATTACAAGAGACCTGGCTCCAGCATTTGATGCCCATCGGTTGAAATGATGATGATATCTCATGAATTTACACATGAATATATATAGTGTTTTAAATCATCTAGATATGTCTTATTAGATTTAAGTTTCATTCATCATCATCAACAATCTACGGCAGTCTACTGCTGGACATAGGTCACTCCCAAGGTATAGAAACAGGAAGTTATTAGGTTAAATAGTTAAAAAGGAATCATTTCTTCGGAAACGCTGATGATGATATTTCATTCTATTTTTGTATTTGTTATATTGTTTATATAATATTTCGTGTGTACACATGTTCCGCCCTCATAAATAATTTTAATTCTATCCACGCTAAGGGTTGCTGAAAGAAAACTTTATCTCAGTTAAACTCACCATTGTACGTATATTTTAAGACAATCATGTTTTTTAAATATCCTTTATATTTATTCTTTTACTTATATTTTATTCATCAACCCCCATCTTTTTTTTGGTATGTATTTATTCCTTTTGTATGTTTTTTGTAGTGTTCTGTTGCCGGAGACTGTCTAAGTAGGTACCATCGCAGTTCCTATTACTGCCGCCAAACAGTAGTCTGCAATGCATTACTGTGTTCCGGTTGGAAAGGCGCTGTAGTTATTGAAATTACTGTGGTAACGAGACTTACGACCTCATGTCTCAAGGCGACGAGATCATTGTGGTGCTGTGTATGACCTTAACTGGTGCCACGTTGTTATGGACCAGCATGTCACTTACCATCAGGTGAACGTCCCGCTCATCTCGTCGCTTCGTAGTATAAAAAAACTCGTTATTTTGACATCTTCCGTAATTATTAAAAAACATATTATTTATATCCTCCTGTCTTTATGACCTCTTGTACTATTTCTAATAGACGATAGGAAAAAAAATAAAAACAGTTATGAATTAAATTAAATAATAGATTTTTATGTAATTTGGTTAATTATTATACAATTCATGTTGTATATTTTTTTATTTATTATATTAATCTATATGTTTTTTCTTATTTACCATTGAAAGCATTATTGTTTAGTATGCAGTGCCTACAAGTATTACGCTAACCTTTTGACTTAATAAATAAATATTTGTATTTACAATAGCGTCTTTGATATAAGAAAGAAAATTGATTAATTATTAGTAAAATTAAAATATTAATATAGATATTCAGTTAATATTTTTTGCTTAGGATTGTTGCTAAAGGAACATGTGCACTCTTCTTCAGGACAGGAATTTGAATTAATCAGTAGTTGTTATTCTGTAAATAAATAAGACTATAAACATCAATAAATTATATTATATTATATTATATTAATCCCGATTCTTCTATCTATGCTCTGATGTAGTTTGATGCTGTTGTTCATTTGATAGATTGAAACAGCTCATTAAATACTAGGCACGGAGACTTGGAGTTTGAAGCCTAAAAATTCCTCTCAATAATACATCAGTTATGTACAAGGTGATGAAATGTTGTAAATATTCTATATTTGTTACAGCCGATGCGGTCCATAAATTTGCTCAAGTCAATTACGAAGCAGTAGCGGAGCTGACACAGACACCAATTTACTCGACTAACGTAAAGGCAATCTTCTCCAACGTCAACAAATATTTGAAGACGAAACCTTTAGACGACTTATTCGTTAAGTAAATACTCTCATTACGAACCTGGTCTGTATATAACCCTTTCAAAAGCTTTATTATTAACTTATCTGGTAAAAGTTAAATGAAGGAATATAAAAGATTCTTTTTTTATTTCTTTAAGTAACAAGTTTATATCCTGTGAGGATAATTAGGACGATTAACACTACACTATAAATGGTTCATAACCTTAAGACATGAGTGTCGTTACCTCAATATTTTTACTATCTACGACGCTCTTCCAACCGTACTGCAGTAATGTTGACTGTTTGGCGGTAGAGAAAAGATCTTTGGTAACTAAAACGGTATCTGAAAAGTATTCCATCCACCATTTTAATTTCATAGTACTTTATTTTTTTTTTACAGGGTGAAAGGTGGGTGATAGGTGTAAAAGATCTGCAGGGGCTAAAGTATCCTCCTCTCCGAACTAGCTAAAGCTCCTCTCCGATCTCTTACAGTCACACAGGCAACGGATTCCCCGGAAGCCGATACCCAGCGGCCATGGAAGTCAAGAGAGAAAACTTTCCCGACTCCCTACTGCGGATCCGATCTTGGGTTCTGCCGCCAACCGTTATACGGCCGCGGAAGACAGAGAGAGCAGGGAACGCAATATCGACACTCGTCTTCCCCCGCGGTCCTACCGTCGCCGTATCAGCGGTGCGGCACCGCAAAGTCGTGGAGGGCAGAGAGAGCAGCGAATCGCAATACCGACACTCCTATTCCTCCGCGACTCCACCTCAGCTGCGAAAGGCAGTATAAAGCCTAAAGGCTTTAGGCGGCGGCCAGTGGTGGCACGCATACGAGGTGAGCTCACTTTAATAGGAGCCCTAACCTGGAGCAGCCACCTCGGGCCGGTCGGGTAGGTTTCTCTTCGCTTCACCGTGGGCGACCAAGGCAAGGGTACTGAGCCCCACCGCCGCGACAAGGCGAGAACCCATTCGGAGGGTTACACGCCTGCCTATAACAACATACTAGGTAGAATGATATAGCAACCTACTCACTCTTTTCTTGAAGACACGTCGTATTTGGACGCGAACACAGACGAACTTCTACTTCCGTATCAAAAACGAAAAACTAAATTTCTTCTGCAGACAAATTGAAATAGTATCGTATTAAGTATTGTCATACTAATAGACATCAGGCGCAGGCGTATACTATCCGAAAAATAATAAATATTCTTTACTCTTTCTTTAAACTTCATGGTAGAAAAATCTATTTAAATTTTAAACTATGCTTCAGGCAAATTTTTCGATACACGAACACTCTTATATATTGCTAATCTGTTTTAAAAACTTTTTTATAATTAAAAATAATGTCTTCACACCACAGTTACAATAATCTCGTTAAACGATCAACACATATATATATATATATATTTTCGTAACTATACATGTAGAGGGTTCAAATTATTCTTAAATTATAACGAGCTAACTTCAAGTTCTACGGGGAAGAGCGTAATGTGATGCTGTGTAAATCCATCTTGACTAACGCCACGTCGTTATTAGCGGGGTTAACTAGTTAGTTACCTTCAGATGAACGTATTGCCAGTCTAATTGCTATGTTGTATACATTAAATTGATATTTATTTAATCGGCATTAAAAAAATTAACACAGTTTTTGTAACAATTGCTATTGCTATTTACTTTTTAAAGGGATATGAAAGCGATGGTTTGCCATCCCTTCCTTATGCCTAGCACTGACTTATGTTTTACTCTTAAACAATACTAAATTAAATTTTTTTAATTCTTTTTACTTTGGCAAA
The DNA here is from genome assembly GCA_029034505.1 of Ornithoptera priamus. Classification (NCBI taxonomy): domain Eukaryota; kingdom Metazoa; phylum Arthropoda; class Insecta; order Lepidoptera; family Papilionidae; genus Ornithoptera; species Ornithoptera priamus. The sequence goes on along the minus strand of JARDWD010000219.1, from coordinate 8,100 downwards.
TATTTTGTTTATTTATTTTTTGCTAGATGGTAACAACATATTTCTTATTTAGTGTTTATAATACAAAATCTATGGAAATACTTGCCACCCAGCAGAGCAAGGACAAAAGGTTTCATTAAAAATAAACAATCGTGATAAATCGGACAACTTTATGGTGACATACATTCGTTGGATCTCCTGACTGTCGAAGGTATACGGAGCCACAGAAGACACATTAGGCAGTGCTAGAATGGTTCACGTTGTTCTAGAAAATTATTGTATAATTACTAGTATCATGATAAAATAACGTAAGTAATATTTTACTTTACTTGTTTAAAGCTTTATTTGTTTAAAATGGTTAATGTTAGGTCCTTACATATGAAATTAGCGTTTTGTTGTACTGAACACTTTGATCTGAAATATCTCCTCTTTGGTTAAGAATTCCAAATTCAAATTTATAAATTCATTTAGCTGGTACATTTGAGTTTTGAAAACAGTCATTCATTTGTTTTTTCCTCATTAGTTTTTTTCTTTGGTGCGGCTTATTAAAAACATGAAATATCTGTATATGTACGTGTACGAGTTCTACCGTGGCACCAGTGCTGCAGAAACAGCTCGAAGGATTGATAATGTATACGGCGCTGGTGTCGCAAAAGAAAGCACGGAACGTTTTTGGTTTTAACGTTTTCGTTCTGAAAATTTCAAGTTTTACTATCAACCCCGTGGAGATTAAAGTAGAAAATGAAGAAATAAAGGCTATTGTTCGGAACATCACTACGGCCTGACGTCATCGGTGCGAGCGCACGCGCTGGTGACGCGACCCGTCGACAAAGCATTATTGCCACAAGTCTTCACGAGAACAGATGTAATACTAATATACTAATAATACGGCTTAATCATCTGGTGACCCCGACGTGCTGAAAATAATCCATCGAAACGCAAACAAAGGACGCAGTATCTCCGTGCTACAAACGCCACCATCTTAAAGGAACTCACCAGCCGAAGACTGCAGCCATAAGTCCGAGGGACGTGCCAGTTTTTTCCTTTGTTATCCTAACATTCCTTTCTACCTCAATCTGCGTGAATATCGATGATAATCTGCGAGGAAAAGGTAAATTACTTGTACTTACTTACAACTTCAATTTTACCCGTCGGTACTGACGTAAAAATTTAAAGCCACATTTTTCACTAGTTTCTCACCAAAGTGGTTATAAAACTAACTCAAATCATTGTTGCCGAGTGCATTTCACCATAAGTAACTTAATTTATCCAGCAATGGCCACCATACAGATAAAATAATTGCATTCAAAACACTGTCACACAATTTTAAAAATACCTACTTTGCTTTAGCTCAATTTTATTTCTTGTTAATCTTGATGCCAGAGTTGTCAACCATTGGAATATATTCTAAAACCCATTCGCCACGTGCCAATTCCAGGTGCAATCCGAGTTTAAGCCGTGAAGCCAGTGATCACTCCGTGAGTTCGACGGCGTACTGCATCAAGCGCCGCGTGCCGTCACCGGTATTGGAACCAGAGTGTACATACCCATTATCAATTAGTCGACCGTTTCCACGAATAGGTATATGCACAAGTGTTATTCTCACTTGGCTGTGATACATTGTTTGAGCTCGCACGATGGGTGGATTACCGCAACTTATTAAGCAAAGAGGTAACATGAAGGCGAGGTTAACGTTATTTCAAAAGTTTTTACCGCCTTTGATGGATTCCAAAGAAACTAGTACACTAAGGACAAATTAAATTAGTCTTAGATTAAATAAAATGCGAGATCTGTCATCGAATTTCGAAGAGGTTCAATTACAGATCGAGATGTTGGATGAAGACAGTGACAAACAATTACAAGTGACAGAAAATTTATTCTTCTCTTTAATTGCTCAAGCCCAGTCGCTGCTGGACTTTGTGGAAAGGTCTAATAAAACTGAACCTTCATCCAACAATAGCAAGGGAAACCGTCATTCAAAGCTACCCCCACTAAAAATCCCGCCCTTTAACTGCGATCCAAACAAGTGGCTTACCTTTAGGGATTCGTATTTCTCGCTCGTTCATAATAATGAAGACATCGACGATATTAGTAAATTTCACTACCTTCAATCGTACCTTTTTTTTTTTTTTTTTTTTTTTGTTTCGGGGGGGAAATCTTCGAAAGATACCCTGTTTCTGGGGGGAAATCAGGGTTATGTGAGATTTTTACTCACTAAAACCCCCTCGGTGCTCTGCATCAGTGCATTCGGAGAGGCTCCGGGATCTCGTATAGAACGCACCGGTGCCCCTCTACACTTTGTGTTAACACATCTCTGAGGAGAGGCTTAACCCTCCTAGGCTGTCCCACACAGATTCGCATGTTGAGCGATAAGGGCCCCCTCCCTTAAGGCCCGCGAAACTCCCAGGCTCTTTTAGTCGCCTTCTACGACAGGCAGGGCTTACCTTAGTCCTATTCTCACTAGCCCGAGACTATAGGGCTGACGGGCTGGTGCGTCCATTACCACCGCCCCGTCGTCTTCTTCTCCGAGTAGAATCAATGCTCTCCCGATTCCGTTCGGCGGCCTCTTTCTGTACCATTACAGCTTCACAGAAGGAGACCAATGCTGCCCATGCACTTTTGTTCTTAATCGAAGCGGCTACTGCTACTGGCAGCGAAAGATCGCGTCCGATCCTGTTGATCAGGCTTTGTCTCTCGAACTCCCACGCAGGGCATTCAGCGAGCGTATGCTGCGCGGTATCCCGGTCTCCGCCACAGTGGTGGCATTGCGTCGTCGGTTCGCGGCCGATCCTGTTTAGATACTCACCGAAACACCCGTGTCCGGTGAGCACCTGAGTTAGCCTAAAGGTGACGTGCGCCATTCCACCCGACCGGAGCCATACTTGGAAGCTTGGCAGCACCGCGCTTACGATGCGCTGTCGTGAGCTATGGGGCTCAGCGAGCCGCTCTCTCCAGACCTCTAGAGCACGCCTGTGCTCCTGCCTACGCACTTCTGCCGCATCCAGGGGCTCGGCCCCACCGTGGCGATAACGGAGTCGGTTATAGACTCGCGCATCCATCTCTGCCAGAATGTCCAAGGGTGGAAACCGAGCCAGGATAGTGGCCGCCTCAAAGGATATCGTTCGGTATCCTCGCGCGATACGAATGGCCATCTTACGCTGTAGGCTGTTCATTTTGGCTCTACACCGCCGGCTACATGACAGCCGATGAGACCATACAGGCGCTCCGTAAAGAGCCATCGATCGCACGACCCCCGAGTAGAGGCGGCGGACTCCTTCCCTGGGACCCCCAAGATTGGGTAGCAATCTATGCAGAGCACCTACTACCTTCTCAATCCTAGGGATCAGGCGGTTGAAGTGTTCTTCGAACCTCCATCGACTGTCTACAGTAAGACCGAGATATTTCATCACCGATCCCACCCCAACAGACACGTCACCTACGCGAACTGAAAAACTGGGAGGTTCCCTTGTTTGAGGGAGCTTGTGAAACCATATCGCCTCGGTCTTATGAGGCGCTATCCGTAGACCCAGCTCATGGATTTTGTCCACAACGCATGCCACTCCAAGTTCGGCAAGCCGGATGGTGTCTTCGAAGCTGCCTCCTTTGGCCAATACTAAGGTGTCGTCCGCGTAACATACAACACACACTCCAGCGGGGAGATCGACTCTAAGTACGGCATCATATGCAATGTTCCATAATAGAGGACCTAATACAGAACCCTGTGGAACCCCGCAATTTACCTCTCTCCTATGAAGTACGGTATCCCGACCCACATATTGGACGCATCTGTCTTTTAAGTAGGCCCCGATAATGCGCTGTAAGTAAGGAGGCACGCGGTGGTACGCCAGCGCTTCCCTTATTACTCCCCATGGCAGTGAGTTAAAGGCGTTGACTACATCAAGGCTAACTGCCAATGCCACACCACCTTGATCCACTGTCCGTTGCGACTGTTCCCTAATGCGGAGGATTGCATCCACGGTCGACCGTGCCCTTCGGAAACCAAACTGGCCATCCGACAGATCGGGGCCTTCTTGGTGGAGATGCAGGTTGATGCGATTGGCGATAATTCTTTCCAATAATTTACCGACCTCATCTAACAGGCATATGGGTCGGAATGCAGAAGGAGTGTCTGCGGTCCTACCATCTTTCTTTAAGAGCACCATCCGTGCTTCCTTCCAGCCTTGAGGGAATACGCCGGCACTGAAGCAGCAGGTAAACAGCTCCCTCAATCTCTCTCCTAATCCGGCTTCTATTGCTAGTACCCATGCGCGTCCGGGAATTCCGTCAGGACCTGGTGTAGTATTTCGGGCTTTGAGACGTTTAATGGCTCGTCCCATCTCTTCGTTGGTCACACTCCATTCGTCGGACCAGACGAGCTGATCCGACGACTCCGTAAAAGCTGATACTGGACATTCCTGACTCATTGGGAAGAGAGTATCTATCACTGTTGTTATAAATAAAGGATCCAAGGTCTCTGTTAGTGGAGGTATCCAAGGTCTGAGTTTGCCTAATACCAACTTGTATGGGCGTCCCCACGGGTCCCTTTCCAGCTCTTCGAGTAGTTCGTTCCAAGACCGAGTTCTAGCCGATTTAATAGCCAGTTGTAGCGATTTAGTGGCGTCTCTGTACATCCTGTAGGCTCGAGTCGTTTCGTCCACTGTGGCCCGTCGCCTCCTTCGGGTTCTTGTGTACTGACGGCGAGCGCGCAAACAAACCTCGCGCAGTTGCGCTATAGCTGGCGACCACCAGTAAGCCGCCTTCGACTTAATGAACTTTGTTCGGGGCATTGAGGCATCACAAATACATGTCATCGATTCCCGAAACCAAGTCGCACCACTTACGGGATCGGACAAGATTCCGCCAGCTATGCTTTCTGGCCAAGCCACGACGATGGCTGCAGCTTCGAGCATATCTGCGTCGAGCTTTTTGAGGGACCACCGCCGCGGTGGGCCGCTGTGGCCGCTGTGGTGGCGAGCAGTATCTTGCGAGGAGGCAAGCGCCACGTTAATCAAAATATAGCGGTGATCCGAAAGCGTGACCGCTTCCTCCGCTACTCTCCAACCTGTCACCATACGCAAAGCAGAAGAGCTTGCCCAAGATAGATCAACGATCGACTCTCCCTGCCATCGCACACAGGTGCTAACGGATCCCCGGTTTAAGAGCCGAAGGTCAAGCCCAGCCGCCCACATTTGTAAGGCCTCTCCCCTTGTGCTGTTCCGAGAAGATCCCCACACTATGGAGTGTGCATTGAAATCACCCAGAACAAGAACCGGACGTGGTTGACATCTGCGAATGCATTTGTTTACGGAGTCCAAGTACCCCTCGTAGGCAGCTAGTGTGCAGTTGGGAGAGACATAGCAGCCCACAACCGCAAGAGGTCCCAATTCCACAGCAACAAAGCCTTGCCCTCTGAAAATTGAAGAACAGGGGGGGTCCCCCGTATTACCATTCCAATAGATAGCGACCTTGCCATCTTCGCTACCAAACCAGCGAGGATGGTCTGGCACACGGTAAGGTTCGGCCGTTACGGTCAAAGCTACCGACCACTCCGCGAGGTATTGCAGTAGCAGGTCCTGCGCCCCGCGGCAGTGATTTAGGTTAGCTTGGAGTATCTTTACTCTTCGAGTGAAGGCGACACTTCCATATCCTCCTGCGCACTTAGGAGTGGCTCAGGAGCGGGGACCTGCTTTCTCCCACTTCCTGTTCTCCTCCGTTTAGGCGCACAAGCCTTAGCCCCCAGACGGTGATTGGCTGGGCGTCCGAGATCCACGCACAGTGGACATTTCAGCACTCCGGTGGTACATTGACTAGCCCTATGGCCTGGCTCACTGCAAGCGTAGCATTGCGTGCTACGATCCTTCTCGTTAGGGCACCTATTACGAACGTGTCCCAATTCCAGACACCGGTAACACTGCAGTGGTCGCTTCGCTAGAACCTCAACCCTTGCTAATGTCCACCCCACGCGGATACGCTTTGCTGTCGCCAGCTTTCGTACTGCGCTTACAGGACAACGTATCCAGGCAGATCCCATTCGCACAGGAGACCGGCGAATCTCGCCCACTTTAACATCAGCGAGTGAACAATCTCCCGCTTCCGCAACTGCATCTGCGACTTCCGCTGTGGTGACGGACTCATCCAAATCCATCACTCTTATTTCGCCCGTTTTCAAGGGTCGTGTTATGTGTACCTCGGTATCGGCCAGCGCTTCTTTCATTTTTCCAGCCAGCATATCAGCCTTGGATGCGCAGTCAGGGCCAGACACCTCTAATATTATTGCCCCCGTTACTGCCCTCCTTGGTCGAACGGTGTCTATACCACAGTCTGCCAACTTAACCTTCTGCTTTACCGTAGTCATGACCGCAGCATACGAGAGTTCTCCGTTCGCTGGTACAGTGACTGTAATGGCCGCTGCACGAGGAAGTCTACCCGGTTTTACCTTTTCGGTAGGTTTTGGAATCACCTTTCCAGCCTTCTTAACCGCTGAAACAACCTGTCCTGCCGCCACCCTACTAGCTTTGCGGCTCACTACAGCCGACCAGGTATCCGCTGCTGACCTGAGCTCCGCGGCAACCGGCTCAGAAGCCAGAGCAGGTGTACGCGGTAACAAAGATTGATCAGCATCAGCCACTATTGCCCTTTGACCACTTGTGAGTCTCGGATTGTTCGACAATCTTTGCCTTAGCGCCCTGTTAGGAAAAATCCTGGTCTCAAAGGCAGCTAGCTTTTCATCTACAAGACAACCTATTTGCATCATGAGGCTTTCTTCTCTTCTCCTGGTCACGCCTTCCTTACTGAATGTACTCGGAACAGACGTAGCCTTTGTCTTCTTAGACTCCGTCGATCCACTTGTCTGCTTCCGGAGGAGTTTCATGTCTTCAGTCAGCTTGTCCAACTTGGTTGCAAGATTGTTTACGAGAGATCGTAGCTCTCCATTCTCCCTTTCAAGGCTTACAACTTTGTGAATGCTTGCTGCTCTTCGCTTAAGTTCTTCTGTCGCCGCTTTTAGGTTGCGTACTCCCAATCTCAAGTGACGGACGTAATCGCCTTTAAGATTACGGGAAGCGTCGGCAACATTCGCTATTACCAAGAGGTGCTGATCAATGAGCTTCTCCAGTTGGGTATCAGCATAGGACTGCATTTCCAAGGCCAAGTTTTCAACCTCTGAGAGATTAGTATTCGTCCCAGTTTTAGTTGATGGTGCAGCACCTTCGCTTTCTTCGCTTGCAGAGGCAGTAGTCGCTTGGTACTTTGCGGCGACCTCCATGCATTGGGCTTTAGACCTTCTCTTCCGGGCGTTGCTTGAGACCTCGGAAGCTACCGAAGTTCGAGACGCAAGTGAGCCGTCTGACTCGCATGCATCGCTATGCCCTGCCAAATTGTTTTGTGGATCTAAGTGTATAGCGCGCTTTCGCCGCCCACTTGGCCGACCCTTTTGTTCCCCCGAAACATCTCCGACTTTCCTAATTTTGTCCCCTGGTGGTATAGGAATTGCCCACGGTGCCGATATCTCACCAACTTGGGTAACGTTTTCTTCCCCATGCGTTACGCAAGCGTCCAGGCAAGGCCCGGGATTTGACTTTCCCTCAGATTCTCCATTTTTTGGTTTTGCTTTATTCATTTTTGTTCCCACGAAACTGGTATGAAATATTCATTTGCTGGGGCAGAGCATCCTTACCCAAACAAGCCTACATACACCCAGGGGTCGGCAGGTACCTGGGGTAGATAACAGTAGCGATTGACAACCCCTCAACCATGCATCACCTCGCGCTGCTTCCGCCGCTTGTGATTGGGGTATTTTTTATAGAGGTTTTATCCTCTTGACCCAGCCAGCTAAGGCAAGACCCCCGTTCTCGATTGGAGCCGCGAGACGTGACCACGACACTCGAACCGGGTTTACGGGTTCCACGCGCGTATCCGCGACGTGGCCGACGGTGGCAACAAGACAAAATCGAATCGCCCGCGCGGAGTCAGAGTTAGTGAACACCGCGCCCGCCCTTGCCTCTCCAATATGCCTTCTGCTGATCAGAGGGACACTCCGAGAGACGCCTTCTCGGCAGATTATTCGCTACCAGTCTGCAACCATACAGGCCGCTGACTGGCCCCAGGGTGCACCACGAGGAG